>BSBN01001513.1:0-1452137 GCA_027924645.1 Cunninghamia lanceolata | reverse complement strand
GTCGAGGATTACCTCCATCTCAAAAATGATGGATCCTTCATTATCCAATTTTGGTAAAATAGTTTGTGCTCTGATGTTGGTGCCAAGAACTTTCTTTAGACAAGAGACATGAAATATTGGATGAACGTGGGAAGGAGGAAGCTCCAACTTATAAGAATCTAACCCATCTTCTAAAGAACCATATATGGCCCATAGAACTTTGGCGCCAGCTTATGATGCCCTTTGAGTTTCAGGGAGGATTGCTTGTATGGCTATAGACGAAGAAAAACCATATCACCTACTTGAAAAGTACGCTCATAACGGTGCTGATCGGCTTGTTGTTTCATTCGATTTCTTGCCATGTGAAGATTGTCCTACACAATGCAGAGAATCTGATCTCGGGTTCAGAGAACCATGTGAATTGCCTGAACTAGTGAACTGTTGGGGGTGTATGGAAGGAGCACTGGTTGTGCCTGACCATAGATTGCTTCACATGGAGTCATTTTAGATGCAGTGTGGTAGGAGGTACTGTACCACCATTCAGCGAGATGGGAGCCACTTTGCCCATTGATGCTGTTGTTCTAAGGTGAAACAACGAAGATAAGTTTCCAACATTTGTTGATAACTTTAGTCTAACCAACTACTTGTGGGTGATACCCTGAACTCATCTTCAGTTTGGTGCTAGTGTGGCAAAATAGTTCTGTTCAAAAATGACTAGTGAAAGTTGCATCACGATCTGAGACAATGGAGGAAGGGATTCCATGAAGACGGAAGATCTGGTCCATGAAAATCTGTACGACTGAGTAGGTGGTATAGGGATGGCTAAGGGCACAAAAATGACTATATTTGGAGAGGTGATCAACCACAACCAAGATCATTATCTTCCCTCCAAATTTAGGGAGCCCCTCAATGAAATTCATAGAAATATCTGTCCAAATCCGTGTAGGGGTGGGCAAGGGTTCAAGCAAGCTAGGAATGATTGTCATTTCACCCTTGTTGTGCTGGTAGGTATCACATTCAGCCACCATTTGTTTAATTGCCCTTTCCATTCCCTTCCAAAAGAAGTTACGCGGTGCTCGCTCATAAGTTTTGAGGAACACAGAGTGCCCTGCCGATGGAGAAGCATGGAGTTCATAGAAGACAACTTGTTGAAGATCTGTGCTCTGGGGAAGCACTAGAAAACCCTTGTATCTCAAAGAAGCACCATCCCAAGAGTAATGTGGTATAGTAGAAGGGTTATGGGCCAACTATTGGATGATTTGAGATAATGAAGAGTCATTGACATAGCCCTACTAGACAAATTCCAACCAATTTGGAATAGGCATAGAAATAGCTGAAAGAGAAGCTTGGTCATCAAATGTGTGAGAAAGAGCATCCACCACAATATTATCCTTACCCTTCTTATAAGTGATCTCATAGTCATAACCCATGAGTTTGCTAACCCATTTCTATTATACTAGGGAGGAGACCCATTGTTCCAGAAAATATTTCAGACTCTGGTGATCAGTCTTGATGTAGAAATGATTACCTAATAGGTATGGCCACCACTTCTGTACTCCATTCAAAATAGCCATCATTTCCTTCTCATATGTAGAGGAGTATTAAATTCTTACCTAAAAGGGCTTTGCTAGTGAACGCAATGGGATGTTCATCTTGAAGGAGAACAACACCAAGTCCATTGCTGCAAGCATCACTCTCAATAGCGAAGGTCTTGGAAAAATTTGGCATAGCTAGAACAGGTGTAGTACACATAGTTTGTTTCAGTTTTTTAAATGCACACTCAGCAACATGTGTCCATGTAAAAGCATCCTTTTTCAATAGAGCTATTAGTGGAGTTGCAATCTTCCCATAATCCTCGACAAACTTGTAGTAGTAGCCAATCAGTCCAAAAAAAACTATGGAGGCTCTTGAGTGTCTGAGGATGCGGCCAATTTTTCATGGCATCTATTTTGGCAGGATCACTCAAACCCCTTGGCAAAAACAATATGCCTGAGATACTCCACTTCCTCTTGGCTAAAAACACATTTAGACTATTTTGCACAGAGATGATGATCAGAGAGAAGTTACAATACAAGATCCATATGCTGGAGATGCTTAGCCCATGTTTTACTATAGATGAGGATATCATCAAAGAAGACCAGAATGAATTTTCGCAAGTAGGGCCGGAATATTTTATTCATCAATGCCTAGAATGTGGAAGGGGCATTAGTGAGGCCAAAGGATATGACCAAAAACTCAAAGTGCCCATCATGCATGTGGAAAT
This sequence comes from Cunninghamia lanceolata, assembly GCA_027924645.1. Taxonomy (NCBI): domain Eukaryota; kingdom Viridiplantae; phylum Streptophyta; class Pinopsida; order Cupressales; family Cupressaceae; genus Cunninghamia; species Cunninghamia lanceolata. The sequence continues at coordinate 1,449,895 of BSBN01001513.1, read as the reverse complement.
CTGTTTTAGGGATATCATCCTCATGAACCCGAATTTGGTGATACCTAGAACGAAGATCCAACTTGGAGAAAAAATAAGCACCATGAAGCTCATCACAATAGGAATCGAAAACTTATCCTTGATTGTGATGTGATTAAGTGCTCAGAAGTCAATGCAGAGGCGCCATGACCCATCTTTTTTCCAGACAAGAAGAACTGGTGAAGAAAAGGAACTGGTACTAGGGCGAATAATACCTTGCTTCAGTAAGTCTCGAATGAGCATCTCAATCTGTATCTTTTGGTGAAATGGGTAGCGGTAGGGCCTAATGTTGGGAGGAACGCTTCTAGGAAGGAGCTGAATATGATGGTCCTCTAGTCGTGAAGGTGGCAATCCCACTGGTTCAGCAAAGACACATGCATATCTATCCAAAATTTGTTGTAGATCTGAAGGAGTAGTGGAGACCACAGATGGTTGCATCTAAATGGAATGGAGCTAAGTGATGACACCATGAGAATTCTTCTTAAGGAGATTTTCCATGTGATGTGAACTAATGATCCTGAGAGACCTTGGTTGTAAGCCTTTCAATGTGTGTTTGTGCCTATTGTCTGAAAACTACATCCAAAGTTTAGCAAAATCCCATAAGATGGGTCCAAGTGTGCGTAACCATTGAGCGCCCAAAACCACATCACATCCGCCTAAGGGCAAGGCAAACATGTCAGAGCACAGGTGATAATCTCCAATAGAGATACACACATTGCGACACTTCCCTTTGCAAGGTAATGTGCCCCATTGGCAATCATGACTTCAAAGCTAGAGCAAGGATGGACAAAACAATCAGCTTGTTTGGTAATTCGAGGGTCAATGAAGTTATGAGTGCTACCAGAATCAATGAGTACTGTAAGAGGGAGCTTCTTGAAGTAACCCTTGACCCACATGGTTTGTGGGGTGGTGACTCCTGCTAAAGCATGGAGAGAGATCTCTGGGTGGTCTTCCTGAGGAGGGTCAACAGGTAGCTGTTGAATGTCAACCTGATCATCTACTATATCCTGAGCATCTTCATAAACTTTAGTTGCAGGTAGAGAATCCACATCCAAGAGATAGAGCTTTTGCTCAACACATCTATGTCCCTAAGTGAATTTCTCATCACAATTATAACAAAGCCCTTTTTCTCTACATACCCTTGTCTCTACTTCAGATAAATGCTTGATAGGAGTTGTTCTAGGAGTTGGCATGATTGGAGGTCTTTGGGAAACCATATTTCTGAATGGAACAAAGTGGATTTGGAGCGCTGTTGAGCTATGATCTTGTCCTCCACCAACTTAGCCAACCCTAGGCTTCCATCATTGTGTTGGGATAGAACATTTTAACCTCAAATTAGATTTTATCCTTCAAACCACTGACAAAACAACTCCTGAAGAATTCATCAGACAATCCCTCTGTGTGATTGGCCAGTTTCTCAAATTCTGTCTGATATTCTCTCACAGTGCCAGTTTGGCGAAGTTTAGTGAGTGCTCCTGTGAAGTCATCAAAAGCACTAGGGCCAAATCGTTGCAAAATGAGTTTGCAAAAATCTGTCCATTTTGGCTCTTCATGAGCCTTGATGTACCAATGAAACCATTGAAGGGCTTCATGTTCCAAATGAAAGAATGCAAGTGGGACTTTGTTGACATCAAAAGTATTATGCAAACTGAAATATTGTTCTACCGGTATATCCATCCAGTCGGATCATCACCATTGAAGCAAGGAAAATCAAGCTTCGACCCACAAAAATTGCTGGAAGAAGAGAACCCAGTGTCTATAGAAGACTCTAGCTGCCATCGATTGTTCATGGCTGAATGCTAAAGATTGAGGCTGAGAATTTTTTCATCTAGATCTTGGAGTTTGGTCTTAAGGGCTACAATTTCATCCTCCATGTTTTTTGCTCCTGTGCAGGTGACAACCATAACTAGGAGTTTTTTTTTTTGGGGAATGGGTAGAAAAACAAAAACAAAAACTTTGTTAGTAAAGGAAAATTTGGATTTCGGAAAAACTCTGATGGGTAATTGGGGTTTGACTAGGTTTTGGACACTTTTGAGGGACAGGGAAGTAGAAAATGGGGATTTCAGAAGTAGAGTGAAAGAATGGGAAAATTTGTCCAAGAGGGACAAAGGAGCAGAAATAGGAAATGAACAACTGCAGTCAAATTTGAAGGTGATTGGGTGAGAATCAAAGAAGTTATGGCAAACCCTAAAAATAAACAAATGTGGAATTTCTAGCTTCGATAAGTGGAATTTGGGATAGGCTCCTCAAGGAAGGAAATATGCATAATGGAATTTCAGGGGTTCCAGTGAATTTTCAAAGGAAACGGAGCTAAAGCAAGGAAGATATGGTGAAAAAATAGAAATTCCTAAAGGTTCAGTGGATTCACTCGGCTACCAATGCTTTCTAATGGCTTGCATATTGGGGCAGTACCCCTTACTCCATGGCTTAGGTAAAACTAATAACTGCTTTGCCACAAACGACAGCTCTTGGTTTACCTCATGGATGGGAACTAGTCAATTAGGTAGGGGTCATTGCCCTTTTCACTGGTAGGTCCTCTCAATGGGCCAGCTACTTTGGGGTTCCTGTGGTACTCCTCACAATGAGTTTTAGGGCTATGTCCAGGCATTTCCCATAGTTAAGTGGATAGGGATTATTCCCTGATCCGAACATGTAATTGAAATGAACAATACAGATGCAAAGAAAAAAGAACTACTGCAATAATCACAGTGCCTAGAGGCCACTGCAAAAAAAGATTTCGTCAAAAATTCCACCTAGCAAGCCCAAGAAATCGCTCTGATACCAGATGAGAGGAACCTCCTGCAACAATATATTGAAAAATGCACGAAATAACAGAAATAGCAAAAACACAGAAGGAATTTATTAATCGCAGGCCACTTTGAGGGGGCAACCTCCTTTGAGCAAGCTCAATACAATAAATTCATGGATGCCTTCATTAGCCTCAACACGTACTTATGTACTAAGTCTAATCTAAACAACTATTACTCCCATGAATGTGGGATAATACAATGTACTCATAGAATGATTTACAAAGCATATGCGTCCAACAACAATATACTAACAAAGTAAAGTGAAGTGCTAAACACGGGTTCCTAACTTTCAACTTATTCATGTTGATACTCTATATAGGGAGCCTCTTATGTTGTACAAGATTGTTCTAGGTCTTTCTCTAAGAGTCTCACCTCATTATCGATTCAAGTGGTAGTGTCTTTGTAGTTTGTTATGGGATGACCCTAATGATGGATTTCTATCATATGAACACTTGAGTTATCTACTTTTATCTAGGTTTGTTGAGTCATAGTATCTTGGTTCCAAACTAGGTTATCATAAGTGATGAAGTTATGTGGTCATTGTTCTCCACCATTTGAGTTAGCATCTTTATAATCAAACATATTTGAGATAGGTACTAATGGATTTCAATGGATGTACTAGTTAAATGAAAGAGGGATAACTAGGTCTAAGGTACCTTGTCCCTATTGTGTTATTGGTCTAGACATATTCAAGGGTACCATAAGTACCCAAAAAAATGGGATGACAATGTGGGTGAAATGTGGAGAAAAAAAATGAGAGGGCTTGTCCAGAAGGATTTTCCTTTCATGTCAATTTCACCAAAAGATGTGATATTCTAAATCTTGTCATCACAAAAAGTGAATGAGGTGGACTTAGAATAGAACATGCAATATGTGCTACACCCTTGTTGATGGCTTGGATTGAATTACTCCTGCTCTTCGAAAAAAATCTAGCTAAGCAAAGGAGAATTTGACTAATCACTCTCTTCTCATGGCAATATAATCTCATAGATGGTAATGATATAGTTGTATGGAATGGGAATCATGTCACCAAGTCCACTCACTTTACAAGGAAGGAGCTCCTAGTGGTAGACTATGGTGTTGATTTGAGGTGTGGAATGCGGAGTGGTTGTCACTTAAATTGTTGAGGTGTTTACACATTCTCTTTGCAATGCTAGTAAATTATGAGTCTAGCATCAATGTGTGTGATGATCTTGTCTAAAAAGTGGATTATCTTAAGTGAGTATCTTCTCTTATCCATCTCTATTCATTGTGTTATTTTATTTCCTAAGTGTGGGCACATTTTATTTAATTTCATCAAGGGCCAACTGAATCCAATCTTTTGTAATCCCATGACACATGTGGCATGAAAATCCAAGTGAAGGATAAAGAACTTAAAAGATAGTAATCACTTGGGTTGTTTCTTTCTTTGATGAAGTTGAAATGTTTACTATATTTGCTTTTGCATTTTCATTTTCAAGTAGTTGAAAGAGTTGTTTACTTTGGTTTTCAAGCATTGAAAGAGTTATTGTCTCTATGTTTCAAGCATTGAAAGAATGAAGATAAACTAATCTAAGTGCATACAAAAAAGAACCTATTCTAGCTTTTTATTTTTTCTAAAAATGAAGTTTGAACTAATTACTAAGTGAAACTAACTATGATGCAATTACACTATTTCTGGAATTTTTCTGATTTATGACAAGAGCTTCTAAAGCAATTTCTAATCTACTTGTAACTAAGTAACCTTAGTCTAACTTCACTTAAGGAATTGAAATATAAACTAACTAAGAAACATCAACAGATCTTACAATCCTTAGACAAATTTTATGATCTAATTACTAAAGAAATTTTAAACAAAGACACTATTTATATGAAAAGAACCTAAAAGAAGCTCTGAAGCTTCATTGCTAAATGTTGTAATTGTGTCCTTAGAGGGTCCATATTTTATCCATTCTCCTCCTCTTCAATCCTTGGGGTAATCCTCTTGATGGAAAGAGAATATTCAAGTTGGGATTGAAATAGAAGGAATCTGAATTAGCTTCGCACAAGAGTTTAGGAATGGGGATTTGGGATTGGACTATATTGTGGGGCATGCAATCTTCTAAGGTGATTTCATACTTGGGGAAGGGATGCAAAGATTTTAGTAGAAAATTGATCACTATTGTAGATGTGTCTCAACTTGTTATATGTAAAACCCCAAATGGGCTACCAATAATCAAACCAAAAAATATTTTTCATGTATACGTTAATCACCTAAAAAACTAGAAAAATTAATCATAGCTTAACAAGAGCCATAAAAAATTTAAATGAGATAATCATTAGTTTCATGTCTGAAGGATTGGGGTTCTCAAACACTTAATTCCCTTGGAAATTAATGGCACATGTTGATTATCTTTCAATAGATATAGGGAGAAATAGATAGAGATATAGAGAGGGAGAAAAAGAGGGAGAGATAGAGAGGAAGAAGAGAGAAAGAGAGATAGATAGAGATAGAGCATAGAGAGATGGAGAAAGAGAGAGGGAGAGATAGAGAGAGATGGATAGAAAGAGAGAGAAAGGGAGAGGGAGATATAAAGAGACAAGGGGAAAGAGATAGAAAGAGATAGAGAGATAACATTAGAGAGAGGGAGAGATAAAGAGATGAGAGTTAGAGATGGAGAGCTTGATAGAGATATAAATTTAGAGAGAGAGAGAGAGACATAGAAAGAGTGAGAGGGAGAGGGAGAAATAGAGAGAGACACTTAGAGATAGTGAGAGAGAAATAGAAAGAGATAGAGGGAGATGAAGAGATATAGATAGAGAGAGGGAGAGATAGAGATAGAGAGAGAGGGTGGAGATAGAGAAAAATAGGGAGAGGGAGGGAGAGATAGAAAGATAGAGTTAGAGAGAGGGAAAGATAGAGAGGGAGGGAGAGATAGACAAAAATTATAGAGAGATAGAGAAGGAGAGAGATATAGAGATAGAGAGTGAGAGAGATAAAGAGAGGGAGGATAGAGAGACAAAGAGATAGAGGAAGAGATATATAGATATATAAAGGGAGAGAGGGAGAGAGAGAGAGTGGGAGAAAGATATAGAGAGGTAGAGAGATGGAGAGATAGAGATATAGAGAGGGATATATATATAGAGAGAGGGAGGATAGAGAGGGAGAGATAGGGGAGATATAGATAGAGATACAGAAATAGAGAAAAGGATGGAGAGATAGAGAGATAGAAATAGAGGAAGAGATAGATAGAGAGGGAGAGACATAGTGATAGAGAGAGGGGGAAGATATATCTATAGAGATAGAGATATAAAGAGGGAGAGATAAATAGAGGGAGAGATGGAGATAGAGAGAGAGTGATATAGATAGAGATAGAGAGAGATGGAGAGATAGAGAGGGAGAGATAGATAGATAGAGATAGAATGGGGGAGAGGGAGTGATCGAGAGATAGAGAGATAGAGAGAGAGGGAGAGGGATGGAGAGAGAATTAGAGAGGGGGATATTGAGAGATTAGATAGATAGATAGAGAGAGTAGATAGAGATATAGAGAGGGGGAGATAGAGAGATATAAATAGAGGGGGAGAGAGAGAGAGAGAGAGAGAGAGAGAGAGAGAGAGAGAGAGAGAGAGAGAGAGAGAGAGAGAGAGAGGGGGGATATTGAGAGATTAGATAGATATATATATATATATATATATATATATATATATATATATATATATATATATATATATATATATATATATATATATATATATATATATATATATATATAGAGAGAGAGAGAGAGAGAGAGAGAGAGAGAGGGTGGTGGAGAGAGGGGGAAATAGAGAGATACAGATAGAGATAGAGAGGAGAGAGGGGGGAGATGGGTATATTAAGAGTTTGTAGCATAGAAAAGAGAGACTAGCTCAATAGATCAAACTAGGTCAAACCCTCTTCTACAAAACATCAGGACACAAACCGAGCTTCACTTCTACCCAAGAAGGAGAGTCAAACTATAGGGGTTCTACCCTTTTTTGTATAGAGAAGAAATTAACCAAATCTAATCAATCAAGCTAGGGTAAAGAAAAGAAACCCTAATTGACAAAGATCAAAGTAAAATAGACTGTCAGGAGTGGAAACCCAGAAACCAAATGAATAGTAGAGTTAAGGATCAAGTTAGAACCTAGATCTAGGGACAAAAATACCTAGGATAAGGGTGCTTGGGTTCCCTAGATAGTGTTTAGGGTTTGTAGACTATGACAGTTCTAGTACCCTCACCTTTTTATGCTTCTATTCTCTACAACTTGTCTTTAGGCAATTCCTTTAGATTTGACTTGCACACATACAAGAAGGAAAATGGTTGGGTGTTATTTAGGAGATTTCCTTAGTCAAGCTTCATGAATGGTGTTTCCACCTCCATAATAGAAAATATGATAGAAAAAGAGCACATGCCCTAGGAGGATAGAGGCAAATCTGAAGTAGAATTGAATTCTAGAACAAAACATGAAGGAAAGAAGTCACCATGAGTATGGAAACCATATATTTCTTAATGTGGTGTCACAACTTGACTCAAGAAGATGGTTTAGCCCAAAGAAGTAGAGATATCTTCACAAGACCTGCAATATGTTAGTGCCACAACAATAATCCATAATAGAGAGCTTTAGAGAAGAGTAGAGAGCATGAGAGAGAAGAAGATTCCTTCGAGAAGTTAGATATTAGAGAGAGATGTTCAAATAAATAAATTAAATTGATTTTATATGCATTCCCATTGATTTCTAGAGATTTAAACCATATGAGGTTGACATTGGGATCATTTAAGAGATCCCAAGCCGACAAGCCATTAGTTAGGCCAGGGCTAAGAAAGGGGACAAGGGCACTTGGGTGCCCTAGTCCTTTAGCCCCAAACTTCCAAGATAAGGCACTTAAAGTGTGCTTAGTCCCGCCTTATAATTACTTTTCTTTTTTGTGCATCGAGATCAAGAATTACATGCTTAATGCTAAAAAAGGTGCTAAAATAGGTCCTAATTAAAAGTGTAAACATTTTGGGTCCACTCAGGTGCTAAACTAGGTGTAAAATGGTAGTGTACACATTTTATGATGTTACATTTAGCCCCAACTTTAGTGTGGGTATGAACTTACATTCAAACTCATACTAAAGGATGGAGAAGACAAATTTCAAACACAACAAATATAGAAGCCAAATAATTTTGCCAAGATTGAGAGGCGATTAAGCCCCCAAGCTTAGGATTCTAAGGTTGAAAACACGCAGGATCATAGAAGCCATAGAATGTCACCAAAATTGAGGGGTAATCAAGCCCCCAAGTTTAGGATCCTAGGAGTCTATGATGAGTTTCATACACATATGACACATGACATAATTCACTCACATATGAAGCACTTAGAAGACATGAGATAAGACAAGACATACAAAAGGCATACACTTGAGAAATCACAAAGCATACATGCAACACAAAAAGGCTAGATGTCGTAGATAAAGTATACATGCAATAGAAAAAGTATACACACCATACACATAGTAAACACGCTTGACATGAAGTATACACATAAGGCATAAAGTATACATAGAATACACATGAAACATAGACAAAATGCTTAAGGAGAATACATAAGGAATACATAGAGAGAATACATGCGAGGCACATGCAAGGTGTGAAGAACATATAGAGAATAAGAATTATATGAGGAGAATACATGTATCATACATCAATCATAAGAAACATAATTAAAAAGACCTTGTGTCAGCATGATAAAGGAGAGCTCAATCTAAATGATGTCTCAATCACCATGCATCATTCCCCAAGATGCAATAAAGAAGAATGCTAATGGGTTAGTTAGAAATAAGAATCACAAGAGGAGTACAAACACATCATACACACAATCCATGTCAAGAAAAAGTGCTTTGATAAAAAGATGAGAGTAAGGCTCATAGCACGGTATATGCCCCCACCTTAAAGTTATTACTAACTCCATCAGGGAGCAACTGCCTTGAAGGTAGAGTGATGATTAAATATGAAAAAAGGACAAGAGCTTTCTAAAAGCACATGCCCAAATGATATGTGTTTTCAAAAGCTACATCACGACAAGGGGTTGCCCCCAAGATGAGAAAACCAAGGCGATACTTATAGGCATGATACACAATGGATTATGTAGTCATGGTATGATGCTAAGCATTGTGACAAGGTGCCGCATAGATAGAAGAAAGATTACATGAGAGTATAAATTAAATCATGAAAGGATGCTAAATCATCCAAGGAAAAATTAAAAAATTACCAAGGAAAAATAACAAAATTACACATCACGACATATAGAAGAATGAAGGTACATATAGAGGAATGGCATGACATGTTATTACTCCTTGTACCTTTGTATAGAAAGGGTGTCAAGGGAGAACAAAACAACATCACAATATGGGGATAAACATACAAAAATAGCACAAATGAGAAGAAGGGACCACTCTTGCAAGTTGAACTATAACAAATTAACTCCCCCAACTTGATATAAAATAGATGGAGGACAAGGTGCTCTAGGGACTACATCAATCATGGTGAGAAGTGCTAGAGCCAAACCTTGTTTGAAGTTATTGGATTTTTCACCCAAGACTTGACATTCATTAGTGGAATGGCCAAGTGCTCAATGATATGCACAATAATGAGGTGATGAATGATTATTTTGTTGAATTTTTTACGTTTTGGAGTAGGAAGAGTGATTAAGCGGTCTTTGAGTAGACTCAGCAACATACACTCTTGTTGAGATAGATGAGAAGATTTAGGGGGAGTAGGAAGCAATCCTTTTTGTTGCGAACATGGTGGAGAGAATGTAGGAGAAGGCCAGAAACCTAAATGTACTTTAGACAAGTGTGGTGTTTGTTTCACAGGTTCCTTAATTCCTTGTCCTTTACATCCTAACCCATTTACATTGTATCGTTGTTTAGAAAGAATTTTGAATCCAAGCCCATAACACTTCTCCAAGTCTAAAGGAAGAGGAGAGGTCATATGACTATCTTTGTTGAAATGTGTTGAAGAAGGATCATTCTTTTTATCATGGTGAGGAGGGAGAAATTTTGTTTCAACCATCCCATGGGGGTTGAAATCTAAAGAGACCTCGTCACTACCAAGACATGCACTAGAATTAGATGGTACTTTATCACAAATGGCCACCATTTATGTAGAATAAGGTGGATCTTCATCTATTTTAAAGGTTCCATTATCATTAACCTTGAGTTTAAACTTTGTAGGAGTAAGAGATCGTGTTGAAGATATTTCATTTACCTTCAAGGTCTTTGGGTGTGAGGGTGAGATTTTATATTCACCCGCAACAGAGGGTGTAAAATCTAATGACCCCCAATCATCACCAAAAAACATATTTGAAGGATTGACACTATCCTAATCAACACTGTTATTAGCAATGGAGGATAGAGGTTTCACTTTTGTTAAAGAAGGGATCAAATCACTTAAAGGAATTTGATGTCTCACTTCTATTTGTAAGCAACTTTCCGGAGATGAATCAACTTTAGTTGTATGTATTTCATTTTCAAGGATAAATTTTATTGAATGATGAAGGGTAGATGGGACTACCCCCATGGCATGAATCCACAGTCTACCAAGAAGAAGATTGTATGAAAGAGAATTAGGCATGACATGAATAATGGTAGGTAATGTCATAGGTCTAGCCTTAATATCTAAGGTGATGCCACCTAGTGATTGCCTATCTACATTATCAAAGCCATGGATTCTCATTTTATTTAGTTTGATGAGAGATGTATCAATATTGCGTTTACACAACAAGTCTATTCCAAAAACATTGAGACCTGATCCACCATCAATCAAAGTGTGTCATATCCTCATGTTACCAATCATGATGAATATCATAAGAGGTTCATATTGGTTTTGAATTTCTATGGGAGGTAATTGATGTTGTTGAAATGATATATCTGATGTTGTTTCCTGCATATAACTAAGAAGAGATGCTACATCATTTAGTTTAGCAGAAGGTGGAACAACTACCTTTTGTAGAGCCTCATGGAGCATTCTGTAGTATGTAGGTGATGTTTGTATTAAATCCCATAGAGAGATCTTAGCTAGAGTAGTGCAGATCTGCTTGACAAAATCATATTCTTTACCAATATGTGGAGGGAGACAAAGTGCTTGAAGTAGGATAGGTTGAGAGGGTGGAAGAGAAATGGGCACACTTGGTGCATGCTTACTTTTATTGTGGGTGTTATATGTGTGAGAAATTGTATGATGTTGCAACACATTTTGAACACCTTGATTCCTTTTGAGTAATTTGTTTTGCATAATTGAGAATGTAACCCAGGGGTCAAGGTGGTGTTGGATCACCTTGAATTGTAATCATTGGTTTGAAGTGAGGAGGCATATTAGGTGCCTCATGCACAATGATTTTAGGAACATTAGTTCACTTATTCAGTATCCCTTTAGTGTTGGGAATTAAGGTGTCTCAATCTTTGCAAATTCATAATGTTGTATTTATTTATCCCATGTTGAGTTGGCATAGTCAGCACCTTGTGTACATGCAGCAGGCTAAATTTTGGTGACTTTGGTAGCTGCAATTTCCCCCTTGAATAATTAACGGGGGTTTGGGGGCAGCACCCCCAAGATGAGGTCAAGGGGTGGACCCCTTTGCAGGATCCAAGGGCAACACAGGGTGGGGTCAAGGGGCAGCATCCCCGTGGGGGCTCAGGGACAATGCCCTTGAAACCTCAAATGACTTTCATTTAATGACAAGTGTCGGTGAGTATCTTTGCATGAGAGAAAGGCATCTTTGGGTAGTCAAGGGAGGTTATGACAAGTTGTAAGAGGAATAAGATATTTTTAGTTAGTGTATGACATATTCTCTTTCAGCTGTAAGTGCTGTCAGTTATGACGGATTCTATGATAGTTGTAAGGTGCGTAAGAGCATTTGTCATAGCCTATTTTGGGACAAGGCATCCACATTGGGATGGTATGTTCAACAAGTGTCCTTAGGCATGGGTTTTGGGGCATGAGTCCAAGATGGACGCCCATCTCTAGAAGGTTCCATATTTGCCTTGTAAATTCTATAAAAATAGGTGCTTGGATGAGAGATAAGTAGTTTTTGTACAGGTACTATTATGCTATTGGAATATCTCCATATTCAACATTCGAAGACTCCTGAAAGAGCATTGGTTCTGAAACTATATTGTAATCTATTATTGTTTACTGTAATACATTTGAGCTATGTTTTAGAGTGTGGGGTTTTTCACCCGTAAGGGTTTTCCCCACATATATCTTGTCTCTCTCTCTCTCTCTCTTCTATCTACTTTCTGTGTGTATGTGTATTGCTGCAATATCTCTATTAGATGTTCTATGTTTCTGTAGTTGTAAGAATTAAAATTAAATTTTCATACATCTCTCATTAGATTAGTGTAGGAAGCAATTTCCGCACACCTAGCTTCCTTTCAGTTGGTATCAGAGCTTGGCCAATTTTGGTCTTAGCTGTTGGGTAGGGTTTTTTGAAGCTAATCTTAAGTTGAGTGGGAGTCTATGTAGAGTATTCTGATTTCTATTGCAGCAAGGAGATGGCAAGTACATCAAGATGGTTTGAAGTGGAGAAGTTCAATGGCAGTAATTTAAGCTGTGGAAGCTCAAGATGGAAGACATTCTTGTTGACTGAGACCTTTGGGAAAGTGTTAATGGAACTAAACCAGCTACAATGTCACAAGATGAGTGGGATCTCAAGGATCAGAAGGCTAAGGGTCTCATAAGACTTAGTCTTACTGATTCTGTTCTATTAAATGTCCATGAGGAGACTACTGCAAAACTACTTTGGAAGAAGTTGGGGGATGTGTATCAAGCCAAATCCCTAGTTAATAAACTTTTCTTGAGAAAGAATTTGTATTCTCTTCGAATGGAGGACAAAGGATCCATTGCTAAACATATGAATGCTTTTAACATGTTAGTTGCACAATTGACATCTATTGGTGTAAAGATGGAGGAGGTGGATCGATGTATGACCTTGCTTTGTTCTTTGCTGGACTCATGGGATCATCTTGTCATGGCTATTGGAAGCACCACATCCACATTCAAAATGGAAGAAGTGGTTTCTTTGTTGTTGTCCGAAGAGATGCGGAGAAAGTCTTCTAAGGCAGCTAAAGAGGCCCTTGTATTTCGTGGAAGACCCAAGGTGAAAGGAAAGAAGGACAAGAAAGCTGAGAAGGGTAGATCCAAATCCCGTGGGAGATCCAAATCTCTTGGATAGTCCAAGGATCTTTGTTGAAACTATGGCAAAATCAGGCATTTCCAAAAGGAATGCAAAGAGGAGGAGGAGAAGAAGAAGAAGAAGAAGAAGAAAGCTCTTGATTCAGATTTTGATAAGTCACAAGATGATAGTGATGCTTTCATCACATCCCTAGCAACCCATGCATCTGATGATGTGTGGCTAATCGACTCTGGTGCATCATTCCACATGACCTCGTATCGAGACTAGCTCACTAAGTATGAGGAGTTCGATGGTGGAAAGGTGTATCTGGGTGATGACTCTCATCTAAAGATTGTTGGTCATGGAAGAGTCTCTATCTCATTCCCTGATGGTCAAGTGAAGGGGATCTCTAGGGTTATGCACATCCCAGGTTTAGCATGGAAACCTACTTTCTATAAGTAGTTCGAATGATGTAGGTGTGCAGGTTATCTTTTCGAAAGAAGGATGCAAGATGACTAGAGGAGCTATGGTGCTTGCTAAGGGTACTAGGAGAGGTACTCTATTTCAGCTGGAGGCATGCATTTCACAATGCAATAGTTCTTCTAACTCAAGGAAGAGGGCAGCAGTCACTTCATCCCCACCATCTAAATGAGCAGTGAAGAAATCTGTTGTTTCTAGTCTTGATGGTTGTAACCATGCATTGGAAATTAAACTTCCTGTTGAAAAGACAATGTTATGGCATAAGTGATTTGGCCACATTAGTGAGAAGGGTCTGTGTACCCTAAAAAATAAGAACCTCATTGAGGGGTTAGATGATTGTAATCTTGAGTTTGACTTTTACGAACATTGCATTTATGGAAACCAAAACCGTGTTCAATTTTACTCGAGTTCTCATAAGTCTTCTGGTGTGTTGGACCTTATTCATTTTGATGTGTTTGGTCCTGTTAATGTTCCTTCGTTATCAAAATCTATATACTTTGTATCTTTTATAGATGATTACTGAATAAGGACATGGATTTATTTTCTCAGAAGCAAATCTGAAGTCTATAGCAAGTTTAAGGAGTTTAAGGCTTTTGCTGAAAATCAAACTGGTAAAAAGATTAAATGTTTGAGAACTCACAATGGTGGTGAGTTCTATTCTATAGAATTTGATAAGTATTGCAAGGAACTTGGGATTGAAAGACATAAGACAACTCCATACACCTCATAGTAAAATGGAGTTGTAGAGAGGATGAACAAGACACTGATGGAGAAGGCTAGGAGTATGCTTAGTGAAGCTAGCCTAGAACAAAAGTTTTGGGCTGAAGCTGTTGCCACTACTTGCTATCTGGTAAACAGATCTCCTACATCAGCTCTTGTTGGAAAGATAGCCATGGAGGTGTGGTCTAGTAGAAAGCCTTCAATAAGGCATCTGTGTTTTTGGTTGTGAAGCATATGCACATGTGCCTAGGGAGAAGCAGTCAAAATTGGAGAACAAGGCTGTTAAGTGTATCTTCATTGGCTATGGTGTTGGTGTGAAAGGATACAAGCTTTGGGACCCTATGGCTGAAAAAGTGTTGTATAGCAGAAGTGTCATCTTCAAAGAGCTTACACCTTCTTCCACTATTTTGTAGCCATAAGAAATAGTAAAAAAAGAGGATGTTGTTTAGTTTCCTGCTACCCTTGAGAAGACTAAACAGAAAGACAATGTTGGACCTGATGAGGAGGAGAGCTCTAGCAGCTCTGAAAGCTCAGATGAAGAAGTTGAACCTCAACCTTAGCTCTTGAGTAGGTCTACACGAATAAGAAAGCAACCTGAAAGGTTTGGTTTTACATTGCTTGATTCTAGTTGTGCTTATGCTTTGGTTACTAACAATGATGAACCTAGAACTATATCAGAGGTTATGGACATGAAAGATGTGGGTTCCTGGAAGGAGGCCATGGAGGATGAAATGGCTTCTTTGGAAAAGAATCAAACTTGGGACTTGGTGCCTTTGCCTCCTGGATGAAAACCTGTTGGATACAAATGGGTGTTCAAGAAGAAATTTAGTGTAGATGGCAGTGTTGAGAAGTATAAGGCCAGATTGGTTGCGAAGGGGTATACACAAGTGGAGGGTATAGATTATGGTGAGAGCTTCTCTCCCATTGTAAAGTTGACATCCATTTGATTCCTTTTGTCTCTCGCAACAGCTTATGACTTGGAGGTAGAACAGATGGATGTGAAGACAACTTTCCTTCATGGTGACTTGGAGGAAGAAATCTACATGTCACAGCCAGAGCATTACATGGTGAAAGATAAAGAAAATTTGGTTTACAAACTTAAAAAGTCTTTGTATGGTTTGAAGCAATCCCCTAGGAGATGGTACTTGAAGTTTGATGCCTTTGGTTTTCAATTAGATTTGTGAGATCGAAATCAGATCACTGTGTGTATTATAATTTTGATGGTGATCGTATTCTCATTGTTGCACTGTATGTTGATGATATGTTGCTCATTGGGAAGGGTAAGAATATGATTTCTGATTTTAAATCTCAGTTGTCAGCTCAGTTTGAAATAAAAGATTTAGGGGCAGCCAGGTACATTCTAAGAATGGAAATTAGAAGAGATAGAACCAACAGAAAACTTTGGTTAAGCCAAAGTAAATATGTGAAGACCGTGTTGGACAGGTTTAGCATGGCAGATTGTAGACCATTGTGTGTTCCCATTTCTTTGGGGATAAAGTTGTCTTTTGAGGATTGTCCAAAATATCCTAGTGAGGTGGAGGACATGAGCAGAGTACCTTATGCTAGTGATGTTGGCAGTTTGATGTATGCTATGGTCTGCACAAGACTAGACATTGTCCAAGCAGTGGGAGTTCGTCAATTTATGGCTAATCCTGGATGAATTTATTGGGATGAAGTTAAGCGAGTGTTCAGATATTTGAGGGGTACTTCTGAGTATTCCATTTGCTATCATGGTAATGTCTTAGGACCTCCACATTCTGTTGATATTCATGGATTTGTGGATTTAGATTGGGCAGGTGACATTGACAGCAGGAGATCCACCAGTGCTTATGTATTTACACTGTTTAGTGGTGCTATTAGTTGGATGAGTAAGCAACAACCTGTTATTGCTTTGTCCATGACAGAAGCTAAGTATATGGTAGCAACTCATGCTTATAAGGAAGTCATTTGGCTTAAGAGATTGTGTTCAGATATTGGTGTTGATGTAGGTTAGATCACGATTAGTTGTGATAGTCAGAGTACAATTTGCCTTGTGAAGAATCCAACTTTCCATGCTAAAACAAAGCATATTGATGTTCAGTTTCACTTCGTGTGAGACATGGTTGAGGATGGAAAGGTAAATTTGGAGAAGGCAAATACTTTGAAGAATGTTGCAGATGCATTGATGAAACCAGTGGGCATAGAGAAGTTCAGATAGTGTTCGGAGTCTATGGGCCTCTTGGCCCCTAGTAGTTAAATCTTGTCAATTGATTTTGGTCCTTGCAAGGTGTTCGACAAGTGGGAGAATGTTGGGAATTAAGGTGTCTCAACCTTTACAAATTCCTAATGTTGTATTTATTTATCCCATGTTGAGTTGGCATAGTCGGCACCTTGTGTACATACAATAGGCTAAATTTTGGTGACTTTGGCAGCCGTAGTTTCCCCCTTGAATAATTAATGGGGGTTTGGGGGTAGCACCCCCAAGATGGGGTCAAGGGGTGGAGCCCCTTGCGGGGTCCAGGGGCAGCATAGGGCAGGGTCCAGGGGTAGTGCCCCTGTGGGGGCTCAGGGGCAACGCCCCCAAAACCTCAAATGACTTTCATTCAATGACAAGTGTCAGTGAGTATCTTTGCACGAGAGAAAGACATCTTTGGGAAGTCAAGGGAGGTTATGACAAGTTGTAAGAGGAATAAGATCTTTTTAGTCAGTGTATGATAGATTCGCTTACAGTTGTAAATGCTATCAGTTATGACAGATTCTATGACAGTTGTAAGGTGTGTAAGAGCATCTGTCATAGCCTATTTTGGGACAAGGCGCTCACATTGGGATGGGATGTTCGACAAGTGTCCTTAGGCATGGGTTTTGGGGCATGAGTCCAAGATGGACACCCATATCTAGAAGGTTCCATATTTGCCTTGTAAACTCTATAAAAATAGGTGCTTGGATGAGAGATAAGTAGTTTTTGTACAGGTACTGTTATGCTACTGGAATATCTCTAGATTTGACATTTGAAGACTCCTGAAAGAGCATTGGATCTGAAACTATATTGTAATTTGTTATTGTTTATTGTAATACATTTGAGCTATGTTTTGGAGTGTGGGGTTTTTCACCCGTAAGGGTTTTCCCCACGTATATCTTGTCTCTCTCTCTCTTCTGTCTACTTTCTATGTGTATGTGTATTGCTGCAATATCTTTGTTAGATGTTCTATATTTCTGTAGTTGTAAGAATTAAAATTGAATTTGCATGCATCTCTCCTCATTAGATTAGTGTAGGAAGCAATTTCCACCCACCTAGCTTCCTTTCATTTAGTGGGTGGAATAAATTTATTAATGATGATTGAATTGACATTGTTTTCCTTTTGGGTAAGCTCAACATCCAACCTAGAGGGTTTTAATGTGAGAGACCACTCTTCATCCACTAATGCATCATCTTTTTAAGGGGGAGCATTGGAATGAAGGGAGGGTAAAGTGTTGTTAAGAAAATTGTTGATGATTGTATCCTTAGTGATGTTCAAGGGGCTTGAACATGCAACCAAAGGAGAAATATCCAAGGTCTTTGCATCCTTAGTGATATCCAAGGCACTTGAACATTCAACTGAAGGAGGAAGATCAAGGATCTTCACTTAGTGATATCCAAGGTACTTGAACATTCATCCAAAGGAGGAAGATCAATAGGATGATCCATAGAAACCTCATGTACTATGGTAGAAATAGAAGTAGGAGAAGAACTATCACCATCATCTTTCTCATGGCAACTCATGGAGATGAAACTAGTAAAGTCCTCTAGTATCAAAGGATACATACCCATGAGAGTTATGAAGATATCAAAATCAAATATAGAAGAAAATATTTCATATAGATAACATTTAGAAACATCAATATCATACATGGATGCTATGTGATCTAAAACATATGGATGCACATTAATGAATTCAGAGAATTTCTCAACATCTATGATATATACATGAAAAGATACCAAAGAGGAGCAACTAGAAGAATCCATAATGAAATGTCTTATCTACTATATTAAAATATGATACAAAATAGAAATGCACAATTCACTAAACAAGTAAAACCAATATCAAAAATAAAATTGCTATCAAAAACCTACAAGTGCAAGAGAAGCGTTGTCTTCCAAAAATGTGATATTCTTGGTAACCACAACAACTAAGTCATGAAAATGTAGGATGTGAACTATGTGCAAAAGAAGTTCCTAAATGATTTATCCACTTAAATTCAACAAAGATTGAGAGAACCTTGCTTTGATGAAGACGCACTAAATGCAAGACTAGCTAGGGTTTACTATCGAAAACCCTAGATTGGAATGCTTACTTCCTAAACCACAATTTTTCAATGCAAGAATACTTTTTGAACACCAATGATATTTATGAAATGATAAAGAAAGGAAACATCAGATTTTAAATGTCAATGATAGAAGAAAAATATGAAACAAGATCTTAATTACAAACCCTAGGTTTTGAATTTGACTAGGTTTTCAAAAAATGCAACTTTTTTTGACAAAACCCTAGCAAATGAGAGTTTAAAAAGCAAGATGCAACACCATGAAATGATTAACTACTGTAATATAAATTTCATATGATGGAAAATCATAAATTTAAATCTTTCTATGATGATCTACAACATATGCAATGAAACAATGCACAAATATGCCTTTTTGCAAGCCTAAAATGCTTTGAATTTTCACTTTTTTTCAATGCTAATATGCAAGGATGTCCTAGAATAGAAAGGATTATAAGGTACAAAAAATTAAATCTCATTAATCAATCCAATAATGCAACAATATCTAGAAAAATACACTAATCTACAAACCCTAGGTTGAAGATTAGCTAGACTTCCTAGAAATGCAAGGTTTTTTTTCAAATCCTAACAATGAAATCATGCAAAATTAAGCTATATAACTATGCAAAATGATAAATCAATGTAATATAATAAGATCTAGGGCAGAAAATATCTCATATCTGATGCAAGAAGGATGCCAAAGTGCAAGAAATGATAGGTTCACCAAAATGTAGCGTAGAAAAGAGAGACTAGCTCAATAGATCAAACTAGGTCAAACCCTCTTCTACAAAACATTAGGACACAAACTGATCTTGGCTTCTACCCAAGAAGGAGAGCCAAACTATAGGTATTCTACCCTTTTGTTGTATAGAGAATAAATTAACCAAATCCAATCAATCAAGCTAGGGTAAAGATAAGAAACCCTAATTGACAATGATCAAAGTAAAATAGATTGTTGGGAGCGGAAACCTAGAAACCAAATGAACAACAGAGGTTAGGGATCAAGTTAGAACCTATATCTAGAGATAGAAATACCTAAGACAAGGGTGCTTGGGTGCTCTAGACCCTGTTTAGGGTTTGCAGACTGTGACAGTTCTAGTACCTTCACTTTTCTGTGCTTCTGTTCTCTGTAACTAGTCTTTGAGCAATTCCTCTAGATCTTAACTACACACATACAAGAAGAAAAATGGTTGGGTGTTATTTAGGAGCTTGTCTTAGTCAAGCTCTGTGAAAGTGGTGTTTCCACCTCCACAATATCAAAGATGATAGATAAAGAGTGAGTGCCCTAGGAGGGCAGAGGCAAATCTAAAGTAGAATGGAATGCTAGAACAAAGAATGAAGAAAAGAAGTCACCATGAGCATGGAAACCCACATACTTGACACGGCATGACAAGTTGACTCAAGAAGTTGGTGTAACTCAAAGAAGTAGAGAGATCTTCACAAGACCTGCAAAGTGTTGCAACAATAATCCATAATAGAGAGCTTTAGAGAAGAGTAGAGAACATGAGAGATAAGAAGATTCCTTCTAGAAGTTAGAGATTAGAGAGAGATGTTTAAATGAATAAACTAACTTGATTTTATATGCATTCCTGTTGATTTTTAGAGAATTAAACCATATGAGGCTAACATTGGGAATCATTTAAGAGGTCCCAACCCAATAAGCCATTAATTAGGCTAGAGATAGAAAAGGGGACAAGGGTGCTTGGGCACACTGGTCCTTTAGCTCCAAACTCCTAGGATAAGTCATTTAAAGTGTGCTTAGCATTGCCTTATAATTAATTTTCCTAGTTTTATGCATCAGGATCAAGAGTTACATGCTTAATGCTAAAATAGGTCCTAATTAATAAGTGTAAACATTTTGGGTCTACCTGGGTGCTAAACTAGGTGTAAAATGGTAGTGTACACATTTTACGACATTACAGAGTTATAGATATAGAGAGGGAGAGATAGAGGGAGAGGGGAGAGATAGAGAGATATAGACACAAACATGTTTAACTAGAATATAAACCATACAAGGCATGTTAAAAACGTATGTCCTATGGTGTTTAAACAAGTTAAAGTGTTACAAATTCTTGTACTTTAGTTATAGAAGACTCTTGGATCATATTTTACATTGTATTTTTACTATTATTCATTTATAAGGTTCCAAGAGAGGTTGTTGAAAATAATTAATAAGATCTTCCCTAGTATTTTCTTATTAAGTTGGTTGACACATTCTTTCATTTTTAAGTGCTCTTATCCACACCAAAGTTTATACATAGGGACTATATTTCCATAATTCTTCACATGTAATAATAAATTCATCAATTAATGTTCTTTAAGGTTTAATACATTTCAATTAATGAATTTTACAGTGGAATATCCACAATAACTATGGATAATATTAGTATCAAAGAAAATTTTCTTGAATTTTGTGTTTGTTTGTTTGTACACGATTACATTTGTGGAATTGTGCTTGTTACTAATAATACAAGTGGGAAAGTATATTTTTCTCCTTTACAACAAGAGATAGAGTCTAGAGATTGGATAGAAATACTAAGAATCATAGCACATGCTAACGCTATACCTCTTGATGGAGGAGAGGTTTATCAAGTTATAATATGTTATAATGATTTCTCTCTATGGGGAAGCTAAAAAACAATGACACTCATGGAGAAAGTAGGGATGTCTCTAGAGAATCCTAAGCATAAAGAGTGGCTAATTTCTTCGTAAAAAAGTGTAATACCATGGTGAGAAAATTATTTGATGAGCACATGTTTCCAATGTTGAGGTGAATATAGAAATAATGACTTATGGAGGAGATGTAATCTTGTCAAATAAGATTGATAATTGGTTGTCATTACTTGAGATATATTTAAGTATGCATAACATTAGTGAAGAACATAAAATTTCCTTTGTTGGATTAAGACTAAAAAATAATAATCTTATTTTGTGTGAAATATATTCTCATTCTTTAATTTTAGGAAAATTAGCAATTATATGTTCGTGGGATGAAGCTTAGAAGATAATAATAATAATAATTCTATCTTATGTCAACAAATAAGATAGGTCTATTGAGTGCCAATGTAATAATTAAAAATAAAGTCAAATTGTGCAAGAGTGTACACTAGTGAATTTTATAGAAGAGTTATTCAAATGGGAAAGGATATATGCAAGAAGATGATATCTTGATGAAGTATGTATGTGGCCTTCATAGCCATCTAAGAAGGATCATATTTCTCTCAAAAATGAAAGAAATAGATAAGCCATCTTATCAAGATCATTATTTCAAAATGGACTTGTAAGGAAAATATCACATGCCTTTCTTCATGAAGGGAAATACAAAACAATTATCAACTTAATCCTATAAGAAGAGATGTCACAAGTTATTTGATCTATATAAATGATCACCACTTTGACATAGTAATGACACTAAATAAATAAATAAATGAAAAAATAATAGAACAACCATGAGAGAGAGAGATGGAGATATAGAGAGGGGTTTTTTTAATGCTTTAGTGTTGATGTTTAGGGTTTTGGGTTCACATTTAGGGAACTTAGATTTCAATAATAAGAAAGAGGAAGGTAAAGGGAGGGTCCAAGAGAGAGAGAGAGAGAGAGAGAGAGAGAGAGAGAGAGAGAGAGAGAGAGAGAGAGAGAGAGAGAGAGAGAGAGAGATGGAGAGATAGATAAAAATAGAGATACAAACTTATTCTTATTCTATTCTATCAATTCAAGGGTTTTCCAACTTTCCTATGCCTAGACTCATAAGTGGAGTGTACCTAAGCAATCATCTCATTAAGAATGAGAGGAACCTTCTGCAACAATATAATGAAAATGTATGAAATAATAGAAATAGCAGAAACATAGAAGGAATTTATTGATCACAGGCCACTTCGAGGGGAAAACCTCCTTTGAGCAAGCTCAATACAATAAATTCATGGATGCCTTCATTGGCCTCAACACGTACTTATATACTAAGTCTAATCTAAACAACTATTACTCCCCATGAATGTGGGATAATACAATATACTCATGGGACGACTTACAAAGCATATGATTGCCTCTGGCTCTAAAATGATGGATCCTTCATTATCTAGTTCTGGTAAAATAGTTTGTGCTTTGATGTTGGTGCCAAGCACTTTCTTTAGACAAGAGACATGAAATACTGGATGAACATGGGAAGGAGGAAGCTCCAATTTATAAGCAACTGACCCAATGTTCTAAAGAACCTTATATGGCCCATAGAACTTTGGAGCCAGCTTATGATGCCCTTTGAGTTTTAGGGATGATTGCTTGTATGGCTGTAGACGAAGAAAAAACATATCACCTACTTGAAAAGTGTGCTCAGAATGGTGTTGATCGACTTGTTGTTTCATTCAATTTCTTGCCATGTGAAGATTGTCCTACAAAATGCATAGAATTTGATCTTAGGTTCAGAGAACTGTGTCGACTGCCTAAACTGGTGAACTACTGGGGGTGTATGGAAGGAGCACTGGTGGTGCCTAACCATAGACTGCTTCATATGGAGTCATTTTAGATGCAATGTGGTAGGAGGTATTATACCACCATTCAATGAGAGGGAGCCACTTTGCCCACTGATGTTGTTGTTCTATGGTGAACCAATGAAGATAAGTTTCCAAACATTTGTTGATAATTTTAGTTTGACCATCTATTTGTGGGTGATACCCTGAACTAATCTTCAGTTTGGTGCCAATGTGTCGAAATAGTTCTGTCCAA
Organism: Cunninghamia lanceolata; assembly: GCA_027924645.1. Classification (NCBI taxonomy): domain Eukaryota; kingdom Viridiplantae; phylum Streptophyta; class Pinopsida; order Cupressales; family Cupressaceae; genus Cunninghamia; species Cunninghamia lanceolata. The sequence goes on along the minus strand of BSBN01001513.1, from coordinate 1,426,735 downwards.
AAATGACTGGTGAAAGTTGCATCACGATCTAAGACAATGGAAGAAGAGATGCCATGAAGATGAAAGATCTAGTCCATGAAAAATTGTGCAACTAAGGAGGTGGTATAGGGATGGTTGAGGGCACAAAAATGACTATATTTGGAGAGGTGATCAACCACAACCAAGATCACTATCTTTCCTCCAAATTTAGGGAGCCCCTTAATGAAATCCATAGAAATATCTGTCCAAATCCGTGTAGGGATGGACAAGGGTTCGAGAAATCTAGGAAGGAGTGTCATTTCACCCTTGTTATGTTGGCAGGTATCACATTCAGCCACCATCTATTGAATTTCCCCTTTCATTCCCTTCCAAAAGAAGTTACGCCATGCCCGCTCATAAGTTTTGAGGAACCCAGAGTGCCTTGCCGATGGAGAAGCATGTAGTTCATAGAAGATAGCTTGTTGAAGATCTATTCTCTAGGGAAGGACTGAATGACCCTTGTATCTCAGAGAAGCACCATCCCAAGACTAATGCGGTACAGTAGAAGGGTTATTGGCCAACTGCTGGATGATTTGTGATAATGAAGAGTCATTGACATAGCCCTGCTGGATAGATTCCAACCAATTTGAAATAGGCATAGAAATAGCTGAAAGAGAAGCTTGGTCATCAAATGTGTGAGAAAGAGCATCCGCCACAATATTGTCCTTACCCTTCTTGTAAGTGATCTCATAGTCATAACCCATGATTTTGCTAACCCATTTCTATTGTGTTGGGGAGGAGACCCGTTATTCTAGGAAATATTTCAGACTCTGGTGATCAGTCTTGATGAAGAAATGATTCCCTAGTAGGTATGGTCACCACTTCTGTACTGCATACAAAATAGCCATCATTCCCTTCTCATATGTAGAGAGTACTAAATTCTTACCAGAAAGGGCTTTGCTGGTGAATGGAATGGGATGTTCATCTTGAAGGAGAATAGCACCAAGTCCATTGCCGCAAGCATCACTCTCAATAGTGAAGGTCCTGGAAAAATCTGGCATAGCTAGAACAGGTGTAGTACACATAGCTTGTTTTAGTTTTTCAAATGCACACTCAGTAGCATGTGTCCATGTAAAAGTATCCTTTTTCAACATAGCTGTTAATGGAGCTACAATCTTCCCGTAATCCTTGACAAACTTGCGATAGTATCCTGTCAGTCCCAAAAAACCATGGAGGCTCTTGAGTGTCTGAGGATGTGGCCAATTTTTCATGGCATCTATTTTGGTAGGATCCACTCAAACCCCTTGGGTTGAAACAATATGCCCAAGGTACTCCACTTCCTCCTGGCCAAAAACACATTTAGACTATTTTGCATAGAGATGATGATCAGAGAGAAGTTGCAGTACAAGATCTAGATGTTGGAGATGCTTAACCCATGTTTTACTATAGGTGAGGATATCATCAAAGAAGACCAGAATGAATTTTCACAAGTAGGGATGGAATATTTTATTCATCAAGGCCTGGAATGTTGAAGGTGCATTAGTGAGGCCAAAGGGCATGACCAAAAACTCATAGTGGCCATCATGCATGCGAGAAGCCATTTTAGGGATATCATCCTCATGAACCCAAATTTGGTGATACCCAGAATGAAGATCCAACTTGGAGAAAAAATGAGGGCCATGAAGCTCATCAACAATAGGTATTGGAAACTTATCCTTGATTGTGATGTGATTAAGTGCTTAGAAGTCAATGCAAAGGCACCATGACCCATCTTTTTTCCAAATAAGAACAACTGGTGAAGAAAAGGAACTAGTACTAGGGTGAATAATACCTTGCTTCAGTAAGTCCCGAATGAGCATCTTAATCTCTGTCTTTTGGTGAAATGGGTAGCGGTAGGGCCTGATGTTGGGAGGAACGCTTCTAGGAAGGACCTGAATATGGTGGTCCTCTAGTTGTGAAGGTGGCAATCCCACTAGTTCAGCAAAGACACATGCATATCTATCCAAAATTTGTTGTAGATCTGAAGGATTAGTGGAGACCATTGATGGTTGCATCTGAATGGAATGAAGCTGAGCGATGACACCATGTGAATTCTTCTTAAGGAGATTTTCCATGCAAGGTGAACTGATGATTATGAGAGACCCTGATTGTTAGCCCTTCAATGTGTGTTTTTGCCCATTGTCTGAAAACTACATCCAAAGTTTAGCAAAATCCCATAAGATAGGTCCAAATGTGCGTAACCATTGAGCACCCAAAACCACATCACATCTACCTAAGGGCAAGGCAAACATGTCAGAGCGCAGGTTATAATATCCAATAGAGATACACATATTGCGACACTTCCCTTTGCAAGGTAATGTGCTTCCATTGACAATCATGACTTCAAAGCTGGTGCAATGATGGACAAAACAATCAGCTTGTTTGGTAATTCGAGGGTCAATGAAGTTATGAGTGGTACCAGAATCAATGAGTATTGTAAGAGGGAGCTTCTTGAAGTAACCCTTGACCTACATGGTTTGTGGGGTGGTGACTCTTGCTAAAGCATGGAGAGAGATCTCTGGGTGGTCTTCCCGAGAAGTAGGGTCAACAGGCGGCTGCTAAGTTTCAACTTGATCATCTACTTTATCTTAAGTATCTTCATAAACTTTAGTTGCAAGTGGAGAATCCACATCCAAGAGATAGAGCTTTTGCTCAACACATCTATGTCCCTGAGTGAATTTCTCATTACAATTATAACAAAGCCCTTTTTTTCTACGTGCCCGCATCTTTGCTTCAGTCAAATGCTTGATAGGAGTTGTTCTAGGAGCTGGCGTGATTGGAGGTCTTTGGGAAACCATTTTTTTGAATGGAACAAAATTAGATTTGGAGCATTGTTGAGCTGTGATCTTGTCCTCCGCCAACTTAGCCAACCCCAGGGCTTCCATCATTGTGTTGGGATGGAACATTTTAATCTCAGATAGGATTGCATCCTTCAGACCACTCACAAAACAACTCCTGAAGAATTCATCAGACAATCCCTTTATGTGATTGGCCAGTTTCTCAAATTCTGTCTGATATTCTCTCACAGTGTCAGTTTGACAAAGTTTAGTGAGTGCTTCTGTGAAGTCATCAAAAGCACTAGGGCCAAATCGTTACAAAATGAGTTTGCAAAAATCTATCCATTTTGGCTCTTCATGAGCCTTGATGTACCAACAGAAGCATTGAAGGGCTTCATGTTCCAAATGAAAGGATGCAAGTTGGACTTTGTTGACATCAAAAGTATTATGCAGACTAAAATATTGTTCTGCCCAGTATATCCATCTAGTCAGATCATCACCATTGAAGCGAGAAAAATCAAGCTTGAGCCCACAAAAATTGTTAGAAGAAGAGAACACAGTGTCTGCAAAAGACTCTAGCTACCGTCTATTGTTCATGGTTGAATGCTGAAGATTGAGGTTGAGAATTTTTTCATCTAGATCTTGGAGTTTGGTCTTGAGGGCTGCAAGTTCATCCTCCATTTTTTTTCTCCTGCGCAGGTGACAACCATAACCAGGAGATTTTTTTTTTTGGAATGGGTAGAAAAACAAAAATAGAAACTTTTTTAGTAAAGGAAAATTTGGATTTGGGAAAAACACTAATGGGTAATTGGGGTTTGACTAGGTTTTGGAGACTTTTTGAGGGACAAGAAAGTAGAAAATGGGGATTTCAGAAGTGGGGTGAAAGAATGGGAAAATTTGTCCAAGAGGAACAAAGGAGCAGAAATAGGAAATGAACACTGTGGCAAAATTTGAAGGCTATTGGGTGAGAATTAAAGAATTTATGGAAAACCCTAAAAATAGACAAATGTGGGATTTTTGGCTTCGATAAGTGGAATTTGGGATAGGGTCCTCAAGGAAGGAACTATGCAAAAAGGAATTTTAGGGGTTCCAGTGAATTTTGAGAGGAAATGAAGCTAAAGCAAGGAAGATATGGCAAAAAAATAGAAATTTTGAATTTTTTTCTGGAAACTATCTACCAATTGCTTTGGATGGATTCAATCTGTTATTTGCCAGCTACCAATAGATATGGGCCCAGGTATGTTCATCTTCCTAAAGGTTTAGGAGATTCACTTGACTACCAATGTTGTCTAATGGCTTGTGTATTGGGGTAGTACCCCTCACTCCAAGGCTCAGGTAAAAATGACAACCACTTTGCCACAAACAACAGCTCTTGGTTTACCTCATGGATGAGAACTAGTCAATTAGGTAGGGGCCGTTGCCCTTTTCGCTAGCAGGTCCTCTCAATGGGCCAGCTACTTCGGGGTTCCTATGGTACTCCTCACAATGGGTTTTAGGGCTATGCCCAAGAACTTCCCACAGTTAAGCGAATAGGGATTATTCCCTAATCTGAACCTGTAATTGAAATGAACAATACAGATGAAAAAAATGAACTACTACAATAATCACAGCACATAGAGGCCACTGCGGAAAAAAATTTGTCAAAAATTCCACCCAGTGAGCCCAAGAAAGTGCTTTGATACCAGATAAGAGGAACCTCCTGCAACAATATAATGAAAAATGCAGAAAATAACAGAAATAACAGAAACACAGAAGGAATTTATTGATCGTAGGCCACTTTGAGGGGGTAACCTCCTTTGAGCAAGCTCAAAACAATAAATTCGTGGATGCCTTCATTGGCCTCAACACGTATTTATATACTAAGTCTAATCTAAACAACTATTACTCCCCATGAATGTGGGATAATACAATATACTCATGGGATGACTTACAAAGCATATGCGTCTAACAACAATATACTAACAAAGTAAAGAGAAGGGTTAAACACGGGTTCCTAATAAAGAATTGTGAGATCTTTTGGACTAGGCTTAGCCCTAGTATTTTTGTACAGTCTATATTTATTTTGAAGATAGATAAGTCTTGAACTAGGCTAAATCAATTCAAATAACTCTATAAATATAGGGGTAGTTCCTCTTTTTCATCCATAGCACAAATCCAAGTGTCATCATCCCAATGATTATACCATAGTTTGGATAGGTCACCTTTTTCATCATCATCGTAAATAGAATTTCTACTCTCATCTTCTTCATCATGGAATTGGACCCCTTTAAGACAATGAGAAGGCTCATGAGCTTAGAAACAAGGATTACACCATGAGTATACTTCCATGAAATATGTGTACTACGAAGTATTTAGAAGGTTTCTTCTTTTGTCCATTGTTTTACTCATCTTGGTCTCCTATCTCATTGGTGATGATTGCGTGAATGAGAAGATGGTGAGGCTAGGAACTTTGACACTATGGATATCCTACTTGATATTTGAGAGAATGAATTTATCATTTTATTTATGTTTTTGACCAAGGTGTAATTAATGCCCCTACCTCTATATTGCCCCGTACTATAGATAGGTGGATTCTTTACTTTCCCTATGATCTTTGGAATCTCTATCCGCTTTAGGTCTCTTTAACTCTAAATTGAGGATTACTCCATCTACAGTAGTTGAAGGAGCACAACATTCTTGATTCACATTCCTCTCACTAGAATTCATTCCTATGGTTGGAACTTTCAATTGCTTTCTTAAAAGTTTTTACCCCTTTGTGAACTTGTCTTATCATAGAGAGGGGGGATATACACCCTTATAGATATTAGGGCTTCTCTGGTCGAGAGAGATCCCCTCCATATCATGATTTCAATTCCAATATTTCTTATGCCCTTCTAAGAGAAGTTTAGGTCCTTCTAAAAAAGAGGCAGCCATGATCATAAACCATAGATGCTCAACCACCTCCTCATAGCAAACCATAGGTTCTTGACCACCTGCTATCCTTGCACTGATCACATCCTTGAACCTCCTAGTTAATGTCTCTACTCTAGTTCATTCTGGATCTTTATCTAAATCTTCATTCATTGCAAGTGGTGGAGAATTTGGGGTCATGTTGTGTGGTTACACAACACGCCCCATTTTAACTTGACAAAATAGGGACCCAACTTTTTTCCTGCTTTGGCTTGTTATTTTTCTGCTTTGGGCAGTCTGGTAAAATTAGGTCATGCAGGTAACCCTACAAGGGGTAGATAGGTCACCATGATGAGGTCATTTGTCAAAGTCAATATTTCACATCATTAACCTCATGGTTGGAAAGTGCATGAAATTCCATGCAGGTTTGCCTTTTGGATCACCCTGAAATTCTATAAGGGGAGAAAGTTATGTTAAGACAAAGTTTCGGTCAAACCTGATATTTCGAGGGGGGGTCATATTTCAAACATTAGTCACATTATATAAGATCACCCTGATATGAGTTTATCACCTGATAATCAGTTGGTCTGCAAAGTCTGGATGTCAATTTTACGTAGTGGTTGTTATCTGCCCGTCAAACAACTTTATATATTTTACGGCGGTTATTTTTTTAATATCCATCATCTTACGAATATCGCCCTCATCACAAAATATCACCCTATGCCAATATGATGATTACGTCATCAAAACCCAAAGAACAAAGGATATCATCCTAGTCATGAAGTCATCATCCTATTTTACCGTGCAGAGGTATGTATCCGATGCCCACCATATTTAATAACATGATGGTGATGCCATTACAATAAAAACACTTAAATAAAGTCATCAACATGATGATGTCACCCCGATCTTTTTTTAGGTGGGGTCATTTTATTTGCAGGGTCATATTTTAAACATCCCCTGATCTTAAGTTCATGTCTCGATATACATGTGGTCAGCGTTGACCACATCACCTGATTCCTTTGCATTAGTTTTACCGCTCAAAGGCGGGGGGTCATTTTATCCAGAGTGGGTCATATTTTGAATATCACCCAATCTTTTGAAGATCACACCTCCTGTTTCCTGACAATAAATGCACATAAATGTGGTAGATGGATTCCCACCGATTGCGAATGCAATTCAAACACATAGCATCATCCATGGATTTTCTGTAGAAGATCAAAGGATTCAATCGATTTAATGCAGTTTTACCCTAATTTGCCCTATGGCTGAGTTTAAATGTATCTTTCCATGGTTATTTTCATTTACCTTGTGAAAAAACAAGAAATTACATAGCAAAGAAGTCAAACCCTCATTTGAGCTACCTGTGAATGGACCAGATCTCTCAACGTAATGGAACGGGTGATCCTCAGCATCTACAGCCCTTTTCTATAATCATCCACCTAACCCAAGAGAAAAGTGCTATCAGGTAAGTAATTGAAAACCCTCCTGTTGTCATTTTCTACACATTTAGGTAGTATGTTCTCTCTTGTGGTTTAGATATGTAAGTATGCACATCATGATGTAGTAAAGATGATAAATAGAGTATGCATGATGTTGTAGAGATATATAATATTATATGAATACATATGGATATCGTATGGTAAGACAAGGCATGTTTATTGCAAGCCCATGGCAAACCTCAGATGGAATAGGTTAGATTTAGAATTTCTTAAGCCCGTGTTCATTCAGCCCGAAGGGGTACAATTCAAGTATGGCGTCATTGGTGACACTCACCAAGGAGATACAGAGCTGGTGGTATGGTCCACCAAAATAGATCATGATAAAGACAATACCCTTCTGGATGCAATATATGTCTCAGGAATATGGCATGTAGTTGGATTTCCTTATGCCATGGAGACCCTAGAGTTAGTGGTTGAATGTGCCAGAAACTGTAACCCTCAGACCAAGCAGGTGGAGAAGCATGGAAGAGTATATGCTGACTTTTCAATTAAGGGCATCACATCTACTTTCAATCTGCCAGTTGGAAAGAGGGTGGTCAGTGTGGATCTACATAAATTGGAGACAAAATATAATAACAATAAGAAGAATGCAAGGAAGAGGATGTATCAGTGGAGGTCAAAGAGCAACACCTACACTGCTTCAGCTAAGTTGCCCATCCACTTGTATAAATTTAATTTTGATGATGAGTACCAGTACATGATTGCCCTGCTTAGCAGGATGATAGGTCAGCCTCATGTTGGAAATTTTAAGAATTGGATGTTTGAAATCATCCAGATGGTCCTTTATATAGATAACAAGCCATTATGGGCCAAGGTCATCAGTGACGCATTGGATGAAGAGATGAGGAAACTGGGAGGTCAGGAGTGCTCATTCCACATGACCTAATATGTTGTGTACTCATGTGCCTACAAGGGAACCTTTGATGCATTGACTATAGTGGGTAAGGTTAGCGGTGGTGTAGATGATGCCCACATATGAGATTAGTATCCTTAGATACAGAGAAAGAACTACCTCCTAGATTACAAATTGGTGAATGATGCATTCTCTATGCATCTAGTCAGAACAATGGAGGAAGACAGAACCAAGAGACTAAGCATGGAGGCTCAAGAGATTGTTTACAAACATGGGGCCTGGTTCATCCAGTATGCCACCTTCTCATATATAAGAATAGAAGGATTTGAAGATCAGCCCCTTATGCTACCAAGATACCCTACTAATGGGGTAGTCCTGATGGAGTTTCTTAGACAAGTGTCTACCATAATGGAGGCATATAAAAGCACAAAAGAAGATACCTCCAATACTATTTCCAGTGTCTATGGGCTGGTATATGTGCTCAGATTCACAGAGCATAGAGCATGTCATGGGAGGTCTGAAACTGATGTATTTGCAGCCATTTCCATTGGCTAGATCTTATGACCCCTATGGTAGGATGCATAAAATAATGGGGAAACCTATACATCAAAAGCATCTAGAGGATTTCTAGATAGATTGTGAGGATGAAGCTGAGCTGAGAAGAAGAAAATACCAGAGGCTCACCTTGAACTAGATAAGGAGATATGACTACATCCCAGTGCCAGCACAACTGAAGAAAGATGATGGAAAAATGATGTCAAAAGAATATGAAGACAAGAAGGTCTACAATGACACCATCTCAGCCCCTGATCTAACATAGGCAGAGGATATTTCCTTGGATCAGTTTACAGGTGGGGTGCTGCAGTTAACCTAAGCTTGGGTAGATGAATAGATAAACAGATGAGGAGTATGATGACTTCCTTAATGAGAAAAGGAAATCAAATGGAGAGAGACTACCCACCTAGAAATAGAGGAAGGGTCCCCCTAGAGGAAAGAAAACTGATGATGAGCCTAAGAGGATGATAATCGAAAGAATTACCATACCAGTTGTAGGTGCATCAACATCAGGACAGGCATCCACCTCATCTGCACTGCCTCTGATGGACAGACCAAAGACAAAGAGGATCCTGAGGCCAGTTGTAGAAAATGAAGAAGTACAAGAAGAGGGACAAACCTCACAGCAAGAGGTAGAAGAGGATATTCCTTTTTGAGGAAGCTCAGGTAGAAAAAGAGCCTGCAGGTGATGACCCTATGATGATCGACAATAAGAGGAGGGTGGCGCCCCTAACCTCACCACTAAATAAGCAAAGAACATCCATGCAAGGTGATATCAGGGCTGATCCTATAGTATTAAGGGTAGCTGGTGGTGAAATATTTAGGAAGGAGCTATAGCATGATGTGCCACTTCCCACCATAATCAAATTTAAGATAGAGAGAGTAGATGAACAAGCAAAAGAGACTTTCAAGGCAGGTTGGGGTGGTCCTTTCTCCTTGGAAGACACCGTGGACCTATCAGATGATGAAGTAGTGCAGGATGTAGCCTCTCAGAGGATGGAAACCCTCACCTCCAGTACCCTAATGACTCCACATGGGACCCCACTAGCACATATCGTGGTATTGGAGGAAGTGAAGCAAACAGCTCAAGAAGGAAAAGAGAATAGCCCAGAAAGGGCAGCCCAACAAATTGGGCTTGACAAGTTGGTAGATCAGGTGACTAGCCCTACAGTTATAGATTTGACATACACGGAGGATGTGAGCCCCAAAGACAAAGCAGGTGCACTTGATGTGACAGAGAATGTTGAAGTAGCCAAGCAGGTAGGAGAAGAGAGCAATGCTCTGGATATGGACCAGCAACAACATGAGATACCTATTGAGCCAAAGATAGTTGAAGTCCAACAAAAGGGTGAGGGTGATAAAGATACATCAGGGGATGATGCCACCCAGACTCAAGGAGATATAAGGGAAAAAGATAAATCAGGTCATGAAGACCTTAAGACATAAGATGTTGGTGCATCAAGTGCAAAACAAGAGTTGATCCAAGATCAGGGTGATGCACCAAGGCCAAGCAGACATACAACCACAGATGTTAATAAGCCTCAAGATGAGGAAAACACTAAGGTGGATGAGACTTCGAAGAGGGAGTGCAAGATCAAGAGTAGGATCATCATGTGGACATTCCAAAGGATCCTCCCCCACAAAAAGAGGCCCCTTAGCAAGATGAGATGCAACAGGATGCCCCTCGTGAGGAACTCCATGAGGAAGAAATTAGAAAGTCACCTTCTCCACCTAGAATAGAGACAGATATTGGAGAACAAGGTGGACATGATGATGACAAAGGACAACAAGGATCTAGAAATGAAGTGCCTCAGTGGCTAGAGAAAGAAATAGGTATCGAACAAGGCTTTGAAATTCAAGAATTTGATGTTTCCACCTTGTTTGCAGAAACAATCATGAAGCCCAAGAGGAAAGTTAGATTGACATTGGCTATTAGAAGAGATCCTACTACAGGCAGAAGGATAGCCCAAGTAGCACTTCCCACTATAGAGAAAGAGAAGGGCAAGATCACCCTTGAGGAGTCCCAAATCACAACTGTTGATTTGGGTTTTGCTAATGAAGACCAAGAAGGTCAAGAAGGGAAGGACATCATTGATTCTTTGACCCAAAGGGTAAAGAAGGAGAAGGAGAAAAATAAACAGCATAAGGAGCACATTGCCCAGCTGTATTTATATATAAAGGGGTTGATTAACCCTGATAGTACACCAGTGGATCCACCAGTTCCATTGACTGTCATATCTCAGGAGGAGGTCAACAAGTTAGGCCTCATGAAACACAAAGCCATGATCATGAAGAAGTGGATGTTGTCAGCCCTCATAGGAGCTAAGGAATTTTTGAGAACCTCCTTACAGAGATGGAATTCTTTAAGCAGTTTGAAGAGAAAAGTGGATAAAATGCAAAATGAAACAGGGAGACGGTCATTCCAATTGGAGAAAGACCTAACTGCTTTGAGTGAGATGAAGAGGATTGATCCTCAGATCCTAATAAATAATGGAGTCCTGAATAATAACACTGCCCTACTGATAGACGTATGGTATGAAGATATCAGGTTAGAATGTGATATCCTGAAGAAATGCAGTGGCAAGCTTAGGGATATCAGTATAAAGCTGTACAAGATGATGGCATATGAAGCATATATCCTGGAAGCATTAGAAGGGAAAGTAGAGGGAAAGATAGAAAATAAAGACACAGACTTTGCCATCAAGGCACTGCATGATAATTTCCAACCGGTAGTTGATGACCCCCTCAACCACCTAACAGAAGTGGTGCTGGATAAGATCATGAGAATCAAAGTTAAGGTGGAGACTTATAATGAGACTTTAAATAGTAAAAAGGGTAAGCTAGATGCAATCAAAGCTAAATTCCAGTCTCACAAGCATGCCATGACAAAAGACAAAACCCAAGATGGTGGGGAAGTAGATAAGAGAGTACAGGCCTATGAGAATATCAAGATAGAAATGAAAGTCCATATACAGGATGATGTTCATCACAGTGATAGCGATACAGAAAGCAATGAGGATGATGATGAAGAAGAAGAACATGAAGAAGAGGAACCTGAGGAATAAATGAAGATGCATCACAAGAAGACATATGCATAAGGTACTCATAAGATAATGAGTCATCTAGATGGTTGCTAGCTGGCAACTTGTGCCACGAGGAAAGGTTGACTGAGTCAAGAGTGATTACATACCATTGATCTTAATTGATAAATCCTGACTGTAGGTCATTTGTAACTACCTCCTCACTTAATTCTATAAAAGGTGTAGGAGTGTCATATTTTGAATATTCAGAAACTTAATTGAAATTTGATTGCTGAAATATTAGGACTCATTTCAAAGTTGTTGTAAATGTACATGTTATGCATACTGAATGAAAGAGAAGACAATTTGATTACAAATCATCATAGATCTTGAGTAATCTATGTTTGAAATCTTGATACATGCTTTGATCAGCTGCATCCCTTGGAGTGCTTGTCAGTTTGCATGTGTTGTTTTCATTCCTTATCCTTTGAAGTTAGCATCATCCATATCTAGCTGTGGAACATCCTGGTGACAATATGGTTTGATTTCTTCTCCTCATGAATGTATCTTGTATGTATGTGGTCCAATGGCTAAAGATTCACCAAAATTAAAAAGCACCCTTTTAAATTTCTTTCAATTTCATAACAATTCATCACCATAATTGCAAGTAACAGAGAATTAGAAGCAAATAACATAAAATATGTCGATATCCCATAGATAATTGGAAATACATAGCATATTTAGAGTAGAAGCATGTTAAATGAACAAATATCATGCAAATTTATACAAATATTGAAGGGATACATGAAAATATCCACTTATAGACACATTGCTTGAATAAATATATTGTGTAGAAGAAAGAACAGGTTCATGATGATAAATAATCAAAAAAATTGATCAAACTTGCAAATACATCATTATCTTTGGAAATAGAGTAGAAATAACCTCTCTATGGAGTAAATTTACAGGAAACAGAACAATACTAATCATCAAGACAAATGTAAGACCCCTTGAAATGGAAAATAGTATGTCACATCAACCTCTGAGTAACGTCAGATGATCATGACTTGATCAACGGAGACTTAGAGTCATCAACTTATCTTAAACTGATCATACTTTACAAGATAATAAAGGTTTGATGTACAAATTTTTATGCATGTTGTTATGACTCATCATCATCAACAACATAAATTGGCACTAGAAGGAGGTCCTCTTCATCTGTAGATTTGTCTGATTTAATGACACAGACAGAAAGGTAATATTCATGCAGCTCTATATTTCAAGTCATATGCAAAGACTTGCTATTTTAAGTCCATGCATGCTTGTAGTTTGGAAAGTTTTCAAAATTGAGCATAAATACTTCAAGCTTTGTAGTTGATCATCATGATATTTCAACGATCCACTCTATTTCAAGTCTTTTGTTAAAGCTATGAGGTAATCTACTTAGGAAACCTGATATCTAGTTGCCTGTGTCCCTAAGTCTCATATCACCTCATATTTGCACCATTTATGCAAATATTGCATAAATATCCATTCAGTTTCAGATTCTGATCATAAATACAACCTTTACTGGAGTGTTTCAACTGATCTTTACAATAAACAAGCCAATTTTCTTTAAATTCAAGAAATCCTAGCTCTCAGGCCAAATACCAGGTCCAGATCCAGCGGACTCTTTGAAGAATTGCCTATCCAAGGATTTAGACCTAGAACAATAGATATTAATCATTCTCCTAGTTCTAGTGCATTAGGAGCTTCACTGGAACATGCTCCTATAACTCCTATCAGGTTGCAAACACCTACAAGACCACTTGTCACACCTTAGGTCCAACCTCCACTTGTCACAATGTCATTCTTTACTGCAAAGTCGCCTCTGACTTTTACTGCATATCATCCTTTACCTAAAAATCCTGACAAGATTTGTCCTAAATATCATCCATATCAGGATGTTGATGATCACATTAGAACATTCAAGGAAGCTTGTTGTAAGGTTAGAATTGAACATCAGGATGTAGTGTGCAAGTTATTTCCATTTTCCTTAGGGGAAGAGGCATATAACTGGTATATCAGTCTTGGTCAAGGTTCAGTTAGTTCATGGGCCACCTTGGAGAAAGCCTTTAAGGATAGATTCAAAATACCAATAGATCCTTCAATGAATTATCACCTGTTTGCCACAATCAAGACATTTGAAGGAGAGCCTATTGCTAATTTCAATGCAAGATTCCAAAAGATGCTCTCTAAGCTAGTTGCTCCATATACCATATTAGATGAAGTTGCTAGGAGCATATATTACTTAGCTTTAGATCCTTTGACTTCTATATTTATTAGGAGAGCACATCCTGGAGTCACAACCTTGATAGGAGCTTTTGAAGAAGCTATCAAAGTCAGTTAGCAGCTGATCCCTGCTTCAGCACCTAATATTGCATTTCCAACACTCCCTACTTATCCTACATATCCTACTCAACAACAGACTAATGGAGCCATGATACCTCCAGCTGTAATGCCAAGTCCTTAGTAGATACCTCCACTTAGTATCATGCCACCTCCAAACGGAAATGGTCTAATGTTACAATATCCAGGACATACACAAGTACCTTAGGTTGTGGAACAGTCTAATAATAACAATAACAATGGATCTTCCTTCTTCAAACCTCAAACAGAGAATGTAGTAGCCAAAGTTCAGGAAGAGAAGGAAGAAATTAAAGAGATATCAGTACAATTGAGGAAACTCACCACTGAGATCACTCATTTGAGGAGTTAGAATTTCTATTCTCAACCAAATCAGAATAGAGGATATGCCAATGACAGACCTAATTATCCTGATAGGGGATACAATAACAACAATGGTAACAATAATCCCCCTAGACAGCCTAGAGTGTGGAACACTGGGCCAAACAATGGTTCTCTGCCATCACCCTTAGACAATTAGCCCCCTAGTGAACCTAACCAGACCACCAGAGTGAATTTGTCAGAGGTAGCCCTTACAAACTAGTGTAGGATATATAACACCAATGCTCATGCAAAGCTAGATTGTCCCCAGTTCAGGATAGCTGCTAGTGTATTCCAAACTGAAGTATCTAATACTTCAGGTAATCCACCTTGTGTTGAAGGGAATGAAATTATCCCCTATGGATATGATTCTGCCTTAGTGCTAGAAAGTTTCATCAACCATCCTCATCAGGATTACACCCTAACATGTGAAGAATTAGACATGGATTTTGAAACCAATTATGTTTTTCCATTTGAAGATGAAAATGAGCCATAAATTGAACATGAAGAAGTACATGCTTATCAACAACAATATCAGGGTAGGCATAATTACAATCTAAGGAACAACTCAAACAGACCTGCTGGTCCTTTGACTACATCCTTTCTTCCAAATAATTTCAACACTCCTCCTGATCCTAAGGCAAGCAATAACCCTGGACTTCCCAAAGTTAATGCTCAGTACTTAGCACCACAAAATACAGCACCAAAAGCTAGTAATATGCCTCCTGAGTCTGATAACTTAGTCACATACCTAGCAGATGAAATGAAAAAGATCAAAATTAGCCTGTCATTGTCAGAATTACTTAAAACCCTAGCTATCAAAAAAGCCTTCATGAAATCTTTAGATGATCCTGCTCCAAGAGAAGATAATCATACCTCAAGCCAGACAGGGAATAAAGATCATGCTGCTAGGGATGTTAATGTTAAACACAAAGCTACAACTACTGTTCAAGCTGCAGAAACTTCACACATGACCCTTTACAGAGATAAATTTGAGTCACCTCCTTTTCTCCTTACTTTAAGGATGTTTAGTAAAAATTTGCATAATTGCTTAGTAGATTCAAGAGCATCTACCAATGTAATGCCCCTGTCCATATGCAACACCTTAGGGCTACATCCTGCTAAGTCACTGAAGAAAGTAACACAGTTAGATAAAACAGAGGTGAGTGTAGTAGGAGAACTAACTCACATTCATATGCAGCTAGCATCAAATCCAAGAATCTAGTACTATATTGATATTCAGGTGGTTGATATACCTGATACCTATTGGATGCTACTCAGTAGGGATTGGTCTAAAACCCTCAATGGATACATGTCCACTGATTTTAGTCACATGTGGTTGCCTTGGAAATAGATACCTAATCAAATAAGGATAGATGCTGAACCTTGCATGAAGCACATGATCACTGAATACAATAAAACCAACCAGATCATGTATGTGGATGTAGAACCCAGAGTTTATTCCATCAAGCCTCAGACCGTCAGGATAGAGGAGATTCTCATGTATGATGTTCATGTTCATGATGATGATCTTTAGGAGGATAAAATAACTTTAGAGTCTAATTGTAACCTTGAAAATGAGACAGAGGTGGATCACTTCAAGAGTTTTGAGATGCACTTGTCCAATGAAGTGCAACAATGTCAATTCTTAAAAGTGCCTGTTCATGATATTCTAATTGAAGGATGGTGCAGGTTACATGATGAGGCACATTTTGAAAAGACTTGTGATTCTTGCTTAGACATGATGGAACTAGAACAAGCATGCAATGTGGCATCATCATCATCATCCGGGGTAAGTTCTGTAGATAGTGATAGTGATGCTGATTTTTGTTTGTCATCTGTAGGAACAGAGGAATGCACATATCATGATGAGAGTCTTATTCAGATGACAGAAGAAATTCTGGTATGCAGTAAGAGTAATACTAAGAGTAACAAGAAGATCACCCCAGGAAGTGATTGTTTGGTAGAATCAGATTATGAACTATCTGATGAAGATAGGGGTAGTAATCTGTCCAAGTTTGAAGAATTTTTGTCAAAACAAATTCAAAAGATGACAAAATAGCAAAAATATCCACATGATGTCCTAATGGAGGGATGGTGCAGGTTACATGAAGCACCACATTCAGAAATTGCTTGTTCACTATGTTTGCATATCCTGAAAAGGTAGATGATGCTTAGTTTAGAAGATTTTCCTTCTGATGGCAAAGAGAAAGAAGAGATATCAGCTTCACATCAGCCAGATAGGGTGAAGTTTGAGAAGATTGAAACACCAAAATTGAAATGGATATCAAATGGTGTAGCTACTAGAGCTAAAAAGAAAAGAGAAGGCCCAAATAAGCCCTTAACCAAAGATAAGCCATGGATCCTGAAGTTTGATGGATCCAAATCAAAACAAGGGGCTAGAGTAGGAATAGATCTTATTGATCCATCTAGTAAATCCTAATTAGCAGCATATAGATTACAATTCCCATGCACAAATAATGTGACAGAGTATGAAGCCTTGATTCATGGGATATTGTTTGCACTCAGAAAGAAAGTGAAGATTCTGCATGTCTATGGAGACTCAGAATTGGTAGTAAGACAAGTAAGAGGCATATATTCTTGTAATTACAAGAAGCTATCTAATTACAGACATAGGGTATGGGACTTGATAGAAGATTTTGATGCATTCAACGTCACCCATGTGCCTAGAGAACAAAATCACAGGGCAGATGCCTTGGCCTAGGCTGTAAGTACTTTGGAACCATTGTCTATATCTGGTTTGAAAAGGTTTTCAATGGAATTAGTATCAGTACCATCTGTGCCAGATAATGTAGTCAACCTTCAAGTGTTTGATGATGATCAGCATATTTTAGACTTTATCTCCAACAGGGATGTCTTTGATGCACAGATCATAGATGAAAGAAATGTAGAAGATCATATCTAGGAAGAAGAAGAAATCCTAGAGTTGCCTAGTAACAAGATTCCTAAAGGAATGATAGAGTTAGAAAGAGCATTTGATTTAGACAATATACTGAAACAGAAAGATCTTCCTAAAGCAGATGGAGGAGAGTATTCTCAAGTTAACATTGGACATAATGATGAAAAAAGGAATGTCCTGATTGGAAAAGTGTGCACAGAAGAAGAGCTGGAAGGGATAGCCCAAGCTCTCAAAGATTATATTCATGTCATTGCCTAGACATATGATGAGTTGAAAACTTATGATACATCAATCATCACTCATACTATACCTTTGAAGCTAGATGTCAATTCTTTTAGATAGAAAC
Organism: Cunninghamia lanceolata; assembly: GCA_027924645.1. Lineage (NCBI taxonomy): Eukaryota > Viridiplantae > Streptophyta > Pinopsida > Cupressales > Cupressaceae > Cunninghamia > Cunninghamia lanceolata. Next base: position 1,409,110 of record BSBN01001513.1, on the reverse strand, counting down.
ATAGACTTGTCAATGCATTGCTGGGGCCCATTATTTTTGAAGAAGTTAAGAAATTGCTTAATGCTAGGATCATATTTCTTATGAGACATTCCACATGGGTGGCTAACCTGGTCCTAGTAAGAAAGAAGAATGGTGACATCAGATTGTGTGTAGACTTTAGGAATTTAAATAGAGCTTCTGAAAATGATAACTATCCTTTGCCTTCTGTAGATGAGGTCTTGCAGATTGTAAATGGTGCAAAGATGATGTCATTTCTAGATGGTTTTTCAGGTTACAACTAGGTGATGGTAGACAAGATAGATAGGTTGAAGACTGCATTCACCACAAAGTGGGGAATATTCACCTATAGACGCATGCCTTTTGGATTGATAAATGCTGGAGCCACATTCCAGAGAGCAATGGATATAGCCTTCAGAGGCCTAATTGGTTAATGCATAGTCATATACATGGATGATTTGACAGTTTTCTCTAAAGAGAGAGTAAATCATGTAGAAGACCTCAGGAAGGTGCTAAAGAAATGTGAACATTATGGAATATCCCTAAACCTTAAGAAATGCATATTTGGGGTAACAATAGGGTAGTTATTAGGTCATCTGATAATAGAGAATGGGATCATCATAGACCCTGAGAGAGTAGAATCAATCATGAAGATACAACTTCCTGGAAGTAAAAAGGAGCTCAAATCTTATTTTGGTAAGATTAATTTTGTTAGAAAGTTTATTACTGGCTTTGCAAAAATTGTCAGACCATTGAATGCCATGCTCAAGAAGGATGCCAAAATTGAGAGGACACCTGAAGCTAGAGCAGCTTTTGAAGATCTCAAGAAAGCCATATCTAATGTTCCCATTCTAATCAATCCAAATTCAACTAAAGATTAGAATCTCAGATTTAGTCCTAATGTGGGACAAATCACATGAAAGGAAAGGAGATCATGGTAAATTTGATAAACTTTGGATAGGCCCCTTTCAAGTTTCAAAAATTTTAGGAGACAACACTTATAGGCTAAAGACCCTAACCGGTGAGGATGTCCCATTACCAGTTAATGGAGTTTCTCAAGCATTATTTTCAAGCCTGAAAATCTATCATGCAAGTCATGTGTATCATAGTGTGCATATTTGTATAGTTGTTTATACAGTTTTGTTCTATTTTGTTTGTTTACTTATTGAGCTCTATTTTGGTTAGTCAGGACGATGTAGTTCATCACCCTAAGAAAATAACTAAATTGTTAAGATTCAAGCCATGACAACAAATTCATATATAGGTTATGACTCATTTTGAGAAGTGTTGGTGATCAGGTCTGTGATATCTTTTCATCAGGGTGCCTTTTCTTAACCAAAGTGATTCTTTCACAATGACTCACCTAACAGCCTTGGGTTTGTGGAACACATAAGTATAGGTGTTAAGTGAAAAATCTTAAGGGACTCCCTTGCTATCAATGCAATCTCTGACCTAAATCAGCAAGTGACCATGCCTTGCACATTAAGCTTACATGATGATATCATATGAATATAGAGATAAATATTGAAAATCCAAAAAGAAATAAGAATTAGGCCATCTAAGTAACTCTACCGGGGCTATAGACACCTACTGGCAGTTGGGCTCTAATTAGGGGAATTGCATAGATAACCTTGTCGGGGCTATGAACGCCTGCTGGCAACAAGGCTCTATCCAGGTTGGCTATGAGGGATGCTCCCAAACTATGTAGCTTAACACCAGTTACTCATGTCTTCAACTTACTTTCAAGATGAGGATAATTAATCATTTGCACACACCTGATCCTTTGTTAGCATTGTTGCCATGATGAAAACCTTGTCATTCGGAAAGATTATAATACTTATACTGAGAAAGAGTTAAAATACTATATTAGAATGTGATCACATCACTTGAATCATTGGAATTTAGTTGTGTTCTTTGGTGGCAAGTTGTTTTGTGGTTACACAACACACCCCATTTTGACTTGACAAAACAGGGACCTAACTTTTTTGCTGGTTTGGCTTGTTGTTTTTCTGCTTTGGGCGGTTTGGTAAAATTAGGTCATGCAGGTAACCCTACAGGGGGTAGATAGATCACCATGATGAGGTCATTTGTCAAAGTCAGTATTTCACATCATTAACCTCATGGTTGGAAAGTGCACGAAATTCCATGCAGGTTTGCCTTTTCGATCACCCCGAAATTCTCTAAGGGGAGAAAGTTATGTTAAGTCAAAGTTTTGGTCAAACCTGATATTCCAAGGGGGGGTCATATTTCAAACATCAGTCACATTAAATAAGATCACCTCGATTTGAGTTTATCACCTGATAATTAGTTGGTCCGCGAAGTCCAGACATCAATTTTATGTAGTGGCTATTATCTGCCCGTCAAACAACTTTATATATTTTGCAGGGGTTATTTTTTTTAATATTTGTCATCTTAAGAATATCACCCTCATCATAAAATATCACCCTATGCCAATATGACAATGACATCATCAAAACCCAAAGAACAAAGGATATCATCCTAGTGATGAAGTCATCATCCTATTTTACTGTGCGGAGGAATATATCTGATGCCCACCATATTCAATAACATGATGGTGATGTCATTACAATACAACACTTAAACAAAGTCATCAACATGATAACATCACCCTGATCTTTTTTTAAGGGGGGTCATTTTATTTGCAAGGTCATATTTTAAACATCCCCTGATCTTAAGTTCATGACTTGATATACATGTGGTCAGCATTGACCACATCACCTGATTCCTTTGCATTAGTTTTACTGCTCAAAGGCGAGGGGTCATTTTATCCAGCGGGGGTCATATTTTGAATATCACCCAATCTTTCAAAGATCACCCCTCCCATTTCCTAACATTAAATGCGGTAGATGGATTCCTGCCAATTGCAAATGCAATTCAAACACTTGGTATCATCCATGGATTCTCTGCAGAAGATCAACGGATTCAATCGATTTAACACAGTTTTACACTAATTTGCCCTACAGATGAGTTTAAATGTATCTTTCCAAGGTTATTTTCATTTACCTTGCGAAAAAATGAGATATTACAGAGCAAAGAAGTCAAACCCTCATTCGAGCTACTTGTGAATGGACCAGATCATTCAACATAATGGAACAGGTGATCCTCAACATCTGCAGCCCTTTTCCATAATCATCCACCTAACCTAGGAGAAAAGCACTATCAAGTAAGTAATTGAAAACCCTCCTATTGTCATTTTTTGCACATTCAGGTAGTATGTTCTCTCTTGTGGTTTGAATCTGTAAGTATGCACATCATGATGTAGTAAAGATGACAAATAGAGTATGCATGATGTTGTAGAGATATATAATATTGTATGAATACATATGGATATCGTATGGTAAGACAAGACATGTTTATTGTAGGCCCATGGCAGACCTCAAATGGAATAGGTCAGATTTAGAATTTCTTAAGCCCATGTTCATTCAGCCCGAAGGGGTACAATTCAAGTATGGCGTCATTGGTGACACTCACCAAGAAGATACAGACCTAGCGGTATGGTCCACCATAATAGATCATGATAAAGAAAATACTCTTCTGGATGCAATATATGTCTCAGGAATATGGCATGCAACTAGATTTCCTTATGCCATGGAGACCCCAGAGTTAGTGGTTGAATGTGCCAGAAACTATAACCCTCAGATCAGGCAGGTGGAGAAGCATGGAAGAGTATATGCTGACTTTTCAATTAAGGGCATCACATCTACTTTCAATCTGCCAGTTGGAAAGAGGGTGGTTAGTGTGGATCTACATAAACTAGAGACAAAATATAATAACAATAAGAAGAAGGAAAGGAAGATGATGTATTAGTGGAGGTCAAAGAGCAGAACCTACACTACCTGAGCTAAGTTGCCCGTCCACTTGTGTAAATTTGATTTTGATGATGAGTACCAATACATGATTGCCTTGCTCAGTAGGATGACTGGTCAACCTCATGCTAGAAATTTTAAGAATTGGATGTTTGGAATCATCCAGATGGTCCTTTATACAAATAACAAGCCATTATGGGCCAAGGTCATCAGTGACGCATTGGATGAAGAGATGAGGAACCTGGGAGGTCAGGAGTGCTCATTCCACATGACCTCATATGTTGTGTACTCATGTGCCTACAAGGGAACCTTTGATGCATTGACTACAGTGGGTAAGGTTAGCAGTGGTGTAGATGATGCCCACATATGGGATCACTATCCTCAGATACAGAGAAAGAACTACTTCCTAGATTACAAATTGGTGAATGATGCATTCTCTATGCATCTAGTCAGAACAATGGAGGAAGACAAAACCAAGAGACTAAGTATGGAGGCTCAAGAGGTTGTTTACAAACATGGGGCCTGGTTCATCTAGTATGCTACCTTCTCATATATAAGAATAGAAGGATTTGAAGATCAGCCCCTTATGCTACCAAGATACCCTACTGATGGGGTAGTCCTGATGGAGTTTCCTAGACAAGTGTCGACCATAGTGGAGGCATATAAAGCACAAAAAAAGATACCTCCAATACTATTTCCAGTGTCTATGGGTTGGTATATGTGCTCATATTCACAGAGCATAGAGCATGTCATGGGAGGTCTGAAACTGATGTATCTGCAGCCATTTCCTTTGGCTAGATCTTATGACCCCTATGGCAAGATGCAGAAAAAATTGGGGAAACCTATACATCAGAAACATTTGGAGGATTTTAGGATAGATTGTGAGGATGAAGTTGAGGTGAGAAAAAGAAAATACCAGAGGCTCACCTTGATCCAGATAAGGACATATGACTACATCCCAGTGCGAACACAACTGAAGAAAGATGATGGAAAAATGATGTCAAAAGAATATGAAGACAAGAAGGTCTACAATGACACCATCTCAACCCCTGATCTAACATAGGCAGAGGATATTTCCTTGGATCAGTTCATAGGTGGGGTGCTGCAGTTAACCCAAGCTTGGGTAGATGAAGAGATAAACAGATTGAAGAAAAGGGGTGTAGCCCTTACTGTTGATGCCAAGAAGAAAAGGCAATAACTAACTGATGAGGAGTATGATGACTTCCTCAATGAGAAAAGGAAATCAAATGGAGAGAGACTACCCACCCAGAAACAGAGGAAGGGTCCCCCTAGAGGAAAGAAAACTGATGATGAGCCTAAGGGGGTGATAATCGAAAGAATGGCCATACCAGCTACAGGTACATCAACATCAAGACATGCATCCACCTCATCTACACCGCCTCTGATGGATAAACCAAAGACAAAGAGGATCCTGAGGCCAGCTATAGAAACTACAAAAGTACAAGAAGAGGGCCAAACCTCATAGCAAGAGGTAGAAGAGGATATCCCTTTTGAGGAAGCTTAGGTAGAAAAAGAGCTTGCAGGTGATGACCCTATGATGGTCAGCAAGAAGAGGAGGGTGGCGCCCCTGACCTCACCACCAAAGAAGCAAAGAACATCCATGCGGGGTGATATCAGGGCTGATCCTATAGTATTGAGGGGAGCTGGTGGTGAAGTATTTAGGAAAGTGCTGCAGCATGATGTGCCACTTCTCACCATAATGAAATTTAAGATAGAGAGAATAGAGGAACAAGCAAAAGAGACTTTCAAGGCAGGTCAGGGTGGTCCTTTCTCTTTGGAAGACACCAAGGACCTATCAGATGATGAAGTAGTGCAGAATGTAGCCTCTCAGAGGATGGAAACCCTCGTCTCCAGTACCTGCATGACTCCACATGGGACCCCATTAGCATAGATGGCAATATTGGAGGAAGTGAAGCAAACAACTTAAGAAGGAAAAGAGAGTAGCCCACAAAGGGCAGCCCAACAAATCAGGCCTGACAAGTTGGTAGATCAGGTGACTAGCCCTGCAGTTATAGGTTTGACATACACAGAGGATGTGAGCCCCAAAGACAAAGCAGGTGCACCTGATGTGATAGAGAATGTTGAAGTAGCCAAGCAGGAAGGAGAAGAGAGCAATACTCTGGATATGGGCCAGCAACAGCATGAGATACCCACTGAGCCAAAGATAGTTGAAGTCCAACAAAAGGGTGAGGGCGATAAAGATACATTAGGTGATGATGTCGCTCAGACTCAAGGAGATATAGGGGAAAAAGATAAATCATGTCATGAAGACCTTAAGACACAAGATGTTGGTGCATCAGGTGCAGAACAAGACTTGATCCAAGATCAGGGTGATGCACCAAGGCCAAACACACATACAACCACAGATGTTAATATGCCTCAAGATGAGGAAAACACTAAGGTGAATGAGACTCTGAAAGAGGGAGTGCAAGATCAAGAGTAGGATCATCATGTGGACATTCCATAGGATCCTTCGCCACAGAAAGAGGCCCCACAGTAAGAGGAGATGCAACAGGATCCCCCTCATGAGGAACTCTATGAGGAAGAAATTAGGAAGTCACGTTCTCTACCCAGAATAGAGATAGATATTGGAGAACAAGGTGGGCATTATGATGATAAAGGACAACAAGGATCTAGAAATGAAGTGTCTCAGTGGCTGGAGAAAGAAATAGGTACGGAACAAGGCTTTGAAATTCAAGAATTTGATGTTTCCACCTTGTTTGCAGAAACAATCATGAAGCCCAAGAGGAAAGCCAGATTGACATTAGCTATTAGAAGAGATCCTACTATAGGCAGAAGGACAGCCCAAGTAGCACTTCCCACTGTAGAGAAAGAGAAGGGCAAGATCACCCTTGAGGAGTTCCAAATCACAACTGTTGATTTGGGTTTTGCTAATGAGGACCAAGAAGGTCAAGAAGGGAAGGACATCATTGATTCTTTGACCCAAAGGGTAAAGAAGGAGAAGGAGAAAAATAAATAGCATAAGGAGCACATTGCCCAGCTGCATTCATATATAAAGGGGTTGATTAACCTTGATAGTACACCAGCGGATCCGGCAGTCCCATTGACTGTCATATCCCAGGAGGAGGTCAACAAGTTAGACCTCATGAAACATGAATCCATGATCATGAAGAAATGGATGCTGTCAGCCCTCACAGGAGCTAAGGAAGTTTTGAGAACCTCCTTACAGAGGTGGAATTCTTTAAGCAGTTTGAAGAGAAAAGTGGATAAAATGCAAAATGAAACAGGGAGACGGTCATTCCAATTGGAGAAAGACCTAACTACTTTGAGTGAGATGAAGAGGATTAATCCTCAGATCCTAATAAACAATGGAGTGCTGAATAATAACACTACCCTGCTGATAGACATATGGTATGAAGATATCAAGTTCGAATGTGATATCCTGAAGAAATCCAGTGGCAAGCTTAGGGATATCAATATAAAGCTATACAACATGATGGCATATGAAGCAGAGATCCTGGAAGCATTAGAAGGGAAAGTAGAGGGAAAGATAGAAAATCAAGACGTGGACTTTTCCATCAAGGCAGTGCATAATAATTTCCATCCGGTAGCTGATGACCCTCACCCACCTGACAGAAGAGGTGATGAATAAGATCATGAGAATCAAGGTTAAGGTGGAGACTTATAATGAGACTTTAAATAGAAAAAAAGGGTAAGCTGGATGCAATCAAAGCTAAATTTTAGTCTCACAAGCATGCCATGACAAAAGACAAAACTCAAGATGGCGGGGAAGTAGATAAGATAGTACAGGCTTATGAGACTATCAGGATGGCAATGAAGGTCCATATACAGGATGATGTTCATCAGGGTGATAACAATACAGAAAGCAATGAGGATGAAGAAGAAGAACATGAAGAAGAGGAACCTGAGGAATAAATAAAGATGCATCACAAGAAGACATATGCATAAGGTACTCATAAGATAATGAGTCATCCAGATGGTTTCCAGTTGGCAACTAACTTGTGCCATGAGGAAAGGTTGACTGAGTCAAGAGTGATTACATACCATTGATCTTAATTGATAAATCCTGACCGTAGGTCATTTGTAACTGCCTCCTCACTTTATTCTATAAAAGGTGCAGGAGTGTCATATTTTGAATATTCAGAAACTTAATTGAAATTTGATTGCTGAAATATCAGGACTCATTTCAAAGTTGTAGTAAATGTACATGTTATGCGTACTGAATGAAAGAGAAGACAATTTGATTACAAATCATCATAGATCTTGAGTAATCTGTGTTTGAAATCTTGATACATGCTTTGATCAGCTGCGTCCCTTGGAGTGCTTGTCAGTCTGCATGTGTCGTTTTCATTCCTTATCCTTTGAAGTTAGCATCATCCATATCTAGCTGTGGAACATCTTGGTGACAATATGGTTTGATTTCATCTCCTCATGAATGTATCTTGTATGTATGTGGTTCAATGGCTAAAGATTCACCAAAATTAAATAGTATCCTTTTAAATTTCTTTCAATTTCATAACAATTCATCACCATAATTGCAAGTAACAGAGAATTAGAAGCAAATAACATGAAATATGCTGATATCCCATAGATAATTGGAAATACATAGCATATTTAGAGTAAAAGCATGTTAAATTGACAAATATCATGCAAATTTATACAAATATCCAAGGCATACATGCAAATATCCACTTACAGACACATCATTTGAATAAATATACTATGTAGAAGAAAGAACAGGTTCATGATGATCAATAATCAGAAAAATTGATCAAACTTGCAAATACATCATTATCTTTGGAAATAGAGTAGAAATAACCTCTCTTTAGAGTAAATTTATAGGAAACAGAACAATACTGATCATCAAGACAAATGTAAGACCCCTTGAAGTGGAAAATAGCATGTCACATCAACCTCTGAGTAACGTCAGATGATCACGACCTGATCAACAGAGACTTGGATTCATCAGCTTATCTTAAGTTGATCATACTTTACAAGATAATAAAGGTTTGATGTACAAATTTTTATCCATGTTGTTATGACTCATCATCATCATCAACAGGTCAACAATTGTCTCTACTAGATCTTCTATGGTTGGGTATGGGTAAAGATCAATTGAGATGAGGTGACCTCATGCTCAACCTTAAATATCATACTTAATCTTATTTAAATTCTAAACAAAAATCATGTTTTACGTGATCATAAAACACAATCACATTTTATGTTTGAAGAAATGTGATTGCATTTTGTGGAACATAAAACATGAGCATATTTTTGTCAAGAAAGGTGTCTTAACCTTGCAACTACAAAGGTTTCTATTCTTCCAAATTTTGGTCTTTTTGAATACCCTTTATCTCAAAGAATGGTTTAGAACTTTCAAAGTTTCCAAAAGGGGCTAAAAATGGCAGGGCTTACTATTTTTAGTAACTCTACATTTGAGCATGGATGGACCCATAATTTTCCCAAAAGGTGCAGAACTGCCAAGTAACCATCTTGGGTGAGTTTCGACTCAAGATAACACCTAGATTGCAAGATATTAAAGTTTCCATTTTTTGAAACTCTTGCAAAAAAATTTAAACTCAGATTTGAGGCACTTAGATGTCCCTGAATGCCCTAAAATTTGTTGTAACTGACAAAGTGGGTTACATCTTGATAGATTCCTTCACAATATTTCCAACGCATCTAACGGTTAGTTAATTAGACACCTGGATCAAAAGTTATGGCCTCTGAAAGTTTGACCTCCTGTTTTGGGAATTAAATGTGAAAACGTGTTGGACACTTAAAAGAAATGTAAAGGGGAGAGTTACACATGTTGGTGTGTGATTTGTCATATCACAAGGCATCTTTGATTGGAGATAATTTGGCTGCCACTTTTGGGTGGTTTTGGCTCATGTATTTGTAATTACCATTGACGGTTTATTGTATTGTATCTCCTATATATCAGGAGCTTGAGATGGAGGTTGTGTGTAAGAGTCTTATAGATGTTGAGTTGCCTCCAGATCTTTGGTTGGTTATACTCCTGTGAAATCATTCTCCCCAAGTATATTGTAATCTTCTTGATTCATGAATAATATATTGGGCAGCTTTGAAGTGTGGGGTTTTTTCTCCCGAAATGGTTTCCCCATGTAATTATTGTGTTGTGATATGATTACTATTTGTGTTTACTTCTATAACTATTGTAAAGATCTGAAAAGTTCTACATATCCCTCCTCTCAAGATTAGTGTAGGAAGTCATTCTGCTACCTTATCTTCCTTACAAGTGGTATCTGAGCTTGATCACCTTTGGTTTCAGTTGTGGGTTATTGGGTTTTTTGAACTAATCCAATTTTGAGTGGGAGCTTGTGTAGAAGATACTTTGTGATATTGTTGTAGGGATCTTTAGATGGTGAGTATATCAAGGAGAATAGAGGTAGAATTTTTTTCTAGTAACAATTTTGAGATCTAGAAGCTGAACATGGAGGATCTGTTAATTGATCGAGATCTGTGGAATGCTATTGATGAGAATATTTCAAGGCCCATAGATGCTACTTTGGTTGTGCATATGATGTTATGGACCATAAAGCCAAGGGTCTAATCAGATTGTGCCTGACAGACTCTATTTTAATCAATGTCCCTGAAGACACCTCTACAAAGAAACTATGGAAGAAACTCAGTGAGATATATCAAGAAAAATCTTTAATGAACAAGATTTTCTTGAGGAAGAAATTGTATTCCTTGAGAATGGAAGAGGGTGGACAAATTGTAGACTGCCTGGTGTTGGTATGTAGTAACTGATCATGCAAATACTGTACACTCATAACATATCATTGCCGGGGTTCGGTGTCGGTAGTTAATTTTTGTTAATTGACAAAGGAAAAATGACTTTGTAAAACCCTAATTCTAGAAGCTTCCAAAAAGCTTGTTATAAGTGGCTGGGATGTATGTTACAGGATGGAATTCATGAGATTGTAATTTGTTTTGCACTGCATAATAAAATCATTGGATGGTTGAGTTTTTGTGGATGCAGCCCATTTTGGGTGAACCATGTTAAAATTATGTGTTGATCTCTTTTGTGTTATTCTTCATTGTTATATTTGGGTTATTTAATCTGCATATAATTGTTAATGTTTATTGGTCCAATTTGCCTAAACCCTAACACTTGGAAGTATTCAATATGTTGGTGGCTTAATTGGCATTAGTTGGTGTAAAAAAGGATGAGTAAGAGAGATGTCAGACCCTGCTTTGTTCTTTGACTAATTCGTGGGATTCTCTTGTTATGGCGATTGGGAGTACTTTTGTTGTCTTGAAAGTTGAAGATGTTGTGGGTTCTTTACTTTTTGAAGAAATGAGGAATTAGAAGGTATCTGTTAGTGCCAAAGAAGGCCTAAGTGTTTGTGGAAGACCCAAAGAAAAACACAAGAAGAGTGAGAAGCGTGACAAATCTAAGTCCAAAGGGAGATCCAAATCTCCTAGGAAGTCCAAAGTTATTTTCTGAAATTGTGGTAAGCCTGGACACTTCTGTAAGGAGTGTAAAGAAGAAAAGAAAAAGAAGAAATTTGATTCTGATTCTGAGTCTGAGAAGGAAGATGGTGATGCATTCATTGCAGCTTTGGCCACTCATGCAGGTAATGATGGATGGTTAATTGACTCAAGTGCATCTTTCCATATTACCCCTAATAGAGATTGGTTGTCTGAATAAGAAGAATTTGATGGAGGTAAGGTGTACTTGGGTGATGATTCTCATTTAAATATGGTAGGTTGTGGTAAAGTTAAAATCATATTTCCTGATGATAGAATAAAAAGGATTAATGGTGTGTTGCATATCCTGGATTAACACGAAATTTATTATCTATGAGAAAACTAATAGATGCAGCTGTGCAGGTAGTCTTTTTTGATTTAGGATGCAAGATGGTAAGAGGTGCTATGGTGATTGCTAGAGGTGTCAAATTTGGCACATTGTATAAGCTTGATGCATGCACTGTTGAGTGAAATAGTACTTGTTATGTATGAAAAAGGGGTTGAAGGAGATAAGCATGCACACCAAATCAAACCCTCTTCCACAATAACATTCAAGAACAAGACCGAGCTAAAATCACAACCAAAGAGAGGTCAACTTAGCTACAGATCTTGTGCTCTTGTTTGCTATGAAAAGATCAGCTTAAATCAAGCCTTTTCTCAAACCTTAAGTCAACTAATGCACAAAACCCTAGATTTGTAAAGATTTGATCATAACAGGAGATACAAAGCATATATTTAGAATCCAATTTCACAAGAGTGATTAGAGAGATATCACAACCTATGTCCTAGAAGTTAGAAAGTTAGAGGACTACAGGGCGGGCACCCAATTCCTAAAAGTTTGAATCTTTAGAAACCTAAAACTGGAGACATGTCGCAGATGATGTTCTGATGCTGGATTCAGTACCCATTTGAGAAGGAGGGTTTTAGGTCAGGTTCCCCAGTCTTCTGTAGTTGAATATTTGTAAACTACTTTCGGATCTTGAAACCCTTTCACTTACACAACCTTCTTGTACCTTCACTTCTTCAAACTTCAGACCTATAACCTACACACAAGAAAAAAAGGGGTTTGGGTGTTGTGGTGTTTGGGGATTTGCCTCAGTCAAATCCTAGGATAGCATTCAAGCTTCCCAACACCATTGTTAGAGAGAGTGTGTGCCCTAACAAAGTAGAGGATAAACAAATGATCAATGATAGAATAATTCAAATAACAATGATATCACCTCAGATGTGAAACCCCTAGGAGAATGAAGATCCTTCAACTCATAAGGAGATGGATGATGAGTCCAAATTTGCAACAACACACACAATACAAACACAAATATGTAACAATAACATAATGAATTTGAATGTTCTTTGCTCCAAGATCATAAGTTCACAATATCCATCGAGGTTACAAATTAATTCTAAGGCACACTTATGGGTATATGCAAAGAGATGGGGGACAAAAAAGTCGCCACCATGGGACTTTTTGGTCCAAAACAGAAAAAAATGTGAGTGCGTTATAATGCACTCGTGTTTTTCCTTCACTTAAAACTTTAAAAAACCTAATTTTCTTGTCATTCACTCATGGCCAAAGGAGTTAGTCTACAAAAAAATAGTGTTGAAAGCATGACCGCATTCAAGGGAAGTCTCTCCAAGCAAGTACATGAGAGAAAATGACATATTCACAACACCACCTCACTGCCAACGATGCCGTGAAGCAAATTTGGAGGGTCTAGCAGCCAAAGAAGGTAGGGTTTGACTGACTTATGTTAGTTTGAGAAGAATTTTTAATTTTTGCAATGTTTGATTAGTTTTTATATTACATTTACAGTTATTGAGGCAAGAGCAAACCCAAATCTAGCTGAGGAGGGTGAAAACAACCCCGAAAACCCTCGAAACCCTCAAAACCCACCTTCACGTCCTCACAATGTAAGGGATAGTCAAGAAAACTACCTACAGATAATAGAAGAAAACAAGAAACATCTTCAAACTCTTATTCAAATGCTAAACAATCCAAGTGCAAGCATCGATCATAGGAGAGCACTTGTGAATTCACTAGAGGAGATTGTTTCCCATACCAATTTGGTGGCAAAACAAATCACTAAATTTCAAGACTATAGGGAGAGGTGTCAGCAATACTATGCTGACGAATTGTCATATGAACAAGTGAAAAATGAAAAAAATACAAAATCTCAATTATGTCCACACTTTATTAATCCAAAACTGGCCAAAGATTAGAAGAAACTTGCAAATGGTTCCCTATTCATTGGTGTAGGAATGAAGAAATATCCCAAAACTTTTGGGATAGATGGTACATGGTCTTTGATGAGCACCCATGCAACAATGATGAGGTGCCACAATATTTCTTGAGGAAACTCCATTGCGAATTTGTCCTCAAGAAGATTCCCAATTATTTTGACATTTGTGAGTTCTGGGGTAGAGGTGGTGGCTCTGCCCAAGATAGAGAGGGGGCTTAGCGAGATGAAAACCATGTACCTAGACCCCTGTTGAGGACAGAACGTAGGTCACCCCCTTCAACTTTGAAGGAGAGTGCTGAGGTGGAGACATTACATTCATTGACTACTCACACGCAGTCTCTATCACAGCATGTTGATGATCTTACCCAGGTTGATGAGGGTGAGAGCAGTAGGTATCATTTGTCCCCACATTTATGTAGTTCATGTGGGAACCTATGTGATTATGGGACATAGGACACACGGCAAGACTCTCTACAGGATGCTACGACGCAGGGCAACATCCATTGATGGAAGTATCCATATTGGATGAGATTGTTCTCACCAATGATGTCTTATAGCATACATTTGGTATTGACTCTCAGGTAATTTTTTTTACAAGTTTCATCTTGATTTAATATATTGTTATTTAAAATTTGTAATTAATTTTATATAACTATCTATATTATAAGTCAAAAATAATGTATGTAATTGTCTACGCAATGAAATTCCAGGGTCAGAGTCTTCATCTTGCCTCTGTTAGCTGTCCATTAGCAGGTTATGAGAGGAGGTCAAGTCAGCAGGTATGCAATTTATCACATGATCATAATTATTGTAGATATGTCAATAGCAATATTATTTTGTGACAATTTGATGATTTCAACAGTCACTGGCACCTCCACGGTTTCCTTGGTCCATGGATGCAAATCCACCACTTATATGGAGGTAAATTTAACCATTTATACTTATTATGAATTTTTAAAATAATGTTATATATTTATTTTGGTCGAATAATCTTGAACTTGATTTTTAGATGTTGAATATGGATACTCCTCCTCATCTTCATGAGTCAACGTAGGTAGGCATTGCTGCAACCATGATGTCTTCAAATCCTTTGACCGAGGTATGAGCCAATAACATGAAAATGTCATAATTTTGTATTTCTTGTTTTATCTCATGTCATTTGATGTACATAAATGATATTTATTTTTAGTCAATTTTGCTTCTTGATTCTTAGAAGAGTTCACAATTCTAGCCTGTCCAAATACAGACGAAGAGAGAGACAAGATGATGGAGAGTGATCATTGATGGTGGTAAGTGATTGATTACATATGTGATGTTATATATTTCATACATTTTCTATATTAATGTGCATATTGGTTGATTGTAATAAATGGAGCTAGATGAACTTCTGTCGAAGAGGTCTACTCGATGACAGAGAGAGGATGAGTCACAGATTGGCTCTCCATCTTCACGGTCAAGGAAGGGCTGCTAATTATTTCATAAAAGTCCATAGGAAACTAGTTTTTGGGACATTTTTTGTATGCCTAGATGGCTTTGTATACATACTTTTGTATGTTACCGATGTATATTTTTGTATAAATGCCTATATGGCTTTGTTTGGACATGCCTGTTATGTTCATGACATTATGTATATGATAGTTTATATTAAATATTTAATATGATGATCAATTATCGTAACAAAAATTTGGTTTTACACGTGCCAATTGCATTTTCTTGAAAGTTTATAAATCATTTTCAAATAATCTATTTTGTGCATATCTTACAATCATTACATTCTGTGGGACTATGCATTTCTTTGAGGCATCATTTCAAATAGTTCACGTGCCTTGTCTATGCTTCCACACTTTCCATACATGTCTACAAGAGCAACTGCAAATACAATACATGTGAAAAAATTCCTATATAATTTATTCTTTGATTGTTGTCCACACCATGTTCCCTAGGTCCCATTCTGGCATAGGCAAGGAGGAAGCTGGATAATGTTGTGAAATTTGGTTTTAGATGTGAAAAAATTTGTGGTTGGTTAAAATTTACTTTTGTGCATTTGCTTGAGAGTTTTTTAAGCCTTATGAAAAATTCATTTCATGCATATCTTGCAACCATTGCATTTCATGAGACAACATTTCTTTGAGGCATCATGTCAAACAATTCACGTTCATTGTATATGCTTCCACACTTTGCATACATGTCTTGCAGGGTACTTACAACTACAAAATTTGACAAAATTCCTATATCCTTTATGATTTGATGGATGTCTATACCGTGTTCCAAAGATTCCATTTCTAAGGTTTTGGAATTTGGCTATACACTCACCAATTGCATTTTCTTGAAACTTTCTAAAGGTTTATCAAAAAATCCATTTTGTTCATATCTTGCAATCATTGCATTCCATAAGGAGACATTTCTTTGAGGCATCATGCCAAATAGTTCACATGCCTTGTCTATGCTTCCACACTTTGCATGCATGTCTTTGAGGGAAGTTGCAACTACAACATCTAACAAAATTCCCATATCTTTTATCCTTTGATGAATATCCATTTTGGCATAGGTAAGGAGGATACTGGCTAAGGTTGTGGATTTTTCCTTTACACCTGCCAATAATATTTTCTTGAAAGTTTATAAATCCTTGTCAAA
Source organism: Cunninghamia lanceolata (assembly GCA_027924645.1). Lineage (NCBI taxonomy): Eukaryota > Viridiplantae > Streptophyta > Pinopsida > Cupressales > Cupressaceae > Cunninghamia > Cunninghamia lanceolata. The sequence goes on along the minus strand of BSBN01001513.1, from coordinate 1,392,912 downwards.
AAAATCCTTTTTTTGTTCATACCTTGCAATCAATGCATTCAATGAGGCGACATTTCTTTGGGGCATCATGCCAAACAGTTCACATGCCTTGTCTATGCCTCCACACTTTACATACATGTCTACAAGGGCAGCTGCAATTACAGCATGTGACAAATTTCCTATATCCTTTATGCTTTGATGGTTGTCCATACATTGTTCCAAACATCCTATTTTGGTGTACAGATAGGGAGGATGCTGGTAAAGGTTGTGGAACTTGGCTTTACATGTGCTAATTGCATTTACTTGAAAGTTTCTAAAATCTTTTCAACAAATCCATTTTTTGCATATCTTGAAATCATTGCATCCCATGAGAGGACATCTCTTTGTGGTGTTGTATCAAATAGTCCATGTGCCTTGTCTATGCTTCAACACTTTCAATACATGTCTTGCAGGGTAGTTGTAACTACAACTTTTGAAAAAATTGCTATATCCTTTATGCTTTGATGGATGTCTATACTATGTTCCAAAGATATCATTTCAAAGGTTTTGGAATTTGTCTTTACACCCATCAATTGCATTTGTTTGAAAGTTTATAAATCCTTATCAAAAATTCCAATTTGTTAATATCTTGCAATCATTGCATTCCATGAGGCAACATTTCTTTGGGGCATCATGCCAAACAGTTCAAGTGTCTTGTCTATGCTTCCACACTTTGCATACATGTCCACAAGGGTAGCTACAATTGTAGCATGTGACAAATTTCCTATATCCTTTATGCTTTGATGGCTGTCTATACGCTATTCCAAACATCATATTTTGGTGCACAGATAGGGAGGATACTGGCAAATGTTGTGGAATTTGGCTTTACATGTGCCAATTGAATTTACTTGAAAATTTCTAAAATCTTTTCAACAAATCCATTTTTTGCATATCTTTCAATCATTGCATCCCATGAAAGGACATCTCTTTGTGGTGTCAAGTATCAAAAGTCCACGTGCCTTGTCGATGCTTCCACACTTTGCATACATGTCTCACAAGGTAGTTGTAACTACAACTTTTGACAAAATTTCTATATCCTTTATGCTTTGATGGATGTCTATACTGTGTTCCAAAGATACTCCTCTCACATGCCATGATGATATTATTCATTACGTACCATCTTCCAAGATTAGAGATATGTATTTTTTTTGGTACTACATATTTATGATTATTTCCCTAGTGTTGAAAATTGTGTTTATTACCTTTTTCATAGTCTTCCTTTATATCATGATGATACTCTAAATGTGCTACCTCATGTTATACATGATGATGATGAACCTCATCATGATTATTCTATTGCTTCACATGATTTCTTATGCTTTTATGATGATACATTAGGAACTTATCATATTAGAAGTCTTAGTGAGAAGTTATTATGCAATGCTTATGATGGTTTTATGGATGGCTTACATTTTGGTCTCATGATATTTCTCTTTCATATTTCATCTTTACATTGTCTTGTCTTGTCTTGTCTACTAATTTATGTTTTTTCTTTGGTCCTTTCTCTCAATCCTTTACATCTTATAATTTGATCCTTGGTTTTGTATCCAATGATACTAATGGCTCTTTTCTTTACATATGTTCTTACACTATTTGATCTAACTTCTTAAAGCATTATCCAATATACTCACATTGAGTGAGGTTCTATCTTCTTAGAACATTCATGGCCTATCATTATATTGAGCATCTTGTCTATGGTCCATCTCTTATCATTGTTTCTACCTAGCTATTATGAGCATTTACGTTCAAATATTGACATATTTTTCTATTTTAGAGAATTTACATCATTGATCCTACATTTTTATATCTTATATACCATGCCTTATGATATTACATTGGTATATCTTAAATATCATGATCTCATATTACTATATCTTGTCTTATAATCTCATCTTTTAATATGTACTTTATAGATCTAATAGATGTTAATCACACAAATAGGTTAATCACCATGTAAATAGCATGAAATTATGTAAATGCAATGTATTTTGACCTCTAATCATGGTTGTCATAGTCAATACAACAATGGATCAATCCATTATCTCTTTGTATTTTGCCTAGAAAACCTTATGAAATATGGGCTTTAGTCAGGTAGAATGAATAACATACATTTTTGAATGTTGTTCACACATGTGTAGGCATAGATTAAGGTTTTAAGCATTGAAACATGTCCTCCACTAGTGACAATGCATGGATAAACTAGTCATGAACTTGGTGATTTTATAGGAGATGCTTAGAGGTACTACAAGTAGCTAGAATTAATTAGGTGTTTATCATACAAAGATCAAAGACAACCCTAGGTTGACTATCATGCATCAAAGGCATTATTTTCTTCCTAGAGGATACTTATACTTTGGCGTTACGAATGTGAAGTCTACAAGTAGGGAGTGTAGAAGAGAGAAAGAAGAGGACTATCATAATGAAGAGATAGTTGTGTTGGTAATCAGAGAGTAGAAATCCTAAATTAATAAGGGAAGACAACCCCATCAAGTTAATCATGTCATTCTCACATAAATACAACCCTAGCAAGGCCAATAGACCAACTATGACATGGTACACTTATGGACAAGCATACAATCATGAATTAGCATGTAATATATGGACAACCATATATCTGTTTGATGATCAAAGCTTCCATTTGGGGGGATCTAGTAATTAAAAAACTAGTCATATGATTGCTAGGACAGTCATCAAGGTCCTAAGAGTATTTACTAATCATCATACCATTATTCACATTTTAGCACTATCAACACATATTAGGATAGTGTTGTCCTAGCAAAATAGAGAAGGCTATTATAAAGATCTTAGAACACTCATTTTATAAATGTACAGTTATATGCAAATGATAGTAGTCATATGTCAAGCTTAGAATGGTTACATCAACCTAAGGACCACTTGATTGAATACTCAGGGCTAGGGGTCAGATTTTGCATTCCATAGGTCATGGGGTAGAATGGACTTCGCCAATGCATCGGGGTGGGTGGGTAAATGCCAGGGGAGGTCTCGTTTCATGTGCCAAGCTCCCTAGTCCCTAGTCCTTCGAGGTGGCAGGCTACCGACAAAGTCCCTTAAGATTCCTAAGATGAAAAAACTACCAAACTTTGATGGAGTAGTTCTTAGTATTTGTGGTAGTTGGGAATGTTTTTTTTGGACCTACAGGTGCATGTGGGGTCTGTACACAATAACCTCTCTCAGTTTCCATCAACTCCAGTTCGTTTGACCGTGCTAAAATTAAATGCATTCTTGCAAAATGCTTTAGTTTCATGTAGTGGAAAGGTGCTAGGAGTGACATTTCGCATTCCATAGGTTGTGGGGCCGAACAGACTTTGCCAACGCATCAGGGTGGGTGCTATGGGAGGTCTTTTTTTGTGTGCCAAGTGCCCCAATCATTAGGGGCAACAGGCTACCAACAAAGTCCCTTAAGATCCCTAAGACGCAAAAACTACCAAACTTTGATGGAGCAGTTCTCAGAATTTGTGGTAGCTGGGAATATTCCATTTGGACCTACAGGGGCATGTGGGGTTCATCCACAATAACCTCTCTTAGTTTCAGTCAACTCTAATCCATTTGACCATGCCAAAATCAAACACATTCTTGCAAAATGCTTCAGTTTCATGCAGTGAAAAGGTGCTAGGAGTGACATTTTGCATCCCATAGGTCATGGGGCTGAATGGACTTTGCTAATGCATTAGGGTGGGTGGGTAAATTGCAAGGGAGGTCTCATTTTATGTGCCAAGTGCTCCAATCATTTGGGGTAGCAGGCTACCAGCAAAGTCCCTTAAGATCCCTAAGATGCAAAAATTGCCAAACTTTGATGGAGCAGTTCTTAGAATTCGTGGTAGATGTGAATATTTCATTTAGACCTATAGGTGCATGTGGGGTCTGTCCACAATAACCTCTCTTGGGTTTGGTCAACTCCAGTCCATTTGACCATGTTGAAATCAAATGTATTCTTATAAATACTCCAGTTTCATGCAGCACAACGTTGTCAAGTGCCGTATTTTTTGTTCTCATCATCGTGGGGCCAAACTGATTGTGCCAACACATTGGGGTGGGTAGGTAAATGTTAGGGGAGGTCTCATTTCATTTGCCAAGCATCCCAGTTGTTCTAGGCTGCAAGCTACTGGCAAACTTGAAAGGTGCTAAGAGTGACATTTTACATTCCATAGCTCATAGGGCCAAACTGACTTCACCAACATGTCGAAGTGGGCAAGTAAATGCTAGGGGAGGTCTCATTTTATGTGCCAAGGGTCCCAATCATTCCGGGTTGTAAGCTACCGACAAAGTCACTTTACTGGTAGCTTACAAGCCAGAATGACTGGGACACTTAGTACATGAAATGAGACCTTCCCTAACATTTACCCACCCACCCCAATGCATTGGAGTAGTCAGTTTGGCCTCACGATGAGCATATCAAAATATAAGGCACCTATCAAGGTTGTGCTGCATGAAACTAAAGCATTTTGCAATAATACATTTTATTTTGGCACAGTCAAACAAACTAGAGTTGACCAAAACTAAGAGAGGTTATTGTTGATGGACCCCACATACACCTCTAGCTCCAAATGGAACATTCCCAGTTGCCACAAATTTTGAGAACTGCTCCGTCAAAGTTTGGCAGTTTTTGCTCCTAGGATCTTAAGGGACTTTCGAACAATTGGGGCACTTGGCACACAAAACGAGACCTCCCCTAGCATTTACCCACCCACCCTGAAACATTGATGAAGTCCATTTGGCCCCATGACCTATGGAATGCCAAATGTCACTCCTAGCACCTTTTCACTCCATGAAATTGAAGCATTTTACAAGAATACGTTTGATTTCGGCATGGCCAAATGGACTGGAGTTGACGGAAACTAAGAGAGGTTACTATGGATGGACCCCACATGCACCTGTAGGTCCAAATGGAACATTCAGAGCTGCCATGGATTCTGAGAAGTACTCTGTCAAAGTTTGGTAGTTTTTTCGTCTTAGGGATCTTAAGGGACTTTGTCGGTAGCCTGTTGCCCTGAATGACTGGGGTGCCTAAGACATGAAATGAGCTCTCCCTTGGCATTTACCCACCCACACCAATGTGTTGGCAAAGTCTGTTAGACTCCATGACCTATGGAATGCAAAATGTCACTCCTAGCACCTTTCTACTGCATGAAATTGAAGCATTTTGCAAGAATGCATTTGATTTTGGCATGGTCAAACAGACTGGAGTTGACTGAAACTAAGAGAAGTTATTGTGGATGGACCCCACATGCACCTATAGGTCTAAAAAGAACATTCCCAACTACCATGAAATCCAAGAACTACTCCATCAAAGTTTGGTAGTTTTTCCATCTTAGGGATCTTAAGGGACTTTATCAGTAGCCTGCCGCCCTGAATGACTGGGGCACTTGGTACGCAAAATGAGACCTCCCCTAGCACTTACCTGTCCACCCCAATACATTGGTAAAGTCCATTCAGTGCCATGACCTATGGAATACAAAATGTCACTCCTAGCACCTTTCCACTGCATGAAATTGAAGCATTTTGCAAGAATGCATTCCTTGCCACCATAGGCAAATGAAATTGATTTAGAAAATATCAAAGTAGGTGTTTGTAGGTGGACCTGACATCCACCTATACATGCAGAGAAGATGTTCCTAGGTGTCACAGTTTGATGGAACAGTCGATCCAAAGTTTGTCACATTTTTTTCTTAGGGCTCTTTAGAGATTGTCTGCATTCGATATAGCCAAGAATGACCATGAGGCTTTGCCACTGAAAAGACATCCACCCTAGAATTTACCCACCCACTCGGATGCGTTGGTGCCATTTGTTTGGTCCTAGGAGCATGCCTATCCTAAAAATTTAGTCATAATACCTTTCTGGTAGTTGGAAATTTAGTACTATAAAGGTGTTCTCACTTGATCCAATGTCTTGTAGGCCATCAATTGAGGCTGCCCTTACCGCTGCTATCAATTGTTTATCATTGAAACTCATTAACACTCATTATGAAATAGTAACATCATTAAAATGAATTAGAACTCATAGTAACATCATTAAAACTCATTATGAAATAGAAAGTAAAGGACATATCATCATGAAATAATCGTGAAAACCTACCTTACTTTCCTTCCAAAGGCAAGTTCATAAGGATTATGCCTACCCCCATCATACTAAAATCCTGAATGCAAATGCAATTGCACTATTTAGCTAAAATGAGTAGGTAAAATATACAAGGTGAAATAAGGATAGCAAAGAAAACTAACATACCTTTCTGTCATTCCACTAATTCAATCCAATGAACCATTAGGATCTACTCTACTCTTTATTGTGAAAAGTATTGCCTCGTGATTAGACTCATGAACCGTCCACAAGGTCATGTTCAATGGTCTACCCCCATATTTGATCAAATGAACATTTGAAGCCACAACAAGGTTAGAATAATGAAGAATCTTCCTATGTGACTCAAAGTCCTCGAACACCCACACATCAGACTTCTTCAGTGGGCACCTTCTAAGCCATGTTCCAGTAACAACCACTGATCCTATAGGGTACTCAATGTTTTCTCCATCTATAACAAGGGAATTTGATTTCTTTTTTACCTCAACACAATGACATAAATAATAATATGTTCCTTCTCGATTGTCTTCAGCTGCAATAATTGCATAAACATGCCCTACATTGATATGTGCATTCAGTTCGATGAATATAACTTTAACAATACAAGAAAAAATACAAAATAAGATGCCATATTGAATTTTATTAAATTTAAATACTGATAATACCTGATTAAACTAGATCTGAAACATGCTCAAAATCAACTGATGATTCAATCTCTATCATTTGTAGTGTTGTTAGTAGTCGATACATGTCAACTGGGCTTAGGCTTCTTGTACACCAATCATCAACCCACTGCTTTGACTCACAATCATACCAAGCTTCATATGTACATGAAGAATAAAAGTATGCCATATGCCGCATATGAATACTCCATGAACTTGCATTAGAGCTTCTAAAAGAGTGTAGCTCACTCGATCATATAAATGTACAATAGTCCTCATATTTTGCAATGTTAGTATCATCAACCAACCAAAAATATATACTAACTATAGACTTACCTTCATTACCTGGACCCATTGTAGTGACAATAGATCTCGTATCTGTCAACTTTACATTGTCTTTATACTTCAACTCTTCTTGTGCCAATGCTCTTTTGATACATGCTCCTGCACCATCATGCTCTCTCTTTCCATGCCCGGCCTCACAAAAATTCCACATATGTTGAACACCAATATGTGTATGTATCCTACTCATCCAAAAGAACATCCATGCATTCCTAAATTATGATGCACAATTATCTGACCATATGATATGCTGATGAAATGATATTCTCTTGTTGGCCAAATAATGGTAGAACATATGAAAGCAACCTTACACAAACTCCATAGAATGTGTGCAATCATCACTAATATAAAAATGATATTCCCTCAAGATCTTTCTGTCATCCTTTGTACTATCTTCTGCATGAATGAATGCTATTTGCACAAATATAGCAACCTGAGTAGAGTTGTAATAATGTGATTATGTTGGTTTTCTCCTTAAATGTTCTCCCTAATGTTCAAACACATACACAGGGTTTTGTGAAGCTCCTAACATTTTTTTTGTGGACTCCTATTGATTTTATGACAAATTGGTGATGATTAAGTCTCATTGGTGATGACAACTTGGTGATGTTAAGTTTCATGCTCTTACACCTTGTGGCCAATCTATGTTTTCATGGAATACATGATATTAATTCGTCAGTTTTGTTTGATAGCTTGGTTTCATTTTTTGGTTACAACAGCTCACAAAAGTATCTTCCAGATAGTGATGATGGATAACTTGGTTTCTTTGTCAACAACATCCTTTTGATATTGTTACAGTTTGCATAACATTTCATTTGCTTAGGTGATGCTTCAGGGTTTGCCTATGTGGCCTCTATGATATTTTGTTGTACAATATCAGGTATTGATGTATTTCTTGATAAGATTTCTTAGCATTTCAGTGAGCATGACATTTCAGTGAGCATTGCACTATTGTGGCATAAGACATCTTTATGTCTTGATCAGTTCTACATATCTTGACTTCTTTTCACATATTATATTGTACTATTGTAGTGATTGTTGACTCACATGGGACCAGTTTTATTTCTACCTATGAGTTATGGTCTATGGTTTGCAATGTTGTTCACCATAGTCGAGTGTATCTTGTAACATTTTCCTAGTAAGCACCACATGTTACACATACTCTTCATCGGCATGCACTTAAATGTTGACCTCCTGAACAAGTTTATGAAGCTTTCCATATGGCAGAATGCAAGCTTTACGTTGAATACCACCAGTTTCTTTAGGGTTACCTGCAGCTCCAGTTACATGATATCTAGTGAAAAAAAGGGCATTCTATGTTTCTATTTTTTCATTTTGATAATAGTTGAGCTTCGATTATATGCTCTATACTTAGGGTTTCATACCCTACGCAGAAATGATGAGGAGAAAAGGTCTGGATTTCACAGCAATTAGTTTCACTTCTAGCAGTAGGTGATACTGTTATGATTTCCCTTCTCTTTTGTCAGCTATTTTTTACTGTGGTGGTTATGATTACTCTTGCATATAGTTTTATTTTGACAGTTATAGCCTGTCGTGAATGTTTTAGGGGAAATGTGGTTTTTGAGATATGTTTTTTTTGTAAAGAATATATATTGTTTTTTTGCTGCCAGAAATCTTTGGTTTAAGTAATGTGAATCAGGATTTCAACTCTGGTTAGGGTTTCAAAATAGAAAGATTTTTTTTTAAAATGTTATCATGACAGTCTTTTGAGGTTACGACCCTGGTTAGGGTTTTGATAAAGAAACTCCATGAATATTCTATTCAATGAAAGATTACAAAGTCTGGTTTAAAGTGTTACATATCTTTCTTTGTTATGATCAATAACTGATGACAAAATGGGTTTCCGATAGAAGAACTATGTGATAGTTATGGAACTTCCAAAAGTGGTTTTACCTATAAAACAGAGAAACAAAATATGTTTTTTCTTGTACATGATATATATATATATATGATACTCATATAGTATGAATGATGCAGTGAGTACAAGAGTTGTTCATGCATTATTGATATTATATAAGTAAGGAGTAAAGTGAAATAGAGTATCCCTCTATATGTAAATTTTCATATGACAGTCTTGTTAAAGATGCCAGTGAGGCAAGTTGTAAGCCAGTGAGGCTTGTAATCAGTGAGATTCTTAAGCTAGTGAGGCACTTTTTCAAGTGGTTTTATGCCAGGGGCTTTCCACTTAGGACAAATCACTGTGTTTTTCATTTCTGTGGTATGCTTTCAATCTGTTGTTGAATATTTCAGTTTTCTGCACACAATTATATAGATTTATTTTATTTTATGGGCACATGCATTTAATCAATTCAGTTGAATGTATTTATCAAGAATGCAAGTCAGAATCTACAATTATTTCTACTAAAAGCAAAAATATCTAAGATACTGATTCACCCCCCCCTCTCAGTATCCTCACCACTCTAACAAGTGGTATCAGAGCCAAGCCCTTTGTCTTTAAGGCCTAATCAGCCTAAGGGGATTCTTGGTTGAGTGGTAACCATGTCTTTTCAAGATGGTCTTTCCTCATCCAAGGCACCATTATTTGATGGTACAGATTATACTTTCTGGAAATATAGAATGACTCGTCATATCAAAACTTTAGGATATGATGTCTAGGAAGCCATTGAAACTAGTTGTACTGTCATAGGCAAACCATCCAATGCTGATGAAAAAAAGGCACTTGATTGTGACTCAAAAGTTGCTAGTGCAATTTGTTGTGGTTTGACCAATGAAGTCTTAAATAAAGTTATGGAATATCAAACAACTAAGAGTATTTGGGATAAACTTTCAAATATTTATGAAGGAGATGAAAGCATTAAAGAGGCTAAATTACAAGCTCTTAGAGAAAGATTTGAAAGAATGAGAATGAAAGATGATGAAAAAATTGTTGAATATCTGCAAAGAGTCTAGGAAACTGTCAATAGCATTAGAGATCTCGGGGAGAAATTAGAAGAGATAACTATAGTTAAAAAAATCTTATGGACTCTAACTCCCAAATATGACTCCAATACCTCTGTGGTTGAAGATAAAGACCCAAAAACTATAACTATTGATTCTATTCTAGGAGTCTTTACTGCATATGAAATGAGGATGGAAAATGAAAACCCCAGTAAAGAAGCTAAGGAAGCAGCTTTTAAAATTGTGAAAAAGGAAACTGAAACTAGTCATGAAACTGAAAATATCAGTGAAGATGAATCTATTTTTGTTAGTAAACTCAGAAGAGGCTCAGGTAGATATAAAGGAAAATTACCTTTTAAATGCTTCAACTATGGAAAAATAGGACATTATGTAGCAAAATGTCCTAATCTAGAACTTGACAGTGAACAAGAAGATAACAGGAAACAGTATAAGAAAAAATCTTTCAACTTTAACAAGAAAAGTACTTTCAAGAAAAGAAGTCTAATTGTTGGAATAACTAATAGTGTGTTAGAGGAATCCTCTGATGACATAGATGAAACTCTTTTCATGGCAGCAATTATTACTGTTCTAGAAGAACAAGCAGAAATGTCTGAAAATGAAGTTGACTTAGAAGGAGAATTAAAATGCACCTTTGGTGAAATTAGAAGGTTTAAAAAGGAAAATGGAGTGCAAAGAAAGTTAATATCTGATCAAGAAAAACAAATTTCTGATTTAAAAGTAAGTCTTGAAGAAAATAGAAAAATTCTCTTAGATACTCAAGAACATTTAAAATCCAAGGATAAAGAATGCTGCTCCAAGGAGGCTAAAATAGTAAAACTTAGAAGAGAACTTGAAATGTGTAACAGCAGTGATAAACTTGTTGATATGCTAGGAAAACAAAAAGATTATAACAACATGACTGGTCTAGGCTTTTCAAAAGGCCAATGCTCTAATGATAATCAATTCAAAGGTAAAATGCCTCTTAGAATCACTGGTTATTGTTTTTATTGTTATCAATATGGGCATAGAGCAACTGAATGTAAGTTTATTTTTAGAAGGCAGCCCAATTTTCTAAAAGGAAGGACCTTTAATTTTCTAAACAAGATAAGATGCTTCAATTGCAAAAAAGTTGGACATATTGCCAAGTTTTGTAAATCAGATATTGTCTCTCTTACTAAGCAACTCAAAATGAAATGGGTGCCCAAAAACAACAAGGCTATGATTGTTGAAGTTGCATTTCATGCAAAGAAAAATGAAATTTTGGTTATAGACAGTGGATGTTCCTATCATATGATTGGGGATAGAAGTAAATTTACTTCATTTGAAAATTGCTCAAGTGGTTCAGTTAAATTTGGTGATGATTATTGTTTACAGATCACAGGAAAAGGTATAGTTCTTTTAGAAGATAACACATCTCTAGAATATGTTTATTTTGTTGAAGGACTAACTCATAATCTGTTGAGTGTAAGTCAAATTTGTGACAGCAGATTTGATGTAGTTTTCACATCACAAGGCTGCAAGATTCTCAAAAATTCAAAATAGGTCATTGCTTCAGGTTTGAGAACTAAAGGTAACATTTATAATCTGCATGGATCTACTAATGAATGCAAAAACATTTTATGCTTTATGAGTCAAATTGAAGAAAGTAAACTCTGGCATAGGAGGTTGGGGCATATAAATTTTGATAACTTAGTTAAAATCAGTCACAACAAAAATGTTAGACATATGCCTACTATTTCTAAGCTTGAAAATTTGATTTGTAAAGAATGTCAGCAAGGTAAACAAACAAGAAATGTTCATAAATCTAAAGAACAATTTGCTGCAGAACCTCTCCAATTAGTTCACACTGACTTATGTGGTCCAACTAGAACAAAATCTTTGAATGGCGAAAGATATTTTATGTTATTCATAGATGATTACACAAGAATGACTTGGGTTACTTTTTTAAAGCATAAGTTAGTTTAAGATCTTTAAAAGCATGGTAGAGAGAGAAATAGATTTAAAACTGAAATGTTTAAGATCGAATAATGGAGGAGAATATACTTCCACTACTTTTCTTGAATATTGTGAAAAACATGGCATAAAAAGACAGTTTGCAGCTCCTGGAACACCTCAACAAAATGGGTTGGCTGAAAGAAAGAATAGGACAGTAAAAGAGATGGCTAGAACTATGCTTCAAGATGCTGGACTATCAAATGCTTTCTGAAAAGAAGCAGTTCATACAACAGTTTATATCTTAAACAGGGTTCAAATAAGGGTCAAAACCAGGTACACATCCTATGAACTTTGGTATGGTAACATAGCCAATGTATCTTATTTTAAAATCTTCAGCAGCAAATGTTTTATAAGTAGAGAAGATCATCTAGGAAGTTTTGAATCTAGATGTGATGAAGGGTTACAAATCTTATAATAAGAGGTTAAGGAGAATAGTTGAAAGCTCTAATGCCAAAGTGGTTGAGAATTTGCAGCAAGAGTAGCAACCTTAGTTTCAACAAGTTGAAGAAATCATTCAAGAAGAGCCAAGTACAAAAGAAGAGTCAGAGAAATCTGAAGAAGAATCAGATCCTGGAGTGCCTCAAGGACAATTAGTAAGTCCTAAAACTAATACTCCTTCTTCTATTTATACTCCTAAAATATTGTTGCAAAAGAATCATCCAAGTGAACATGTTATTGGTGATTTAGATTCTGGCATACAAACTAGAAGAAAAACTGCTCAAGCAAATCAGTAGGTTCATATTTGTTTAGTGTCTCAATTAGAACCAAAAACCTATGTTGAAGCTAGTCAAGATGACTTATGGGTTCTGGCTATGTTAGATGAGTTAACCTAGATAGAGAAAAATAACACTTGGGAACTTGTCCCAAGACCAAAAGATAAAAATATAATTGGGGCTAAATGGGTTTTCAGGAACAAACTTCATGAAAATGGAGTTATTATTCAAAACAAAGCTAGACAAGTGTGTAAGGGTTATTCTCAGATAGAAGGTGTTGATTTTGATGAAACCTTTGCTCCTGTAGCCAAACTAGAAGCAATCAGACTGTTTCTTGCATATTCTATTTATAAAAATTTCAAGGTCTATCAAATGGATGTAAAAACAACTTTTCTAAATGGAGACTTAGAAGAGGAGGTACATATGGATCAGCTGGAAGGTTTTGATAGCAAGGACAAACCCCATCATGTTTACAAGTTGAAAAGGCTGTTTATGGGCTTAAACAAGCTCCTAGAGCTTGGTATGCTAAACTAGACAACCATCTATAGTCACAAGGGTTCACTAGAGCTGGTGCTGATAGTAATTTGTACTTTATGACAAAAAATGATTCCATCTTAATAGTGGTTGTCTATGTGGATGACAATATTTTTGGCAGTGATGATAATGACCTTAGCCTATATTTTCCATAGGTTATGACTGCAAAGTTTGATATGTCAATGCTGGGAGAACTTTCATTTTTTCTTGGTTTATAGGTTTCCCAACGCAAAGAAGGTATATTTCTTTCTCAAACAAAATATGCAAAAGAAATGTTGAAACGGTTTCAGATGAATGAATGTAATCCTATTAGTACACCTATGGAAACTTGTTGTAAACTAAGTGCTGATGTTGACAAACCTGATATTGATCATACTTTTTATAGGTCTATGATAGGCAGCTTGTTATATTTGACTGCCACTAGACCTAACATAATGCATGCGGTTTGTTTAGTAGCTAGATTTCAATCTGTTCCTAAGCAAGCTCATCTAAATGCAGTAAAAAGGATCTTTAGATATATACAAGGAACACTTGATTATGGACTTTGGTATTCTAGGCATTTAGATTTCACACTGACAACATACACAGATGTTGATTGGGCTAGTAGTCTTGATGATAGAAAAAGCATTTTAGGTGGTGCCTTCTTTCTTGGTGGAAGGCTAGTTGCTTGGCATAGAAAAAAGCAAGATTTTGTTTCTCTGTCTACAGCTGAGGGTGAATATATTGCAGCCACATCTTGTTGCACTTAGATTCTCTAGATGGTTCAGACTTTGAATGATTACAAGGTTACTGTTTGTAAGCCTATCAGAATTCTATGTGATAATGTCAGTGAAATCAATATCTCTAAAAATCCTGTGATGCATTCTCGTACCAAGCATATTGATATCAAATATCATTTTCTTCGTGATAAAGTGCTCCTAAATGATGTCATATTGGACTATGTTTTTTCAGCTAATCAAGTGGCTGATATATTTACTACGCCACTTCCCAGAGCTATTTTTGAGGGTTTTAGGGATATGCTTGGGGTTCTCTCTTTTTCTTCTCTACATTAATGTTTCTTAGTTCTTGGTTTTAGGGGGAGATTCTTGCATACTCTTGTGCCCTAACAGTTTTCAGTTTCATGTATCAGTTCTCTTGGTCTCCTCAGTTGTTGTTTGTTTCTGTTAGCTCTTCTGGATACTTCTCAGTGCTGTGAAAGTCCTGGTATGCCTGATATGTTTTTCTGTTTATCACAGCTATTTTATTTTATGTCCTCCCTTTGTCCTGATGACAAAAAGGGGGAGAAGAATCAAGATGTTATTGTTGTGTGTTTTCCCATCATGGTATCAAGAATCAAGATGTTATTGCTGTTGTTGCTATGTGTTTTCCCATCATGGACAAAGGGGGAGTGTTGTTGGTTTTCTCCTTAGTTGTTGTCCCTAATGTTCAAACACATACACAGGGTTTTGTGAGGATCCTAACATTTTTTGTGGACTCCTATTGATCTTATGACAACTTGGTGATGATTAAGTCTCATTGGTGATGACAACTTGGCGATGTTAAGTTTCATGGTCTTACACCTTGTGGCCAATCTATGTTTTCATGGAATACATGATATTAGTTCATCAGTTTTGTTTGATAGCTTAGTTTCATTTTTTGGTTACAATAGCTCACAAAAGTATCTTCTGGATATTGATGATGGATAACTTGGTTTCTTTGTCAACAACATCCTTTTGATATTGTTACAGTTTGCATAACATTTCATTTTCTCAGGTGATGCTTCAGGGTTTGCCTATGTGGCCTCTATGATATTTTGTTGTACAATATCAGGTATTGATGTATTTCTTGATAAGTTTTGTTAGCATTTCAGTGAGCATTGCACTATTGTGGCATAAGACATCTTTATGTCTTGATCAGTTCTACACAGCTTGACTTCTTTTCACATATTATATTGTACTATTGTAGTGATTGTTGACTCACATGGGACTAGTTTTATTTCTACCTATGAGTTATGGTCTATGGTTTGCAATGTTGTTCACCATAGTCGAGTGTATCTTGTAACATTTTCCTAGTAAGCACCACATGTTACACATACTCTTCATCAGCATGCACTTAAATGTTGACCTCCCAAATAGGTTTACGAAGCTTTCCATATGGCAGAATGCAAGCTTTACGTTGAATATCACCAGTTTCTTTAGGGTTACCTACAGCTCCGGTTACATGATATCTAGTGAAAAAAAGGCATTCTATGTTTCTATTTCTTCATTTTGATAATAGTTGAGCTTCAGTTATATGCTCTATACTTAGGGTTTCATACCCTACGTAGAAATGATGAGGAGAAAAGGTTTAGATTTCATGGCAATCAGTTTGACTTCTAGCAGCAGGTGATACTGTTATGATTTCCCTTCTCTTTTGTCAGCTATTTTTGACTATGGTGGTTATGATTACTCTTGCACATAGTTTTATTTTGACAGTTATAGGCTATCATGAATGTTTCAAGGGAAATGTGGTTTTTGAGATATGTTTTTTTGTAAAGAATATATATTATTTTTTTTCCACCAGAAATCTTTGGTTTAAGTAATGTGAATCAGGATTTCAACTCTGGTTAGGGTTTCAAAATGGAAAGAACTTTTTTTTAAAATGTTATCATGACAGTGTTTTGAGGTTACGACCCTGGTTAGGGTTTTGATAAAGAAAATCCATGAATATTCTGTTCAATGAAAGATTACAAAGTCTACTTAAAAGTGTTACATATCTTTCTCTATTATGATCAATAACTGATGACAAAATGGGTTTCCAACAGAAAAACTGTGTGATAGTTATGGAACTTCCAAAAGCAGTTTTACTTGTAAAATAGAGAAACAAAATATATTTTTTCTTGTACATGATATATATATGATACTCATATAGTATGAATGATGTAGTGAGTACAAGAGTTGTTCATGCATTATTGATATTATATAAGTAAGGAGTGAAGTGAAACAGAGTATCCCTCTGTATGTAAATTTTCATATGACAGTCTTGTTAATGATGCCAGTAAGGCAAGTTGTAAGCCAGTGAGGCATGTAATCAGTGAGATTCTTAAGCCAGTGAGGCACTTTTTCGAGTGGTTTTATGCTAGGGGCTTTCCACTTAGGACAAATCACTGTGTTTTTCATTTCTGTGGTATGCTTTCAATTTGTTGTTGAATATTTCAATTTTCTGTACACAATTATACAGATTTATTTTATTTTATGGGCACATGCATTTAATCAATTCAGTTGAATGTATTTATTAGGAATGCAAGTCAGAATCTACAATTATTTCTACTAAAAGCAAAAATATCTAAGATACTGATTCACCCCCCTCTCAGTATCCTCACCACTCTAATAGATTACACCTCATTCTATGGCTATAGTGTGTAGTTCTTTGCAAAGTCAACAACTGAAATGATGGTACCAAGTGGAAATGTGTCCTTGCATAACTTAAATTGCATGTCCAACCATCGATCTCTATGGGTATGCCTTGCATATTCCTACACTATACTTTCACGAAATGTAGACATAAACTGATACACTGGAATCTTTAGAATAACCAAATCACACATCTTTGCTTCTTTACTATCTTTTGTATTGTAGGCCACTATTTTATAATTGCCAAACTCTACTAGTTCATTTCCAACCGCATGTGTGCTTTCCATTGTGTTCACATATTGGCATATGTTGCAAGCCATCACAATGCTGAAATGTGCCATCCAAGCATAACTTCCTATTGAATAATTGACCTTCCTCTCTTTCACATAAAATTGTTGATATGAAGTATCTTGAAGATGTTGGTGGGGCACATATTCTACAATCTTGCAAAACATTGTTAGTATGCAAATCTAAACATATAGACTGATAAACATCAAAATGGTTAGAAAATTCAATATGTAATCTACAACAACAAGTAGTGCATGTGTGATTTATTTTGACATAGAAAGGTTTTAGCATTTCAAAATATCTTTGACAAATTGTAACTTGACGATACATCTCTTGAAATTTCTTGAAAAATTGTGTTTGAGTCACATCCAAAAAATGTTTGGATGTGGCTCATGGTTTCGACAACCAATTCTCCTTCTCACAACATCTCTTGCATTAGGAGATACCCTTGTGCTGTTTTTCCAAAATTATTCAATGAGGGATCTCAATGCTTCAACAACAACTTTGTCTTTCTGTGGGAGTCTCCCAAAGAATGCCTACAATTCATTATTGTTTGGGTCCTCAACTCTTTCACATCTTCCAACAGCTCTCATTAGAGTTTTTCTACTTATTTCAATGCTTGACTTGTCTTTCTAATGAGGCAAGATTTCTTTGTTTGTTAGCTTACTATTGTCAATGTAATGACATGTCGTGTGACATTACTATCCTTGGTGTGTGAGGTGGAACCCACACTGTCATATACACTCATTATATTCTTGACAATTGATTTTTCACTTGAGGCATCTGATGTTCTTTGGCCAAGAATCTTCATAGTGGGCCTAAATTTTAGATTTCTCATCAATTCAACAAATAGTTGACGTCTTCTGGTTTCATTTAAATTCTCAAAGAATAATTTCCATATCTTATTTGCATATCTTTGTTAAGTACTCTTGGGAATCTTATTCTACAAGGGCTTCAACACATTCTCATCGATATCGATTAGAAACTTAGGCTTCCTATGCAAAATTATAGGAGGCATTTTAATTGGTAAAGTTGACTCAACATTAGGAATTTCTTCAATATTTACTTGAGATGGGATAGATGACGTACCTTCAATTGGAGATGGAAAAGATGAAAAGGCTTGAAGTTGAGATGGAGAATATGGTGTACCTTCAACTTGACGTGTGAATGATGGCGTGCCACCAAGTTGAGAAAAAAATGAAGATGTACCTTCTACTTCACCCGTGAAAGATGGAATGTCTCCAATTCAAGAAGATAATGATGGTGTTCCTTCAACTTGACCTATGGATGATGGAGTGCCTCCAACTTGGAGATTCACTTTTCTCATTGAAAAAAGGTTTTGCATTCATTCCCTTTGTTCCACTAATTCCATCTCTCTCTTAGCTTCATTAGATGTGTCATGTTCCTCTTCAATTGCCAATGGTGGAATGTCTTCTTGTATGGTTGTCAATTTCCTACTTTCTTGAATTCGCCTCATTCTTTCTCTTTTCCTCTCATACTTAGCTTCACACTCTTTTGATGTTAGAGGCTTTTCTCATTTGCTTGGCATGATGATGATTTCTACAAGCATGATGGATAAGACAATGATAATTAGAACCTTTATAATGACAATGAATAATGGTCACAATAAAAAATACAAAATAAGTTATCATGTTTAGTGATTTGCATCACTTTAGGAGCTCCAATTTCTTGAAATTAATCATTGTCCTTGTTTATTAAGATATGATAGACCATGATCAAATTCATCATAAATAGGACAAAAATCATTAAGATATGATATACCAAAAAATTGTCTTTAAAAGCACTCAAATTCCTTGAATTGACAACATCAAGAACATGAGAAAAATCCCCTAATTATTGCTTCTATTCATGTGTGAGAACTTCCTGGTCTAGGGAAGTATCATGGAGGTCTCTAAAATACTTTTGAACTCATCCAAATGCACAAATATCATGCACCTCCCCTTGTGGTGAAAGACTAGCTTGATTTATACCCATTTTCTCAACCAAATCAGCAACTTGTTCTTCATGTTCATGGATGTTGCAGGTTTGATAAAACTTATTTTTATGATGCCTAGGTTGTCCTAGACATGCATAAGGTTAATAAATTCTGAAAAATCAATTTGTATTTTATTTTATTGACCCATGGAAAAAGTTATAACCACTGTCCCAAAGTCTAGAGGAAGACATGTGAAGACAAAAATCATGACTTGAATGAAGCCTTTTGCAAGTAGTTTCAAATTGTCCATGGAGTTTACCCTCTTGGACCATGGTATATGTTGTGATGACTGTTTTTAAGCTTCAAACTACCTTCACATACCTTATAACATCCCAAAAATGTGCATAACTCTTCATATTCAATGGTTGTCCATGACTAGTTGGGCATGGCAATCTTCCTAGGACAACAAGGTGACATTTTGGCACAAGATCATATCATTATCCTAGTAATGCATCACCAAAGGAATTATTCATCATAATGTGGGATCTAGGACAACATTAACAAAGGTTTCAAGATGGAAATGATGCCATGGATGCCTCTAAACTTATGATAGTCCTATTGTTGATTTATTTGTGACAGTCTTCTAGGGCAGTCTACATGGTATTTTGCATACTAATTTGGCTATCAAGACTGTTCTTGTGATGAGAGGACCATGAGATAGGTGTATGAACAATCTGAAAACAATAAATGATAATAATCTAGCAAAACATGAGGTCAAACAAATGTATAACCATTTTTATGATAGTCCCATCTATGATAGTCTTATGCAACATTTGCATGGCAGCACCTTTAAAGTTTGCACAAGGATATCTTCTTCAACTCAATGATAGGGCCTTGGACCATTTTCTATGCTATGATTGCTATAACTAATTAGTAACATGACTGTCACAAGGTGGTTGGGTAACTCTTTTGTAAAATGAATGATGTGTGTTCTTGCTGAGTGGTGAACCCTCTTCCATTGTCATAGAAAGAAACATGCATGTTAGGTCTTATTAGGAAAATTCTCAAGCATTGGATCAATAATCAATCCCATGAAGATACTAAAACCCCCATGATGACAATCCCCTAGATCTATAGCGTATGATTTTCAATTTCAAAACATGATTGTGCTATTTATAACAGTCATAAATGACTGATCAACATTGAGAAATGACAATTTCAAAGGCTTATAACCATGTTTGCACTGATGACCACACTTTGTAACTTTAATAACATCAAAACAACCCTTAAAAACTTGCCTAGAAACTTAAAATATGACCCTAGCATAATATGGACAGTCACTAATGACTGTACTGTTGGGCCTAATAGTCATATGGTAACCAATTTTTCAATATCATATTAGTCATAAGAACAATTGGGTGTGTCTTTATGCTATAAGGTTATCATGAACAACATTAAAATGGTGTCACATGAGATGCAAGAACAATCATGAGTACTATTATTTCTATAGCAACCCTAAGGTTGTCCTTTACCAAAAGATTTTATCACATGACCTATGAATATGATTGTCATGCTGTCAAAAGGAGAAACAATGCTAGTATAGAGAATAAAACCCTCATCATTGAATATGGAAGGTGTTGTTAATAAGAGGGTAATCATGGTCTTTGCTTACAAGGGGTATTTTAATAGTTGGAGAAGACTATGATAACAATTAGATGCTTACCAAACCATGCACAAAAGGATTGTTGTTCATCACAACACTCTATTCTCACATGATAGAACAATCAATTAGGACTAAAGAGTATCCAAATGATTTATATTGATGGATGAAGGTCATCAAAGAATTGTTAATACATCAAGAGGAATATTAAGACAACTAGGACTATCATGATAGTCAATTGGAACATCAAACCAGGTATGAAGATAATTTGATATCTTGTCAAGGTGTAAAGGAGGGGTTTTCTAGGAATCATAAATGTATAGGATAATTATAGTAAAGTAGAGGCTACTTGAAACAACTTGAGGTGTACCCATGGAGTGATGGGCACTTGCAACAAAAGGAGTGAGGTGCTTGGGGTAGGCACACTTGCAAAAATAGGGAGAATGTTGAGGTTTGAGGGTAGCATAAGAGGTAATGTTGCAAGGTGGCCAAGGTATCATGAAGAGGATTGATGGTGTTGCACACACACATGCAACCAAGGTAGCATAATGAGAGTTCTCATGTGGAGAAAGAGAGGTTGCAAGATCAACAATGATGAGTTTGGTATTTTATGCTTGAAGAGTACATGGTTGCTAATAGAGTAGAAGAAACCAAATAAGAATGGGTCATGAAGATGAAGAGGTGGTAGTGGAAGTGTTGGTTGCTGATGTGAATGTAGGAGGAATATGTATGTGCTGCATTACTTGTGTAATGAAGGTACAAGTTGGTTTCATGGTTCTAAGGTGTACATAAAATCTAAGAAGGAGATCAAGAGGCTACATGAAGGCATCAACATAGTAGAAAGGGTGGCAATAAGGAGAATTGATTATGGAAGGACATTGTAAGTAGTATGATTTATGAAAAAGAGATTTGAAGGGCTATTTGGAGGCCATGATTGGATCAAAAAGGAAGTTGCAACAACATTGAAGGAATCCATTCAAGGAAGGATGGAAAAAAAGGATAATTGAGTAGATGTTGGTAGCAAAACAATCAGCTGCAAAGGATGAAGCTAGGAATTTAATGCATGTTATGAGTGGTAGGTAGTGGTAGCTTCAAATAGGTTGTAGAATGCATATACTATATCAAATTCAAAGGTATTGGCACTTTGGGAGAAGACAATCATAGTTTGTAAGTTGAACAAATGCACACTATCAATAACAGTCATGTTTCAAGTTCTGCTCATTTCATATTATTTGTTATGTATCATGAAAAGATAACCCTATGAATAAATCCCTCATAGATTGTATAAAATCCTAAGATTTGTGGATTGTTCACTTGATCTTGTTGAAGAGTTTGATTTTAAGTAGAGTTAGGGTTAGGGCAAAATAACAAGGTGCAAAAATTTAGGGCAGAGTTCTATTTCATGATGACAAGTTGTCCTAACCTATAATATTTTGAGTATATCCCATATGTGAACATTATCATATATAATAGACTGTCACATCATAAACATAGAAGACTATGATGAAACTCATGATCACTATTAAGGTCAGATATTCAAAAAATGCAATAGACTCTCACTACCCTATTCACAAGGTAAGAGATGACAACATGATGAAAAGGACTGATCTTATATATAAATTAGAATTGTCAAGCACCTTAAATGGACTATCAACACAACTAGGAATATCATGATAGTCAATAGGAACATCAAACCAAGTATGAAGATGATTTGATATCTTCTCAAGGTGTAAAGGAGGGGTTTTCTAGGAATTATAAATGTAAAGGACAGTCGTTGTAACCTTAGGAATATCACTTGACATTGTTCAAACAATAGTCCAAAATAATAATGATCAAACCCTAGGAGTTTCATAAGTAAATTGGTACATTACAACCTAGCAATCATAAGATATTTGAAGGATAAATGGTGACATAGGTTATTAAAGAAAAATATAATGACACGAGAAGATGAGAAGATGAGAAGATGAGAAGATGAGAAGGAAGAAGAATATAATGATGAGGTAGGTTGGACATTGTGCTATGGCATGGAGATTTATTACAACCAATAGTTGCTATGGTAGTAATTGCAAGACGCTTGGTGAAGAACTTGCTATTATATCATGACCTAAGTGAGTTGCTAGAGCATGTATAGTAGTGCAAGGGGACATGTGGCAGTGTTGGAGTACATGTAATGACAATTGAGAACATGTATATATTTTCTAGAGAATGTTTTGAGGTATAAAAGTGATAAGAAGCCATTACTTGATTTTTTCTTTGTTATCACAAGCAATAGTTTGATTTTGGTTGCAATGTATAAAGTCATACATACATGGTTCATGTGTTTTGGTCAACAACTTTTGACTAAGTATGAAAACATATTTGAAGAACATATCTTAGACCATAAAGAACATAAAGACATAATGAACATAAGAACATATATAAGTGAATTAAAATGGACATAACTTTAACATACCTTAGAATTAAATATTGGAGTTGACCAATTCTCCAAAATATGGCTTCAAAATCCTTAAATTCTTCTTTTTCGAAAGTTTAATTATGAATTCTATATAACTATAGAATAGGATTAGTGAAATTTATGGAAAAAAACAAACATATATCATCAAATTCAATCTATATATCAATGGTAATTAGCTTTGAAACCATATCACACATGAAACATGAAACTTTAGGTTTAAATAATCAAATTTTCTCCAAAAACATGCAAAATCAGTTCTTCTATGTTGAAAAAACAAAAAAGGTGGTGGATTGATCTAAAAATTATTCTTAATATTTCAAACAACATGAAAAAGCATTTTCTTGTCTGATATACTGCATGAAAAGTAGGAATAACAGTCATGTGGGGTTTGAATCATGGAGCCCACATGCTTTTTGGCCATTTTTTTTACTTCACATAATGCTAGCACATTATAACATGCTCGCGTTATAATGCAAGCATGTTCTGGGAAGCATGAAAACATTAAGCTTCGTGCATGCAAAAATCATAACCTTCTCAATGTTGGTGCCAAAATCATGGTCTAGGATGTCATGCTCTCACACAAAATATATTGTAACTATGCATGTAGTGCATCAAATAGGTAATCAAGTGATGGTCCAAGAGTATCCCTAGACTCAAATATCCATGTGGTTCATGAAATAGAACTTTTCTATACTAGGAGGGACAAATGTAACCTTGTATCTACATGGGAGTGCCTCTCTCTCTATTTCTCTATCCTCCCTCTCTACAACTCTATCTGCCTCTCTTTCTCTATACCTCTCTCCCTCTCTCTATCAACCCCTTGGAATGTAAGGGAGAGAGATATAGAGATAGAGAGGTACATATATTTAGATAGAGGGAGGATAGATAAATAAAGAGATAAAGGGAGAAATAGATAGATAGAAAGGGATGTATATAGAGATGGAGGGAGACATAGAAAGGGGGAGGGGGAAAGGGATAAATAGAGAGAGATAGAGAGAGGGAGACATGGAGAGATAGAGAAGGACATGGACATGGATAGGGAGAGAGCCCAGGGACATGGAAAAAGATGGAGAGATAGAGATAGAGTTAGAGAAAGAAAAAAATATAGAAAGAGGGGCAAATAGAGAGATAGAGAGGGATAGGTGGACATAAAGATGGGGAGAGGGAGAGAGGGGGATTGACATAGAAAAAGGGGTCTATAGAGGGAGAAAGATAGATAATGAGGGAGATATATATAGAGGGGAGATATAGGGAGATAGATCTAGCAAGGGAGAGATAGATAGGGAAGTATAGAGAGAGAGATAGAGAGGGATATATTAAGAGATAGGGTTATGGGGAGAGATAGAGATAGGGAAAGAGATGGAGAGATACCTAGAGACATAGGGAGAGAGATTTCAAGAGGTAGAGGGATGGGTAGATAGATAGAGAGGAGAGAGGTACAGAGGGAGGGAGAGAGAGGTAGAGGGATATATTCAGAGATAGGGAAAGAGATCAAGAGATGTCTAGAGACATAGGGAGATAGATTTGAGGTAGAGGGATTGGGAGAGTGATAGAGAGGGGGAGTGAGATAGTGAGGGAGGGAGAGATAGAAAAGTAGACTTAGAGAGAGGGGATCGATAGAGAGCAATATAGAGAGAGGGGGAGAGAGAGAGAGAGAGAGGCAGACATAGTTAGAGAGAGGGATAGAGGAGACAGAGATATCTCTCCCAAGCTCAGTCTCCTCTATATCTCCCTGTCAGTCCTCTCTCTCTAAACCCTAACCTAAACCTCTAAACCTTAACCCCTAACCCCTAAACCATAAACCCTAAACCCTAAATAATGCCCCTAAACCCTAAGCCCTAAACCCTAAACCCTAAAAATGAGCAACCCTAAACCCCTAACCCCTAAACCATAAACCCTGGAAGAAACCCTAAACCTCTATCTCCCTATCTCTCCCAATTTCTATCGGTCCCCTCACTATATCTCTCTCTAAACCCTAAACCCTAACCCCTAAACTCAAGCAACCCTAAACCCCTAACCCCTAAACCCGAGCAACCCTAAACCTTTAAACCCTGACCCCTAAACCCTAAACTTGAGCATCCCTAAACCCCTAAAGCCTAAATAATTCCCATAAACCCTAAACCCTAAACTTGAGCAACCCTAAACTCATAAACCTCAAATAATGCCCCTAACCCCTAAACCCTAAACTCAAGCAACTGGGCTAAACCCCTAAATATATAGTTCAATAGGGGATGATGGAGGATCAAGGGGAAATGAATGTAGAATACTTGGATCTTGATTATCATTATCCTCATTGGGATGTGATTAGATAGGATCTGAGTTATTTGTTTGATTATCTATGTTTTCTTGGGGACCAAGTGTCTCATCATGGGATATTGATGGATAATTAATAGGACTAGTGGGATGATGGATAGAGCTAATGGGATAATGGATAGGAGTGATGTGGGTTACTTTCTCATGGATAAGATCATAGATAATATCTTGATCATAGGAAGGATAAGCATGGATAGCGCGATATTAGATATGGATAGGATAAGTGGGGATGCATTGATATTCATTGGATTGGGGAGTAAGAGGTGGTGATGTGGGTTCACTAGGAGATGTTGGAGGATCAATGATGGGATCGATGTAGATGGGTTGACCATGAGATGGTAAGGGATCCAAGATGCAATTAGATGGGATGTTTGGATTTTGATTAGGATGGGTAGTTGGTGTTTCCACATGCTTTGGACTAGGCTCTTAACATAGCTATTGGGTTTCTTAGATGGATGTGATGGGTTCTTGGATGGGATCAATAATATTTGTATGTTTGACAACATGGATACATGATGGGGTTTGACTTGGACTTATGGTAGGAGACTCTTAAATAAAATGGATAGACATAGGAGTGGATGATGGTGTTGGAGTGGTCAACATGTTATTAGGATATTCTTTTTTAGGCTCCAGGATAGGAATTTGAGTACATGATGTTCTTAGATTCCTTGCTAATAGTCCTTAGGTCACATCCTTCATGGCTTCATGGGTTGATGGACTAAGATATGCATATAGTCAATGGACAATGATGGAAGATGTTGTGGGGTTAGGATTAGGATCAAGTGAATGGATATAGGAGGGGATGGATTAGGTTTGGGAGTGTTAGAGAGGGATGAAATTGGATCAATGGATTTGGATGGCTCCATATCTTTGCTTTTTTTTTTTGGATTTTGTAAAGAGTCTTTGGAGAAAATTTTTCAAAGGTTCATGGGTTGATGGATTAGAGCTTAGAATGTTTGATGGTGGATTAGATGGTGAGTTATATGGTGGATGGATGATAGGGATTGATGGATTAGGAGATGGGTAGACTAATGCATTAGGATTAGGAGGATTGGAGGGAAATTATAAAATAATTCCCCTTTAACCCTAACCCCTAAACCCTAAGCTTGAGCAACCCTAGAAACTCATAAACCCTAAATAATGCCCCTAAAGGTCTGAGAAACCCTAAACTCATAAACCCTAAATAATGCCCCTAAACCTGATCAACTCTAAACCTCTCTCTCTCTCTCCCAAAACCCTAAATAATGCCCTTAAAACCTAACCCCTAAACCCTAAATAATTCCACTAAACCCTAAACTTAAGCAACCCTAAACTCATAAACTCAACCAACCCTCTCTCTCTCTCCTTATTAGCATATCTCTCCCCTCTCTCTCCCCTCCATCTCCATGCTCTCTCCCTCTTCCTCACTCTCCTCTCCCATGTCGATAAAGAACATGGAAACAAGAAAACTAGGACATGCAAAGAGGGACGAGGATATAAATTGGGATGATGAAATGGAAACAAGATAATTTATGAAATTTCATTGGATGGAAAGAATGATGAGGAGAGGTAGATAGGGTAGGGAAGTAGAGAGTGAGAGAGAGAGAGGGTAGGAGGTAGAGATGAGAGGGAAGTAGAGAGTGAGAGAGGGTAGGAGGTAGATAGGGGAAGGAAGAAGAGAGAGAGGGTAGGAGGTAGATAGAGGAGGGAAGCAGAGACTGAGAGAGAGGGGAGGAGGTAGAGAGGGGAGGTAAGTAGAGAGTGAGAGAGAGGGTAGGAGGTAGAGAGGGGGGGAGAAGAGAGTGAGAGATAAGGTAGGAGGTAGAGAGGTGAGGGAAGTAGAGACTCAAAAAGAGGGTAGGAGGTAGACAAGGGAGGGAAGTAGAGAGTGAGAGAGAGGGTAGAAGGTAGAGAGGGGAGGGAAGAAGAGAGTGAGAGAGAAGGTAGGAGGTAGAGAGGGGAGGGAAGCAAAGACTTAGAGAGAGGGTAGGACGTAGAGAGGGGAGGGAAGTAGAGAATGAGAGAGACGATAGGAAGTACGGCTACCCTTGTAGACATGTATGTAAAGTGTGTAAGCATAGACAAGGCATGTCAATTGCATGATGTAACACCTCAAAGAGATGTTCTGTAATGGAATGCAATGATTGCAAGATATGCAAAAAATTAATTTGTTGAAAAGGCTTTAGAAACTTTCAAGCAAATGCAATTGGCATGTGAATAGCCAAACATGCTCAGCATAACGCGAGTGCATTATAACGCACCCGCGTTATTGATTTCACATAATACAAGTGCGTTATAATGTGCTTGTGTTATGCTGAGTTTTGTTTGATGTGCTTTTACCAGTTTTAGCAAAATTTGGAGATAATCTGGAGTGTGCTCCCCATCAAGATGACACTTTTTTTAATGAAAACTCAAAAAAATACCACCATAATCTTAAGCTCTTTGTTATCTATCTAACCATATAATTTTTTCACATTTTGAGTATATTAAGGGTTTCATCTTTAATTTCTTTTGTTAGTGTGTCCATTTTTTGTCAAAAACTAGTGTCTAGTATTTTTGACTTTTTTTTAACCATTCATCAAAATTTGAAATAACATTTTTAGAAACTAGACTCCATTCTACACGTATTAAAAAAAATTTAATTTTCGATTAGTTTTCAAAATTTTTAGGGGGGAGCATGCTCAAATTTCTATATTTCAAGATGTGTCCACTTTTAAAATACTAAAAAATCAATTATTCATGAAAAAATTATTAGAAAAATCACTGATAAACTACATGGTGTTAGCTAATTTCTCACTGGAGCGATTATTGAAATACTAAAAAAAAAGTTAACATTTTAGGGGGAGCACACCAGACGCTATGTTATTTTTTTTGAGAAAAATAGGGCCAATTTGTGTGCTCCCCCTTTTTGAACCCCTTAATATCAACCATTTTTGGAAAAAAATAGTAGTTTAGAAACTAGCTTCAGAGCACTACGACTCTTGTTTTTGTTCCATCTTCAAAATTTTGAGTATAGCTATCTTCAATTTCTCATCCAAAATCAACGTTTCCTGATTTCAGAAAAAAAAAAAAGAAGTGGCATCTTAAGACCCCATTTTGGTCCCTCATCTTTGTGCACTTACCCTTATATATGCTTTCCCACGAACATTCATAAATTTAATCAAAAGAGATGATAAAGAGAGATCCATTTAAAGGTCATATGCTGACATGTATTTGAATTTGCCCTGACCAATCAGGGCACCCAAGTCTCTAGGTGCCTTTTTGGTCTTGGGTAAGGCATAAAATGGGCCATTAGTTCCCATTTGTCATGGGTTTTGGGGGATTTTGCATCGGGATGAATATTTATGATGTATAATGTTATCATAGAGAACTAGGAGCTAAACTAGGAGGTAAAAAGGCATGTGTCCACTTTTTACTCCACAACATTTAGCCCCCACTTTAATGTGTGTACAATATTATGATTTAGCACATACTGTGCTAGGGAAAAACAAGGTTTACAGTAAAAAACAACAAACTATCAAACCCTAACTGCAATAGAATGCAAGCAAGCTTAGAAACCAGTCAAATAAACACAAAAACCAGTAAAAATCCAAGTTAACATTGACTAACTTCTATTGTCCTCCTCCATTTTGCATTGTGTTCTCAAATTTGCAAGTTCATGCAACATCATGAGAAGCTTATGTATTTGATTTGCAAGATATTAGAGAGAAAGAACAGATTTGAGAAGAAAAAATGAACTAAGAGAGAGCAAAATGAGCTGGAAAAAGGTGTTTTATAGAAGAGGGATTTTGAATGGACGGTTGTGATGAAGAGTTGATTTTGGAGCCAAATCAAGCATGGAGGTTGATTAGGGTTTTCTCATCACTAGAGGATAAATTGTGAGGTGGGAAATGTGATTTAAATTAAATAAATTGTATGCATTTATTTAATTTATTTGAGAAGGCGTTTTTGTGATGGGTTTGATTTATTTGTTCGAATAAATCAAATGAAGGGGACATGTGAACCTTAATTAAACAAATGGAATTTATTTAATTAAATGAGTGAAAAGGGATATTAGGACATGAATGATTAAACAATTAATTAATTAAAATCAATTATTTAATTATAGAGAAAAATTAGTGAAAATCAAGAGAATATGGAAGTGTTTAGGGTTTTGCAACCTAAGGACACTTTTAGGTGACTACATTTTGCCCCTCTTTGAGATGATGTTCGAGATGATGTGATTTATGTTGAGTAACATCATTTCAAAGAAGCTAAGGAACTAGATAGAGGAAAAGGATGGTGATGGAAAGATAGGATGATGATTGGTTAAGGAAGAAAGATAGGAGAATGGATAGAAGAAATCAATGATACGTTAAGCTGCAATGAAGGTGGAGGAATGAAGATGCGAGAGAGAGATGGTGAAGGAATGAAAGATTGGCTAGAAGAATGGAAATGATATCTTGCTTTGATGGATTTTTGAGCTTCTCACTTGTAGTTTTTTTTCTTATCATCATAGAACTTATTATGTCAAAGGATGACAATCACCATGGCATGACAGAGGCCAAACTAGAAAGTGTAGTCCCTTGTGAAATAGGCACATGATAGACAAGGAATGCCTAACTCAGACTAGTAATTGTGGTACCTTGTCAGAACATGTGATAAGATAATTGTGAGGTAGTCCTTATGCAAGGAAGCAGTTATTCTTTCTAATGCATAGG
This sequence comes from Cunninghamia lanceolata, assembly GCA_027924645.1. Taxonomy (NCBI): domain Eukaryota; kingdom Viridiplantae; phylum Streptophyta; class Pinopsida; order Cupressales; family Cupressaceae; genus Cunninghamia; species Cunninghamia lanceolata. The sequence continues at coordinate 1,362,933 of BSBN01001513.1, read as the reverse complement.
ATGTCTTTGATTCACACCCAATGGAATCCCGATCACATGCAAGGCACCAAGTTGGCCCAGTCATTTTGCCAAGACAAACAACAAACAACAATCAAAGAAAAAAGTTCTCGCTCTATCCTCACTTCTCTTCATCACTTAGGGACTGCCTTAAGAAGCATAAGTACGAGACTACAAAACAATCTAGTAAAATAAGACAGACTAGACCAACATCCATTAGATTGTTTTCCAAGTGATATGTGTTTGATTGATTATGAATGGATGGAGAAGGAGCCTGGTTTAAGGAAAGAAACATGTTGTATAAGACACCTAGTCTGGTTTCGACAATGCAACATCCTGTATAAGGCAAGTGATTGTTTGATTGACACTAGTGTTGTTGGCCATGCGAGTAACAACAGGGTTTGATTGATGATGTTTGATAAATGATACATGTCGTATAAAGAATAGAATCCTGGTTTCGATGATGCCCCATTCCGTGTAAGATATGTGATGGTTGATATTGATAGTGACATATGATTATCACAAGGCGATTGATTGATTTGACTGATTTGAATAACTTGTCTTGTTATTGTTTGGGATTGGTTTGAAGTGTGGATTTCTTGAAAGATTGATTGATTGATCAAAGTGTTCATCTCGTTAAGGGATGACTTATTATGATGGTTGACAGGGCGGTCCCTAGGGGACTGACCTAATGCCTTAGGGGCACATCAAAGATGGTCTTGCTTATGTGAAAGCTCAAAGGCAATGCAGTTTGACCTTGTGGTGGACTATGGGTGACTTGAAGAACTGTTTTGAATGATATGATGATGTGATTGATTCGATGATTGAGAGATTTGATTGAGGAATTGAATGATTTGAAGAATCGATTTGGTTGGAATGATGTGATGGATTGAAGTGGTGATGCGTTGATCGAGTGATTTTATTGCTTGGATTTTTTGGTTGATATTTGATTTTTTTGTGATTTTTGAAATGTTGTGATTTTTTGGTGTTTTTAGAATGTTGTGACTTTTTTGGATTTTGAAAATGTTTTTGATTTTTTTTGTGTTTTGGGAATATTTGATTTTTTTGTGTTTTTGGAATGTTGTGATTTTTTTGTGTTTTTAGAATGTTGTGATTTTTTTGGATTTTGAAAATGTTTGTGATTTTTTTGTGTTTTTAGAATGTTGTGGTTTTTTTGGATTTTGAAAATGTTTTTGATTTTTTTTTTGTGTTTTAGGAATATTTGATTTTTTTGAGTTTTTGGAATGTTGTAGATTTTTTTGTATTTTTGGACCTTGTGATTGTTTGTGTTTTTTGAAACATTTTGGGGATGACATTGGATTGCAATTTGAATAACCTTTATGCTAGATACCAATGACAAGGGAGAACCAAGTCTAGGTGTAAGAAGGAAGGATGGATAAGATGATAGGTGATAATGGATGGAATGGATGTATGTGTAAGAGGGCAAGGATGTGATCTCCAAAGGCTATGTCGCATAGGAATAACATGCCCCATTCTGGGTATAGTACTTAGGGTTTGTCATGGCAACGATTATGACGAAGGATGGTGATAGGATTGGTTTGAAAGGGATAAGGTATGTCAAGAGAAATCCAAAACATTTGTCCACATTGTGCCCCCAATCTTTATCAAGATCAAAAGAGGAAAGATAGGATGGATGGATTTGATAGGATAGGTATATAATGGACGAAATGGATAAGAATGGTAAGATAGGATGGAAATGATAAGATGAAAGTGGTACGCTCGATGAGACAAGGTGCCCCGAAGTGTAAGTGGCACAGAAGATCAACCTACACATGACGCCTGTTTGCCAGGTTTTCATCATGGTACTTATCCAAGGCACTTGTTTACCAGGTTTTCACCATTAGACGAAGGGATTTCTCTTTACTTTTTTTTTCTTTGAATTGGATAAGTGGAATATGGACATGAGGGACTCAAGTATCTAGTGCCATGAAAGGTCATAGTCCCTATTAGAGATAGGTGTTGTTGCATGGACCATGCCATTATGCTCATCAATGTTGGTAAGGAGATTGCGTGAAAGTGAGATAGTAAGGTAGATAGTGTATTATGAAGGGGATGATAGTGGATTATGATGTGGATTATGCAGGGCCAAAAGTGGGTTATGATGTGGATTATGTAGGACTTATGCAATGATGGATGAAAGGTTTATGCAAAAGCATGGACCATAGGGATATGATAGGTGAAATGTGTTGGATAATAATTGAATGATGGGGTGATGGAGGTATGGAAAGGAATCATGACCAATAGCTACACACACTGTGATAAACATGGAAGCTTGTGATTGGATGGTGGTGTAGGAAGCAATGGTGATGTTTCCTTAGGAGATGGATGATGTAGGACTTTTGCTACCCACATGGACTTAGTATTTTTATGATTTTTGTTTTTCATGTGGGTTGGAGGAATTTGGGATTTTGGAATGGAGTGGATAGAAGAGGATGGTTTAGATTTTTGAGAGGTGGATGCCTCTTTTGACTTGCATTTTTGTTTAGGGGCCCATATCATTTTGGTTTTGGACTTTGCTTTTGGAGGTATGGGCTTCGATAGCTCTTTGATTGTATTTGACTTTGATTCTTTGCATTTGTGTCCTAATGTATTAGGACCCTTAGGATTTTTCATTTTATGAAAGGAGGTATCTGAATGTTTATTTTTGAATCCCATGTGGTGGGTAGAATGAGTGGAAGCTTTATGTTTACATGATGTGTACATTTGTTGGTCATGATTAGGATATTGAGGTGATTTATGGATGATAGGGATGTTAGGTGTTGGAAGCAATGGTGGCAAAGTGGATGGAGGGAAATTAGGAGTTGGAAGAAGTGGAGGCAAATTGGATGGTGGCAAGTGTATGGTCACATACTTTTGGCATTTGTAAGATGATGGGGGTGGAATGGTAACATATGTTTTGGGAATATGATAGGGTTTGCGATGGAAAGTGGTGGACTTAGGAGGAATGGAGGAAGTACCAACATCATTATATTGTTGACCTTGGGGTGTGTATCCAAGGCCATATGAGTGTGGAGGGACACTAACATATACGAGCTCCAAAATTCCTTGTTCGTGAAGGCCTAGGCCTTTTCCTTGGTAGTTCATGTTTTGGAGCATGCAATGGACTATGGGACTAGGTATAGTTTGGACACTAGATGTGAGCTCATTATTGGATAGAGAAAGTGATGTGGTGGATAAAGGTTTTTTCCATCCCAAGGAGGAACATTAATGTAAGAAAGTGGATAGGCCAATAGGAAATGATGGTGGACTTAAAACGTGATCGATGGTGAAAGAAGAAGGATCATGAGGATCTTGATTAGCATTGCATTCACTAAGATCCAAGTTATTTGTTTGATCTTTTATCCTTTCTTGGGAGGCACATGTCTCATCATGACAAGTGGAAGTGTTTGAATCATGGATGGGTGAGGTGGCAAGCTCTTGACCATGGAATGCATAAAGTGGACTAAGAGGGTCATCATGGTCTTCTTGATCATAGAGGAGATCTTGATCATAAATTGGAGCTTGATCATGAATAGGATTAGGTGTGTCATGAATGGGATTATTAAAGGGGGTTTGATCTTGATTTTGATAAGGAGCTAATGTTTCCATGTGCTTAGGAGTATACCCTTGACATATTTCTTGATTTTGAGTGGAAGCGGATGACTCTTCAATAGGTTCGATGGTTTATGGACCCAATGATGGAGTTGAATGTTTGGACATGGTAGTTGAGGGCTCTTTGGTAGGCTCAAGCATATGTGATGGATGACATGGAGATAGGTTATTCCTTGCCAATAACTCTTGGATCACATCCTTTGTAGGTGGATGTGTGATGGAAGGACAATATAGGGGATTGACAATGAGGGCAAATGATGTGGACTTGTGATTAGCATTAGGTGGAGTGGTGATAGAATGTACTTATAGGATGGATGAGGTAGACTTATCTTCCCCTTGTCAAAGATAGCATGGGAATGTTAAGGCACTTTGTCTTGCTGCCAAGGTGGACTTGGATAACCTTGTGAATGGGCTTGGAGTGCTAGAACCTTGTTTGTTCTAGGATTGGCATAGAATGACACATGTCTTCATATTGTTGTATGTCTTCTTGTGGGATTAGGATCATGTTGTGCTTGACTAGGATGAATGATAAGATGGAATTATTAGGATGAATGAGATGTGATAGAGAATGAGATTGATTGGATGATTAGATGAGTGACTAGGGATGATTATGTTATGGTTAGGGTTGACTTGGAAATTATTAGGATATGATTAGGGGTGAGGTGATTAGGATTAATTTGATTGAACGATGTGATTAGAAAGGGTGATTACGATATGAAGGTTGAATGATGAAGATATGAGTAGGATGCAATTATGATGATGTCGATTGGATGATGAGTTGGGGGGAAATGTTTAGAATGTTTGGAATGAGGGATGACTAGGAAGATCTACTCCCTTTCTCTTCTTTTTGCAACCGTGTAAACCAAATGAGACTTGTGAATTGTGGGATGCTATGTGGATGTTAATGGAAGGTGATGAGGCCTAGACTATGATAGAGGCTAATGATATTAGTCTTCTAAAAGTCTGGCTCCAAGAGGGTACTCTCATATACTAATGACCTTTCATAGTACAAATTGGTTTTGTCGAACCCTGATGTGTGTAATAAATGATTGATTAAAGTGAACCCATGAGTTTTAGAATTCACTTGGAATGATGGACTTAAACTAGCCTTGGAGTATTAAGCCCAGGTTGTGATTGATTTGAAAAAGATGTCAAGGTCTCTCGATCCACAAATTTGTACTTGTGATACAGTCAAAGCTTCTATAGTTTCTCCCTATGTTTCGACCTTAGGAAGACTATGTTTGGGAACATCTATAAATGTTGAGGGTTGAATTGTAATGAAATGTTGTGATGAAATTTGATCATTAAGGAATGAAATTGGATATGTAGTGGGTGAGGTCTATAATGTTTTGACATAGTTACAATTGGATTTGATAGGGAGAGTAGATACTCAAAGTTTTCCCTATGGTTAAATGGTGTATTGTGATTGGGAATGAAATGGATTGGATTGGAATGAATGGTTGGATATGATTGGGATGTGATTGATTTGATTAGAATTAAGATGATGATGTGTAGTGATGAGATTAGATGACTTAGATGAATTGGGATGATGACTAGGATGATTGGGAGAATGATTAGAAAGAGGTTGATTAGATTATGAATGAGGATGTGTAATGATTTGGAATGATGACTAGGATGGATTAGGATTATGTGTAATGATTAGGAATGATGACAATTGGATAGTGTAGAGTGACAAGGATATGATTATGATGGTGTGATGAGATGAAAGAGGTGATTAGGGTTTGATGAGGATGACTTGGATGATGGTGAATAGATGAAAGAGGTGATTAGGATGAGTTGGAGATGGCTAGGGTATGATTAGGGTATGATTAAGGTATGATTAGGATGATGATTAAGATGAGGTCGAATGATGTGGAATGACAATATTGGGTGACTTGGATTGATTAGGGTGATGACTAGGATGATTAGGATGATGTGCATTAGATGAACGAGGTGATTAGGGTTTGATGAAGATGACTAAGATGATGACTAGAAGAATGATTAGGTTGAAATGGATTGGATTGGGATGACGATGTGTAATGGTTATGCATTACGAATTGGATATGATTATGTTGCTTAGGATATAATTGGGATGAGGTGGAATGATGAATAGAATATGATTAGGAATAGGTGTAATGATTAGATATGATGAATAGGACATGATTGGGATTATGTGGAATGATTAGGAAGGATGAAGAGGATAGTGATAAGGATATGGATGGTGGGGTGATGATTAGGCAATGATTAGGGTATAATTATGATGAGGTGGCATGAAGAAGATATGACAAGAATTTGATTAGGAATGATTAGGACCGATGTTGTTTGGATATGATAGGATGATGTGTAAGGCTAATAGGATTAGAATATGGTTGAATGATGAGGAATGGGATGATTAGTATGTTTGAGAAAGGACAAGGATAATGACTAGGATGAATTAAGGTGAAATGGAAGTGACCTGGAATGAGGATGATAAAGTGTAATGATGTTGTTAGGTGATTTGGATGGATTGAGATAATGATTAGGATAATGATAAGGATATGCAGGGTGACAAGGATGATGATTAGGATATGTGATTAGGATAATGATTATGTTGAAGTGGAATGATTAGGATGAAATTGATTGAATTAGGGGGGTGACTAGGATACGAAGGTTGAATTATAAGGATATGGTATGAATGTGATCAAGGTATGATGAATTGGTATGAATGTGTGGAAAGAATGTCGAGGGTGATGATTAGGTAAGCACACACATCAATCATAGAAGACATTTGGCAATCAATTGGTTGTTTTTGATGATTCATGATGTTTTGCAAACACTTGTAGACATGCACAATCCTAGGCTAGGAAAGGACAATACTTGTTGGATTCCCACTTGGATTTCTCCAGCTATGCTTATTTAGAGGGGATAGCTTCAGAAACTTGGTTGCACGGGCTCCCCCTTACAATGCACTCACTTCTCAGGCACACCAAGTTCCAAGTCCTCAAGATGCGCAGATCTTAATGTACTTTGCTATCTCTGCTCTAAACCACGAGAATGTGGGATGACTTCAAAGGTCTAACCTTCTACGCCAACAAGTAGAGGCATCTTGGCCACTAACACAAGGTTCTTAGTGAATATCCAGGGGACCGGCACCCCACAAGAATCTAGAAAGCCACCTAAGGCTCTAACTAACCCTACTAGGAGTTTAATATACACTAAGGTATGCCTCCTTTTGAGCTAGCACTATATGGTGAGTACTAATACCTGTTAGGACTTGGCTTTCACCTTATCCAATTTGTATAGTGGACCAGATGAAAGTTCTGCTTGGGGTCGTAAATGAGTTCTCCTTTCAGATGTGTCTCAAGAGTAGGCCCACTCTAAAGGGTAACATAAACTCAAGACAAGTGCATGTTTTTGATCTCTAAGCTCATAATAAGATGCAAGGAGAAAGCATACACATGCAACTTGCTCACACTTGCACATGTTCATTGACCTTAGAAATTTGAATGTGGTGTGATTTATGCAAGTGTTGAGAGATGCTTTTGATTCCCAAGATCACATAACGTGTGAGGGAAGAGCATACACACCTCAAAACACCAACATAATCACCAAACAAAGCAAACACTGGTTAATTTTAAGCCCCAAAGATGTGTGAAAACAACAAGTTATGTTCATTTTATGTACCAAAACCAAATGTGCCTATGATAACCAACACACATGCATGTGAAAGAAATTGAATCCCTGCATCAAATGTGTTAGTAGTTTTAGTTTATAGTCTTCAACCCACAAATGCCACATGCTACAAATCAAACATTAGTAGCAGAAAAACTCCATGATTATGCAAAAAAAACATGAAATATTGAGTCAATGCCTCATTTTGTGAACCTCAAAGTCAAAAAGGGTCAAAAAGGGAATATGCAAAATATCTAAAAATTTTGATCAGTAACAGAAAAATAAATAGTAGCATCATAAAATTTATGAAATTCTAAGCAATCTGAAAATTTTTTTGTTGAAATCTAATAAATTTTGCCAAAGTTATGAGCGTTTGAAGTTTTAAATGAGGGTTGACTTTGACCAAAAATATACCTGATAAAATGATATCATTACCTGAAATTAACCTTACCATTACAATATTGGCTGAGTTTTCTCTGTAATGCAACTCGTTTCGTGCTATTTCGGCATGTTTTGCAAACGTTATGCCATTTTGAAAAAAACTGCCCAGTTAGGGCATGTGGAAGACAAAGGGGGTACTTGGCAGTTAGCATTTAACCACTAATAGTCTAGGCTAGTGGTGGTCACATGAAAATGTTAACCCCTAGCGGTCTGTTGGTAGTTTGATGTTGGTATTTTATGTTAGCCCTGCCCCTAGTCACCCATATGATTGGGGGCTAAGTGGATGCAAAAATTAAAAAAAAAGAAACTAAATCTTGCAGCCAACTTGTTAAAGCCTAAATCTAAATGTTAATAAATCTAAATGCTAAATGCCAAAATCTAAATACTAATCCTAAATGTTAAGCACTAAAACTAAACCCTAAATTCTATGTGCCAAGTGATGGTGGGTAGGGTTTCTTTTCGCAGAGGCAGAGGTGATTTTGAAATGGTGAAGGTTGCCCTGGGGTGTCGACTAGAATATGCAGGGTATTTTGACTATGACAAGGGTTTTATCAGAGGCAGAGCAAAGCTTTCTATGGTGGTGACAAACCTATAAGGGCTGCAATAAAGATAAAGGTGATGACCGTAATGTTTAGCAGAGGGTAGGTTTAAATGGAGCATCGACCGGGTCGTGAGGACTCAGCGATGAAGTAGAGGAGGGGACTGTATTGTTCGAAGACTGGTGACTGGTGTTGCTACAGGGTGTCAACGAGAGGTTTGGTAGAGAACATCAATTGAATAGGAGGCGACAGAGTCTATGGTGGATGTCAACTGCCTTTTGAGTGGCGGAGGTCGGTATACACAACAATGAGTGGGGAAACATTTACGGCCACAAGGTGTCGGCGACCACCACAGTGGTGGCGACTTGGAAGTAGAGGGTGGTAGACCCTTGAATGGTGGCAGAAAATAGGGTTTTAGCTTGGGAGGTTTAGGGTTTCACTAAACCAACAGACAATAACCTAATTTTGACTCGGTGCCGACTAGATTTGTCAAGAGGCGACTAGGTTTTACGAACTATGGAAAGGTTGTTTAGTGGCAGCGACAGGGTATTCTTTGTCAACTAAGGCTTAGCAGAGGAGAGTCGATGGCATATAGTGGTGACAGAGCTTTTTGGCCATGGTTAGAGGTTTAATTGTAGAGGCTATTGAAAATTCGACAGAGCCTCGTATGAAAGCTGATGGACCAGGGTTAGGATTTTGGTCAAAAGGGGATCTCCACAGTGCTTTGTAAACAAAAACTTGCAACCAATACAAACACCTCCGAAATTGAACAAGCATCAAACCTACAATAAATTTTTTACTCCTACAAGCAATAAAATCAAACCTATAAAATGATAGTTCTGTGAAACCCTAATACATTCTGCGACAAAATCTGAAACAAATGAATGTTGAACAAAGCCAGATGCAACTGCAGACTGAATAATGCACTGTGCAGAATGGTACAACATGTCCATAGAGTATGGATCTATATAGTATAGACTGTCGTACTAAAAAAATTTCAAAAAAAATCAAAAATTTTACAGAGACCAAACCCTATCAAATTTTATGTTTTTTTTCGCTGAAAGGGCCTCCTGAACTCAACGCTGAGGTCTGTTTGAACTCCAAAGGCCACCTTTCAAATTTTTGCTTTTAGAAGTTAACTAAAACTATTTGATTCATGTCGGGTTCACCATTTTGTGCTAGGGAAAAAATAGGTTTACAGTCAAAAACAACAAACTATCAAACCCTAACTACAGTAGAATGCAAGCAAGCTTAGAAAGCAGTCAAATAAACACAAAAACTAGTAAAAATTCAAGATAACATTGACTAACTTCTATTGTCCTCCTCCATCTTTGCATTGTGTTCTTAGATTTGTAAGTTCATGCAACATCATGAGAAGCTCATGTATTTGATTTGCAAGATATTGGAGAGAAAGAGTAGATTTGAGAAGACAAAATGAACTAAGAGAGAGCAAAATGAGTTAGAAAAAAGCATTTTATAGAAGAGGGATTTTGAATGGATGGGTGTGATGAAGAGTTGATTTTGGAGCCAAATCAAGGGTGGAGGTTGATTAGGGTTTTGTCGTCACTAGAGGACAAGAATGAATTTTAAATTGGGATAAATTGTGAGGTGGGAAATGTGATTTAAATTAAATAAATTGTATGCATTTATTTAATTTATTTGAGAAGGGGTTTTTGTGATGGGTTTGATTTATTTGTTTGAATAAATCAAATGAAGGGGACATGTGAACCTTAATTAAATAAATGGAATTTATTTAATTGAGTGAAAAGGGATATTAGGACATGAGTGATTAAACAATTAATTAATTAAAATCAATTATTTAACCATAGAGGAAAATTAGTGAAAATCAAGAGAATATGGAAGTGTTTAGGGTTTTGCGACCTAAGGACACTTTTAGGTGTCTACACATACATTAAAGAATAGTTGAAGCATATCAAACACATCCAACACAAGAATGAAGACACACCCTAAGTTTGAAGGACTATTCCTAGAAAACATAAGAAAACATTTGACAGTCATGTAAAACACAATGAATACAATAAGGAAGCACGCAATACATGGAGAAGATAGTGAAAGCACACAATACATAGAAAAGACATGATTATTGTCATGCAATACATAGAGAAGACATGATTTAAACAATTATATATATATATATATAATCCTAACACAAAACACATAGTGTGGAGGGAGATCATCGCTACGTGCCTTTATACCACACATAAAACACATGGTGTGGAGGGAGCTCATTGCTACACACCTTTATACCACACAAAAACATGCAAGACACACAAGTAAGACACATAAAACACATGGAGGACACACAAAATACAGGAGCACCATATAGTATGTCATCGATACACTATACGTCTTATACACAACAAACATGGGCGATATAGAGGAGCTCATCACTACACTCCACTATCTAAGACATGCCAAACACATCTGATGATTGAGCTATGCTACCACAACTACTAAAGACATGTTTAAGGGTGAATAACTCAATATCCAACCTCACCTCACGATGAGGACTTTATAAAAGGATGTGGAACCGCTCAAGGGAAGACACAATCCTACCTTTCGTAGAAGGGATTTTAAAATGCAACCCCACCCACATTTGTAGATGCCTTACAGTGAAAAGGAAGCATGTAGTCAAAGTATACAACCCCACCTATACAATGAAAAGGAGGTATATGCAAAATAAAGTACACAATCCACCCGCATCATGGAGACACCTTACGGTGAGAGGGAAGCATACACAAGCACACTTTATCAATGCCTAAAATAATCAACCACAATATATGCCCCACCTTAAATTTGTTGATCCCAATTGCCGGTATGAAACACATTTAAGGTAAAGTGAAAACACGCAAGGGAACAAGAGCTTTCACAAAGCCCATGCCCCCAAAGGTAACATGTGCTTGTAATCGTCGAATGTTCCCACAGACACATCAATATCATTTTCTAACATAATCAACAACATATAAGCTCTGGTTAGAAAATCTATTCTAAGATAACAACCAAATCAACTATCATATCACTGGATAGATCAAGGCTATACTTGTGGGTTTGGAACTGAGTATAGCCATGAGGTTATACTTCAGGTATCTTAGAACCGAGTGTAGCTACAAGGTGAGATACAAAACAATCCAAAGTGCATAGAAGCAAATTTAGAGTATTGCAAAGTTTTGTTACAATAAATTTGACAATATGAATCACAATATGGAGTAATTCTACTAGTCAAGAGTTAGTAATATATCAACCCCATCTTCATATATGGACTGGGTCCATTTTTTCTTTCTTACTATAGGAACGCACAGTCCTTATCAGTATTTATTTGTTTTTGTCATCTGCCGACTAGTAAATATGCTAAAGAATTGAAACATTAAAAATGACTAAGAGACAAAGGTGACTTAGGTTCACAATGTGGGAAAATGCCCCCAAGACATCCTCCGCAACACTATGCTCCCAAGGAACCACACACAATAATTACAATAAGAGAGAGGAGAGTAATAGAAGAATAGAGAAACAAATAAAAGGATCACAACAGATGTTCCTCATATCCTTGACCTTACAAGAGTATCAAGGGTCATCCAAGGAGACCTAAACAAAATTTATCACACAATGGGGGAGCACAACAAAACACATACAAGTATAAAATATGTCTATCTAAGAAGAGGCCAAACTTGTGAGCATCTTAGAGAGGTGCTCTGTCAAGTGTGGTAAAATGTGTGAGGAACTCATACCTGTTTGATGTTTGTTTCCAAAGCGGTCATGCAGTGCTTGTTTCTCAAGACATTGAATGTTTAAAATCTTCTGATGCTTGTGGGGAGGGGAATCATTACCTCTTTCCATGGATGATTCACACCTTGTTCTTTTCCTTTCTTTTGTTTATTCTGTGTTTCATGATGAATGAGCCTTTCACAATGAAATGGGATGCTTTTCATCATTACAACTTTCTCTTGTTTCACATGATTACATATAGGATGTTCCATTTGCATATCTTGTGCATTTTGGTTATCTCCTGATCCATAGAGGGATAATGGAGTAGGAACCTCAATGTAGATACCTTTTCCTCATGGGTAAGGTAAATCTTCATTTGTTTCCTTGTCTACTTCAATCATACTAGAACTATTTCATTATAGTCGAGATAGTCATCTTCAAACTCTATTGTATTTTGTTCCACCATGTTGTTATTGCTATGTTTAGGAAAAGGATCAGTGAATATTTGTAAGTTTTGATTTAGAGGAGCTACTAACTTATTTCCATTGTCATTCACACTGGTAACCTGTATCATATTAGAATCAATGAGGTCTTGAATTTCATGTTTAAGACGCATACATCTTTCGGTATCATGTCCCAGCGAGCAGTGATAATGACAATATACATTAGCATCAAATGAAGGTCCTTGTATCTTACTACTGTCGAATGGATGAGAAGGTTGAAGATTCAAAGGATTGTTGTTCACTGCTTGAGTCATTATCGAATGGAGAGAATCTGATAATGGAGTGAATTGTCTTTGTTGCTGTTTGATTTGAAATGGTGCCTAAGTATGCTTTGTAATAGCAAACACTTGTGATTGGAAGTTGTTTGAATGTTTCCCATTGATCTTGATGAAAATCTTGTTATTCTTCTTAAATGAATTTTGAGTTGTTCTAGCTATGGATTGACTAACAAGAGTTGATGAGCTGTGATTCTCATATTGCCTAGCTGAAAGTTGGTAATCTCAGAGAGATGTGCATAGATGTTGGAAAGAACTATACTTCATCAAAAGTATTTTATCATGTATGATCAGTTAGAGATTCATAATGAATACTTTTTGAACATCCTCATCTTTAATCAGACATTGTATTTTTACAATGAGGCCTTTATATCGACTGATGAATTCCATTAATTTCTTTTTTAGACCTTGTTTACAATGGACCAAATCAATCAATGAGATAGAATGTCCAATGTTTTCTTGGAAATGTTGCAAGAATTGATCAACTAGCTATGAAAAGGAATTTACTGAATTAGGAGGTAGAGAGAAAAACCATTCAAAAGCCATATCTTTGAGAGATCAAGGAAAGAGTTTTGCTAACAAGTACTCGTCAAAGAAGACATTACTACACATCACTATGAATGCTGCCACATGAGTATTAGGATCACCTTTATCACTGTACTTTTCAAAGTGAGGGGTCTCAAATTTGTCAGGGATTTGAGCTCTTAAAATTGAATAATATAAAGGATTGTGAGCATGATATGTTGGTAAGGTAGGTTGAGAGGAAGCATTAGTCAAGTTTGTCACTTTTTTCTGCAAGGATGACATACTCCGCAAAAGTTGGTTTAGGAGAGCATAATTGGATTATATGGCTTACGGATTTGAGAGAGGTGCATTTGATACTATAGTCATGAAACTGAAAGGTGGTCAGTAATAAGTGGAGGTGATAGGTGGTTGAGAATAATTATGCATGGGTAGGGAGACAGGAGGTGTTGAGTTTTGATAGTTAAATGAAACAACTTTGTAATTATTTCTAGTAGATGTTCCCATTGTAGTGGTAGCATTAGTACAATCTTGTGGATTGGTGATGAGAATTGATGGTGCAAAGGTGGATAGTCCAATATTTGGTATAGGTACCTATTTAATCAGAAAAGAGGTTGATTAGGAATAGTTAGATCCTCCTTTCACTACAAACCTTCAAGGATGATCAATTGAGTTGAATCACTTCTTTTGCAAGAGGATTCTTCTACAGGTTAGTTGTCACTTGGAACAAAGAGGAAACTTGGAATTTGCTGATTAATATGTTCAATTAAGCCTGATTATTCTAAAAACCCTAATTATGCAAAATCATAAGCAAATAGACAAATCACATCAAATGCTCACAAATAGAGATGTAAAATTCAAAGTAGATACATACTAGGTTTCAAGATTCTGGATGCAAAAAAGTCAGGGGCTAAAGAGTAGGCGCCCAAGCCCAAGGTGCAGTTTCATGTTGATCATCCCGAATGATGTCTGTAACTTATTTTTGATGTCCTGGAGATTTTTGTGTCAGAGATTCAGAGGGCATTTGTGTAAGGTGCCCAAGCTCGAGCAGTGCTTTTCTTCAGAGATTTAGAATCCATGCAGTTTGTCACAGTTCCTTGCAACTCCACTCTATCAGATATGATACATGTCACCTATAATCACAAGGAGTGTGGTTGGGGGTTGTGGTGTTTAAGAGCTTGCCTCAGTCAAGCCCCAGAAGAGCATTCAAGTCTTCCAAACATCATTGTCAGATAAAAGATTGTGTATCCTTGCAGGATAGAGGCAAAAACAAATTGATAAATGATTGAAAACACAAATAGATATCACCTCAGAAGTGTAGCTTGCATGTAGATGAAAATCCTTCAATACATGAGAAGATGAAGCTAAATCTACAATCACGAACATAACAACAATATTCTGCTTTGCAATAATGCATATCTTGAATGCTCTAAAATCATAAGTTCACCAAAATTTCATAATCATCTTCTAGTCATCTTCTAGTTTATAAATGAAACCCTAAACATGCATTCCCACTGTAATTTCGTAATTCAAACTTAAGATGTCTGAACAGAACCTTTTAACAGTCACATAACTGACATTTAAAATTTAGGTCCCAACCAAATAGAGTAGAACTAGGGCACGAGTGCCCAAGTCATGGGCCCCTTTTTCAAGGTAGGATCAAGCTCAATAAGGTCCCCTTAGCCCCATTTGACATGGGTTTTAAGGGATTCTTCATCGGGAGTTAAAATTAACATGCAAGATGTAAAATAAGGGACCCAGGAGCTAAACTTAGGAGGTAAAATTCCTAGGGGGACATTTTATGACATAACATTTAGCCCCCACTTTAATGTTTGTATGATCTTATGACCCATACATGCATTAAAGTATAGTCAAAACACAGCAAACATGCTAGGCACTTGAAGCTAATGCATACACAAAGATTGAGGAACTATTTCTAGCCCCCAGTCTTAGGTAGACATTAAAGAAAATATGCTGTAGACATGCCAAACACAATGAAGATAGTAACATGCATGCAAAACATGGAGAAGACAGTAACAGGCATGCAAAACACAATGCATATAGTGAATGTAGTGATTATTTCTTTTTCATTTTCATATATATATATAAATGAATGCAGATACATGGAAAGTAAAAATGCAACACACAAACCCAAAATATAGGAGGGGCATTTCACCATGTTCTTTGGACTACATATGGGGGAGAAGACACACAATACAAATCTCAGAGTGTAGGGAGGGGCATTTCACCACATAGCTTTAGACTACACTTGAGAACAAGCACACCATACAAATCCCAAAGCATAGGAGGGGCATTTTACCACACTCTTTGGACTATACTTGGGAACAAACATGTCATACAAAACCCAAGAGTAGGTAGGGACTCATCCCCACACAACTTTAGCCTACACAAGGGGGGAAAACAATCGGAAGACACACATAATACATGAGTGCCGTATAGTATGCTAAAGACATACTATACATCTAAAACATGACAAACAAGGTGATGGAAGGAACTTATTGCTAAGCCCCCACCATCTCAAGCATGCTACAAGCACACCTAATAGTTGGGCTTATGCCACAACAACCACCAAAGACACTCTTAAGGGATGATACACCAACCCCACCTATTCAGAGGACTTTTGAAATAAAAAAGATGTGCACTAGCTCAAGAGATACACCATCCCTGCCTTTGTAGAGGGATTTGAATAAAGGATATGCATGATATCTCACCTCTGTATAGGGATTTTTGATTGCAATATAAAATAAATAGTGCACTTGCACTAGAGATATGACATCCCACCTCTGTAGAGGGCTTACAAACATGCTTCATTAGTACCAAAATCACCAGATAGCTTACCTTTATATGCCCCCACCTTAAGGTGGTTGATATCATGTATGGATATCAAGTACATTGAGGTAGAGAGAAAACACACAAGGGAACAAGAGCTCTCACAAAGCCCATACCCCCAAATGTGACATGTACTTTACGATTGCTGAATGTTCCCACAAACACACAATTTCCTGCAATAAGAGAGGTTAGAAATCTTTCTCCAAGATAATAACCACATCATATGATAAAAGCAATGCATGAAAGTAATCACATCAAGAGCCAAGGTTATACTACTGATTCAAAAATTGAGTATAACCATGGGGCTATCCTGTAGAGATCTTAGAACTGAGTGTGACCAAGGCGAGACCCAAGATAACAAAGTGCACAGAGCAACTATATTGTTATGGTTTGTTAACAAATATAAGACAACATCAAAATATCACAATGAATGATTCTAGTAGCCAAGCGTCAGATAATATATATCAACCCCATCGCCATGTATGGACTAGGTCTATTTTTACTTACTTGCTGAAGGGACACATGGTCTGTATCAGTATATGTTTGTTTTTTGTCATCCGCCAGCTAGATAGAACCACTAGAAGAAGGTAAACTATAAATCAAGAGAGGACAAAAAGTACCTTAGGGTCGTCACGTAGGAAGGTGCCCCTAGGTCACCAACCACAATGCTATGCCCCTAAGGCATGACACACAACAATAAAATAGAGGAGAGAAGCAATACAGAAGAATGATGATACAAATAGAAGAATGGTCACAACAGAGGCAGTCTTCTGGTATCCTTGACCTTACAAGAGTATCAAGGGTCACCCAAGGAGGCATAAACAACACATAACACATCACGGGGGAACACAACACAGAGGTAAAAGGTTAGAAATACTTATCTGAAGGCACAACCACACTAGCGGTTTTCATCAAACAAATCATCGTCTTCCCAATCTCAAATGTTAGAGGAAAGAGGTACATAAGGTACCATAGCCCAACTTTTATTTTTGTCTTTAAATTGTCCATTCTTAAGCTCTTCTTGGTTTGATTCAATGTTAGGTGGAATATTTTCTTGTTGAGGTACATTTCATTGGACAAAAGCTTGTCTTTTTTTCCTCCTTTCTCTTGTTTGTCTATTTCTTCTTGTCCTATTGCTTATATCTTCAAAAGTATTGTCATGTTTTTCTATTGATCTTTTTGTGTTAGATGAGGAGGCTTGTTCAAATCTCATTTGTTTTGAGTGCCTTGTTCTTGATGAATACCTCCTGATCCTCAGAAGGATGATGGAGGAGGAACCTTAGCATAGGGTCCTTTACCTTTTTATCTAGGAAATTCTTTTAATGCGGGTTGTTCTTTTCTTATTGTTTGCATAGGAGGCCCGACCACTCTAGATATAAGTTTTTCTTTGTATCATCTATATTGTAGGAAAGAGTGGTCTCTTCATGGCTCAGGGTCTCTATCAGGTTGTGGCCAAAATTAATCAAGATTAAAGTTCTTTTCCATAACCATAGGTTGCCATGTATTATGTTGAATAGTACACACTTATCCATGTAAAGGGAATTTTATGCAATTATGAATAGTTGAGGGGACAACGTTCATAGTTTTTAACCATGGGTGTCCTAGTATTACACGGAAGAGGTTAGATAAAGGGATAAAATCAAATAATTGGTCTATAGCTTTATCATATATCGTAACCAATAATGATATTTTCCCAAAGGTAGTCATGAAAGCTCTGGGTTCACCAAAATGTTTAATCAGAAAAGAGGGTGATTAGGTTGAATAATTAGATCCTCCTTTCACTACAAACATTCAAGGATGATCAACCAAGTTGAAACACTTATTTTGCAAGAGGATTCTTCTACAGGTTAGTTGTCACTTGGAATGAAGTCAAAACTTGGAATTTGCTGATTAATATGTTCAATTAAGCTTGATTATGCTAAAAACCCTAATTATGCAAAATCGTAAGCAAATAGACAAATCACGACAAATGCTCATAGACAAAGATGTAAAATTTAGAGCAGATACATGCTAGGTTTCGAGATTCCAGATGTAGAAAATTCAGGGACTAAAGAGTAGACGCCCAAGCCTAAGGTGCAATTTTCTGTTAATAATCTTGAAAGATGTCTGTAACTTGTTTGCACTGTCCCAAAGATTTTTGTGTCAGAGATCTAGAGGGCTTTAGTGTAAGGTGCCCAAGCCCAAGCAATTCTTTTCTTCAGAGATCTAGAATCCATGTAGTTTGTCACTATTCCCTGTAACTCCACTCTGTCAAATACGACACCTGTCACCTGCAATCACAAGGAGTGTGGTTGGGGGTTGTGGTGTTTAGGTGCTTGCCTTAGTCGAGCCCTGGAAGGACATTCAAGTCTTCCAAACACCATTGTCAGATAAAAGAGTGTGTATCCTTGCAGGATTGAGGCAAAAGCAAATTGATAAATGATTGAAAACACAAACAAATATCACCTCGGAGGTGTAGCTCGTATGTAGAGGAAAATCCTTCAATACATGAGAAGATGAAGCTAAATCTACAATCACAAACACAACAACAATATTCTACTCTACAACAATGAATATCTTGAATGCCCTAAAATCATACGTTCACCAAAAGTTCATAATCGTCTTCTAGTTTACAAATGAAACCCTAAACATGCTTATATATGCATTCCCGCTCTAATTTCATAACTCAAACTTAAGATGTCAGTACAGAACCTTTTAACGCACTAGTACAAAAACAATAATATATGATTAAAAAACTACTAAAAACTGCATATAAATGACTAAACATGGTCGCATGACCATTAGTAGTTTATTGCCAGTCATTTATAATGCGACTGAATTGATGACTAAACCATTTTTAGTCATTTATTGGTTGGTTTGATTGATCGATTTGGTAGTATATTTAGTCATTAATGTAGTCATTGATTTAGTCATATATTTAGTCATATTTATTCACTAAGCTTGGTCACATGACCATTAGTAGTTTATTGCTAGTCATTTATTTTCTCACATGACCAAATTTGTGTCAATTGGTAGTATATTTATTCACTGATTTCTATCAATTGGTAGTATATTTAGTCATATTTATTCACTGATTTATGTCAATTAGTAGTATATTTAGTCTGACATTTGAGGATTTAAACATAAAACACAGAAATACACATCAATCATCAATTGCACACAATAAGACAACCATTGAGAAGGTAAAATCACTAAAATTTATTAAAAGAAATGTGTTCTTATAGCTTGTACAAGTCTAAAATATCTATCTTGCTTGAAAAATGCTTAGAAATAGAGTATTACAATGTTTATTTTCAGTCACAAGACTGAAAATCTGAGTTACAATGCACAAAAATGACAAAAAGGATTATTAAGAAAACCATTCATGACCAGTCTAAACTGTCACTCTGTTACATCTTATAGAATAGCTAAAATTGCACCATAAAAAATGCAACCTACGACCTATCAATGAATGGCAGAAAACCAAAAAATTGTTTGCTCTTAGGCAAATGATCTATACAATGTTATGCATAGCTTAAAGCAAGGCTAAGATATGTAATGTTAGGAGGAGGATCTTTGCACCAAATTTTACTACTCCAATGCTTGTGAAACTATTTGAAATCATGGAGGGGTTGTTGCACTGCTTCATGGGGTGCTGGAGATCCAAGTCTAAGTTCTAATTCCACATCGTTCTCATCAATCTCTTTATTATGGCTATCATCACTCAAATTCTCCATCTCATTACTGAGAAACATTTCTTCAACTGCTTCTTATTTAGCCACTTCTCCTTGAACTTGTGTAGGTTCAACATTGCCCTCTTCCTTCACTGTATCCTGGACTGAATAAGATGTAGTCTCATTGTTATTGCAGGCTTTAATTTCATTCTCCTCCTAGGCTACCTGAAACTTGCATTTAAGACAGTATAATCAACCACTAATGTAGTCAGTCAAAGAGTAAAGAAGAATGAACAAGGCACAAGAGCTTATTGAATTTATTTTCAATAAGAGAATTGAGAATGCTTCATACTTACATTGATTCAAATTCTTCTGGACAAGAATTGTGCCATTTTAAGTTGCACACTTGAGAATCAATGGTGACATCGAGCTTTGCTAAATGAGTCCTTGATTTTCTATGTAGAGAATACTTGAATCAACTTTGATTCTTGAGTTTGAGAGATTTGTCTGTTGACATCGAATCAGTTAATCTTGATGGAGATGGTTTTATACCTGAGCACTTTGAAAGTAGAGGGTCAAGGGGCCCCTCTGTTTTGTAAGGGATGGCCCTTGAGAACACTTTCCACTGCAACTTGACAGCTATGCCAATTACTAGTCCACTGCAACCCCACAAATCCATATATGGGATTAATAACTCTTCCACAAGCTTCATAATGAAGGGACTTGAATATAACTGAAACAAGGCTATTCTTAAATATCATTCACTTCAACAATCAAAGATCAATTTTGGCGAACAAAAATAGAACAAATATTTACCACTTTTTGTTGTGAATAAGGTGGAATGTCTGTTTAAACATTGAAATGGATAAAATTTAAGTAGAGTGATTGTGGTATTATGTTGTATGTAGTTTGGAGTGACTTTATTTATTTTTATAAGAACTTGTCTATTATGAAGATGAATAGTTTACTTGGAAAAACACTGAGTTAATTTCATTCATAAAGTGATACATATTTATAACATTTCAAAATACAATGCTTATGACCACTCTCATTTATTTTCCTGTCTAGTTGCCTAATCTCACAACCACTAACTATCTGACTCTACCTATCAACCACTAACTATCTAACTCTACCTATCAACCACTAACATTAACTATGTTGACATGACTTTGTTATATTTAAGCAATCTTAATAAGAGTGAGATTGTTTATGACAAAGGGGTTATGTTCAATAACAATTTTACACCTTATCCATTCACAAAACTAATAAATAATATACATACCAGGCCTGAAATGGTTTGGACCAAAGTTTAAAAGCTTCATAAGGCCAGAACATCCATAAAAGTTAGCTAGGAAAACTGTTGCATTTGCTTGAGCTTTTGCACTTTGTATCCATTCTAGGCATGGCCTTAGTATACATGAATTACTACAGCCCTTTCACAGGACTTGACATCCATTGCAGCTCATCCTCATCCTGACAAAATGCACAAACATATTACTCTAGACGTGGTAACAAGAAGTGAAATGTTAAATTCTGATGGAGTAGAGGATGTGGCTCAACATCTAAGAGAGCAGTATCTTGTATGGATTTTGATATATCATCCACTGAAAAGGGAATACTGCAACCAAAATGACAAATTTAGTTATTGTCATCACTGATTGTCAATGAAGTTTGTCTCCATCTACATGCAACTTGTTATCAAATACACCAACATTCTAATTATCATTCACCTAAAATTGAATATATTGTGAACAAAATCATCATCTCACACTTTTAGTTAGACAAGAAAGCTTACCTCGAATCATCATCCAACAAGAAAGAATTGCTCTACATATTATTGGAATCTTCTATCATCAAAGCCTTCAATTTGGCAAGAACCTGGGAAAAATGAGTTGCCTTTTGTTAACGTTGCAAAAGTAATTTGAAAACCAATTTCCCTGTGGCCAATGTATCTCAAATCTATACCTATAGATAAGAAGTAAACTTGAAAGTTACATCTGGAGACACACTGTGTGTGTCATATTTATCATCCTAGAATATGGTACTGATACAATAAATTTGTTGTAAGCTTAAAACCTAAAAGCCACTTAGATAATTTACACTCAAAAATATTTCAGATATTTGATGCAAGTAATCCAGACTCTTCTATTTAACAATCATTGTCAAACATGAAAATTCTTTCATTGGACAAATATCATTGGTAATTTCTTCCAAGGAATTTTGTGTCTTTTTCTGTATAACCTTCAAATATCAATTCGAATATTCAAGAGAATATTTGACATTACTTACATTTATGAAACATAAAGTGAGTAATCTAAGTTTTAAAAGTTGAAAGAGCAATGAAAAATAATTTTGCATTACTCAGAATAGTATACTTATAAGAAATCCCATAGCTTGCCTGATATGTCTAAGTTCATTCCAAGCTAAGCCATCATACTGCAATCAGCAGTATTTATGAGAGTTAGAGAAATAATCAAAATTAGCTCTCAAAACTGTCAAAGGGCCACTATAAATACAACATTACATAAATTAGTTCTAGAATGTGCTATCAATGCTGATTAGACATCTATGGGAGTTGAATAGCATACTTTAAGAATATACATGCATTATTGTAAAGTCATCTTGAGGTAGTTGTTTGGGTACTTCTCCAAACAAATCCATATTGCTAGTATGTCAGAGTACAACATAGCTGCCTCAAATTACAAATCAAGCAATGGCTACATAATTCCAACCCTCTTATTCATCAATAGCTAAAATTCTAATTCCTAAATTGTAGCTGCTCCACCATTTTAGGAAAAGATTCCATATCATATACATTATGCTTAAAAAAATTTCCTACATGGGACCATGAGGTTAATGTCATCAAACCATACAAAGTCAACACTAGTATACAAATATAGATACAAATAAAATACATAATAATGAGGCACGTAATTTACATGATTCTAGGAGAAATTAATTATACACATTTCTTCTCAACAAGATTAAAGAAGTAATTTTAGTCCATCTTTGGGCAATTTTAATGTCCCGGGAAAATAATATATAATAACGTTTCACGAAGTACTTGCAAATAATGTTTACTTTCTTTGACAACAACTAAATAGTACTCTATTCAAATGTGCAAATAGAATTTGTTCATCATTTACCCTGACAACTTACCTAGTTCAGTTTTAGGTAAGCTACTATGTGTTTGTACATTCAATTGAAACAATAACACCCTGCCTAATTCCTCCCTAGGAAAGCATGTAGCCAGTCAGTCACTCGAGCTCACATCCATGGGGTAGATTCCAAGTACTCTCATGAATGTAGCAAATTCCTACATAGTATGACATACTTTTCAATTTGTTCACAACTATATGATAAAGGTGCAAATAGATTTAGGTAACATGTGGAAATGCAAAAGATCCTTTCCAAAGTTAAAAATCTGGGATATATGTCATGGCAAATTAGGGAAAGACTTTCCATTGTTTAAGATACAATACAAGTTTTCCAAAATAAGCATTTATGCATCCAACAAATAGAACTAGAAATTTCACTTTTACCATAAATGCATTAAAATTTCAGATCTTAAGAACAAGTGTTAAAGCATGCCACTGCAATCAAAACAATGTGCATTCCATAAACAAACAAAGCACCCTTGTTGTAATGGCTAGTAGATAGTCCTTTTTATCCTAGTTGCAGAGCTTTAATAAAGACATTATTTTCAAATTTTAGACAAATACCTACTTGAACAAGCAAAAGAAAAAAGCATACCATGAATTGAAATACCTTCAGAACTCAACTTATGGCAATCCACTCATTACGTTGAAGAATATTAGAGGGTGGATAAAATATACTTAACATGGAATGCAATTTTTCAGAACATTTCTAATTGCATTTTTATCTAGATTTAGCACCCTATTTACATATACCACATTTTCATTCCTCAAACATGTTGAAGAAGAAACAAGTATAAATACTTGCAGATGCCCAAGAGCATTTTGTGCCCATGCATCAGCCATTGAAGCTTCAAAATCAACATAGAAAAGGTAATCAAAATACGTATAGGATGAAAATATATACATATAATACAATTAAAATATGATTCCAACTCATCAATAATTTTGATTAATTTATGTTCTTGATATCATTTAAATTGTGTCCAATGGAATAAATTGAAGGAACTTATGGATAAAGAATTAATTAGTTCCTTTTATTGACCCTTATTTGAGCATAATATTAGAAAGAAATCTGAGAAGCAAGAGAATAAACATGGTCTACACAAATACAAATACAGTGAAGTTTACCAACATTCATCAACAAGCATAAAATCAAAATTGTATATATCATATATGTGATCAAACCAAGTAGAAGATAGAAGGTTTTTATAAACCTTTGTAAAGAGTCCTGAAGTTGATCTATCTTTGACTTCTGATCTTGTATAAGTTTAAACCTCTCTTCACTTTCTCTTTGGACTTTTGAATATTTTCTCCCAGCTTCATCTGCCTTCTTCTCTAGTGATTCCACTAAAGCTTGTAAGATCTTCATTTTTAAATTGATTCTTGATCATGTTAAGGGGGGTCAAATTTCATGCATACTTCACCAAATATCATAATACAAATATCTATTCCATCAAAAATGAAAATTACAAAATATGAATATTTCAATGTTCTAGAGACTCAATGTTCCCACCTTCAGTTTCTCATTTTCATTTATAAGCTTTTCAACTTTAGCTGTGTCCACAACTACCTCTTTAATTATAGGTAGTCCTGTATGGCTATTTTGGCTGCTTCACATTCCTTCACCAACATGGCATTAGCTTCTTCTACTTAAGTTTGCATCTTCTCTATTATTGATTACAGTGTCACAATCTCTTGTGCTTTAGATTCTTCCAAGTCAATCTATATAAGAATGATTTAAATATGGTGATGCTTCATTAGAGATTACTACAACTTGAGGTAGAGCATGACCTAAGGTTGCAAATTGTTAAGCACATGCCTTGTAATTATGAGCTAATGACAAGACTTGCATTATGTATATAATCTCTTGCAAGAATGTTTTGTGGCAGATCATGTTGTATGTGTTCAACTTGTTTTTATAAGAGTACTAGTTAATCTACAATTTAGAACATCACCCACAAACAACATATGATGGACTTTCCAGACTGAATTTAAGACAAATGCAGCCATCTTCCTTTTACACATAATCTACTTTTATTTTATTTAAAAAAATTCTATACAAAATTCCTTGAATTGAAAGCACTACATACATGCTACATCATTAAGCTGACACAATTTTTTGCCTTTACTCAACCAATTTTATTCTTGTGATATTTTCAAAGAAAAATAGAATGTGCTTCTGACCAAAATAAATAAATGTTATCCTCGTGTGTTTTTCCAAGTCCAAGCACCATGTAATCTCCTCAACACGCTTCTCCAATTTGTCCTTTGCTTCTTTCAATGCCCCTATTTCCCTTGTAGCCTGCATTAAGAGAATTTCAATGCTTAAGGAAATCATATGTTGCTAAGACATATTTTAAAAGCATATGAGAGGAAAACATCTAAGGTAGGATATATTATGAATGACCAAGAGAAAAGTTAGAATATCATAAAACCAAATGAACAACAATGAACCCAGAATACTCTTATTAAATAATGTTTGTTAATGAAAAATTAAAAAAAAGGAATAAAAAGGACAATATATTGAAGCAAACTGCTCCCAATAACTGTGTGATATCTATAAGTTTAGATAAGAAATATTGTCATGAATAAGTCCATAAGAGAACAAATAGCAAGATATGATTAGAAGCTCACCATTTTGAGCTTTTTAAGATCCTTTCTTGCAATCCTTGAGCTCCATGCACATTGCAAATCAATTGTTGTTGTCTTCATCTTCTTGTAAGACTCAAGGGCTCTATGTGCATGCCATTTAGCCTACAAATAATTACCATTAGTCCATGGTGGAAAGCACAAAGATTGATGATTGGGATAATTTGCATGCTATAATAGAAGAGTATTTCCCATAGCATGCATTTATTTTGTAGAAAATTGAAGATGGTGTTTGAGGTAGGATGATAGTGAAGTGTAGATGGAATTTGAAGTGAAGAAGTGATTTTGCATTAGAATCAGAATTCATATGAGTTTTTTTATTAATTGAAGTTATCTCTCTAGGCACTCTTGAAACTGCTGCACATAACTTAATAGGCTATGCGAAGGTAATCCAAAACACATTACTTGAATAGGGAAAGGTAGTCCTCAAAGTAGGTTGATCTTTGGAACACATTAAATCATGATATTGGCCTTATGGTTTGCATAACTAAATAGCTACCACATAATCAAGACTATCAAGTCATTTAAGGCCTATTCTTACTACCCATGAATCAATCAATAAAAAGACTAGTATAATCCATAGAATATTAAGAGAAATAATCAATATTGGTCAATTTTGAGTAAATAAATTTCATCGTTTCCTTTCCTATCTCTAATGGAAAGTTTGGGAAAATGATATAGGTTGGAGGTTTAGCTTGCAACATTCTAGATAAATTGATAAGATGTACATTCGACTTTTACATAATTGGAAAGTGAACAAGTAGAACTATTATAACATCTAGAAACTTGTAGAGATATTACACAATTAAAATGATTGAAAACATGAGATAAACTTACCTAGGATGACTACAAATCTATTGCAGAAAATAACAATACAAAGAGAAGGTTAAAAATTGCATTGCATAGTGGAATTGAAAATGAAGAGTTCCATTTATTGGAAATTCTTCAGAAGCTCTTTGAAGAGTGTCAATACTGGAAAGAAGGTGTATAAACCATGAATAATGAATTTAAACTTTTCTAGCAAAATGTTCTAAAGTCATCCCATAATTTGAAAGTAAATCTTCTTAAGTAATTTGAATATCAAGAAAGTAGGAAACTACTTAGAATTTGTATTTAAAACTCAAAATATTCCATCTTAATTGAGGTATTATTGTGTCTTAACATAGTAGGCACCTCAAATTTCTCAATCATAAGACAGTGTGAGGATTAAATACAATATCTGGGTATGGCATATACATCAAAATCAAAGCTCAAAGAAGAACCATTATTTATTTCAAATATAAGTTATGAAGAATAAGCTAACTCTTCTAGCATAATATTTAGAAATCATCCTATAATTTGTATGCAAATCTTCTATGTAACTTGAATATCAAAAAAGCTGGAACTATGTAGAATTTGTATTTAGAACTCAAAAATTTCCATCTTAACAGATTTCATTATGTCTTGACATAGTAGGCACCTTGAATTTATCATTCATAAGACAATATGAGTATTAAACACAATATCCGAGTATGGCATTACATTACAATCAAAACTCAAAGCAGAAGCATTATTTATTTTAAATTTTGGTCTCATTTGAATCATGAATAAAATATAATCCAAGGAGGGCCAATCAACATTAGAAAATCAAGTCCCTCCCAAGACAATTTCCAGTGAAGGGACTTAATTATACACATTGAATCATAATTTATTGTTAATTACCTCCCTTTCATTAATAAGATGCACCTGTGGTAGTCTTTTATTGGATATGTACCTAACATAATGATAAAAATAAGTACCATCCATGGTACATCATTCTTGGTGTGATGGAGAACAAAGCATGCATTCATAGGACTACTTTTGGTGTGTCCTAAACACCTAGTGCCTTTTAGCATGAAAAAGGAGTTAGATTCAAGTACGGTACCAAACTGAAAGAAAGTCTTTTTGAGGGCATAAAATAAGTTCCCTGCATCACTGTACAGGCCCAATAACCACCATGCGGTGTTGCAATGATTTTCTGTACAACATCATTCTCTACATTGGCACATCTTTAGAGAGTCCATGGTGAAACCCTATCACCCTTTACACCATTGTCATGAATTCCTTGAAAACACTATTCAATTATGACTTTTATATTGCCTCCAAGAAACTGTTTGTGCTCTATTGATTTATAGCTCTTCATACAACACTATGATATCTCCTTTGATGCCACTGTAATATGACTATTTGATACCACTGTCATTGGTCTTCTCTCAAATTCAAACCTTACTCTTTTCACACTTTCACTCATAGATTTTGAGTCAAGGAAGTCAAGTCTAGAATGTAACGTTGTTGTTCCTATGTTTGCAATAAGAGAATACTATCATTTGAAACTAATATCTCTATCACACCTCATTATTGATCTATTCCCTTTTTCAACATTCATATGGTTGTGATATGCTTCTTCTTTATGATGACTAATTGTTGCATGATAATGTAGACTATCACCATGTTTATGTCACAGGGCATTTGACTGTATTATTAGATCATGTGTATTCTTATGGTCACACAAACTCTAGGAAATAACCTAAGACCCTTGGATTGCCTTAATACTCTCCTCTAACCTACCATGCTCTAACAATCTCTTACATTGTCCTTTATCGCCAACCATATACTTGTAGACTACTTTTAGAAGTTTGTTTACTGTCCTCTTTTATATTTTCCATAGTTTGTAACTCATCCATTAGCATCTTGAAATTTTAAAACAAGATGCTTAACACTTCTATCATGATTGTAAGTGTGATTGTGTAGGCTATCTTGTGACCTGCACAGGTGACCTATGGATTATTTGTCATCTATCCTTCATGCACACTTGTCATATAGTCCCTAACTTATAACTATAATCTGCAACATTTCCATGACACAAAACCTTAAGGCCTAATTCAAGACAATGTCTCATAAAAATCCTTATATACTACCTTCTAATCACACTCACAATGTGGAGATAGAAATCACTTACATACTCCTATGCCAAAGAATATGCTCTTGTTCATGATAATCTTAGGATTCACTTATATTTACAAAAATCTCATTAAATCTCTTAGAGATACCACTCTTTAAACAACATTGCCATGAAAGGCTTGTCATACTGCTCTCTGTCATTTGGTTTGACATGTCATTATACATTGCCTTCATATTCTCCATTCATTGTTTTTCATGCAAGAAATCTTTTGTGAGTCCTCAATGAAACATGACATACCTATGATTGCCCTTGTGACTATCATGAAACTCATTCATATTATATTCACAAACCATTTACTTGAGTTATTGTCTTTTGACTTGATAACAATGACTTATTTTTTACCTTGTCTAACAAGGTTTAACATGGAAAACCTCCATAGATTTTGATGAAGGTGCTAGGGTTTAACAGACCTAAGATCTTATCACTATTCATAGATTTTCATATTTATAGAGACAAAATCTACCATGGAAAACAATGGAAAATAACTCATATTTCATGAGTAGTAATTTGTGTTTTTCACATACTCATAAATAAGAAATTAATATTCAAATGTCAATTTTAATTGGGTGTTCCTAGTGCATTGCTTTGTAACATTTGCATCTAGCATCCCTACATTAGAAAGCTTATGCAAACATTAAATTCATGAAGAGATAGTGAATAGAAAAACACAGTCATAGTCTTATCTTTAATAGGTACAAGCCTGTGTTATGGAAGGTAGTGAGCAGTTTTTGTCAAAGGATAGTGGGATAGCACTTGGAGATGCTTGGTCAAGAGGCAAAACATGACAGTCCTTAAGGGATAGATTAAGCAGTAGCAACCTCAAAATTACAAACTTATCCTTCACTCCCTACAATCATGTTCTAAAATTACATGGAAAATAGGTACATTTCTTCATTTAAATGACAAAAACACAAATCTTATCTAATATATTCAGAAGATCAAATACAGAGCACCAAGAAAATCTAATTGAGGGTAAACTTTAATTATACTACCTGAATAAAATTAGAAATAGATAAAGGCTATTTCAGACCCAATCAATTTATATCTGAATGTATTGGAGGATGCAGAAATATGGGAGCATGAAAAGAAAAATGTCTAGAATTTTATGTAAATTTGTAAATAGAATATGTATATTAGAGGCAATGTAAACTCATAAATCCCTAATAATCTAAGCAAGGAATTTTTCTACAATGTTATTGAGTTGACTGCTTGGTCACCTAGCATTTTGATTGTTCAGAGATATACACACCATTATATAAAGGATGTCTTATGTGGTAGAGATAGTCTTTGCATATTGATAGCTGATATGTTTCAATATGTATTCATTACAGACATTTTCATGCATATTCATATCCACTTACGTACATGCATCTATACACTCTATTAGATATCTTTTCTTTTAGGATTAACCACTTGGAATATTTAATACTCAAGTGATTCTTTCAATGAGCTATCATTGTTACACTCATCTCTTTATATATAGAAATCTACACATTTTTACATGCATATATGTGTCTATGTGTATATACATACAAACACACAAGTACATGTATATGTGTATACACATAAACACAGATATACAAATGTATATATATATGTATAGAGTAAATTAAATATGTAGATCTCTCTCAATCACCATTATATGGGCATTTGCATCAGGTCAAAAATTGTTGAATTAGGTATTTACTTGTATGTACCCCATATCCTGCTGGTGCAAGGTTGGGGCATGCCTTGATTATAGAGCATGCTCCCCAGATTTGGGGACATTTAAAATATAATTTTTCCTAAACATAAAGCAAAGCAAAAAAGACTAAGCAAACCTGGATATGAACAATTTACAGCCATTGAAGAGACATTTTGCATTATTTTCTATTTATATTTTCAAGTACTAATACATTGACTTGGGAAGTAGCTACACATTCAGACACATTTATGCATCTCTCTATGGTTCAAAGTTTCATTGAGCCCTCCAATTCTATTTTCTTGGGATCGATGCAGGGGAGAGGGAGTATGTGGAAATCTGAAAAGTGAATTCCTGGAAGCTCCCCTAAAAGGCAAGGAATACAATTTGAATAGGAAATTACCACGGGAATGGGGAGTACATGATTGGGCTAGGAGGATGAGAAAAAGGGAAATGCAAAACAAAGTGATGATTGACAAGTTTTGCACAAGGAATAGCTATATTAGTATATATGAACAATAAAATGCTCTTTTATAGCTATATAAAAATTAAACTTCTAATTAACAAGTAGTGCTGCAATTTTTATTTCATGAATTCACTATGAATTCTAGTTGACCAATAAGCAGACTAGAAGATTCTAACTTAGTGTGGTGATCCTCAAATCATAAAACCATAAATATGTCAAACAAGACCCAATTTATATCACCAGCATTGAAAATGATCATGTGAGAGGAAGACTCATCTTGAAGGAAGATAAAACTGATGGAAACCATGGTTGGAGGTAGAAGCATGCCCTAAGTCCATATTAAAGTGTAGGTGTTGAAGAATTAACATCATCATTATCACTAAATGAGGCAAAGAAAATTTGATAATGCCCATAGAAATTAAGCTTAGATCAAAGGGCCTGGTATGGCAATCTTGTGGGAGTGCAATTAACTTTTCCTCAGAGCTTTTATCACAACTACCAAAAATTAGAGAGGAAGTTAGGAATGAGTATCTATTTTGATCTCTTGGAGTATGGATGAGGAGTGAGGAGAAGTTGTATATTTGTGAAGAAGAACATCATATGTACCACTTTAAACAAAAAACATGACATTTTAAACAAAAACCCTTACATTTGGAAGCTTTATAGGGCTTCTTAATATAAGCTCAAAAAACACCAAAATATGGGAAGAAGTTTGCACTGAGTCATACTACATTACCGATATCCTTGTGTCCTAAAGTTATACTTGCCAAAGAAGTGTTCTATTCTCCATCAAACGTCTACAAAAAGGCTCAAGCTTCAAAACCTAATCCTCTTCATACACATGGCAAACTTGTTCATTAATGAGCATTCAATGAGAACAAGATGAAGGATTTTTTGTACTAAAGATATCAGTTCGAGCTTACATTCCTTTGTGAGGCTCTTGACTCTTAAACTAACATAACGACAATGGAGGAAATATTTGCATCCCACCAATAATTTCTCAATTGTAGCAATGGAGAGGAAATGATTAGCATCCCGCCAATAATTTTTCAATTCAAAATATTTTTTTTAATTACCCACTTTTATTTGTGTGACTAACTATTTAGTCATTTTTATTTGTATGACTAAATAATTTTTTAGTCGACGACCAAGTTAGTCATTTATTTACTCATTTATAGTTGAATTACAACAAATTAGTAGAATTTAGTCATTTTTAGTTGTTGTGACTAAAAGTTTTAGTCACATAGTCATTTATTTGCCAAATTCTACTAGTGACAGTCATATAACCGACATTTAAAATTTAGGTCCCGACCAAATAGGGTAGGACTAGGGCACAAGCGCCCAAGCCTTGGGCCCCTTTTTCAAGGCAGGATTAGGCTCAATAAGGTCCCCTTAGCCCCATTTAACATGGGTTTTCAGGGGTTCTTCATCAGGAGTTAAAATGAACATGCAAGATGTAAAACAAGGGACCTGGGAGCTAAACTTAGGACATAAAAGTCCTAGGGGACATTTTATGACATAGCAGTACCAATACTTGTGAGCTTATATGCTTCAGTGGTGACACATGATCTGTGTTGTTCATGTGGCTAGCCATTGACATAATGTTATGATCCACTATGTGGGCTAATCCATAGAGCATGTCAACACCTTCTTGTCCTTCTTGTAACAATCCTCTTATACCATCAACAATAGGTAATATCTCATGAGCTAGATGTGCACCCTCTACAATTTGTTGAAAATTAGCTAGTTGTTTGTCCAATTTCTTGAGATTTTCATCAGGCACATGTATAGCTATGTCACCCATATCTTCAGAATCACGAATTGTTGGCTCTTCCAAGTTGTTGTTTATGATATCTTGTAAAGGTGTTAACTGACCTTTCCTATAGTAGTTGTGTAATGGATTTTCTGATATTTGCACACCGTTGCTATCAACAGCATTAGAACCCAATAGTATACAACTTCTTCTTACCAAGGTGTTTTTTTTAGGGCAGTAGGTTATACAACTCATGCAAAGTCCTATAACACTCAATGCACTAATCACTAATATGATCAATAAGATTAAGGTAGTTATACTTGTTGAAATACACAATGTGTAATTGCAAACATTGAAATTTTGAAAGAACGGATGCCAAATGATGCAACACAAAAATTATATTTAAATGAATGTTTTATGATAGCAGCAAAATATGAAATAAGATTTTGACTACAAACCCTACCTTTGTAGATGACTAGTTTATATGAAAAAATGCAAGTTTTCAACAAAATCCTAGCAAATGAGATCTTTAAATGCAAGATGTGATATCATGAAATGATTAATTACTATAATATGGATCAGCTCTGATGTAAAAATCAGAAAATTAAATCTTTCAATGATATGCAAAACAATGAAAAATTATGCCTTTATGCAAGCCTATAATGCTTTTTTTTTCACTTTTATCAAATTTACGCAAGATTTTCAAATGGATAATGACAAGTATGCTATGAATCAGTGCAAGATCTGAATTCAACACTCAACAAGATGCAAATGCTCGAAGCTACGGGTTCACCAAAATGTTATTTATGAAAAAGGGGATGAAGGAGATATGCATGCACACCAAATCAAACCCTCTTATACAATAACATTCAAGGACAAGGCTGAGCTAAAATCAAAACCAAAGAGAGGTGGACTTAGCTAGAAATCTTGTGCTCTTGTTTTCTATGGAAAGATCATCTTGAATCAAGCCTTTTATAAACCTTAGGTCAACTAATGCACAAAACCCTAGATTTGTAAAGATTTGATCATAATAGGAGATATAGAGCAGATATTCAGAAATTAATTTCACAAGGGTGATCAGAGAGATATCACAACCTATGTCCCGAAAGCTGGAAAGTCACATGACTACGAGGTAGTCATCTAAGTCCTGAAAGTCCAAATCTTTAGAAACATGAAACTGGAGACATGTCACAGGTGATGTTCTTATGCCAGACTCAGTGCCCATTTGAGCAGGAGGACTTCGAGGTGGGTGCCTAAGTCTTCTACAGTCAAATATTCACAAACTACTTTCAGATCCTAAAACCCTTTCCCTTACACAACCTTCCTGTACCTTCACTTCTTCAAACTTCACACCTGTAACCTGCACACAAGAAAAGGGGTTTGGGGGTTATGGTGTTTAGGGATTTGTCTTAGTCAAATCTCAGGATAACTTTAAAGCTTCCCAACATTGTTGTTAGTGAGAGTGCGTGCCCTAGCAGATCAGAGGCTAAACAAATGATCAATGATAGAATGATTCAAATAAAAATGATATCACCTCAGAGGTGAATCCCTTAGGAGAATGAAGATCCTTCAACTCATAAGGAGATGGATGATGATTCTAAATCTGCAACAACACACACAATACAAACACAAATCTGTAACAATAACATAATTAATTCTTTGAATGCTCTTTGCTCCAAGATCATAAGTTTTCAATATCCATCTAGGTTACAAATGAATTCAAAAACACACTTATATATGCTTTCTCGCTAACATTCATAAATTAAATCAAAAGAGCTGACAAGGAGAGACCCATTTAAAGGTCATATGACAACATGTATTTGAATTTTCCCTGACCAATTAGGGAGGACTTGGGTGTGGGCGACCAAGTCCCTACGTACCTTTTTGGTCTGGGGTAAGGCATAAAATGGGCCCCTAATTCCCATTTGTCATGGGTTTCGGGGGTTTTGCATCGGGATGAATATTTATGGTGTATAATGTTATCATGGGGACCTAGGAGCTAAACTAGGAGGTAAAAAGGCATGTGTCCACTTTTTACTCCATAACAATACTTCTACAAAAAGTAAATTTGTGACTACTTCATTGGAAAAGGAGAGCGTTTCATTTTCAATGGATGGTCGTGACTTCTGGGTACCCAAGGGTGCTCTTTCTTTTGAATCAAAATTGTCTATAGAGAAGACTATATTATGGCACCAAAGATTAGGCCACATAGGAGAAAAGGGTCTAAGGACCTTGAAAAATAAAAAACTTGTTGAAGGGTTGACTGATTGTAGTCTTGATTTTGATTTTTGTGAGCATTGCATTTATGGTAAAAAAAAATATATATTTAGTTTTACTTGAGTTCTCATAAATCTTGTGGTTTATTGGATCTTATTCATTTCGATGTGTTTGGTCTTGTAGATTTTCCTTCCATTACGAAATCCACATATTATGTTTCATTTATTTATGATTATAGCAAAAGGACATGGGTATATTTTCTAAAGAACAAATCTAAAGTTTTTAGTCAATTTAAAGAATTTAAAGCAATGGTTGAGTTATAGACTGGAAAGAAAATAAAATGTTTGAGGGCTGACAATGGCAGTGAATTGTATACATGATATTTCCACATTCCATGATGATTGATTCTTGTGTTTCTAGAAAAAATTGTGTTGTTTTTTTTGTCTCAACATTTCAGATCACACTCCATGATCCATCATCAGGGGGAAAGGAAGAGAATGCAAATGAGTATGACTTGCAGAGAGGTTTCTTAAAAAGAGAGAGTAGAGGTAGGCATGGATGACAAGAATAGTTTATTTTTATCTATATAGTTATATGTTAATCATGCTTTATAATTATTTTCTTTATTAACCTTTTTGGGTATCTCTCTATTTATCATCTTATTTTTATTCTCCTTTTTTGCTCTTTAATGTTTATTTTTATCTCTTTTGAAACTTGGCTTCTCTTTTCTTGTCCTTAATGTCTCCTCAAACTATTCTTATCATTTGTACCTACCTCTACTCTCTCTTTTTAAGAAACCTCTCTGCAAGCCATACTCATAAATGCATTCTCTTCCTTTCCTCCTGATGATGGATCATGGAGTGTGATCTAAAATGTTGAGACAAAAAAAGCAACATAGTTTTTTCCAAAAACACAAGAATCATTGGCAGTTAATTTTTCTCTAATGATTTTGATATATTCTATAAAGATTGTGGCATTCAGAGACAAAAGACAACTCCGTGTTCTCTAGAGTAGAATGGATTTGTAGAAAGAATGAACAGGACATTGATGGAGAAGGCTAGGACTATGCTTAGTGGTGCTAGTCTAGAACAAAGGTTTTGGGCTGAAGCTATTGCTACTACTTTCTACCTAATTCACAAGTCTCCTACATCAGTGCTTGTTGATAAAACAGCTATGGAAGCATGGTCAGGCCACATGACTTCACTAATACATCTTAGAGTTTTTGTTTGTGATGCATATGCACATGTGCCAAAGGAGAAGCAAACAAAGTTGGAGAATAAGGCTGTGAAATGTATCTTCATTAGGTATAGTTATGGTGTGAAAGGATACAAGCTTTGGGACCCTGTTGTATAGAAGGTAATATATAGTAGAAGTGTTGTTTTTAGAGAAACTAAGCCTTCTTATGTTACATTGTAGCTAGAACAAAATAAATATAAAGATGTGATTCAACTCCCTTCTATGCCTAAGAAAGTTAAATCAAGGCCCCTAGATAGACACAAAGTTGATGATAGCTCACTAGCTCTGAATCTTTAGAAGAGGAGGAATGAACCTCCAACTCAACTTGTTTGAAGGTTAAAAAGGCATAGACAACCACCTGAAAGGTATTCCTCTGATGAATGGAGATCCATCTTTTCTTTGAATACTAACATAGATGAAACTAGATCTATAGAAGAGGCATTATGGATGAATGATGTAGAGTCTTGGAAGATTGATATGGATGAAGAAATGGTAGATTTGAAAAAGAATGATACATGGGATCTGGTACCATTGCCTAAAGGATGAAAACCTGTTGGTTGTAAATGGGTGTTCAAGAAAAATATTGGTTCAGATAGAAGTATTGAGAAGTACAAAGCACAATTGGTTATGAAAGGTTACTCTCAGGTTGAGGGTGTTGATTAAGGTGAGATATTTCCTCCTGTTACAAAATTATGTCCATTAGATTCTTTCTTTCTATTGATGCTACTTATGATCTAGAGGTTGAGCAAATGGATGTGAAAATGACTTTTCTCCATGGTGATTTAGAGGAGGATATTTATATGACACAACCAGAGCAATACATGGTGAAAGGTAAAAGTAATTTGGTTTGTAAATTGAAAAAATATGTGTATGGCCTCAAACAAAGTCCTAGGTTGTGGTACCAGAAACTTGATACATATGTGTTGAGTTTGGGATTTGAGCATTTTGAATCTGATTATAAATCTAATGGTGATCATTTCCTATTTATTGCATTATATGTTGATGATATATTGTTTATTCATAAAGGGAAAGGAATGATTTTAGAACTAAAGTTTCAACTTGTAGTTAAATTTGAAATGAAAGATCTTGGTGCAACTAAACACATTCTTGGGATGGAAATAAGAAGAGATAGAGTGAACAAAAAGCTATGGCTTGGCCAGAGTAAGTATGTCAAACCATTTTACAGAGGTTTAACATGCAGGATTGTAGACCATTATGTGTTCATTTTATAGTTGAAACAATGTGATCTGCTTCACAATGTCCAACATCCCCATCAGAGATGGAAGACATGAGCAGAGATCCTTACTAGGTGTAGTTAGAAGTTTGATGTATGCTATGGTCTGTACTAGACTAGATATTGCCCAAGCAGTGGGAGTTCTTTCTAGATATCTATCTAATCTTGGTAGAGTTCATTGGGATGCAGTTAAAAGAGTCTTTAGATATCTATAGGGTACCTTAGAGTATTCCTTGTGTTATCATGGTAATTTGATAGGAGACATGCATTCCCTTGCTATTCATGGTTATGTGGATTCAGACTAGGCAAGTGATGTTGATAGTAGATGATCCACCAGTGCTTATGTATTTAATTTATTTGGTGGTTCAATTAGTTGGATGAGTAAGCGATAGGTTATGGTTACTTTGTCTACTACTGAAGATGAGTATATGACATCTACTCATACTTGTAAAGAATCCATTTAGCTTAAGAGATTGTGTTCAGATATAGGAATAAAACAAGGTGTAGTGACAGTTTATTGTGATAGTCAGAGTGTGATCTACCTAGCTAAGAACCCAACATTTCTTTCCAAGACCAAGCACATTGATGTACAATATCATTTTGTTAGAGATATGGTGAAGGATGGTAGGGTGAAGCTAGTTAATTAGAGACTTTGATGAATGTTGTAGATTCATTAACTAAGCCTGTGAGCATAGAGAAGTTTAGATGGTGTTTGGAGTCTATGGGCCTCTTAGCCCCTAGCAATTAAATCATGGTGTTGATAATCCCTTTTCTCTTGCAAGTTGTTCGACAAGTGGGAGAATGTTAGGAAAGGTGTCTCAACCTTGCAACTACAAAAGGTTTCTATTCTTCCCAATTTTGGTCTTTTTGAATACCCTTTATCTTGAAGAATGGTTTAGAACTTTCAAAGTTTCCAAAAGGGGCTAAAAATGGCAGGGCTTACTATTTTTAGTAACTCTACATTTCAGCATGGATGGATAAGGAATTTTTCCAAAAGGTGTGGAACTACCAAGTAAGTTACATCTTTGGTGAGTTTTGACTCAAGAT
The DNA here is from genome assembly GCA_027924645.1 of Cunninghamia lanceolata. Lineage (NCBI taxonomy): Eukaryota > Viridiplantae > Streptophyta > Pinopsida > Cupressales > Cupressaceae > Cunninghamia > Cunninghamia lanceolata. The sequence goes on along the minus strand of BSBN01001513.1, from coordinate 1,324,746 downwards.
CATACTAGGATTGCAATATATTAAATTTTTTGTTTTTTGAAACTCCTGAAAAAGTTTTGAACTCATATTTGAGGAACTTAAAGGTCCCTAAATTCCCTGAATGTTGTTGTAACTGAAAAACTAGGTTATATCTTGATAGATCTCTTCACGAGCTTTCTAACACATCAAACAATTTGTCAATTAGACACCCAAATCAAAAGTTATGGCCTCCGAAAGTTAGACCTCCTATTTTGGGAAATGTGAAAATGTGTTGGACACTTAAAACACCTAAAAGAGCTGTAAAGGGGAGAATTACACATGTTTGTGTGTGATTTGGCACATCACAAGGCATCTTTGATTGGAGATAATTTGGGCACCACTTTTGGGTGTTTTTGGCTCATGGTTTTGTAATTACCGTTGACGGTTTATTGTATTAAATCTCCTATATATCAGGAGCTTGAGATGGAGGTTGTGTGTAAGACTTTTATAAATATTGAGTTTCCTCTACATCTCTGGTTGGTTATACTCCTATGAAATCTTGCTCTGTATGTATATTGTAATCTTCTTGATTCATGAATGATATATTGGGTGGCTTTAGAGTGTGGATTTTTTCTCTCAAAAGTGTTTCCCCATGTAATTATTGTGTTGTAATATGATTTCTATTTGTGTTTACTTTTGTAGCTTTTGTAGAGATCTAAAATGTTTTGTATATCCCTCCCCTTAAGATTAGTGTAGGATGTTGTTCCTCTACCTTAGCTTCCTTACAATTTTATGTTCTATAAAACACGCTCACATTTTGTGGAAATAAAACATGAGCACGTTTTAGTTTTTTTAAAATTTTATCCTGCCTTTTTAGGCTTGGGATTGGCTTGGGCAACTGAGCCTAAACATTGGACCTCTATGATACCTCTTAGAGATGTGTTTTTCATAGTCAATAACATTTTTGAGCTTCAATGTCATCAGATTTATTCATTTTATAACAAAATTTGATGAAACCACCACCAAAATGATGAGCTAGTTCTTAACTTTCTACCCATATGTTTTTTTTAAGTTAAGATATTTATTTTTATTTTCTTTGAACAATGTCCCATATTCTTCAATTATATATGTATTCATTTTTCTTTATAACTTTTGATATGCTTATCAAAATTTAAAAAAATTATATAGGATTGTTCTATGCTTCATTCTTTATACATTAAAAAAATTTACATTTTCAATTATTTTTGTGCAAGTTGTGTGATACACACGCTCAGTGATGTAGTTTTTATGATGCATCCACTTTGAAAAATCACAAAAAAATATTCAATAAAAAATTACAAAACAATACACAACTTCTAGTACTCACTCTTAACTATATTTCTACCAACTAGTTTTTAAAAATACTAAATGCAACAAAAAATAGGAGGTCCACACTAGACACTATGTTCTATTTTAGTGAGAAAAAAATGAACAATTTTGTGTGCGAACAACATTTCACCCTCTTAATCTTAACTATTTTAAAAAAACTTTAGTAGTTTAGAAACTAGATTTAGAGTACTACAATTCTTGTTGTTTTGGTATCTTCAAATTTTAAGTGCATGCATTTCAAATTACTTATCCAAGTTCAGGTTTAGCTGATTTTAGGAAAAAATGGCCACTTTTGACCCCCTTTTTGTATCCCATTTCCATGCACTTACCCATATCCTGCTCAGAAGAGTGATGGCATCTTTGGCATCATCCTTGAATTCAATTTTATGTTTCACTTTGGCCATTTTAAGTGTAGACTTCCTTTGCATTAAGAGAAGGTTCTTATTGATGAAGTATGTAGCCACATTGATCTTCTTCTCATAGTAATCTAGGGCAGCCTTCATAACTGCTTTGTCATATTAGGCATAGGTAGAGAGCCCAAAGACCCTCAATCGTTTTAAAATTGATGTCCAATACAACTTGGCCTAATTTTCCAAAAACCTTCTTTTTCCTCTAGTCGTATCTTTGGGCCAAGGTCGGGACCAACTCAAGAGGTTGTAGGGATATAGGGAATGCAACATCTTGAACCAAGCCTAAGGTAGCCATACACTAAGCCTAGAAGTTCATTTCTCCTTCCTTGTTTACCCTCTGTAGAAACTCTTGGACATTGACATGTCCCCAGTCTATATCTCTTAAATTGTTGTATGGAGAGAACATCTTCAAAGGGATGATATCCCTTGTATTCATACTTCATCTCTTTCTATGGGGGGTCTCTTTACATTAGAATTGTTCACACCAAAAAAGACCACCTATTACATAGCTTAAACTATTCTATAATAATAATCATCCAAAATATGAGTGTAATTAATCAAAACATAGGCACAAGTTAGTATTGATAAACACCTCAAGATTAGTCTCTAATTACACTTGGGAGTTGATTCCCAAAATTACTTAATTGAACCCAACTAGTTGGGGAGTCGAGCTTTGAGATCCCATCATGATTCATCTCAAGGTATCAGGGATCTTGAAAGTCTAATTCCTATCAAAGGGAGCCATCCTAAATAGATGTTGCAAGAGAATCCGGGTTCATGAGCAATCTTGTGTCAACCAAAAATATTTGAGGATATAGTTGAGTTTTGCTATGTTTTATTTCTAGTTGTGTTATTTTTGTTAGTCTTTTTCTTCAGGAGCAATTTCTATTGAATTTGGTTGGGTTAAGAACTTCATATTGTATAGGAGCCAAAAGGGTATCTCTAGTTTCAACTTGGTGAAGTTTGGGGCAAATTGGTGAAATATGGAGCAAATTAGAGTTTTTGGTTTGACTAGGAAAAACATTGGAGTATTGGAGTGTTCCAGGAACATTGGAAAATCTTGACGAGTTCTTGTTCCTAATCAAATCATCAATAGGTTTTCATACTTAGTCTTTTTCACGAAGTTCCACATAACCTAGAAATCTTTGGTTGTTCTAGGTGATTGCTAAGTTCCTACTCAGGTGGAAATCCCTAACCAAAGAAATGGTTCTTGGTGCTTTCACAAACTCTGACAAGTCATCAAACACTTAGACTATAAAGGTAAATTATGGAGTTCCCAATCAATTGGAAAAATCTCACCAGTTCCAAGTAGATGCCTAGTTCTGAGTCTCTCAAAAATCTCTAATGAAGTTGACTTTACAAAGGAAATTAGAGAAATGGAGGGTTCCTGGAACATTGAAAAAGGATGATAAGTTCCTAGTGCGTCATCAATCCCCAATAAGTTCTTAACAATGTTGAAGTGGAAAAAAGTGACTCTTTGTAGTGATCTGGTGGTTCCAAATAGGGAGGAAATTCTTGATGGATTGGAATAGTCAATTGAGTAGTTCTTGATAGACTAGAAATCACTAATGAAGGGATTGATAGTGTAGAAAGGAATACTGAAGACCAAGTAGATGATGGTTCATGGGAAACTCAATTGATGAGGGATGAATTTGAAGGTTCCTCAAAATGTCATTTTAATTGAAGACATTCTAAGAAGGTTCAAATGTTAGTGCCAACACTAAAATGCAATTTAACGACAAAGTTTGGGTAATGTGAACTACTCCAAGGTGTCAATTTGCCAACAATGAATTTCAAAGGTTTATAAAGGCATTGATCAGATGAATTATAAGATTTAAAAGATGTCTCTATACATTTTAATGAATAGTAAAAGCATGGCATAATGCTTCAAATAACTAAAATCACTAACGTGACACTTTGTGAAGAGGGAATAACATATCATTTTGTGGATGACAATTGTTGGCGATTTAGTTTTGGTAACCATCAACTCATCAACTTCCTCCAACCTATGTATGAAAAGAACCCATTGATATTGTTAGGGAGATGATAGATCTGGGATTGGGGCTGGTTAATTGAGGGTATTCTAGAGAAGAAGAATTGTGACGAAGAAGACTATTGTTTTTGTTTTAAATTGTATTGCACTCCTAATATTGTTGTAATGTTTGTAAGTTTATAATTGAATAAAACTCATATTATTGTTCATTGTTTTAGGAATTTGGTGTGGTGTGCCTACATGATTGGGATGTTTGACAAGACCCCCCATCATGATTGCATTACTTGGTAGCAGAGCATGGTTTCTCACTGGGAGAAGTGTATTGAGGTAAGAGATGTGTTGAGAGGCTAGATTGCTAGAAAATGTGTTGAGGTTGTGAGGGTTTGAAGTGGTGAGGGGTGTGTCAAAGGCTCTAGATATTTATTGCAGGTGTGTGAGGAGGAGGCCTACAATTACAAAGGGCTGAGAGGGATATTAAAATCATGAGAGGATAATTTTTTATTTTCCACAATGCATGGGTAGAAGACAACAGAGGAATATTTAAAGTTGTTATGAGAAAAATAAGAGAACACCCCTGAGAAGGAGAGTTCCCAAAATGGAGGAATTATTTGAACAATCTCATGTTGATATGATAAATGAGTTAAGAACATTAGTTGTAGGTTTGAGAAGGAACCCAGAGTGTGAATATGAGCATGCAAATGATGAAGAAGTTGTATATGATGAATAAGAAAGAGAGAATGACCAACTGGAAAATGAAGGAGAAGAATGATTCCTAAGAGTGCTTGCTAGAATTAATGGAGGTTCCAAAATTTTCAAGTATGTTAAACCCTAAAGAATTAATAGATTGGATAGTAGAATTGGAAGAATATTTCAAATTTGAAAACATTGTGACCCACATTAGGTAAGATTAGTGTAGACAAAACTTAAGGGACATGTTGCCCTTTGGTGGAGAGAGTTACAAAGAGAAATAATAGTAAATGGATAAATGAGAATAACCTGGTGGGATCAAATGGTTACTAGGTTAAAAGAAAAATTTATCCCTAGAGATTATGAATTGGAGTTGTCCAGAAAGCTTTAGAATTTGAAATAGAAGGATATGAGTGTTAAAGATTATATCGAAGAATTTTATAAAATTGTAATCAGATCTAGGCATCATCAAATGAATAGGGAGAAGGTAGCCAGATATATAAATGGGTTAAGATTTAATATTTAAGAGGAGATGAGTATGTTGAAGATTTCTATAGTTGAAGAGGGTTATCAGTAAGCCTTAAAATTAGAAGAAAAGATATATAGAAGGCATCATAATAATTCAAGAGGAAGAGGAAGATTTTCAGTTAGGAGAGGACAAGTAAGTAGTAGTAAAGGAAAATAGGCTTATGAAGAATAAGCAAGTCCTAAATGGAATAAGGAATTGAGTCAAGGAACAAGAGGAAGAGAATACTCGATAGGAGGACATGATAGCAACAAGAAAGGGTTCTTTAGAAAATGTTACCAGTGTGGAAAAGTTGGACATAAAGCTTATGAGTGTCCACAAGTACACCAGGAGAATAGCTAGTGAAGTGTGGAAAGAAATCATATGGCACAAGAGGATGAGAAAGGTGTATCATCACCAAAACAAGTGAAAGAACTAGAGAAAGGAGAATCTCTTATGTTTAAGAGAGTCTTAGTGAAACCAGGCAAGGAGGAGGATGGAGCATCTTAGAGAAGGGGTCTTTTTTGAACTGTATGCAAATCAGGAGGTAAGTGTTGTAAAGTGATTATGGATAGTGGTAGTACTAATAACCTAGTTTTTGAAGAAATGGTAGAAAATATAGGTTTGAAAAAGAGAAAACATCCTAGTCCTTATAAAGTCACTTAGCTACAAAAAGAACATGAATTGGTGGTGAATGAAAAATGTTCGATGAGTTTCCAGATTGGGGCATATAAAGGGGTAAAAGTTCAAATTTGTGTCACACTTCAGTCTAACTTATCAGCATAAATGAATTTAAGTATTTTCACTAAAAGTCAATTTTAATGAAATATATGTTCTATTTGGATTCATTCTAGCTAAATTAGATCTAGGCCACAACTTTTCCAACTGGAAACATCCACTAAAAACACATGTAGCATCACTTTGGGGCTAATTTACCAAAAAAAAGAAATTATTTGAAAATCTTGATGTTCTAACAACTCCTACTCATGCAAATAATCATTTTAAAAGAATCTAAAAATACTCTTTTGTAGATCTATAAGTCTACTTTGTAAAAATTTGATATTTTAAACATTTCAATTAGTGTTTATATTTTATATTTTATTTTCACTAAAAGAAGGTCATCAACACCAAAATATGATGTTGATTGTCCTCTCAAGAAAAAATAGTAAAGTTTATCAAAAATATTTGAAAAAAATATGATGCACTAGAGAAGAGATTCCATGCTGAGATGATATAATTTGAGTTGGAAATGCTTCTAGATTTGACTATGTTTTATTGTTTTCCTCAAATCCAGAAGCATTTCCAACTCAACATCATGGACTGTGGAAAATTGATGAGTACCATGATATAATTTTTTTCCTATTTTGGATAAATAGTTAAGACAAAAGTTAATGTCCCATTGAAACAATTGTGTTTTCATTACACACAACTTCAAAGATTTATTTAAAATATATATTTATTTATCAAAATGGGGAAAAATTAATCCATGCACCAAAGTTGAGTTATAAATACATAAAAAATAGAAGGAAAATAAGTGAAATTTACTATATAAAGTGCAAGGTCCCATTCAACCTTATTTTTCAACATTTTATCCCCAACTAAATTATAGTGTCAATTTTATAAAATACCATGTTTAAATAAATTTTTTAATTTTTTTTAGAAAATACAAACATAAAATACACTAAAAAATCTACATTTTATTAGTTTACATTATTTTAAAATTTAAAACATATATGTCACTTTATAGTAACTTAAGTTAAAAAGTTAGATCAATGTTAGCCATTTCCTTTATAAGAGTGTGACACAACTTTGAACTTTCACCCAAAGATGAAGTCTTAGGTGATGTTATGTCCATGAATGTCTATCATGTTTTGTTGGGAAGGCCTTGGCAATTTGATAGGGAGGCTATCTATTATGGTAGAAGAAATTTGTATACCATTGTGAAAGGTTGACAAAAATATGTTTTGAGTTCATTGAAAGAAAAAGAAAAGGGAGTAAAGGACAATAGTCATGTAGTTTTATTCAGTTCAGAAAAGTAGAAAATAAAGATGACAAGAGAGGTTGAGAACAACTCAATGTAAGCTCCTGTGAAGGGAAATACAGTTGGGAATAGAGGAAGTGGTACTAATTTTGTTAAATGACAACATAAATAATTGGAGAAAAGCGTGAAGAACATAAATAATCACTAGGGAAGTGAGGATTCAGAGAGGAAATAAAGAATTCATAGTTTGGACATTTGAAATTTTCTTGTGGAAGACATGGACCAGATTTATAGATGGGGACAAGTAGTTGTATTATACACATTAAAGATGGAGAGAAAGAAAGGAAAAGAGAAAAAGGAAGCGAAAGTGGAGTTGGAGAAATTCAACATGTAGTGAAGAGAAGAGATCAAGTGGATAAAGAAGAAGTTTGAATAAAGAACAAGCATGGGATCACCATCCCATGAACCTTCAAATGTTCATGAGTTTCTAACTCATGGAACATTTCACTTACCCAACATGTTTGATGCAGAAGCATCTGGGTTCATGAGCTATCCTGTGTCAACCAAAAATATTTTAGGTTTCAGTTTAGTTTTGTTGTGTTTTATTTCTAGTTGTGTTGTTTTTGTTAGTCTTTTTCTTTAGGAGGAATTTATATTGAATTTGGTCAATTTAAGGACTTCATCTTGTAAAGGAGCCAAAAGGGCATCTCCAGTTTCAATTTGGTGAAGTTTGGGGCAAATTGGCAAAGTCTGGAGAAAATCAAATTTTTTGGCTTAACTAGGAACATAATCAGAGTTTTGGAGTGTTCTAGGAACACTAGAAAATCTCGATGAGTTATTGTTCCTAATTGAATCACTGATGGGTTTTCATACTTAGTCTTTTTATATGGAGTTCCCAATGATTGAGAAGTTCCATATAGCCTAGAAATTTCTGATCATTCCAGATGATTGCTAAGTTCCTACTCGGGTGGAAATCCTTGACCAAAGGAACGGTTCTTGGTGCTTTCACAAACTTTGACAAGTCTTCAAACACTTAGACTATAAAGGTAAATCATGGAGTTCCCAATCACTTGGAAAACTTTGGATGACCAGTTTCAAGTTCGCCCAGTTTTAAGTCTCTCAAAAATCTTGATGAAGTTAACTTTACAAAGGAAATCAGAGAAATGGAGGGTTCCTGGAACATCAAAAAAGGTCGATAAGTTCCTAGTGTGTCATCAATCCCTAATAAGTTCTTAATGGTGTTAATGTGTCAAAAAGTGAGTCTTTGTGGTGATCGGGTGGTTCCAAATGGGGAGGAAATCCCTGATGGATTGGAACAGTTGATCGAGTAGTTCCTAATAGACTGTAAATCTCTGATGAAGGGACCAATAGTGCCAAAAGGAATGCTGAAGACCAAGGAGTTGATGGTTCATGAGAAAATTGATTTTTGAGGGGCCAATTTGAAGGTTCCTCAAAATTTTGTTTCATTGAAGACATTTTAAGAAGGTTCAAATTTTAGTGTCAACACCGAAATGCATGTTAACAACAAAGTTTGGACAATGTAAAAAACTGCAAGGTGTCAATTTGTCGACAGGGGATTTCAAAGGTTTATAAAGGCATTGTTTGGCTGAATTATAAGATTTACAAGATGTTCCTATACATTTTAATGAATAGTACAAGTATGACAGAATGCACCAATGTGGCACTTTGTGAAGAGGACAAAACATATCATTTTGTGGATGGCGACTATTGGTGATTCAATTTTGGTAATCATCGACTCATCAACTTCCTTTAACCTATGTATAAAAGGAACCTATTGCATATTGTTAGGGAGGAGATAGATCTAGGATTAGGGCTGGTTGATTGTGGGTATTCTAGAGAAGAAGAATTGTGACAAAGAAGACTATTGTTTTTGTTTTGAATTGTAGTGTACTCCTAATATTATTTTAATGTTTTTAAGTTTATAATTGAATAAAACTCATATTATTGTTCATTGTTTTAGGAATTTGGTGTTGTGTGGTTGCATGATTGGATTGTCTAACAATACCCCCTTGTCACAATTGCATTAATAGACCCTACCCATATAGTAAAACATTGTCAAGTTACCGAGGTTCAAAGTTTTGGGTTGTCTCACATTCCATGCCCAAAAGGTATCAAAATATTAGCCAAACTAAGATGCCAGTCCCGAAGGTAACATGTTAAATAATATCATCAGGAATAGGAAATCAGAGAAACCATAAAATGTGTGCCGAAAGATATTAGAATATAAAACAAAATTAAACACAAACCCCAAAATAAATAATCTATATAAGTTAAATCGAGGGTCAAGAATCAGAAATCATTAGAAACTCATACCTAAAGGCATAAAAACAAGAACACATCAAGACATCAATCCCAAAAGGATGTAGAAGTAAACTCATCATGGATCAGTGGTTAGGAATGTCAAGAGATCTATGCCTAAATGGAAAACAAATAAGTGTAGGCCTAGTCCATTGATTGGTGCAGTCGTGATCAGGGAACCTTATCAGGCAACCCAATCACATAGCTCAACAATACAACAGAAACATAAACTCATAAACACATCAGAAACTATTTTATTAAAATTTACAACACCAACCATTACAAACTTATTGGCCTTCTAGGCCTTAGCCTTAGGCTTTACAATGCAATACTCATTCAATTATGTGCTTACAACACCAAATCACTTTTCAACAACACAGAGATCAAATCTCCCACAGTCTCGCAGCCTCACACCTTATCTTGAATTCTCTACAAGTTTCCTCATGCTCTCTAGTCAAGTCTCTCTTGCTTCTCTTGATGGCCAACCCCCATAATATCCCAAATGTTTCCAATTTATACATCAACTAGGGAGAAAATTGAAAAGTTGATCGTTTCAATAGAAACTGAAGAAATAATAGTTCTTAACCGAAACTTAATGGTCGCCAAGCGGTTCAATGGTTACCAAACATATTAGAAAAATTTCCAAGTGCACAGTTGCATAATAGCCACATAACCTTTAACTTTCACCAAATAGTTAAATAGTCGAAGAATTAGATCATTGCCTCAGATATCTATAATTTGTACAATAGTCGACACTGTATACATTCAGGCTCTAAGACAATTATCAGTAAAATACTCTTTCCATGAACCATAGAGTCCTCTATCAGTGTTTTCTTAGGTTCACAAACTTAAATATTCCCCGTCACATCAATAGAAGTTTATTGGCAAATGTAGTCCTTCGCAAACTTAAAAGTCCGCCCTCCTAAGCTATTAGCAAATTAGATATTTTGCAAAATAAAATGTTTGATGGTAGAACAATTATATTCAGCAACCCCTTTATCGGTAAAGTTGATCTTTTCCAAACCTTTTATCAGTTTATCGGTAATTTTCAAAAACCATGAACTAGTCGAAGACTTAACTTTTTTTCTTCTATTGGTGATTTCTCCTCTCCATGAACTTTGGAATTAGGTTCTCAAACTTAGAATACTCTATCTTCTACTTTATCACTTGTTGGTGAATTCAAGTAACTATGAACTCCACCCTGTAAAGCCTTTATCAAAGAAATGTTGTATCGGTGAACCTAAGGGTTCCAAATTGATGGCTTTGCCAATGAAGTTCCCAAACTTTAAACTTTTCTGATAACAAAGAAAACATTCTTCCAACTGCTCTTTAGAGATTCAATTGGTAATTCATTCAATTGGTGGACCACTGACTCATCAAACTGATTGGTTCATGAACTCATAACTTTGCCGACCAAAGGTTTCCATTGGGCAAATTAGAAGAATAAGAACTTGTCTTGAAGGTTTGTCAGCGAAAGTCCTCGTCGGCAAACTAGATTGTCGACAAACTGGAGAATTTTCTGACTTGTCATAACTTAGTCATTTTTTAGCCAAATTTCACCAAATTGAAACAAGGGATACCCATTTGGCTCTTCTACATGATGATACTCTTCACTTTTCCAATTTGAGACTAAAAATCTCCTTGAAGAAAATGCCCCAAAACCAACACAAGAGAAAACAAAACTGAATAGAAAGGGAAACTGAAAACCTAAAATATTTTTGGGTGATGCTAATTGCTTGTGGACCTAGATGTGCCTGCATCAGACACACCAAGTAAATATCTTGTGAGCATGGCTCACAAAATGGAGATGAATAGTAGAACTACCCTTCTAGATTGCAACAACTTGCAGCAATCTCCATCACTGTAACAAGTTCATCAGAAACTTTATTCCTTCACCTCTTCTAGCATCTGGCTAGGACACTTGCCGTCCTCATCAACCAAGTGTGTTCTTCCTTCCTATTTCCTCTCGTGGACTCATGTCCACCACAACCCGACCTCCTCCTCCAAATTTCACTCCACTTATCACTCTTCCTCATCTTACCAATCTCCGTTCCACTCCCTCTTCTCAAGGGATCTAACCCACCATTTCCTGACCTCCTCCACCAAAATCCCTCTTCCCAATAGATCTCATCCACAGCACAACTTGTAACATCTACATACAAATCTAAATGGAATACATCCATTTTCTCCCCTACATTCACTACCTTTTTTTACATCCTTTTCTATGCCTACCATTGAAGGTAAATCATCATAACTGAATTCAGAATAAAAAATTACCTCATCGTTCTTCATTGCTACAACTTTTCCTTCTTCACCATTCACTATAATGTTTTCATTTTCACCATCCACTACTATCACTACCTTCATTTCCTCAACTGCTACAACATTATTCTCACCTTCAACCGTTACAATCTCATTATCTACATTCCTCTTCTCATCCTCTGTAACCTCTACTACACCTTCCCCTTCTTCAACCTCTTTTTCTATGCCTCCATTAGGGCATACTACTGTAACATTTTCTTCTTCCTCTTTACCTACATATACAACATCACTTGCAAGCACATCTTTGTCAGAAAAATAATGGGACTCCTTCATACCCATATTTTCCTCTTTAGTCTTCACATCTCCTACTTGTTTCGCCACCTCTTCCTGCTTATCCTGCAATGGACTCAAAACATATTCTTCCCCATCCTTTATTATGCTATACGTATTCTTCCTACCATCATGCACAACTTCTCTATCCCAAAGCCAAGGTTGACCCAATAAAACATGGCATATATCCATAGGTACTATATCACATACAATCTCATCCTTATATCTACGAATCTAAAAATCAACAATAAATTGTTCACTTACCCATATTTGACAATCTCCTTGCAACCAAGAAATATTGTAAGGGTTAGGATTCTTTCTTCTCTTCAAACTTAGCTTCTCGACCATCTCCAGTGACACCAAATTATCTATGCTACTCCTATCCACAACCACCCTACAACACTTTCCACCTAACTTGCGAATAGTCTAAAACACATCATTCCTTTGGACAGGCTCTTGCTTCTCTTTTTGTGGCTTCAAAAATTCTTTCTTCATCATAAAACATTCTCCTAGGTTCTAAGACATTCTGTCCAACACTCTCCTGTACACTCACAAAACCAACTCTCTGCAACCTGCACACAATTAAAGGTACACATTAATTCAAAAAACTCTTTCTAGTTATAGGTCCTCCCTACAAAAATCACACTCACAACCAACTCTCTCTCATGGCTTCAGTGTCTTCCCTTAGCTCTCAATTGCTTAGGACTCCTCGCACACCTACAACAATTCTCTTGAGCTCCTTGGACAACACATCCACTTCACTCTCCACCCATAGGTCCTAGTGTAGACTGCCTCATATTTGGTTCTCTGTCTACACACTCAAGACCATAGCTCTGATACCACTTCATGCAGTCATGATTAGGGAACCTTATTAGGCAACCCAATCATATAGCTCAATAACACAACAAAAACATAAACTCATAAACACATCAGAAACTATTTTATTAAAATTTACAACACCATCCATTACAAACTTATTGGCCTTATAGGCCTCAGCCTCAAGCTTTACAATGCAATACTCATCCAATTATGTGCTTACAAAACCAAATTGCTTTTCAACAACATAGAGATCAAATCTCCCACAGTCTCGCAGCCTTACACCTTATCTTGCATTCTCTACAAGTTTCCTCCTGCTCTCTCGTTGAGCCTCTCTTCCTTCTCTCGATGGCCGACCCCCATAATATCCCAAATGTTTCCAATTTATACATCAACTAGGGAGAATACTAAAAAGTTGACCATTTCACCAGAAGCTGAAGAAACAATAGTTTCTTAACTGAAACTTAACGGTTGCCAAGTGGTTCAATGGTTACCAAAAAGATTAGAAAAATTACCAAGTGGATGGATGCCTAACAGCCAGATAACCTTTAATTGTCACCAAATAGTTAAACTGTCGAAGAATTAGATCATTGCCTCAGACATCCACAATTTGTACAATAGTTGACACTGTATACATTCGGGCTCTAAGACAATTATCAGTAAAATGCTCTTTCCATGAACCACAGAGTCCTCTATCAGTGTTTTCTCAGGTTCATGAACTTAAATTTTCCTTGACACATCAATAGAAGGTTTATCGACAAATGTAGTCCTTCACGAACTTAAAAGTATGCCCTCCTAAGCTATTGGCAAATTAGATATTTCACAAACTAAAATTTTTGCTGGTATAATGCTTTTAGTCACCACCTGCTTTATTGGTAAAGTTGATCTTTTCCAAACCTTTTATCAGTTTATTGGTAATTTTCAAAAACCACGAACTAGTTGAAGACTTAACTATTTTTCTTCTATCGGTGATTTCTTCTCTCCACGAACTTTGGAATCAGTTGCACAAACTTATAATACTCTATCTTCTACTTTATCGCATGTCAGTGAATTCAAATAACTACAAACTCCGCTCCATAAAGCCTTTATCAACGAAATGTCATATCAACAAACCTAAGGGTTCACAAACTGATGGCATTGTTGATGAGTTTCCAAACTTCAAACTTTTTTGATAACAAAGAAAACACTCTTCCAACTACTCTTTAGAGATTCAATCGATAATTCGTACAATCAGTGAACCACTAACTCAATGAACTGAATGGTTCACAAACTCATAACTTTTCCAACCAAAGGCTTCCCTTGGGCAAATTTGAAGAATGTAAAGTTGTCTTGAAGGTTTATCAATGAAAATCCCCATCTGTGAACTAGGTTGTTAGAAAACTAGAGGATCAGTGAATTGAACAGTTCGTGAACTAGAGAATTCTCTGACTTGTCATAAATTAGTCATTTTTTAGCCAAATTGAAATAGGGGATACCCATTTGGCTCTTCTACATAATGTTGATCTTCACTTGCCCAATTTGAGACTAAAAATATTCCTGAAGCAAACGACCCAAAACCAACATAGGAGAAAACAAAACACAACAAAACTGAATAGAAATAGAAACTGAAAACCTAAAATATTTTTGGGTGATGCTAATTGCTTGTGGACCCAGATGCTCTTGCATCATCAACTATAAAATATTGAGAAAATCTAAACCATGTAGCTTATCTAGGTCCATATATATAATCAACTAATTAATTACTAGTATCTAGTTTATAGGATTGGCTACCATATCTAGCCACAGGGTGGCTCTAGCCAAGTTTCCAAACTAGTTTCCAATTTGTAGTTTTCAAGGTTAACTATCATCTTTAGACATAAGGTGGCTCCCACAAAGTTGCTAAACTAGTTTCCAATTCCTAGTTTCTAGGGTTGGCTACCATATTTATCTATAGGGTGGCTCCTATCAAATTAGTTTCTAATTATCATCATTAGTACCTTATTTTTTGTCCTAGGCTCGCCCTCTTTTATAGGTGGCTCCTTGATAGCCCTCATCTCCATTATCACTAGCCTAGTTTCTAATTGATAGATTTCTAAGGTATCCATATCTAGTTTTTGACACAAGTCACTTCCACACTTCCAATCCTTAGATTTGCTTAGGGAACAGACCTCCATAGATCTCTCCCACCAAAAAAAAAGGTTAAGATCAAGCTTGATTCCACTTAGTTATCAGATGTTTCCAATTTATGCTTAGAGATTGTGATTTTTAATTATATAGACATGTTGAAACATGATGATGATGTCATTTTCTATGTTTCTATGTTTAGCCTAGTTTGTTTTATTGAGCATATAGTGGCTACTCTATTTGGGTGCTTTGTAGGAACAAGTACAAGAGAAAAATCAAGAATAAAGATCAATGATGAAGATTGGTATCCCTCCATTTTCTATTCAGTATCCTTTACATTTAATGATTAATGTTAATGTACTCATCCTTTACAAAACTTACTCCTATAGCCCATTGTTAGCCTAATAAAGTCATGGCATAATGTAAATTCAATTTGCATACCCTATAGCTTCCTTATTACATTTTTATCCATTTTAACCCCTAGTCCATGTGTGTGTGTCTTGTGTTATTTTGAACCCTTTTTCCTAGACTATGTTACCCCTAGCCATCCATATCCCCTTTCCTATGTTGAACCCATGGCCTTGTTTTAGAATTCTTATGTGTTCCCTTTCATTTAATTTTTATCCCCGTCCCATGTCCTAATCTCACATTTCATTTCACATTGATTTATCCCCCTTAAATCCCTTATCAAACTATAAAATGTTGTTCCTAGCTCCATCCTATGTGCAAATGCAACCATTTCCCATCCTAAATCTTTCCTTAACATACACAAAATTAATGAGGACCTGCCACTAGATATCTCCCTTCAAGCTTAAGGTCCCCTTGGAAATTGAACTAAAATTTCATTCATGGACAATGTTGACAATTTTCCACCAAATAGGTTGGCCTTGATTTTTCATTCTCCTACCACAATATTCGAATGCATGATAATGAATTGCTAGGGATTCCCTCCTACTAAATTTATCATCTTTGAAATCCCAAAGAAAGCTCTTTTAAACATACCACCTTTGCCTCATTTTTATATAGAAAAAAAATATATTTTGAGTTATTCATATGGTTTTAGCCATTTTTCTCATGGATGATACCCCAACACTACTTCAAAAATTCTAGGAGTGTGTGATAATGAAAAAGAAAACTCTATTGTAATTCAATTCATTCTAATTTTAATGTTTATTTGTAAACTAGATTAATGCCTCCTAAGATTAATATAAATCCTAAAAATATAGACTAGATGTGGATGCTATTAACTAGAAAACACAACCTTTCTAAGCTAATAGTAGTAATCAAATAGGAAATAAATGTTTTCAAGAAAATCAAAAAATATTTTGAGAAAGAGAAATTAGAACTGGAAACAACACCAATAGAATAACCTATCACCAAGAGGAGGGAGCCCTAACCAAGGATGCTAATGTGTCACATAGACATTTGTGCCATGGATTATCATCCGTATGGAACCATATAGTTAGTAGGGTATGGAAACTTCAATTTGCACTTCCTCAAAGGCTTTTTATTCAACCTGTGAGATTTTTTGATAATCTTGCAAAGAAAAACAAAAGGAAACACAAGTATAATAGATGGATAATAAATAAATGTATAGAGATCAATGATTAATATATTGAAACATTGACAAGTAAAATTTGACCAAATCTCTATTCATTTTATTTCTCTATATGTCTTGCTTCTAATAGGACTAAAAATAAGATTGGGACTACTAAGGAGTTTTCTAGGAATGGTGAAACCCTTTCTTTGGTCTTTCAAGCTCCATGACTAGTAAAATTATAAATATGTTGAGAAAAGTATGTGCACCTATCCTAAATGTGTTTAGGAGCTAGGATACAGTGACAATGTGATTCTAGGAGTACCTCCTTGATCTACGAGGAGGACACTAGGCCTAGTATGAAAAATAACAAGGATGGAAAACAAGAAATGGGTTCGAGTAAATGGGTAGGGGTTTTGTAAGCTTACCAAAATCAAGGGAATACTTAGTGGAGAGGTAGATATTCCTCATGGATTCACTCCTAGTACTTTTTAGGAATTTTATCAAAAAATGCAAGGCTCTTGGGGAGCCCAATTCATAGGAAATTTCCAAATGGATTTGAGAGATAAAACAAATGTGCTACTTACTAAAATGCATAGTAGAGATGGAGTCTTTTAGAGAATGAATATAAGTAGCTCAAAGGAATCTTAAGAGAAACCCTAGCCTTTAAGCCTCTTGCATGATTTGTTCTCTCCTTGATTTCAAATCTACAAAATGGGATGTAGAAACAGGGACCTATGATAGTGATTCTATGCCTAGCCTCAAAGTTGTACTATCAAATGTAGAGCTTGAAGTTGATTACAACTATGGAGAAAGTGCTCAAAAATTCTTCATTCATGCATTCATTCATGTCTACCTTCTAGAATCCTACTACATTTTTATTATAAAAACTTTCCTTTTCTATTTCTCTTAATAACTAATGGCACTTGCTATTTTTCTAGATTCCACTAGATTTGATTCAAGGAATCATGTGTAAAATAGACTATCATGTCCATCGGAGGTGTTATGATGATCATTGGTCATAATGAGGTATCCATATGCAACTATAATTCATAGTTCATGATATTATATGGTATAGGATTCTAGTGCATCATGCTACCATCCAGGGAGAATGACTCCAAATTAAGCATGAAGGTATAGAAGGGGTTAAAGAACAATCTTCCAATTTAGATTTTACAAATGACCCAATTTTTGGGAGATTACCTAGGTTGAGTTCACATGATGGGGTCATCTAGGTGGTTGTAATAAATAATGCAAAATTGTAGGGTATGCAACATATTTGACTTGATATTTTGCCCCCACTTTAGCATGCTAAAAGTGTGGGGTACTAAGCATGCTAAAATCTATTAATGAAATGCTAAAATGAAATTTTTCTATAAAAAAAGGATACTATGAAGCTATAGAGATTCTTCAGATGGAAAGCATGATGCTCCCAATTTAGAACCTACAAAACTACAGTATTAAAACCACACGCCCTACAAAACCCCAATAACATGTAATCCTAAAAGATAAAGGATTATATTCAATGTAATTTACAAAATGAATGTGTTATTGAATCATATGATCTAATACACAGGAAAATAAAAATATAAACATATTGTACATATAAAAATAAAGCACACATATAAAAGATAAAAATGTGTCAAGGGATAGAGAAAGAGTACAAATAAATGCTTTGAGGGAGCAATGAAAGATGTTGCAAGGAGCAATGGTGAAATAATTTTGGGAGTGTAAAAGATGCTTTAGGGAGTAGGCTTATCAATGTTCAAGGTATGAAGTAGTGTAGAAGGGATGTCCCCAAGGAAAGACACAAAAGACATCATAGAAACAAGAAAAATCCATGAAGAAACACTAAGGGTTCTATATGTTTGGGGTTGGTATGAATATATAAGGAGTGATAATCATGAAGGAAAAAGGACTAAACTTCCATCATCTCCCAAGAATGTAGAATAATGAGAACATAGGAAGAATAGCATATGAAAGAAAAGTGTTCAAAAAATCATTTTGGGTGAACATGGAAGAGGCCTAAATATCCTGATGCTTTGCATCATCCCCAAAAATTCAAGGAAAATCATATTTATGACATATAGAAGAAGTCAGATGCATACAGAAGAATGTCATGACTTTTCCATTTCCCTTGTATCCATGTCCCTATGGGGGAAGCATGGGTTCTCCAAGAGAAACTAACAAGTACACACCAAGAAAGAGCAAATGGATAAAAAATAATTAGGAAAGCCACATACATATATACAAATAAATGATATAAAGTTACTACTCCTTAAAGTTGCAAACCAATAGTTCATCCTTCTCCCAATCTCAATTGTTATGGTGGAATAGAGCTTGACAAGCCAACAAGACCAAAACTAGAGCAATACTAGGTGAAGATCCATCACTAGAACATAGGACAGTTGCTAGAGAAACATATTCCTCAGCATCCTCAAGTGAGGTGAGGGTCAACAACCTCATAAAGATCAATGATAGCGAGGGAATGTCAACAATGGTCATATAGGAAGGTGCCAAAATAGTCCTATCATAGAGGACAATATGTTGCTACTACTCAGCACTAGTATCAGGGAGAAACAAATGAAGGTGGAGGAGGAGCCTCCACCGAATCAAGACTAGATGAGGAAGACCGTAAAAATGAAGGGTGAATGTTGGTTTTGGACTAGTAGTATGGTAGAGTAGGCTAGCGCTCCTTCTTACACTTAGGATGCAAGCATGTGATGTCTATGTCTATCGTGTCTGGATAGAGAACATCTAGGAAAACTTGATGGTAAGTGAACTTAAATGGAACTAGAGAATCTAATTTTTTTAGGAATGATAAAAAATTAGGTAGGTCAAGTGGCTAGGAGAGGGGCAACAAGTTTGGTGTGACAACAATGATCAAAGGGTCATAAGAAGGAGCCACGATAACTTAAACTTTTTGGGTGTTGGTCTAATGATCCTAGGATGACTCGTCAAAGGTGGACTCACCAGACAAATATTTAGCCATAGCACATTGGTGATTCTTGCATGCTCACACAAGTTGGTTGTCTCTAGTGTGGGTAGAGGGCTTATTAGGGTCTAACTGAACAAACCACTTTTCTCCAACCATCACTGTGATGGTGGGAGGATTAAATGCAACAATTGAAGGTTTGGCAGTCCCAAAAGTAGAGGTAGATCTTTGAAACAAAGATGATTTTCCCCTACCCATGGTATAGGAAGTGTTAAAACACTCTGATATACTCAGAGGGGGGGGTGAATCAGTATATGCCACAATTTAATCCAATTCAAATTTAACTTCAAAAACTTACTACTACCTTAAACAAATCAACATATAATGAAGCAATACAAAACACAATTACACAACCATACAACCATAACACTAGATTTACATGGAAAACCCTACAAGAGAAAAACCACAGTGAGAAAGCTTCTTGGATCTACTATCCAAATCTAGCCTCACAAGTAAAAATAGGTTTACAACAAGTTTTATGGGCTACAACCCAAAGTAAGCTACTGTTGGCAACATAGTCAACAGAAACTGCTCTGATGGCAACAAATCATAGTAAAGGGGTTTTTAGTCATGGCACCAAGGTTTGGTAAAGGTTTGGAAGACTAACTTAGTTAAAATGGCTAAGTATGGGCAAGCTACAGAGTGACAGAGATAGGGTCAGTATACCTCCGCAGTTGAAGATCATTAAATGCAGTTCAGGTACATTATTCATAGATATTTGGTGATCACATGTTCTAGTTTTCAAGATCTGGCTTCCTTCAGAAGCCATATGGTGAAATGTCTAAGTATGAGTGAACAGAGTTAAGATAGGAACAGTGCACAGTATCAAAGTAAAAGGGTCCACATTCCTCCGCTGTTACATATTTTGTCTTGCAGTTCTGAGTCAACAAAGATACTTATTATGACTACCTAAATCTAGAGTTATATCTTCTAAAGTTCTTTTCATCACATTATACAAGTTGTTCTTTATAGGCTTACAGTCTAACAATGTTTCACAGTGACTAAATGACAGTTCAGAGATCCGCATTTATCTGTAGTTGAATACTATGTTCTGTGGTTCTAAAGGTATGACAAGAGAGCTATAATGGATATTGGATATGATTTTTAGAGTCTCATATGGTCCGCATTGGAAGTTATGATGTGACAGTTGAATTGGTCAAGTGTGTACTTAAGGGATAAGCCGACAGACATGTTAGATCTATATGCAATGAAGATATATTGTTTGAAAAATCAATCTAAGTGGTTAAATGATTGGTCCCAACCTATATGAAGACTATTGTATGTTTGTTTGGGTCCACACACTGTTTGTGCACAAGATCAAGCCAACAAGGTATAACATTTATATACATGTTTCATGTTTGGCTTACCGACCTAAATGTGATATAAATCTTGTTGCAGATATATATACTTAATGGATTTCCATGTTGGAGGTATGGATAAGTGTGAAGAAAGTGTGAATTAAATGTGTGTGTGATCTAAGGTAGTTTTGTGATCAGAAAAAGAGAGAAAAAGCATAAGGATAGAGCATATGTGAAGCAGAGTAGAAAAGCAGAGCAGACATTATGAAGACATTTGAGTCTATATACTGAGTTATTAATGGAATTGCACTTCAGCATTCTATAAATGCATTTGTATTAGTCATCTCTTGGCAATGAGCCAATCCTTCTTCTATCTTCACTTCTATTTTCTTGGTAGTGAGCCTATTGTAGTGAGCACTTCTTTGGACAGTGAGTCCTTGGGCAGTGAGCCTTCATGTAATTCAGTATTGTTATCATAATATATTGTGAGCTAACACTCGCCATGGTTTTTCCCTTTTTGGGTTTTCCACATAAAAACCCTAGTGTCTATATGTTATGTCTTTATGGTTGTTGTTCTTATGTTTGTTTTGCTTTCAAGTTATTGAATGTGGTAAATGGATTAATAAATGTTTGAAAGAGAAGTTTTATAGAATACTGATTCACCCCCCCTCTTAGTATTCTTTGTGATCAATAATTGGTATCAGAGCAAGGTTCCTTGGAAGAAGTCTAACCTCTTGAGGAAGATCTGGGAAGGAATACTCATGGTAGCTAGAAGGTATCCTACTCCAGGTAGTTTCACAATTGATCAAGAATTAAAAATAGCTCTTGAGGATCTTGATAAGTATGAAGTAGAGATCCAGGATTTGAAGTAAAATGTCTAAGAAGCTAATGAATGCATTCTGAAGCTAAGGGAGCAAGTCAAGAAGTTCAAAGAAAAGAGCAAGGAGCTAAGTGAACAATTGAATGAAGCAAATGAAACCCTAAACAACTTAACATTGGAAATTGAAGAGAAAGGGGATATTGAAAAGCATCTGAATCAAGTTGTAATGGATAAGTCTGAGGAATGTAAAAAATTGGCTAAAGATGTTTTGCTTCTAAAATATGATCTGGAAGCAGCTAATAGATATAAAGAAAAATTCAAAATAAGATATGCAAAGCTTAAGAAGTTGATTGAAAGTCAGAAGAGTTCAAATGACAAGAAAGGCTTGGGATTTGAAAAAGGAGAAAGTTCTAAATTAGGTCAATAAAACATTGAGATGAAGAAAAACAAAGGCAACCAATTCCAGAATTAAAGAAGAAGACCTCCGGTCAGGCAACCAAATGCTCAAAGGTACCCATCTTTCAATGGCTATTGTT
The DNA here is from genome assembly GCA_027924645.1 of Cunninghamia lanceolata. Classification (NCBI taxonomy): domain Eukaryota; kingdom Viridiplantae; phylum Streptophyta; class Pinopsida; order Cupressales; family Cupressaceae; genus Cunninghamia; species Cunninghamia lanceolata. Next base: position 1,302,828 of record BSBN01001513.1, on the reverse strand, counting down.
TTAATTGCAACAATTCTGGTCACAAGGCTACTCAATGTAGGATTAGAATGAATTAGAATGTTCCATCATTCTCTGGTCAATGTTTCAATTGCAAGAAAATTGGTCATAGATCAAATGAATGCAGAAGTCTGGTGAGGAATGGTTTTAACAATGCAAGGAATACTTAATCCTTCAATGGAAAGTGTTTTACATGCAATAGATTTGGGCATATGGCTAACCAATACAGAACAAGAATGAATCCAATAAATAGAAGGAATCAGGGATAGATAAATGTGGTATGCTACAATTGCAATAAGTTTGGACATATTGCAAGATTCTGTAGAACTAAGAATGAGAAAAGAGACTATCCTACAGAGACGAGGAAAACAGAGTAGAGAAAAGATAAGGTTACAAACAAGATTAATCCAATGGAAATAAAGAAGGAAATGAGCAAGGTCTAGATTAACAAGGATGTTAATGAGGTTAGGGATGAATCTGCACTAGCTTCTGGTGTAGATACTTCCTCTAAGAAGTAAATTGGGAGCTCTAGCTTAGGGGGAGTTGCATTGAAAATCCAAATCCCCTAGCCAGATAGTCAGTACTGGATCCAACATGAAAACATGATGAAAAGCTTTATATGATAGATCTTTTGGAAGAAATTCTGGTAGAAAAAGTTCAAATATAGAGCATTGTGGAGAAATTCTAATTGATTGTATTCTAGAGAAAAGACTTTGACAGCTTTTTTCAACATACATTTATGATGACTTAGGTTTTCATATCAAGGGTTAAAAAGGAGCTCATTCAACATATGATTCACTTTGCATTCAAGCTATCAAGTATCTAAGAGAAATTGAAGGTGAATTCCAAGCAATTTCAATGATCTCCAGAGGTTCAAAGTGACACAGAGTGATTTAAGCAAAGAAAACCCTAGCTCGGTAGAAAAAGGTATTTCCAATTGAAACCCTATTGTGAATTTGTTTAAATCTTTGCAAAAATGGCAACCCCACAAGTTGTTGATATCACTGAGAGAGCTTGACCAAAATTCAAGAAACATCCCTTCAAATCAATAGAAGTTGATCAAATGCGTGCATTTTTGGGTATACCATATGGTGTAATTCACGTGGAGGATATTAGGGCTTACATTCATGTTGCCCTAGAAGAACATGGTGACAGTAAATTCATAGATTTATACCTAAAACATTTAAGTGGGGACCAATTTGAGTTGAAGGAAGAATACAAGGCTTTGGAAGTGAAGAAATTCATTCAGTACAAAGACTTACCTACATTTGCGAAAGATGAATGGGTCTGGTACATGTTGAGTAGGATCCACAATGAGTTCATGTGGCTTGAAATGCCCTTTAAGATCACCAAGGATGCCATTAGGACTGTGACAGGTTTAAACTCTACTGTTAATGTGCCCCTACTAAAAGCTATAAAGAATAACACTATGACAAGCAACCAGAGCCCAATTTGATAAGAGGGCATTAACTATTAATGATATTGCAAATCATGCAGTGAGGTTTGCATCAATGGTAATTGGATATAAGATCTATTTCACCAACCGGGAGAACTCTATCTCTGGTACTGCTATATACACTGCTTATCAGATGATTAAGGAGAATACAAACTATGACCTCTGTGAATTGCTACGACAATAATTAATGGAAAACTTGAAGAAGACAAGGGATAAAAAATACTCCTTCAAGTTTGGTAAGTTGATCATCTGCTTATTCTTCTATTTCATGCATGAATTACCAAGTATGAAGAATTTGTTCTAGTTAAATAGTCAACCGGTTGCAGTGCAAATTAGAAATCATCTAAGCAACATAGGAAGTCATGAGGAACAAACCACAGCCCTATGGGTCTATTTCAAGAATTTTTAGAGAATTATGTAGTCTAGGGAAAGGATCCCTAAGGGAATTGTAGACAAATACAAAAATGACATATGCTTTATTGTCACAAAAGACCAATGTATGATAGAGGTTGTTGAGCCTAGGACAGTTTAGATTATGCCAATGGGGTATGAAGTAGATGGAAAAATACTGGACAATTATGCCCAACACATGTTGAGTAAACCCAAGGACCCCAAAGAAGAAAGATTTGGGACCTATGAGGAGCTATCATCAAAAGTCCATATTAAACAGAGGATGCTTGAAATTTAGAATAAGGTAAGAAAAATAGCCAAAGAATATGTACAAAATTAGGGATTCACAAACAAACAAATCTCTGAAGCAAGAGAAAAACCTCAAGAAGATAGGGTAACAAAAGAAAAGAAGGAAAGTGAACCAGTTATGGCTCTAGAAGAGCCTAAGAGGAAATCAGAGAACCCAACAGTGACAAAAAGAAGAACTAGAGGTTGTACCTCTGCAGAAATTACATCTATATCCTTTGGTCCCACACCTTCTGCAAGTGTGGAAGCCCCTACAACAAGCCACAAAAGAATGAAGACAAAAGAAAAAAGAGTGCATGTAAGTATAGGAGTTGATGAGGAGGAAACATAATCTGATGAAGAGATTAAAAAGATGAAGGTTAAATCAGCAGAAGCCTCTGGCACTGGTCAAGGCAAGTCCTTCGGTAAAGGTAAAGGAAGAAAGAAGCAAAAGAAAGTAGAGCCTATAAAAGTACAGGCTACAATAACCCTAGAGTATGTATTGAAGGCCATTACAGTTGATGGCAATCTAAAACCTATTGCCCAACTGTATGATGGCTATGATGATGTAAACAAAAGTATCATTGAGACTGTTGTTGTCATATACCTGGACATATACAACAAACCTCTTATTGAGATAATTTCTGATCTTCCAAATAGTTTGGGAAGCTTAATGTCTACAAGAAAAGAAGCTACTATGCCCAAGGACATTGAGCTTAGAGAACATACACTAATAAAGCTATGTCCTGAAATCACCCCATAAGAAAAAACAAAAGTCTACAAAGTGCTTCATAAAGAATTTAGAACAAAGAGGAGAATGAACACTCTAATGGCAGATGAAATTGAGAAGGTATTCAAAGAAACTAAGGAAATCACCCTGAGAGTGTTGAAGGAATTTCATTTCCCAACCATAAATGATAATGAAGAAACAAATGTTGGAGATGGTACATCTATTCCGGATGTCAACATGGACCAACGGCCAAACAAAAATGATGAAGAGATGAAAGAAAAGAAAAATCAACCCCCTGCTACTGGTAATCTAGACACTACTAAAGGGACCAAACTAAAACAAGTTCTCCTCTAGATTGACAAACTGATGAGAAGATTGATGAGCAAATCAAAGTTGATGATCAAGAACTTGATCAAGATAAGATGAGCCCTGCACTGGAGAAAAATATTGGTCAGCAAGAAAATATGGACATGGAATCTCTGGAACAATATCAAGAAGAAAAAGTGTATGAAGAAATGACAAGAGACATTGCTGCTGCCCCAGGTGATTCTATCACAGAATTTTCAGAGAGACAACAAGATTTGGATAAGTCTGAGCTCCTACAAGGATCAATCAATTTGCCCTCATTGTCTCTTGTGCAAAAATTCAAACTAGTGTCAATTGTTCAAGCAAAGGCATGGGAAGAGATGCTAAAGTCACACATGTAGGATAGTGAACTCATTGGTGAAGCATCTAGCATCCTGGAAAAGTTGATGCCTTCATACCAAAAAGACACATCACTGCCACCAACGAATCAGCTCAAACACCTAATCAAATCTGTAAGTTCTCATTTTGAGTCATTTGAAAAGTCTATAGAAATAAAAGTTAGAAAAGAGTTTGATGAGAAGAGATTAACTGAGTTGAAGACCATGTTGATCAATGATAAAACTTTATTAGATAATGGAATAAATGGTATATAGAGTGCCATTAAAGAATCTTGTGATTTGTACAAATTTTATTTATCATGGCCGGATGTCACAAAGGAGTTAGAAGAAAAGATCAAGGATCTGGAACTACAGCTGACAAATATCTCTAAGTCATTTTGTATACACCTAAAGTTGGCATGACTCTACTTAAATAAATATTTTAAATATTTATTTCATCAGTCACATTCTACTATCAATAAATAAATACATTTATTTATTTATTCGATTCACTTCCTCTCATTTAATTAAATAAATTACATTTTATTTCATTAATTAAAATCACTTACACCAACTTCATTCTTCTAAAATAATTAAATAATTTTAATTATTTAATTAAAACCTCTTATTCTTCCAAATTTAAATAAAATGCAAATTTTATTTATATAAAATCTAGAATCTTCACAAAATAAAATATATCTCTATATTTTATTTATTCTTCTCAAATATCCACAAAAATAATTAAATAAATCTTTTATTTAATTATGCTTTCTTATCTCTTCGAAAAATCATTCTTATCTTCCAAAAATAACTTTCCTCTTGTCACACAAAAGCAAAATCACTTTTAAAGCATGTTCTAAAGCAAATCTTCTCTTAAATTAGAAAAATAAATTCTAATTTAAGAAAATCAAATCTTATCCTCATCAAGAGAGGAGTTAACTCAACTAAACTACTTTTGGAATGACATGTGTCCTTCTATTGGATGCACGTTCCTCAACAAGCCTCCTCCGTTGATCTCTTCTTTTCTTCTCAACCATTGATCTTCCCTCACTCTCTTCTATAAATACAACCTTCTTCTCTTCATTTCATATCTGGATTTTGTATAAACTTATGTTGTAGAGATACTGATGCGCCTTTGGTACCCCTACTCCTGTTTGAGCATCCTCATTCATAATCCATTTCTGTATTTGAAGCTCATCTTCAAATACACAAGTATCATAGCCATTCACTCTTTGTCATCTTCAAACAAGCAAGCAAGCAAAATCTTCTGACGGCTTTTATTATCAAGATCAAAGAGAGATAGGCAAGCTACAAAAGGTGAAAGGTAAAAGGTGAAGGTATCATTGTTTTCATTGTTTTTAATCTTTCTTTATCTTCATATTTTGTAGATGTTTGGGTTCTTATTTTCATTGATTTGAATAACCTGTTTTCCCCCTCACATTTTTGGTTCCCACCGTGGGGCCCTTGCCCCTCTACTAATCAAAAAATCTAAGTTTTCTTGAAGATAGGTCCGTACAGGTGACGTACAGGTCTCTGACAGTGTTTTTGCGCATTCGGCTTTTGAAACAATGCATCTGCCTTCCAAAATGACGCATCTGATGAAATGGCGCATCTGACCTCCCGATTTGCACATTCACCTTCTGCTTTTGTGCATCTGACCAAGCGATGCATTCGACCCTCACAGTTGCACATCTGATCTCTAAAGTTGTGCATACAACTCAACAGTGGCACCTGAGTTCCAATTTGCGCATACAATCTACCATATTGCGCTTCTGTTGAACTTGCGCATACACTCTGCCAACTTGCGTATATACCCTTTCAGATTGCGCTTCTATTAAAATTACACATTTATCTTGCCTTTTTGCGCATTCACCTCATCCTTTTGTGCATCTGCTTCTTTTGTGCCTATGCCTCGTCTTTTTGCGCATTTGATCTTTGTATTTGTGCTTCTGTTCAAAAAGCCGCACACTCCCTGTTTCTGCGCATTCAGGCTGTAGTGTTGCACATCTATCTTCTGATTTCTATTTTAGGTTTTTTGATTTTGGCATGCTGGAACTAACATCTATTTTGCAGGAGTAGTGGCTGGATTAGGTCATCTAGATGAGTGGACTAGTTCACTTAGACTAACTAGGGGTGAAAGTAACAAATGCATTTCATGACAAAACTACACATAGTCCCTAACTAGGAAGGAAGTAATTGGACCAAATTGCTATCTTGCATTGTGGATTTATTTTCTAGTTTAATCACTGCTATCTTCTACAAATGGGAAATGAACAATTCTATGATTAATCACTTTCAAAGTTAACAAATGGGAAATGAACAATGCTATGATTAATCACTTTCAAAGTTAACAAATGGGAAATGAACAATGCTATGATTAATCACTTTTCAAGTTAACAATCGTGTGAGTGCACAAGTAGATTAACTCATTTAGTTTTTCTATTTTTAACTAGGTTAGATAAAAAAGTGTTCTCTGTGCTTGCGAATGACAATAGGCTTATGCTCTCCCCTTAACTGGGTGATCAAAGTGCCAGACTTGTCATTCTTTTTGTCAAACCTTTAGGGGGGCCTGCCCTTGGATGCACACTTGTCCAAGTGGGAATGACCCTGAGTGGTAATAGGCTAAAGCCAAGCCCAGCTAAGCCCTACCAAGCCACTTAAAATAAATTGTGCTTGGGGTGAAAACCTCAAGCAACGAGTGCTGCTGTGTTACATCAACGGCCAACCTCCCCAAAAACCCTCATAGGCGTAACCCTTTGAGGCCGAGAGACTCCATAACGGAGAGTAGTGCTGCCGCATGTGTAACCACTCGAACGGTTGCCCTATCTAAGAACCAATTATGTAGCAAGCCAAAAACCCCTATTCATTGATGCAAAGGGTGGAGCTCTTGAAGCGGCCTTTATTCAAGTGACTCTTAGTAGAGGTAGCAGGGACAATCCTAAGGTTCAGTGTGGGGACGAGCCTAAGGAAACCTGAATCTGGTATGCATGAGAAGTGAGTGCCGTGGAGGGGAGCTGGTGCTACCAGATTCTGGACTACACGCTTTGAGTGGCACAGCTAGAGGATTCAACGAATATTGTCACATCTAGCCTAGGTTGTACTTGTTTTGAGTCATCATAGTCCAAAAATGCAAAAAAATATAAAAAGATAAAAATCATGGAAAACTTCTACATGTTTGCTATGCTTTTGCCATAATTGAACATCAACATCACCAAAAACACCAAGTTTTTCAAACCAAAAACACCAAGTTTTTCAAACCAAAAACACTAAAAAATCCTGAAAATGATCCAAAATTTTCCAAAATTCAGAGAAAACAAGCAAAAAAGCCAGAATTACTCATTTGCCTCAACTTATTGTGCATCTACTTCGACTTATTGCGCATTTGATTCAGTGGCGCATTTAAACAAATGCAGAATTGCACATTCACTCTGACTTCTTGTGCATTCAAATTGTTGCGCATTTGAACTAGAGAACAAAATTCAGTACCTTCCAAAAGTAAACTATCAAAAACCATCTTCAAAACCTGTTTAATTTTTTAAAATCTGATTGAGACCTTGCAAATCAACCATTTCTCCTTCTTTTCCGCACCATAGCTGCTTGCTCATCCAAAATCTTGCCAAAATCTTCTTCCAAATTTCTAACAAGGGTATAGCCAAATTATTCTTGATCAAAATCAAATCTCAAGCAAAAACCTAGTGAGGCTCCCATATCAAGGGTTACTTATCATTTCGGAACTCCATTAGGGGGTTGTGCAAATGCTAGTCAACATCAAGTAACAGATTCCTAACATCCTAGCTTTTGACTATCGCTTTTGTATATCCCACTTTGTTTGACACCACCTAGATCTAAGAAGAACCTTGCTAAAACCTTGTTTCATTCTAGCACCTTGCTCAAATTTTCCAGTCTTACTCCATCCCATTTCTGTATGACCCTTGCATGGTCTTGACAGGATTACAAAAACAAAAATAGTTAGAAATGGCAGAGAAAAGTGTCCTCAATGGTCACGAAAGTGACGAAGAACCTTCCATAGACGAGATCCTCCACATGCAGCATGACCCAAAATTTCTACGCCTATTAGAAGGGGTGCTTGCCCAAGACCCATCAAAATTCTTTTTACATCTAGCAAGTCTAGGAGCCAAACTCCCTAAGGATTATGACATGGAGGCTCTCAAAGAAACTAACGAAGAGAGAATCCCTGAAGGAAGTAGACATGACGAAATACCCACGGATAAGAGCAAAACAACAATTGACTCCTTGGATGCCCTAAACCTAGTAAACCAAAAGGTTGAAGCTCTCCAACAATAATTTTTAGACATGAAAGCGGGAACATCGACTAAAAACTACACCCTAGAGGATATTTCACCATATCCTTTTGATAGGTCTCTAATCATGATTCCCTTCCCCTCAAGATTTGAGGTGCCTAAATTTGATAAGTATCGAGGGAAGGGCGATCCAAGAGATCATATCAGAGAGTTCAATGTTGCTTGTCTAGAGGTCACACATAACGACACTTACCTTATGCGACTATTTCCTCGGAGCTTGGGAGGACAAGCCATGGATTGGTTCTCTAGACTGCCACCTGGTATTAAAACATTCAATGAACTTGTCAACCAATTTGTCACCCACTTCTCATACAATATTGAGCACGACATCTCAATATTGGATCTCTATAACACCAAACAGAAAGGAGGAGAATCTTTTGCTACCTTCTTACAAAGATGGAGACAACTGGCAAGCAAATACCCACACCAAATACCAGAGAAACAAATGCTAGAAATGTTTGTCCACAATCTGCAAATGGACCTAAGTTACCAAATCTAAATCCAATGTCCTACATCTTTTATCAAGGTCATTGAGATGGGCCTCATCATAGAAAAAGCCCTAATCACTAAAGGTCAAATCAAGCTCTCTAAAGACTCTCCCAATACCAACACCAACAATGACAAACCTAGATTCTGGATGAAAAACAAGAATGTTGTGAACGACGGGGTGGTGGATGCCAAAATACAGCACCTAAGAAACCAATTTTTAACCTATCAACACCTCAAAATAACCCCCCGCAAGACAAACCAAGAAATACCAAATCTAGGTTTACCAACTTTCAACCTAGGAGAACGTTCACACCTTTGGATGAGTCACTAGAAACTGCCCTATAGAAGCTAATCGCCAACAATCTCATAACGCTTCTCTCAACACAAGAGTACGAACCAAAGGTCAAACCTCGTTGGTGGAACGACAATGATTTTTGCGAATACCACCGAAACAGGGGGCACAAGACAAATGATTGTATCACACTTAAGCATATAATCCAAGACTTAATAGAGCAAAACAAAATATATGTCAATGGACAATCTCATGGACATACCTCCAACAGCGATCATCAGGCATTCAAAGATCCTCTTCCTAACTACGAGCAGGGAGGACCTTCCAGCAGAAATAACAGTGGCTCTAACAACGCAAACTACACAAATGCCATCTTCAAACAAGCAAGCAAGCAAAAGCTTCTAAGGGCTTTTATTATCAAGACCAAAGAGAGATAGGCGAGCTATAGAAGGCGAACGGTAAAAGGTGAAGGTATCATTGTTTTCATTGTTTTTAATCTTCCTTTATCTTCATATTTTGTAGATGTTTGGGTTCTTATTTTCATTGATTTGAATAACCTATTTTCCCCCTCACACATTTCATCAGACAGTTGAGTCAGTAAGTAGCAAAGAGATACAAGTTATCAATATTCATAATGACTTAAGTAATCTAATGAATAAGAGGGATCAAATGAAAAATAGAATGTGTCAGTTGAGAGGACTAATAAGTCCTAAGATAGACTCAATGTCAAATCTTGCAGCAGAAGCACTGCAGGTAAGTGCACTAATTGACACACCCTCTAATATACAGAAGGCAGAGAAATTATTCTTCCTAATAAATGGCAATATTAAAATTTAGGACAATACAAAGAAGAGTTGGGATGGAGAGCTAGATCAAATAAAGATCATTTTCAATGACATCCTACAACCCACAACAAATTAAGTTGAAGGTTGTACTTGTACATATGTGGCAAAATATAACAGTTTTTGCATTTTTTGTTGTCTTGACACAATTTTGACTCTTGTACATATACCTTTTCCCATTGATGTCAAAGGGGGAGAATAAAACTAGTGAAAAATGGGCAAACACCTAAGGGGGAGAAGAAAAATAGAGTGTATATAGAAAGGGGGAGAAGATAAACATTTTTCACTAAGTGTTGCCATCAATGCTAAAGGGGGAGATCGTTGGCAACATAGTCAAGAGACGCTGCTCTAATGGAAAGTTCTATGTTGTCATTGATGGCAACAAAACATAGTAAAGGGGTTTTTAGTCATGGCACCAAGGTCTGGTAAAGGTCTGAAAGACTTAGTCAAAATGGCTAAGTATGGGCAAGCTACAGAGTGATAGAGATTGGGTCAATATGCCTCCACAGTTGAAGATCATTATATGCAGTTCATGTATGTTGTTCATAGATATTTGGTGATCACATGTTCCATTGTTAAAGATCTGACTTCCTTCAGAAGTCATATGATGAAATGTCTAAGTCCAGGGGAACAGAGTTAAGACAGGAATAGTGCAAAGTACCAAAGTAAAAGGGTCCGCATTCCTTCATTGTTACATATTTTGTCTTGCAGTTTTGAGGCAACAAAGATACTTATTATGACTACCTAAATCCAGAGTTATAGCTTCTAAAGTTCTTTTTATCACATTTTACAAGTTGTTCTTTATCAGCTTACAGTCTAACAATGTTTCACAGTGACTGAGTGACAATTTAGAGATCTGCATTTGTCTATAGTTGAATACTATGTTTTGTGGTTCTAAAGGTATGAAAAGAGAGCTATAATGGATATTGGATATGATTTTTAGAGTCTCATATGGTCCGCATTGGAAGTTATGATGTTATAGTTCAACTGGTCAAGTGTGTACTTAAGGGATAAGCTGACAGACATGTTAGATCTATATGCAGTAAAGATATATTGTTTGAACAATCAATCTAAGTGGTTGAATGATTGGTCTTGACCTATATGAAGACTATTGTATGTTTGTTTGGGTTCGCATCACTATTTGTGCACAACATCAAGCGAACAAGGTATAACATTTGTATACACATTTTATGTTTGGCTTGCCGACCTAATTGTGAGATAAATCTTGTTACGGATATATATACTCAATAGATTTCCATGTTGAAGGTATGGATAAGTGTGAAGAAAGTGCGAATTAAATGTGTGTGTTATCTAAGGCAGTTTTGTGACAAAAAAAGAGAGCAAAAGCAGAAGGGCAGAGCATATGTGAAGCAGAGCAAACATTATGAAGACGTTTGAGTTTGTATATTGAGCTATTAATGGAACTACACTTCAACATTCTGTAGATGCATTTGTAGTAGTCATCTCTTGGCAGTGAGTCAATCCTTCTATCTTCTCTTCTATTTTCTTGGTAGTGAGCCTATTACAGTGAGAACTTTTTTCGACAGTGAGTCCTTGGGCAATGAGCTTTCATGTAATTTGGTATTGTTATCATAATATATTGTGAGCTAACACTCACCAAGGTTTTTCCTTTTTTGGGTTTTCCACATAAAAATCTTGGTGTCTATGTGTTATGTCTTTACGGTTGATGTTCTTTTGTTTGTTTTGCTTTCAAGTTATTGAATGTGGTAAATTGATTAATAAATGTGTGAAAGAGAAGTTTTACAGAATACTAATTCACCCCCCCCACTCTTAGTATTCTTTATGATCAACAGTTACAACTCCCTAATACATTGTTTTATGGGCTCCAACCCAAAGGAAGCTACAACTCCCTAAGCACAATTTTATGAGCTCCAACCCAAAGGAAGCTACAACTCCCTAAACACAGTTTTATGGGCTCCAACCCAAAGGAAGCTAAAACTCCCTATAGTGCTACAACACTTACAAGAAGAGGCTCCAACATCTATAGCAAAACACTTGATAGATTATCTTGTTTCCACACCTTTGCTCTATCATAGCAGTATCACAACTTCTTCCAATAGCTCCACAGCACAACATAATACTGTCTTTGTTATGAATCATGCATTATAACCCCTAGAGTTTCTTCTCAACCTTTCAGATCATATATCTTTCCACACATACACATATATTGACTCTCACACTCATACACTATCTTACACTCATACCACCTTGCAACAATCTTGATCTTTCATTTATATGCTCTGCATGTCTTCAAAACTTCACCTTTGTCAGCTTGGATGAAACATGTAACATGAAACATGCAATGAGCACACAAGTTAGCTCCTAGCTCAAATGAGGTAATGTAGGAATTAAATTCTCTTATGCAGTTCATACCAAGTGATCAACAAGACCTATTTTACCTTAACATATATCTCAAAGTTGGTGCACACTTCCAAACACACAGCGAATCACTTACACTCACCAAGTTAGCATCACAAACACTTATTCTTCCATGCTGATGCAGAGGAAAACACAACAGAAGCTTACAAATGGGAAGGAGGAGTCATTAACACAACCAGCATGTTAAAATCTTGGACATGCAGTATGTAATACCTATCAGCTTGTCATCATCATCATATTTCTTGCTAACACAGACAGCATCATCATATTTCGAAGAGGCATGAAATATCCTCCTGCTAACTACTGTTCACTTCCTTATCGCCTTTCGCCTTTTGCTTGTCCGCAGCATCATCACATTCGGCAAGCGCAAACATCCTCCTGATGTTCACTGTTCATCATACCGCCAAACTCTATCTTCATCATCATGATGTTCGACATCATCTTCATCAGCAGGATATAAAATATCCGGTTGCTCCCATATATCCTGATGACGACAACTTCAAGCACATCTCCTTCGATGCCTACGTCACCCCGATATCGACCTTCCTTAAACAAACAGCATCAGGATATGACTTATCAGGTCATATTGAAACATCCTGATGATGTTAACCAAACTTTATACCGATGACTTACACCGATGTCAAAACACTTAGCGACAGCAGGATAAACTTGCATAGGGTGATATTCGCAATATCCTGATGACGATGACGTCACTTGCACCCGATGATGATGTCAATGCACCTGATGATGATGTCAACAGGATATAAGACACTTATATCCTCCGCAACATGATAATGAATATCCGGTGATCTTTTCAATATCCTGATGATGACCTTTCCGGTCCTTAGCCAAAAAGTGAACTTTCACTCCTGCATGCGATAGCGACATGCGGACGATGGATACACGGAAGATGATCCTGACGATGATATATACACTGAGTATATATCCAACCTATATCATCCTGATGCACTTGAAACATACAGTCTTCGTCAGCTTCATAACCCGATCTGGATAGCGATATACTCCCAGATGTCGATGCGATTCACTCCGTCTGGAAAAGCACATGCAGATCCCTGTATATCCATCAGCTGCATGCAAACTCACAGAACTGCACAATTTCACAAAGAAAATATGATGATCGGGCCGGATCACCTTCAGATCAAAACTTAACAGTTTATCTTCCTAAATCCTAGCACATGAGGATGCTAGGTTGATTCACAGCATGCTACCAATTGATCTCCCACACAATGAAATGCATAAACAGAAAACTAAAATACAACCTAAACTAACATGCATGACCATTCCACCGATTCACAGAATCAACCGGTGGAAGGGTTGAAAGAATCCATTAACTTGTAATCAGAACAGAAATCAAAACATAAACAGCTGATAAACCAGATAATGCAATTGATGAGATCTTATTTAGATGAAACACAAATGTCCTGTTTCTACAACAATGTTTCACAATGTCTGGACTGATCTCTGGATTTCACTCAATCACCAGTACAACATAACATAACTACTACTCTCTGATATGATCACCAGTACAACATAACATAACGACTACTCTCTTCTCTATGATATCAAACCCTAACTGATCTGAGTTATTTATAGCAATACCCTACGAGTACTACCAACTCGATTCCCAGCGGCTGGGAGCTTCCAAGCGGCTGGGAGAGGACAGCTCAGACAACCTGATAACGAACTCTAATTGCCTGCACACTCTCCTAGGCTGATCTAATACATATGCATTGGTCCAATGGACCTTATTACATTATGAAATCAAACATGCTAAAAATAGACTAATGTCCTGTCATGCGGACAATGAACCTATATCCTGTCTTGTAGGGGTGCTCCTGCACCATACTCCCCAGAAGAAGAAATCTCAAGTCCACTTGAGATGAGAGTATGAAGATCTGCACCATGTTTCTGGATCTGCTCGTCAGTCATCCATACTACTTTAGAATTAGGTTTTCCCTTCCAAGAGACTAGATACTCCAAGTACTATTTGTTCCGGGTCTGTTTGACCACTCTGGTGCCCAAAACCTTCTGCAACTGTGGAGGATCATGCTTGGGAATGTTATCATGGACTGTATCATGTAGGAGTTCCTGATCTGCATCTGGATAAGACTTGTATGGAGTTAAATCACATACATTGAATATAGGGGACAAACCAAGATCAGGGGGGAGTTGTATCTCATAAGCATTCTGTCCATGCTTGTGCAAGATCTGACATGGTCCAACTTTTCTCTGCATAAGTTTAGTATATTTTCCCTTAGGAAGTCTGTCCTTCTTCAAATGAACCCATACCAAATCTCCAACATCAAACTGTACATCCTTCTTCTTTTTATCAGCATATTCCTTATACTTCAAGGTGGTGTGTTGCAGTTGGGTCTTGACTTGATCATGAACCTCTTTGATGGCTTCTGCAAAAGCTTCACCTTCTGCACTAACAGGGTCTACTGTAGGTAGATCTCTCAATTCCAAAATTCCTCTTGGATGCATACCATAAACTATCTGAAAAGGTGATTTCCCTGTGCTCCTATTGACAGTATCATTATAGGAAAATTCAGCTTGAGATAGAATATTATCCCACTTTTCTCCATGTTGTTTTGTCAAACATCTAAGCAAATTTCCTAAGGAACGGTTCACTACTTCAGTCTGTCCATCCGTTTGAGGATGATATGCAGAGGAAAAAGACAAATTTGTTCCAAGTTTCTTCCAAAGAGTTCTCCAGAAGTGACCAATAAACTTCACATCCCTATCTGACACTATGCTCAATGGCAATCCATGGATCCTGACAATCTCCCTGAAAAACAAATCTGCAATGTATGAAGCATCAGCAGTGGTTTTGCATGGCAAGAAATGTGCCATTTTGCTGAATCTATCCACTACAACAAAAACACTGTCAAACCCTTTCCTTGTCCTTGGTAAACCCAAGACAAAATCCATACTTATGCTTTCCCATGGTCTGGAAGGAATGGGTAAGGGCTGATATAAACCTGCATTAGTCGACCTGCCTTTAGCTTTCTGACATATCACACATGTCTCTACAAACTTTCTGACATCTGATTGTAACTTAGGCCAAAAGTAATGCCTTCGGACAAGATCAAGAGTCTTATCTAGACCAAAATGACCTGCCATAGCTCCACAATGTTTCTCCTTAATGATGTTTAACCTCATAGAACACCTTGGAATACATAACTGTCCACCTTTGAACAACAATCCATCCTGAATCAAAAATTCAGAGAATTCAGCATGATATTTCTCTCCAAAAGAAGTACATACATGATATATCTCCCCAAAATCTTCATCAGTCTCATACATGGTCTTTAGTGAATCAATGCCAACACTTTCTAACTGAATCTGGTTGACTGTTAGAACTCTCCTGCTCAAAGCATCTGCAACTTTATTCTTGACTCCTTTCTTATGCTTCAATGTAAAAGTAAACGCTTGTAAGGTTTCTACCCATTTCATGTGTCTGTGGTTCAGCTTTTCCTGGCTGTTTATGAAACTCAGAGCCTAGTTATCTGTGAATACTATGAATTCCTTTGGCATCAAGTAATGCCTCCATTTCTTGAGTGACTGGACTAAAGCATACATTTCCAAATCATATGAGGAATACCTCTTTTTAGCATCATTGAGCTTCTCACTGAAAAATGCAATAGGTCTGCCTTCTTGGCTGAGTACTGCTCCAATGGCCATGTGACTGGCATCACATTCCACCTGAAAGATTTTGTTAAAGTCTGGAAGTGCAAGGACTAGCTGCTGTGCCACCTTCTTCTTCAATGTTTCAAAAGAATCATCTGCTTTTTGAGTCCACACAAATCTGCACTTCTGTCCTCCTTTGATGGTATCTAGCATGGGTGCACAAATATGACTAAACCCTCTTATAAACTTCCTGTAGAAGGTTGCTAACCCATGGAAACTTCTGACATCATTCATAGTCTTTGGGGTTGGCCAAGACAATATGGCACTTACCTTCTCCTTATCCATTTGTAACTTTCCTTGTGAAATGACAAAACCCAAATATGTGATCTCCTCTTGCATGAACAAACACTTGTCTAAATTTATCATCAGCTGCTCTTCATGTAACCTCTTAAGAACCAAATCTATGTGTCTAAGATGTTCTTCTTTTGTGTTGCTAAAAATCAGAATGTCATCTAGATATACTATGACAAACTTACCAATGAACTCTTTCAAAACCTCATTCATCAACCTCATAAAAGTACTAGGTGCATTAGATAAACCAAAAGGCATAACCTTCCACTCATATAACCCTTCATTAGTTTTGAATGCTGTTTTCCATTCATCTCCTGGCCTAATCCTGATCTGATGATATCCACTCTTCAAATCTATTTTTGTAAAATACTTAGCACCTCCCAAACAGTCAAGTAAATCCTCTATCCTAGGGATTGGAAACCTATACCTGATTGTGATCTTGTTAATAGCTCTGGAATCTGTGCAAAGCCTCCAAGTACCTTCCTTCTTTGGTGCTAGTACAGCTGGTACTGCACATGGACTTAAACTCTTCCCAATCAGACCTGAATCCAATAATTCTTCAATTTGTCTGGCTACTTCTGCATTCTGTTCTGGAGTTAGCTTATAGGCTGCTTTGTTTGGAAGTGTTGACCCTAGAATTAAGTCTATGCAGTGACTAATATCCCTGACAGGTGGTAGGGATCTTGGCATTCCTTCTGAGATGATACCTTTGTACTTATCCAATAGCTCTTGGATAGCTGGGTCTATGAACCTTTACTTTTTCTCTTCCTTGACTTCTTGCTGTTGTTCTTTATTCACCCTCATACATGGGATTAGGGCATATGCAACTGCACCTTCTGCTGCTACTTCTTTCATGAACTGTTTACCTTCCATCAGCATTACCTTCACCTCTTTTCCTTTAGAATTCTCCTCCTTCTCCGTCAATGGTAGTAACTTTATAATCTTACCATCTTTAGTGATTGTATAGATGTTTCTAACACCATCATGTTGTGCCTTCAAATCATATTGCCATGGTCTACCAAATAAAAGATTGCAAGCATCCATCGTGGTAATATCAAACAACAACTTATCCTTATATGCTCCAATCTGAAATTCTACCCAAGCCTGCTCTTCTACAGTTGTCTGCTAACCTTGGGTAAGCCACGAGACTTTATATGGGGATGGGTGAGGCAATCTCCTAAGCTTAAGCTTTGTCACCATTTCTTCAGACAAAAAATTTTCAGTAGAACCAGAATCAATCAAAACTTTACATGCCTTACCTCCTGCTTTGCAAATAGTCCTGAAAAGAGACTTTCTTTGAGGGGATTCTTCATCAGGTACCTTCATGGTAGTCATTGTTCTTCTCATCATTAGAGACTCTCCACTTTTTGGGTATCCAAAATTATCAGGAGCATTCACACTCTGAAAATCATTAGAGCCTGTCATACTTTGATTATCAGGTTCTTGGACCAGATTTGTTCTCCTTTCTCCTGTTGAGCTTGTGGCCTTTTCTGGACATTTGCTAGCTATATGGCCTTCTTTGTTACAGTTATAACATCTGATGGATCCTCTGCCCTGGGATCTTCCTCTGAAAGGTCTTCTACCTCTGAAGTTTCCTTGCTGACTATAATTTTCCCCTTGGTTCTGACTATTATTTCCCTTACTATTGTCATGACTGGATTCTCCTTGATATCCATGTCCATGTCCTCTACCTCTAAAAGGACCTCTTCCACCCCTTTGTTGTCTTCCTCTTCCTTTATTGTTTTGTTCTTGTTTTCTCTTTAACTTCTCTTCCACTTTCAATGCCAACTGAAAGCATTTCTGAACTGTATCTGGATTATGCAGACTTAAATCTTCTTGAATGTTGAACCTCAATCCATTAAGGTATTGGGCTACCTTCTCTTCTTCACTTTCCTTTACCTTTGTTTTCATACAAAGTTTCATGAATTCTTCTGTATATGAGCTGACATCTAGCTCCTTCTGCTTCAGGTTTTGCTTCCTCTTGTGTAATTGGATACTGTAATCCAATGGGACATAAGCTTCCTTTACTAATGCAATCATTTTCTTCCATGTAGTGACTCTACGCTTTCCTTCCTGTACTCTATGATCTTGGACGAAATTCCACCATGTCAAGGCAGCTTCTTTCATTTTTGACTGGGCTATTTTCACCCTCTGTTGTTCTGGTATCTCCTCTGTTTCAAAGAAATTGTTCAAGGAGTCTATCCACTCCATCACTGAATCAGGTTCCATCTTTCCTGTAAACACTAGCAAATCCAATTTCACATCCATGGTTCTCCTCTCCATGGCCTTGAGGGCGTTCAACAGTGGTCTCTGGTCTGCAGGAACGACCTCCTCGTTCCAACTAGGGATCTCTTCTTCTTCCCTATCTTCTTCTCTACCAGAACCTACTCTGTTCCTCAACTTCTCTAACTCATCCTTCAATTCCTGATTCTGAGCCTTCACGGCCTTGCTCTCTGCAATCTGTTTCTTTACCAGAACTGCCAACTCAACGTTGGTCATCCTTGTCAGAATCTCAGATGTTCCTTCGTCACCTGACATCCTGCTATATCCTGATCTTTTCCAGAAGATCCTTCCTTTGCTCTGATACCACTATGATGCAGAGGAAAACACAACAGAAGCTTACAAATGGGAAGGAGGAGTCATTAACACAACCAGCATGTTAAAATCCTGGACATGCAGTATGTAATACCTATCGGCTTGTCATCATCATCATATTTCTTGCTAACACAGACAGCATCATCATATTTCGAAGAGGCATGAAATATCCTCCTGCTAACTACTGTTCACTTCCTTATCGCCTTTCGCCTTTTGCTTGTCCGCAGCATCATCACATTCGGCAAGCGCAAACATCCTCCTGATGTTCACTGTTCATCATACCGCCAAACTCTATCTTCATCATCATGATGTTCGACATCATCTTCATCAGCAGGATATAAAATATCCGGTTGCTCCCATATCCTGATGACCACAACTTCAAGCACCTCTCCTTCGATGCCTACGTCACCCCGATATCGACCTTCTTTAAACAAACAGCATCAGGATATGACTTATCAGGTCATATTGAAACATCCTGATGATGTTAACCAAACTTTATACCGATGACTTACACCGATGCCGAAACACTTAGCGACAGCAAGATAAACTTGCATAGGGTGATATTCGCAATATCCTGATGACGATGACGTCACTTGCACCCGATGATGATGTCAATGCACCTGATGATGATGTCAACAGGATATAAGACACTTATATCCTCCGCAACATGATAATGAATATCCGGTGATCTTTTCAATATCCTGATGATGACCTTTCCGGTCCTTAGCCAAAAAGTGAACTTTCACTCCTGCATGCGATAGCGACATGCGGACGATGGATACACGGAAGATGATCCTGATGATGATATATACACTGAGTATATATCCAACCTATATCATCCTGATGCACTTGAAACATACAGTCTTCGTCAGCTTCATAACCTGATCCGGATAGCGATATACTCCCAGATGTCGATGCGATTCACTCCGTCTGGAAAAGCACATGCAGATCCTTGTATATCCGTCAGCTGCATGCAAACTCACAGAACCGCACAATTTCACAAAGAAAATATGATGATCGGGCCGGATCACCTTCAGATCAAAACTTAACAGTTTATCTTCCTAAATCCTAGCACATGAGGATGCTAGGTTGATTCACAGCATGCTACCAATTGATCTCCCACACAATGAAATGCATAAACAGAAAACTTAAATACAACCTAAACTAACATGCATGACCATTCCACCGATTCACAGAATCAACCGGTGGAAGGGCTGAAAGAATCCATTAACTTGTAATCAGAACAGAAATCAAAACATAAACAGCTGATAAACCAGATAATGCAATTGATGAGATCTTATTTAGATGAAACACAAATGTCCTGTTTCTACAACAATGTTTCACAGTGTCTGGACTGATCTTTGGATTTCACTCAATCACCAGTACAACATAACATAACTACTACTCTCTGATATGATCACCAGTACAACATAACATAACTACTACTCTCTTCTCTATGATATCAAACCCTAACTGATCTGAGTTATTTATAGCAATACCCTACGAGTACTACCAACTCGATTCCCAGCTGCTGGGAGCTTCCAAGCGGCTGGGAGAGGACAGCTCAGACAACCTGATAATGAACTCTAACTGCCTACACACTCTCGTAGGCTGATCTAATACATATGCATTGGTCCAATGGACCTTATTACATTATGAAATCAAACATGCTAAAAATAGACTAATGTCCTGTCATGCGGACAATGAACCTATATCCTGTCTTGTAGGGGTGCTCCTGCACCACATGCATTAGCTCTAGACCTAAAGAAGTACTGGAAACACAAAATAACATTATGTGGTTCACACAAAAGCATTATATGCCTTGAAAAACCTTCTTATACACTCCATTCACCATTTCATGCTACTTCCTACTAGTGGAAACAATCAAACTCTGAAGCCAGTGTCTCTTGCATACTCTGATTACACTGTCTGGATATATAACATTGAAAATCATACTTGTGGTACTCCTCAACACCTGATACTTGAATTGTGCATACATATAGTCAATCAGAACTTATCCTTCAAATAGCAAAGACAAACATCATAACACGGTGAAATGCTGTGGCTTTCACATTCTCTTTCTTACAACCCCAATTAGCAACATGATTTGCCCTTTCTCTTCTGACTCCGAAGAACCTCTACCATACATTTTATCATTTGAAACTTGAATGTAACATACCTCTCATCCATATCTAACTATCCTCTAAGCCGCAAGATCATATCTTCTAGTGCGGAGGAATGCGGACCATTATACTTTCTCTTTGAAACTACAACAACACTGTATCATTGTCTTCACTCTGCTAGCTCTGAAAAGTTTTGTGGTAACTTTTAAGCTCTGAAATTAGTATCATGCATACTTCACATCTATCTTTGTCTATCCTCCAACTGCAAGGCCATATCATAAAATGTAGAGAAATGTGGAGCATTCTCTTGAGCTCCTTCAGTGCAACTTCTTGTGCCTTTGACTGTTTGAAAATTTACACACTTTCTTTCATATCGTATGCAATGATTTTCATCAAGAGACAATGAACACAACATTCACAACACCATAGATAATAATCACAACTCTTTTCATCAAAAACAAGAAACTACAACTTCTTCATGCCAACAAAACCTTCAACCTGACAACTTTTACATGTCCATGAACTTCAGGAGATAAGGTACAATTGTGTATAGATGATACTATTTCAAGAACCTGCTCATGACTTACATCACCATATCCTTCGCCTCACAACTTCTATGATCATCACTCCTCTGTCTGCTCTTTGAGCTTCACTCTTTGTCTACTCCTTTGATCTTCACTCTTTGTCTACTCCTTTGATCTTCACTCTTTGTCTACTCCTCTGACAACATATACACATCACTACACTTTCCACATCACAACGCCTTTGATTACTCACTCTATCATCTCCAATTACCACTCCATTGACATCATATACAATAGTATGCCTTCTCCATTACAACTTTGTTGACATCAATGACAACATATGCAACAATCTCCCCTTGTCATTGATGGCAACACTTAACATGATATGCAAATTTTCTCCCCCTTTTACATCAAGGGCAAAAGGCTAGTGGTCTTCCTCTGTACCTGCAAAAACATACAATCTCCCCTGGTCTGAACAATCCTTATCATCCTTCTTAGTCTTTTATCTACCTCCTCCCTTTGAGAGGTAGCCATCATCATTAATCAAGGGATAATAATTATGTCTTGAACTGCTCCCCCTGCATAGATGTATCATATGTGCATCTAGTTAGAAGGAGGGGCAACAACCCCTAAATTCTATCTAAGATATTCAAATGTGTCCTTAGAAAGTGCCTTTGTAAAGATGTCTACAACTCGATCCTTTGTAGGTACATATTCTATTTGTAAGAGTTTATGATTAACTCAAGCCACTAGGATCACCTGCAAAACCTAAGATATACCTTCCACAGGAGAAAAAAGCAAAGAGGAATAATTTGCACAATAAGGATGTAATTAAAGAAATTGACTAATGAATTACATGAGAGAACTTGCTTTTATATTTCAAAGTTAGAGAAAAACCCTAATATGAATTAAGAATAACCTAAGACTAAATAGGACTATTACCAAAAGTTTAGGTAAGCCTACTCTGCAACTGTTTCCCGCCTTCTGCATTTTGAATTTGAATTTGAATTTCAATGACTGCAAGGGACCTAGGGGATCCCTCAGACCCTCTAGAATGGGGTTGTCCAGGGCTTGAGTCTATTCCCAATTCTCTAGACAATAGTAAGGACCATTCTGGTCACGTGCTCGGTGACAAGGACTTTGGGTCTGTTGTGTTTTTCCCAGCTAATTGTCTGAGTTCCCCTTAAAAGTTGCCATCTTCTATCCATAGGGACCTCAGGTCAGTGGCCAACAAATACGAGACTAACTTTGTCTCCTCCACACTTTAGGCTCTGCAAGACCTAGGGGGTATTCCCCCACTCAATACCCATGTGGTAAACCTTGACTGTAACTAGGTAGTGACATTTTAGTAGATAAATCCTCTATTATGCAGACCAAAACTGTGAGATAAATACAAAGGCGCTAGCTTTGGATCCTACTTTAGTTGTGAATCAGAGGATTTGGAACCTAAATCCTACTCATATAATCCTAAGGTTTAAGATTTTGACTTGATTTGATTTTATGTGTTTGGTTGCCAGATTAGGGTTTGATTCATAAACTTAATCCAGGCCTTTGATTGGTGCCTATCCAAGGGCATGAAATCCAACTTAAAACATGTAAATAGCTTTCCATAAACCAAACAAATATACAGATTTCAGAGGGTTTTTTAGTTCTTGCCTTGTAGAGAACTCCCAAGACTAAGTATTCCTATTAACTCTACTTACAAATATCTCTATTATCACACATATTTCCCCATATTTGATTTAAATCATTTTAATCTATTCCTTAAATAGAAGTAAGAAATCAAACATGCAATACAACAGATATGCACCCCAGAACTCAGAAAACCCTTAGTTACTTTGTTCAAAAGAAAGATGCAGATAACAAATGGAGACAGTTAACAAAAACACACGCATATAACATTACTCATATAATTTGATTTGAAACTAATAAATATCTTATAGAAACACATACATACATTAAAATGAAACTCACAACACTATGGAGAGAGCAACCAGTCAAAATTTTGTATTACTTTCACTCTTAAAAATCTCAATCTTCCAACAACCTTACAAAGTGAGGTTACCAATTCTTTATAGACACAGAACATGGTACTCAGTAGTTAATACATTTGGTTGGTTAGGTGAGTTCACATTATAAAGCACCACTCATGGGCATTAGGGCATTAATTACATAGAGCATGGCGAAAAGACAGAAAATAATATATCATGAGGAATACAATAGATTGGAGGAGCCCAGCCACATAAATGTAGAGGAGAAGGTAGATGCTCATTCACTTTAGGCACATTCACCCATACTTATCTATCTAGTTAGCATACGATTTCTTTGATGGCCATTGGAATGAGATCAACTTTGATATTTTGTCATTATGTCATGTGTATCGTGCATCCATCAAAATCTTTGCTTCCTTGCAGAATAATTCAAAATTTATTTCTAATACATGCAGCTTGTCCAAAGTTGAACTCAAAAATCTTCAATCTAGGGTTTCCATCAGTCCAGCAAGTAAAAATCAACTGGCTAGCAATGTCATCAAATTCATCTCTCCACTTGTCAAGACTTTTAACCTGCCCATCAGCCTCCAATATGCTCAGCATTATTTTCTTGTCTATCTTTTCAATAAATTGCTTCTTCTCACCTAACACTTTGTTTAGCTTTAACTGAAAAGCTACGATCTCCTCAAGAATTAGAAGCATGTCAAGAGTTAGCTTCATTTTAGGTGGTACCTCTACATCAAATCTTGAGCACCTATGCAGGTCTCTCAATTCACAAGTCCTTGGTAGCCACACTCTCTTCATTACCTTGAGGCTCACCTTATCTTGTCCATGCTTATCAAGGGCTGTTCTCAAATTTGAATAAGACCTCCATGTCTCATCCACCCTTGCTAGAACCTTGGTCACTCTATGATTGATCAAGTTAGTGACCATCTCCTTAAATGAATTTTTCTTTTCTTCCTTCAAATTCTTCACCTCCTCTTTCAATTCTCTAATTTTTGGTAGTAAGGGCTCTATATCAGCTGGAAATGCTTCTGCAGTTGTTATCATAGGAGGAGTACTTGAGGTGCTAGCCCCTAGAAATAGATACTCCTTACATTTATTGAGCTCTATAATGGCTTGTACATACTGCAGTAGTAGCTCATCATGATCTTTTTGTATTTTATTTGTCACTTCTTTAGCAAATTGTGCAGTTTGCACATTCAGACTTGCAGCTTGGGGAGTAGGGGTGTTAGATACTCTCTTAATTATGACATCTCCTATCAACTCCCCCAATCCAATCCTAGGTTTATTATTGCTTGGGGCCAAAGCTCATATTGCCAAAGTCTCAAACCTAGGATTGAAGGCTACACCAGAGAGAGCCTTCTCAACTTGTTCATCAGTCACCTCTAAATCTTCTCTGGTATTAGTGTCAAATGTAATTGCATCTAACAAGGTCTAATGAGGGAGGAGTAACACATTACTTTTGGCAACTAATGCCCTTCCCTCCTCTAGATTCATGCCACTAAAAGCATGATTTACTTCTTTCAACACCCTTTGGGTGATGGCCTCATACTCTGATGGGTCAGATCCACTCTTGGCTTCTTCAATTCTTTTCTGGAACTCCTCACTCTTAACTTTCAAGACATAACTCCTGAATTCAAGAGTATTAATGAATTCATCATCCTCCATAAAATTATTACAGGCCATCACCCTGATATCCTCTGTATCTGCAGCTTGGCCTATCATTATCCTCATTGATCTGTTATTAGGGGAAGAATATGGCCTTATTCTATCAAGTGAATTTACTTGATGGACAGTTTCCTGCACTTGTTCTTCTGCTTCTCCCTCTACGTGTACTGCCTCAATCTCTTCCTCAGCCTCTAAAACAATAATCTTTGCCTTTTTGGCAACGGAAGGGTCATGTGATTCCCTCTTTATGGCATATCGCCTTCTTGAGCTGCTCGGCTGGTAGGAAGGCCTTTCCTCATCTACAGGTGCACTAGCAATTAGTTACTCTGCATGATCAAACATTATTTGAATTACTTTTATTGGATCCTATACTCCTGCAAAGGCACCCTGGTAGGTAGCATTCAAATTTTTCCTCATTCTTTATCTAGCCACGATTGTGTCCCATTTGATTTTCAAGGCATGGACATCATTCATTGTGAAGCAATTCCTGACAGTATCTTCATCAAAATAGACCTAATGAATATATTTTGGTCTCTGTTTATTAACCCTTACTTTATGAATGAAGCCCTCAAGGTCAAATATCCTGAAGTGTTCTGTTGGGGCTTGAAATTGCATACTAATTTTTGCAAAAGTTTTAGGTTTCCACGTAAAACAAATCAACTATAACTCTCAGAAATACACTTGTGCAATCTAGCCGAGGAGCTTTATTTGAGGGATCATAATTTGGAGCCTACTCATTTTCATGCAAAACCTCTTTGTAAACATGCTTACCTATCAAATGTGAACACACATGTCTGATTACAAATTCCTATGAAAAGATTTGGCTGACTTTTGAGGAGTCAAGTTGAAGGGTTCTGGTAAAATTTGCTACCTACACAATGTGAAATCAGCCCGGGAAGCCAACTTTGGAGGTTAATAACTAGCAGTTGAATGATGATCCTGACAAACCAATTAGTTTTCTGTATTCCCCTCATGATAATGTACTTTCATGCTAGTTCTTAGAACCCCACCTTCTCGTTTTCTATTTTTTCAAAATCAAAAGCAAATGTAAAAAGTTTAGTTTTGACATCTGCATTTCCAGAAAGTTACAGAGAGGTCAACTTTGGCCCTTAATATTTCATGACAGAAGATGACTAGTGAAGAATCCTCTTGCAGGTATACTCATTGTACCTAAATGAGCTAATTCCTCGGGTTGCAGCTTTCCAAAATCAGATTTGATATTTTTTTCAAAATGGTCAGTTGGTGAGTATTAGTTGAATTTGATAAGACTAGTTTGCAGAAAAGGCCAAGTGGGCTACTTTGAACAATTATATCTCGCACAACGAGATGAGTTCTTCTAAACAGTTTAATACACTGAATTCTTGGGTCAAACTCTACGTGCCTATGCATTTTCATAACTTCAGGAGTCATCTGACCATTCTTTTAAGCTAATTCTGAGTGCTACTTGACCAGTTTCATCACTATGTAAATATGTTAGAGGATTTTTGTGACAACCCAGTTCATTTTTTCACCTAAGTAGCAATGTTGGGATGATTTAGGAGAAAAAACTGGTTTAAAAATGAAATTTTTTTAGCCGGACCCACAATGGGACCCGGCATGCTTGACATAGTTATGGAGTTATAAGATACCTCAAGCACTGATCTTTGCAATATAAAGATGATGAAGTCGAAAGGACTTCCTTTTGATGATCTTTGACAAACACATACTTTCCTACATTCAGTTTGAGGTGGAGCTCAACAATTGATTTAACAATGCCTCACAGGTTAAGGAATATTCAAATTGATTTGCATAGCCACCTCTCAAGGCTTAGACTTAATATAACATGGTTGGCAGTTATAATTACTTCAAGGCATTCCTAAGCATATAATAGGTTATACCAGAAGGCATGGACTGGCCTCTAAGTTGAGGCATTACCTGAAAGATGTGGTGTATTCCATAGCAAATAAAACTCAAGACACGAACTCAAACGAGGCATAGTGAAAAAGTTTCCAAATTCATATGACTGAGGCACATTAAAATGGTGTTGCCTATGCAAATTGAGGCACTGCTAGATCATATAGAAGATGTGGCCCATATTATATCGTGGTGCCAAGATTTTGGAATATGGCACATACAAAGTAGGGTGCGGCATGTATAAACTCCAAAGCCATTGTATACGATGCAAACCCAAATCATACTTCGCGAATGACATGATTGGGAGTAAGAAAGTGACACCATGTTCAATTGGCAAGACAGATTTTGGATCCACTGATTCAATTGTATCACAATATGGAGAAGATCCTTGACATCTTGAAATAGATAGCACTTATAAACTACAATACACTAGACTATCACAGAAAAGTTTTGGGAAGGAAGAAAGAAATATTTTTAGTTACTCAAGAAAGGCAGCATGTCTGTTTAGCTTTCCACAATCCAAAATTCCAGCAGTAGCTAATGACTCATCTATTTTACCTAGAGGTTTATCATGTGATAAACATACGAGTTCATTTCATACAAGGTTGGAAGACTTTTCTAATGGAAAGTTGTATGAAGCTACCACAAGTGAGAAGTCACAAGCGTGACACAATTTACCTTTGTATCTATTCAAGCCCTTGATTGAAATCTGAAATACTTTATGAACACTAAAATGTGACTGAGGCCGCTCGAGAATTCTATGGGGCCATTGGTTATTATCAATACTATTGTTGGGAGTCTGGCAGGAATAGGTTATGAAATATTGCTTGATAATATTCATGATATGAAATAAGCCTGTTCAAATACTAGTTTATGATTTCAGAGAAGCATACATCTTACCTTGTGAAAAGGGGTAATCATGTTAACTATCCTGCATAACAAGCATTCGAAGTAATTGTGAATGAAGAAGAAACTTAGGGATGTCTAGCTTAAATGGACTAAGTACTCAGAATTTGTATAGGCTGAGCTTAAATAAAAGGTCTCATGCTATTAAGGGAACTGTTGCACATCTGCCAGAATCCTCATAGCCTATGCCTGAACACAAGTTGAAAAATATAAAACCCGAAAAATGGCTTTTCAAAGCAAAAGCCTATGGGAGAGAGATAAAGGCATCGAAGGACACTTTTAAAGTCTCCTTGATACTTTAAGTCTCTCTGATAATGTAAAAGGATGAGATCATGCCACGAAAATAGAATAAAGCATATAATAGCGTAAAAAATGGCCAAAATAAAGGTAGCAGATAAGTGGGACCACTACAATGCAATTGACAAAGCTTTGGTCATCAAATTTCTTCTCATTCTGATGAAAGAACATCTAGAATCAAAACAGAAAGCAGAAAGCCAAAGTCATTCCATTTTTTTGTCATGAGATTCTGAGATCATTCTTATTCCATATAAGTCACTAATTTTTAGAAATGAGTAAGGTCATACATTTTCCTTCTCAATGATGAAATGATTTTCCAATTGTTGGTCCCACTTCAAATAGTGTTGCATCTACATTTACAACCATCTTCCTAGATTAGTTCAACTATGATAGATGACATATAAACATCTCACATATGGAATTGCCAATCTCAGCCAAGTGTTCCTATTTGGGCAAGGTGGTTGATTTCATTTAGGCTGTTATTGTGGACCGAAGCCTTGGGACAAAGGAAAGAATAAAAGATGAAGGCATACCAAACCTTAAATCATGAAAGAAGAATATATCGGCCAGACATGCATAATTGGTGAAAAATCTCCAAGTCTCCCTAACCTCATATGTCACACCGATGAGCAAAATATTAAAATATTTTTTCCACGGAATAATATGTTTCACCCAAGAAATGCAAAACCATACATTAGATAATTGATTTCACTTGGGAGTATTTTTCATCAGGTGAAAGTGCACAAAGTGAATGCAATGCGAAATATTTTTACCAAAGGAGTTAAAAGTGGGTGATTATTTTTGCCAAAAGAATATTTATTTAAATATGGTAAAAACATATACGAGTAAAAATTGAACTTGAAGTTTCCAAGAAGATTACCATTAGAATTAATTTTCAGGGAGATTACAAGAATGAAGTTTAATTAAAATATTTAATTTGCCAAAGGCAACTAATCAAATATTTTATTTTGCCAAAAATAATTGAACCAAGAGCTATACCAAAGGATGCACCAGAATGTAAAGGGTCATAACCCTAAATTTGAAAAATATATAAGGGAGATACAAATCGAAGAAAGGGAATCATTAGTAGATTAGAAAAACATCATGATCAGAAGTAGGAGTTAGATAATTGGATGGATTGATTAGTTGCCGAAATAAAACATTATGTTGTATATTGTAAAATCTTTTGAAATTGTATAATGGAGAAGAATGCATAAATTGGTGATTTAATATTGGTGTCTATTGTTTGTTGAGCTGAACAATTATTTGGTTGTCTCCACATTGTTATTTCTCTGTTATTTGAACCTGAGTTTCCAAGTTGATATTTCAGTTTCATCGAGACACACTTGTTGTTTTTGTGTAATCAAATTAATTGGTTTCTATTAAAAAATTAAAATTCTTTTGATTGATTACAGTAACTTGGAAGTAACATTTGGATCAGTAAGAAGAGCCATATAATTGACAAGCTTGCCATACTGTCTCCAACTCGATATTGTCTTGTTATTCAAATTGAGGAACTACTTCATTTGTCAATACACACTTGTTGTCATTGTGTGATTCTATTGATTGGTTCCTTCAAAGAAGGATTAAAATCCTTTCAATAAGTCACAGTAACTTGGTAGGATCGAGTGGATCAATAAGTAGAGTCTGTCAGTCACATTCTTGCACGTTTATACAAGGTATAAACAAACACAAGTGCCAAACAATTAGAATTGTAACCAGTAAGTAAATCATATATCATATACACCTTGACTCCATTAGCCCAATAGAAATAGGCACTGGTCATACCAATTCCACTCTAGGATTCCATAAAATCTTATTTAAACAATTACATCTCAAATCTTAGTATTAGGAGTAGAATTAGTTTGCAAACTTTCATCTATTCCACACTTTATGCCATTGTGAGTAGATCCCTAAATTCATTTGAGTCATACATTCCTTTTATTTGCTTTAGCTTTCAAGGTTCACCTGCTTAGGTTTAGTAGAGCCTGAAGTGCAGGGAGTCATCAACCATTTAGTTTAACTCCATTAGTTGGTTCAAAAACATTGCAAGTCTGATCATAGAGCCTGGCATCCTCTTAGGGCTTGCAACCCGTATTTTTGAGACCTAACAAAATGGCGACTCTGCTGGGGAGTAATCCAGAATCTGGTTAAAGATCATCTCATTACAAAGTCAATGAAGTTTTAAAATTCAAATACAAAAGGTAACTCTGCTCGTAAGAAGAACCCGGAAAGATAAAATTTATTCCTCTTATGACAAGAGGTGGCGACTCTGAAAACAAAATTGATAAAAAATGCAAAGGACATCTTGAAACTACAATATTTCCAGGCTGAAGTATGCATAACAAATTTTCTTTGTCTTATACACATTATGGCACAGTTGGGAAGCTTGGGAATGAAAGCGGTGCATATCAAACACAACAGGACATTTCTACACTACAATTCCCAAATCAAATAAACGTCTATCCACCCACTTGGCCAAAGATTTGTGGGATACCAAGATCATGAATATAACTAGTATATGGGGCATTATCAATACCAAATCCCATGTCAAAATTTGCAAAGCAATGTTAGCCCTTAGGTCAATCAAAGTCTACAAGAAGAAATAAGATGGCAGCAACTACTTTTCCAACAGAGGGTAATAGATCTTGAAATATACAAACCAATTGATTTTAGAAACATTCAAGGTTACCCAAATCCTCCTCCCCCTTTGAATGTTACAAATCATTTGCCAAAATTTTATGGATGTAAATGGGAAGATCAACAAATATTGCACCTACAACAATTCATTGATGTAGTGGTGGATTGGAAAATCAATGGACAAGACGTTATCATGAAGCTATTTGTGAAAATAATGGAAAATGCTACTAAAGATTGGTTTCATAACTTTCCTAGGCTTTGCATAACTTCGTGGGATGAACTTACAAATAAATTCGTGTGCCAGTTTAAAGAGAAAGATGATGAGTGTTTTCAAAATGAAAGTCAGTAAATTTGGGGAATCTAGACTTTTCAAAAGAATATTGGAATCTAGATTTTCTTTGTTCAAGAGAACATTGGATATCTATATGCAAATACCTATAAATGTTAGGCCTAATAAATCCATCTGCATTGAAACATTCTTGAAATTATATGTGCCTTATTCAAACAAATGGCATGAGTCACAGAAACCAGTTACTTTTGACCAAGTGTATGAAATGATTGGTTTCATAGAGGAAATCAAGCATGAGCATACTGGCAATGATAAATCTACCAACACAGATAATATGGACAAATATGAAGAGACTGATTAAACAATCCAGCCATTAGATGAGACATATGTAGGTGAAAATTTTAGTGATGATATTTTAGATTTAAATGATGACGAAGTTTTAAAATACCAAATCTGCACTCAGGATCACGATTACAATCATGAGAATTTTGCACAAGACCTGGAGCCCCAGCATATTCCAATAAATGAGTATGGTCTTCAAAATGTGGATATTCCTTTTGTCCCAGCCCACCCACCACAATACCTAAATCAATAGTTGGGTGAAGAAGAGGTGTGCACATTTGAAAATGTTTTTAGATTTATTCAAACCTATTATATGATCAAATAACAGAAGAAGAACAAATGACATTTTGCTAATGTGTACCAAAACAAAAGTATAATGTCTTCTCAAATCCATGTTATGATGAGGATGAAACATTTTCAGGTAGTTAGAGTGCTACACCACTTCATGAAGGAAATGAATATGAATATATACATAATGATAAGTCAATAAATGAAGGAAAATCAAATGATGAAATGAGTGTATATGAGTATTGTGATGATGATGAAGAAAACAATAAACATTCTCATTTTTCAAATCATCCAGGAGGTCAATTCACAATGCATGACAGTGAGAAGAATAATGAAAAATATTAGCTTTTATGTGATAAGAATGTATCACATGATAATGTAAAGTTTTAGACAATGCCTGATTATAAACAACTGAAAAGAGATAAGGACAAAGATGAATATAATATGGTTTTGAAAGTTCCCAATGTTAGTGGATATAGCAGGGTAGACTACATTAATGTTTTCAAAATGTGTTTGATGGAATCAAATCAGAATAAGGTATATGATAGAGGCAAAAGGAGGATTTTTATTTTTCTGATGGCCTTGTGCCATCAGCCACGATGTGGTTTTTAGACCATGTAAAGAAACAACTTGCACAATAAGGAATATAGTAGTAAATATGCTGTAAATACTTGATAATAATATGCCAATTCAATGGGGCAACCTCCTAATCCACTTCGAGGGGGATACCTCCAACAGTCTTCAATGAGAACACAATACACAATATGATATGAAATGAGACTCACTACCTCCTATATATACCTATTCATGCCTAGGATATCATCTAGGTTGACTTAGATAGCCCTATAGAAGCCTTAGGCTGACCTAAACAACTAAATAACAATGTACTAATGATAATATGACTTAATTAAGAGTTAAGATAGCCACAAGCCAACTATTCATAACCATATATGCTATGGAAGTAAGGGCATAACAGACCATATTATTTCAGGGCAGAAGTGACATTTGGACTCTATGCCCAATGGAGTAGGCACTGGTTTGGTCCCTAGAGATCTGAGATCTTGCTATGCCCACAAGGGGCATACATCCCTAGATAGAGCCACTGTTGGGACCTGAAATTACATACCAATTTTTGCAAAAGTTTTAGGTTTCCATGTAAAAAAAAAATCAACTTTAACTCTCAGAAATACACTTGTGCAATCTACCTGAGGAGCTTTCTTTGAGGGATCATAATTCAGAGCCTACTCATTTTCATGCAAAACCACTTTGTAAACATGCTTACCTATCATATGTGAACACACATATCTGATTACAGCTTCCTATGACAAGATTTGGCTGACTTTTGAGGAGTCAAGTTGAAGGGTTCTGGTAAAATTTACGACCTGCACAATGTGAAATCCGCCCGGGAATCCAAATTTGGAGGTTAATAACTAGCAGTTGAATGATGATCCTGACAAACTAATTAGTGTTCTGTATTTCCCTCATGATAATGTACTTTCATGCCAGTTCTTAGAAACCCAACTTCTCATTTGCTATTTTTTCAAAATCAAAAGCAAATGTAAAAAGTTCAGTTTTGACATCTGCATTTCCAGAAAGTTGTAGAGAGGTCAACTTTGGCCCTTAATATTTCATGACAGAAGATGACTGGTGAAGAATCCTCTTGCATGTATACTCATTATACCTAAATGAGCTAATCCCCCAGGTTACAGCTTCCCAGAATCAGATTTGATATTTTTTCAAAATGGTCAGTTGGTGAGTTTCAGTTGAATTTGACAGGAGTAGTTTGCAGAAAAGGCCAATTGGGCTACCTTGAACAATTATATCTCGCACACCAGAATGAGTTCTTCCAAATAGTTTGATGCACTGAGTTCTTGGGTCAAAACTCTACGTGCCTATGTGTTTTCATAACTTCAGGAGATCATCTGACCATTCTTTTAAGCCAATTCTGAGTGCTACTTGACTAGTTTGATCACTGTGTAAATATGTCAGAAAGAGGATTTTGGTGACAACCTAGTTCATTTTTTCACCTAAGTAGCAATGTTGGGATGATTTAGGAGAAAAAACTTGTTTAAAAATGAAAATTTTTCAGCCGGACCCATAATGGGACCCGGCATGCTTGACATAGTTATGGAGTTATAAGATACCTCAAGCACTGATCTTTGCAATATAAAGATGATGAAGTCTAAAGGACTTCCTTTTGATGATCTTTGACAAACACATACTTTCCTACATTCAGTTTGAGGTGGAGCTCAACAATTGATTTAACAATGCCTCACAAGTTAAGGAATATTCAAATTGATTTGCATAGACAACTCTTGAGGCTAATACTTAATATAACATGGTTGACAGTTATAATTACTTCAAGGTGTTCCTAAGCATATAATGGGTTATACCAGAAGGCATGGACTGACCTCTAAGTTGAGGCATTACCTGAAAGATGTGGTGTATTCCATAGCAAATAAAACTCAAGACACGAAATCAAACGAGGCACAGTTAAAAAGTTTCCAAATTCATATGATTGAAGCACATTAAAATGGTGTTGCCTATGCAAATTGAGGTGCTGCCAAATCATATAGAAGATGTGGCCCATATTATATCGTGGTGCCAAGCTTTTGGAATATGGCACATATAAACTATGGTGTGGCCCGTATAAACTCCAAAGCCATTGTATACGATGCAAACCCAAATCATACTTCGCAGATGACATGATTGGGAGTAAGAAAGCAACACCATGTTCACTTGGCAATACAGATTTTGGATCCACTAATTTAGTTGCATCACAATATGGAGAAGATCCTCAACATCTTGAAACAAATAGCACTTATAAACTGCAATACACTAGACTATCACATAGAGAAGTTTTGGGAAGGAAGAAAGAAATATTTTTATTTACTCAAGAAGTGCAACGTGTCCGTTTAGCTTTCCACCATCCAAAATTTGAGCAATAGCTAATGACTCGTCTATTTTACCTAGAGGTTTATCATGTGATAAACATACGAGTTCATTTCATACAAGGTTGGAAGACTTTTCTAATGGAAAGTTCTATGAAGCTACCACAAGTGAGAAGCCATATGCATGACACAATTTACCTCTGTATCTATTCAAGCCCTTGATTGAAATCCGAAATACTTTATGAACATTGAAATGTAATTGAGGCCGCTCAAGAATTCTATGGGGCCATTGGTTATTATCAATGCTATTGTTGGGAGTCTGGCAGGAATAGGTTATGAAATATTGCTTGATAATATTCATGATATGAAATAAGCCTATTCAAATACCAGTTTATGATTTCAAAGAAGCATACATCTTAACCTTGTGAAAAGGGGTAATCATGTTAACTATCCTGCATAACAAGCATTCGAAGTAATTGTGAATGAAGAAGAAACTCAGGGATGTCTAGCTTAAATGGACTAAGTACTCAGAATTTGTATACGCTGAGCTTAAATAAAAGGTCTCGTGTTATTAATGGCACTGTTGCACATTTGCCAAAATCCTTGTAGCCTATGCCTGAACACAAGTTGAAAAATATAAAACCCTAAAAATAGCATTGCAAAGCAAAAGCCTATCGGAGAGAGATAAAGGCATCGGAGGACACTTTTAAAGTCTCCTTGATACTTTAAGTCTCTCCAATAATGTAAAAGGATGAGATCATGCCACGAAAATAGAAGAAAGCATATAATAGCGTAAAAAATGGCTAAAATAAAGGTAGCAGATAAATAGGACCACTACAACGCAGTTGATAAAGCTCTGGTCATTGAATTTATTCTCATTCTGATGAAAGAACATCTAGAATCAAAACAAAAAGTAGCAAGCCAAAGTCATTCCATTCTTTTGTCATGAGATTCTGAGATCATTGTTATTCCATATAAGTCACTTATTTTCAGAAATGAGTAATGTCATACATTTTCCTTCTCAATGATGAAATGATTTTCCAATTGTTGGTCCCACTTCAAATAGTGTTGCATCTACATTTACAACCATCTTCCTAGATTAGCTCAACTGTGATAGATGATATATAAACATCTCACATATGGAATTACCAATCTCAGCCAAGTGTTCCTATTTGGGCAAGGTGGTTGATTTCGTTTAGGCTGTTATTGTGGACCGGAGCCTTGGGACAAAGGAAAGAATAAAAGATGAAGGCATACCAAACCTTAAATCATGAAAGAAGGATATATCGGCCAGACGTGCATAATCAATGAAAAATCTCCAAGTCTCCCCAACCTCGTATGTCACACTGATGAGCAAAATATTAAAATATTTTTTTCTGCGGAATAATATGTTTCACCCAGGAAATGCAAAACCATACATTAGATAATTGATTTCACCTAGGAGTATTTTTCATTAGGTGAAAGCACACAAAGTGAATGCAATGTGAAATATTTTTACCAGAGGAGTTAAAAGTGGGTGATTAGTTTTGCCAAAAGAATATTTATTTAAATATGGTAAAAACATATACGAGTAAAAATTGAACTTGAAGTTTCCAAGAAGATAACCATTAGAATTAATTTTCAGGGAGATTATGAGAATGAAGTTTAATTAAAATATTTAATTTGCCAAAGGCAACTAATTAAATATTTTATTTTTTCAAAAATAATTGAACCAAGAGCTGTACCAAAGGATGCACCAAAATGTAAAGGGTCATAACCCTAAATTTGAAAAATATATATGGGAGATGCAAATCAAAGAAAGGGAATCATTAGTAGATTAGAAAAACATCATGATCAGAAGTAGAAGTTAGATAACTGGATGGATTGATCAGTTGCCGAAATAAAACATTATGATGTATATTGTAAAATCTTTTGAAATTGTATAATGGAGAAGAATGCATAAATTGGTGATTTAATATTGGTGTCTATTGTTTGTTGAGCTGAACAATTATTTAGCTGTCTCCACATTGTTATTTCTCTATTATTTAAACCTGAGTTTCCAAGTTGATATTTCAGTTTCATCAAGACACACTTGTTGTTTTTGTGTAATCGAATTAATTGGTTTCTATTAAAGAATTAAATTCCTTTTGATTGATTATAGTAACTTGGAAGTAACATTTGGATCAGTAAGAAGAGCCATATAATTGACAAGATTGCCATACTATCTCCAACTCGATATTGTCTTGTTAGTCAAATTGAGGATCAACTTCATTTGTCAATACACACTTCCTATCATTGTGTGATTCTGTTGATTGGTTCCTTCAAAGAAGGATTAAAATCCTTTCAATAAGTCATAGTAACCTGGTAGGATTGAGTGGATCAATAAGTAGAGTCTGTCAGTCACAAACATAAGTGCCAAACAATTAGAATTGTAACCAGTAAGTAAATCATATATCATATACACCTTGACTCCATTAGCCCAATAGAAATAGGCACTGGTCACACCAATTCCACTCTAGGATTCCATAAAATCTTATTTAAACATTTACATCTCAGATCTTAGTATTAGGAGTAGAAGTAGTTTGCAAGCTTTCATCTATTCCACACTTTATGCCATTGTGAGTAGATCCCTAAATTCATTTGAGTCATCATTCCTTTTATCTGCTTCAACTTTCAAGGTTCACCTACCTAGGTTTGGCAAAGCCTAAAGTGTAGGTAGTCATCAACCATTTAGGTTAACTTCCATTAGTTGGTTCAAAAATGTTGTAAGTTTGATCATAGAGCCTGGCATCCTCTTAGGGCTTGCAACCCACATTTTTGAGACCTAACAGTGGTCCACATTCATCCTGTAACACTCCAGCACTGAATCAATCTGATCTAAACCACCTTTATGAACTGTCAAGAAGTCACTAAATCAGAGGGAGGTGGGAAATAATGAGTCCTTCTTATGCTTCCTCAGATGTTCCTTATCTGACTCATTCAACTGCCTAATAATCTCTAAGAATGCAATTCTCTTTGGCACATACTTAGGAAAAATATAAGGAGGGGCTCACACCCATAAATTCCAATACAAGTGGTGTGCTTATGATAGAACCAGTTATGATCAATCCCTAAATCAGGGGTCCTATCTAAAGTCCTAAAAAAATCTAGCACATATGCATATAGCCTTTCTCCTTCTAGCTCCAGAAAACCAAGAACTCTTCTCACAAAATATTCCTCAAATTACATAATCTAAGTCAACACAATGCATGTCCACCATGCATGTCCACATTTGCACTGGAAACATATTTCCTTGTGCATCTATCATCCTAACATGTAAATTTTGATGCCACATTCCTAACAAAGCAAACAAAATCATATGACACAACATAGAATACCATGTGAATTCAACATGGGCATCTATAGTAAATAATTTGCCCTTAAGTACCATCATCTGTTTGTGCATTTTTTATGCCACATAGGAAGCATAATCATATAGCTCCCTAGTCTTTGGATCCTGAATATTCACTACCATCATGATCAGAGAGATGGGCATCTTATATGAAGCATCTCTTCCAAGCACTTGGCACAAACTGTGTTAGGTTTTGACAAAATAATGCATGAACAGTGTGCAATCAAAAGGTTCCTCCTCCTTGTCTGATATCTTCACCAATTGGCCATCACTCCCTCTTGATTTGTGTTTGGCCAAGTTGAAATTCCTATATGCACATTTGACATTCTTATAGCTTTCCTTTAGTGCACTTACATTGATCAGCTTACTAGCTGTAGGATTTAAATTGAACACACTAGAGATGTAGACCTTTGTGAATTTGATTATAACTCTACCATTTCCTACCAGGACTAATTTTGTCTAAGGATCATACCTCTGTGCGATTGCCCTCACCAAATTAGGGTTTGGAAATACATTAGGTTAGATTAGCTTTGCCAAATCCAAGTGCCAAGAATTGTAGACCAAGACTTTAAAGTCCATTCTATGATGCCGGTGTTTGAATAGAAACCAACCCGGCATAGGAAAATGGGCATCCCTACAGTTGTAGCAGAAGTCTAAGAATTTATCATCGAGCCCACTGGGACCATGCAGATTCAAAGCACGTCTAGCAGAGCCTAGGAACTAGACCATGAGGTCCTCATCTAAACTTTGTTTTGATGTGGTTGCTTGACCGGTTTGACTCATTTTCTCAGACTGTGTATATCAAACTAGGGTTTCTTATATTAACAATTCTCTACCCTTTCAATCAAGCAATCAAATTAAGATATACTAAGCATGGACGAATAGAGTGAACTTACTGGTTTTTACACCTGTAGAAGCTTGAAATTTCTTCTTTTACTCACCTGAAAACTTGTGCGTCTGGACTTTGTTTGTGCTTGAAGAAATGATGCAAAAGCCCTAATTTTCTTCCTTTTGAATCTTCGTAGCATAGGTTATGAGGAATTAATGGAGGTAGCCTCATCCTTAATCTCACATTCATATCATAGGGCACCTACAACGTTCCTCATGAAAAATTTAAACCTGAGCTGTTGATCTAAATTTTTCCTTATGAAACCCACGGCCACCATTCGCCTGCCAAAATTGAAAATCTAAGTCTTTGTCATTGAAAAGTCTTCAACCACTAGGAGAAAGCCAAGTTAGATGTATATTCTTCACTGGCCACATCACCTTTTGTCTGATCTAGACATGTGGCATCATTTCGCGGTGTCGCAGCCAGAAATGGCCCACCACCAACCTACCCTACGCAGGCACGATAAAGCCTCCACGCATCCCCTTTTTTACTTGCTTTTCATTTTCTTTATTAAGATGAGGCCATGTGTCACCATCTCATGACTGCATGGCAAATATGCCTCTCTAGCAAGATTCCCTTCCGAGCTTGTGCAACCATCAGATTTAAGCTTTCCGGCAAATCACTTTTTACCTCGACATGTGGCAGCATACGATTCATCAATTTGGGATTCTTTGATAAAGGGGTTGTAAGCCCAGGTTCCTTGATAGGTGTCACCTTGTCGCAGCCACATAGAGGGATGATGATGTCATCTATGATGTGCTGCGATGTTGCGAAATATTAATACATAACAGTTTATAACCTATGCCAAGACTTAGGACATAGATTTGATATTTCTTGGGCTATAAAGGGTAAACCTAGAACATGGGGCCGGTCAATCACCTTGCGATTATAAAGGCTTAAATTTGTGACTTAAGTGACTGGGGACTTATTACAGGCAATCAACAGGGAATTAAAAGATAAAGCGCACATGACTTACAGACTTAGGCTTAAAAGATTATAAAGGTAAAGACTTGCAATTTTATGGACCTAAAACCCAAAACCCATACAGGTACCACCATTGGCTTTGATTGGGGATGTACAAGCTTTCAGGTTGCAGTGAGAACCACTAGACTTCTAGGAGTAGACCAGACCAAAACCCAAAGGAACGAACTAAGAATATACACTATTTACAACCTATAAACATCCTATTTTACA
The DNA here is from genome assembly GCA_027924645.1 of Cunninghamia lanceolata. Taxonomy (NCBI): domain Eukaryota; kingdom Viridiplantae; phylum Streptophyta; class Pinopsida; order Cupressales; family Cupressaceae; genus Cunninghamia; species Cunninghamia lanceolata. The sequence goes on along the minus strand of BSBN01001513.1, from coordinate 1,263,037 downwards.
ATGTGTACAGAGAAGAACTTACATATGAAAAGTAAGGTTTCAGGAATTGTCCATGCACAGGCAACTCCTAAAATTCACTATCTAGTCCCTGGAGAAAATAGGAATCCTCTCCATGAGTATTACTTATTAGATAAGGGTCCACCCATAATGGTTCAAACTTGCCATATTTGCCCTTATCCTGATTCCTGGCATTCCACACAAGAACCAATTCATTCACCTGGAATTTTCTTTTTGTAGTCCTCTTGTCAAACAAATATTTCACTTACTGTTGTTTCTTCAAATTGGTCTTCTATGCTTCTCTTCTAGCTTCATCCAATACAATCAATTGATTCACTCTCTTAGCCATTGGATCTTCCATATCCTCATTGCTTTTTTGTATAAACTTGTACACAGGTGGGAGATTATTCACTGGCAACCTGGCCTCTACACCATATACTAACTCAAAGGGAGACTTACCAATTGCCTTTTTTACTGTTACCCTATTAGTCCATAGTGCCAACTTCAATTTGGAGTCCCATGCTCTTTTATTCTTATCAATTATTCTCTTAATTATCTTCATGAGACTTTTATTACTAGATTCTTCTTGGCCATTTCCTTGAGGATGATATAGTGATGCATGAAATAAACTGATCCCATAACTATTGTAGAAATCTACAAACTCACCGGACCTGAAGCACATTGCATTATCTATAACCAATTTCGCTGGTACTCCAAATCTAATTATTATGTGTTTTGGAATAAAGTCAAGCACAACCTTACTCATGGCTTTCTTGGTTGGAATGGCCTCAATCCATTTGGTGAAATAATTTGTAGCAACCAATATCCAATTGTATCCTCCACTTGACTTTTTGCTATTTCTCCTATAAAATCTATTCGCCATTGTTGAAATGGAGCTTCTACTATTATAGTCTTAAGAGGTAATGCACCCGCATACTTAAGTTTTCTAGAAAATCTTTGGTAGGAATCACATTTCCTCACCATCTTATGTGCATCAGAGAAAAGTCTTGGCCACCAGTATCCTGCTCTGAGAATTTTATGGGCAGTAGTCCTAGCCGTATAATCTCCACCACACATCCCTTCTGCATATCAGTTAAAATATTCATGGCTTGATTTTCATCTATGCATTTGAGTAGTACACCATCATGGTTCTTTCAATACAACTCACCTTGGACAATAACATATTTGACAGCATGTAGTTTCAATGTTCTCTTTCGATTGTCACTTAAATAGGTAGGACAATTCAGATTTTGTAAATAATACATAATGTCTTTGTACCATTCTGAATTATACATTTTACAAGCTTGGTCCGCAACTACATTCACTTGACATGCCTCCAAGTTTGACTCTGTCATTAATTTAGCCAAACCTTGTCCCCTTACCAATTTGGTAATCTGAATCTCAATGTTGAACTCTTGGAGTTTGTTTATCCATCTACATCACCTTCTAGTCACTTCCTGCTGAGTGAATATGTCCTTGACTGCTGCATGTGGCACATATGCTACAATCTGAGCTCCAACTAGATAAGGTCTAAAATTCTTGATAGCCCTGACCAAAGCATAGGCTTGCTTTTCCATAATACCATATTTCAACTCGGTTGCCTGCAAAGATTTACTAAAGAAGGCAATTGGTTGCTCAAATCCATCATCATTTTTCTATAATAGGCATGCAACAATTGTATGGAATGAAGCAAATGAAAACAATTGGAAGGGTTTAGAAAAATTAGGAGATTTTAGAATAGGGGCAGTTTTGATAGCCTCCTTGATGCTTTGAAATGATTGAATTGCTTCATTTCCCCATACTATAGACTCGCCCTTTTTTAACATCTTATACATAGCTTGGGTAATCTCTACAAAATTAGGAATAAATCTTCTAACAAAGTTAATCTGCCCAAAGAATGATTGGATGCCTTTAATTTTCTTGGGTATCTTGATTTTATCAATTGTTGCAACCCTCTCTAGATCAATCCTAACTCTGTCCCTAGACACTATGTGCCCCAAGAGTTTTCCTTCAGTCACTCCAAATGCACACTTCTTAGGGTTTAGGGAAATGCCATGTTCTAGTGCCCTAATAAAAATCTGTTCTAGATGCATACAGTGTTGTTCTTCCTTCTTTGAATAAGCAGTTAAATCATCCTGATACACAACTAAGATAGAATCAGTTAAACCTGCAAAAGCAACATACATTGCTCTTTGAAAAGTAGTACCTGCATTTGTCAATCCAAATGGCATCCTTACATATACATAAGTCCCCCATGGAGTTGTGAAGGCAGATTTATATTGTTCTGATTCTCTCATTTTCACTTGATTATATCCTAAAAATCCATCCATCATGGACAGGAGTTCACACCTTGTCACCTTTTGCAACATAGCTTCCATGTTAGGCAAGGGGTAATTATCCTTCAAAGAAGACATTCAAATTTCTAAAGTCTACACATAGTCTTGTATCTCCACTTTTCTTTCTAATTGGGACAAGATTCAACATCCAAGTAGAGTGTCTTATGGGCTCAATGATTCTACCATCCCTAAGCTTCATAAGTTCTTCCTACATTTTTGGAGCTAAAGTGGGATTAATAGGTCTCTGCCTCTATTTGAATGGCTTAGCTCCAGACTTAAGGGGAATTTCATGCTAGAATAAGTCCTCTCTATATGCTTTCAAGTCTTCATATGACCAAGGAAAGACATGTTTGTACTTTCTTACTAAGGCTATTAACATTGCCCTGATACGTGGTTTCAAGTAGTTACCTATGTAGTCTTTCTTTGGAGCATTTTGTGTACCCAAATTTATTTCCTCCAAATCTTCCATGTGAGGGGAGGAAGTCTTAATAACCAACTGATCTTTGTTATCAAAGGCTATTTCTAAAGCCACCAACCCCCTTAAAATCTTATTGGTCTTAATTTTTATCACCTCTTTTCCAAAAAGGGTTTCTTTCCCATCTACAATTTCCACAAAGTTCTAGAAATCAATCTCCTAATTCTCATACTCATCAATACAATGTAAAAACTTTATTAAGTCCCTATCATCTTAAAAAACCTACCAACTACATATGTTGTATGGCACTACCGGTCTGATTTTAATCTCAACATTTGTGAGATTAGACAATGTAACATCATCTAGCCTAATGGCTACATTAGCTAAGAAATCTGCCATAACATTTTTAATCTTTCTATCCATTTTATTGAAAATGCATCAAACAACTCAATAGTATCCCAAACTGCATGTTTATATTGTTTCTATCTTTTATTTTTTGAAGCATATTTATCTCTTACTTGGGAAACTATTAGTTCTGAATCTCCAAATACCATTAACATCTTAATGCCATGCCTAAGAGCAACATTCAATCCTAGCAATAGGGCTTCATATTTTGCAATATTATTTGTGCAAGCAAATTTCAACAGAAAGGAGAATTTAAGGGTCTTACTAGTAGGAGACAGAAACACCACTCCTGCAACAGAGCCCTCCTTTGAGTAGGCACCATCAAAGTACATGGTCCACAAGCTAACATGACCTTTCTATTTTTCAAACTCTTCATCAATAGACTCCTTTTTCACAACTTGATCACATGACATAACCTTGAAATTTTCACAATCAGTGTCCACAAAGCAAATCTAATCTTCTAGTTCTTGATCTTCAATTGTATCTTGTGCTCTTTCCTCTCTAACCAATTTGACATCCCTACCATTCATGGGAATCATAGAATATGACAAATCCAATTGCATGCTTCCTCCAATCAATGTTGCCCACCTCCTAGACAATAACATACCATATTGTGGCTTGATATCAACTACTGTCACATTCATTGTATAGGTTTTTTCTGGATAGGCTGCAAGCATGAAGTTAACATTTTTCATAATCCCTATAACTGGCACCTCTCTAACATCCATAGTGTAACACTTTCCACATGCCTTATCTATATTCAATCCAGCTTGTTGCATAACAGCCAAAGACATTATATTTGTTGAAGCACTTGAATCTAGCATGCAGTTTATAATTGCCTTCCCATTAACAATAAGGAACACATAGAATGGTTCTACCTAAGAAGGGCATTTTGTTACTATTGTTCCTAAGTAGACTTCAAGAATTTCCTCTTCATCAACACTTATTTCCTATATATTGTTCTGATATTTAGTAGTGTGATTTGTCTGATGAGATACCCCTGAAATCAGGGTCAATGCCTTATTTCTATATTCTTCAATTTTCATCATTTCCATCAGTGGTACTAAGATTTTCGTCTATGACAGATCTTGAGTTATATCAAATGGGGCATAATTTTGTATAACTATCGTAGCTTGACCCACATTCTTACTCTTCTCATGAGTCTGTCCAATCTTAGCTTTTGTGGTTTTTTGACTGTCATCCATGACATGTGGACCTTTAACCTTTTTCTTCATTCTAAGACACCTTACCCTCTGAATTTTTTATATTTTAGTTTGATTTTTCTTTTGGATCTCTCTTACTATTATTACTTTTCTTTTTCTGTGATTCAGGGTCTCTTTGTTTATGTTGAGGTTGCTTTACAAAGATGCTTCTTGGCTGGCCCGAGTCACTTGCTTGAGTTTTATCCCTGAGGTTATAATTTCTCTTAACCTGAGCTACAAGAGTAGCTGTAAGAGCTCTAATCTCTTTATTACAAGGTCTTTTTAAATTAACCAAAGGAGCATGTGAATCCTAGGTGTAAACCTGATGATCCTCATCTTCTTCATCTGAGAAAACTTGCTGACAAACTATATCCTTATAGCACCTTCTTTCATTCACATTTGTTTCTACATCTACCTCATCAGAGGAGGAATAATCTCCATTTGTAGAAAGTATGTAAACACTATCATCTTCAACACAATGGGGTTCATTACACTCACCACAAGTACTAACATCATTATAAAGGACTGAGCAATCATACATTGTAACTATGAATGAGGCATTTGGCATATTATACACCATGGAGTATCCTCCACAATATTAATAGTCTTCTTCAAGGGATTAGGAGTTTCTTTAACATTCTGAGATCTTTGATAAGTTTTATTATTAGGAATGGGCTTACCATTGTGCCAATTTGTGTTGTATGGCATATCATGCAATTGAGGTCTCTTTTCTTGCCTCTGATAAATCTACTTTTCAAGACCCAGCACCTTTTCATTTTTAGCAAGCTTGTAACTTAAATCCTTGAAAGCAGTTGTCAATTTATCTAACTTATATTCAGATGTGGAACTGTTATTCTGAACATTTTGAGTTCTATTGTTTGGATTTGCAATATTTTCACATGATCCCTTATATTTCCTTTACCTGATCCCTTCCTATTATTTTCTATATTAGTTGCAATTCTAAAAGCATCTCTAATGTTGGTCAAACTTTTGTCTCTTAGTTCATATGTTGTCTTAGCATCAAAGGCATTCATGTACAAGACCATACACATTGGTTCATTTGGTATCATATGAGGTGGAAATTTGTTCAAAACTCTGGTAAACCTAGCATTGAAATTAGAAACTGATTCATTTGACCCTTTAGCAATACTTGTGAATTCATTAATAATGAAACTAGGGTCAGTCTTATCTCCATATTGTTCCCTAAAGATCCTTTTAAAATCATCCCATAATGTAACACTTTGATCAGGAAAACCTCTGTACCATTCTCTGGCTTCATCAATCAAGGACTGCATAAAAAACTTCATGAAAACATCCTCATGCTCTATTTCAAAATTATCCATAACATTGAGGAAAGATTTCAAGTGATCTTCTCTTGATACAACATTATTTCCTGAGAATTTTGGCAATTCACCCCTGATATTGTTGTCAATGGGGTTAGGGTATCCAGGAATGTCAGTAAAATCTAACTATCTAAATTTGTCTAATTGTATAGGTCTACCAAATTGGTTGGCATTAGCATTCCTATTCACATTACTATTAATATTTTAATTTCTCACATTATTCAGTGGTAATCTATTATTATTTGCATTTTGTCTTTGATTGTTCTATGGATTTTGGTTCACATGTTGATTAAGCCCTTGATTATTCCCAAGGATGTTCTGGTCATGTTGTTGATTTTGATCCTGATTTACCTATCAGTTTCCTAACACATTTGTATTGTTAAGAGTGGGAGCTAAATTTTGATGGGCAATTCTCAAAGCTTCCACCTTTTGTTTCATATCATCTCTTATTTTTAGGGCTTGTAAGTAATCAAGCTCTGCCCTAAGATTTTGTTGGGGATTTTGTAAGTAATCAAGGTCTCATGGGGTTGTCAGTATCTGTTGGGGATTTTGTATCTTCAAATCTATTAGGGGGATCTAGAAAAGGATGCTCTTGAAACACATCAGATCCTAACCTCAACCCATCACCTTGTTGTTTCTCATAAATCTCATGAATACTAGCCTCTGCGGTTGAAAAGTGTTGTTGTCCAGGAGACCTAACATTATTTTGAGAATCATCATTATTCCTAGGACTTGGTGAATCTTCATGACTGGGTTGAGCAGTTTCTTTTTTCCTATAAATTTTTCTTGGTAATTCTTGAAATAAAGGGTTTTGTAGGGATCTTCTTCCCTACATACAACTTCTATTTTCACTACCTGGGAGATTTTTCTTAGAGTTGTCACCCACTAATGGGATTTGTACTTACATTCCAAGTGCCTTTTCAACTCCCCAATAGAGTTGCCAATCTGTTGGGTTTTTCCCAGCTGATTATTTGAGTTCCCCTAAAAAGTTGCCATCTTATGTCCATAGGGACCTCGGGTCAGTGGCCAATGAATAGGAGATTGACTCTATGTCCCCTCTACACTTCAAGCTCTATAGGACCTAGGAGGGGTATTCCCTCACTCAATACCCATGTGGTAAACCCTGACTATAACTAGGTATTGACATTTTAGAAGATAAATCCTCTATTATGCAAACCAAAACTATGAGATAAATGCAAAGGGTCTAGCTTTGGATCCTACTTCAGTTGTGAATCAGAGGATTTTGAACCTAAATCCTACTCCTATAATCCTAAGGTTTAAGATTTTGAGTTGATTTGATTTAATGTGTTTGGCTGCCATATTAGGGATTGATTCATAAACTTAATCCAAGCCTTTGATCGATGCCTATCCAAGGGTATGGAGTCCAACTTAAAACATGTAAATAGCTTTCCATAAACCAAGAAAATATACATATTTTAGAGGGTTTTTTAGTTCTTGCCTTGTTGAGAACTCCCAAGACTAAGTATTTCGATTAACTATACTTACAAATATCCCTATTATCACACATATTTCCCCATATTTGATTTAAATCATTTTAATCTATTCCTTAAATAGAAATAAGAAATCTTTCATGTAATATAATAGATATGCACCCCAGAACTTAGAAAACCCTTAGTTACTTTGTTCAAAAGAAAGATGCAAATAACAAATGGAGATAGTTAGCAGAAACAAATGCATATAACATTACTCATATAATTTGATCTGAAAGTGATAAATAGCTTATAGAAACACATACATACATTAAAATGAAACTCACAACACCATGGAGAGAGCAACCAGTCAAAAATTTGTATTACTTTCACTCCTCAAAATCACAATCTTCCAACAACCTTACAAAGTGAGGTTACCAGTTCTTTATAGACACAGAACTTGGTACTTAGTAGTTAATACATTTGGTTGGTTAGGTGAGTTCACATTGCAAAGCACCACTCAGGGGCATTGGGGCATTAATTACATAGAGCATGGAGAAAAGACAGAAAATAATATATCATGAGGAGTACACTAGATTGGAGGAGCCCAACCACATAAATGCAGAGGAGAAGGTAGTTGCCCATTCACTTCAAGTGCATTCACCCATACTTATCTGTCTAGTTAGCATATGATTTCTTTGATGGTCATTGGAATGAGATCAACTTTGATATTTTGTCATTATGTCCTATGTACCGTGCATCCACTAGGACCTTTGCTTCCTTGCAGAATAATTCAAAATTTATTTCCAATACATGTAGCTTGTCTAAATTTGAGCTCAAAATCTTCAATCTAGGGTCTCCATCGGTACATCAAGTAGAAATCAACTGGCCAGCAATGTCGTCAAAGTCAGCTCTCCACTTGTCAAGACTTTTAACTTGCCCATCAGCCTCCAATATGCTTGGCATTATTTTATTGTCTATCTTTTCAATAAATTGCTTCTTCTCACCTAACACTTTGTCTAGCTTTAACTAAAAAGCTATGACCTCAAGAATTAGAAGCATGTCAAGAGTCAACATCATTTCAGGTGGTGCCTCTACATCAAATCTTAAGCACCTATGCAAGCCTCTCAATTCACCAGTCATTGGCAGCCACACTCTCTTGATTGCCTTGAGGCTCTCCTTATCTTGTTCATGCTTATCAAGGGTTGTTCTCAAATTTGAATAAGACCTCCATGTCTCATCCACCCTTTCCAGAACCTTGGTCACTCTATGATTGATCAAGTTAGTGACCATCTCCTTAAATGAATTTTTCTTTTCTTCCTTCAATTTCATCACCTGCTCTTTCAATTCTCTAATTTCTGCTAGTAAGGGCTCTATATCAACTGGAAATGCTTCTACAATTGGTATCACAGGAGGAGTACTTGAGGTGCTAGCCCCTAGAAACAACTTCTCCTTACATTTATTGAGCTCTCCAATGGCTTGTGCATACTGTAGTAGTAACTCATCATGATCTTTTTGCAATTTATTTGTCACTGCTTCAACAAATTTTGTAGTTTGCACATTTAGACTTACAGCTTGGGGAGCAGGGGTGTTAGATACTCTCTTAATTATGACATATCCTATCAACTCCCCTAATCCAATCCAAGGTTTATTATTGCTTGAACCCAAAGACCATATTTCCAAAGTCTCAAACATAGGATTGAAGGTTGCACCAGAGAGAGCCTTCTCAAGGTTTGTTCATCAGTCACCTCTGAATCTTCTCTAGTAATAGTGTCAAATGCAATTGCATCTGACAAGGTCCAATGAGGGAGGAGTAACACATTACTTTTGGCAACCAGTGCCCTTTCCTCCTCTAGAGTCATGCCAATAATAGCCTAATTTATTTCTTTCAACACCCTTTGGGTGATGGCCTCATACTCTGATGGGTCAGCTCCATTCTTGGCTTCTTCAATTTTTTTCTAGAACTCCTCACTCTTAACTTTCAAGATATAACTCTTGAATTTAGGAGCATTAATGAATTCATCATCCTCCATAAATTTATTATAGGTCATCACCCTGATATCCTCTGTATCTACAGCTTGGCCTGTCATTATCCTCATTGATCTGTTATTAGGGGAAGAATATGGCCTTATTCTATCAGGTGAATTCACCTGATGGGTAGTTTCCTGCACTTGTTCTTTTACTTCTCCCTCTAGGTCTGCTACCTGAATCTCTTCCTCAACCTCTATCTCAATAAACTCTACCTTTTTGGCAGGGGAAGGGTCATGTGATTCCCTCTTTACATCATATCCCCTTCTTGAGCTGCTTGGCTGGTAGGAAGGCCTTTCCTCATCTACAAGTGCACTTGTAATTAGCTTTTATGTATGATCAAACATCATTTGAATTTTTTTTATTGGGTCATGTACTCCTGGTAGGCAGCATTCAAATTTTTCCTCATTGTTTCTCCTACCATGATTGTGTCCCATTTGATTCTCAAGGCATGGACATCATTCATTGTGAAGCATTTCCTGACAATATCTTCATCAAAATAGACCTAATGAATGTATCTTGGTCTTTGTTTATTAACCCTTACTTTATCAATGAAGCCCTCAGGGTCAAATATCCTGGGGTGTTCCACATCCATCCTGTAGTGCTGTAGCACTGAATTAATCTGATCTAAACCACCTTTATCAACTGTCAAGAAGTCATTGAATTAGAGGGAGGTGGGAAAGAATGAGTCCTTCTTATGTGTCCTCAAATGTTCCTTATCTAACTCATTCAACTACCCAATAATCTCTAAGAATGCAATTCTTTTTGGTACATACTTAGGAAAAATATAAGGAGGCGCCTCACACCCATAAATTCTGATACAAGTGGTGTGCTCATGATAGAACTAGTCACCCCAGTTATGATCAAACCCTACATCTGGGGTTCTACCTAAAGGCCTCAAAAAATCTAGCACATCTGCATGCAGCCTTTCTCCTTCTGGCTCCAAGAAACCAAGAAATCTTCTAACAAAATATTCCTCAAAAATTACATAATCTAAGTCAACACAATGCATGTCCACCATGCATGTCCACATCTACACTGGAAACATATTTCCTTGTGCATCTATCATCTTGACATGTAAATTCTGATGCCACATTCCTAACAAAGGAAACAAAATCACATGACACAACATAGAATACCATGTAAATTCAACATGGGCATCCACAGTAAAAAATTTGCCCTTAAGTGCCGTCATCTATTTGTACATTTTCTCTGCCACATAGGAAGCATAATCATATAGCTCCCTAGTCTCTGAATCCTAAATATTCACTACCATCATCATCAGAGAGATGGGCATCCTATTTGAAGCATCTCTTCCAAGCACTTGGCACAAATTGTGGTAGGTTTTGACAAAATAATGCATGAACAGGGTGCAATCAAAAGGTTCCTCCTCCTTGTCTGATATCTTCACCAGTTGGCCATCAATCCCTCTTGGTATGTGTTTACCCAAGTTGAAATTCCTATATGCACGTTTGGCATTCTTATAGATTTCCTTTAGTGCACTTAGGTTGATCAGCTTACTAGCTCCAGGATTTAAATTGAACACACTAGAGATGTAGGCCTTTGTGAATTTGATTATAACTATACCATTTCCTGCTAGGACTAATTTTGTTTGAGGATCATACCTCTGTGTGATTTCCCTCACCAAATTAGGGTTTGGAAATACATTAGGGCAGATTAGCTTGGCCAAATCCAAGCACCAAGCATTACAGACCGAGACTTTAAAGTCCATTCTATGATGCTAGTGTTTGAATAGAAACCAACCCTGCATAGGCAAATGGGCATCCCTACAATTGTAGCAGAAGTCTAAGAATTTATCATCGGGCCTATCAGGACCATGCAGATTCAGAGCACATCTAACAGAGTTTGGGAATTGGACCATGAGGTCCTCATTTAAATTGCATTTTGAGGTGGTTGCTTGACTAGTTTGACTCATTTTCTCAAACTGTGTATATCAAACTAGGGTTTCTTATCTTAACAATTCTCTACCCTTTCAATCAAGCAATCAACTTAAGATATACTAAGCACAAATGAACAGAGTGAACTTACTAGTTTTTACACATGCAGAAGCTTGAATTTTCTTCTTTTACTTGCCTGAAAACTTGCTGCATGTTTGGACTCTATTCGTGCTTGAAGAAATGATGCAAAAAGCCCTAATTTTCTTCCTTTTGAATCTTCATAGCATAGGTTCTGAGGCATTAATGGAGGTAACCTTGGCCTTAATCTCACATTTGTGTCACAGGGTGCCTACAATGTTCCTCATGAAAAATTGAAACTTGTGTCGTTGACCTAAATTTTTCCTTATGAAATCCACAGCCACCATTCACCCGCCAGATTTAAAAATCTGAGTCTTTGTCATTGAGAAGTCTTCGACCAATAGGAGCAAGCCAAGTTAGATGTACATTCTTCACTGACCACATCACCTTTTGTTCGATCTAGACATGTGGCATCATTTCCCAGTGTCACAGCTAGAAATGGCCCACCATCAACCTACCCTATGCGGACATGATAAAGCCTCCACGCGTCCCCTTTTTCACTTGCTTTTCATTTTCTTTATTAAGATGAGGCCACGTGTCGCCATCTCACAGCTGCATGGTGAATATTCCTCTCTGGCAATATTCCTTACGAGCTTGCACAACTATTAGATTTAAGCTTTCCTACAGATCACTTTTACCTCGACACCTGGCAGCATACAATTCATCAATTTGGGATTCTTCGATAAAGGGGTTGTAAGCCCAGGTTCCTTGATAGGTGTTGCCTTGTCGCAGCCATGCAGAGGGATGATGACATCATCTATGATGTGTTGCAACTCTCTGAAATATTAATACATAACACTTTATAACCTATGCGAAGACTTAGGACATAGATTTGATATTTCTCAGGCTATAAAGGGTAAACCTAGAACATGGGGTTAGTCATCTTATGATTATAAAAGCTTGAATTTGTGACTTAAGTGACCGAGGACTTATTATAGGTGGTCAACAAGGAATTAAAAGATAAAGCACACATAACTTAGGGATTTAGGCTTAAAATATTATAAAGGTAAAGACTTGCAATTTTATGGACCTAAAACCCTAAACCCATACATGTACCACCAGGGTCCTCTGCTCACACGCTATAGAACAAGGAGTTGGGCCCCAAGGCCTAGAAAAATGCCCTTTTAAGGCAGGAGTCAGAGGGAGCTCATGCTTCTCCTCAGTTTTTTGATATGGCTGATAGGTCGGTGATTGTACTCCCAGATATCACTATGGAAAGAGTTGTCTCTGCTATGGAGAGTGCTCTTGTGGCAAAGTTTCTTTCCTTCAAGCCCAACATTGATGCAGTTAGGAAATGGGTGACTGCCAAATGGAGGGTGAAGGGAAGTGTTACCGTGAGTTCTATGGTTGGAGGGATGTTTCTCTTCAAATTCACAGCTAGAGAAGACCTTGCCTCTTTTCTAGCAGGGGGGCCTTGGATGTATGGGAAACATAGTATATCCCTTTGCAAATGGAAGCTAGGATTTGACATTGCTACTAATCTTAATAAAATGGCGCCAGTTTGGGTCAGAATCCCAGGTCTTCCTTTGGAGTACTGGGATGAAGAGATCTTTATTTGGATCACCAATACATTTGGGCATTTTATAGCTCTTGACAGCACCACCAAGAACAAATTAAGGTTAGTATTTGCTAGATTTAGTGTCAGTATTGATACTAACAAGGTCCTGCCCAACAATATTACTCTAGAATCTAAATTTGGCCATTGGGTTCAACCTATAATTTATGAAAACTCTACAATCTTTTGCCAAAATTGTAGTAAGAAGGGACATCTGGCCTCACAGTACAAGGCCAGAAAGCCTACCCCAATTCTAGAGGTTTAGACTACTGATATCGAGGATGAATATCCCTTTAGGGAGGATCTGCTAAAAATAATTTGTTCTCCTAAAAATTGTAATGCTGGCAAGGATAAGGCAGAAAATATGTGTCCCCTTACCCAGGAGGTTCCAAAGACTTAGGATCACCCTAGCTTAGTGGTGTCAGAGGCTTTACCCCTTCCTAGAGGAGAGGGTTGCACCAACTCGTTGGTTGCTGGCTTGGAAGATGGGGAGATTCATCAAGGGGAAGTTCCAGTGAAGGAAGTATTACTGAAAAAGGTGGAACCTTTCAGCCTGAACAACCCTTTAGGGGTTAGGGGAGGTAATCTAGTCATTGGCTATGATGATAGCCTAGGTGTGTCCTCTCTTAGTACCAAAACCCTTTCCCTTACTCCTGGGGCTAGTTCTAGTGTCACTGACTTGGAAGGTTGGACCACTACTAAAAGGAAAGGCAAAGGTCCCTTGAAGAAGACCCTGGATGTGGGAGCAGATACCAAGCAAGGAAGACTATCTCAAAGAGAGACTAGACAGAAGGCAATTAATAAGGACATTGCAATGGGAAGACAAAAGACCTTGGAGATTGGCTCGAAGAAGGCTCCAAAAAAATTTGAATCCTCTCATGGGTACTCTATTTATGATAACAAAATCAACATTCTGTTGCTCCAAGAAGTAAAGATGAAAAGTGAGGGCTTCCAAGCTATTGCAATGAGTGTGTGGCCTAATGTTGAACACCTTATTTGTGATTCTTGTGGTGCCTCTTGGGGAATAGTCACTATGTGGAATAATCAAGTTGTCAAAGGACGGGTTATTGAAAAAAATAAAAACTTTATGGCGGTCAGAATGGAATCTAACAACAATTCTTGGAACCTGATTAATATATATGCTCCTAATCAGAGGGGCCTAAGAAGAGAGTTGTGGAACCTTCTATCCTCATTGATTGCTAGAGACCCCTCTAGCTGCTGGATGTTAGCTGGTGATTTTAGCACCCCTCTATTCTCCTCAGAGAAGAGTGGTTGGATCCTAGACTACACTGAGAACATGATGGACCTAATGGATTTTCTCAATAAAGGTCTTATGGATCTTGATATTCAAGGTAACTGTTTTACCTAGTCTAATCAGAGAAAGGGGGGAAATTTGATTCAAGTCAGGTTAGATAGGGTCTTGGTTTCTTCCAATTGGGAGTTTATAAGCACTCATTCTTTACAAGCCTTGCTTTGAACTACTTTGGATCATAATCCCCTACTTCTTTCTTGGATAGGTATGAATGGTAAGGGCCCCTATCCTTTCAAGTTTGATATTATGTGGACTAAACACCTAGATTTTAAGGATAAATTAGTTAGTTGGTGGAAGGAGGATGTCAAAGGTATGCCTATGTTCAGACTTACGTAAAAGCTGCTGATGGTTAAGAAAAAGCTTAAAGGTTGGAATAGGCTCAACTTTGGGAATATTTTCAATGACAAAAGGAGGATTAATGCTAAGCTAGGGGATTTACAAAATAGGATAGAGGATGGGGACTCTTTGGAGGAGACTGCTAAGGAAGAAGAGCTTTTGAGAGGAAAATGGAAAGAGTTGCTTTTAAAGGAGGAAATTTACTAGAAGCAGAAGTCAAGGGTGCAGTGGCTGAGAGAGGGGGATAGGAACACTTCTTTATTTCATCAATCCATGATGAAGCATAGGAAAAGAAATTTTATAAAAAAACTTATGGATGATAGGGGAATTATGGTTGATTTGGACTCTCAGATTAGGCAGGTGGTTGCTTCTTGCTTTCAGAACTTTTTAGATACTCAAGGTTGTAGCATCAATCAGGAGCTCATTGACATCATTCCTACTCTTCTCAATGAGGAGGACAATGTACAACTTGACAGAATGATTACTGAGGAAGAAATTCATGCTTGTCTTTTCTCAATGGGCACCTTTAAGGCTCTTGGACCTGATGGCTTTCTCCCTGCTTTCTTTCAAGATTATTGGGACATTGTGGGTAAAGATGTCACTGAGGCAGCTAGGGAATTCTTCAGGACTGGTAAGCTGCTAAAGCAACTTATTCATACCTTCATTGCTCTTATTCCAAAAAAAGTTGGATCTTGTGTGTATGGGAGACTTTAGACCCATAAGCCTTTGTAATATTGTCTAGAAGATTTTTTCTAAGATCTTAGTGTCTAGGCTTCAACCCATCCTTGACAAGCTTATCAGCAGCTGCCAAAAAGGATTTATGTTAGGTAGGTAGATTACTAATGCGGTCATTTCAATCCATGAAATTATCCACTCCATGGAAAGAAGCAAATTCCTAGGAATGGCTTTTAAACTTGACATCTCAAAAGCCTATGATAGAGTTGATTGGGAGTTCCTTTTCATAGTTTTGGGGAAGATGGGCTTCTAAGGTAAATTCGTACAACTTATTAAGGTTTGTGTCACTACTATCAGATTTTCCATTTTGGTGAATGGTATTCCTAGGGGCTTCTTCAATGTTGGTAGGGGTCTTAGGCAAGGGGACCCCTTGTCCCCCTACCTTTTCATCCATTTAGCTGAAGTCCTAAGTAGATGCTTCCTTTATCTGTTAAACTCTAGAGAGATCAAAGGCGTTAAACCAGCTTCAACAACTGCTCTGGTAGCTATTCAACAATTTGTGGATGAGACCATCCTATTTGGATTGGCTTCGGTGGTTGACGCTAGAAAGTGGAAAAAAGTGCTACAAGATTATGCTATCTCATCTAGCAAATGCATCAATTATGATAAGAGTCATGTGTACTTCTTCAATACCCCTTTTATGCTTCAACAAAAGATTATGGCGATTCTTGGTTGTTTTGTGGGTGTGCTCCCCGGTATCTATCTTGGACTCCCCTTTACAGTGATAGATGTCTCTCCTAAGTACTGGAATTCTCTCTTGGAAAGGATTCAGAGGAGGTTTATTTGGTGGTAAGGTAAATTACTAAGCCAAGCAGGTAAGTACCAGCTCCTTAAGGCTTCTCTTCAAGGTATTCCTATTTACTTTTTGTCCCTCTTTAAAATTCCCAAATATATAGCTGAGAGGTTTGAGAAAATTCAAAGGAATTTTTTATGGACTAGACTAGAAAGTAAGAAGAGAATGGCTTTGGTGGGATGGGATAAAGTGTACAGACTGAAGCTCCAAGGGTGGTTAGGGTTAAGAAAGATGAACTTTCTTAATAAGGCCCTTATTTCTAAGAGTGGGTGGAACCTTTTAACCAGAGGCAAGGATTGGGGTAGCATCATGAGAGCTAAATACTTTGAGAATTTAGCTCCTGAAGACCTGCTACACACTTCTAACTTCCCCAAAGGCTCTATGGTTTGGAATAATATTCTTAAGTGTAGAACTATGCTGCTACGGGTGCTAAGTGGAAATTGGGTGATGGTGAAACAATAAGGTTTTGGGAAGACAACTGGACTAATGGATGACCATTAATGAGACTTCAGAATATTCAAGGATTGATTAATTTCACTGTTCACCGCTTTGGTTGGTTGGCTCATGACTATTTTCTTCCTTGTAAAAGGGGATGGAAACAACTGTCAAACTACTATCAGAGTCGAGTTGATCTTGTTAGGATGGCTGATGAGACCCAAATTTCTCTGAAGGGTTGCAGAATTCCCCTATTCCCTTATTCCCTTAAAAAGATAGGCTTCTATGGGATATTGAGAAGTCTGGGTGTTTTACTATAAAATCTACTTATAATCTTTTTCACCTCAAACTGGAGATAACTTATGGAGGTAAATCTGGAACCATAATCTTATACCGAAACTTAACCATTTTTGGTGGTTGGTAGTGCAGAATAAAATCCTAACCATAGATAACCTTCAGCTCAGAGGATTTCAAATACCCAATAGATGTGTTCTTTGCATGAAAGATGATGAGACTGTCTCACATATTATTTTGCACTGCAATTACTCCTGGGAAGTCTGGTGCTCTTCTTTGAATATTCTTGGAGTCTCTTAGTATTTGAATGGTGACCTAGAAGCTTGCATTAGGTCCTAGTACTCTCCCTTTTCCAATCCTATCTGCAGGGAAATTTGGGCTCAGGTCCCCCCATTCTGTCCTGGGGCCTTTGGAAAGAGAGGAATAATAGGATTTTTTGAGAGAAGTTTAGAGATCCTAAAGAAGTGTTTTGTTTAGTTGTCAAACTGCTACAGGACAGCATCACTAACAACACTCTAAAAGCGGCCGAAACTCCTCCCAATGATCTAGAAACTAGGATCATCAATTAATGGACCATCCCGATAAGCATTTGTAGGGTGGATGATGGTAATAAAAGAGCTAGGGAAAGTACTAAATGGTCCCCACCCCCAGTTGAATGGTCTAAACTCACCTTCAATGGTGCTGCTAAAGGCAACCATGGTTTGGCAAGTGGAGGGGGAGTTATAAGGTCAGATAAGGATGCCCTCTTGGTTGCTTTTGCAGGGGGACTTGGAGAAAATACCAATAATGTTGCAAAGGTATCGGCTCTCCTTTGGGGTCTCAAGATTTCCCTAGATTTAGGTATCAATCATCTAATCATGGAAGGAGATTCCAAGCTCATCATCGAAGCTATCAAAGGGAATGCTAGGGTTGGTTGGCAGATGGAAGATATTGTTGAGGATATCAAAACCCTTCTCTTAAGTTTTGAAGGTAGTGAAGTAATACATATATATAGAGAAGGCAATAGTATGGCTAACCTTATGATGAATCTAGGGATTAGCCTTAATCCCTTAAGGTGTTGGAGAAACGTTGATAGTCTTCCCTCAAATGTTAAAGTTAGCATTCTGAATGAGGTGTCTCACTAATTCATTATGGTTGTTATCATAATTTGTATTGCCTTGTGTGGTGTCTTCTCAGGCTTCCCTCATCTCTTGGAGGGACGTGCCATCGATGACGTCAAGAAGCTTCCCACTCACCCTCTCCTAGCAAAGTGGACTGTGGAGTCCTATGTGGACTATTGCCAACTCAATAGTATCCATGTTTGTTGGCATAGCCAGCTTAAAAGATCATTTCACTCATGATTGAATGGGTTGGATGTGGCGGGATCACTGCTTACTGAAGGAAATAATGACAAGAACGCACTTGGGACAGGGAAGGACATGCTCAGGAATTTGAGAAGAGAAGTTCATTTAAAGTTTTTTAATTACCTTTTTAGATTATTCGTTTCTATGTGCTTCTTTATTCTTTGCAACTACTTTGTTTGTTCTGAGTGGTGTTTGGCTAGGAAAATGGGTGGTGAGAAGGTTAGCACTGAGCCAATGACATGTGGGGAATTGAAGGAGGATTTATAGGTCTAGAGCATTGCCTATGAGGGTGGAGTGACTCCTTTTATTGAGAGTTTGAATGGCTATGATGAACACCTTTTGACCTAATTTGCTGGTTCTTGGGATGAGAATAAGAGAGTGAAAGTTGGTGGGTACAATTTGTGGTGTCAGAGGAGTCCATAGCCAATGCTACAGGTTTGCTTCGAAAAGCGAAAAGGATTAAGAAATAAACAAAAGTCCAAGATATCGAAGGCTTGAAGCTATTCTACTGTGAAGGGGAGAAATAGATTAGACTCCAAGATGGCTTTGAACGTGTGAGCTTGATCAACCCATGGGATCAGGTATGTTTCCTTATCATGAATTTTTTCGCCCTAGAAGGGCAATATAGGTGTTTTTCTCATTATCACTTCACTTTGTTAAACTATTTCCACCATAAAATTCTAGTTAACCTTCCTTTTACCTTCTCTCTAGCCTTGAGTCCTCTGTGCTTCATACTAAGAAGGTTTGTGAGGTAAATCTTGAGGTGGTTGCCTTGCCCCTACACCAGGGGCTCATCTTTTGCCTTTATCACTACCATCTTGGACTGTGTCCTGCTAAACCCCCTTCAACTCTTCTTGTAGGAGATAGCTCTAATGATGACTCTAAGGATAATGTTCCTCTTAGTGTTAGGTTGGAAAGCCCCTCCAAATTGAAAACCCCATTGCCCTCTGAACCTAATTCTCCTTCTTACCCTCATGCGAGTTGTCCTTCTACCCCTATTTCTAGCCTACCTATGTCGAAGGCCACCTCTATTTCTAAGGCTCAACTTGGAGGCCGAGCTCTGAGGGCCTCTATTTCAGTTGATTGGGATGGATATCACAGTCAGTCTTGCGAGGAAACCACGGAGGGTCTCTATGACCTTAGGAATAACCCGCTGATTCAGGGTAGTAAGAAACGTAAAAGGGTGAAATATACCTCTACCAAAAGTGGAAAGAAGAGTTGTAGAAGAAGTGTCAAGGGGCAGGGGAATGAAGATAAGTAGGTTGAGGAATGGATGGACAAGCAAGATGAGTAGAAGAAGGAAGAGGTTGGGATTGTTAAGGAGAAGGTTGTGGGAAAAGACAACTCAGTGAGAAGGCTGAGTATTAGGAAGTCTTCCAGGTTGGCTAAGGAAAGGCCCCAAGTGTTAAAAATTGTAGACTAGTCCTCTATATCTAAATAGGAAGATATTGAGTAGGAGATTGAAATAAAATAAACAACTCACATGTAGGAACAAGATGGTGTGAGTCATTTTGACTTGATGAATAACTCATTTTATGACACTGAATCGAAGGAAATTAAAATTCAGGAGACTATGGATAAGGAAGTGATGAGTGCTAGAGTTGAGGTGGGTAACAAGAAGCTGGAGATGGAGCTCGAGGAGGTCAAGGCCCACCTCTCAACCATGGAGGGCAAAGTGAAGGTGCTGGTTAAAATGTTTATGAAATTCTCTCATAGGGTTGCTACTGTCTTCTCTATTCTGTAGGTGGATCAGAATAATGATGTGCATACTCTATTCAAGGACAAGGAGAAAATGCTTAATCTGATTACTGATGACTGGAAAGATTCTCTTAGTTAGTTTAGTTGTTAGTTTATGTTTATGGACTTGGACTCTATCTTATTATATTATGTACTTAAGCTATTAGACTGTTGTGTTTGAGCTGTTTGTGGCCTTGGGCCTATTTTGCTCCTTGTTAGGCTTTTGTCATCAGGACCTGTACCTGGGTTTGCAGCCTACTAATATAAAAAACCTAAGACTAAAATTAGCCCTAAGTAAACTTAATAAAGTGTAATTAAATATTTAATTACACCAACGCCCCCCCTTAAGTGCAACTTAGGGAGAAATGAAAAACATGCAACTAATGCAAGATTGGGTCTGGCTACAAGGCCATGTTAGGAACCCATGAACAACAAGAATCCCTCATAAAGTAGAGAAAAAGGAGAAAAACTCAGTGGGAGAAAACTCCTCTCCAAAAGAGAGAAAATTCAACAAGTACATGAACATGTGATGGAGGAAGGACTAACACCAAGACCCCCAAAGAACTGAATCCATCACAAAAGTATAATCATGAATGCCCCCCATAAGAGAGGATGAGAGAAGGTCTGATGACCCCCCCAGAAGTGAGAAGGAGAAAAACCCATGCGAGAAAATGCTCCCTCCAAAAATAAAGATGAGAAGAGAGACCATGTAGCCGCTCCTCAAGATGACTCCTGTAGTGTTGGAAGATGCTCGAGATAGAATAAAGATGAAGACCCATGAATGTCGAAAAAAATTCCTCCCCTTGGGAATAAATAGAACTGTAGATGTGTGCATAATGTCTTCCCATTCCAGATAGGAATATATAGGAAGAAGGATAAATGTCTCTAAACTCTGCACATGATCCAAAGACAACAATGATGCTCCTAAAAACTACTCAAATGTCTCCAATCCACTGCCAAACTATGACTGAAGAATAAGAGGATGAAGAACAATTTTAGAAGCAGATGATGGTGATGCAACTCCATCGAAGCTATCATCAAAGAGAAGATAAATGTCCTCAATGTAGTCCTCCAAATCTATAAGGTGGGACTCTACAAACAACAATGATATGTGTGGTATGTATGTGTTCCAGTGAGCTATCTCTGGAAGACTAATAATGTCCTGCTGCAAGGAATCTAATGTAGCAATAGGTAATAAAGATGTGATCTCAATAAGAGGAGATGGAGAAGCAAGTGAAGTCTCTGTGTCATCTAAACTAGCAAGACCTATCAAATATGCAAGCTTCTTAACTGTATCATCATCAAAAGGTATGCAATATGTATCATCAAGGAGTATATGGCAATCCATAGCAGGATCATCTGGAAATGGAGAGATATGTGGGTCTCCATAGATCTCCCAAATGCTAGTCCAAAGAGCACGTGGTCACTCAATATGTGAGATACAACACATAGTGTCATAATCAACACTAGAACCAATCAATCCTACAATATGATCAATATAATCACCCCATGTAGATTTTCTCCCAAGTGTATCTGGTTCATATATGAGTCCATAAAGATAAGGCAAAATATTAAGCCACCTGAGATGTGTCAAGATGCCCTTTCACCAAGATTCATAATTATCCTTACCCAATGTTACCATAGAAGGGTGAATAGCAAAACCCATGATATCTCCTCAAATAAATTAGATCAGAGATCAAAAATTTGAATATGTATTAATGCTAATAAATGAAGCCCAACAAAACAAACAGAACTTCTCTAGGTGCCAAAATGTCTAGAATATCTAACAAAAGCCATAAAAATAACAAACTAAATAAAGAATACCTGGGGATGAATATGAAAAAATTGCATGGATGGCTGTGTATATCTCCTCAATACCTTTCCAATGCCACAAGAATTGTGAAAATCAGAGATCGTGGCAAAAAGATACGAGCTCGGAGGCCAAAAAGTGTATCTAGAATTTAAACAAAAATAAATGTCACCATCAGGAAAATCTAGAAAACATACATGCACCACTGGATTGGTCTCAGAACCAGCTTTCTAACATCTATTTGTTTGTGAAAATCTAACTCCGTTTGCCCAAGATATGCTCGATTTACCAAAACTGGTCCTTTAGAGCAAATAGGCAAAATTCTGGCCCCTTAAAAATCGGCCCCTAGTCCTATGGTGACCTAGTGTTGGGTGTAGGGGCCTGAAAGGAGCTGAAACCAATGCTAATGCATATTTTTGGATTGGGTTTTTTTTTTATGTAAAAAGAGTGTAAAAAAAATAAGGGTTTGAATGTTCTTGTTTTTTTTGAAAAGCTTTTAATAAAAAAAAGCATAACCCCAGTAATAAGAGGTCCACTGCCCAAAGAAAAGGGCATGGCCTACAAGGGGATATGGAGCAGTGCCCCTACGGCCTGCCAGTGCCAATACCCCTGCTATAGGTACCTTGTACGGGCCTACACAGGGGTAACCAAATTATTAAACCCAATTTTTTCACAATTTTTTTTAAACTTCTTACAATAAAAAAACATGACTTCTCAATATTTTCTCTGATACCATGTGAGAGTTTATGATTAACTCAAGCCACCAGGATCACCTACAAAACCTAAGATTTACCTTCCACAAGAGAAAAAAGCAAAGAGTAATAATTTGCATAATAAGGATGCAATTAATGAAATGGATTAATGAATTACATGAGAGAACTTGCTTTTATATTGCAAGTTAGAGAAAAACCCTAATATGACTTAAGAATAACCTAAGACTAAAATTAGCCCTAAGTAAACTTAATAAAGTGTAATTAAATATTTAATTACACCAACACTAGTTTTACCTCTTGATTTGCAACCTTTTCTCATAAAAAGTGATAATTGATGGATATGTGCTTGGTTCTAGAATGCATAACTGGATTTCTTAAAATATTGATGGCACTTGTATTGTCACATAGTATAGGAATGGGTTCATCATACATTACCTTGATATCCTTCAATGTTTGCTTCATCCACAACTCTTGAATGTAGTTGGATGTTGCAGCAATATACTCTACTTCTGCTATTGATAAGGAAATTGAATCCTGCTTCTTATTAAACCATGAGACTAATCTGTCTCCCAAAAAGAAAGTTCCACCACTGGTAATTTGCCTATCATCAACACTGCCAACCCAATTTGAATCAGTATATGCACTCAAAGAAAATTCATCACCTTTTTGACACCATAATCCATAATCTAGAGTGCTCTTCAAATATCTGAAAATCCTTTTGACTTCCTTCACATGTGTCTCTTTTGGATCAGCTTGAAACCTTTCAACCATGCAAACTGCTTGCATAATGTCAGGCCTTAATGTTGTTAAGTACAGTAGGCCCCCAATCATAGACCTATACAAGGTCTGATCAGCCTAAGGTTACTCATCATCTTTACTCAAATGCAAACCAATAACCATAGGAGTACTTAGTGGTTTGCAATCTTGCATACTAAACTTTTTCAACATCTCCTTGACATACTTTGCTTGAGAGATAAATATACACTCATCTGATTGAGCAATTTGGAGTCCAAGAAAGAATGATAGCTCATATAACATAGCCATTTCAAATTCCTTCTACATCTCTTCTGCAAAATTCTTACACATTTCATCATTGCCACCAAAGATTATATCATCAACATACACTACTACTATCAATATTTGCTCATTCTCAATTTTGATGTATAGATTGCTATCTGCAGTACCTTTCTTGAAGCCCTGCTGGAGTACCTTTCTTGAAGTTCTTATGAATTGCAAATACAAGAAACATCCTGATTGCCTCCATTCTTGCCACTGGAGCAAATGTATCCTTAAAGTCAATTCCTTCCACCTATGAATAACCTTTGTAGACCAACCTTTCTTTGTTTCTAACCACTTCTCCATCTTCATTCAATTTATTCTTGAACACCCATTTTGTGCCTATCACATTTTTGTCTGTGGTTCTTGGCACCAATTCCCAAGTCTAATTTTTCTCTATCTGATTTAGTTCTTCTTCCATTGCTTGGATCCATCCTTCATCCCTATTAGCATCAGCAAAAGTTTTAGGTTCTATCTTAGATAGTAAAGAGAATTTTACATGTTCATTCATCCTTGCAAATCTTCCTCTAGTCTATACTCCTTTATTCTTGTCTCCAATTATCTAATCTTCTGAGTGATTCTTCTAAAGATACTTTACATGAGTCTTGGTGACATTATCTTGTGTTTCTTCCTTTTCTTCAACTTCTTCTTCTCTTTCTATGCAAGCAAATTCATCTAAACAACAATCTTCCTACTCATATGTGATTGGATGTGACTCTTCATTAACCCTAACATTTGCACTCTCAACTATCTTTCTCAGTCTTTTATTGTAGAACTTGTAAGCTTTGCTTCTAATTGAGTATCCAAGAAAAATTCTTTCATCATATCTTGAGTCAAACTTTCCCAAACCTTATTCATCTCTCTTGATGTAGAACTTTCTTCCAAGGACTCTGAAATGCTTGATAGAAGTTGGTCTTCCATTCCATAGCTCATATGGAGTCTTGGTGTTGTTCACTCTTAGTTGTCCTCTATTAAGAATGTAGACAATAGTGTGGACTATTTTTTTCCAATATACATTAGGTAGCTTGGCTTCATTCAACATGGTTCTAGCCATCTCTTGGACTGTTCTATTCTTTCTTTCCACAACTCCATTTTTTTGAGGAGTTCTTGCAGTAGTTAAGTATTTCTTTATTCCATGTTCTTCACAATATTCCTCAAACTCATTTGAAGTGAACTCACCACCTCTATCAGACCTTAAGCACTTGATTCTAGAATTCATTTCATTTGCAACTAGGATTTGAAAATCTTAAACCTTCTGAAAGCTTCTAATTTCTCTTTCAAAAAGGTAACTGATGTCATCCTAGAGTAATCACCAATGAGTAACATAAAATACCTCTCACCTTGGAGACTCCTTGTTCTGGTAGGACCACATAGGTCAGTATGAATCAATTTCAAAGGATCTGTAGAAGAATTCTCCTTGGTCTTGAGTCTTATCCTTGTCTGCTTCCCAATTTGACATTATTTAGACAAGGCACTTTCAAGCTTGATAATCTTTGGCATGTCTCTTACTACTTGTATGGAGCTAATTTTCACAAGATTTTTAAAGTCAATGTGTTCCATCCTTTTGTGCCATAGCCAACATTCATTTGTTTATCCTAGAAGACAACTCCTTTCATTGATACCCTTTAGGTTGTACAATTTGTTTCCTATCCTAGAACCCTCTACCACTAGTTTACCAGACTTTGCTCTTCTGATTTCACATCCTTGTCCATGAAACATGAGGTTGTATCCTTTGCTGCACATCTCAATTACACTGAGAAGATTGTGATTGAGACCTTCTACATATAGAACATATTCTATTTTGTATTTTCCATCAATACTTATGGTGCCCTTTCCACAAATCTTTGCAGATGAATTGTCTCCAAACTTGACTGATCTATCATTCCACTTAACAAGATTAATGAATTTGCTCTTATCACATGTCATGTGGCTTGAACATCCACTATCTATTATCTAGAGATTTGTTTTCCCTTGAGCATGAAATGTTGTTTGGACAATCATTGAACTCTCCTTGTCTTTCTCAGTAACATCAAAGATTACCATGAATAGGGACTCTCTTCTTTCATCATCTAATGAGTAGTGATCTACTTCTTCTGAGGAGTTGTAGTCTTCTTTGGAAAAAAGACTCCTTTTGAAGGTTCTCCTTTTGAAACCCCTACTACTTTTTTCATCTTCTCTAAAAGGACATTTAAAAGAATAATGACCAACATTTCCACAATTAAAACATTGGAAAGGTAACTTAGCTTTATACTTGCTTGAACCCTTCTTCAGCTTTCTCACAAAGTTTGATTCTTCTTCCTTAGACTCGTTGTGTGGACCAAATGTTCTTTCTATGTAGATTTGAAAGCAACTTCTCTTTTGGATGTAACTTGGACTTCATTTCTGATCTCATAGGTAGTGAGTGACCCAAACATCTCTTCCATGGTAAGTGTCTTAAGATCTTTGGCTTCTTTAATAATAAAAACTTTTGAATCAAACCTATGAGGGAGAGTTCTCAAGACTTTCTTCACAACCACTAACTCACCCAATTCTTCACCTGGCCCTCTAATTCCATTAACAACTTCATCCACTCGGAGTAAATAGCTAGCAATGTTTTCATCTTCTTTCATCCTTAGATTCTCAAACATTGCTCTGTAAGTTTGTAATCTTGCTTGATTTACACTATCATTTCCTTCATAGAGATTTTTGAGTTTATCCCATATCTCCTTGGTCGTCTTACACTACACTACATTGACAAACTCTAAATTGGTTAGACCACTTAAGATAGCATTCTTGGCTTTAGCATTGTTTTAATGGGCCTTCTTCTTGTATACACCTAAAATTGACATGACTCCTAGCTAAATAAATATTTATTTCATTTTAAATTCCTCTATCAATAAATAAATAAATCAATTTATTTATTTGATTCATATCCCTCCAAAAATTAAATAAAATCATTTATTTAATTAAATCATCCAAATTCTTCTAAAATCATTCCAAATTAAATAATACCAAATTATTTAATTAATTCTTCTCATTCTTTATATTTAAATAAATCAAAATATTTATTTAAATTATCTATTTCCTCCAAAATTGAATTAATATCAAAAATAATTCAATAAATCCACATGCACGTGTAATTAAATAATCTAATACTTAATTAGCATTTATCCTCTCACACATCTTATTTCTCCTCCACTTCAAATTAGTTAACTAATCAATCAATTTCACTTATCTCTCCAATCAATTCTATTAACTGATCAATCCACTCAATTAACTCTTCAATCTATTTCTATTAACTCCTCTAATGCATGAAGGAGAATGAAACTTGTCCTCTTCCTATTCGCGCACATCCTCTCAAGTTTCCTCAACTGTTGATCCTCTCATTCATTCTATATCGTTGATCTTCTCTCTCATGAGTCCATAAATACAACCCCTATTCCTCCATTTCAATCATCCAAGCTTTAGTAAACTTACTCTGTAGAATTCACAGCACGCCTTTGGCACCCAACACCATTCCATAGCTTGCGATCACCATTTTTATTGTATTGAGGATCCTCTTCATTACAAGAACTATCATAGTTGTTTCTTTATTGTCATCTTGAAGAACAAAGCAAGGAAGTGCACTTTCTGAGGGCTTCAATCACATGAAAGATCAATTTGAGATTAGGCGACCAATGGAAGCCACGGAGTAATAAGGTTTGCAAGGTTTTGTTCTTTGTGTTTTGAATATTGATTATTTCAATTTCTATTGAGTTATTGGGTTATTATTAATCATTGATATTATCTCCACATTTTCCCATAACATTTCTGAGGGGTTGAAACATGCTTTGAAAAAACTCTTGATATACCTTGTCTTTTTCAAAAATCCACTTTCTCCTTTTTCATCAAAAAATCCCATTCCATCCAAAAATCTCCAATTCTTCCATCCCACATGACAAGCAAAAATCATAAAAATACTCAGTCTATGTGGGTCCCTAAATGCCTAAATCACCCATCCACCAAGCAAAAATCTCCATTACTTCCTACCCCACCTTCCCATCATAAGCTTCAATGTTTATCACGGTATGTGCAACCATTGGTCATGGTTCCCCTCCATCCTACGACTCCTCCGTATACCTCCATCTCCCCTTCCTTCCACTATTATCCTACATATCTTCCCCATTCTATTCCTATGGTCCATGCTTTTGCATAAGCCTTCCCTCCATCCTTGCATAAGTCTTCCATAATCCGCATCATAATCCACTATCACACCTTCCATAATTTGCTATCTACCTTCTCCATCTCACTTTCATGCAATCCCCTATCAACATCTATGAGAACACTTGACATAGTCCATGCGATGGCATCCATCTAGTGGGACTATCACCTTCCTTAGAACTAGACACTTGAGTCTCTACCATCCATATCCACCTTCTCCCATCCAAATATTCAAAAAAAAAAATGAAAGAAAAATCCTTTCATCCAATGGTGAAAACTTGGCAAACAGGCACCTTGGATAAGTACCATGATGAAAACCTAGCAAACAGGCATCATGTGTAGGTTGATCTTCCATGTCATTTACCCTTGGGAGTGCATTGTCTCATCGACCCTATCATTTTCCATCCTATCTTACCATACCCTCCTATCATCCTTATCCTACATATACCTATCATATTGCGTCTATTCATTCTCCATTCCTCTTTTGATCTTGATAGAGATATGGGGGCAAAATGTTGAAACATGCTTTGGAAAAACTCTTGATATATGTTGTCTTTTTCAAAAATCCAATCCTCTCATCCTCCTTCATCATAAGCTTTGTCGTGTCAAATCCTGAGTTATTCCTATACGACATAGTCCTTGGAGATCACATCCTTGTTTCCTTCCACCTACCCATCCATTATCCTTTATCACCCATCTATTTACCTATCCATGGTGTTCCCTTGTCATCAGTATCCAGCATTTAGGCTATCCAAATTGCCATCCAAACCTCCCACAAATGTCAAAACATTAGCAAAATCTAGAAAATCCCCAAAATAGAAAAATCATCTGCAAGCCCATCATTAGTACCACTTGTCAAACTACGTCACCTCTGAGCTATCATGTAGGCAAGGCCATCATCGATGAGCCCCCGAGGCTTCCCATCTATTCTGTACCTTTTTTGCCCATCCACTAGTCCATCTGCATCCACACCGTTTCCCATCGCCTAGGTCCTAGGTCCACAAAAGTCCGTCACCCTGAACTACGTTGCCTCTGTGTCGTGACGTAAGCAAGGCCATCTATCAATGCGCCCCCAAGGCAATAGGTTAGTCCCTTAGGGCCCGTTTCTTGATGTATGTTTGTCAGTTCATCCATAATAAGTTGATCCTTTGTCTAACTGGGGGCAAGTCCTTGACCTAGCTATGGAATTGGTTTCTTGAATGCCGCATGTTCTAAGATGACACCAATAAGGATTGTGATACCTTCCACTAGACGTGCACACAAAACAAAGGACACTTCCAAATAGAAATCTAGACGCAAAAACATCAATCTATCCAAAGCAAAGCAAACAAGTACCTACACACTCAAAATGATTTTATCTAAATTATGGCAAGAAGACACATCTAAGGCAAAAATGTTTTGTGTTTGTGAGCTGGTTAAGTTATAGAGTCTTGATTTCTATTATTATATCTTTCTATGCTACTCAAGGATGTCAAAAACTAGAGAAGCTATGATGGGGGCATAATCATTTTCTTTGTTTGTTGTTTGTGGATTAATCTTTAGTAATGTGATGACTTTTGTCTAACGACATGATCAACAAAAGATCATTGAGGACTTCAGAGGTCTAAACATGAAAAGGGGCAATCCTTGTCTATTGAAACGCAAGAAATACTCAGGTCATCTAGATTCAATTTTGACTAGATGCTTGTATTAACTTGCTATATCAAAATCCATGTAAGTAATACTCAGGTCATCTTGGTTCAATTATACTTAGATACTTGTATTTTCTTACAACATTTCAAAAGATAAAAGAAACAAAAAAAGTGTCCAATGATGAAACAAGCACTTCAAAATACTTGCAATATCAAGGTGACAAATATCTGCATCCATACATATCAAATTGCATTTCATTCCATAATAAACCTTTTCCAAGTGTCAAAAGATCCATGTCCTTTATGGTAGTTTATCCAATTGTATCTTCTAGTTATCCATGTGGTTCATCTCATCCCTTGATCTAGTCAATCTGAGCAATGATCCAAATGCAAGTCCATCTTAATCCATACCAATCGGGTCAAGTCAATCTTGTCAAATTATCCAATTGCAATCAATGGTCTTGATCCTAATCTTGTCGTAAACCAACTTAATCAATCATAATTATCAGTGAGATATATCTTTCCCATGCCTATCATGTTGATCTAGGGATATATCATTCCCCGCAATGACAACACTAGCCTTTTTGTTGATCTAGGGATCTATCGTTCCCCACAATGACAACACTATCGTCCATCATTATCGATTAATCATTGGCTTACCTCTTGACAGGGGCAACACCTTGTTTGTTCTTGTATCATTTGTGCATACTTTCTTACTTGCTTGTGTGTGTTATCATTTTATCTTGCTTCACATATCATTCAACTCTTTCTTCATCCCATTTTTCTTCCGCATCAACCTATTTTCTTCACCCTAACCTAACTGTTCAACCTATCTCATTGTGAGATTGTCTATCTCACACCCTCAAAAAAAATTTTCATCTAATCTCCCAAGGGGGCATCCTACCATTGTTAAACCTATACTAGGTGCAAACTGGGGCACATATCATTATCAGAAAATCTTTTTCTTTGAAACAACATGATAAAACACATTGCATCAAAGAGGGGCAAAATGTATACACCTAAAATTGACAAGACTCCTAGCTAAATAAATATTTTAAATATTTATTTCATTTTAAATTCCTCTATCAATAAATAAATAAATCAATTTATTTATTTGATTCATATCCCTCCAAAAATTAAATAAAATCATTTATTTAATTAAATCATCCAAATTCATCTAAAATCATTCCAAATTAAAAAATACCAAATTATTTAATTAATTCTTCTCATTCTCTATATTTAAATAAATTAAAATATTTATTTAAATTGTCTATTTCCTCCAAAATTGAATTAATACCAAAAATAATTCAATAAATCCACATGCACATGTAATTAAATATTCTAATATTTAATTAGCGTTTATCCTCTCACACATGTCCTATTTCTCCTCCACTTCAAATCAGTTAACTAATCAATCAATTTGACTTATCTCTCCAATCAATTCTATTAACTGATCAGTCCACTCAGTTAACTCTTCAATCTATTTCTGTTAACTCCTCTAATGCATGAACGAGTAAGACACTTGTCCTCTCCCTATTCGTACACATCCTCTCAAGTTTCCTCAACTGTTGATCCTCTCATTCATTCTATACCGGTGATCTTCTCTCTCACAAGTCTATAAATACAACCCCTATTCCTCCATTTCAATCATCCAAGCTTTTAGGAAACTTACTTTGCAGAATTCACAGCGCACCTTTGGCACCCAACACCATTGTATAGCTTGCGATCACCATTTTTATTGTATTGAGGATCCTCTTCATTACAAGAACTATCATAGACATTTCTCTATTGTCATCTTGAAGAACAAAGCAAGGAAGTGTGCTTTCTAAGGGCTTCATTCACACGAAAGATCAATTTGAGATTAGGCGACCAATGGAAGCCACAAAGTAATAAGGTTTTCAAGGTTTTGTTCTTTGTGTTTTGAATCTTGATTATTGCAATTTCTCTTGAGTTATTGGGTTATTATTAATAATTGATATTATCTCCAAATTTTTCCATAACACTTCTCATTCAGATCTGTAATAAGATGAGTAGGTTCAATATAAGTATCCATTGCAGCTCTCCAGACATCATACCTTAGCGAGGTAAGATAAGCTTCCACCCTTACACTCCTGAAGTTATAGTTAGTCCCATCAAATATCAATGCTTTAGAAGAAGAGGACTCTCTTTGAGCCACGTGTTCTACTCCAAGATCTACCTTCAGTTGTTAGGCTGCACCAAGGAACTTGGCTCTGATACCAATTGTTAGAACACTTTGATATACTGAGAGGGGGGGTGAATCAGTATATGCCAAAATTTAATCCAATTCAAATTTAACTTCAAAAACTTACTACTACCTTAAATAGATAAATAGATAATAAATCAATTCAAAACACAATTACACAACCATGGAACCATAACACTAGATTTATGTGGAAAACCCTAGAAGGGAAAAACCATAGTAAGCAAGCTACTTGGATCTACTATCCAAATCTAACCTCACAAATAAAAATAGGTTTATAGAAAGTTTTATGGGATACAACCCAAAGGAATCTATAACTCCCTAATACATTATTTTATGGGCTCCAATCCAAAGGAAGCTACAACTCCCTAAACACAGTTTTATGGGCTCCAACCCAATGGAAGCTACAACTCCCTAAACATAGTTTTATGGGCTCCAGCCCAAAGGAAGATACAACTCCCTAAAGTGATACAACACTTACAAGAAGAGGCTCCAACCTCTGTAAAAAACACTTCATAGATTCTCCTACTTACACACCTCTTCTCTATCACAGCAGCATCACAACTTCTTCCAATACCTCTACAACACAATACAACACTGCCTCTATTATGAATCATGCATTATAGCCCCCAGAGTTCCTTCTCAACCTTTCAAATCATATATCTTTCCGAACATACACATATATTCACTCTCACACTTTCACACTCTCTCTTACACTCATCCCGCCTTGCAACAATCTTGATCTTTCATTTATATGCTCTACAATTCTTCAAAAACTCACCTTTGTCGGCTTGGATGAAATGTGTAACATGAAACGTGCAACGGCCACACAAGTTGGCTCCTAGATCAACTAAGGTAATGTAGGAATTAAATCTAATTATGTGATTCATACCAAGTGATCAACATGACCTATTTTACCTTAACACATATCTCAAATCTAGTGCACACTTCCAAACACATGGCGCAATCACTTACACTCACCAAGTTGGCATCACAAACACTTATTCTTCCATGCATTAGCTCTAGACCTAAAGTGGTACTGGAGACACAAAATAACATCATGTAGTTCACACAAAAGCATTATATGCCTTGAAAAACCTTCTCATATACTCCATTCACCATTTCATGCTACTTCCTACTAGTGCAAATAATCAAACTTTGAAGCAAGTATCTCTTGCATACTCTAATTACACTGTTTGGATATATAACATTGAAAATCATACTTGCAGTACTCTTTAACACTTGATACTTGAATTGTGCATACATATAGTCAATTGGAACTTATCCTTCAAACAACAAAGCCAAACATCATAATGCGGTGAAATACAGTGGCTTTCACTTTCTCCTTCTAATAACCCTAATTAGCAACATGATTTGTCCTTACTCTGCTGACTCTGGAAAACCTCTGTGGTACATATTATAATTTGAAACTTGAATGTAACATACCTCTCATCCATATCTAACTATCCTCCAAGCCACAAGATCATATCTTCTAGTGTGGAGGAATGTGGACCATTATACTGTCTCTTTGAAACTGCAACAACACTGTATCACTGTCTTCACTCTGCTAGCTCTAAAAAGTTTTGTGGTAATTTTTATGCTCTGAAATCAGGATCATACATACTTCACATCTATCTCTGTCTAGCCTTCAAACTGCAAGGCCATATCTTCAAATATGGAGAAATGTGGAGCATTCTCCTAAGCTCCTTGAGTGCAACTTCTTATGCCTTTAACTATTTGAAACTTTACACACTTTCTTTCATATCTTATGCAATGATTTTCATCAAGAGATAATGAATACAACATTCACAACACCATAGACAACAATCACAACTTTTTTCATCAAAAACAAGAAACTACAACTTCTTCATGCCAACAAAACCTTCAAATTAGCAACTTTCACTTGTCCATGAACTTCAGGAGATAAGGTACAATTGTGTATAGATGATACGGCTTCAACAACTTGCTCATGACTTACATTACCATATCCTTCACCTCACAACTTCTCTAATCATCACTCCTCTGACAATATATACACATCATTACACTTTCCACATCACAACACCTCTGATTACTCACTTTGTCATCTCTCATTACCACTCTATTGATATCATATACAACAATATGCCTTCTCCATTACAACTCTATTGACATTGATGACAACATATGCAACAGGAAGTAGGTGGTAGGACAACTGAATATTAATGATAATTCTTAGGATGAGGAGATTCATCCAAATTGGGTTACTTTTGTTTCATTGTCACTAAGGCATGAGAAGGAATAGGAGCAACCACCATCATTTGGGTGACCTCTAGAGGGAGAAGCCAAGAAACTGTGGGCCTGGGAGTAGAAGGGCTAGGTCCTAATACAAGGGGAATCATGGAACCAACTTGAGTCTCCTTGTATCATGGGTAGGTTTTAAATAAAAGATCTACCCAAGGTTAAAGTAGCTCAGTAGGAGTAGGCCAACAATAATCCAAAGAGAAATTTACCCACTACTGGAGGGGTTGGAAATGACTATGGGGAACTATATATTATTCCTCCATGTGAGAGTTTTAGGCATTTATGGACCAATGAGGAGACTGCTTGCATCTCTATGAGCCAAGGCTGACCTAGCAAGACTCAAAATTGATCTAATGTAGGGATAATGGCAACAAAACATCCAGGGACATGGGTTCTACCTAGACTAACAACATGACTGATCTCAAGGTGAGAAGGTGCATACTATCGTGGGTTCTAATAAAGATGTTAGAGGGGTCATAGGTATCCTTGTGAAGTTAATTGACATAAAGGAACTCCTCAATGATGACATTAATAGTGCTGACAGGATCAATCAGTTTGCCATGAGTAGCTTTTTTATTAAGTCGAGCGGCAATATAGAGAGGGCCATTTGGAACATTTGGGACAATGCCAATTGGGAAGAATGTGGTAATGGGCCTAGCACTAGATTTTCTTGAGGTGTTGAAGGTTGGGCATCCACTAATCTAATTATAGCACAAAAAAGTGAAGTAGATGAGCTAGCCTTTTCTTCCAACATAGGCGATGAAGCATCCAAATCTATGAATTTGGAAGAGTGAAAGGGAAATGGATCTATATAGATTTGAAGATTCTATTTAAGCATGGCCAAAAACTTGTTCCTTGTTTTACCTTCTCTAGAGTCCTAGATAGTATTATAATTGATGAGGTCATATACAATGTGCTTGAGGCACATGCATCATTCAGTGTCATGTCCTAGTATCTAGTGAAATTGACAAAAATATTTTGCATCATAGTTGTTGGTAAGGGGTTTATTCAGGTCAAGAGGCCTAACAGGTGGTGGTTGCACTAAGTTATAGTCAAGGAATTATTGAAACTCAAATTGCAAAGGCTTAAATAATAAGGTGAACTACCTAAACTTTTTCCTCATAGTGATAAGGGCCATGGCCTTCGATATAAGAGAGGTGGTTGAATTATCACGAATGGCTATGGAAGATGTGTTCTTTAGAAAACTAGTGGTCCCCTTTTTTAAAAAAATTATTTTGACTGCTTGAGGGTTTGACAAGGGTGGGTGGAGTAGAAGATGTTTCAAATTGATCTAGAGACTATTGATAGTCTTTGAGGGTAGTGGACAAGTGGAGAAAAGAAGGATATCTCATGATTAAAATCTTTTCTTTGATTGTAGGTTGAAGATTCACACTAAAGACCCTTTGGACATCAGATTTAGAAAGAGGATAGGGTATCTACGAGAACAATGATTGATAGTAGAAGATGAAGGTAGTCACCTTCTCCTTGAGCCCTTTTTTACAATAAACTAAATTTTCAAAAGTGGTTCGAGGGCCTATGTTTGTCTAAAAATGTTGCGATAATTAATTACCAAGATGATTGCAATAATTTATAGAATAGTGATGCAGTGAACAAAACCAATCCAATGCATTATCTTTCAATGAGTGGGAAGTTTTTTGCCAACAACTCATCTTGAAATATGAAGTTTGTGCATAATTCTATGAATGACGATACGTGTGTTTGAGGTTCCCCTTTGATGTTATACTTTTGAAATCTAGGGACTTCAAAACCTATAGGAAAAGGGGTATCTATAATGTGTAGAGATAATGGACTAGAACAGGCATAAGTTGATATAATAGGCTGCGTGGAAGCAATTGAAAGAGAAGCAAGTTTCTTTTGGAGACTACTAACAATTTGCATGAATTGGTTGACCACTAAATCTATTGTATGCAAAGGAGGTGTGGTGGTGGTAGGCATAGGGATGCCAGATGAAGGTATAAATTTTGTAGATTAAGAAGGAAAGGTTTACGTATCTATAAAATGTGAGGCAATGGAGGATCCACTAAATGATAAAGGATGAGAAGGGGGAATGCAACCATATTAATAGATGGGATTCCTCACCATTCCCATCGATGTGACATAATAGGGAATAGAATTTGGCATCTATGTAGGTGTAGGTGTATAAATAGTAGAGGTAGGCAATGTCATAAAAACTTGCAGACATGTGACATAATGAGAAGTTTAGGTGGTCTCATGGGAGGAAACTAGAGTTGGCACATCATTATGAACAATGTGGGCCAATCCATGCAATTTTTGAAGACTCTGAGGGTGGTTTACCAACATCTTTCTAAGGGATTCTATGATAGAGGGTGTAGTATTGGAAGTGACCTCCTGAGTTAGAAAGGTATGGAAATCTTGAAGATGTTCTAGGTTTTTGATTTGGGACGATGAGGGTCTCAATGCATTCTCAAGATCAAATTATGATTGTGTGTTTGGAAAGGTCATGGTTGACATAGAAGGTATGGTGGTCAATCTTGGAAGAAGAATTTTAGGAACAGACATTGTGGTGCTAGTAAGATCACATGAAAGTGAAGGGATGTTGATTGTCATTGTGATCATAGTGGAAAAAGATTGGGATTTTGACATTTTTTTGTAGCTTCATTGCACAAGATTTTCAAAGTGAGAAGACTGGGTCATAAAGCTCATAAAATTCTTTAGAGCCTAGAACACACAATGCAATATGTTTGGATCTAGAAATTGGAGAGGTTTTTGAAGAGTAGGTTCACACCAGGTTCACCATAGTTGTGATAATGAAAATGAAAAATCTACTCTAATTCAATTCACTCTAATATTAATGTTGATTTGTAAACTATATTAATGCCTCCTAGGACTAATTTAAACCCTATGTTGTCTCTCAGATTTGCACCCTTTGCTGCAGTTGTAAAACTTTAGCAATATGGAGAAACATGGGAATGATCTCGAAGTGTGGGACCTTGAGAAATGAGATTAGACCTCCAAAGAAGGCCAGCTTCCACTTTCGAAGCCTAATGCTTAGAGAAATGCATCTAAACCTAGTGCTAATGCTTGCTGGGAAAAGGGTTAGAAGGAATGATAAAACGAAAATAAGCGATACACTAGATTTAGTGAGCGATGGTGATCTTGGTGTAGACACAACAATGATCTCAATGATGAAGGGGATTCACACAGACTTATGACTGATTGAGGCTTCGGTATGAAGGTTAAACCTGCAAAGGGGCCATTTTTACTCACAGAGCAGACTATAACTTCAACTAAAACACAGAAATCGAGACCCAAGAGAGGCAAGAAATCATGCATATATTGATCATGAAGGTCAAAACCATTGCAATATAGAAATATTCAATAGCAGAGGTATACCAGCATAGCTATTCACATTCATTGGTGGATAAAAGGAAGACAGCAGAGGCTAGATTCAAGCATAGTGAGTCGCATTCCCATACCCTTGCAATTACACTAAAAGGTCTGACTATAGAAAAATTGGCAACATAATAGCCCAAAAAAATAAAACCATCCTCCTTAATACATATGTGTTTTCATGCATATATAGCATTTTACATTTTCAGTCGGTCACCATCAATTCGATAATAGGCTCTGTCAGAAAATATTTACCTGAAGGGATGTCCACCTGCAGAAGTTATTGAATAAAAGATCTGGAATAGGATAGGTAGAAGATATTTCTAGTCTTCAATGTAAATTGCTGCATCATCAATCTGCATCCATAAATGCAACAAATATCTGCATTTGTATTTTGCCAAAAAGACTGTTGAAACGTCCATTCACTAAAACATGCAAATCCAGATCTAAATTTGAAAGTGAAGATATCCTCCTCAAAAGCCCACCAAATGAAAGAGGAGGTGAAAACAAGCATTTTTGCCTTTTGAAGCATGTGGAAATTCGCTAAAATGGAGGAGATACGAGCGGTCAAAGTTGTAGTCAACTGTGTGTATATATCGCTTTGCATCAGTGGCCTAAAAAACTACTGGATCTGCCCCGACATGTGGCAACGTCTGATTGGTCACTGAGTAGATCGCTGAGAAATACATCCTCCATCGGCCATCGAAAAGACTGTGAAACGACCCACTGATGCATGAGGTTTGGCTGATGAACTTTCTGCGTGACCCCTTGCATATCGGATTGCATATGCAAATATACAATCTGAAAAACATACAATGCGTAGAACTCAAATGACAATCCGCTGAATTTGATCCTCGGGTCACACCCTGATTGCATGTTTCCACCTTGTGTATTGCCTTTGTACATTGAACACATACAATGCGAATATACAATCAAAATTCATACAATGGCCTATGCCTTTAGTGGACTCCACCATTTGTATCTCGCTAATGTTGACTTTGCATAAGACTCTTTGCATCTTTGTCTTTGTATATGGCATTGTATATGCGACTATACAATGGCGATATACATGCAACTGCCTATGCCTTTACCTTGTTTCCTCTTGTATATCTTATTGCCAATGTATATGCAAATCCATTGGCCTATCGGCAGGAGCTTGGAAGGAGAGGCTGATGGGACTTGTCTTGCCGATGGTGACCCTTGTACATTTCCTTATGTATCTTTCCAATGTACATTCTGCCTCTTGTATGTAGCCGATGTATGTTCCTTTGTATATCGAATATACAAGGCCGATATACAAGCAAACCTTTGTATATGGCCTTTGCATCCTTTTTGATATGCATTCTCCCTTGCATCTTGCCCTTGCACATTCCTTTGCATATTGGCCATTGGGAAGACAAAAAACTAAGTTGCCAATGTGCATTCCTTTGCCGATGAACCCTTTGCATGTTCGGCCTTATATATTTTGCTTGTATGTCCCCTTTGTATGTTCTACCGATGTACATTGCAAAATGTACATTCATCCTTGTATGTTTGACTTGCCTTCCTTCTTCTTTGCATATTGGCAATGTACATTCACTCTTGCATATGATCTTTTGCATGTATGTCGGCCTTGTATCTTTGGCCTTGCATGTGACTCTTTGTATATCGCAAATGTATGTGCATATACAAACAACTGTAGCCAATGCACAACCTTTGTATATTGGCCTTGCATGTTGGACTTGTATGTTGGCGATATACATTCCACTGTACATTCTCACTTGTATGTCAACCTTGTATGTTTGCCAATTGCATCTAGGCCTTTGCATATTGTGAATGTATGTTCCAAACATACAATGGCGAAAAATACAAGCAACTGTTTCATTTGCATACTTTCTTTGCATAGACCAACATAGAATGGTGAATGTATATGAGAATATACATTCAAAAATGCATATTGAAATACAAGCATGAAACTGAGAAATCCCAGCGATAGAAAATACTTGAAGCTAAAAGATTTCTAGGTTTTTCTGAGTTTTTTGTAAAGACTCCAGGCGAGATTTTGGGAAATTTGGCAAGGTAGAGCATGAGTAATTGAAGAATTTGAGCTTTCTCTCCTTCCATTTAGGCTTTCTCTGATCGGATTTCTTTGATAAGAGGAGGGAAACAAGAATACTTTGGGGCTAGGCAAAATATGACAACACCCTACAAATACAAATTAGATGGGGATGCTATTAACTAGAAAACATAACCTTTCTAAGCTAACAACAATAATCAAACATGAAAGAAATGTTGTTTTCAGGAAAATTAGAAAATATTTTGAGAAATAGAAATCAAAATTGGAAACAACACCAATAGAAGAACCTATCACCAAAAGGAGGGAGCCTCAACCAAGGACACTAGTGCATCATGTGGATGTTTACAGCATGCATTGTCATCTGTATGACACCATATAGTTAGTATGGTTTGCACACTTTAGTCTACACTCCCTCAAAGGCTTGTTGTTCATCGTGTGAGATTTGATTGTAATAATGCATAGAAAAAATAGAAGGAAACACAAGCATAATATCCAGATAATACATAAAACTACAAAGATAAATGATTAATCTATTTAAATATTAATAAGGAAACTTTGACCAAACCTCCATGCATTTGATTTCTCTAGATGCATTTCTTCTAATAGGATTGAAAAGAAGACTGGGACTGCTAAGGAGTGTTCTAGTAATGGTCGAACCCCTGCTTTGGTATTTAGATCTCCATGAGAAGCCAAATGATAAAGATGTTGAGGAAAGTGTGTTCACCTATCCTAAGTGTGTTTAAGAGCTAGGATGTAGTGACAGTGATTCTAGGAGCACCTCCCTAGTCTACGGGGAGGACACTAGGCCTAGTGTGCAAAATAACAAGGATGGAAAACAAGAAATAGGTTAAAGTAAATGAATAGGGGTTTTGTAAGCTTATAAAAATAAAGGGAATACATAGTGGAGAGGTAGAGCTTCCCCATGAATTCACTTCTAGTTCTTTTTATTAATTTTATCAAAAAATGTAAGGCTCTTAGGGATGTCAATTCATAGGAAACTGATAAATGGATTTCAGAGAGCAAACAAATGTGCTACTTACTAAAATGTACAACAAAGATAGAGTATTTTAGATAATTAACACAAGAAACTTGGAGGAATCGTAGGAGAAAATCTATCCTTTAAGCCTCTTGCATGAGTTGTTCTCTCCTTGAGTTTAAATATGTCAAATAGGAAGTAGAAATAAGGACCTATAATAGTGATTCTATACTTAGACCTTAAAGATATACTATAAAATGTAGAGATTGAAGATGATTACAAATATGGAGAAAGTGCCAAGAAATTCTTCATTCATTGAACATTCATTCATGTCCAACTTCTAGAATCCTGCTGCATTTTTATTAAAAAAACTTGCCTTTTCTATTTCTCTTAGTAACTGATGGCACTTTCTATTTTTCTAGATTCTACTAGATTTAGTTCAAAGAATCATGCCTAAAATAGCTTGGCCTATCTATGGGAGGTATTATGATGGCCAGTGATCATAATGAGGTAGCCACATGCAACTATAACATATAGTTCATGGCACTATATGATACTGGATGCCAACATGTTGTGTAGGCATGTAGCACTGTCGTCTAGGGAGAATGAACCCAAATTTAGCATGAAGGTATAGAAGGGTTTCAAGAACAGTCTTTCAATTTAGATTTTAGAAATGACCTATTTTTTAGGAGATGATGGTCTAGGTTTAGTTCACATGAGGGGTTCATCCAAGTGAGTGTAAGACATAATGCAAAATTAGAGGGTATAAATTTTTGATGTTACAAAGTGAACTAGCTTCATCCCCAAAGTATCAAAGAATTTTTATTCGATCATTGTACAATGTTGCAATAAAATCTATGTGACTAGGTGGTTGATTTCTAAGAATTTCAATTGGATGAGCAATTTCCATTTATGGTTTTTGTTTAAAATGAAGTTATTTATCTAAGTCTTTCCCTTTATTAGAGAGAGCTTGCAAAAGGTTTTGCTAATTACATCTTGGTCTAGATCTAACCTCACAATTGATTCTAGAAGGCCCAAAAGCTATGGATCAAGAGTAAACACTATAGGGTTTGGTTGTAGTCACTAGCATAGTTTTTTCTATAGACATCTCCATTTTTAGCCTCACCATTTATGTATAATCTGTATGGATCTGTATAGTTTGTACTATCCTTACATAGGTGGTCACCATCAAAATATTCTTAGTACATTTTCTATGGGATGACATAGATATTGCAAAGGGATTATATATTTTTAATAAATATTAAGTTTATTAGTTTTTTAATAAAATGTATCATTTTTATGATATAATACTTGTTGACCTACACCTAGTTTATTGTACCTATAGACCAAACTATCCACTAGGCATGTCCATAGTCAATTGAGATTTTTCTTTAGTTCCTAGCATGGAGATCTAGCACCTAGGAAGTTCACTTGGCACCTAACCACTTCACTTAGCATGTAAGCACTTAAATTTTAGCACTTAGTGCTTCCATTAGAGGCATCACCAACAAGCAATGGCCTCCACCCTTACCTCCACTCTACCCTTACCACTCTACTTTGCCATGGCTACTTTACCTCTACTAAGGCCATGCTAACTATTCCTCCCACCTAGTGATGCTCCACCTGCATTTTTTCTTATGCAAAGAGATTAAATTTTTTAAACTAGCATATCTTTCTTAGGGAGTTAGATTTTTTATTTCTTATAGGCAAAAAAAAGTTGTTTCCATGAACCTTGCAATCGTATAGGTAATTTTTCTAGATTCTACTCAAGATAGTATGCATATTAGTTTGAAGTATGTTAATTTCTTTTTACAATACAAAGTTAAATTTTGGCAATTTTATTAAAAATTGATCAAAAAATCACAAAGAAACTACTAGTAATCTCCATTTTCTTGATTGACAAGGCTATTTTCTAATTTTGCAAGGATTGTGTTTTATTTATAATTCTCTTGGAGTAAAACCATCATCGTATGTCCAAGAGATTAAAAAATAAAACTACTAATAGTTGTATGCAGGATTGTGAGTCAATGATTTGGTTTCAATTGAATTTAATCATTCAAAACTTAATCTTGGAATCAATATTTATTTTTATTTGTATGTGTGTCTTTGTGATTGGAATCATGTATGTTATCTTCTTGTGCATTTTACAATCTCAAGGATTAAAAGTGACCCAATCACTTGTGTTTTTATGTGATTAGTGTTGTGTATGCTCTTCTCTTGCACATTGTGTGATTTTGAGGTCAAAAGCAACCTAACCACTTGTGTTACCCAAGGATAGCTTCTGTATGCTCTTGCCTTACACTTTGTGTGATCTTGAAAATAAAAAGCAACTATTTCTTTTTGTTTTTCATTTTCTAGGGGTCTAGCACCTTGGATTTCATCACCAAGCATTAGTCAAAGTTTGTTTTGTAGTAGGCTATATAAATTTTTTAGTGGAGATATCATTCTTGGCTAAGTAGTTGTGTAATTTATGCACTCACCATGAAGTGAGGTGGTTTCATCCCATAATACCCAATTCTTAAACAACACTCTTATATCATATATTTAAGCCTTGTGTACCTTTGGGTATGTCAAGGAATCCCTTAGTTGATCCTGGTTTAAACCTAGATTAGAAAGCCACTTGTAACTTATGATCCATCAGTAAGAAATTAGCCCCAAGAAGTTACTCATTGTGTACATCTTTGGTATATTGGTGGGATCACAATCCAAACACACCCACTTGAATAACATAGGTCATGGTTGTGTCTTCTTTGTGTTCCTCTTGTGTGAATCCCATGCCAAGACAAATAAAAAACAATTACAAAAGTGTGACTTTTCAGTTATAAAAATAGAAAAACTTAATTTTGGAATATAGAATTTATTTTGGGCTAAAATAAAAATTCTAGATTGTTCAAAACCATTGTTCCCTATTGCTTGTCACATAGATCTCTTTGATCTCTACAATTTAAAAAAAGGGCCCAATCAACCTCCTAAATCAAAAGTTATGGCCTTTGGAAGTTGGGCCTCCTGTATTGAAAAATATAAAAATATGTTGGACACATAAAAGAGTTGAAAGGGGGAGTTACACATGTTGATGCATGTTATGACACATCATAAGGCATCTTTGATTGGAGATAATTGAACACTAAGAATTTGGGCCCCACTTTTGGGTGGTTTTGGCTCATAGTTTTCTAATTACCATTTGACGGTTTCATGCATTGTATCTAATATATATTAGGTGCTTGAGATGGAGATTGTGTGTGAGAGTCTTATAGATGTTGTTAAGTTTCCTCCTAATCGCTCATTGGTGGTACTCCTGTGAAAGATTTCTCTACAAGTATTTTTAATCTTGTTGAGATTTCTAAATAATATATTGAGCTACTTTTGGAGTGTGGGGTTTTTCTCTTGAAAGGGTTTTCCCCATGTAAATCATTGTGTTGTATGATTGCTATTTATGTTTATTTTTGTATAATTTCTATAATTGTTGTAAAGATCTAAAACGTTTTGCATAACCTTCCTCTCAAGATTAGTGTAGGAATTTGTTCTACTACCTTAGCTTCCTTACAAGTGGTATCAAATCTTGATCACCTTTAGTTTCAATTGTGGGTTGTTTGATTTTTTGAACTAATCTAGTTTAAGTGGGAGCTTGTGTAGAAGATACTTGGTGATCCCGTTGCAAGAATTTTGAGATGGTGGCACATTAGGGAGAATAGAGGTAGAGAAATTTTTTGGTAACAATTTTGAGATGTTGAAGATGAAAATGTAAGATCTATTAATTGATCAAGATCTATGGGATGATGTTGATGAGCATGTTTCAAGGCCTAAAGATGCTACTTTGGCTGCTCAATATGATTTTATGGACCATAAATCCAAGGGTCTAATCAAATTATCTTGGAAGACTATTTTAATCAATGTCCATGAAGAGCCCTTTGCAAAGAAACTAAGGAAGAAACTTGGTGAGATATATCAAGACAAATCTTTAGTGAACAAGATTTTCTTGAGGAAGAAGTTGTATTCCTTGAGAATGGAAGAGGGTGGATGAATTGCAGACCACTTGAAAGTATTCAATATGTTGGTGGTTCAATTGGCATCAGTTGGTGTAAAAATATATGAGGAGGAGAGA
Source organism: Cunninghamia lanceolata (assembly GCA_027924645.1). NCBI lineage: Eukaryota > Viridiplantae > Streptophyta > Pinopsida > Cupressales > Cupressaceae > Cunninghamia > Cunninghamia lanceolata. The sequence goes on along the minus strand of BSBN01001513.1, from coordinate 1,218,906 downwards.
TGTCAAATCTTGCTTTGTTATTTTCCTAATTCATGGCATTATCTTGTTATGGCTATTGGGAGTACTTCTATTGTCTTGAAATTTAAAGATGTTGTGAGTTCTTTACTTGTTGAAGAGATAAGGAGGAAGGTGTCTATAAATGCCAAAGAAGCCTTAAATGTTATGGAAGATCAAGAGAAAAGGGAAAGATGAGAGAGAAGAATGACAAATCCAAGTCCAAGAGGAGATCCAAATCTCTTGGAAAGTCTAAAGTTATTTTCTAGATTTGTGGTAATCCTGGACACTTCCATAAGGAGTGCAAAGAAGAAACAAAAGAAATTTGATTCTGATTCTAAGTCTGAGAAGGAATATGGTGATGTGTTCATTGCAACTTTTGCCACTCATGAAAGTAATGATGCATGGTTAATTAACTCAAGCACATCTTTCCATATGACCCCTAATAGAGATTAGTTTTCTAAATATGAAGAATTTGATGGAGGTAAGGTATACTTGGGTGATGATTCTTATTTAAATATTGTTGGCCATGGTAAAGTTAAAATAAGATTTCTTGATGGTACAATAAAAAGGATTAGTGGTGTGTTGCATATCCTAGGGTTAGCATGAAATTTATTATTTGTGAGCAAATTAATAGATGTAGGAGTGTAGGTAGTCTTTTCTAATGCATGATGCAAGATGGTTAGAGGTGCTATGGTGATCACTAGAGGTGTTAGAATTGGCACATTGTATAATCTTGATGCATACACTATTGAGTACAATAGTACTTTTGTGGAAAGCAAGTGTATGACTACTTTGGTAGAAAAAAGTGAGGGTTTTATCTTCAACGGATGGTCATGGCTTCTAGGTACCTAAGGGTTCTCTTTCTTTTGAATAAAAATTAAATGCAAAGAATACTATGTTATGGCACTAGAGATTAGGTTACATTAGAGAAAAGGTTCTAAGGACCTTGAAAAATAAATACAGGTTGTTGAAGGTTTGATTGATTGTAATCTTGATTTTGATTTCTATGAGCATTGTATTTATGGTAAACAAAATTGCGTTTAGTCTTACTCAAGTATTCATAAATCTTGTGTTATATTATATCTTATTCATTTTGATGTGTTTGGTCCTATAGATGTTCCTTCCAATGGAAAAACCACATTATGTTTCATTTGTTGATGATTATAGCAAAAGGACATGGATATGTTTTCTAAATTGTAAATCTAAAGTTTTCAATCCATTTAAATAATTTAAAGAAATGGTTAAGTTGCATACTAGAAAGGAAATAAAATGTTTGAGGAATGACAATGGCAATAAATTTTTCTCTAATGATTTTGACAAATTATATAAATATTGTGGAATTTAGAGACAAAATACAACCTTGTATTCTCCACAATAGAATGGAGTTGTAGAAGGAATGAACAAGATGGTGATAGAGAAGGCTAGGAGCATTCTTAGTGGTGCTAGTCTAGAACAAAGGTTTTTGGCTAAAGTTGTTGCCACTACTTGTTACATGTTAACAAATCTCCTATATCATCTCTTGTTGATAAAACATCTATGGAGGTGCGGTTGGGTCACAAGCCTTCATTGATACATCGTAGATTTTTTGGTTGTGAGACATATGCACATATGCTAAAGGAGAAGTGAACAAAGTTAGAAAAAAAGGCTATGAAATGTATCTTGATCGAGTACAGTTATGGTGTGAAAGGATACAACATTTGGGATCCTATTGCACATAAGGTAATATATAGTAGAAGTGTGATTTTTAGAGAAACTAATCCTTCTTCTATTACATTGCAGACAGAACAAAATGAACAAAAATATGTGATTCAACTTCCTTCTATGCCTGAGAAAGTTGAATCGAGGCCCCTAGATAGACAATAAGTTGAGCTCATCTATCTTTGAATCTTTAGAAGAGGAGGAAGAACCTCCACCCCAGCTTGTTTGAAGGTCTACAAGGCATAGACAACTACTTGAAAGGTATTCACATGATGACTGGAGATGTATTTTTTCTTTGAATACTAACACAGATGAACCAATATCTATAGAAGAGGTATTAGGTATGAATGATGTAGAATCCTAGAAGATTTCCATGGATGAAGAAATGATAGTTTTGAAAAAGAATGATACATGGGATCTAGTACCATTTCCTAAAGGCTGAAAACCTACTTGTTGCAAATGGGTGTTCAAGAAAAAGATTGGTTTAGATGGAGGTATTGGGTAGTACAAAGCATGATTGGTTGTGAAAGGTTACTCTCAGGGTGAGGGTATTGATTACATTGGGATATTTTCTCCTATTGCAAAAATGACATCTATTAAATTCTTTCTTTCTATTGCTGCATTTTATGATCTGGAGGTTGAGAAAATGGATGTGAAAATGACATTCCTTCATGGTGATTTAGAGGAGGATATTTATATGAGACATCCATAGCACTATGTGGTGAAAGGTAAAAGATATTTTGTTTGTAAATTGAAGAAATATTTGTATGACTTCAAACAAAGTCCTAGGATGTGGTACCAAAAATTTGATACATATGTGTTGAGTTTTGGATTTGAGCATTCTATATCAAATCATTGTGTTTATTATAAATATGATGGTGGTTGTTACTTGTTTATTGCATTATATGTTGATGATATGTTATCTATTAGTAAAGGGAAAGGAATGATTTCAAAACTAAAGTCTCAACTTGCAGCTAAATTTGAAATGAAAGATCTTGGTGTAGCTCAATACATTCTTGGGATGGAAATTAGAAAAGATAGAGTGAACAAAAAACTATAGCTTGGCCAGAGTAAAAAAGTCAATTTATTTTTACAAAGGTTTAACATGCAAGATTGTAGACCATTGTGTGTTCCTTTTATAGTTGGAACAAAGTTATCTACTTCATAATGTCCAACATACCCATTGGAGATGGAAGTCATGAGAAAAGTTCCTTACCAAAGTGGAGTTAGAAGTTTGATGTATGTTATGCTCTATACTAAACTAGACATTACCCAAGCAATGGGAGTTCTTTCCATGTATATGACTAATCTTGGTATAGTTCATTGGGATGCATTTAGAAGAGTCTTTAGATGATTATGTGTGTTATCATGGTAATTTGATAGGAGATGTGCATTCCCTTGATACTTGTGGTTATGTGGATTCAAACTAGGAAGGTGATGTTGATAGAAGAAGATCCACCAATGTTTATGTGTTTACTTTGTTTGGTGGTGCAATTAGTTGGATGAGTAAGAGACAGGTCATGGTCAATTTTTCCACTATTGAGGCTAAGTATATGGCAGCTACTCACACTTGTAAAGAAGCCATTTGGCTTAAGAGATTGTGTTTAGATATTGGAATAAAATAGGGTGCCTAGCTATGACATTTCATGCCAAGAACAAGCACATTGATGTATAATACCCCTAGAAATTAAATCATGGTGTTGATACTCCCTTTTATCTTGTAAGGTGTTCTACAAGTGGGATAATGTTAGGAAGGGTGTCTCAACCTTGCAATTACAAAAGTGTAATTTTTTAGTTATAAAAATAGAAAAACTCAATTTCTAGGCTATAGAGTTGTTTTTGAATAAAATAAAATTTCTAGTTGTTCAGCACCAATTCCCTAGTGCCTGTCATGTATATCTCTTTGATCTATACAATTTAAAAAAACGGGCCCAATCAGCCTCTTAGATCAAAATTTATGGCATCCAAAAGTTGGGCCTCCCATAGTGGAAAATGTACAAACGTTTTGGACATAGAAAAGAGCTATAAGGGGGAGTTAAATGTGTTGATACATGTTATGACATATCACAAGACATATTTGATTGAAGATAATGGAACCCTAAGAATTTGGGTGCCACTTTTAGGTGGTTTTAGCTCATGGTTTTCTAATTACCATTTGATGATTTTAGGTATTGTATCTCATATATATTAGGTTCTTGATATGGAGGTTGTGTGTGAGAGTCTAATAGATGTTTTTAAGTTGCCTCTAGATCTTTGGTTGGTGAAGCTCTTGTGAAAGCTTTATTTTCAAGTGTATTGTAATCTTGTTGAGATTTTTGAATAATATATTGACTTGCTTTTGGAGTGGGGGTTTTCTCTTGAAAGGGTTTTCCCCATGTAAATTACTATGTTGTATGATTTCTATTTATGTTTCTATCTATATAATTTTTGTAACTATTGTAAATATCTAAAAAGTTTTGGATAACCCTCCTCTCAAGATTAGTGTAGGAAGTTGTTTTGCTACCTTAGCTTCCTACACAAAAGTCATGAATTCATTTCACCTTGATGAGCTCCTTTATCCAAAGGAAGCTATAAATCCTTATGAGACCAATGATGATGATAACATGGTTGAAGCCATGAGGAGGTACCTTTTTAATACTAAACAAGGTCATTCCCAACTAATATAATACCTACACCAAGACAAAGAGGCCATGTCTATGTACCTTGAGTTTTGATGTGAGAGGAACCTTTCAAAATAAAATCCAAGTAAAGCTAATGCTAATCCATCAAACTAGGTAGATCCTTATCCATCAAACTATGTAGTTCCTTTAGACCCAGAACATTCTAGTACTCCCTATTCCCTAAGGACAAAATAAAGCATCTATAAGTCATCCTCATGCCAACATTGACAAGGGAAACACCATTCTATCTCAAAATACTCAAAGATAATTCATAAAAGAGTAAACAAAAACCTTATCCTCTTGTGTAAGTTAGTTTCACCATATAAACCTTCATAATCCTATCAATCCAATCACCTATCTAATCAATAATCGTATTAATCATCCAATCGACAATCTAATCTTATCCAAACCAACTTACCTATGAAGGATGTTCTCGAAGGACTGCACATGAGGAACCATAAATAAAAGTATAAATTTGAGGAGTTGTGAAATACCCCCTATCCAATACCATCATTTTGTATCAAGTAAAAACATGTTCAATATGTTCATGATGTCCAAGATTCTCCTAGCATTACCATCTCCACAATTCAACCCATGTGGGAAGCTAAATGAAGACATTTCATGAGATCCATAAATCCATAATATCTAAGATCCATAAGATCTAACTTGGCATTATACTAATAAGTACATGGAATTAAAGAACAATATCTAATATCTACTCCATAGAGGGGATCTTGAATTAAAATTAAGTATATCCATCTTGTCAAAGAAGTAAATAAGGCTATGTCAAGAGCTTATTCCAAAGCATGATCAATCATTCTCACAACCAAGTCAAGGCCAAAATGTCTAATCCAATTCCATCCACCATACAACAAACTCCCAATAACACAAGATGCAAAATAATCCTATTCATCATCCAACAAACCCCTTGCCATGATGAGACTATTATTCCCATTGAACACATAGACAAGCAAATTGATCGCATTGAGCATATTAACAATCAAGTTATAATTGATATGAATCATGTTGAGCATATAGAAAATAAAGTCATAATTGGTCACATTAGGCATATAATTGATCAAGGTACAACAATCATGAATGATGAGAAAGTGCAAACATCCTACCACCTTGGTCCAACCATCTTAGGAAAAGCTAGTCTCCTTGTAGATGAGACATTGGAAAGTTCTAATGGCTATTGTTTATGCAATGAAGGGATTGCATCATGTTTCAAAAGAAACAAGTATCCTATCACAAACAAAATATTTCAACTCATGAGTTACAAATGAAAAAGAATTGGGCCTTCATGAACAAGGAATCCTAGACCCTATACCATTTTATGCAAATCATGGTCATCAAGGCATCAAATAAATGTTTTCTAATGATAAATTTAATGATGTTAGTGATACTTTGGTGATTTTTGGGGAAAATTTGTCCAATACGAACATTAAAATAGAGATTGTACATAGTCCCTACGAAAATTTGTTTCCAACCATACAATTGACCTTCACTTCCCACATCCTAAACTTGTTAATTAGAACCAATTAGATCACAAGTCATATGAAGAAAAGTATCTAAATGAAATACAAAATCAAAATCATGTGGAAAATCAAAAGGAATCCAAAAGGAAAGATGAATCCAAAAGTTAAAATGGAAACAACAATGAAATATTGATCCCAAAGAAAATAAAAACAAAAATCCAAGTGGAGAAAAATATCAAAATATAACTTGATCAATCGAAATGTAGTACAAAATCAAAAGAAGAACTTTTCATACAAAAAGTGTGTGTCATCTTTGCAATTATTATTGAACCTAGTATGTGAATTTTTATGATCTAATATGGTGTATAAGATTTTTAGTCCTAATTCTAATCCCAATCCCATATCCCAATTTAAATATCAAAATCTCATATCCAAACTCTTGAATCAACATCCCAAATCAAGACTTCAATCTAAAACTACTAAATCCTAAATCCACCACATCTTGGTACAAACAATCTACCTTAGGGGCTATTATGGTACTTTATCAAGATGTTCACATTTGAATAAAGCCACCTCAATTATAAAAGAGGATCACAACAACATTACTGGCATGATCTTATAAAAGCAATTACTCAAGGTAGGTTACTACTGGCATGTCATGAAAGGATCATCTAAGTTAGCTACATTAGATAGATAGGAATTTGAAGAACATTTAAGTAGCAAGAACCTCAAGTGTTTTCATACCCAAAGCAACAACAACCAAAATTTATCTAAAAATAATAAAAAATCAAAATAGTAAAGAGATAATTTTCTTCCAATGGAAGAAAAACCATTCTTATTGTGCCTTAGGAAAGTACCATGATGAAAAATTATTTATAGGAATCATGTATAAATTATCTATCTATGTAAATCCTACAGTTAGAGGAAAGCTTCTTCCATCCACTCATCCCATCCATCCTTTTTAGTCACTATCCAACCATATATACCATCCCATCATACTCATCTAACATATTTGCATACCCATTTCACCACACCCATCCATCATCCCTTCTTTCTTTCAACCTCAATAAGGATTGGGGCACAATTTTAAAACATGCTTTGGATACTTATTGATATATCCAATCTTATATAGAAAATATTGTAGCATATTGTCATACCCTATGTAACAAGTTGATGCCTTCTTTAGCAAGCATTGTAGCACATCATAAATGGCATTTATAGAGTGAGGGCATGTTATCCTTATGTGACACAACCCTTAGAGATCACATCCCTAATCCTCCATCTATCATATATCCCTCCATCCATTCCATTCTCCATCCTAGAATACTTCAATCATCCCTTCCATCCATTCCATCTTTCCATTCTGAAACCCCTTGATCATTCTATCCATCTAATTTTCCTGCATTCTTGTCACTATACTTGGTTTTCCCTTGTCATTGGTTATAATATTGAGATAGCAATTCCATCTAGCATAAAAAGTAAAATACTACCCAAAGCCAATCCAAAGCCAATCCATGAAACTCATCTAAATCCAAAGTTCCTAGCCATCCAAAGATAGCAACAAAGTAAAAAATTCCAAAAAAAATCTAACCAAGTAGTCTTGCACACATGCAAAAGAATCCATAGGTTTTGTTTCCAACCTTTCTACAAGGCTTGTTTAGTTTTAAACAAATAATTACATTGTTTTTGGGATATATCATTCCCAATCCTTATGCAATTCTCAAGTTTTAGCATTCCCAAATCAACAACATTGTTTCGGGTAAAAACAGGGGTTTCCAATTTCAATGGATGTGTGGGTTAAATCCTCCTTTCACACCTTACATTTAAGGACATAAATTGAGTCAAGACACAACTCTTACAATAAGGCTTTGCTACATATTTAGTGTCACTTGGAATGAAGAGGAAACTTGGAATTTGTTGATTAATTAATTAATTAAAGCCCGATTATGCTTAAAACCCTAATTTCACAAAATCGTAAATAAATGGATGAATCACGACAAATGCTCGTAGACATGAATGTAATATTCAGAGTAAATACATACTAGACTTTAGAATTCTGGATGTAGAAAAGTTAGGGGCTAAAGAGCAGACACCCAAGCCCAAGGTGGCAGTTTCTTTAGAGACTTCCAGAAGTTGTCTGTAACTAATCACCACTGTCATGGAGGTTTTCTGCTTCAGGGATCTGGAGGGCTTTGGAGCAGGCACCCAAGTCCAGGTCCTAGTTTTCTTCTCAGATCTACAATTCCAACACTTTGTTATGCTGCCCTGCAACTCCACTTCTTCCACTTCTGTACATATAACCTGCAATCACAAAAAAGGGGGTTGGGGGTTGTGGTGTCTAGGAGCTTGCCTTAGTCAAGCTCTAGAAGGACATTCAAGTCTTCCAAACACCATTGTTAGAAAGAGAGTGCGTATCCCTACGGGATAGAGGAAAAAACTAATTGATAAATGCTTGAAAACATTAATAAATGTTACCTTGGAGGTGTATCTCGCATATAGATTAAAATCTTTCACATCATGAGAAGATGAAGCCAAATCTGCATAATAAACACAATAACAAGGCAAGTCTGCTCTACAATAATGAAGTACTTTGAATGTTCTAAAATCATAAGTGTGCCAAAAGTTCATCATCATCTTCTAGTTTACAAATGAATCCGTAAACATGCTTATATATGCAACTAAACACATTCCCGCTTTAATTTCATAATTCAAACTTGAGATGTCAGCAACAGACACTTTTAACAGTCACATAATCGACATTTAAAATTAGGGACCCCACAAAATAGGGCAGGACTAGGGCACTGACACCCAAGCCCTCAACCCCATTTTCAAGGTAGGGTCAAGCTCATCACTATCCCCTAGGTCCATTTTGACATGGGTTTTCAGGGATTTTCCATCGGGAGTAAAAATAAACATGTATAATTAAATCTAAGGTCCCAGGAGCTAAACTCAGGAGGGAAAAGTCCTAGCGAGACATTTTTTAACGTAACATTTAGCCCTGACTTTAATGTATGTATGAACAAGAGGCCCATATATGCATTAAAGTATGGTCAACAAACACAGCATACACACCAGGCACATAGAGCTAATGTATACACAAAGATGAGGAACTATTTCTAACCCCAGTCTCAGGTAGACATTAGAGGAGACACATTGCAAACATGCCAAACACAATGAAGACAACAACAGGCATGCAAAACATGGAGAAAGCAACAACAATCACACATAACATGGAGAAGACAACATTGAAGACACGCAAAACACAGTGAATATAGTGAATGTAGTGATTATTTCTTTTTCATTTTCATATATATAAATGAATGTAGATGCAGATACATGGAAAGTAAAAATGCAACACACCACCCAAAATGTAGGAGGGGTATTTTTCCATGCTCTTTGGACTACATATGGGGCAACAGACATGCAATACAAATCTCAGAGTGTAGGGAGGGACTCATCGCCACACAACTTTAGACTACACTTGAGAACAAACACGCCATACAAAACCCAAGTGTAGGGAGGGACTCATCGCCACACAACTTTAGACTACACAAGAGAGCAAACACACCATACAAATCCCAAAGCATAGGAGGGGCATTTTGCCATGCTCTTTGGACTATATTTGGGAACAAACACATGGAAGACACGCAGAAAACACGAGTGCCGTATAGCATGCCAAAGACATACTATATGTCTAAAACATGACAAACAAGGTGATGGAAGGAACTTATTGCTAAGCCCCCACCATCTCAGGCAAAATATAGGCACACTTGAGGGTTGGGCTTATGCCACAACAACCACCAAAGACACACTTAAGGGAGGATACACCAACCCCGCCTACTCGAAGGACTTTAAAATAAAAAGGATGTGCACTAGCTCAAGAGATACACCATCCCCGCTTCTGCAGAGAGCTTTGAATAAAAAGGATATGCATGATATCCTACCTCCATAGAGGGCTTAAAATAAATGGATATGTACAATATCCTACCTCTGCAGAGGTCTTTCTCATTGCAATATAAAATAAAGATGTGCACTCGCGCAGAGATACAGCATCCTGCCTCCACAGAGGGCTTACAAACATGCTTTGTTAGTACCAAAATCATTAGACAGCTTACCTTATATGCCCCAAACTTAATGTGGTTGATGTCATGTATCGATATCAAGCACGTTAAGGTAGAGAGAAAACACACAAGGGAACAAGAGCTTTCGCAAAGCCCGTGCCCTCAGAGGTGACATGTTCTTCACGATCGCTGAATGTTCCCACAAACACACAATTTCTTGCAAGAAGAGAGGTTAGAGATCTTTTCGAAGATAATAACCACATCACATGATAAAAGAAATACATGCAATAATTCACATAAAAAGTTGAGGTTATACTACGGGTTCAAAATTTGAGTATAACTGTGGGGCTATACTGTAGAGATCTCAAAAACGAGTGTAACCAAGGCGAGATTCAAACATAAACAAAGTGTACGGAGCAGATGCATTGTTATAGTTTGTTAGTATGATAAGACAACATAAAAAATATCAGATGGAGTGATTCTACTAGCCAAGCATCAGATAATATATATAGACCGCATTGTCATATATGGACTAGGTCCATTTTTGCTTACTCACTGAAGGGACACGTGGTCCATATCAAAATTATGTGTTTTTCGTCATCCACCAGCTAGGTAGAACCACTAGAAGAAGGTAAACAATAAATCATAAGAGGAGAACAAGTGCCTTAGGTTCCTCACGTAGGAAGGTACCCCCAGGTCACCAACCGTGATGTTATGTCCCTAGGACACAACACACAACAATGAAAATATAGGAGAAGCTAGATAGAAGAATGATGATACAAATAGAAGAAGGGTCACAACAGAGGCGGTCTCCCGGTATCCTTGACCTTACGAGAGTATCAAGGGTCATCCAAGGAGGCCTAAACAACACATAACACATCATGGGGGAAACACAACACAAAGGTAAAGGGTTAGGAATACTTACCTGAAGGCGCAACTGAACTAGTGGTTGTCCTAGATCTTGATCTTTATTTTGATAGTTAAAGTTTTATCTCTTATTATTTCTTCTTGTTGAATGGTGTTCTCTACATTGTTCTTAGGGTTGGCTCTTATGATATTCAAGGATTGTGGAGCGGTAGCTTCACAAATTCCCATTTCTGTCGAGTGAGGTTGTGAAAGAACCCGAAAAATGCTCATTTCAATCCATATGTGTTTGTTGATGTTTTCCAAATTTTGAGTAGTGTCCAAGGTATGTGAATGTTCAAGTACAGGTGTTTGATATGTTTCTTTGTTTAAGATGTATTGGAGAAGTGTTTGAAGATTAGTTGGTAAATTTTTAGTTTCAATAGGTTGGAGTAAATGTTCACAAAGAGAATCTGCACCATCCAATGCTTCATCCTGGCTAGGGAGAGCATGTCAGGATGGAAGAGTGGTGTTAAGGAATGTGTAAATGGTGTCTTCTTCTTGTGCCAAAATATCCTTACCAACTGGGGTTATGTTGGTGCAAGTATTTTTATTAGATGAATCACTCAGGGCTATATCAGTCTCATAGGTCTTAGAAAGAATGTCCATTATGTCGTCATGAAATGAAGGGAAAAATGGAAGGACATTTTCACCACTACTTTCCTCAAGATTATTTGTAGAAATGAAATTAGTGATATTTTCCAATAGTGATGGGAAAATACCCATGATAGTGACAAAGCTTTCAAAATATGCTATGGAACGAAGGATATCACAAGTAGTGCTTGTAGTGATGTCAATACCATAGATGTATGTTATTTGATGCAAGACTTGAGGGTATTTATCAATGAATTTGTAGAAATTATCTACATTTACAATGTATTCAAACAAATCTTCCAAACATGAGTGATGGGAAGAATCCATGATATATGCAAGAAAACAAATGCAAAACTATGTGTATTTATGACCTAAAATGCTTGATTTTTCACTTTTTCAATACAAATGCCTAAAAGAAAAGGTGTTGTAAGGAAATTGATGAGGGTCAATGAATAATAAGCTATATATCATTCCAATAATGTAGCAATATCCTTCACAACACACTTATAATACAATTCTATATGCAAAATAAGTCAAAATTTAGTGAAAAATGCAAGTTTTTCAAACCCTAGTCGTGAAATTAAGGCATGAATATGTGCAACATGATATGTAAATGAATTATAATCAAATTTATGATGCAAAATAACTCAGCTTAAATATGAAAATTCTTTTAAAATCCTACAATGCTCAATGCAAGTGTAATTTTAAGGATGATGAATGAAAAATGCTAGTTTTTGTTGAAATTATCTAAGTGTAAATGCAAATTTTTGAAATATGAATACAAAAACACAGTAAAATGCAACTCTACATACAAAATCAGATTTGAATGAGTTCCAAAGATGAGTAGTAAAATCTGAAACAAGATTTTAACTACAAACCTAGGTAGTTTTTGAAATTAGTAGGTTATAAGAAAAATTCAAAATTTCAAGCAAACCCTAGCAATTTTAATATGAAAAATGTAATGCAAAGGATTATAATATGATGAATTTATGTAATTTATATCAGATCTAATTTAAAAATCAGAAATTAAATGAATTTAAATGTAAATTAATTCAAATTATTTCAAAATGCAAGCCTAAAATGCCAATTTTTTCAAATTTTTTGTAAATTTTCAAATGTAATAAGATGAAAATTAAATGAATGAATGTAAATATGAAGTACAACACTCAGAAAGGTGCAAAACTCAATAAAACACAGGTTCACCAAAATATTTCGGGTATAAAGAGGGGTTTCCAATTTCAATGGATGTGTGGGTTAAATCCTCCTTTCACACCTTACATTCAAGGACATAAATAGAGTCAAGCCATAGCTCTTGAAAGAGGGCTCTACTATAGATTTGGTGTCACTTGGAATGAAGAGGAAACTAGAATTTGCTAATTAATTGATTAATTAAAGCTTGATTATGCTTAAAACCTTAATTTCACAAAATAGTAAATAAATGGACGAATCATGACAAATGCTCGCAGACAGGAATGTAATATTCAAAGTAAATACATACCAGACTTTGGAATTCTAGATGTGGAAAAGTTGGGGGCTAAATAGTAGGTGCCTAAGCCCAAGATGGCAATTTCTTCAGAGACTTCCGAAAGTTGTTTGCAATTAATCACCATTATCACGAAGGTTTTCTACTTCTGAGATTTGGAGGGCTTTGGAGTGGGTACCCAAGTCCAGGTCCTAGTTTTCTTCTTAGATCTGCAATTCTAACACTCTATTATGCTTCCCTGCAACTCCACTTCTTCCACTTCTGCACCTGTAACCTGTAATCATAGAAAAGGGGATTAGGGGTTGTGGTGTCTAGGAGCTTGCCTCAGTCAAGCCCCAGAAGGACATTCAAGTATTCCAAACACTGTTGTCAAATAGAGAGTGTGTATCCCTACAGGATAGAGGCAAAAACTAATTGATAAATGATTGAAAACACAAATAAATGTCACCTCAGAGGTGTAGCTTGCATATAGATGAAAATATTTCACATCATGAGAAGATGACGCCAAATATACATAACAAACACAATAACAAGGAAGTCTGCTCTGCAACAATGAATACTTTGAATGTTCTGAAAACATAAGTGCATGAAAAGTTCATCATCATCTTCTAGTTTACAAATGAATCCCTAAACATTCTTATATATGCAACTAAACACATTCTTGCTTTAATTTCATAATTCAAACTTGAGATGTTGGCAACGGACACTTCTAACAGTCACATAACTGACATTTAAAATTTGGGACCCTACCAAATAAGGTAGGACTAGGTCATAGGTACCCAAGCCCTTAGTGCCATTTTCAAGGCAAGGTCAAGGTCATCAGTGTCCCCTAGATCCATTTTGACATGGGTTTTCAAGGATTTTCCATCAGGAGTAAAAAAACATGCATGATTAATTCTAAGGACTCGGGAGCTAAACTAGGAGGGAAAAAGTCCTAGGGAAACATTTTCTGATGTAACAAACACTATCATCATCAATCAATCTTTACTTTTTATCTTTACCAGGGGAAAATCTTATTTATTCATTAACTTATGACTTTTTTTCTTTCTTTCTTGTGTTTTTTCTTATTTTGTTTTTCATCTACAAGAGTCCTTGTAACATATTACAACAATGACATCATGGTCTTTCATATCATGTTGCATCTTACCATATGCCTACACAGGTGATTTTCTGATATACAACACATGGGAATAGTGTCATCATGGTTTCCCATATCATGGTGCATCCTATATTATGCTACAACAAACACTAGGTTGCTCAAAATAGTTCGCTTCTTGTGTAATATTCATAGCATGTTCCTCAAATATGAAATAACTTCACCTATCATCACATCCATTCCACCTAGTCCTTCATATTCTCCATCCCTTCATTAAAAAAGGGAAGCTAAAATAACCATTTCATCATGCATCAATCATCTTCATCCATGAACCATTAACATCTACTAATTTATCCATCATCACCATCCACGTTTAATAAAATCTATCTTTATTACAATTCATCCCTCATATTCACCCCTTAATTTCACTTACCATAACTTTCCATCCATACCTAATAATTCCCTTCATCAATCATTAATTTAGACTATTAATTCATTTTTCTTTCAAGAGTCTAAAACATAAAAACCTCGTTGAGGGTATGAATGACTATAAACTTGAGTTTGATTTTTACGAACATTGCATTTATGGAAAGAAAAATTGTGTTTAGTTTTATTCCAGTTCTCACAAATCTTTTGAGGTGTTGGAATTGATTCATTCTGATGTATTTGGTCCTGTTAATGTTCCTTTAATTTCAAAATTTGTTTACTTTGTTTCATTCACTGATGATTATAGTAGAAGGACATGGGTGTATTTCCTTATAAGCAAATCTGAAGTCTTTAGTAGATTCAAAGAGTTCAAAGCTCTTGTAGAAAATTAGAAGGAAAGAAATATTAAGTGCTTGAGGACTAACAATGGTGGTGAGTTTTGTTCAGTAGATTTTGACAAGTTCTATAAAGAACATGGTATTGAGAGGCACAATACAACTCTATATACCCCTCAATAGAATGGAGGTGTAAAGAGGATGAACATAACGGTGATGGAGAGGGCTAGGAGTATGCTAAGTGGAGGTGGCCTTGAACAAAAGTTCTGGGCTAAAGCTGTTGCTACCGCTTGTTACCTGGTTAACAGATCTCCTACATTGGTGCTCATTCATAAGACACCTATGGAGGTGTGGTCTAGTAAAAATCCTTCATTGAGACACATTCAAGTATTTGGTTGTGAGGCATATGCACATGTGCCTAAGGAGAAGAGGTCTAAGTTGGAGAACAAGGCAGTGAAGTGTATCTTTATCGGTTATGGCATTGGTGTGAAAGGGTACAAGATTTGGGATCTAGTGGCTAAGAGAGTTCTGTATAGCAAAAGTGTGATCTTTATGTAAGGAAAGCACAGGTGCGGAATACAACTTCCCTAATGTTAATTCAAAGGGGATAATACAGTTAGGTAACTTTTGATTCAAAAATACGTAGATGAATACACCAGAACAAAACAGATTAAACAAACAAGATACAGAGAATGACACACGATTTACGTGGGAAAACCCTTTCGGGTAAAAAACCCACCACCATAAGAAACAATCTTTATTACAGTAAACTTTACAATTACAATAAAGATCTTAGCTCACTTGCTCAGGTATCAATTCTCAGATTATATTCAGTTCAGCCCTTCTACAAATCTACAGAATGAACCTTATAATCGAATCTCCTCAACTGCTCTTCTCTACCAAACCACTCCATCAGATTTTCTATATTTGTTTTCAAGAGCAGAAAACCGTTATGCTTCATCTGCCCTAACCGACCAATCCAACTAATCCAGCACCAAGACTTCAACCGTTGCGACCCTTCACATTCCAGCGAGATCTTTAGTCCCACATGCACCGGGCTGCGAAAACTATTACAGTTTATAACCACAATTGATCCATAAGTCTATCATCGGCAATTTTGTTGCCGACGAAGTCAACCTACAAGTCCATCAACCTAACAATCTCCATCAGTGATCACAATTCATCTCCCACTGATATACAAAGTCACCCCGATCTCTCAGTTCAACTTCCTTCATCGGACAGACTCTCGCCATCGGCCCAAACGATTTCCATTGTTCCGATGAACAATCTCTCGCTGATCACTACTGACCTACTAGAGAGACAAAAGCTATCGGAGTCACTTCAGAACCTTTCGTCGATAGTTGATCTCTCGCCGACCACCAGAAGGATTCACCTCTAACACCTATCGGAGTAACATACAACTGTCGAGACAGCACTTACATTCTTTGCCAATATCCAAACT
Organism: Cunninghamia lanceolata; assembly: GCA_027924645.1. Classification (NCBI taxonomy): domain Eukaryota; kingdom Viridiplantae; phylum Streptophyta; class Pinopsida; order Cupressales; family Cupressaceae; genus Cunninghamia; species Cunninghamia lanceolata. The sequence goes on along the minus strand of BSBN01001513.1, from coordinate 1,202,713 downwards.
CTGGCCGACAGTTCAACATCGATGACACCTTGGAGATCAGTGTAAGATTTCTAGCTTCCACCGATACGGCAAGTCACTCCGATGGTCTCTCATATCGGTATGAAACAAGTCATCGGTGTAGCTTAATAAAGACCCGCCAATAGTGTTCTATCACAACGATGAAACCGTTTAACTCCAAAAAGGTTCAATGAAGAATAACTAAGAATCATGAGGTTCAAGCAGTAAAATTGAGACACAAGTTCTCTTCAATCTCCCACTTGTCGAAGAGATTACTGCTACCTCTTATTCCTCTTTCTATTATTGAGAACTATGGGCCCATAGACCCATTTCATCTGAACACCATTTGAACTTGGCCGTACTCACTGGTTTAGTTAAGGCATCAACGACATTTTCCAAAGTGTCAACCTTTTCCAGCTTCACCTTCCTGTCTTCCACCATATCACAAACAAAATGATATTGGACATCAATATGTTTTGTCCTAGCATGGAAAGTAGGGTTCTTCGCCAAACATATAGCACTTTGACTATCATAGTGTATTTGTATCTGCCCTGCATCAAAACCAACATTAGAACACAACCTCTTCAACCAAATGGCTTCTTGGCATGCACGAGTAGCTGCCATGTAATCTGCCTCTATTGTGGACAAAGCGACTACAGCTTGCCGCTTGCTCAACCAACTGATAGCACCACCATTTAACGTGAATACATATCCACTGGTGGATCTTCTACTGTCAATATCCCCTGCCCAATCAGAATCCACATATCCCTAAATGCTAATAGATCTCTGTGATCCAACTGAGTTTCCATGATAGCATATAGAATTGTTAGAAGTTCCCTTCAAATACCTCATAACTCTTTTCACAGCATCTCAATGTGATCTGCCTGGATTCGCCATAAACCGGCTCAAAACTCTCACTACTTGGGCAATGTCTAGTCTGGTACAGACCATTGCATACATTAAACTGCCAACAGCACTTGCGTAAGGCACTCTTTTCATGTCGTCAAATTCACTCAAAGATTCTAGACAATCTTCAACAGATAATTTCGTTCCCTGCAAAACTGGAACAACTAATTGTTTAGAATCAGACATATGAAACTTATCAAGAACATTGGTAATATACTTGCTCTGGCTAAGCCAAATCTTTCTCTTAGATCTGTCCCTTTTGATTTCCATTCCCAAAATGTACTTCGCTGCCCCCAGATTCTTCATTTCAAATTTCAAGGACAACTGAGATTTTAATTCTAAGATCATCCCCTTACCATTGCCAATGAATAACATGTCATCCACATACAATGCAATTATAAGAATCCGATCACCTTCAGTTTTATAATAGACACAATGATCAGATTTAGATCTCACATACCCCAAGGATAAAACATACGTATCAAATTTTTGATACCACATTCTGAGAGATTGCTTCAAACCATAAAGAGACTTTTTAAGTTTACATACCAGATGTTCTTTACCTTTTTCCACAAAATGCTCTGGCTGGGACATATAAATTTCTTCTTCAAGGTCCCCATGAAGAAATGTTGTTGTCACATCCATCTGCTCAATTTCAAAATCATATGCTGCTGTAAGTGACAATAGAAATCTAATTGATGTCAGCTTAGCTACAAGAGAAAAAATTTCTCCATAATCAATACCTTCCTTTTGGGAATAACCCTTAGCAACCAGTCGTGCCTTATACTTATCAATACTACCATCTGGACCATATTTCTTTTTAAATACCCACTTACAGCCCATAGGTTTTCTACCTTCAGGCAAGGGCACCAGATCCCAGGTTCCATGTTTCTCCAACGATGACATCTCGCTATCCATGGCTTCCAACCAAGAATCTGAATCAGGTAAGCTAATAGCTTCTTTCACAGTCCTAGGTTCATCAATATTAGTAAGTAAAGCATAGGTACAACTTGAACCATGTACTGCAAATCCATACCTATCTGGTTGTCTTCTTTCACGCGTAGACCGCCTCAATGGTTGAGGTGCAGGTTCAGGTTCTTGCTCTGGATCTGAATCTTCAGAGCTACTTGAACTCACATCTAAACCATCTACAATTGGTACTTGTTGTTCCTCTTTGACAGGGGTCAGAGGAATATTAACAACACTCTTTTCTTTCTTTTCTTCTATCTTCTCCGACTAAGAAATACTAACCAAAGGTTTCAGCTCTCTAAAAATTACATTCCTGCTGTAAATTACTTTTTCAGTTTCAGGATTCCAAAGCTTGTACCCCTTAACACCGACTCCATAGCCAATAAAGATACATTTGACTACCTTGTTATCTAACTTAGATCTTTTTACCTCAGGAATATGAGCATATGCCTCATAGCCGAAGACACGAAGATGTCTTAGAGATGGCTTCTTTCTATACCATGCTTCCATAGGCATCTTATCAACCAATGCCGAAGTAGGAGAATGATTCAGCAAGTAACAAGCTGTAGCAACTGCCTCAGCCTAGAACCTTTGTTCAAGACCAGCATAACTCAACATACTTCTTGCTTTCTCCATCAATGATCTATTCAACCTTTCAGCAACTCCATTTTGCTGTGGAGTATAAGGTGTAGTTTTGTGTCTTTTTATACCATGATCTACACAATACTTATCAAAATCCGCATTGCAATATTCACCACCGTTATCTGTTCTCAAGCATTTTATTTTTCTACCATTATGGTTTTCCACAAGAGTTTTAAATTCTTTAAACCAACTAAACACTTCTAATTTATTTTTCAAAAAATATACAAATGCCCTCCTTGAATAATCATCAATGAATGATACATAGTATCTTGATTTAGATAAAGACAGAACATCAACTGGACCAAAAACATCAGAATGTACATAGTCTAGAACACCAGAAGATTTTTGAGAACTAGAATAAAACGAAACACGGTTCTGTTTTCCATATATACAATGTTCATAGAAATCAAACTCCAGATTACAATCAATTAGTCCATCTACCAGGGTTTTGTTTTTCAAGGTTTTTAAACCTTTTTCACCTATGTGACCAAGTCTATGATGCCAGAGCATTGTTTTCTCTGTAGGAAGTTTAACTTCCATAGAGTTTGCATCATGTGTTACAATAGTAGTTTTTTCAGATTTTACAGAGACACTATTATAGCACACTGGTTTAGCATCTAACCTATACAGAGTTCCAATACGTTCACCCTTTGCCAGTACTATAGAACCTCTAGTCATTTTACAGCCACCATTCACAAAAGTAACTTGCACTCCAACATCATTAAGCTTACTAACAGAAAGTAAATTTTGAGCCAGACCTGGTATGTGAAGAACTCCATTCATTCCCTTTATTCTGCCATCTGGGAACTGGATTCTGACTCATCCTCGGCCAACTATTTCCAGTGTTGAATCACTTGCCAAGAACACCTTCCCACCAGCATACGATTCATACTTTGTGAACCACTCTCTATGAGATGTCATATGAAACGATGCTCCTGAATCCACCAGCCACACATCTTCAGATGCAGGCATTGCCAAGGCAGCAATGAAGGCATCAACATCACTCTAAGAAGAATCATTGTCAGAAGAGTTCTTCTTCTTTTTCTCCTCTTTACAGTCTCTTCTGATGTGACCTTTCTGCCCACAATTCCAGCACTTCACCTTGGACTTTGTGCCAAGAGATTTTGATTTCCCCTCTGATTTGGACTTAGACATGTTGTCCTTCTTCTTTCCTCTTTCCTTTGATCTACCTCGAACAGACAGGGCCTCTTTGGCTATCTCAGAAGATTTCCTCTGCATCTCTTCAGATAACAACGAGGTAACAACCACTTCAGTTGTAAACGTGGTTGTTGTACTTCCAATAGCCATCACAAGATGATCCCACGAGTCAGGTAAGGAACACAATAGAAGCATATAGTGGTCTTCCTCTTCTATTTTTACACCTACAGACGTCAACTGTGCAACAATCAAATTAAATGTGTTCAGATGGTCCGCTACATATGCACCTTCATCCATCTTTAGAGAATACAACTTCTTTCTGAGGAACAATTTATTCACCAAGGACTTGCCCTGGTAAATATCTCCCAACTTCTTCCACAGATCTTTGGCTGACTTCTCTTCATGGACGTTTAATAGAACAGAATCTGCAAGACTTAATCTTATCAGTCCTCTGGCTTTTCTATTAGCTAGGTCCCAGTCTTCTTGTTTCATGCTTGTAGGTTTAACCCCAGACACAGCAATCCAAAGATCTCTATCGACCAGCAAATCTTCAGCCTTAATCTTCCACAACTCAAAGTTTGTGCCATTGAATTTTTCAATGTCTATTTTTCCTGATGTACTTGCCATCTTATTTAATAGAATAGACCTCTACAGAACTTCCACTCACTAAACTAACGCAAAAAAACCCAACCTACCAACAAGGATAACACAACAAGCCAGGCTCTGATACCACTTGTAAGGAAAGCACAGGTGCGGAATACAGCTTCCCTAATGTTAATTCAAAGGGGATAATGCAATCAAGTAACTTTCAATTCGAAACTACATAGATGAATACACCAGAACAAAACAGATTAAACAAACAAGATACAGAGAATGACACATGATTTACGTGGGAAAACCCTTTAGGGTAAAAAACCCACCACCACAAGAAACAATCTTTATTACAGTAAACTTTACAGTTACAATAAAGATCTCAGCTCACTTGCTCAGGTATCAATTCTTAGATTATATTCAGTTCAGCCCTTCTGCAAATCTACAAAATGAACCTTATAATTGAATCTCTTCAACTGCTCTTCTCTACCGAACCACTCCATCAGATTTTCTATATTTGTTTTCAAGAGTAGAAAACTGTTATACTTCATCTTCCCTAACTGACCAATCCAACTAATCCAGCACCAAGACTTCAACCATCGCGACCCTTCACATTCCAGCGAGACCTTTAGTCCCACATGCACCGGGCTATGAAAACTATTACGGTTTATAACCACAATCAATCCATAAGTCTATCATCGGCAATTTTGTTGCCGACGAAGTCAACCTACAAGTCCATCAGCCTAACAATCTCCATCAGTGATCCCAATTCATCTCCCACCGATATACAAAGTCACCCCAATCTCTTAGTTCAACTTCCTTCATCGAACAAACTCTCGCCATCAGCCCAAATGATTTCCATTGTTCCGATGAACAATCTCTCGCCGATCACTGCTGACCTATCGAAGAGACAAAAGCTATCGGAGTCACTTCAGAACCTTTCGCCGATAGTTGATCTCTCGCCGACCACTAGAAGGACTCACCTCTAACACCTATCGGACTAACATATAACTGTCAGGACAACACTTACATTCTTTGCCGATATCCAAACTCTGGCCGACAGTTCAACATCAGTGAGACCTTGGAGATCGGTATAAGATTTCTAGCTTCCACCAATACGGTAAGTCACTCTGATGGTCTCTCATATCAGTATGAAACAAGTCATCAGTGTAGCTTAATAAAGACCCACCAATAGTGTTCTATCACAGTGATGAAACCGTTTAACTCCAAAAAGGTTCAATGAAGATAACTAAGAATCATGAGGTTCAAGTAGTAAAATTGAGACACAAGTTCTCTTCACTTTAGAGAGCTCAGTCCTTCTTCTGTTGACCTACAACCAAAGAAAGAAGAGAAGAAAGAGGATGTGGTTCAGCTTCCTTCTACCCCTAAGAAAGTTGAACCGAAGACATCTGTTAGACCTAACGATGAGGAGAGCTCTAGTAGCTCTGAAAGTTTAGAAGAAGAAGAAGAACTTCAACATCAACTTTTGAGGAGGTCCACACAGATAAGGCGACAACCTAATAGGTTTGGTTATTCATTGCATGATTTTAATTGTATTTTTGCTTTGATTTCTAACACAATATGGCTTCCAATTGTATTCCTGGAAAGAGATCATGGAAGAAGATATGGCTTCCTTGAAGAAAAACAATACTTGGGATCTAGTGCCCTTGCCTGATGGACATAAACCTGTTGGATGCAAATGGGTGTTCAAGAATAAGTTTGGTTTAGATGGCAGTGTTGGGAAGTTTAATGCAAGGTTGGTCGCAAAAGGTTATTCCCAAGTTGAGGGAATAGATTATGGTGAGATTTTCTCTCTTGTTGTAAAGCTGACATCTATTAGATTTTTGTTATCACTTGCTGCAACATATGATTTAGAAGTTGAACAGATGGATGTGAAGACAACTTTCCTTCATGGTGATTTGGAGGAGGAAATCTATATGTCACATCTAGAGCACTACATGGTAAAAGGAAACGAAAATATGGTTTGCAAGTTGAAAAACTCTTTGCATGGTTTGAAGCAATCTCCTAGGATGTGGTACCAAAAATTTGATGCCTTTGTGTTGAGTTTGAGATTTATGAGATCAAAATTAGATCATTGTGTTTATTACAAGTTTGACAATGATTGCATTCTCATTATTGCATTGTATGTTGATGATATGTTGTTCATTATGAATGGTAAGTGATGCAGAGGCATCCACACTATAACCTTAACACACAGCATGGATGTCTGCAACCCTTCATCATCATCATCATCATCATCATCATATTTACTCTTTACACTGTCAGCATCATCACATTTACTGTCGCCGACCGATATCCTCCTGCAGACAAGCCTTCGCACTTTCGCCTGCCAACAGCATCATCATATTTGGCAGCATCATCATGTTCGGCAAGCGCGAACATCCTCCTGACGTCCACTGTTCATCTCACCAACAACTGCCGTCTTCACTATCTTCAGCATCATGATGTTCAACATCATGTTAATCAGCGGGATGTAAAACATCCGGTTGCCTCCATTTATCCTGATGATGACACTCTACTTCATGCACCATCCCTTCGATGCTTACGTCACCCCGATATCCTGATGACGTATATCCTGATGACGATGACGTCACCTGCAGCTTCTCAATATCCTGCTGCTCTGAAATATCCTGATGATGTATATCCTGATGATGATGACGTCATATCCTGCTGTTGGCCAAACTTAGCTTTTTCTTCGGCCCGCGATCAACCCGATCTTCTACTTTATGCCGATACGCTCCTCCTCGGCAACTCCTGATGATGATCACCCCGACGCACATTCACTTCATGCACTCGAAAGCATCATGCTCATCTCCATCTATCCAGATGACGATGCCCGAAGCGACTGCAGGATATATACACCAAAATATCCTGATGATGCCATTTTGACAAACTTTCAACCTTAGCGGATTTTCACCGTTCTGATCCGCTGAACCTCCTGGGATGACTCGATCCACTTCCAGGGTGATCTTCCAAACTCTATCAGCTCGACCTAGCACATACCCATGCTAGGGTCTTCAACATCTCTCGACGGTGATCCTGCACACCTGCATGCAAACAAAAAGCAAACTAACACCTAACCTACTGTACATCGCCATTCCACCGATCCGACGAATCAACCGGTGGAATGGATCAGCGAATCCATGAAACCACCCAAAACAGCAAATCGATTAGATAATGGAATTCAACAGAGGATGAACACAAACAGGAACTCTTATTCGATTTCAAAAGATGCTATTACAATATTCAGTCTCTCCTCTCTCTCAGCAAAGCCTGATCGATGATATCCAATACCAACCGATCCTCATGCTTAAATAGATTTTCCTGCGAGTACTACTGACCCGACTCCAAGCGGCTGGGAAATCTCTCCAGGCGGCTGGGAGATCCAATCGAACCTACAGCATGACAGCTGTTCTAACAAACTGGCTAAAAATAGTAAAACATAGTCAGCATGATCTTAGCATGATCAGCATGACCTTATTACATGCATTGGTCTTATCAGACCTTCTTGAAAACATAAACAAGACTCAAACTAACTAACTGCCTCATGAAGGCCAGCTGTCAGGTAGGTGCTCCTGCACCAGTAAGAATTTGATTTTTGATTTGAAGTCTTAGTTGTCAACACAGTTTGAGATGAAACATCTAGGGGCAGCCAAGTACATCCTTGGATTGGAAATCAGAAGAGATAGAGCTAACAAAAAACTTTGGTTAGGCTAGAGTAAGTATGTGAACACTATATTGGAGAGATTCAGCATGGCAGATTGTAGACCATTGACTGTTCTTGTTATGATAGTGATAAATCTATTTGTTGCAGATTGTCCAAAGACTCCTTCTGAGATAGAGGATATGAGTAGAGTTCCTTATGCTAGTGCAGTTGGCAGCTTGATGTATGTTATGGTCTATACAAGACCAGACATTGCCCAAGCAGTGGGAGTCCTTAGTTGGTTTATGGCTAATCTTGGATAGGTACAATGGGATGTGGTGAAGAGAGTGTTCAGATACTTGTGGAATACTTATGAGTATTCCTTATGTTTTCATGGTTATCCTATAGGACCTCGGCATTCACTTTGTATTTGAGAATTTGTGGATTCAGATTGGGCAGGTGAAATTTATGGTAGGAGATCCACCAGTGCTTATGTGTTCACTATGTTTGATGTTGCTATTAGTTGGATGAGTAAGAGGCAATCTATGGTCACTTTGTCCACTACTGAAGTGGAGTACATGGAAGCAACTCATGATTGTAAAGAAGCCATTTGGCTTAAGAGATTGTGTTCTAATGTTGGGTTTGATGCAAGGAAGATTACTATTTGTTGTGACAGTCAGAGTGTCATATGCTTGGCAAAGAATCTTACTTTCCACGCGAGGACTAAGCATATTGATGTCCAGTACCATTTTGTTCATGACATGGTAGAGGATGGGAAGGTGAATTTGGAGAAAGTTGACACTTTGACAAATGTTGCAAATTCCTTGACAAAACCTATGAGCATGGAGAATTTTAGATGGTGTTTAGAGTCTATGGGCCTCTTGGCCCCTAGCAGTTAAATCATGTCATTCTATTAGCTCTTGCAAGGTGTTTGACAAGTGGGAGAATGTTGGGAATTAAGGTGTCTATGTTGGGAATTAAGGTGTCTCAACCTTTGCAATTTCCTAGCATTTATTATTTGATTGTATATTTATTTAATTGCCTATATTGTACATAATATTGGTCATCTGGTTTTGTCATTTAGTGTGAGGTGGCATGTTGACATGTCATACCACTTGGAAGGTGACTTGGATGGTCAAGTCACCATTTGAAAAAGTAGGCATCCCATTTTGAGGTGGCATTAATTGTCATGTGTCGGCATCTTGTGGATTGTGTAAGAGGTTATGACATATGACGGATTCTATGACGTGTAAGAGCCAGAAATAGAGATTCTATGACATGTGTGACAAGTGTTAAGAAGCATCTTTGCATGGAAAAGGTAGGCGCCCAAGTTTGACTATGACAAGTTGTGAGAGAATCGTTTATTAATAGTCAGTTATGACATATTCTCTTATAGTTGTAAGTGTTGTCATATATGACATATTTTATGACAATGTAAGAGCATTTGTCATACCTATTTTGGGCAAATTTGGGGCACCTAAGTATGGGGGTTGCAAGGGATGTAAGGGAATCTTTGACAAGTATCTTTTGCATGTTTTATGGCCTTGGAAATTGGGCCATATGGATTTGGATGAGATTATTTTGTGGCTTGCTCTAGAAGCTACCTCCATTCTTAATATTTCTCTATATATACAAGTGCTTGGAGTTGGAGTTGCATGGTTCATTTGCAGGTACCATTATGCTACTAGAATTACTCCAGTGTTTGACATTTGTGTACTCCTAGAAGAACTTGCATTGAAAGTGTGTTGTAATCAGGATTTGATTTGAAAATACATTGTGCAGGTTTTGGAGTGTGGGGTTTTTCACCCAAAAGGGTTTTCCCCACATATATCTTGTGTTGTGACCATTGTTCTTGCATTTAGATGTTTGTTATAATCTCTCTATTAATGTGTATCTCATATCTGTAATTGTAAAAGATAAAAATTTACATAAACCTTTCCTCATTAGATCAATGTAGGAAGTATTTCTATGTACCTTGCTTCCTTTCAGAAAAGGGGAGCATGATGGTGATAAAGAATGTATTAAAAGAACCTTAGCATGAGAAGAGTTGAAGTACAAGGACAGTGCAATGTTGACAGATGCAGCATCCATCGTTGAATGGTGCAACTCTACAATGGATCCAGGTAATGAAGGTAAGTCTATAGTTCATAGATTCTTTTGGTTGATAGAATAAGGTAACATTGCAAAATATGAATATTGTTGTACAGTGATAGGATCAAGTGAGTTCCACTCTTTTATAAGCTCAAATGTAACTTCATGGACTATTTATTTGAGGCAGATGGTGTGTTTTTGTTCATCATGTATGGATTTTTCTTGGAATGATTGTGAGTCAAAAGAATGGGTCGATGAATGGCATGCTAGATCTTTAAGCCCACTTTTGATGTATCAACTTGGAGCACTAAAACTCATGCAAATTGAATCATCGATTGAATTTGACCATATTTCAGATCTAGTTGAACCAGGTAATATGTTACTTAATGAAATTATTATTTATTTTAGATTATGATGTAGTATTTTTTATCATTTATTGAATTTTAATTTTTTTGTGCAATTTATAGTAGGTCATGTACATGCAGTTATTTTTTATGAAGATAATGATGAGGGAATGGATTATTATTTATGTCATTGTGTTGAGGCAAAAATAAATTGATAGCCCTTGTCATAGATAGAGAAAACATTGAGTATCCTATAGGATCGGTGGTTGTTACTGGAACTTGGCTTAGAAGATATCCAATGAAGAAGTCTGATGTGTGGTTGTTCAAGGACTTTGATACACATAGGAAGATTCTTCATTATTCTAACCTTGTTGTGGCATCAAATGTTCATTTGATAAAATATGGGGGTAGACCATTGAATAGAAACTTGTGGAAAGTTCATGAGTCTGACCATGAAGCAATAATTGACACCATAAAGGGTAGAGTAGATCCAAATGGTTCATTAGATTGAATCAGTGGAATGACAGAAAGGTATGTTATTTTTCTTTGCTATTCTCATTTCACCTTCTATATTTTTGACATTTTCTTATCTTCTTATATGTGCTCCTTGTTCCTGGTTGATTAGCTTCGTTTCATTATAGAGCTCGTGACTGAATGGCATGGTTGTTGATGCATTTGGATATTCCCTAGGGTCATGATTGGTAAGTTGGTTTGATAAAACTAAGTCAAGTGGTTTGGTCAAACTCATATTTTAAGGTTAAAATATTTCAAACAATAGGGTGTGTGAAAAATATCACTACTTTTCATCTTATGAATAGCAATGGAAGAAAATCAAAATTGTAAGTCTTTAATTTAATTTATTTCAACTTTTAAAGTAGGCATTTGATTTGTACCTTTACTAGGAGGATTGGTATAACAAAAACTTACATCTTTGAATAGGTGGACAACAAGAAACATAGATTGTACCATGTGGAGGTATTTTGATGGTATTGTCTCATTTCATCATGTTAGTGTACTCATTTTAGCTAAATAGTGCAATTGCATTTGCATGTAGGATTTGAGTATGATGGGGTAGGCATAATCCTTATGAAGTTGGTTTTGGAAGGAAAGTGAGGTAGGTTTTTATGATTATTTCATGATGATGTGTCCTTTGGAGTCAATTTGATGATTGTTCATTCACTTGAAGGGTCATGCCATTATGTTTTCTTGAAGGGCCTTGTTTGTTTGAAAGGTCATGCCATTGTGTCATTTGGAGTCAACTTGATGATTGTTCTCATTTTTCTTGTAGGCCTCATGATTTTGAAGGTTTCATAGTATCAATGGTGGAATTATTGGCCAAAATATCCTCTATCAGGGTTGGGAGTAGCCATGGTTCTTCATACATCCAATTGATAGGGATTCCTTCAAAAATTGTTTCATCATGTTACATTATGGTTTCATTCATGGAAACCAAAGTTGCAAATTGTACATCAAACTTATCTTTGCATCATAAAATCATACAAGGATCTTACTTCAAACTAGCTTTGTCATATTCTATTAGGATATTAAGACCATAATATCATGATGTTACTATGAGTTTTAATGACAAGGATTCCATCTTACAAACCCTCATGTTTTTCTTCATATTTGGTGCTAAGAATTGATACTAGTGGTAAGGGAAACCTTAATTGATACCCTACAACACATTTATAGTAGGTTCATGCTAAAGAACCAACTATCAAACTTTTTCATCAATAGCCAAGTACAACACTTTGTTTTGTTTTGTCTACTAGAAAGGTGCTAGGACTAAACTTTTGCATTCAACATCTCTTGGGGCCAAATGGATGGTGCCAACATGTCCTAGTGGGTGGTTAAATGCTAGGGGTGGTGTCTTTTCAATGGTGAAGCCTCCTAGTTTTTCTTGGCTACATTGGACAGAGACAATCTCTTAAGAGCCCCAAGACAAAAAAGGTGTCAAACTGTGGACCAGTTGTTCCATCAAACCGTGACATCTAGGAACATCTTCTTTGTATGTATAGGTGGATGTTAGTTCCACTTAAAAATACCTACCTCATTTTTTTTTAAATCATTTTTATTTGCTTGTGGTGGCAAGGAGCACATTGTTCTAAAATGCTTCAGTTTCATGCAGTGGAAAGGTGCTAGGAGTGAAATTTTACATTCCACACCTCATGGGGCCCAACGGATGCCAACAGGTCGAGGTGGGTGGGTAAATGCTAGGGGAGGTATATTTTCATGTGCCAAGTGCCCCAGATGTTCCAGGCTGCAAGCTACTGGTAAAGTCACTTGAGATCCCTTCTAGAGCAAAAAACTGCCAAACTTTAATGGAGCAGTTCTCAGAATTCATAGCACCTGAGAATGTTTCATTAAGACCTACAGGTGCACATGGGGTCTGTCCACAATAACCTCTCTCATTTTTGTCAACTCCAATCTGTTTGATCATGTTGAAATTAAATGCATTCCTGCAAAATGCTTTAGTGGCATTCAGCACAACCTCACCAAGAGCCATATTTTTCACTTTACTCATCATGGGGCCCAACAAACTATGTCAAAACATCAAGGTGGGTAGGTAAATGCTAGGGTAGGTCTCTTTTCATGCATCAAGTGCCCCAGACTTTCAGGGATGCAGTCTACCGGCAAAGTCACTTGAGATCCCTGAGAGAAAAAAACTGCCAAACTTTGACAGAGCGGTTCTCAAAATTCGTGGCACCTGGAAATGTTTCATTTGGAACTACAGGTGCATGTGGGGCCTATCCATAATAACCTTTCTCAATTTTTGTCAACTCCAATCTATTTGACCATGCTGAAATTAAACGTATTCTTGTAAAATGCTTCAGTGGCATTTAGCACAACCTTGCAAGGAGCCATATTTATATTCTGATCATCGTGGGGCCCAACAGACCATGCTAACACATTGTGGTGGGAGGGTAAACACTAGGGGAGGTATCTTTTCATTCACCAAGTTCCCCAGATGTTCTGGGTTGCAGCCTATCGGAAAAGTCCATAAACATGACTTTGTCAGTAGCCTATAGCCCGTAACATCTGGGGCACTTGGTGCATGAAAAGAGACCTCCCCTAGTGTTTACCCACCCACCTTGATGTGTTCGCATAGTCTGTTGGGCCCCATGATGAGCAGAACCAAAAATATGGCTCCTGGCAAGGTTGTGTTGAATGTCACTGAAGCATTTTGCAAGAATGTGTTTAACTTTGACATGATCAAATGGATTGGAGTTGACAAAAAATGAGATATTTTATTGTGGAAGGACCCCACATGCACTTGTAGGTCTAAACGGAACATTCCTAGGTGCCACAAATTCCATGAACCACTCTGTCAAAGTTTGGCAGTTTTTTTTCTCTCAGGGATCTCAAGTGACTTTATCGGTAGCCTACAGCTAGGAATGTCTGGGACATTTGGTACATGAAAAGAGACCTCTCCTAGTATTTACCCACTCACCCCAACATGTTGGTATAGTCCATTAGGCCCCACGATGAGCAAAATGAAAAATATGGCTCCTGACAAGGTTGTGTTGAATGCCACTAAAGCATTTTGCAAGAATGCATTTAATTTCAGCATGGTCAAATGGATTGGAATTGACAAAAATAGAGAGAGGTTATTGTGGATAGAGCCCACATGCACCTAATAGAACATTCCCAAGTGCCACAAATTCTGAGAACTGAGCTTTGTCAAAGTTTGGCATTTTTTGCTCTCAGGAATCTCAAGTGAATTTGCCGCTAGCCTATAGCCCAGAATGTCTGGGGCACTTTGCGCATGAAAAAAGACTTCCCCTAATATTTACCTACCCACACTAACATTTATGCATAATTTACTGGGCCCCACGAGGTGTGGAATGAAAAAATTCACTCTTAGCACCTTTCCACTGCATGAAACTGAAGCATTTTGGAACAATGTGTTCCTTGCCACCACAAGCAAACAAAATTGATTTAAAAAAACTGAGGTAAGTATTTGTAGGTGGACCTGACATCCACCTATACATGCAAAGAAGATGTTCCTAGGTGTCATAGTTTGACAAAATAGTTGGTCCAAAGTTTAACACCTTTTTTGTCTTAGGGCTCTTAAGAGACTGTCTCCATCCAATGTAGCCGAGAATGACCAGGAGGCTTCACCACCAAAATGACACCTCCCCTAGCATTTACCCACCTACTCGGACATGTTGGCATCATATATTTGGCCCCAGGAGATGCCAAATGCAAAAATTCAGTCCTAGCACCTTTCTAGTAGATGAACTAAACTAAAATCTATGTCATAATCTCCATTTTAGGTGTTTCCTCTACTCTCCTTAGGTTGATATGGTGTTCTCACTTGATCCAATGTGTTGTAGGGCATTAATCAAAGGTTCAAATAGTCTTGAAGATGATAAACCCATTCCAATCCATGTTAGCACAAGAAAAATATAATAATGGGATAGATAACATCATCTAAAACAACAAAATATAATCTTGTAAGCACATGTATCTAGCATTTAAGTAGACAAAACATAATGGAAAAACACACCTTAAATCTAATGTTCTACAGAAATATATGAAATGGTTATCAAACTAGGGTTTATGATGATTTTTGGAAAAAAAATTGAAGGATTTGCTATTGTTTTGACTGTCGCAGCTATGGTAGAAGTTTCAAAATGGATTAAATTTCATCTTTTTAGATGTACATTGTAGTTTTGTGGTCTTCCATACATATTTGATTAATGTTTGTGTGTAGGGATATTACCTATGGCTGCTAGGGTTCTTGTATTTAGTATTACATCATGGGCTTGCATTTTTCTAATGAATCCATGAAGTTATCCTATTGATTTAGTCATTAGATCATCAAGGAAAGAATTATGAGGATACTATGAGGGTGTCATGAGTGGAAAGTAACCTTGTTGAGTATCCAAAACCCTCATTATCACTATCAAAAGCATGCAAAATTATGAAAGTCCTAAGATTGTAGCAGCAACAAGAAGATGTCTTATTCGTAAGCAAAGACCCTGGTTTTCATCAATGGTGTTCTCCCTATGTCTCTCTCCCTCTGTGTTAAAGTGCATTGGTCACTAATGTAGGTGCATAGAATGTGGGTAAGAATTCCATCTTTTTTTTCAAATTACAAAAGGAATAGGCATAAATGAAAGGAAGCAAGGTATGTGGAAATGCTTCCTACACTGATCTACTGAGGAAATATTTATTCAAATTTTAACTTTTACAGTTACAGATTAAGATGCACATTAATAGAAAGGTAATAACAACGTCCAAAATACAAATACAAAACTCACAACACAAGATATACGTGGGGAAAACCCTTTTGGGTGAAAAACCCCACACTCCAAAACCTGCACAATGTATTCTCAAATCAAAAGATGATTACAACAAACTTGCAATGCAAGCTCTTTTAGGAGTACACAATGTCAATTCTCATTCGCATCCCATGACCTTTCACATTCTCCAACCACTTATTTATCAAGCCTCTTTGGTGGTTATCCAATGTTAGTTTTTCCATGTCAGCCAATAACAAACTAACTACCAACACTGACAAAGTCACCAAATTTTATCTTGCTACATGTACACAAGGTGCCGACACATGGAAAAACTATGCCAAGTCAACATGGGATGCCTACCTCCTCATATGAGGACAAAATTTACATAGAAGATTACAATAGTAGGCAAGAATAAATAAATACAACATTAGGAACTTGCAATGATTGAGACGCCTTAATTCCTAACAATAAAGAACAAGATTGCAAATTACAAGTTCCATGATTAATTTATATAAAAATAACCATTAATATTTTATGTCTAAAATGAACACCACCAGTAATAAAAGAACCACTCACCTAATTCAATGCATGTTCTGGGGTGCTGTATCACATGTATACTTGTTGTTAAGCACATATACAACTTGTAGTGGTTTATTGTCACATGTTGTAAGCCATGTATGTGAAGATGAAAAATAGTTTATCCATTTGCATGAGAAAGTAATGGATATAACATTTATTGTTGACATGAGAAACACTACTACATATTCTTAAGTGTTGTAAATATGCATCTTCTTATATCATCATGTTGTACTTCATTGTATCATTAATCACTTGTTGTAAGCATGAGCAATTATAGCATGCTATGCACATCACAAATGAAGGAATACAATAATTACAAGATATGCACAAAATAGATTTTTTCATAAGGCTTGAAACAAACTTTCAAGAAAATGCAATTGGCGGGTATAAATCTAAATTCCACAACCTTATCCAGCATTCTCCTTGCCTATGCCAAAATGGGATCTTCGGAATAGGGTATGGACAGCCATCAAAGCATAAAGGATATAGGAATTTTGTCAGATGTTGTATTTGCAGCTACCCTTGTAGACATGTATGGAAAGTGTGGAAGCATAGACAAGGCATGTGAATAGTTTGGCATGACACCTCTAAGAGATGTCATCTCATGGAATGAAATGATTGCATGATATGCACAAAATAGATTTTTTGAAAAGGCTTTATAAACTTTCAAGCAAATTAAATTGGCATGTGTAAAACCAAATTCCATAACCTTTGCAAGCATCCTCCCTACCTGTGCCAAATTAGGATCTTTGGAATAGGGTATGAATAGCCTTGAAAGAATAAAGGATATAGGAATTTTGTCAAATGTTGTATTTGCAACTGCCCTTGTAGACATGTATACAACTTGTGTGGAAGCATAGACAATGCACGTGAACTATTTGACATGATGCCTCAAAGGAATGTTGTCTCATGGAATGCACTAATTGCAAGATATGCACAAAATGAATATTTTGATAAGGCTTGAAAGAAAATTTCAAGAAAATGCAATTAGCAGGTGTGAAGCCAAATTCCACAACCTTATCCAACATCCTCCTTGCCTATGCTAAAATGCGATCTTTGGAATAAGGTGTGGACAGCCATCAAAGCATAAAGGATATAGGACTTTTGTCAAATGTTGTATTTGCAGCTGCCCTTGTAGACATGTATGCAAAGTGTGGAAGCATAGACAAGGCATGTGAATAGTTTGTCATGACACTCAAAGAGATGCCATCTCATGGAATGTAATGATTGCATGATATGTACAAAATGGATTTTTTGAAAAGGCTTTATAAACTTTCAAGCAAATGCAATTGGCACGTGTAAAACCAAATTCCGTAACATTTGCAAGCATCCTCCCTACCTGTTCCAAATTAGGATCTTTGGAACAAGGTATGGACAACCATGAAAGAATAAAGGATATAGGAATTTTGTCAGATGTTGTATTTGCAACTACCCTTGTAGACATGTATGCAACTTGTGTGGAAGCATAGACAATGCACATGAACTATTTGACATGATGCCTCAAAGGAATGTTGTCTCATGGAATGCAATGATTGCAAGATATGTACCAAATGGATTTTTGATAAGGCATGAAACAAACTTTCAAAAAAAATGCAATTGGCGGGTGTCAATCCAAATTCCACAACCTTATCCAACATTCTCCTTGCTTATTCCAAAATGGGATCTTCAAAACAAGGTGTGGGCAACCATCAAAGCATAAAGGATATAGGAATTTTGTCAGATGTTGTATTTGTATTTGCCCTTCTAGACATGTATGCAAAGTGTGGAAGCATAGACAAGGTATGTGAACAGTTTGGCATGACACCTCAAAGAGATGCCATCTCATGGAATGCAATAAATGCAAGGTATGCAAAAAATGGATTTTTTGAAAAGGCTTTATAAACTTTCAATCAAATGCAATTGGCACATGTAAAACCAAATTCTATAACCTTTGCAAGCATCCTCCCTTTGTGTGCCAAATTAGGATCTTTGGAATAGGGTATGGACAACCATGAAAGAATAAAGGATATAGGAATTTTGTCATATGTTGTATTTGCAACTGCCCTTGTAGACATGTATGCAACTTGTGTGGAAGTATAAACAATGCATGTTAACTATTTGACATGATGCCTCAAAGGATTGTTGTCTCATGGAATGCAATGATTGCAAGATATGCACAAAATGGATATTTTGATAAGGCTTGAAAGAAACTTTCAAGAACATGCAATTGGCAAGTGTCAAGCCAAATTCCACAACCTTATCCAACATCCTCCTTGCCTATGCCAAAATGGGATCTTCAGGACAAGGTGTGGATAACCATCAAAGCATAAAGGATATAGAAATTTTGTCAGATGTTTTATTTGTAGCTTCCCTTGTAGACATGTATGCAAAGTGTGGAAGCATAGATAAGGCATGTGAACAGTTTGACATGACACCTCAAAGAGATGCCATCTCATGGAATGTAAAATGGATTTAGAAACTTTAAAGCAAATGTAATTTTGGAATGTGTAAAACCAAATTCCATAACCTTTGCAAGAATCCTCCATGCCTGTACCAAATTAGGATCTTTGAAATAGGGTATGGAAATCCATGAAAGAATAAAGGATATAGGAATTTTGTCAGATGTTGTATTTGCAATTGCCCTTGTAGACATGTATGCAACTTGTTGGAAGCATAGACAATGCATGTGAACTATTTGACATGATGCCTCAGAGGAATGTTGTATCATGGAATGCAATGATTGTAAGATATGCACAAAATAGATTTTTGATAATTCTTGAAAGAAACCTTCAAGAAAATGCAATTGGTGGGTGTCAAGACAAATACCACAACCTTATCCAACATCCTCCTTGCCTATGCCAAAATGGGATCTTTGGAATAGGGTGTGGACATCCATTAAAGCATAAAGGCTATAGGAATTTTGTCAGATGTTGTATTTGTAGCTGCCCTTGTAGACATGTATGCAAAGTGTGGAAGCATAGACAAGGCATGTGAATAGTTTGGCATGACACCTCAAAGAGATGTCATCTCATGGAATGCAATGATTGCAAGATATGGACAAAATGGATTTTTTTAAAAGGCTTTAGAAACTTTCAAGAAAATGCAATTGGAAGGTGTAAAACCAAATTCCATAACCTTTGCAAGCATCCTCCCTCCTTGTGCCAAATTATGATCTTTGTAATAGGGTATGGACAACCATGAAAGAATAAAGGATATAGGAATTCTGTCAAATGTTGTATTTGTAACTTCCCTTGTAGACATGTATGCAACTTGTGTGGAAGCATAGACAATGCACGTGAATTGTTTCACATGATGGCTCAAAGAAATGTTGTCTCATGGAATGCAATGATTGCAAGATATGCACAAATTGGATTTTTTGATAAGGCTTTAAAGAAACTTTCAATCAAATGCAATTGGTGGGTGTCAAGCCAAATTCCACAACCTTATCTAACGTCCTCCTTGCCTATGCCAAAATGGGATCTTTGGAACAGGGTGTGGACAACCATCAAAGCATAAAGGATATAGGAATTTTGTCAGATATTGTATTTGCAGTTGCCCTTGTAGACATTATGCAAAGTGTGGAAGCATAGACAAGGTGCATAAACTATTTGACATGATGCCTCAAAGAAATGCAGTCTCATGGAATGCAATGATTGCAAGATATGCACAAAATGTATTTTGCAAGGATTTTGTCAACATATATATAATGTCATGAAAATATACATAATCTCATATATACATAATGTCATGAAAATAACATATAGTATATATATCAAGCCATATAGGCATGTTAATGCAGAGCAGGGGTGGACAACTTAAAACAACCTCAATCAACCAATCTTGAAATCCTAAAACATCACTTGGTGGGTTTTTCCTCATAAGCCTTCAATCCTTAAAGCCTAAAACATGGGGGTAGCAAATTGGGTATTTTGGTCATAATTTTCATTGCAGACATGATATCAAAAATCTAAACATAGTTATATATACCTTATGGGCTTTATACAACATACCAAAATTTCAAGGGTGGTCACTTTGTACGGAACCCTTCAAAAATTGACTGTCCTTCTACCAATTAGACCTAAAAGGGCAAATTTAGATTTGGAATGCAATAGGGCTTGATCACACAAAGACTTCTAGAGATCTTCCAACCACTTCCTGGCTCTGATAGGGTCCTCATACATCCAATGACATATTCCATTTTCCAACAATGCATTCCCCAACTCTCCAAGAACAATTTGTCACTCCTTTCATGGCTTCTTGGTCTAATACCTGGAGATATTTAGACCTTCAATCCAACCTAGCACGTGCCAACCATCTTTCTTGCTCCTCCAACTTTGAAGAATCAAGGTTTATGCTATTACAATCCATTCCACAAGGTTTCAACATCATCCACCTATGGAAGGCCTCTGCTATGCATTTCATTTGCTCACTGTTTACCCTAGTTAGGGTTTTTGGCAGTTTTGAACAGTTTGGGAAGAAATTGCTCTGATTTGCTCAAATCTTAATGAAAATGAATGAGACCAAGTGCAACAAAAATTAGATTCAATGTGCTTCCATTCACAATTGGTTTTAGACTGGTGTAGATCTGTACAATTCTGTACCATGCATGGGAACAGGAAAAAAAAATGTTCAAAAATAGTTTATAGAAAAATGACCATAACTTCCTCAAATCTTAATAAAAATTGATGAAACAAAGTTTAACAGAAAGTAGACTCCATGTAATTTCATCTCCAATTGGTTTTAGGTCATAAAAGGATCGTACAAATCCATACTACATCAAAGAACAACAAAGAAAGGTTTAGAAATACAGAAAAAATAGAGTTTTATTGATTCAACCTTCAAAACTTCAACAACCAACCTTGATTTTGACCACACAAGGCCCTTTTAAACACCTACCAACCATATTCCAATGTTGCATAACCAATTTTCCAAAATTACCATGGTTTCATTATCATTTTTTCACTTTTACAACATTGTGCAACATTGACACTTTGAAGGCCTTGAAGGCATCTAGACTTTCACTTACTCATAATGACCCAAAACTGACTCAAACACCTAAGAAATGGTCTTATAAGACCTTATTACATGAAATTGACTTAAGCACACAAAATTTCAACATTTGACCCCTCTTGGGGCATGAAAACCTGGGTGCCCCTGCACCATACTCCCGGAGAAGAAAAGATTCAATCTCCTCTTGAATGGAGGGTAGCAACATGAGAACCATGCTTTAAATCTTTCGCCTGATGTCTTTAAGTCTCTGCACATTGTCTTCTTTGGAACAAGTCCATGCTTGCTTCATCTTCACTTTAGGATTCTTGAACAATTGGAAAAGGTAGTTGAACTTGTCAATATAAGCATGTCCCCCATCTGCACCTCTACCTTGTAACTGATCCCTTCTTCCTTGATGGATGCCATGTATACCAGTAGTACCTTGCTCTCCTCCAATGGTTTGTTTCATTTTCACCTTAGGTTTTCTTGCAATCTCATCAAGAGTGCTTTGTCTGTCCTCTTTGTCTCTAACCATCATGTCAACAAGTATGGATTCTTGATCAGTGTTATTGCCCTCTTCTAAAAGAAGTGAATCAACATTACACTTACTAACATTTGCAACTCTCTTTTGCTACTCCATTTGTAGTGGATGCTTGGCTAACTGTCCATCTTCCATCTATAACTCAGGTTGATCATTATGCTGCTCCATAGTTCCTTTTCCCCTCAATCATTGCTTGCTCAACTCTGCAATCTCTTTCCCAGCAATCCTCTTTCCTTTAGCATCCAAATGCCTTTCATTTACAACCTCCCAAACAAGTGCATCATTTGTGTTGACACCACCTTTTTCCTTAGACACATTACATTCTTCATTCTGTTTGTCATAGGTTGTTGTGTATGACAGACCAGCCTCTAGTACAAAAGTTAAATAGTGACAAGCATCTATCCTTGGAAGCAAAAAGTCAGAAAATTTATCAACTACTATGTCTACATGATCCTTCAATGCCTCCTGAACTTCCCAAGGCAATTCTTCAATGTTTGTTGATGTTAGAACAATCTTAGGTCTGCGCACCATTATATTACCTACCTCTTCCTCTTTCTCAGATGGCTTTTACTCTTCCTTCATCAACAAATATTCTTCAATGTCTAGTTCTATTGTCCTCTCTTTCCTTCTCTTTTGAATGATCTCCTTGATAAGCCATTTGAGCCTCTTTCTTATTGGGAAATGCCAACCACTTTCTTATTTTGCTTTCTCAAGCAACCGCTGCATCTCAAGATCCATTCTTTTTTGCATTTCTTCCAAAGCGTGCCTCAACTCTAATATCTCTTTCTCAATGTTAATTTGCTTTATCTTCTTATCCTTCTTCTTTATCTCACTTCTCTCTTTTCTCATCACTGGTTCCTTGCTTGGTAACTCCTTACTCTATGAGTCTCCATAGACTAACCTTCTCAACATTTCCATTCTCCTTTCTCAAGAAAGTCTCTTTCAACTTGCTTCTTCTCAATTCTTCTTGTCTTCGTGATACCTCACCTTAGGCCTCTTTCTTTTCCCTTGGCCTAGTCTTTTGGTATCTGGGCTCTTCCTTCAACCTGCAAAAAAAGACAATACACAAAACTCTCAAAACTTCCTTGCCTAGATCTTTGGGCTCTGATACCAATTTGATGCAGAGTAGGGGTGGACAACTCAAAACAACCTCAATCAACCAATCTTGAAACCCTAAAACATCACTTGGTGGGTTTTTCCTCACAAGCCTTCAATTCTTAAAGCCTAAAACATGGGGGCAACAAATTGGGTATTTTGGTCATAAATTTTAGTGCATACATGATATCAAAAATATAAACACAGTTCTAGATACCCATTTGGGCTTTATACAACATAACAAAATTTTAGGGGTGGTCACTTTGTACGGAACCCTTCAAAAATTGACTGTCCTTCTGCCAAGTAGACCTAAAAGGGCAAATTTAGATTTGGTATGAAATAGGGCTTGATCACACAAAGACTTCTAGAGATCTTCCAACCACTTCTTGGCTCTGATAGGGTCCTCATACATTCAATGGCATATTCCATTTGCCAACAATGCATTCCTCAACTCTCCAAGCACAATTTGTTATTCCTTTCATGGCTTCTTGGTCTAATACATGGAGATATTTAGACCTTCAATCCAACCTAGCGCATGCCAACCATCTTTCCTGCTCCTGCAACTTTGAATAATCAAGTTTTATGCTATTACAAGCCATTCCACAAGGTTTCAGCATCATCCACCTATGGAAGGCCTCTATCATGCATTTTATTTTCTCACTGTTTACCTTAGGGTTTTTGGTAGTTTTGAATAGTTTGGGAAGAAATTGCTCTAATTTACTCAAATCTTAATGAAAATGAATGAGACCAAGTGTAACAGAAAGTAGATTCAATGTTCTTCCATTCACAATTGGTTTTAGACTAGTGCAGGTCTGTACAAGTCCGTACCATGCACAGGAATAGAAAAAAAATGTTTTGAAAATGGCAGAAAATAGTCTATAGAAAAATGACCATAACTTCCTCAAATCTTAATGAAAGTGATGAAACAAAGTTTGACAGAAAGTAGACTCCATTTAATTTCATCTCCAATTAGTTTTAGGTCATTAAAGGATCATACAAATCTGTACTACATCAAAGAACAACAAAGAAACGTTTAGAAAAGCAGAAAAAATAGAGTTTTATTGCTTCAACCTTCAAAACTTCAACAACCAACCTTGATTTCAACCACACAAGGCCCTTTTAAACACCTACCAACCATATTCCAATGTTGCATAACCAATTTTCTCAAATCAACATGGTTTCATAATCAATTTTTCACTTTTACAACATTGTACAACATTGACACTTTGAAGGCCTTGAAGGCATCTAGACTTTCACTTACCCCTAATGACCCAAAACTGACTCAAACACCTAAGAAATGGTCTTATGAGACCTTATTACATGAAATTGACTTAAGCACAACAAAATTTCAACATTTAACCCCTCTTGGGGCATGAAAACTTGGGTGCCCCTGCACCACATGTACAAATAAAGCCATATGGTTGTAGGAGTCAAGGACAACACTTAGAGGGGGGGTGAATCAGTGTTGTGTAAATTTTTTCAACTTATTTTAACTTTTAATTTACAAGACTCAAAAAGAGCAAGTCATCAATAAGCTATTACACATTTATGTCCAAGTTTGATAATGAACATTATGAGCAGGACCACAGAGAGATAAATCTTAACATAGAAGCAAATACACACATAGAAAGCATATCATTAACACAAAATTTGCATGAGTGGAAAACCCTCCAGGGGTAGAAAAACCACTCCAAAACTGCCTCACTAGCTTAACTGAAAAACATGCTTCACTAGCTATACAAAATGTATCTAGGAGCACCAACTCCAATACCAAATAGAAGCACCCACTTCCTACACAGATATACCTCACTGGCAAACAAATAGGTCTCATTGACTTACAAGCCTCACTGGCTAATACAAGGCCTCACTGGCAAACCAAATCATCAATTGAAGTAAAAAACAAGATCAGAGGGACACTCTGTTTCCATTCAATTCTCAATTCATTCACACCTGCATAACAATTCATCTGATTATCTCTGCATAACTCAACACTCTTTCTTCATCACATACCCAGTATCATATTCTCATCTTTCTTTTCTCTTCAAAAGGATCTTGTAGAAAATGTCTTCATTTCTGTATATAATTCCACACACACTATATATTCAACCTCTAAAAACTTATCATCTGTATGTTTAATCTCTGTCTCCCAAAACCTCACATCAATGCACCTGAAAAACAATTTTATACAAATTGAATGTCCTTCCACCTGCAAAGAAAAATCTTTTCATATTCCTCCAATGTATATTCCTACAATCTTATTTTATCTTCAATAAAATCAATTCATCTCTGAAAAATAATTTCCAAAAAAAAACTCTTCATATTCTCTTTGCACTTCAAAGACTCTTCATATCCTAAAAAAACTTCAAGAATAATTGAATAAAAAATCTCCACCAATTTGTCTTCTTATTTTACAAATAAACTTCAAACTAAAAAATCTTCTAATAATAGCCTTTTTGTCATGAAAATCTCCACAAGAAAATTGCCTTTTTAAAAGTACTAAAAAATCTCCTTAAAAATCCTTTATCATGATCCCTCCAAGAAAATAGGAAATAGAAAGTTTCTAACTTCATCACCATCCACTTAATATGATGCTTTTCTCCATTTAAATATCTTATGAATAATCCCTATTTAAATGAGAACCTAGCTTCCCCATTTTCATAAAGCATTTTTAATGCTTTTCTTAAACTCCAAAAAGACCCATGCATAAATCACCTTTAAGGAAATTGGGCTCCAAATGTTAGTAATATTCCTTTTTAATAAAAACATTCAATACAAACTTTCTCCCATTAAATAATTTGTTTTCCACACATGAATCAGGCTCCACTATGCATTGACTTTCGTATTTGAGAAATCCATGTTCTTTTTAATAAAGTATTCTCCTTCGAATGCTCACTCAATTGCATTATAATTCAATGCCTTTCGATGCTCATAAGAAACATTCTAAATTTAAAACTGATGCCCCGCACATACCTGTTTGAAACTGATGCTTGCGCATACTTGTTCCACCGGTGGTAAAGAAAGGAGGGGCCGGTTGCCCACGTAACTTTAATCCTTCTGCAGGTCATCATTAGTGATTTGACCTACAACTATAGGTCAACACTAATTTATAACAAAAGTGCAATAGTGAGAGAGCAATGTTATAAAAGATTTTAAACTTTATTCAAAAACCTTTGACCACAATAATATATGTGATTTATCAAAAGCACTTCTTGATCACACAATCACATATGATCATGATCTCCTGAACATACAGACATCTTGAAGCATCCTTAGCATGATATGAAAGGTCATCAAATGAAACACCATCAACCAAACATCTTCATGTGAAATCTTTGATAGGCCTATTCCTTTGAATCATGATCATGATATGAATGAGAACCATCATCTGAATACATCATTGAACATTCTGAACCACCAAGACTGCCATCAAAATAAAGTAATCAACCTGTTACGATCTTGAAGCATATTAACAACAATATATCAATAACAACCTTGCCTTGAGGTACTCCTAACAACATAGATGAGCACATATTTGCCTTATGCATTAACATACTTAAACCATGACCAACTGAAAAAGAAAAACAACTCCTTTCTCATCTGCAACCAAGTGAACATCACCATGCCATCATGTGAACTCCTCTTAATCAACTAAGATATTATTTCAGGTCTTCTTGAACAACAACCTGATACTGATATAAACAAGAAGACACTCTTGCCATCAAACTACATTACACCAAACCAACTCCGCATCTCTGTGAACTGACCAAGCAATGAACAACTATCTCCTCCTGATGTCCTGCAACAACTATGGCAACTTTACATCATCGACTGAACATACTTTTGACATCAATGACAACCTGTCACCATCAATCTCCCCCTTTGTCATTGATGGCAAAAATTCATGAAGCATTCTTTCTTTCTCCCCCTTTTTGACATTTGATGACAAAGCCTATTATCTCCCCCTGAGAAAATAACTCCATTGAAAGATGTTAAAGCTTGATCATAACATTTACAAACACATTGCATTATGAGAGCATTGAAGACATAAACTCCTGTTATCTTGTTATATCTGATTGAAAGACAAACTTTCAAAACAATCAATTCTTCTTCAATCAACAACACTTTTTGACCCACATGACAAATCTCCAATGAATCACTACTCATAAATACCATGGGTAAACACTGACAAGAATAATTAACATAACTCAACTCAACTCAGCACCGATCCACTTCCTGAATTAGTCCTGAAGCAACATATCAACCTGAAGTATACCATCCAATTACTGACATCCAACCTTCCATGCTAAGAAAAATCATGGCACCATCAAACACCTTTTGACATCACAATCAACTTTTCTTGTATCAATGTAAAGACAACAAACTCTCAGCAAGATTATTACTCTTTGAAATAGATATTATGACATCTTGTAATGAACCATTCTCATATGAAGAGCATCATAATGCAACAACTTTAAGCCAAACAAATCTCTGAAATTCACTTCAACATAATATTAATTTTTGACACAATACCAAAATGATGAAGAAGACATATCACTGCAACCAAATACCAACTTCTTGAACTCCTTGCAAAGAAATCGTAAACACACTAATACTCTTTGATGAACAATTTTGCAGGCAAAAATCATGAAGACTCCTCGATATGAACTATCATCCTGCAACCAAACTATTCTTGCACACCCTTTTTGACTTGAAAAGAATGAAGACCATCCTGCACACCATGTCAAATCTGACATAACCATTATTAATACCTTTGCAAAAACAAATCAATTGACTTCTTTCATTTGCAACTTCCTCAACCAACACATGCTAACATCTGAAGAGAACTTCTTGAGAATACCCAAGATCCATTATACAAATCAGCCTATCAAGATTGCACAACCTTCACCATCAAGCTCTTCCTGTAACAACACTTTGTAACAATGTCAATTCTAATATATATTGCAATCAACATGAACTAATGCCTCTTGACTTTATAATACAAATCAGCCCATCAAGACTATTAATCAACAAACTAATTTCACCATCAAGTACTTCCTGTAACACCACTTTGCAAAAACCAAATGCAGAGAAAATTGTTAAGAATTAAATTCTTCCAATTTCAACCTCCTCAGCCAACATATGCAAACATCTGATGAGAGTTCCTTGAGAACACCTTAACTGAAGCATCATAACAACTTAATCATGTAAGTATCAACATGATATGAACAATATACAAATAGGATCAAATCACAACATCATCAAACTTTTTGTGCAGAGATCTTTTGAACACCTTATATGATCCACTAAACATATCACTGATCATGAACACCTGACATACACTGAAACTCAAAAACATCAGAAACTACATTTCAAACATTATCAGGCAAGCATGACAAACAAAACAAGATCATCATATTGATAAACATCAACTGATCTCCTCCTGTAACTTCTTGGGGATAAAAGATAGAACAAGAACAACTCCCCCTCACATCATACTATTTTATGCAACAGATGAAATGACTTGTGCAAGATGCACAAGCTTAGTATTTGACTTCTCTTGACTATGTTTCTGCTTCATAATCTTAACAGGCTCTTTCGTCCTCTGAACATTTTCTGTCTCTTTCCATTTCCAACCCATCAAATCAAGTGATGCTTTTCTGCAACTAAATGCTTTGTGACCAGGAGAATTGCAATTATAACAAATTATTTTGTAATCATAATCAAATGATTGATAATACCTTCTTAACATCCCTTGACTATTTATATTATGTTTCCAAGCAGGATCATACCTTCTATTCATTTTGCAATTTCTTTGAATGTGACCAGCATTATTGCACTTATAACATACAAGGTGAGTATTCCTTCTGCAATCAATTGCTTTATGTCCAAAATAATTACAGGTATAACAATGACCATTAAATGAAAAATTATACCTGTACATGTATGCTTGTCTTACAGAAGCAGTTCTTCTCCTTTGATTGTACATTTTTCTTTTAGGAGCAACAAGATGAAGATCAATTTTTCTTCTAGGAGTATCTCTATCTTTAGAACACTCTCCTTCAAATACTGGTTTACACTCTCCTTCAAATCCTAAACCAGTAGTATCCTTATGATGCTTCTGTTTGCCCAACATCTCATTTAACCTACTTGTGCTCTCTTCAAATTTCAGATTCTTTTCTAATTGCTTCTTAACATCCTCAAGATTTTTTCTCAAAGAACTATTTCTCTTTCAAGTTTTTGACATTCAACTGATTTAGCTTCTAACTCTAACTTTGTTACATTAGCTATTCTCTTAGCTTCCTCAACCTCTGTTTTCAAACTAGTGATTAATTTATCTGGTTCACCTACTTGATTCCTCAAATCTATAATCAGGTTCCTAGCATCTTCAAGATCTAAAACAACTTTGTCCTTGATTTCTTTCTCTTGTTTAAGCTGGTCTTTTAATCTCCTGTTTTCTTTACTAAGTTGCTTGATTGTATCCAGGGCACATAGAAGTTCTCCTTCAAAATCAACTTCACAATCAACTTCATCCACAAAGAGGCATGTTTCTTCATCAGCAAAAACATTTCTTTCATTTAATTCTTGTTCTCCATCATTCACAATAATTTCTTCCTTTTTATCAAAATTCTCAACTGCAGGATCATTCTTTTTGCTAGTCTTAACTAAGGCTTATTTTTTATCAGCATCTATCTCTTCTCTATTCAAGACCTTATTTCTGTTCTTCTTTCCCATCGTACTCCACACACAGGATCTACCCAAGCTGATTAGGCTACAAAAGGGAACTTGGCTCTGATACCAATTGTAGGAGTCAAGGACAACACTGAGAGGGGGGGTGAATCAGTGTTGTGTAAATTTTTTTAACTTATTATAACTTTTAATTTACAAGACTCAAAAAGAGCAAGTCATCAATAAGTTATTACACATATATGTCCAAGTTTGATAATGAACATTATGATCAAGACCACATAGAGATAAATCTTAACATAGAAGCAAATACACACATAGAAAGCATATCATTAACACAAGATTTGTACGAGTGGAAAACCCTCCAGGGGTAGAAAAACCACTCCAAAACTGCCTCACTAGCTTAACTGAAAAACATGCCTCACTGGATATACAAAATGTATCTAGGAGCACCAACTCCAATACCAAATAGAAGCACCCACTTCCTACATAGATATACCTCACTGGCAAATAAATAGGTCTCACTGACCTACAAGCCTCACTAGCTAATACAAGGCCTCACTGGCAAACCAAATCATCAATTGAAGTAATAAACAAGATCAGAGGGACACTCTATTTCCATTCAATTCTCAATTCATTCACACTTGCATAACAATTCATCTGATTATCTTTGCATAACTCAACACTCTTTCTTCATCACATACCCAGTATCATATTCTCATCTTTCTTTTCTCTTCAAAAGGATCTTGTAGAAAATGTCTTCATTTCTGTATATAATTCCACACACACTATATATTCAACCTCTAAAAACTTATCATCTGTATGTTTAATCTATGTCTCCCAAAACCTCACATCAATGCACCTGAAAAACAATTTTATACAAATTGAATGTCCTTCCACCTGCAAAGAAAAATCTTTTCATATTCCTCCAATGTATATTCCTGCAATCTTATTTTATCTTCAATAAAATCAATTCATCTCTGAAAAACAATTTCCAAAAAAAAACTCTTCATATTCTCTTTGCACTTCAAAGACTCTTCATATCCTAAAAAAACTTCAAGAATAACTGAATAAAAAATCTCCACCAATTTGTCTTCTTATTTTACAAATAAACTTCAAACTAAAAAATCTTCTAATAATAGCCTTTTTGTCATGAAAATCTCCACAAGAAAAGTGCCTTTTTAAAAGTACTGAAAAATCTCCTTAAAAATCCTTTATCATGATCCCTCCAAGAAAATAGGAAATAGAAAGTTTCTAACTTCATCACCATCCACTTAATATGATGCTTTTCTCCATTTAAATATCTTATGCATATTCCCTATTTAAATGAGAACCTAGCTTCTCCATTTTCATAAAGCATTTTTAATGCTTTTCTTAAACTCCAAAAAGACCCATGCATAAATCACCTTTAAGGAAATCGGGCTCCAAATGTTAGTAATTATATTCCTTTTTAATAAAAACATTCAATACAAAATTTCTCCCATTAAATAATTTGCTTTCCACACATGAATCAGGCTCCACTATGCATTGACTTTCTTATTTGAGAAATCCATGTTCTTTTTAATAAAGTATTCCCCTTCGAATGCTCACTCAATCGCATTATAATTCAATGCCTTTTGATGCTCATAAGAAACATTCTAAATTTAAAACTGATGCCCGCGCATACCTGTTTGAAATTGATGCCCGCACATACTTGTTCCATTGGTGGTAAAGAAAGGAGGGGCCGGTTGCCCACATAACTTTAATCCTTCTACAGGTCATCATTAGTGATTTGACCTACAACTATAGGTCAACACTAATTTATAACAAAAGTGCAATAGTGAGAGGGCAATGTTATAAAAGATTTGAAACCTTATTCAAAAACCTTTGACCACAATAATATATGTGATTTATCAGAAGCACTTCTTGATCACACAATCACATATGATCATGATCTCTTGAACATACAGACATCTTGAAGCATCCTTAGCATGACATGAAAGGTCATCAACTGAAACACCATCAACCAAACATCTTCATGTGAAATCTTTGATAGGCCTATTCCTTTGAATCATGATCATAATATGAATGAGAACCATCATCTGAATACATCATTGAACATTCTGAACCACCAAGACTACCATCAAAATAAAGTAATCAACCTGTTACAATCTTGAAGCATATTAACAACAATATATCAATAACAACCTTGCCTTGAGGTACTCCTAACAACATAGATGAGCACATATTTGCCTTATGCATTAACATACTTAAACCATGACCAACTGAAAAAGAAAAATAACTCCTTTCTCATTTGCAACCAAGTGAACATCACCATGCCATCATGTGAACTCCTCTTAATCAACTGAGATCTTCTTTCAGGTCTTCTTGAACAACATCTTGATACTGATTTAACAAGAAGACACTCTTGCCATCAAACTACATTACACCAAACCAACTCTGTATCTCTGTGAACTAACCAAGCAATGAACAACTATCTCCTCCTGATGTCCTGCAACAACTATGGCAACTTTACATCATCGACTGAACATACTTTTGACATCAATGACAACCTGTCACCATCAATGGCTATATACAACGATATACATCGATAACATACAAAAGTATGTTTACAAAGCCAAATAGGTATATGTAACTTGAAATGTCCCAAAATCAAATCTCCTATGGACTGCTATCAAATAATCAACGGCTCTTGCTAGGCCATGAAGATGGTGAATTAGTCAATGACTCATCCTCTATTTCCCGTCGACTAGACCTCCTTGATAGAGATTTTTGAAGTTCCAACTGTTAATACAATCAAACAATATCCACATTAATATAGAAAATATTCAAAATATATAACATGACATAAGTAATCAATCACTTATCACCAACTGGTGATCCCTCTCGATCATTTGTTGTCTCTCTTTCTCTATAGATAGAGGGGTAGGAGTTGTGACATCTTGTGAGAAGCATGAAGATGCAAATTTAAGTAAACATGAATATCATTTATGTACATTAAATGATGTGAGATAAAACAAGAAATATAAAATGACATTTACAAGTTATTGGCTCATACCTCGATCAAAGGATTTGTAGATAAAACACTTGCAGCAATGCCCACCTCCATTGACTGACGAAGATGAGGAGGAGTCTACATATTCAACATCTGAAAATAGAGTTCAAGGTTATTTGAGAAAAATAGATACATAACATTATTTAAATGCATATATTATTAGAAATGATAAAATTTACCTTAGTGAAATTAGCTCTGCCTGGGGACCAAGGAAATCATTCTGATGGCGATTCTCCAACATCCACTTGTTCATCATCAAATTGTAACTAAATAAGATTACCATTGATATATGACAAAAAGTTTACATGTACTATATTTACGATCTTGTGATAAATTACATACCTAGTGATTGGACCTCCTCTCATAACCCTGCACTGGACGACTTACAGATGCATGATGAATACTTTGACCTTGGAATTTCATAGTGCAGACAATTACATACATTAATTTTGACTTATAATAACTACTCATATAATTAATTAGAGATTTCAAATACAGATATATTAAATTGTAGAACCTTGTAAAAAATTACCTAGGAGTCAATACCAAACATATGTTGTAAGAGGTCATGTGTGAGAACAACATTATCCAATATGGATGTGTCCATCACCTGCTACTACCCCTGCATCGCATCATCCTGACGCTCTGGAATGTCTGCATCCTGGGTAGTATCCTGGGTCCCAAAATCACATAATGCCCCACATGACCCTCAAAGATGGTGGGACTGACGACACATCTTCTCTCACCCTCTCCAACCTATGAAAGATCACTGCCATGTTGTGCTAAAGTTTGGGTGAGGGAACTTAGGGAATATAGTGTCTCCACCTCAACACTCTCCTTCAAAGTCGAAGGGAGTGAGACATGATGTGGCCTCATAATGGGTCTCGGTGGATAATTCTAGGCACGATGTGCACCCTCTCTATCTTGTGTAGAGCCACCACCTCTGCCCTGGAACTCTTAGATGTCAAAGTAGTTTGGGATGTCCTTGAGGACAAACTCAAAATAGAGTTTCCTCAAAAAAATATTGGGGGACCTCGTTATGATTACAAGGGAGGTCATCAAAAACCATATACCATCTATTCCAAAAGTTTTAGGATATTTCTTCATTCACACACCAATGAATTATGAATCATTTACAACTCCCATGTAATGGTTGTTATGTTCTAGGATCAATGAAAAGTGCACATAGATCACCTTTAGAAATTTTCTTATCTTTGACTTGTTTGTATGATAATTTATTGACGTAGAACTACCGACACTCCTCCCTATAGTCCTTCCAATTGGTGATTTTCTTTGTAACTAAGTGAATATGAGAAATAATCAACTCTAGTGAAGTGGCAAGGGTTCTCTTGTGATTGTTGATTGTATTCAGATTTTTCAATGTTTCAACTAAGGATTGAAGTTGTTTTTTGTTTTGTTCGATTTGGCTTATAAAATTTTCTTGGGTGTCACGTGGAGGGTGAGGATGTGAAGGTGAAGTTTGAGGGTTTTGATGTTGCTCTTCAACAGAAATTTCAACGTTTGGATTGGGGTTTTACAATGGTTCAGTAATTGAAACATTAAAAAGAAAAATTCAATTAAAACAATGAAAAATATATTCATTTTGTTTTGAAATGAAGAAAATTGATTAAACCCTACCTTCTTCAGTTGCCCAACTTTGTTACCCTCATCCACGGTGGGATTGGCAATGCGACATTGTGTTCAATGGTCTTCTCCTTCGAATCTTTCAACACGCACTACGTTAAATACCTAGTCGCGTTTTGGGAGAAATAGGAAAATCCCTAGGCCATGGTATTGCGTTTTTTTACTTTATTTAGCTAGAAATAACATGATCGCATTTATGTTTCCTATTAATAAAAAAGTGGGGTGACCACTTTCTGGGCCCCCATCTTCATGCCCACGTCCATGGGTGGGAGTTTAGGTTTGGGCCTCCATTCCTAAGCACATATGTATTTTTATGAAACACGTACACATTTATGTTAAGATTTTTCTATCTATGACACTTCCACTAAAAGTGGACCCAACTTCTTTCTTTCACCCATACCTAAAGACATTGTATTATATGTAAGATCTATGGATATTATGTATCTCTTTCTCTAGATTCCTTATTCCATTTTAAAAAGCATTGTATTTCATGTAAGACCTAATTTAATACTTGTGATCTATAACCATTGGTAAGGCCTAAGGGCATTATATTGTAAGACATATACATGCATAATGTATTATAACAAAAACTTGGTGGGTTATTTTTTAGGAGGCATAGGATCCAATAAGAAACTCTATAAGATAGTATTTAGCATCATTCTAATAAAATTGGGTTCTAAATCATGATAAGAGGTTTATCATGTAGTCTAAAATACATGATCTTTATCATGGCGGATATTTTATCCATGTAGCATGCGTGTTGAAGCAGTCCTACATTATTGAGGAGCTTCATCATTTTTTATAATAAATTAGAAACATAAACCCCCTATAAACATTAACGGGGAGTGTTATGTTAGAGCAAAGGATCGACTAAGCGCATGTTGATCATAAAATGGAGTGAAAGAAAAAAAAATTACAATGGATAAACTATGCACAATAGTAAGTACATATAGATGAGAGAGGTTGAGTCGGCTTAAGAGTGGCGACACATATCTTGGAGAGTTGTGTCAAACTCTCCAAGTCACCACACAACCCACCTAAGTAGGCTTATGACACATGTATTTAACCCATGTGAGGTAAAATATACATTAACACCCCCCTTAAGCATAGCTTAGGTGGGCACACATAAGGATGGGTCCCGAAAATTAGGCCTGATTAGGTACCCATATACAATAAAAATCTCTCATGAAGTGGAGATAAGGTAGAAAACCCTATGGGAAAAACTACCCTCCAAAAGAGAAAAGATGTATGATCCTGGAAGCTGCTTGTGTACCTTGATGTTGATGCTGAACTGCGACTGAAATGACTCCATAGAAGCAAGTATCATGAAGATTCAGGAACATTAACCAAATTTGAGATATGATCCGATGAAAGATTCGGGCACATTTACCATAGGCCCTCAATTTGAAAGGTGTTTGTATGAATCAATTAATCCACCTATTTCTCAATCCCACCTTCTTTTAGTTGTAACCTCACTAAGTTAAATTATGTGACATAATCCTTTATAGTATTAGAGTCTCTCGGACTTATACTTATGAGCTCGTGACTTCTTTGTTCATTGACCTTCCCAAAGAGCTATACATACCTCATTGGGTGTTTTCAAGGTCACAATATGAAAAGAAGTTCTTGGAGATAGTCGTGATCACACTTATAAAACCATGTAGATGATATGTATGTTGCAGACTTAGAAGTACAGAAGGAGAAAACTCAATGACACCCCCTGAATCAATATTTTAGACCCCCCAGTTTTGGCACTTTATCATGCAGTGCTATAGGTCTAAGCAGGGCGATTAAGATCGAGCCCTAATACTTAGCCTTTTTTTTACAAATTCTAATTTTAGCACTTTAAAGTTGCCTTTTACAAGAAATTGCTTGATTTAGCACTAACAATTTTTAAAAGAATTGTAAATTTTCCCCCAAATTTTTGAAGACCCCCCCAAAATTTGTATTTTATTTCCTTAGTGCTAGTAGCATAATGTGAAATGCCTATTCTAACACTAACAAAGCATACTTTTAAATGTTTTTGAAAAGAAAAATGCTTGAGAGCATAAATTTTAAATGCATTAAAAAAAAAACAAAAAATTTCAGGGCAAAATTGTTGGGAAGGGGAATAGGGGCAAAAAATGCCCAAAATATGGAGCAAGGGAAAAATGGAGGGGCGGCTCCTTTCTTCTGTTGCACAGGCCGATTTGGTTGATGCCTTGCGGCCAGGTCATGCCATTCACAAGAGTGTTTGACCTCCCTTGCACTCGGATTGAGCTTGGAACATGTGCCTATTCGATGCCAAATTGAATGCCTCTCCACTGCCAGGTAATGCACCACGAAATAGGGCCAAAATGGCAGGACATTTTTGTCCTCATATTAAAGGGACGCACTAGTGGATGGGGTGGTAATGGAGGCTAAGTGAGAGGCACAGTCTGGAATCCAAGGCAGGATCGTCACTGGCAGCAGGGTCCATCTAGAGTGAGGCCATGCACATAAAATATATCCTTCATGCTTGCAAGAGAATGGCTTGATGCCACCAGGCTCATTCACACCTGTAAAGGTGTTGACAGGCTCTACATGCCACAGCACCGCTCTGCCCATTTACAAATAGGTGAGTCCACCACAGCTCAGCCTGGTTAGGCCCTTCCTCACACATGTTGTGCATGGATTTAGACCCCTCAATCCACCAATGGAGTCGACCATATCAGATCCTCCTCCAACTTAGCAATAAAAAAACCACTAGGCTACCTATTCTCTAGTTTGTTACATTAATAAATATCCTAGGCTAGCATGGTATAAATAATTTAGTCCACAGTTGACCTTCTAGATGAAATCTAATCTATTTTTTTTTTTTAATGATGTGTGTGCATTCCATTTTGTAGGATTACACCTAGTCATTCAATTCATTATGAACTATGTGGCACACTCAATTGGACCTGACATAAGAATTACAAAATTCGGAAGTCCCTAATTATCATGGTGCCCATAGCTTGTGCACCATGGGATATATCATTAAATCTAGTCTTCTACAAAATAGGGGGCAAAAAATTCTTTAGATCTACATGCATGGTGTCTGCAAGAAGCTAAGTTCAACATGCATGGTGTCTGCGAGAAGCTAAGTTCATTGTTTTCTATGATAATTAATGTCTATAAGATAACCCACACCATAAAGAATCTTGGTCCTCTTGTTTTCACAAATTAGTATGGGCATGGATTAATCTTCAATAACTCTCTTAGCTACCTCGTCCTCAATCAATGGTTTGGCATTGAAGCCACATCTTCCCTTGCAACCACTCAATATTCGCCAATAGAGAAATTAATTCCTTGATTGAATCATATCAAATTCAATCCCTACGTCAAAATTTATAGAATTCAATTTCCAATACTGATCTTTGTGGAAAGCCCTAAGCATTGTCGTCTTTCATTTGAAATATATAATTTACCCTATATAGGATACATATCATGAATTACACCCTCAATTAGTGGCTTAGGTTGGACTTCCTTTACATAAATGGCTGTACTAGATTGTTGATCCCTCAATATATGCATTATTTAATGATCCAACTTCCAGAAAACTTAGATAGCACCATCTATCAACTTCCTACTCCTCTCGGCTCATACTTTGGGCAGTCCATAGTAAATCAATAGGATGCACAACTTCTTTAGATCTTTATGTTGTCAAAGTATTGATTACTATTCATGTAATTCATCTTCTATATTCAATATAATTGCTTACAATAAATAGAAAAATAAAATAATCATGGAACCATTAGCTCCACAAAAGATTCATTACAAACTTGTACACTACTTGGTAAACAAAATAAGCTAAACGGCTGCATGGGACCATGGCCTAAAACAACCCAACAAAATGGAAATCTCAATCTCTTAAGATTGATGTGTCGGTAAATAAGATTTCTACTCACAAAAGTTTTCCTGATAACAATCTGGTTTTTCTTTAAATCACATACTTGGAACCGGCATGGTGATGATTCGGGCTATTGTTAAATATCATCCACTTCAAAAGTCAAAGGTCAATTTTGGCCAATAAAAATAGGACAAATATTTACCCCTTTTTATTGTGAATGCGCTGTAAAATTGCTATTGATTGTTTTTTATAAGATAAGTGGCAAAACAAAGATGTCGAGCCCATTACATATTAGCCCCAAGGGTGCGCCAGAGATTTAGCAAAAAGAGACCATCACAGCAAAAAAAACCACCAACAGCACAAAACACAGAAACAACAGTTTAACAGCGCAGACAGACAGCAAACAGAAACATTGAAATGGATGATATTTAAGCAAGGCAAGCAGTACAGACAATTGTATTCTTTGATGCTTAAAGAAGAAAACATGTCACATGATCAGAATATAACAGATTTTATCAGATAATTACAGAAATAAACAGGGACATCCGGGGGAAACATCGTAGTAGATCTTAGTACATACCTGTTCCTTTCAGGCAAAGCAGGATTTAGCAGAGCAGCAAAATATCGGTAGGTTTACACTGGACTAAAAATCAAACAGGCATATAAAAGAAAATTGGCAGCACATCAGACGAAGTCCTTACTTGTTTGCTCTTCTAATAAATCAGTGTCGTTAAGCCAGCTCTTACAGTTATACACAGAGCAGAAAGTCTGTAGACATGTGAGAGCGAGAAGTATAAGTGCAGCCAAGAGAGACAAGACTTTCCAAGAACCAAATACGTAAATTTTCAGGCACTTCACCACAGCAACGCTCCATTTCCTGTTGTAGTAGTTATTAACCTCAGCTATTACTTGATCCAGTTGTTTAACTTTGGTCAATTTCAGGCATTTACCCATGCCGTTCCACATGCTTGAAACCCTAACGTCGCTCTCCAGGTAATTATAAATAATCCCGCTGTTTCGGAGCAAACGAACATCTTCCTCGCTATCGATCATCCCGTTCATGAAATCCGTGTAACGAGTAAAGAGGAAAACCCCAGGGTCCGCCGAAGCTTCGAAAGCCACCAGATTTCTGAGAATCACTTCGGCATTTGCATCTAATTTAACTTTGGGAAGGTAAAGCGTGGCGGTCGTGTGGTCGAATCGTATTGTGGTAAGGTCTCCGTCCGTGGGAAGGAATTTTATTCCGGCTGAATGTAAGCTGGAAATGGACGCAATAGCCAGCTCGTCTCGTGTGGGAGGAATTTCCACAGAAGACTGGCCCTGATCGCCTGCGCCGTCATGGACTGTTACAACCGGCAGCTTTCCAAGAGCGGAAACAAGGCGTAAAGGCAGCTTCGTTACGACCTGGACGAACCTCCCCTGAAACCAGGATATACTTTAACAAGCCGTTTTTGAAAATTTTCCAGAAATTTTAGTAAATCTATTATAAAAAAGCATCAGATCTTAGCTGAGAAATCAGGACCTAAAGTTTTAAGGAAAAATCTTTCAAATATGACAGCTTTCCATTCTTCTGTTACAAATAACTACTAAACAATTCTTTGCTTGTCTGAAACCGGGATATACTTCAACAAATCTTTTTGAATTTTTTTTTTTAGAAATTTTAGTAAATTTATTATAAAAAAGCATGAGATTTTAGCTGAGAAATGAGGATGGAAATAATGTTATTTCAAATAAGAAAAAATATTCTTATTTCAAATATGACGGTTTTTGAATCTTCTTCTGTTAAAAATAACTACTAAAAAAATTGGAACTCATTAGTTTTCCACAGTCCATAATGTTAGAAATTGCATGCTTCTGGATTTAACTGTGTTAGATATTTTTCCTCAAAGTTTTTAAATACAAATGATGAATTGCAAACCAAGCTAGGAAAGTAGTGAGGTGGCACTCTAAGGGGAGGAGAAACTAACTCTAAGACCACAACTTAAGGAAAAGAAATTAAACCAATATATAAACCAAAAACACCTACACAAAGAAAGAAAAGGTATGAGACATAAAAACAAATAAGAATACAAACACTTATATAAATAGAATGTGTGTGTGTGAAAATAAGTTAAAAACAAATATGTATACATAAAGTAAATAAAAAACAGAAATGTGTATAAAGGCAAAAAACACAAAAACTTAAAAAGACAAGTGTACACATATACCAATATAAGTAGTATATATATATATATATATATATATATATATATATATATATATATATATATATATATAACATAAACACAAATATGTATACATAACATAAAAACAAAAAATAAACATGCAACTTAAATAAAGGCATCAAAACATAAAAAATTATAAACAAACAAAACACACACACACACACATATATTCATAATTCAGGATTTAAATTTGACAGTCACCTTCCCTGTCAAGCAATTTTTTTATGATAGTTAATACTATGACATATCTTAGTATAAGTAGATTATATAAAAACCAAATATATATATCAGCATAATCCTATGTAAATTTTGACAGTTATTAAAATTTCATGGTGAATCATCCATTTCTAAGAGTTTGCATATCTTATTGAACAAGGTAATCTTTCTCCTAGTCTTTTATGGAATGCAAGATTTGGGCATGTTAATTATGACAACATTCATATCATACAAAAGAACGGTGTTGCAGGTTTGCCCACTTTGCCTAAGAAATTTGAAAAATGTGAAGCTTGTATTCTTACAAAACAACATAGAGATTCTTTCCCTCATTCCGCTTGGTGAGCACATAGAAAATTGCAACTCATTCATTCTGATTTATGTGGGCCTTTACTAGTAACTTCTACTCCAGGGGATGTAAGTATTTTATGTTGTTCATTGATGATTATATCCGCATGATTTGGATTTATTTCTTGAAGCAAAAGTCTAGAGCTTTTGAAACTTTTAAGAAGTTTTGTATTATGATTGAAAAGCAAGCACAATCTCAAATTGGTACTCTTAGAACAGACAATGGTTGAGAGTTTACTTCCATAGTTTTTGAGGATTATCTCCACCACAATGGGATTCAACATCATTTCACTATCCCAGGTACTCCTCAACAAAATGGTGTTGTTGAAAGAATGAGCAGAACTATCATGAATATGGTTCGAGCAATGTTATATTTCAAAGGATTCCGATTGCATTTTTGGGAGGAAGCAACAAGAACAATAGTTTATCTTCACAATAAATCTCCTTCATCTACTCTTCACCAAGTGACTCCATATGAAATTTGGTTTGGTTACCCTCCGTCTGTTCGACATCTTCAAATTTTGGGCTCCACTTTCTATGCTTTGATTCCCAAGGAGAAAAAAGTAAGTTGTGTCACCAAAGTTATAAATGCATTGTTCTAGGATATTCTGAATCTTCAAGAGAATATAGGTTGTATGATGAGGTTAACAAGAAACTTCTTATTGCACAAGATGTTGTATTTTGTAAATCTTCCAAAAATGATGCAAATGTTGACTACCTGTTAAAACAACTTGATAATTTTGCTAAGTTTATTACTTGGAAAGAACATCCATGTGAGATTCCACAATATGGGTTTGATAAGTCATTTGGAACCATCTTTGTTGGATCCATCTATAGAATCTCTGACCCAAGATGTTCAACCTCAAGATCTTTAAGAACAAACCCCCTCTAAAAATGACCTTCACCCTTTAGATGAGCCTAGGATTTCAGAACCATTAGACACTGATGGAGCTTCTAGTCAAGAAATGGAAGCACCTTTGGTCCAACCAAAATCTTCACACAAATGGGAAAAACAAGTCCAACAAACTTTGAAAGATTTGAGACCTGACAAAATTGGTAAGATGGGAACAAGAAGTTCTTACAAACCCAGGCAACAAGATCAATCTATACTAATGAAGGTACCTTGGAGTCTATTA
This sequence comes from Cunninghamia lanceolata, assembly GCA_027924645.1. Classification (NCBI taxonomy): domain Eukaryota; kingdom Viridiplantae; phylum Streptophyta; class Pinopsida; order Cupressales; family Cupressaceae; genus Cunninghamia; species Cunninghamia lanceolata. The sequence continues at coordinate 1,160,764 of BSBN01001513.1, read as the reverse complement.
ATGATATCAATATCATAATGGATTCAAAAACAACTTCCTATAAAGTAGCCAAAAATAATGCAGTGTGGAGGCAAGCTATGCAAAATGAGTATGATGCTCTTCTAAAAATGGCACTTGAGAGTTGGTTGATCCTCCACTAGGTTGTAAACCTATTGGTTGCAAGTGGATCTTTTGAAACAAATGTAAAGCAGATGGTTACTTTGACAAACATAAAGCTCGCCTTGTTGCAAAAGGTTATGCTAAAAAAGGGCATTGATTATGATGAAACTTTTGCACCTACCATGAAATGGACTACCATTCATGCTTTGTTGGCTCTTTTAGCATAAAATGGGTGTAAAGTTCATCAAATGGGTGGATCTAATTTTTTTTTATAAGTATGGAAATAAAATGTTATTCAAACTTTCAAATATGACTCATTCTTCTGTTAAAAATAACTACTAAAAAATTCCTTACTTGAAACCAGGATATACTTTAACAAGTCTTTTTGAAAATTTTCTAGAAATTTTAGTAAATCTATTATAAAAAAGAATAAGATTTTTGCTGAGAAATCAGCATCTAAATTTTTATATATACATGGAAATAATGTTATTTCAAATAAGAAAAAATCTTATATATACATAGAAATAATGTTATTTCAAATAAGAAAAAATCTTTCAAATATGTCAGCTTTGGATTATTAAATGAAAACCCAAAGAGAAAATTGGAATATATAAAAAATAAAAATAAAAAAAGAAATTGGAATGGTGGAAAAAATATAAAAATTATGGAAATTTTTTTTTTAAAAAAATTGAAGAGAAAAAAGTGGAGAAAATACAAAAAGCATGCAAACACAAAAAAACAGAAAATAAAAACAAGAAATTAGAAATAATTGAAAGAAAAACGTGAAGAAAATCACAAAATTTGAAGATATCTCTACAATGCATACTATAGATATATTTTTTTAAAATATAAATATACTAGCTTATTTATATATATAACATGGAAATAATGTTATTTCAAATAAGAAAAAATCTTTCAAATTTGACCACTTTCGATTCTTCTGTTAAAAGTAACTACTAAAAAATCCCTTCCTTGCCTGAAACACACGTCGAATGGGGCGGACATTGAGTGCAGAGACCGTCTTCCAAAGCAAATTCAATGCCCGCTTAACGCTCGTTGTATCCTCCGCCGCCTCCGCCGCCGCCTCCGCCGCAGGCGGCGGCGGCGGTTCCTCTTCCATTTCACCGCCTTTGCGAAAAGAATCAATTTTGGGGGCCGCGGGGAGAAGCGAGTAATAGAGCACTTCTAGTATGTGACCCCGATCTTTTATCCGGAGCTTTGAAATCTCAGTCATTTTGAACATGAAAGGCGATAATTCCTTGCACGCAAGTGTCACCAACTTGCAGAGCCTCTCCTCCGCCCGGGCCTGAGAAAGCAGCTGCATTTCCAAAAGCTTTTGTAAGAGAAACAATGGTATCTGATTCTCCAGCATCATTAGATCTCTCATAATAGCATTATGGGCGGCGCTTCTTCCAGAAGGGTCGAGAACTTTTCCCAGTTGCTTCACTTCGGAGGAAACTTCTGGATTAGTTTCGTCCGCCTGCTTTACATAGAATTGCAAGCACTCCAGAACAAAGGCGGCGTCCAACGCCATTAACCATGACAGGGCTTCTTCGTGCAAGTCCAGGTATTTGTGATAACAGCTGCGGATTTGCCACTCATACTTTCTCACCTCTTCCACCGCGGCTTCAAACTTTTGGGCGGGAATCCTTTTCTGATATCTTCGCGCCGCGGCCACTTTGTATCTCTCCATCTCGTACAGCTCAGGTCTCCATTGGTGATATGGCCCAATTGAAACAGACTGTGGAATGTATGCTTCTGCCTTCACTGCCAGCAATTCCTTTGGAACGTTGAACACGCATATGTGCAATTCGTTTTCTTCTTCTTCTTCTACTTCATTCTCTCTGTTCAGACCATCTCTGATTTGAAGAACCCATCGATCTTCATTGATCTTTACTTGCTCTGCACTCTTTGATTCCATCGTTTAAGGATTCGGAGAATACTAAAATCTGCAAGTTGATTGAACATGAACGGGCATAAAAAGAAGGGTTTAAGAATGCAGGACAAATTTTGGAAGGTCAATAGCATCAATCTTATCCTGATCGATCGCGAGCAAATTTGGTGAGTGGTTGTAGTTGAAGCTTCTTCCCATGCTCCTCACATATTTTCAAGCGATAAATTTCATTATAAGCTGCTTGTCTTCTTGTTAAAAGGATAATTAAGATTGTCTAGGAAAGGACAAAATGTCTTTAGAGTCTTCCATAAGTTAAAACATTCCAAGAGTTGTTTTAGAAAAGAATATTCCAAGAGTTGTTCTAAAAAAAAATATTCCAAATTTTAGAATTTTCTAAAAAGTTAGAAGCTTCCAGACTTCAATAGCTATATATGTCATTGTAGACAGTTGTTAGATACAACATTTTGGATGTAATGTAATGCATGCTAGATAAATATAATTTTCTAAGTTATCTAACTCTATTTCGCCTTGTTCTTCCCTGTATTCCTTGTTGATTATTGTTGTTATGTCATATAGTTTGGCCATGTTCTTTCAGATGTATCTTACAACTTTTTTTCACCAAATTCTATTGTTTTGGCATATCAAATTTTTACGAGGTTCAACTTAAGGCTAGTTTCCGTATGGGATAGCAAAAAGAACTTGTAGATGATCTCCATAAATTTTTTTTAAAAATGTTATTTTAGAATTTTTTAAGAATTTTTTTATTTTTATTATTTAATAGTTATTTTATAATTTTAGTTTTTTGAAAAATATATAAGGGTTGTGTCTTAATTTTTATGTATTGTAAAATGCCTCTAATGTAAAAATATATATATATTTTAAAAATAATAATTTCAACTAGTATAGATTTTGGTGCTTAGCAGTGTGCACTTTTTTATCTTATCCTAATCAATCATGAGCAAATTTGGTGAGTGGTTGCAGAAGCTTCTTCCCATGCTCCTCACATATTTTCAAGCAATAAATTTCATTATAAGTTGTCGGCATGTGTATTCTTTGTTTCTGGTGCATCCCACAACTTCTTTTCACCAAATTCTATTGTTTTTATATGCCAATTTTTGTACACGTCCTCCCATATGGGATGGGATAGCAATAACGAACTTGTGGATGATCTTAAAAAAAAAAGAGCAAAAGAGTTATTTATTTTAAAATTATTTAAGAATTTTTTTTATTTTTATTACTTAATAGTTATTTTATAGTTTTAGTTTTTTTAAAAATATATAAAGGTTGTGTCTTAATTTTTATGTATTGTAGAATGCCTCTAGTGTAATAAAAAATATATATTTAAAAAATAATAATTACAACTAGTATAACTTTTGGTGAGTGTGTCCACTTTTTTTTTTCTCTCTCTAGCATATTAGCCCATATTTTATGTAAATTAAATTTGATAATGTTTAATAATGTTTTCATAATATTTGAAAATAAAGTAAAAAATTAAATTTGATTTATCAATAATCAATCATTAGCATTATCACAAATTAAATATTTACTATTCAATATCTCTTCTTCATCACTACTTAATTTGTATAGTATTTGTATTATTGTTCTTAAAAAAAAGAGCAAAAGAGTTCTTTTATTTTAGAATTAGTTAAGAATTTTTTTATTTTTATTACTTAATGGTTATTTTATAGTTTTAGTTTTTTTTTTTAAATATATAAGGGTTGTGTCTTTATTTTTATGTATTGTAGAATGCCTCTAGTATAATAACAAATATATATTTAAAAAATAATAATTTCAACTAGTATAGATTTTGGTGCTTAGTAATGTGTCCACTTTTTTTCTCTCTCTAATATATAAGCCCATATTTTATGTAAATTAAATTTGATAATATTTAATAATGTTTTCATAATATTTGAAAATAAAGTAAAAAATTAAATTTGATTTATCAATAATCAATCATTAGCATTATCACTAATTAAATATTTACTATTCAATAGCTCTTCTTCATCACTACTTACATTTGTATAGTATTTGTATTATTGTTCGTATTTACATTTATATCATACTTACCCCTAAGACAACAAATGTTGAGTGAGAGTCATTACATAGTAACATTCCTTGTGTGATTGGTGAAGCATAGAATGAGTCATTGTTGAAACCTTCACAATGGAAGAAATCAAAGTAGCGATCTTTTCTTTAGGTTCTAAGAAAGCCCCTAGACCCAATGTGTTCTAGGTGGGTTTCTTTCAAAGATTCTAGCATATTATGGGCTACAAGCATGTGTGATTGGTGAAAGACGAGTGTGGATCAAGGAGGTCAATGTTGAGAGGCTAGAATAACACATTCTTAGTGTTAATACCCAAAATTAAGAACCCACTATATTTTGATATCTTTCAACCAATAGCCTTATGCAATGTAATTTACAAAATTATAACAAAGGTAATAGCTAATAGATTAAAGCATCTTTTGATAGGAATCATTTTAGGGGAAAAGAGAAATTTTTTGAGTGGCAGACAAATTTTGGATGGGATAATAATAGCGCATGACACTATCCACTCCATAAAATGCAAGAAAAATGATGTGACAGTTCTCAAGTTACATATGAATAAGGCTTACAACAAGATGCCATGGGAATTTTTGATGCAAAATTTGGAAAAGTTTGACTTTTTAGAAGGTTGGTAGAAATGGGTGTATAGTTGCATCTTCATAGAATCATTCTCCATTCTCATCAATGGCATTCCCATAGACTACTTCTAGGGAAAGTGTGGCTTAAGACAAGGAGACCCACTCTCTCATTTCATGTTCATCATTGTAGCGAAGTCACTTTGGAAAGCTCTAAAGGTAGAATTTGAAAATAATAACATCAGAGGACTACAAGCTTAATTGAGGTCAAAAAATATTGTTTCATCTCTAGTTCATGGATGCATCTCTTTTGTTTGGGGAGGTGACAATAAGGGAAGTGAGAGGAATCAAGAGGGTTTGTTGTGAAAGGGTTGCATGCCAAAAATCAATACCTAGAAGTCAAATTTACTTTCTCAAGGATTATAGCAAGGATTCCTTAAATATTTTATGTATCTTCAATTTCAAAATAGGGGTAAGTGCATGGAAATGGGGGACAAATTAGTGGCCAGCCTTGAGATTTTCAAAAAAACACATTGATGTTATGAAAAACATAGAACGCCCATAGTTTAATATGTATGAATTTTTAATTCCTTGAACTCAAAATTTTTATGATCCTTCTCATTTAGGGCTTGGACTTCCAAGCCCGAGGGTTGGACATCTCTTGTGGCTCCTAGACTAGTATTTTCAACATAAAATATCTTGAATTCAAACTTTGACCTCATTAGGTTTACACATTTTCAGAATAAAATTTTAAAAAACCACCACCAAAATAAAGATATACTTCTTACCTTTCTAGCCATATAATGTTTTTCATTTTTTGAATAAGTTAAGGTATTTATTTTTATTTTGTTTGAATAGTGTCTTGATATTCCTCCAGCACATATGTATTGATTTTTTTAATAACTTTTGACCCACTTATCCAAATTTTAAAAAAAGTATATAGGATTCTTCTACACTTCATTCTATGCACATTTAAGAAAAAAATTTACATTTTCAATGAGTTTTGTACAAGTTATGTGACGTGCATGCTCAGTGATGCAATTTTCAAGATGTATGCACTTCAAAAAATTAAAAAAAAAATTATTCAATAAAAAAAATATACAACTTGTAGTACACACTCTTCACTATATTTCCACCAGTAGGTCTTTAAAAATATCTAATGTAGCAAAAAAGGGGGGGGCGCACACCAGACACTATGTTATATTTTAGTGATTAAAATAGGGAACACTTTTGTGTGTGCTCAACATTTAACCCTCTTAATCTTAACCATTTTTAAAAATCTTTAGTGGTTTAGAAACAAGATTTAGAGTACTACAATTTTTGTTCTTATCATATCTTTAAACTTTTAGTGTATTCATCTTGAATTACTTGTCTAAGTTAAGCTTTAGCTAATTTTAGAAAAAAAAGTGGCCACTTTTGACCCCCTTTTTTGTTGGAATTAGGGCTGACAACTAAGAGAGGGGTGAATCAGTTGTCATAGAACTTTTAAAGCTTGCTGTAGTTAATTCTTCTTTACCACTTCTTAACATATTAATGACATAATCATGAAAAGCAAGAATTAATAATACATGAGTAGAAACATAAACAACATACTTGACACCAAGATTTTGATGTGGAAACCTGGTTAAGGGAAAAACCACGGTGGGGGTTAACCCACAAAGATTATACTCTGTTAAAAGTATTGCAAAGGGGAAGGCACATACCTTCAGGCTCACTACCCAGAGCTCACTGCTCAAGAGAGGCTCACTGCCTACAAGAATGATTACAAAAGGATTACAGATTATTTGAACTGATGAGTAGCATCTGCCAATACAAGAATTTAATTTTAGTTAAGCACAGAATATTGATTTTACACACTTCATCTTTATTCTACCTTGTTTACTACTCTGCCATAATCTAGACCTCAGATCTCTTCTCTTTCGCACTTCTATCTGCCTTTTTTGCACTTACTCCATCATCGCACACCACACATATATCAATAGACTTGAATCCATCAGCTACATATATCCACCTCAAGAAATTCAATCACCTTTCTGTCGGCCTTATGAAGAACTTAACAAACAATACAAGTACTCTGTTCTGTCGATTGAATCCATACATCAATATTGACGCGTACCAAAAATAACACTTGCAGATGACCATACATGTCAGCCCCTAATATTATATCTCATACGCAACTCACAAAAACACTTCTACTAGATCCACACAAGGATCTAACACAAGTCAGCTTGTTCTTCACTGAACTGTTCTTGTCATATTAGGTCCCAGTACTTAGATGCTCATAACTTTTAATCCCTTTGTCATCGGAGGATGAAATCTTAGATTTGGATTTTTCTGACATTCCTCTACACTCCCTCAGATTCACAAAATGCAATAATTAACTGGAGAGATCTGCTGACCAAAATACTGAACTCTGCCATAGACCCTGTTCCTGTCTATCCGGACTAGATAAATCTTGGAACTAACTTCCGGTATGAACTAAAATTGTACTGCAGATGTGTGGAATGGACTTAGTTTCCATCAATGACAACACCTGTCATGCATAGCAGTGTCTCTTGCCAATAATCTCCCCCTTTGGCATTGATGGCAACACTTAGTGAAAATGACTAAGTGTCGGAGCTACTCCCCCTTACTCTATACACTTGTGCTCTACACTATTTCCAAAGCCCCCCCTTTGTTGGATTCCTCATTTTTCAATGCTCTTCACTCCCCTTTTGACATCAATGGAAAAGGATGGAATCCGCAAACTAAAATTCACCCAAAAATTCTATATAAAATGTCGCATTTGTAAACCAATCCTTAAGTTATATTTACATATACTTAAGTACATCTCCAAAAATATTCTTCAACTGGGCCAACTTTGTATCCCAACTCTTCTTCATACTATTCAAAGTTAAAATGTGGCCATTGAACAAAAATGCTTGTGCTTCAGCCTTCCAGAGGTCAATGGGATCACCTTGTTGTGCAACAATTTGGGCTTCTGTCACAGCGTTGAACATTGCTTCTATCTTAGGGGAAACCAGTCCCTGAAGCTCACCCATTCTTGCTTCAATGTTCTCCTTTTCTCTTGTCAACTTCTTTATTTCTTCCATCAAGCTGACTGCTTGACATTCCTTACTTGCCACTAATATTGTCAATGGATCAAAAGCTTGGGACATACTTGACAATTTCTGTTTGGAGTCCTTTATTTTATCTTCTATATCCTCTATGACTTTAGGAGTAGATAAAGAAAAATTATATATACTACCTCCTTCTAAAAGAGCATTTTGAATACTCTTTATACCATTATCTAGCGCTAATCTATCTATCCCAATCATGCTTTTAAGGGAATCAAATCTTTTGCTATTAAATTCATTCTGAACTTTAACTTCTGCAAATTTTTCAAAGGACTCAAAGTGAGTACTTACAGAATTTACAAGGCTCTTCAGATTTCTGGAGGGAGAATCAGATGGATTCTTCTAGAACGTTGACATTAACTTCTCTAATATACCAGATGAAAGGTCTAACAACTCACTATCCTCTTTGTGAGATTTCATTAGCTTTTCTCTTGCCTTGGCTTGTGTGAAAGATGCTATCTTCATCATTTGGACTGGAGAGAGAGTATCCAGGTTGAGTGGTCCTTGAATCAATTTTGGTTCATCAAAATCTAGTATCTCTTTACTCAGAAAACTCTTCACTGCATCTATAGTGTCTCTTGCCACAATTTCTGGACCACCTTCCTTTCCTTGAGTTTTCTCAGTATCAGGACTATTTTGTTTGGGTGCATTAACATTTGTACCATCTTCTTCTACTTTATCTTCCTTACCTTTAACTTCTTCTTCTTTCTCTACTTCACCTTTCTCTGTGTCATTTGCAAGGGGATTCTTTCCTTTGTCTTCACCATTTAAAATTTGTTCTGGAGGATCTTGTGTAGCAACAGTATTCTCATCATTGTCTTCTTTTCCAGATTGATCAGGAGAAGTTAGAGTATCTCCTACATCATCAATTTTATCCACCGTATATGTATCTTCTTTGTTTATTTGCTCCACTTCTGGAATAGAGGAGTCATCTATTCCATATTGTTGCTCATCCTTCTGCTACTCTTCTTCATCTGGGACTGGTGTGTCATTAGCAGGCTCATATGACACAACAAAGAACTTGTTCTTGTCTAATGCTTTTCTCGAAATTTGTTCAGTTTCTTGAACTATTTCATCTATCTCTCCAATCATTAGTTTATTCGTTCTCTTCTTGCTCCTGAATTCATTTTTGACTTCTTTGAAGATTTTGTCTGCTTCTCTGCTGGAGATTACTGGACATAGAGTGGTCAGTACATGTTCTCTTAACTCCATATATTTTGCCTTGGCAGCTTCTTTCCTAATTTCCAATATATCCTTTAAACTTTTGGAACTTCAGACAAAATTTCTACTAGTGCTCGATTGAACACATTCAAGTACTTGATAGTAGCTTCTTCCAAGAGTCTTTTGTTAGCATTACTATAGAGATCATAGAATTTAGTTAATGGTTTTAAGTTCCCATCAACAATGATTGTCTTGACAATGTTTTTTACAGAGGGAATTTTCTTCTCACTATCAGCTTCTGATTTTTGCCTCTTTATTGTCTTCTTGCTTCCATAAGGCTTTTCTTCAGATACTTTAACAACTTTAGCACCTATGGCCTTTAGCCCCTTAAGTTCATCATATGTATCTGTCTTCTCTTCATCCTCTTCTTCCAAACTTCCATATGGCCTTTTTTCCATTACTTTTGTTCTTTTCATTTCCTTACCGAATGACTTGTCTTCTGGTTTTGCAGGTTTAAGGGGAACAGAGGCAGAAACAAAGCTTTTAGTAGTTCTTGAAGTGGAGGATGATTCCACCGGAGTATCTTCTTGTTTCTTATCATGTTTCTCCTTTTCATCCTTTTCAATTCTTTTTCTATTTTTCTTCACTGCTTCCTTGGTTAGGCCAATGCTTTCAGCATACATTTTAATCTGCCTCTAAACTTTTCTCTTGGTCTCTGGTTTCCTAAGCTCAACATGTAATTTTAGACTTAGGTCCTTATAAATTCGAACCTTTCAACATAGATGTCTTTTGATTTTCTCAGGAGATGTTGAGAATACATGTCTAAGATCTTCTCATCAACCTCATAGCCCATAGGCATAATCCACACAGTTCTAGGTTCCACAGCTTCCATCAGGCACTGATCAATGTCTACCATAAAGCAGATTTCATCCTTGTATTTCTCAACTATTGAATTGGGGATTCTTTCCCTGGAATGCATCATATTCTAAATTTTTTTAAAGTAACCCCAAATTGCAGTCTTCTATGCACTTGAGTCTCCAATGCTGAGTAGATGATCTCTTATTTGCCAAGCAACTGGCCTGTCATTTGTCCAGTACACACTTTATACTCCAGGGACTTCATTCATAAAATAGAAGAACAAACATATAACTAGGGAACCATATTTGAAGGTGTTTTTCTTATCCCTTTTGATTTTGCTTAAATTTTCAATCAATTGGTTTTGTAGCAATTCACATAGGTCATAATCTACAATCTCCTTCAACATTTGATATGCTGCATATATGACAGTTTCGAAGATAGAATTCCCCTTCTGGAGTGGTAAATATTGTAGACAATCACCATAGAGGCAAACTTAACATCTAGTTCTATAATATCATTGATGGTCATTGCCCTTTTGTCAAACTTTGCACTGGTAGCATCAGTCACTGTCTGGTTCTTCACGGATTTTAGCATGGGTAATCCACCAATTGAATTTAACCTAGTTACAATCTTGATAACATCCTTTGTAATCTCGAATGGTTTCAATAGCCATATGATCTCATCATGCATTTAGCTCAAGATATATCAAACCCACTCATTTTCATCAAATGTTGGAAATTTAATGACTTGCAGAAAATGTTTGCTTTCTAGGGCTTTGTATTCCAGTTTCAATCATAGCTATCATCCCTTAGGTAGTTGACAAATAAATCCAAGAGTTTCAGGTTTCAAATTCTTCTATCCTACAATGGATGTAAGCCCTAATATCCTCAACATGCAGAACTCTGTATGAGACACCAGAAAATGCTCCTAAAGGTTCGATTTCGACTGACTTGTATGGATGCTTCTTAAATTTTGGCCGGGGCCTTTCAGTAATATCAACAACAAGAGGAGTTGCCATGGAAAAAGATTACAAATTCAAGGCTTCACAGATAAATACCTTTTTCTTCCACGAAGTTAGGGTTAGCAAATAAATTTGTTGGTCGCACTTCAAATCCTTGAAATCTTAGCTCAGACGCTCTTCTTCTTGCTATGGTTAAATGCAAAGTGTTTCAAATGAAGAATGAATGACCTTTTTATGCTCCGCAAAACCTAATTTGCCTTTGTAATAAATGCTCTATCCTAACACATCTGATTACACTGTTTCTGCATATAGTCGATCTTCAATTACTCCGTAAATTGTCATATCCACTTTTTATCTTCCAGAAATCCTTTCAAATGATGTATAATAATCCAAATTATTTTCTCTCATTGTGCCAAATTCAAGCACCCACTTACTGGCTGGGGGATTTTAGATTTTATTGCAGCTCCCCCTGAGCTAGAGCTCCTAATTCAATTCCTGAAGGAATTATCAGCACCGGATTCTGGTGCAGACCCATTACTATTATTCACAACACTTTTCTTGACCCATGTCTTGCTCATTTCATTCTGGATCTCATTCACATCAATTTTTCCCTTGCCTTTGTCTTGTCTTTCCTCATCTAGTTTTTTGTTTACCGGACCTCTTCTTTCATTATTCCTACTTTTGCAAAATCTTGCAATATGACTAGATCTATTGCAATTAAAGTACACAACATTTCTTTGCTTATATACTTGATTTCCTCTTGATCTGCACTGATTAGCCATGTGTCCAAATCCATTGCAAGTAAAGCAGTAACCATTGAAAGAGTTGCCATTTCTTCTATTGTTAGAGTTATTCATTATCATACTTCTGCATTCATTTGATCTATAACCATACCTCTTACACTTGAAGCATTGACCGGAGAAGGATGGACCATTTTGATTTACTCTGCTTCTACACTGAGTAGCTCTATGACGAAATTTATTGCAATTAAAATAATTTCCATTGAATGATGGATATCTTTGAGCATTAGGCTATTTTACTGGAGGTCTTCTAGGTCTGTTTCTCTCATTCCTTGATTGAAAATTTCTTTGTTCCGATCCAGAGCTTTCACTTTCTCATATCCAAGACCATGCTTGTCATTAGCCTTTTTCTGACTTTCAAGTAGTGCTTCAAGTTTAGCTGAGCTTATCTTGAACTTCTCCTTGTATTCATTTGTAACTTCTAGGTCATGTTTGAGAATGATAATTTGCCTCTCAAGTTCTCTCTCATTGTCTCTGCTTTCTTGTAGATCAGACTCTAGATGGCCAGCGATTCTATCCAATCTACAACATTCTTCAATTCTTTCTTTTAGAGTTTGATTTAGGTATTCTTCAGTCTTCTTCCTTTGCTCAATTTCTCTGGTTAGCCTTATTAACCCATATTCCATCTCATGTTTTAGAATAGAAACTTCTTTTGTCAACTTCTCACATTCCTTTGTCTTTTCTTCTAAAGCCTCATTCATGCCATTTTCTTCAGTAAGATAAACTAGCTGATGAAGTAGTTCCTTCCATTTTTCCATTGATTTCTTTAGTTTATCTTTTAGAAAATCAATGCAATCATTAGCATCCTTAAGATTCCCTTTCAAATCATCTATTTCTACTTTGGACCGATCAAGATCTTCTAAAGCCAAATGAAGTTGTTCTCTGAGTGAACCTATTGAAACTCCTTCCCAAATCCTCCTCAAGTTGTTAGGCTTCTTTCAAGGAACCTTGCTCTAATACCAATTGTTGGAATTAGGGCTGACAACTGAGAGGGGGGGTGAATTAGTTGTCATAAAACTTTTAAAGCTTGCTGCAGTTAATTCTTCTTTACCACTTCTTAATAGATTAATGCCATAATCATGAAAAGCAAGAATTAATATTACATGAGCATAAACATAAACAACATACTTGACACCAAGATTTTGATGTGGAAACCCGGTTAAGGGAAAAACCATGGTGGGGGTTAACCCACAAAGATTATACTCTGTTAAAAGTTTACAAAGGGGAAGGCACATGCCTTCAGGCTCACTACCCAGAGCTCACTGGTCAAGAGAGGCTCACTGCCTACAAGAATGATTACAAAAGGATTACAGATTGTTTGAACTAATGAGTAGCATCTGCCAATGCAAGAATTCAGTTTCAGTTAAGCACAAAATACTGATTTTACACACTTCATCTTTATTCTGCCTGTTTACTGCTCTACCATAATCCGGACCTCAGATCTCTTCTCTTTCACACTTCTATCTATCTTTTTTGCACTTACTCCATCATAGCACACCACACATATATCAATACACTTGAATCCATCGGCTATATATATCCGCCTCAAGAAATTCAATCACCTTTCTATCAGCCTTATGAAGAACTTAACAAACAATACAAGTACTTTATTCTGTCAATTGAATCCATACATCAATATTGATGCGTACCAAAAATAACACTTGCAGATCACCATACATGTTGGCCCCTAACATTATATCTCATACGTAACTCACAAAAACACTTCTACTAGATCCGCACAAGGATCTAACACAAGTCACCCTATTCTTCACTAAACTGTTCTTGTCATATTAGGACCCGATACTCAGATGCTTATAAATTTTAATCACTTTGTCACTGGAGGCTAAAATCTTGGATTTTGATTGTTCTAACATTCCTCTACACTCCCTTAGATTTGCAACATGCAATAATTAACTGGAGAGATCTGCTAACCAAAATACTAAACTCTGACATATACCCTGTTCCTGTCTATCTAGACTAGACAAATCTTGGAACTAACATCCGGTATGAATTGAAACTATACTGTGGATGTGTGGAATGGACTTAGTTTCCATCAATGACAATACTTGTAATGTGTAGCAGTGTCTCTTGCCAACATTTTTTTCCCCCATTTCCATGCACGTACCCATAGAGAATTTGCCAAGTTATTAGTTTAGTATGCCTTTGATGGATATGAGAGAAATTTTGGAAGAGTGGTAAGTATTGGTGGATAGAGTTCAAAATAAGTTATCTTCATTGACATGGAAATGGCTAAATCTAGCAAGGAGAATTCAACTAATAAAGGCATCACTATTTTCCATCCCCATTTATGTAATGTTGATATTCCAACTCTAAAGCAAGATAGAAAGAGAAATAATGGCTATTTAGTGAAACTTCTTATAGAGGAGCATGAGAAAAAAGGGAAGTACAATCTAGTAAAATGGGAGAATGCATGGAAGGAAAAAAAGTTGGCAAGTTAGGCTTTTGAGATTGTAGACGAATGAATAAATCCCAAGCATGAAATTACTATGTAGAATGCACATAGAAAAAGACTAGCTATGGAGTAGGGTAATTCATTTTAAATACATTGTGGAAACATTTAGAGAAGGATTGTTTTTCTTTCAGCATAGCATTTGATTGGGATAAAAAATATGAAACTTCCCTAGTGTAAACCTAGATTTAGAATGAAGCGATAGGAAACTATGCAAATCTATGATCCATGTTCCAAACCTATGAATACCTCAGATAGAGCAAACAAGGAATGCAAATACAATGGAAAATCAACATACTATTACCAAATGCAAACCTTGGATGTGTTCGATACATTCTTGAATGCTTGATGTGGAGATGTTGGTTCCTCTTCACACTAGCAACATGTACCTATAAATTCTCATCCTTTTGGTTGAGAATGAGGTTTGATTTATAGATGTGTGGATGGTAGGATGGAGGGCTAAGATTTGATTAGAATGGATGGCTAGGATTGAATGAGAATAATTAGGACAAGGTTAAAAGATTTTGGAGCAAGCTAAAAAGGATGGATGTTTGAGAATAAAGATGAATGGATGGCTAGGATTGAGTGAGGATTTTAAGTTACACTAGGGTTATCATTAAGTGAATGGCTAGGATTAACTGATGTGTTAAGGAAATGGATGGTGGGGATTTATTACTTGTTTGAATTTTGTCTTTTAGTTAGTCATGTGAGTTTTTGAATTTTGAATTTATTTATTTGTGGATGGGATGTGATTTGAGATTTGGTTTTGTAATGTGAGAAAATGTCCCCTTGGGAGCCTTTCCCTCAAAAGGTTTATCTCTTGGGTCTCTAGTGTGCATTTATGACATATTACATCATAATTCAACATCCTGATGGAATGAACCCTGGGTATCATGACAAATAGGACCTAGGGGGACCCCTTGAACCTAACCCTGCCCAAAATAGGGGGGTGGACTTGGGTGCTCACACCCTAATCCTACCCTATTTTGGGTCAGGCCAAAATTTCTAGTGTCAGTTTATGACCGTTATGTAGTCCCTAGGCCGACACGGTAAGTTTGAATTTATGAAATCTTGGTGGGAATGTTTGTAGTTGCATATAAAATCATGTTTAGGCATTCATTTGTAAACTAGATTTCAACTAGATGATTACTAGCAAGATGTTGTGTTCAAAAGGTGATTCAAGGCTTTCATTGTGTTGTAAGAGCATATTTGTGTTGTCTATGTGTTTGTGTTTATAGATTTGAGCATCCATCTCCTCATGGAATGAAGAGCTTCTTCCTCCCATGAGATCTTCACTACAAGGTGATATCTATTGTGATCATTGAGCATTTATCATTTGGTTTTGCCTCTGCCTCCCAAGGCATGCACTCTCTATCTAACAACAATGTTCAGAAGGTTTGAATGTCTCTCTGGGGCTTGACTGAGGTAAGCCTCTAAACACCACAACCCCCTCCCAAAGTTTTCATGATTGCAGGTTACAGGTTGGAGTTGCAAACAAAGTGAAGTTGCAGGAGGGTACAATAGAGTGTTGGGATTGTAGATCAATGAAAGAAACAACTACCTGGACTTGGGCGCCCGCTCATTAGTCCTCAAAGTTCCGTAACGGGAAAATCTCTGGTACATCAAATATAGGTTGCAGACTGATTTTCTGGATCTCGACAAAAAGCAAGGCACTAAACTTTTGCTCTTTAGTCCCTCACTTTTCTACCTTTGGACCTTGAAAATAAGTGCACAGTTATTTGATATTTTGCATCTTTCTGCAAAAGCATTTTTCGCAATTCATCTGTTTACTATCGTTTTTGCATAATTAGGGTTTTAAGGTACAATTGAGCATAAAAGAAGGAAATTGTTAATCAAATCATAAAAATCTAAGTTTCCCTACATATCAACAATGACCAAGCGTATGATATTACATTGCAACTCAACCCTAGGTCCTTGAATGTAAGGGTGAAAGGAGGATATACACCAAAACTATCATAAACCAACTATCCAAAAATTACCCTTTACATTTTGGTGAACCTGTGTTATTGGACTTGTTTGCACCTTGCTAAGTGTTTTGCTTAAGATTTACAGTGGTTTCATTCATTCATATAGTCATTCATCTTATTGCATTGGAAAACTTACAAAAAAATTGAAAAATTAGAAAAATTGAAAAAACATTTACATGCTAGGGTTTTGCATGTTGCATAATTTAATATGAATTTCATCAAATTTCTGATTTTTGCATTATATCTGATTTAAATTACAAAAAATTACAAAAATTCAATATCTTGCATTGCATTTTCATCATAAAATTGCTAGAGTTTTATGGAAAATTGTGAATTTTGTATATAACCTAGTAATTCGAAAATCTAGGGTTTGTAGGTAAAATCTTGTTTCAGATTTTTATACTGATTTTAGAGACTCATTCAAATGTGCATTTTTCTGTAGTCTTGTATTTTGGAACAAATTTGTATTTAGATTTCAAAAATTTGGATTTTTGCATAGAAAAAGTCAACAAAAAACTAGCATTTTCATTGATTTCTCATTAGATTTGCACTTGTAGTTTGCATGTTAGGGCTTGGAAATTATTTTTATATCTGAGAGAATGTAATTTTCATCATATATCAGTTTCTAAAACATTCATATAGTATTTTGTGTCAAGATCTTAAACCTAGGGCTTCAAAAACATTGATTTTCACTAGATTTGGCCCTATCGACTCTCTAAATTCGCACCATAGGTGTGTTGTGAAGGATATTTTTGCACTAATTGGTTTTTATTAGGGTAACCATTTTCTTCCCCTCTTAAAAATCTTCACAACACCCTTTTAACGGGCTCTTGTATTGAAAATTTGATGAAAAACTACACAATTTTGCTATTTTTGCCCTAGGGTTTGGCCTAGTTTGCACTCCAAGTGTGTTGTTACAAATTTTATGGATTGAAGTGACTGATATCATAAATATTATTTTATTCACCTCCTTAAATTCTTTACAACACCCATTTGGCTAGGTCTTGGAATTGAAAAACTGCGAAAAATTGCCTATTTTGCTATATTTTCACTAGGGTTTGACCTTGGGAGACACTACAAGTGTGTTGTGATGGATATTTTGGAATTAAGAAGCTATTATTACTGATATAATTTTCTATCCATCATCATTTTCCTCACAACACCCTTTTTCATGCTCTTTCACATTGAGATTTGATGAAAAATTGCATGTTTTAGTGTATTTTCACTACACTTTGACTTGTCATCATCTTAGATTTGCATCAAGAGTGTGTTGTGAAGGATCTTGTTGTTGTATTGGACTTATATCAGACATATAATTGGCTGGCCCTAATCAAAATCCTTACAACAACTTTCCTTTCATACATTTGCATTGAAAAAGTATAAAGAAATCAAGCATTTAGGTCATTATTGCATGCAACTTTCCACTTGTCTTTTGCATCAATTTTGACAAGCTTTAAAAATCTGATTTCTCATTGATTTGAGCATATACACATGGCCTCTAATTGTAAAAACAACAATAGGTTCTCTCCTAGGCATTACATGAAGAGAAAGGTCCCTGAACCTGAAATTGTGTTTACACCTCATGATAGAACACTCAGAGACATTGATAGACCTCTTTACATCACTATTAAAATAATGGGAAACCCCATGGATAGACCTCTCATTGATCCTAATTACATGATTAATGTTGCCACAGAAGAGGTCCTCTTTGAACATAATTTAATGCAACAATCTTATGACCCTTTGGATAAAATGATTAAAACACATAAGGAAACCTTCATAAATCCTTTGGGTAAGATATCATTGTTAGTAACTGTATTTGAAAAACATGTAGAACAATGGTTTGATGTTGTCCCCATTTCTGACCAATTTAGCATAAAATTGGGACATACTTGGTTAAAGGAAATGAAAGTTGTCCCTTCAACAATTCATAATTGTCTAAAGTTTCCTTTTGAGGGACATGTGATTACCATCTCCTAGAATAAATACAAACCTTTGGTTGAAAGAAAAAATTACACAATGGATTACTTTTGGAACAAAAATGAAGAAAAACCTGAACCACAAACATACTTTAACTTCTTGGGCTATAGAAATTACAAAGAAAAACTATTACATCCAATATCCAGACCGTCTATGTAAGAAATGACAAAAGAAAAGCAACCCGCATTTGAAGAGAACCATAGACCGGAAGGACAAGGTCCCTATGCTGAGGTTCCTCCCTCGCCATCCTTACAAGGATCACTAGGTTATTGTTGACAACAAAGCATTCCACCTAGACAAATGAGATTTGATCCCGGTGCTTCCCCTTCTAAATTGCAAAAACCTATGAAAAACCAAAGCCCTATCTTAAAAGAGATAAGTGGTAAGACAAAAAGAAATAGAAAAGAAAGAGAAAGAAGATGAAGAAGACAAGATTATGCCATAAACCTTGCCTCTCAACAAGAAAACATTGATCCAAACATTGAACAAAACAAAGATGACCCTAACAATGATGAAAATTGGGCTATGGTACCTTATGTCCCACTTTCCTCTAAAATCCGGGAGTGGGAAGATGATGATGATTTACTTGATGATGAGACTTAGCCTAGAGGAGCCTCTAGGTAAGTATCTCTAACCCTTTATCTCTTGTGATGTGCTTCCCTCGTGATGTGTTATGTGTTGTTTAGGCCTCTTGGGATGACCCTTGATTCTCTTGTAAGGTTTGAGATACCAGGAGACCGCCTCTATTGTGACCTTCTTCTATTTGTATCATCATTCTTCTATATTGCCTCTCTCTCTGATTTCATTGTTGTGTGTTGTGTCTTACAGACATAGCATTGTGGTTGGTGACCTGGGGGCACCCTCCTATGTGATTATCCCTAAGACACTTGTTTCTCCTCTCTTATTTATTATTTCCTTTCCTCTAGTGTTTCCATCTAGTGGGCGGATGATGAAAAACATTTATACTGATGCGGACCTAGCGTCCCTTTTGAGAGCAATAAAAAAAATGGACTTAGTTCCTAATATGATGATGGAGTTGTATATCTTATCTGACGCTTGGCTAGTGGAAGCACTCATGCTTTCCGCATAGTGATTTTTGATGGTGTTCTATCTCATTTACAAATCATAACAATACTGCTACTCCATGCACTTTGTCTATCTTGAATCTTGCATGCCTTAGATTTCATATGCATTGATGTTGTTGTTTTTATGTGGACACTAACATGTTTCTTGCAGGGATGTGTTTGTGGAACATTTGGTGATTGTAAAGTACATGTCACCTCCGAGGGGCATGGTCTTTGAGAGAGTATGTGTTCCCTTGTGTGTTTTCTTCCTACCTTAACATGCTTGATATCGATGCATGATATCAACCACCTTAAGGTGGGGGCATATATAAGGTACGTTGTCTGTTGTAGATGTTAGCAATGTGTTTGTCCTCAAGTGCAGTTTAAAGACCTGCACAATGAGTGCATGGGTAAGTGCAAGAAGATGGGGGGCCAAAAAGGGGTCTTAAGTGGCCACTTTTTTTCTGAAATCAGGAAATACTGGCCTTGGATGAGAAATTGAGCATAGTTACACTCAAAATTTGGAGATGCAACCAAAACAATGTTCGTAGTGCTTCGAGTCTACTTTCTAAACTACTATTTTTTTTAAAAAATGGCATAGATTAAGGGGTTCAAAAGAGGAAGCCATGGAAATTGGTGTTGTTTCTGTCAAAAAAACATAACATAGCATGTTTTGCGGCTCCCTCAAAAGATCAACTTTTTTTTGGTATTTTTAAAATCACTTCAATGAGAAATTAGCTAATAGCATGTAGTTTATGCCCAATTTTTCTAATAATTTTTTGATGAATATTTGATTTTTTACTAATTTCAAAGTGGACACATCCTAAAAAATAGAATTTGGCCATGCTACCCCTATAAATTTTGAAAACTAATTGAAAATCATTTTTTTCTTTTTTTGATATTTGTAGAATGGAGTCTAGTTTCTAAATATGTAATTTTTTTGAAATTTCAATGAATAGTTAATTTACAATGAAAAAAGACCAAACAGTGGTTTTTGCCCAAAAACAGACACACAAACATAAGAAATTAAAGATGAAAGGCTTAACATTGTTAAAATGTGAAAAAAATCACATCATCAAATAGCTAAGAGAAAGCCTAACATTACCCAGGTGTTCGATTTGTTTTACCTTGAAACACGTGCAAATCTAAGGGTTAGCACGAATGAAATTATGTGAAATCTTGAAGAATATGGAAAAACATGTCTGTGACTATTCAAAAGGCACTCCAAGCCTTTGGGTTGGAAATCCAAAGCAAATCCCAAGCGCAAGGCTTGGGATTCCCAAAGCAATACATAACGCGAGTGCATTATAATGCACTCGCATTATGTTCCCCTTAAATTTTTTTCTGTTCAAGTCTATTAATCATGTATGTATGTATGTATGTATGCCTATATGTATGTATGTATGTATGTATCTATGTATGCCTATATGTATGTATGTATCTATGTATGCCTATATTTATGTATGTATAGTGTTGAGGGTAGAGGAGGGTAGAGATGGGAGTGAGCCAGATAGGGGAGGAGAGGGGTGGATAAGGATTAAGTGATTAAGATTTAAGGTTGAGGGTTGAGCATTTAGGGATAGGATTTAGAGTTTAGGGATAAGAGATTAGAGTTTAGGACCTTGAGGGATTAGGGTTTAGGGTTGAGGCTTTAGGGATAGCGTTTAGGGTTAAGGGTCAAGGGATTAGTTTTAAGGTAGAGTGTTGAGGGTAGAGGGATTAGGGATAGGGTTTAGGGTTGAAAGTTTAGGGTTGATGGATTAGGGTTTAAGGTATAGTTTAGTAGTTCTTGTGGATAGAGCCAGTAAACAATGGGAGATTATTTGCCTGTTTCATAACAATATACCTTCCCTAAGTGCGGGGTACATAGAAAGAAACATAGATGTACCCCAATGCAAATCTTTTCTAATAATGATCATCCTTCTGATTTCAACTGTTAATTACTCACTATGGATGTACCATACAAAAAGCTTTTCTCATAGGGTTTAAGGTATAGTGTCGAGGGTTGAGGGTTTATTGATAGTGTTTAGGGTTGAGGGTTGAGGGATTAGGTTTTAGGGTTGATGGATTAGGGTTTAAGGTATAGTGTTGAGGGTTTAGGGATAGGGTTTAGGGTTGACAGATTAGGGTTTAGGGTTGACGGATTAGCATTTAATTTTGAGGTTGGGGTTAGAGTGTTGAGGGTAAAGGGATTAGGTATAGGGTTTAGGGTTGAAGGTTTAAGGATTGAGGGTTGAGGCTTTAGGGATGAGGGTTTAAGGCTTAAGATATAGTGTCAAGTGTTGAGGGTGTAGGGATAGGGTTTAAGTTTTAAGGGTTAAGGGTTGAGGGATAGGGATTAGGGTTTAAGGTATAGTGTTGAGGGTTGATGGTTTAGGGATAGGGTTTAGGTTTGAGGGATTAGGGTTTAGGGTTGATGAATTAGGGTTTAATGTTGAGAGTTGAGGGTTGAGGGTTGAGGTTGAGGGATAGGGTTAATGGTCAAGTGATTAGGGTTAAATAAGAGTGTCGAGGGTAGAGGGATTAGGGATAGGGTTTAGGGTTGAAGGTTTAATGATTTAGGGTTGAGGCTTTAGGGATGAGGGTTAAGGGATTAGGGTTTAAGATATAGTGTCAAGTGTCGAGCATGTAGGGATAGGTTTTAGGGTTCAAGTTTTAAGGGTTAAGGGTCGAGGGATTAGAGTTAAGGGTCGAGGGATTAGGGTTTGACATTGAGGGTTGAGTACATTGAGGTTCAAGGGTTAAGGGTTTCGGGATAGGGTTGAGGGTCGAGGGATTAGGGTTAAGGGATAGGTTTGGAGGGCTTAGGGATAAGGTTGAGGGTCGAGGGATCAGAGTTAAGGGTTGAGGGATTAGGGTTTGACATTGAGGGTTGAAGTTCGAGGGTCAAGGGTTTAGGGATAGGGTTGAGGGTCGAGAGATTAGGGTTAAAGTAGAGTGTGGAGGGTATAAGGATTAGGGATAGGGTTGGAGGGTTTAGGGATAAGGGATTAGGGTTTAAGGTATAGTATCGAGTCTATTGAGGATTTAGGAATAGGGATAGCATTTAGGGTTTAGGGATGAGGGATTAGAGTTGAGGGATGACAGATTAGGGTTGAGGGTTCAGGGATTAGGGTTTAGGGATAAGGTTTAGGGTTGAGAGTTGAGGGATTAGGGTTTAAGTTATAGTGTTGAGGGTTTAGGGATAGGGTTTAGGGTTGAGGGATTAGAGTGAAGGGTAGAGGGATTAGGATTTGATGTTGAGGGTTGAGGCTTGAGGCTTTAGGGTTTAGGGTTTAGGGATAGGGTTGAGGGTCAAGGAATCAGAGTTAAGGGTTGAGGGATTAGGGTTTGACGTTGAGGGTTGAGGGTTGAGGTTCAAGGGTCAAGGGTTTAGGGATAGGGTTGAGGGTCGAGGGATTAGGTTTAAAGTAGAGTGTGGAGGGTATAAGGATTAGGGATAAGGGATTAGGGTTTAAGGTACAGTATCAAGTTTGTTGAGGGTTTAGGAATAGGGATAGCATTTAGGGTTTAGGGATGAGGGATTAGAGTTAAGGGATGACGGATTAGGGTTGAGGGTTGAGGGATTAGGGTTTAGGGATAAGGTTTAGGGTTGAGGGTTGAGGGATTAGGGTTTAAGGTATAGTGTTGAGGGTTTAGGGTTGAGGGATTAGAGTGAAGGGTAGAGGGATTAGGATTTGATGTTGAGGGTTGAGGGTTGAGGCTTGAGGCTTTAGGGTTTAGGGTTTAGGGATAGGGTTGAGGGTCGAGGGATTAGAGTTAAGGGTTGGGGGATTAGGGTTTGATGTTGAGGGTTGAGGGTTGAGGTTCGAGGGTCAAGGGTTTAGGGATAGGGTTGAGGGTCAAGGGATTAGGGTTAAAGTAGAGTGTGGAGGGTATAAGGATTAGGGATAGGGTTGGAGGGTTTAGGGATAAGGGATTAGGGTTTAAGGTATAGTATCAAGTCTGTTGAGGGTTTAGGAATAAGGATAGCATTTAGGGTTTAGGGATGAGGGATTAGAGTTGAGGGATGATGGATTAGGGTTGAGGGTTGAGGGATTAGGGTTTAGGGATAAGTTTTAGGGTTGAGGGTTGACGGATTAGGGTTTAAGGTATAGTGTTGAGGGTTTAGGGATAGGGTTTAGGGTTGAGGGATTAGAGTGAAGGGTAGAGGGATTAGGATTTGACGTTGAGGGTTGAGGCTTGAGGCTTTAGGGTTTAGGGTTAAGGGATAGGGTTGAGGGTCAAGGGATCAGAGTTAAGGGTTGAGGGATTAGGGTTTGATGTTGAGGGTTGAGGGTTGAGGTTCGAGGGTCAAGGTTTTAGGGATAGGCTTGAGGGTCAAGGGATTAGGGTTAAAGTAGAGTGTGGAGGGTATAAGGATTAGGGATAGGGTTTGAGGGTTTAGGGATAAGGGATTAGGGTTTAAGGTATAGTATCGAGTCTTTTGAGGGTTTAGGAATAGGGATAGCATTTAGGGTTTAGGGACGAGGGATTAGAGTTGAGGGATGACAAATTAGGGTTGAGGGTTGAGGGATTAAGGTTTAGGAATAAGGTTTAGGGTTGAGGGTTGAGGGATTAGGGTTTAAGGTATAGTGTTGAGGGATTAGAGTGTGTTGGTACTCATTTTAACCTGGAGGTTGATTTTTCATGCTTAGAGGGTTTCTTCATTTAAACCCTATATTTTCTTGCCCATCGGCATGACCTCGTAGGTGTTTTGGTGATCAAGTTGATGGCAGGGATGGTGTCATCGCTGAGACTTTGCCTATCAGGAGGGAAGCAAATTGTTATTCCGACAGTTTTGATCTCACCGATGGGGATTGTGGTGTGTTCTTTGTATGTCGTTGGGACTTTGTGCTATCAGCGGAGGTAATTTTTGTCCCACCGAAGGAGATGGTCAGGCCGATGAGGGTTTTTTAGGTGTTCATCGGTAAAAGTTTGCTTATCGGCCAGGTGTTGGTCATGATGTTAGTCATAAACAAACATAGAATAAAAGTTACACAACAACCTTTACTCATCTTGAAAGATACGATGAATTCAGAGAATGCATGATCCCAAGTCTCCGTTGATTAGGTCTTAATCTACTGACGTTACTCAGTGGTTGATGTGTGTTGCTGTTTTCCATTCAGGGGCCTTACGTATTTCTGCAAAGTTCATCATCATTTCTTCAAATATCCTGCCCTATATGCCTGCTCTGCATAAATCTCCAACAATTCTACCTCTGTACTGTGAATTTAGTCAAATAATGTGCCTACAGGCTGATATTTGCATGATTTCTACCATTATTTATGATTCTTTGCATGATATTTTCAATACTACATGCATTTAACTCAAATATGCTAATGATTTTCAGTTACCTATGGGATTTCAGCATATTTCTCTGTTGTTTGCTTAAGATTATCAGTTTATTTGCAATTGTGATAGTGAGATGCTTTGAAATTGAAAGAAATTAAAGGAAATGCTTCTAATTAAGTTGAACCTTTAGCTTTTGATCCACATACATGCTTGATACTGTCATTAGGAGAAGAAATCAACCATATGTTCACCAGGACATTCCACAGCTAGATACAGTTGATGCAAACTTCAGAGGATAATGAATGAAAACAATACATGCAACATGATGAGCACTCCAAGGGACGCAGCAAATCAAAGCACATATCCAGAATTCAGACACAGATTACTCAAGATTTACGAAGATTTGTAATCAAAATACTCTTCCCTTTCATTAAGTATGCAAAAGACATGTACATATACAGCAGCTTTGAAATAAGTCCTAAATACTTCAGCAATCAAATTTCAATTAAGTTTCGAATGAATATAACAAGGCATTCCACCACCTTTTATAGAATAAGGTGAGGAATCCGTTACAAAAGATCCATGGATCTGATTTATCAATACAAATCAACGGTCATCACTTCATGACTTGTCAATATTACAAAAAGGCACAAGTTGCTAGCTGGCAACTATCTATACTGCATATGCAAAATATTCCCCTTCATGATGTATCTTCATCATGCTCTTCATCTGATGCACATGGGTCATCATCATGTGTATCACTTTCTGAACTTTCGCTATCCGGATGATGACGCTGCTGCATATGGGGCTGCATGCTGCTCTGGATCTGTTCGTATGACTGCACAACTTGGTCTATTCCTCCGCCATCTTGAGTCTTTGCCTTGATAATGGCGTGCTTGTGTGCCTCATACTTATCCTTGCTGTTATCTAGCTTATTTTTTCTGTCCTGCAGTGTCTCATTATAGGTCTCCATCTTGACCTTGATCCTCATCATTTTATTTATTATCTCTTCTGTCAAGTGGACTAGTGGACCATCATCTTCCACTTGGAAGTTATTACGCAGAGCCTTGAGGGCAGAATCTTCATCTTGATTCTCTATCTTCCCTTCCAGCTTGCCCTCTAATGTTTCGAGCATGTCTGCTTCAATGCCCATTAAATCACGTAGCCTCATGCTGATCTCCCTCAGCTTATTATTGCATCTCTTGAGGACTCCGCATTCAAACTGCACATCCTTATACCAGATATCCACTAATAATGCAGTATTATTATTCAATACCTGCTTACTGATAAGCAGTTGTGGATTTATCTTCCTTATTTCATCCAACAGGCTGAGGACTTTCTCTAGTTGATAAGACCTTCTTCCGGTCTGCATCTGCAATTTATCCACCTTAGCCTTGGAGTCACTCAATATGCTCCATCTTTTCAAAGAACCTTTCATTATTTCAATGGCATCATCCAATGTGGATGACACCCATTTTCTTATTACGGAAACCTCATGTTTCATGAGGTCCAGTCTATTTACCTCTTCCTGAGAAATGGCAGTCAATGGGACTGCAGCTTCACTTGTAGTATCCTCAGGATTGGTCAAGCCTTTAATGTATGCATGCAACTGAGCAATGTGCTCTTTATGTTGCTTATTCTTCTCTTTCTCTCTTTTCACTTTTTGAATCAGAGAGTCAATGATATCCTTTCCCTCCTGACCTTCCTACTCTTCATTGGCAAAACCCAAATCAACTGTGCTTATCTGGAATTCATCCACAGTGATTTTGCCTTTCTCTTTCTCTACCACAGGTACAGCAATTTGTGCGGTCCTTCTCCCTGTCGCCAGATCTCTTTTGATGGCCGAAGTCATTCTAGCCTTCCTCCTGGGTTTTATTATATCTGCGGCGAATAGGGTGGAGACATCGAACTCTTGAATCTCCAGCTCCTCCTCAACATTTACCTCCTTTTCTAACCATGGAGGCACCTGATCATGCTTTTCAGCATCATGATGCTGTTCACCTCTATCTCCCGTTTCCACCAACAAGCGTTGTGGAGATGGTGACTTTTCGTTTTCTGGCTCTTGATGCTCACCTTGCTGCGTATCCTGTGGTGCCTCCTCCTGTTGAGGAACTTCCTTTTCTGGGGGAGCATCTTCTCCGTGTGGGGAACCTGGCGGTGTACCTGTATGTGGATCATGATGATCATGATCTTTCTCCATCCTTTCTTCACCTGTCCCCAGTTCTTCCTCCTGTGTAGGTTGGTCATCCTCCTTTTGTTTTTCTACTTCTGGTGGTATGTCCACCACCTTTGATATTGTAGGATCTGCCTGAGGTGATGGCATCTGTTCCGCAACGGCTATCTATTCTGTACCTACAGCATCCACCTCTTGTGCCTTATCAGCAAGATCCTCTATCGCTTCATTCTTCTCATCATCAGCCTTTGCTTCTTGGACCTCTACTATAGCAGGTCCTGCTGATGTATCTTGTGGGCTTTGTTGGCCTGATTCAAGAGTGTGGCTTTCTGTTTCTGCCATCTCTATCTCTTCTATTAAGTGGCCCTTATCAGGTGATCCTGCTGGCTGTTCAGGACTTGCATCCTGCTTCTCTGTTAAGTCTACCACTGCAGGACTTGTCACCTCAGCGATCAATGTATCCAGCCCTATGTCCTGAGCTACCTGCTCTGGGCTCTTCTCTGGTTCTGGGCTCTTTTCTCACTCCGCTTCTGCTTGTTTCATCTCCTCAAGCATTGATTGGACAGATGGAGGCTTGTGAGGAGTCACACTGATGCCAGCAGCCGCAAGTGTTTCCATTTCTTGTGCAGCTACATCCTGCACCACCTCATCGTCAGACAAGTTTATTGTCTCGTCTAGCAAGACATGCTTTTCTGCTTGTGCCTGAGATGTTTCCTTTTGTTGCTCTTCTGCAAGTTCTATTTTGAACTTGACAATGGTAGGAAGTGGAACATTGTGCTGAAGTTCCTTCTGCACTTCACTACCTGCCCCTTGTAATTGCACTGGGGGTTGACTCATCTCACCTCTCATGGAGGTTCTTGGTTTCTTAGGTGTGGTAGGAACCAACACCTGTGGAGCTCTCCTCTTTCTTCTGATTATCAATGGAGCTTCCTCCTCTTCTTCAGGCTCTTCCTCCATGAGGATATCCTTGCCTGGTTGTCTAGATGATTGACCCACTTCTTGGGTCTCTGTGGTTCCAGCCTCTGCTGTCTTGGCTTTCTTGGGCTTTGGAGGAGAATCTGATTCTGACCCTGATTTGGCTACCTCCTCCGCTGTGAATATTGCCCTGTCAACTATGACCCCTTTGGGTCCCTTTTCCACCTTCTTGCCCTTTGTGGCCCTTTTGCTAGGTTGCTGTGGTGGAGGGGTCCTCTCTCCCTTAGTCTTCTGCTTCTCCAGCAGGAAGTCATCATATTCATCTGTGGGGATGTCCTGCCCCTTCTTCTTGCTATCTATTGTGATGGCAACACCCTTTTTCTTCAATGCCTCTACCTGTGCATCTACCCAAGCTTGGGTCAAGTGTATGGTTTTGGCAAAGAATGGGTCCAAGGACATATCCTCCTGCATGGTGAGGTCAGGGGCAGAAATGGTATCATTGTAGATCTTCTTCTGCTCATATTCATCTGCCATGATCCTGCCGTCATCACTCTTCAGCTGCTGAGGGAGGGAGATGCAGTCGAACTTTCTAATCTGGTTCAGAGTTAACCTCTGATACCTCCTCCTCCTGGCCTCTACCTCATCTTCGCAGTCAGCCCAAAAATCTTCTAGGTGCCTCTGGTGAATAGGCTTTCCTAGGATCTTCTGCATTCGGCCGTAAGGATCATATGGTCTTGTTACTAGGAAGGGCAGTAAATTCATCTTGTTCAGAGTGACCATCACCTTCTTAATATTGTCAGAGTCAGGGCACATGTAGTTGCCGATGCTGACTGGGAACAAGATTGGTGGCAGCTTCTTGGCATCCTTATACGTCTGTATGATGGTGGAGCCCTGCCTGATAAATTCCATTAAAACTACTGCATCTGTAGGATGCCTTGGCAGCATCAGGGGATGCCCTTCAAAACCTTCTATCCTGATGTAGGAAAAGGTGGCAAATTGGATGTACCATGCCCCATGCCTGTATACTGCCTCCTGAGCTTCCATGCTCAGTCTTTTTGTCCTGTCATCTTCCATGGTCCTTACCAGATGCATAGAAAATGCATCATTGACCAATTTGTAGTCCTTGATATATTTGGTTCTTTGCAGCTGGGGATGATGATCCCATATATATGCTGCATTCGTGCCTGTTAGCTTTCCATCTGTGACCAGGGCATCAAAAGTGCCTCTATATGCACAGGAATAAACAACATAGGAGGTCATGTAAAAGGCACAATCTGAACCTCCTAGGTTCAGCAGCTGCTCATGTAGAGCATCACTTATGATTTGGCCCCACAGTGGCTTGATGTCTGCATATAGGCACATCATTATTATGCCGTACATCCAGTCTCTGAATTCTCCAGTATCAGGCTGGCCAGTCACCCTATTCAGTAGGGCAATCACATACTGATATTCTTCATTAAAATCAAATTTGAACATGCGCACAGGGAGCTTGGCCGCTGCATTATATATGCTGTTCTCGGCCCGCCAAGCATACATGTTCTTTCTGGCCGTCTTCTTGTTGGCCTCATATTCTCTTTCAGACTTCTTCAAGTCTACACTCTTTACCTTGCTGCCCATTGGTAGTCCAAATGTTTGGGATAGACCTTTGATGGATAGGTCTGCATACATTCTCCCATGCTTCACCACCTGCCTCGTCTGAGGGTTGTAATTCCGGGCGCACTCAATAACTAGCTCCGGAGACTCCATGGAGTAGGGGAAGCCAGCAGCGTTCCACATACCTGATACAAACACAGCGTCCAGCACCGGACTCTTATCCTGCCCATCATTCAGCTTGGCTGACCAAGCCTCCAGGTTGGTACTCCCCTGATGGGTGTCTGTAATTGCCCCAAATTTAAACAGGACCCCTCTCTGAGAAGAGAACATAGGCCTGCTGAATTCTTCCTGACACTTGACTAAGCGTTTTTCAGCCATGGGTACCTGCAATTAACAACATTTCCTCTCACAACGAGATATGCATGCATACATACTGCAAATATCATGCTTATTGTATCAATTCTACATTACTTACTTGCATGGATACATAACCAGAACTTTCAATCATTATTTAAAAACAACGTGATGAGGGTTTCAGTTCACTTACCTGGTTATGCAGATTTCTTTCTATACCAGTATATCTCTAAGACGCTCTTGATTCTGTTGCTGATCACCTTCCTCCTTCAGTTTATGAGCTCCAGTCACGCAACGGTAGCTGTTATGTAGAAATGGAGGCTAGTGCTCTGTAAAACAATTTTAACGCAGGTAAATGTAACAATGGCGGTTGAATTACCTTTTAACCTCGCAGTTAGGGTAAACTTAGGGTAACTCTGACAAGTTAGATCGTAATCTTTGATCATTTGTGCGAAAACTCAGGATCTTGCCAGACGTTTCATTGCGTTCCGGGATCAGCGGGAATCACCTACCATATCTGCGCGCATTTAATGGCAATGGCGGCAAAAGGAGCGGGGGATATCCATATGACATGATATCATGAGGGCAGGATGATATTTCACAAATATCAGGTTGAGTTTCAATATCATCCTCCCTAGTCTTGAAATTGTTATTGCGACAAAATTCGGGTGACAACGCACCTTTGTTTACACTTTAGCACATCAGGAGGATATTTTGATCTATCAGGTGATATTCCAAAATATGATGATGATCTTCAAACTTACTCATTCTCTTCTTTGAATATCGGGATGACGTCATCATGATATTTGTTCTTTGTATTGGAAATGTCTCATGACGTCATCGTCATATCAAGTGAACATGATCATGTTTACAAAAATATCCTGTCGAAATGTAAATATGATGATGATGTCATCAGGATGTTTGTTTCTTTGTTTATCGGATTCAGATGATGTCATCAGGATGTTTGTTAAGGGTGATATTTTGCATCAGGATGATATTAACAAATATCGGGTTACTTTCAAAATATGATGCTCGCTATACAAAAGACCGTTCGACGGGGAAGACTTACTATCACTTAAAGTTGACGTCCAGATATTTGAACCGCAGGATATTATCAGGGGGACGTTTCAAATATGATGATGATGTTCTTCACACAGCATAACTGAGGTTATAAAATATGACCCTCCTTTTGCGAATATCAGGTTTGACCAAGACTTTGACTGTTCATAACTCTCACATCCTGATGAATATCAGGGTGATGTAAAAAGCAAACCTGCATGAATTTTAATGCTCTTTCAGAATATCTGGTCATATATACGAAATACGAATTTTGACAGACTAACCTCATATTGGGGCTTACCTCATCTTGACTCCACATGATGATGAACATGACTGATTTTACCAAACTGCCAGAAAGCAGACAACACAAGCCAAAAGAAAAGTTGGGTCCTTGTTTTGCCAAGTCAAAATGGGGCGTGTTGTGTAACCACACAACAACTTGCCACCAAAGAAAATAAATAAATTCCAATGATTCAAGTGATGTGATCATATTCATCTATAGTGTTCTAATTCTATCTAAGTGTAAGCATCATAATCCTCTGAATGATAAAATTTCATCATGGTGATAAAGCTAACAAAGGATCAGGTGTGTGCATATGATTAATTATCCTCATCTTGAAAGTAAGTTGAAAACATAAGTAACTGGTGTTAAACTACATAGTTGGGGATCATCCCTCATAGCCAACCTGGATAGAGCCTTGCTGCCAGCAGGCGTCTATAGCCCTGGCAAGGTTATCTATACAATCTCCCTAAGTAGAGCCCCACTGCCAGCAGGCGTCCATAGCCCCGGTAGAGTTACTTAGATGGCCTAATTTTATTTCTTTTCTGATTTTCTCTTTCATATTTATATTTGATATCATCATGTCAGCTCATTTGTACAAGGTATAGTCACTTGTAGCTTTAGGTTGGAGATTGTATTGGTAGCAAGGGAGTCCCTTTAGATTTTTCACTTAACACCTATACTAGTGTGTTCAACAAACCCAAGGCTGTTAGGTGTTTCATTGTGATGGATTTGCTTTGACCAAGAAAAAGCACCCTGATGAAAAGACATCACAAACCTGATCATGAATACTTCCTAGAATGAATTATAACCTATATTTAAATGTGATTACATCACTTGAATCCCAACAATTTAATTATTTTCTTAGGGTGATGAAGTGCATCATCCTGACTTACCAAAACAAGGTCCCAACCAACAAAACAACAACAACACACAACAAACAAACTGTACAAGCAACTATACAAATATACAATATGATACATATGACTGTCATGAAGTCATTCAGGCCTGGAAATAATGTTTGAGGAATTGTCCATTGATTGGCAATGGGACATCCTCACCTGTTAGGTTCTTAAGCCTATAAGTGCTATCTCCTAAAATTTCAGAAATTTGAAAGGGACCTATCCATAATCTATCAAACTTACCATGATCACCTTTCTTTTCACGGGCCTTATCCCACATCAGGACTAAATCAGATATCCTGAAAGCTTTAATTCTGGCTCTCTTGTCAAACCAGCGTTTGACAACAGCCTGATGTTTTGCAAATCGGTTAATCACTTGACTTCGCTTTTCTTCCAGGTGCATCAACTGAAGCAACCTGACTTCCTGTTTATTATCTACGCCTAGATACTCTTGGGCAAACTGCAGAGTAGGAATTTTCAAGTTTACAGGGAGGATAGGATCTACCCCATATACTAGTTGGAAGGGTGAGTTTCCTAATGCGGTTTTCATTCTAGTTCTGTCTACCCATAAGGCATATTTCAGAAATGAGTTCCATTCCCTGGGATTTTTCTCTATCAATTTTCTTATTATACTCAGTAAATTCTTGTTGGTGGATTCTGCTAATCCATTTCCCTGGGGATAGTAGTTGGATGAGAACTTAAGTATGATCCCATGATCAAAAGCCCAACTTGACAATTTGGTGGAAATGAAGGCAGAACCATTATCACTTACCAATGCATAAGGAATTCCATACCTGGTGACAATGTTGCTTTCCAAAAATTTAATGACATCATCCGCAGTACAAGTTTTGCTACTGATAGCCTCAGTCCATCTGGTACAATAATCAGTAATCGTTAGGACATACCTATGGCCTGAGGAAGACGGAGGATTGATCAGTCCTATGAAATCCAGGCCCCACTGTGCAAATGGGCGCTCTTCCATCACTGGCTACAACGATTGTGCAGCATATTTTTCTCTGTTGGCAGCAACCTGGCAAACATGACAACATTTAACATGATCAGCCATGTCCTTAAAAATTGTAGGCCAGTAATATCCTGCTCTGAGGATTGCATGTGTTGTGGCCAATGCTGATCCGTGTGCAGTACCAAACTTGTCATGTAACTCTGTTAAAACTTTATTTGCTTCTGGTTTCTCTAAGCATCTCAGGTATATTCCTTCATAATTCTTCTTAAACAAGGTTCCTCCCTTTATCATATACTTCTGGGATCTTATCTTTAAGGCTCTTCTCTGTGAGGCTTGCATTCTTGAAGGACATCTTCTGGTGATCAGGATGTGCTTGATGTCTGAATACCATTCCCTATTATCTTTCTCATTGATCACATACTGCTGACTGATGATGTTTGGATCAGTTTCAGATATCATCTGGCTCAGAGCTTGTCCTCTTACCAGCTTCATTAGTGTGATCTCCATGTCATATTCTTGTAATACAGTAATCCATTTGGCTCTTTTTTCACCAGGTTCACTCTGCATCAGCAGCATCTTCACCGCTGCATCTGGTACCACAGCAATCACTTTGCTTCTCAGTATATAATGTCTAAACTTTTTTACTGCTCTGACTAATGCAAGTGCCTGTCTTTCAACATCTACATATCTCAATTCAGCATCTTTGAAAGGACAGCTCATGAAAGCAATTGGTTTCTCTTCTTTCTCTTCATTTCTTTGAGTTAACACTGCTGCAGAAGTATGTTCTGAGGCAAATGAGTAGATGTAGAAATCTCTTGTATAATCTGGACTAATGAGGACAGGAGCATCTGAAATGGCTTTCTTTATATCTTCAAAGGCAGCCTTGGCTTCTGGTGTCCACTCAATTTGTGCATCTTTTTTCAACATGGCATTCAGTGGTCTGACAATCTCAGCAAAGCCGGTGATGAACTTCCTCACAAAATTTATCTTACCAAAATAAGATTTAAGTTCCTTTTTGCTTCCTGGAAGTTGTAACTTCATAATAGATTCCACCCTGTCAGGATCAATGATAATTCCATCTTCTGTGATCAGGTGGCCTAGTAATTTTCCTGTTGTGACTCCAAATATGCACTTCTTAGGATTCAACGATATTCCATATTCTTCACATTTCTTCAGTACACTTCTGAGATCAGCAACATGACTTCCCCTTTCCTTGGAGAATACTATCAAGTCATCCATGTAGATGACTATACATTTTCCTATTAAGCCTCTGAAGGCTATGTCCATTGCTCGCTGGAATGTAGCTCCAGCATTTATAAGTCCAAATGGCATACGTCTATATGCAAATATACCCCACTTTGTGGTGAAGGCAGTTTTTAATCTGTCAATTTTATCAACCATCACTTGGTTGTATCCTGAAAAACCATCCAAGAAGGACATCATCTTGGCTCCATTCACAATTTGTAGAACTTCATCCAAAGAGGGCAAAGGATAATTATCCTTTTCTGATGCTCTGTTCAGGTTCCTGAAATCTACACATAATCTGATGTCTCCATTCTTCTTTCTGACTAGCACAAGATTCGCCACCCAAGTGGAGTGCCTCACAGGAAATATTATCTGGGCATTTAACAATTTCTTGACTTCTTCAAGGATGATTGGCTCAAGCAGAGCATTGACTGGCCTCTTCTTCTGTCTGAAAGGTTTTGCATCTGGCTTGAGAGGTATAGTATGATTTATGACAGAAGTGTCATATGTCTTTAGCTCGTCATAAGTCCATGCAATTACATGTATGTAATCTTTAAGGGCCTGAGTTATTCCTTCTAACTCATCTGGTGTACAAACCTTACACAATAAGACATTTCTCTTGTCATCAGCTTGTCCAATATTCACCTGTGAATATTGACCTCCATTTGCCTTAGGCAGATCTTTATGTTTAAGCATATTATCTAGATCAAAGGCTCTTTCTAATTCAATCATACCTTTGGGAATTCTATTGCTAGGCAACTCTAATATCTCATCTTCTTCCCAGACATGATCTTCCATACCATTCTCATCTATAATCTGAGCTTCAAATATGTCTCTGTTTGATATGAAGTCCAGGATGTGCTGATCATCATCAAACACCTGGAGATTAGTCACATTGTCAGGTACTGAAGGTATTGACACCAATTCTACTGAAAATCTCTTTAGACCAGATATAGACAGCGGTTCCAACGTATTGGCGGCCTGGGCAAGTGCATCTGCCCTCTGGTTCTGTTCTCTTGGTACGTGAACGATATTAAAGGCATCAAAGTCTTCAATCAGGTCCCACACACGATGTCTGTAATTTGATAGCTTTCTGTAATTACAAGAGTAAATTCCTCTTACTTGTCTCACAACTAGTTCTGAATCTCCAAAGACATGCAAGATCTTCACTTTCTTCTTATGGGCAAACAACACTCCATGAATCAGAGCTTCATACTCTGCGACATTATTGGTGTAGGGGAACTGTAGTCTGTAAGCTGCTAAGTAGGACTTCCCTGATGGATCAATAAGGTCAATTCCTACCCTAGCACCTTGCTTGGATTTAGATCCGTCAAACCTTAAGATCCAAGGCTTATCTTCAGCAGGACATTTGTCTTCAGCAGGATATTTACTTGAACTTTCTTTCTTCTTTGCAGCTCTGGCTGCTGCTCCGCCTGATATCCACTTTAACTTGGGGATGTCATCCTCAAGTTTCTTCTTTCCTTTATTTGGTGAGCCTGATGGCTTTTCTGTTTTCTCTTCCATCTCAGCAGGAGGATGATGTTCAACACATACAGCTGCATGCTTCTTCAAAATATGTAAGCATAGTGAGCAAGTTGTTTCTAAGTGAAGTGCCTCATGCAGCCTACACCAACCTTTAATTAAAACCTCCTGGGGAGATTTACGCTGTTGTGTCATCTTTTCTATTTCTTTTACCAGAAATTCTTCGAACTTCGTGAGGTCACTGCCTTTATCTTCATCAGACAACTCATAATCTGATTCCATGAAGCAATCACTACCAGGAGTAATCTTTTCTTTTCTCGTATCATTTATCGGATCTGACACCAGGACCTCTTCTTCTCTCCGGATATGATCTTCATCATGATCTGTCGACTCTTCTGTTCCTGCAGGAGACAAATAAGAATTAATATCATCATCATCATCAAATGTAGCACTCACCTCGGAATATGATGATGATGCTTCACTATATGTTTGCTCCAGTATCATCATGTCTAAGCATGGTTCACAAGTCTTTTCTGAGTGTGCTTCGCTGTGTAATCTGCACCATCCATCAATCAAAATGTCATTAGCAAGTATATTCAATAATTGGCAACGTTTTACCTGAGTAGATAAATGCATCTCAAAATCTCTGAAGCGATCTATTTCATTCTCATTATCTGGATTATTATCAAATTCCATACTCGGCATGTCCTCATGATAATCATCATGATGATGATGATGAACATCCAGCATCAGGATCTCTTCTATTTTAACAGTTTGCGGCCTGATGTGATAAACTCCAGGTTCTACGTTCACATACATGATCTCATTTGTTTTGTTATATTCCGTGATCATATGTTTCATCCTAGGCTCAGCATCAATCCTGATCTGATTAGGTATACCTTTCCATGGTAACCACATGTGACTGAAGTCTGTGGACATATATCCGTTAAGCGTTTTAGACCAATCTCGGCTAAGCAACATCCCATATGTATCAGGTATGTCCACTACCTGAATGTCAATGTAATACTGTATCCTAGGATCAGATGCTAGCTGCATGTGAATGTGAGTTAGTTCTCCTATCACACTTACTTCTGTCTTGTCTAGTTGAGTGACCTTCTTTAAGGATTTAGCAGGATGCAGTCCTAATGCGTTACATATTGATAAAGGCATAACATTCGTTGAGGCTCCTGAATCAACCAAACAATTGTGCAAGTTCTTGCTGAACATTCTTATGGTGAGGAGAAATGGAGGTGATTCAGTTTTATCTCTATACAAGGTCATGTGGGAGGTTTCGGCAGCTTGGACTGTAGCTGACACTTTGGGCTTGATAGTATTATCTTTAACAGCATGCTCCTTGCCATTGGATTGACTTGAAAGATGATTATCCTCTTTAGGAGCAGGATCATCTAGTGACTTCATGAATGCCCTTTTGATGGCAGGAGTTTTCAGTAACTCCGATAAGGACAGGCTGATCTTGATTTTCTTCATTTCATCAGCCAAATAGCTGACTAACTTGTCAGACTCCTGAGGTGCATTTATGACTTTTGTTACTGTGTTTTGAGGAGACAAGTATTGAGCATTCACCTTAGGGAACCCAGGGTTATTGCTAGCCTTAGGATCAGGAGGTGTGTTGAAGTTGTTTGGAGGTAGAGATGATGTCAATGGTCCAGCAGGTCTGTTGGCACTACTTCTCAGGTTATAATTGTGCTTACCAGGGTATTGCTGCTGGTATGCATGTACTTCCTCATGCTCTCTTGCAGGTCCATTTTCATCCTCAAAGGGGAAAACATAGTTTGTTTCAAAGGTTAGGGCAGATTCCTCACAGGTCTGATCATAACTCGGGTGAGGCTGATTAGTGTATGTTTCTAGCACAAAAGCTGAGTCATATCCACAAGGAACTATCTCATTTCCTTCTACTTGAGGTGGATTTCCAGAAGTGTTAGACACTTCAGTCTGAAAGATGCTGGCAGCAATCCTAAATTGTGGACAATCTAATTCTGCATGTGCATTTGTATTGTGAATCCTACACCAATTGGTAAGGGCTGCTTCAGCAAGATTGACTCTGGTAGTCTGTTTGGCTTCACCACGAGGCTGATTGTCTAGGGGTGATGGTAATGAACCATTATTTGGCCTGGAGTTCCACACTCTGGGCTATCTAGGAGGATTATTATTGTTTCCACCATTATTGTTGAAGTTGTTGTTATATCCTCTATCAGGGTAGTTTGGTCTGTCATTGGAATAATTTCTATTCTGACCTGACTGCGAATAAAACCCTTGATTTCTCAAATGTGTTACTTCTGTGGTGAGTTTTCTGAGTTGAGCAGAAATTTCTTTGATTTCCTCCTCCTCTTGAGCTTTGGCCACTACATTTTCAGTCTGAGGCTTGAAAAAGGAAGATCCATGGTTATTGTTGGATAGATCGGTACCCTGAGGTGTCTGAGCATGTGCAGGATATTGTGGCAATTGGCTATTTCCATTAGGAGGAGGCATAATACTCAATGGAGGTACTTGCAAAGGTGCAGGCATGACTGTTGGGGGTATCACTGATCCATTAGGATATTGTGCAGGATATTGTGAAGGATAAGCTACAGGATATGGTGCTGGATATTGTGATTGCACGCCAGGCAAAGTAGGGAATACTATATTTGGGGTAGGAGCAGGTATCAACTGCTGATTTACCTTGATAGCTTCTTGAAAAGCTCCTGTCAAAGTAGTGATCTCAGGATGTGTTCTCCTGATGAACATGGAAGTTAATGGATCCAGGGCTGAATAATAGATACTCCTGGCAGCAGCATCAATCACCACATATGGGGCAACTAGCTTGGACAACATTTTCTGGAACCTAGCATTGAAATTAGCAATAGGCTCATTCTCAAATCTTTTGATTGTGGAAAACATGTGGTAATTCATGGATGGATCAATAGGGACTTTGAACCTGTCAAGAAAGGCTTTCTCTAAGACAGCCCATGAACCGACAGAAGCTTGGCCAAGACTGATGAACCAATTATAAGCCTCTTCCCCTAGGGAAAAAGGAAATAATCTGCACACCATGTCCTGATGTTCTATTCTAGCTCTACAGCACGCTTCTTTAAATGTCCTGATATGATCATCAGCATCTTGATAAGGATGATACTTTGGACAAAGTTTGTCCGGATTCTTTGGTAACTCATGATATGCAGTAAAAGTCAAGGGTGACTCCGCTGCAAAGAAAGACATTGCAGCCTGAGGGGGCTGAACTGGTGGTGCAGTTGGCTGAGGTTGAACTAAAGGTATACCCTGGGTTTGAACAGGAGGTGTTGCGGATATACCGGAAGGTATTTGCAAACCGACAGGGGTCACAGGAGGAGATCTCAGTGAAGCTCTAGACGCGCTTGATCCTGGAGTATGGTGAATGTCTACAGTCCTAGGTTTGAAACCTCTAACAGGCAATTCTTCAAAAACTTCACTAGGTCTAGACCTGGTATTTATCCTGTAAGCCAGGATTTCTCGATTTGGGGGCAAATTGGCTAAAACTTTGCAAATATTGGTTAGATTTCACTGGATGAGGTGATATTTGCGGTCAAATTACAAATCAGACTGGATATTTACGAAATATTTGCGAAGACACTGCAAATGTGACAGGATATTGGGATATCCTGACCCGTAACACAAGATCTCGAGTGCCTAAGGCCTAAAAGTCTCAAAGTTTGAACAAATTTACGTATCTTTAGCCGATATTAGTGAATTCATAGAGATCTACTGTAAAGCTTGCACTATTTATGTGAGATCTGGAAATCTTTACATAGAATGTGCATATACAATCTTTTCACAGTAAATATTTACGTAATTTACTAAAATTCATAGACGATCTGAGGGTACCTTACTCTATGCGTCATCAAACCTGAAAATACTGATGATGAGCGTGATCTTCCGGACGGGCCCTCCTTCTAGCGCCAATTTATGTTGCGTTAGGAGTGAGGGGCCTTTAGATATGTTTGCAAGATTTAAAGCGGGCTGCTATACTAAGGCAGGGGGTATCACGTCAATTGAACTGGATTTCTTCACTGAGAAACAGCTCATGCCCTCCTTCTAGCGCCAATTTATGTTGCAATAGGAGCGAGGGGCCTGCATAAAAATGAATGATGACTAAAGCAATGGCGTCTTTTCCAGTTCTGCCCTCCTTCTAGCGCCAATTTATGTTGGTCATGATGTTAGTCATAAACAAACATAGAATAAAAGTTACACAACAACCTTTACTCATCTTGAAAGATACGATGAATTCAGAGAATGCATGATCCCAAGTCTCCGTTGATTAGGTCTTAATCTACTGACGTTACTCAGTGGTTGATGTGTGTTGCTGTTTTCCATTCAGGGGCCTTACGTATTTCTGCAAAGTTCATCATCATTTCTTCAAATATCCTGCCCTATATGCCTGCTCTGCATAAATCTCCAACAATTCTACCTCTGTACTGTGAATTTAGTCAAATAATGTGCCTACAGGCTGATATTTGCATGATTTCTACCATTATTTATGATTCTTTGCATGATATTTTCAATACTACATGCATTTAACTCAAATATGCTAATGATTTTCAGTTACCTACGGGATTTCAGCATATTTCTCTATTGTTTGCTTAAGATTATCAGTTTATTTGCAATTGTGATAGTGAGATGCTCTGAAATTGAAAGAAATTAAAGGAAATGCTTCTAATTAAGTTGAACCTTTAGCTTTTGATCCACATACATGCTTGATACTGTCATTAGGAGAAGAAATCAAACCATATGTTCACCAGGACATTCCACAGCTAGATACAGTTGATGCAAACTTCAGAGGATAATGAATGAAAACAATACATGCAACATGATGAGCACTCCAAGGGATGCAGCAAATCAAAGCACATATCCAGAATTCAGACATAGATTACTCAAGATTTACGAAGATTTGTAATCAAAATACTCTTCCCTTTCATTAAGTATGCAAAAGACATGTACATATACATCAGCTTTGAAATAAGTCTTGAATACTTCAGCAATCAAATTTCAATTAAGTTTCGAATGAATATAACAAGGCATTCCACCACCTTTTATAGAATAAGGTGAGGAATCCGTTACAAAAGATCCACGGATCTGATTTATCAATACAAATCAACGGTCATCACTTCATGACTTGTCAATATTACAAAAAGGCACAAGTTGCCAGCTGGCAACTATCTATACTGCATATGCAAAATATTCCCCTTCATGATGTATCTTCATCATGC
Organism: Cunninghamia lanceolata; assembly: GCA_027924645.1. Lineage (NCBI taxonomy): Eukaryota > Viridiplantae > Streptophyta > Pinopsida > Cupressales > Cupressaceae > Cunninghamia > Cunninghamia lanceolata. The sequence continues at coordinate 1,120,273 of BSBN01001513.1, read as the reverse complement.
TCTTCATCTGATGCACGCGGGTCATCATCATGTGTATCGCTTTCTGAATTTTCGCTATCCGGATGATGACGCTGCTGCATATGGGGCTGCATGTTGCTCTGGATCTGTTCGTATGACTGCACAACTTGGTCTATTCCTCTGCCATCTTGAGTCTTTGCCTTGATAATGGCGTGCTTGTGTGCCTCATACTTATCCTTGCTGTTATCTAGCTTATTTTTTCTGTCCTGCAGTGTCTCATTATAGGTCTCCATCTTGACCTTGATCCTCATCATTTTATTTATTATCTCTTCTGTCAAGTGGACTAGCGGACCATCATCTTCCACTTGGAAGTTATTACGCAAAGCCTTGAGGGCAGAATCTTCATCTTGATTCTCTATCTTCCCTTCCAGCTTGCCCTCTAATGTTTCGAGCATGTCTGCTTCAATGCCCATTAAATCACGTAGCCTCATGCTGATCTCCCTCAGCTTATTATTGCATCTCTTGAGGACTCCGCATTCAAATTGCACATCCTTATACCAGATATCCACTAATAATGCAGTATTATTATTCAATACCTGCTTACTGATAAGCAGTTGTGGATTTATCTTCCTTATTTCGTCCAACAGGCTGAGGACTTTCTCTAGTTGATAAGACCTTCTTCTGGTCTGCATCTGCAATTTATCCACCTTAGCCTTGGAGTCACTCAATATGCTCCATCTTTTCAAAGAACCTTTCATTATTTCAATGGCATCATCCAATGTGGATGACACCCATTTTCTTATTACGGAAACCTCATGTTTCATGAGGTCCAGTCTATTTACCTCTTCCTGAGAAATGGCAGTCAATGGGACTGCAGCTTCACTTGTAGTATCCTCAGGATTGGTCAAGCCTTTAATGTATGCATGCAACTGAGCAATGTGCTCTTTATGTTGCTTATTCTTCTCTTTCTCTCTTTTCACTTTCTGAATCAGAGAGTCAAGATATCCTTTCCCTCCTGACCTTCCTGCTCTTCATTGGCAAAACCCAAATCAACTGTGCTTATCTGGAATTCATCCACAGTGATTTTGCCTTTCTCTTTCTCTACCGTAGGTACAGCAATTTGTGCGGTCCTTCTCCCTGTCGCCGGATCTCTTTTGATGGCCGAAGTCATTCTGGCCTTCCTCCTGGGTTTTATTATATCTGCGGCGAATAGGGTGGAGACATCGAACTCTTGAATCTCCAGCTCCTCCTCAACATTTACCTCCTTTTCTAACCATGGAGGCACCTGATCATGCTTTTCAGCATCATGATGCTGTTCACCTCTATCTCCCGTTTCCACCAACAAGCGTTGTGGAGATGGTGACTTTTCGTTTTCTGGCTCTTGATGCTCACCTTGCTGCGTATCCTATGGTGCCTCCTCCTGTTGAGGAACTTCCTTTTCTGGGGGAGCATCTTCTCCGTGTGGGGAACCTGGCGGTGTACCTGTATGTGGATCATGATGATCATGATCTTTCTCCATCCTTTCTTCACCTGTCCCCAGTTCTTCCTCCTGTGGAGGTTGGTCATCCTCCTTTTGTTTTTCTACTTCTGGTGGTATGTCCACCACCTTTGATATTGTAGGATCTGCCTGAGGTGATGGCATCTGTTCCGCAGCGGCTATCTGTTCTGTACCTGCAGCATCCACCTCTTGTGCCTTATCAGCAGGATCCTCTATCGCTTCATTCTTCTCATCATCAGCCTTTGCTTCTTGGACCTCTACTATAGCAGGTCCTGCTGATGTATCTTGTAGGCTTTGTTGGCCTGATTCAAGAGCGTGGCTTTCTGTTTCTGCCATCTCTATCTCTTCTATTAAGTGGCCCTTATCAGGTGATCCTGCTGGCTGTTCAGGACTTGCATCCTGCTTCTCTATTAAGTCTACCACTGCAGGACTTGTCACCTCAGCGATCAATGTATCCAGCCCTATGTCCTGAGCTACCTGCTTTGGGCTCTTCTCTGGTTCTGGGCTCTTTTCTCGCTCCGCTTCTGCTTGTTTCATCTCCTCAAGCATTGATTGGACAGATGGAGGCTTGTGAGGAGTCACACTGATGCCAGCAGCCGCAAGTGTTTCCATTTCTTGTGCAGCTACATCCTGCACCACCTCATCATCAGACAAGTTTATTGTCTCGTCTAGCGAGACATGCTTTTCTGCTTGTGCCTGAGATGTTTCCTTTTGTTGCTCTTCTGCAAGTTCTGTTTTGAACTTGACAATGGTAGGAAGTGGAACATTGTGCTGAAGTTCCTTCTGCACTTCACTACCTGCCCCTTGTAATTGCACTAGGGGTTGACTCATCTCACCTCTCATGGAGGTTCTTGGTTTCTTAGGTGTGGTAGGAACCAACACCTGTGGAGCTCTCCTCTTTCTTCTGATTATCAATGGAGCTTCCTCCTCTTCTTCAGGCTCTTCCTCCATGAGGATATCCTTGCCTGGTTGTCTGGATGATTGACCCACTTCTTGGGTCTCTGTGGTTCCAGCCTCTGCTGTCTTGGCTTTCTTGGGCTTTGGAGGAGAATCTGATTCTGACCCTGATTTGGCTATCTCCTCCGCTGTGAATATTGCCCTGTCAACTATGACCCCTTTGGGTCCCTTTTCCACCTTCTTGCCCTTTGTGGCCCTTTTGCTAGGTTGCTGTGGTGGAGGGGTCCTCTCTCCCTTAGTCTTCCGCTTCTCCAGCAGGAAGTCATCATATTCATCTGTGGGGATGTCCTGCCCCTTCTTCTTGCTATCTATTGTGATGGCAACACCCTTTTTCTTCAATGCCTCTACCTGTGCATCTACCCAAGCTTGGGTCAAGTGTATGGTTTTGACAAAGAATGGGTCCAAGGACATATCCTCCTGCATGGTGAGGTTAGGGGCAGAAATGGTATCATTGTAGATCTTCTTCTGCTCGTATTCATCTGCCATGATCCTGCCGTCATCACTCTTCAGCTGCTGAGGGAGGGAGATGCAGTCGAATGTTCTAATCTGGTTCAGAGTTAACCTCTGATACCTCCTCCTCCTGGCCTCTGCCTCATCTTCGCAGTCAGCCCAAAAATCTTCTAGGTGCCTTTGGTGAATAGGCTTTCCTAGGATCTTCTGCATTCGGCCGTAAGGATCATATGGTCTTGTTACTAGGAAGGGCAGTAAATTCATCTTGTTCAGAGTGACCATCACCTTCTTAATATTGTCAGAGTCAGGGCACATGTAGTTGCCGATGCTGACTGGGAACAAGATTGGTGGCAGCTTCTTGGCATCCTTATACGTCTGTATGATGGTGGAGCCCTGCCTGATAAATTCCATTAAAACTACTGCATCTGTAGGATGCCTTGGCAGCATCAGGGGATGCCCTTCAAAACCTTCTATCCTGATGTAGGAAAAGGTGGCAAATTAGATGTACCATGCCCCATGCCTGTATACTGCCTCCCGAGCTTCCATGCTCAGTCTTTTTGTCCTGTCATCTTCCATGGTCCTTACCAGATGCATAGAAAATGTATCATTGACCAATTTGTAGTCCTTGATATATTTGGTTCTTTGCAGCTGGGGATGATGATCCCATATATATGCTGCATTCGTGCCTGTTAGCTTTCCATCTGTGACCAGGGCATCAAAAGTGCCTCTATATGCATAGGAATAAACAACATAGGAGGTCATGTAAAAGGCACAATCTGAACCTCCCAGGTTCAGCAGCTGCTCATGTAGAGCATCACTTATGATTTGGCCCCACAGTGGCTTGATGTCTGCATATAGGCACATCATTATTATGCCGTACATCCAGTCTCTGACTTCTCCAGTATCAGGCTGGCCAGTCACCCTGTTCATTAGGGCAATCACATACTGATATTCTTCATTAAAATCAAATTTGAACATGCGCACAGGGAGCTTGGCCGCTGCATTATATGTGCTGTTCTCGGCCCGCCAAGCATACATGTTCTTTCTGGCCGTCTTCTTGTTGGCCTCATATTCTCTTTCAGACTTCTTCAAGTCTACACTCTTTACCTTGCTGCCCATTGGCAGTCCAAATGTTTGGGATAGACCTTTGATGGATAGGTCTGCATACATTCTCCCATGCTTCACCACCTGCCTCGTCTGAGGGTTGTAATTCCGGGCGCACTCAATAACCAGCTCCGGAGACTCCATGGAGTAGGGGAAGCCAGCAGCGTTCCACATACCTGATACAAACACAGCGTCCAGCACCGGACTCTTATCCTGCCCATCATTCAGCTTGGCTGACCAAGCCTCCAGGTTGGTACTCCCCTGATGGGTGTCTGTAATTGCCCCAAATTTAAACAGGACCCCTCTTTGAGAAGAGAACATAGGCCTGCTGAATTCTTCCTGACACTTGACTAAGCGTTTTTCAGCCATGGGTACCTGCAATTAACAACATTTCTTCTCACAACGGGATATGCATGCATACATACTGCAAATATCATGCTTATTGTATCAATTCTACATTACTTACTTGCATGGATACATAACCAGAACTTTCAATCATTATTTAAAAACAACGTGATGAGGGTTTCAGTTCACTTACCTGGTTATGCAGATTTCTTTCTATACCAGTATATCTCTAAGACGCTCTTGATTCTGCTGCTGATCACCTTCCTCCTTCAGTTTATGAGCTCCAGTCACGCAACGGTAGCTGTTATGCAGAAATGGAGGCTAGTGCTCTGTAAAACAATTTTAACGCAGGTAAATGTAACAATGGCGGTTGAATTACCTTTTAACCTCGCAGTTAGGGTAAACTTAGGGTAACTCTGACAAGTTAGATCGTAATCTTTGATCATTCGTGCAAAAACTCAGGATCTCGCCAGACGTTTCGTTGGGTTCCGGGATCGGCGGGAATCACCTACCATATCTACGCGCATTTAATGGCAATGGCGGCAAAAGGAGCGGGGGATATCCATATGACATGATATCATGAGGGCAGGATGATATTTCACAAATATCAGGTTGAGTTTCAATATCATCCTCCCTAGTATTGAAATTGTTATTGCGACAAAATTCAGGTGACAACGCACCTTTGTTTACACTTTAGCACATCAGGAGGATATTTCGGTCTATCGGGTGATATTCCAAAATATGATGATGATCTTCAAACTTACTCATTCTCTTCTTTGAATATCGGGATGACGTCATCATGATATTTGTTCTTTGTATTGGAAATGTCTCATGACGTCATCGTCATATTAAGTGAACATGATCATGTTTACAAAAATATCCTGTCGAAATGTAAATATGATGATGATGTCATCAGGATGTTTGTTTCTTTGTTTATCGGATTCAGATGATGTCATTAGGATGTTTGTTAAGGGTGATATTTTGCATCAGGATGATATTAACGAATATCGGGTTACTTTCAAAATATGATGCTCGCTATACAAAAGACCGTTCGACGGGGAAGACTTACTATCACATAAAGTTGACGTCCAGATATTTGAACCGCAGGATATTATTGGGGGGAAGTTTCAAATATGATGATGATGTTCTTCACACAGCATAACTAAGGTTATAAAATATGACCATCCTTTTGCGAATATCAGGTTTGACCAAGACTTTGACTGTTCATAACTCTCACATCCTGATGACTATCAGGGTGATGTAAAAAGCAAACCTGCATGAATTTTAATTCTCTTTCAGAATATCTGGTCATATATATGAAATACGAATTTTGACAGACTGACCTCATATTGGGGCTTACCTCATCTTGACTCCACATGATGATGAACATGACTGATTTTACCAAACCGCCAGAAAGCAGACAACACAAGCCAAAAGAAAAGTTGGGTCCCTGTTTTGCCAAGTCAAAATGGGGCGTGTTTTGTAACCACACAACACCAGGCAGATAGGTGATTCACCGATGCATTGGGTGTTCCCAATGGCATTTGTTTGGCTGTTGGTGTATCGGTGAGAGTATGGTCTCTCGGCGAGGGATCTTTTTCTTGCTCCGATGACTTAGGTCTCACCGATGCAGGATGCAGGGTTATTTGAAGGTATGTTTGTGATCATTGGGGTGATCGGTTGTGTCGGCGAGCTTCATTCTTGTTGTGCCGATGGTCTATGTCTTGGCGACGAGTGTGTTTTGCCTAGCCATCAGAAGTGACTTGTATGATCGGGTGGACTGTGGAGTGCTTGGCTGATGTGATTTTCTTCCCGATCAAGGGACATCGCTGTGACATGGTCTTTCTCTGGCCGATGATGGAGTTGATGGTGGTCTTCGGTGTGATTTATACTATCGGCAGAGCAGTTTCTTGTTTGGCCGACTGTGGATGTTTGGCCGATGAGCTGGTCATCAGCGTGTGTCTGGCTGACGGAGATGGGAGGCCGATATCTATTGGCGAGGCTAGTAAGATCGGCCAGAGGAATTTCAAGTTGGCTGATGGCGTGGGTCTGGCCGACGAAGGGGCAGGGCCTAGCCTGTTGATGTTTCGGTGAGAGTTGGTCTGTCGGTGAAGGAGCTTTTGGCTAGGCTGATGGTTCTTCTCTGGCCGATGGGGATGTTGGAGGCTTTCAGGAGTTGTTCATCAGCGTGATTGGCTGTGTCAGCCGAGGGGTTTTTTGCTTGGCCGACGATATTGGTCTGGCCGATGGTGGTGGGATGGTAACTGCTAACGGGGTGCAAGCTGGTCATCGGAGAGACTCATACTATTGGTGGAGATCTGAAGAGTTGGCCTGATGGTGCATCTCTGGCCGATGGAGGGGATTGTGATGTAGCGGTTGGCAGGACAATTGAGGTCGGCAGGAGATTCGTGGGCTTGGCCGATGGTGTTGATCTCGGCGATGGGCTTTGGGTGAAGGAGCGTGTGTCGAGCGTGGCAAAAGCGCTCGACACCTATTATGCAAGTGACTATGCTTTTAAACTACTAAGGTAGTCTCCTCACCGTGCATGTGGGACTAATCTCCCTATATAATTTGAAACTGCGATAGAACGTGTTTTGGCGGGAATTTCTTTTTTGATGTGCTGCGACAGTTTTCAAGCGGCCGCGGGTGGTTGAGCCATCAATGGCGACTGTAGCAGGGGCATGGGTGAGTTGTTGAACAGTCATGTACCCAATTTTTGGCATGAGGACTTCCAGATGGTGGCACAGGGCTCGAGGCCACCATTGTCTACTTTCTGTCTCTGTAGCAATAAATTTTGAGTGCCATTCCTTTGAAGGATCTGTATCTGGCGGATTTTTGTAAAAGCCTTGTAATTAATTGCTGTGGTACACTTTCTGGCTGATATAAGCAGACTGTGTTGCCATTGTTTAGGTTGTTGAAAGTTGAACATTTGGCTCTGTAATACAATACAGCTGATTTGGTTGCTCTGTACAGCAAAACCTGTGAGTTTATGTATCTCTTGTTGTACGTTTTTGCATGAATCCACTGATTTCATGGTTAATTCTATATGAGAAATGCTATGTTAGCATGTGTTTTGTTAATTCTATCTCCAGTATTGCATGTATCTTTCTTCTGAGTCTGGATATTTAAGCAATGTTTGAGACTCTAGAACATAGAATTCCTGTGTTGAATGTCCGATCTCTTAACTTCTGCTCAAGGGGTAGATTAAATTGTTCTCAGATTGAATGTTGGGAAGGGTATACTGCAATAGGGATGCCATAAGTATAGATAGCTTAACACTCTATATTGGGAGATATCTGTAAGGTAGGTATCATATGTATCCCCCTGAAATCCAGTTTTAGTTGTTCATGCATATCATTCACAGGTGTATGTCTACTGACTCCAGGCCCTGGATAGGCACCAGTCTTGCTTTGTGTTTGTGTTACAACCATGTCTAGCTTTGCATCCAAACTTAAAATCAAAATCTAAATCTAAAACAATCTTTAGGACATTAGAATTAGTTTTAGGATCCTCAGTCCTTTGTCTACAACTGCAAATAGGCCCAAAGCTAGCCCCTTTGCTCTTATCTTTCAGTTTTGGTCTACTTACATGAGGACTTATCTACTTTCTGTCAGCATCCTAGCCTTTGTATGTATATCCTCATGGATGTTGAGTAGGGAATACCCCCCTAGGTTTTGCAGAGCCTGAAGAAGAAGAGGAGATAAAATATAGAGTCTATCTCCTACACTGTTGGCCCCTAGCCCAGAGATCCTGTTGATCATTGATGGCTACCTTGTAGGGAAATCTGGGAATAAGCATCCAGTCTGGGAAAAAACCAACAGAAATTGGCGACTCTGCTGGGGACGGTGATTTGAAAATTGTTATTTTTGTCCTCCCTGGTGAAATATCTGTGTGCCCATCTGAGTCACCAATAGAAATTGGTGACTCCGCTGGGGAGTTTGTGAAAGAACCCTGATTTTCAAAAGAAAACAGTTCCTAGTAATAGGTGGCGACTCCGAAGTAATCTCCCAACCGGTCAAAGTAAAACTTATATGTAGGGGAGAAGATCCCAACAAAATCCTTTATTTGAAGAGTTACCAGTAACAAGAAGAATGATGTATAGAAGAAAGGGAGCTATCTCAGTTAGTCATGAGGGTTCCCCCAGAAAAAATGATGATATGCAAGATAACCCTAGGCCATCAGGACAGCATGTGCCTTACTTTTCAAATGCAGAAGATGATATTCAGGGTGCATATGAGAGGCAACAGGGTGGTAGCGTGAGAATGAGGTCAGAGGTGTTCCAAGAACGCCCATTTCTAGACCCTAGTGAAAGGTTTGAAGAGGCAGAGTCTCTGAGGGATGATGAAGATGAAGATCAGAATATGGTAAAACCATCCTCCTCTAGGCCTAGCGAGGAAGAACTAGCTGATGAAATTAGGAGCTTAAGGGCTGAGTTCGAATATCAGCAGGCAATAACAATCAGAGATGACCTGAGGAAGAAAGTGCAAGCTTTAAGGGCTGCCCAAAATAATTCAATTCCTACCCTTGAGAATGCAAATGTGCAGAGACATCAACAGAGAAATGAAATGCAACATCAGCATAATGATGAGAGACAAAATGTGAATGATGCTAGGATACCACTGAACAATGTAAGAAATCAAAATGCAAACAGAAATGTTAATATTAATCAGCTTGACAGACAGCCCATGCAGTTAGATAGATTCAGACAGCTGGTATTTGATGGTATTCCTGGGTATCCTAACCCCATTGACAAGCATCTAAGGCTGCAGGTGCCTAAATTTTTAGGAAACAACACAGTGTCAGGAGAAGATCATCTAAAGGCCTTTCAAAATGTCATGGATAAATTTGAGGTTGAACATGAGGATGTTTTCATGAAGTCATTCATGCAATCTTTAGTAGATGAGGCAAGGGAATGGTATAGGAATCTGCCTGACCAGAGTATTTCATCATGGGATGATTTTAAAAGGATGTTCAAGGAGCAATATGGTGACAAAACTGACCCTAGCTTTTTTGTAAATGAGTTTACCAGTATCACTAAAGGGTCAAATGAGCAGGTTGCAGATTTTAATGCAAGATTTACTAAAGTGTTAAACAAATTGCCACATCACATGAGGCCAAATGAACCTTATGTGCATAATATTGTATATCAACGCCTTTGATGCAAAAACTACATATGGATTAAGAGATAAAAGTCCTGCTACTATCAGGGATGCTTTCAGAATTGCAGTAAATATTGAGAACAACAGGAAAGCATCAGGCAAGACTAACAGAAGGGATGATGTGAAAATTCTACAGAATCCAAACAAGCCTCAGAACACTCAAGGTAATACATCTGCCCTTGAAGATAAGATAGACAAATTGGCAAATGTTGTTAAGGACCTAAGCTACAGACTAACTAGAAGTGAAAAAGAGATAGGTCCTAATAGGCAAGTCTATCAAAGGCAGGAAAAGAGGCCATCATTGCATGATATGCCTTATAATACCAATTGGCATAATGGTAAGCCTATATTCCCACATAACAACACAAATCAGAGGACTCAATATGTCAAAGAAACTCCTGATCCTCTAAAGAAAGCTGTAAATATTGTTGATGATACTCCATGGTGTATAATTTGTCAGATGCCACATTCACAGTCACAGTGCATGATTGCTCAGTCCTTGTGTGATAATACTACATCTTGTAATGAATGCAATGAGCCACATTATGTGCAAGATGATGATGTTAATATGATGTCCACAAACAATGGATACCCCATTTATGACGCTGATGAGAGTACAGATGATGGAATTCAGGCCTGTCAATAGGACTTTTATGATGAAGGTAATGAAGAGAGCTATGTGTATGCTCAGAGCTCGCATAATTTTCTGAGTAACTTACAACGACCTTCTGATGAGGAAATTAGGGCCTTCACAGCTGCAGCAGTTGCCCAAGTTAAGAGTAACTACAATCTCAGGGGTAAAGCTCAGATAAGCAGCTTGCGTCAACCAGAAGATGTTTCTGTAGGTTAGCTAGTGCATGGTCATAAAGGAATTGAACCACAAAAAGGCAGTGGGGTAATAATAAACAAAATTTTAGACATAGAACAGGTCATGAATCTCAAGGACCAGAAAATAGAATCCCTCAGGTTGAAGATCAAAGTAAGGGTTCCCAAGACAAGAATGATGATCAGGGAAGTATGAAAGTAAAAGCTAAATCAGTTTAGGATAAAAACAAGATTGTGGAGCAAGCTACAACTGTTATACAAAATTATGCTCCATTTGATATAGCTCAAGTCCTCTCCCAGGTAAAAGTCTCTGTTCCACTTATGGAACTGATGAAGGTTGAAGAGATCAAGAATAAGACAATATCCCTAATTTTAGGGGTGCCTTTTCAAGCTAAACAAAATGTTCAGATCCAGGGTGAGAAGCATGTCATGTGTAATGAAGAAGATGAGGCTCCTGAAGTCTATTTAGGAGTGACTATGACAAAGTGTCCTTCACAAGTGGAACCATTTTATGTATCCCTAGTTATAAATGAAAAAATAATCAGAAATTGTATGCTTGACTCTGGAGCATCTACAAATGTCATGCCTTTGGCCATCATGCAACAAGCTGGATTGAAAATTGACAAGGCATGTGGAAAATGTTACGCTATGGATGCCAGAGAGGTACCGGTTATTGGAATCATGAAGGATGTAGATTTCAAACTGGCAGCATTTCCTGAAAAGAGATATAAAATGAATATAACAGTGGTTGACATCAAGCCATAGTATGGTATGTTGCTGTCAAGAAGATGGGCTACGCTAATTGGTGGAAGTATGCAGCTGGACCTGTCATATGCCATGATTCCAATGAATGGCAGGGATGTTAAGCTAATTAGAGAACAAAGATCATCAGAGACAGTGGAAGACCAAGAAGCAGAGGAACATATATGCTTTGTAAACACTTACTATGATAACTTCAAGGTTGTCTCAGATGATAGAGAAGATAAAGAGAAAAATGTCTGCAGTAAAGAGCTGGACCAGCACGGTCTGTGGACCATGTATTTTGATGGAGCTTGTGCAAAAGAAGGCTCTGGAGCTGGAGTTGTTTTCCTGTCTCCAACTGGTAAGCTCCTCAAATTTTCTTTCTTGCTGAGGTTTGTTTGCACAAACAATATTGCAGAATATGAAGCTTTAATCTTAGGCCTAAATATAGCTCTCAAACATGGAATCAAGTTGCTAAGAGTATTTGGGGATTCTGAGCTGATTGTATCCCAAATTAGAGATAGGTATGCTTCAAAAAACAAAAGATTGAAACAATACAAGCATGCTGTTTGGGATACCATTGAACTATTTGATGCATTTTCAATAGGCTGGGTCGAGAGATCAAAGAATGTTATGGCTAATTTCTTAGCTAATGTTGCAATAAGGCCAGATGACATCACTCTGTCAGATGTTACAAATGTAGAAGTTAAAACCAAGACTGCAGTACTAGAAAATATATGCAGTTGGCAAGTGTTTAATGATGATAGGGATTTGTTAAAATTTTTGCACTGCATAGATGAATGTGAGAATCAAGAAATTGATTTCCAAGCTTTTGTACAAACTATAGATGGAAAAGAAACTCTTGTGGGAAAAGAGATAATTCAATTGAAGACTAATAAAATCCCTAGAGGGTTAGTAGCTTTGGAAAGAGCTTTTGACAGTAGAGACAAATTGGTCACAAGGACATCTCCCACAAATAAGGAAGATTTAGAAGAGATAAATTTGGGGACGAAGGTATACATTGGTAAACAGCTCAAACCACACATCATGAGTATGCTGATTGCATTACTGAAAAGGTATAAACATGTTTTTGCTTGGTCATATGAGGACCTAAAAGCCTATAGGGAAGATCTATTCCAGCATGAGATCCCATTGAAGCCTGGAGCTAAGCCATTCAGATAGAGGCAAAGACCTATTAATCCTACCTTAGCTCCAAAAATGCAAGAAGAGCTTAAAAAGCTTAGGGAAGTTGGAATAATTGTGCCAATCAGACATTCAACTTGGGTGTCTAACCTTGTCCCAGTCAGAAAAAAGAACGGTGATATTAGGCTTTGTGTTGATTTCAGGAACTTGAATGTATCCTCTTTAAAGGATAACTATCCACTGCCTAATATGGAAGCTATGTTGCAGAGAGTGACTGGTTGTGAACTCTTATCCATGATGGATGGATTTTCAGGTTATAATCAGGTGAAGGTAAAGGAATTAGAACAGTATAAGACTGCCTTCACCACTCCATGGGGAACTTATGTATATGTTAGAATGCCATTCGGATTAACAAATGCAGGTGCTACATTTCAAAGAGCAATGGATGTTGCTTTTGTAGGGTTGATTGATTCAATCCTGGCTGTATATCAGGATGACCTGACTGCATATTCAAAGAAGGAAGAGCAACATTGTTTGCATCTAGAGCAGATTTTCATAAGAGCACTAGAGTATGGTATTTCTTTAAATCCAAGAAGTGTGCCTTTGGGGTAGTTGAAGGAAAGCTCTTGGGACACATTGTTTCCAAGGATGGAGTTAGGATAGATCCAAAGAGAGTGGCTGCTATTGATAGAATTCAAATCCCAAAAACTGTAAAAGGAGTTTAGTCCTTCTTTGGACAGATAAATTTTGTTAGGAGATTTGTTCCCAACTTTGCAGAAACCACAAGGAACATTTCCAAGATGATGAAGAAGGATGCGACTATCAACTGGGAAAGTGAAGCAATAGAATCATTTCAGAGTATCAAAGAGGTAATCAAGATGGCCCCTGTTCTTAAATCTCCTAATTTTTCTAGGCCATTCCAAGTATTTTCATTTGCTTCCTTTCACACTGTTGCTGCATGTTTGCTACAGAAAAATGAAGATGGTTTTGAGCAGCCCATAGCTTTCTTCAGTATGTCCTTGCAGGCTTCTGAGTTGAAGTATGATATTATGGAAAAACAGGCATATGCACTAGTCAGAGCCATCAAAAGTTTTAGACCATACCTGGTAGGATCACATGTAATTGCATATGTACCCCATGCAGTAGTCAAAGACATATTCACTCAACAGGAGGTGACCGGAAGAAGGTGCAGATGGATAAACAAACTGCAAGAGTTCAACATAGACATACAAATTACCAAGTTGGTAAGAGGACAAGGATTAGCCAAGATGATGGCACAGTCAAACTTGGAAGTATGCCAAGTTAATGCAGTCCAAAATGAGAGTGTAAATGTATCAAGATCTGAATGGTACAAGGATATTATCTACTACTTGCAAAATCTGAATTGTCCTTCCCATTTCAGTGATAGTCAAAAGAGGACTTTAAAGTTACATGCAATCAGGTATGTTATTGTTCAAGGTGAGCTATACTAGAAAAACCCTGATGGTGTGCTGCTGAGATGTGTGGATGAAGATGTGGCTAACAATGTTTTGATTGATATGCATAAAGGATTGTGTGGTGGACATTATACTGCCCAAACAACAGCTCATAAGACTCTCAGAGCAGGATATTGGTGGCCCACTCTCTTTTCAGATGCACAAAGGTTAGTAAGGAAGTGTGACCCTTGCCAAAGATTCTTAGGAAAATTGAGATATGATGGTGCTTTACCCCTCAAAACTGTAACTGTGGATGCTCCATTTCAGCAATGGGGAATTGATTTCATAGGGGAAATTGTAGACAAGTCAAGTGGGGGACACAGTTGGATTTTAGTGGCAACTGATTACTTTACCAAACGGATTGAGGCCATTCAAACTAAGAGAGCTACAAGTAAGGTGGTGATGGATTTCATATTGGAAAATGTTATCATCAGGTTTGGAGTACCATTCAAGATAGTCACTAATAATGCTATGTGTTTCAGATCAGGTGAATTTGTTGATTTTTGCAACAAATATGGGATCAATCTATCATATGCATCACCATACCACCCACAAGGAAATGGTCAAGCAGAATCAAGCAATAAAAGCATCATGAAAATTATCAAGAGGATACTGGACAAGAACAAGAGAGCTTGGGACTCAAAATTAAAGTTAGCAATATGGGCTAACAGAGTGACAGTAAAAAAGGCTATTGGAATGTCACCCTTTGAGGTTGTATATGGTGCATCAGCCAGGTTGCCCATAAACAATCTCCTACCAGTTTACAGATTCATCCAGGAGAATGATGAGGAGATTGAAGACTCCATGACAGAAAGAGTGAATCAGCTGGTTGCATTGGGTGAGAATAGAAGGAAAGCACACCAGATTAACCTAAAGAGACAACAAGATATGAGATATCAGTTTGACAAGAGAGCTACAAAAAGGAAGTTTCAAGTCAATGATCTGGTGCTCATATGGAATGCAAAAGGTCAAGAAAAGGGTAAACATGGTAAATTCGAACCCTTATGGATGGCCCATATCAGATTTGTAGCACTCATGGGGAGGATTCTTATTTCCTCCAGGCCCTGGATGGTGAAGTTCTAGAATTGCCTGTGCATGGCCAATTCCTTAAGTTCTATTTTGCATAGATCACTTGTCGCTGTGCACATTTGTAAAAATATGTATATAGTGTAAATCTCTTGTACATGTTCGTGCCTTTTTGGTTTTTGCCTGGTCTGCCTGGAGATCTGGTTCTTGCTGCAGGTTTTCACCTGCACGTCCCCATTCGGAGCCAGTGTTGGTACTCATTTTGAACTGGAGGTTGATTTTTCATGTTTAGAGGGTTTCTTCATTTAAACCCTATATTTTCTTGCCCATCGGCATGACCTCATAGGTGTTTTGGCGATCAGGTTGATGGCAGGGATGGTGTCATCACTGAGACTTTGCCTATCAGGAGGGAAGCTTATTGTTATTCCGACAGTTTTGATCTCACCGATGGGGATTGTGGTGTGTTCTTTGTATGTTGTTGGGACTTTGTGCTATCGGAGGAGGTAATTTTTGTCCCACCGAAGGAGATGGTCAGGCTGATGAGGGTTTTTTAGGTGTTCATCAGTAAGAGTTTGTTTATCGGCCAGGCAGATAGGTGATTCACCGATGCATTGGGTGTTCCCGATGGCATTTGTTTAGCTGTTGGTGTATCGGTGAGAGTATGGTCTATTGGCGAGGGATCTTTTTCTTGCTCTGATGACTTAGGTCTTGCCGATGCGGGATGCAGGGTTATTTGAAGGTATGTTTGTGATCATCGGGGTGATCGGTTGTGTCGGCGAGCTTCATTCTTGTTGTGCCGATGGTCTATGTCTTGGCGACGAGTGTGTTTGCCTAGCCATCGGAAGTGACTTGTATGATCGGGTGGACTATGGAGTGCTTGGCCGATGTGATTTTCTTTCCGATCAAGGGACATCACTGTGACATGGTCTTTCTCTGGCCGATGATGGAGTTCATGGTGGTCTTCGGTGTGATTTATGCTATCGGCGGAGCAGTTTCTTGTTCGGCCGACTGTGGATGTTTGGCCGATGAGCTGGTCATCAGTGTGTGTCTGGCCAATGGAGATGGGAGGCCGATGTCTATCGGCGAGGCTAGTAAGATTGGCCAGAGGAATTTTAGGTTGGCCAATGGCGTGGGTCTGGCCGATGAAGGGGCAGGGCCTAGCCTGTTGATGTTTCGGTGAGAGTTGGTCTGTCGGTGAAGGAGCTTTTGGCTAGGCCGATGGTTCTTCTTTGGCCGATGGGGATGTTGGAGGCTTTCAAGAGTTGTTCATTGGCGTGATTGGCTGTGTCGGCCAAGGGGTTTTTTGCTTGGCCGACGATATTGGTCTGGCCGATGGTGGTGGGATGGTAACTGCTAACGGGGTGCAAGCTGGTCATCGGAGAGACTCATACTATTGGTGGAGATCTGAAGAGTTAGCCCGATGGTGCATCTCTGGCCGATGGAGGGGATTATGATGTAGCGGTCAGCAGGACAATTGAGGTTGGCAGGAGATCCGTGGGCTTGGCCGATGGTGTTGATCTCGGTGATGGGCTTTGGGTGAAGGAGTGTGTGTCGAGCGTGGCAAAAGCGCTCGACACCTATTATGAAAGTGACTATGCTTTTAAACTACTAAGGTAGTCTCCTCACCATGCATGTGGGACTAATCTGCCTGTATAATTTGAAACTGCGATAGAACATGTTTTGGCGGGAATTTCTTTTTTGATGTGCTGCGACAGTTTTCAAGTGGCCGTGGGTGGTTGAGCCATCAATGGCGACTGTAGCAGGGGCATGGGCGAGTTGTTGAACAGTCATGTACCCAATTTTTGGCATGAGGACTTCCAGATGGTGGCACAGGGCTCGAGGCCACAAATGTCTACTTTCTGTCTCTGTAGCAATAAATTTTGAGTGCCATTCCTTTGAAGGATCTGTATCTGGCAGATTTTTGTAAAAGCCTTGTAATTAATTGCCGTGGTACACTTTCTGGCTGATATAAGCAGACTGTGTTACCATTGTTTAGGTTGTTGAAAGTTGAACATTTGGCTTCGTAATACAATACAGCTGATTTGGTTGCTCTGTACAGCAAAACCTGTGAGTTTATGTATCTCTTGTTGTACGTTTTTGCATGAATCCACTGATTTCATGGTTAATTCTATATGAGAAATGCTATGTTAGCATGTGTTTTGTTAATTTTGTCTCCAGTATTGCATATATCTTTCTTCTGAGTCTGGATATTTAAGCAATGTTTGAGACTCTAGAACATAGAATTCCTGTGTTGAATGTCTGATCTCTTAACTTCTGCTCAAGGGGTAGATTAAATTGTTCTCAGATTGAATGTTGGGAAGGGTATACTGCAATAGGGATGCCATAAGTATAGATAGCTTAACACTCTGTATTGGGAGATATCTGTAAGGCAGGTATCATATGTATCCCCCTGAAATCTAGTTTTAGTTGTTCATGCATATCATTCACAGGTGTATGTCTACTAACTCCAGGCCCTGGATAGGCACCAGTCTTGCTTTGTGTTTGTGTTACAACCATGTCCAGCTTTGCATCCAAACTTAAAATCAAAATCAAAATCTAAAACAATCTTTAGGACATTAGAATTAGTTTTAGGATCCTCAGTCCTCTGTCTACAACTGCAAATAGGCCCAAAGCTAGCCCCTTTGCTCTTATCTTTCAGTTTTGGTCTACTTACAGGAGGACTTATCTGCTTTCTGTCAGTATCCCAGCCTTTGTATGTATATCCTCATGGATGTTGAGTAGGGAATACCCCCCTAGGTTTTGCAGAGCCTGAAGAAGAAGAGGAGATAAAATATAGAGTCTATCTCCTACACTGTTGGCCCCTAGCCTAGAGATCCTGTTGATCATTGATGGCTACCTTGTAGGGAAATCTGGGAATAAGCATCCAGTCTGGGAAAAAACCAACAGAGTGAAGGGTAGAGGGATTAGGATTTGATGTTGAGGGTTGAGGGTTGAGGCTTTAGGCTTTAGGGTTTAGGGATAGGGTTAAGGGTCGAGGTATCAGAGTTAAGGGTTGAGGGATTAGGGTTTGATGTTGAGGGTTAAGGGTTGAGGTTTGAGGGTCAAGGGTTTAGGGATAGGGTTGAGGGTTGAGGGATTAGGGTTAAAGTAGAGTGTGGAGGGTATAAGGATTAGGGATAGGGTTGGAGGGTTTAGGGATAAGGGATTAGGGTTTAAGGTATAGTATTGAGTCTGTTAAGGGTTTAGGAATAGGGATAGCATTTAGGGTTTAGGGATGAGGGATTAGAGTTGAGGGATGATGGATTAGGGTTGAGAGTTGAGGGATTAGGGTTTAGGGATAAGGTTTAGGGTTGAGGGTTGAGGGATTAGGGTTTAAGGTATAGTGTTGAGGGTTTAGGTATAGGGTTTAGGGTTGAGGGATTAGAGTGAAGGGTAGAGGGATTAGGATTTGACATTGAGGGTTGAGGGTTGAGGGTTTAGGGTTTAGGGTTTAGGGATAGGGTTGAGGGTCAAAGGATCATAGTTAAGGGTTGAAGGATTAGGGTTTGACGTTGAGGGTTGAGGGTTGAGGTTCGAGGGTCAAGGGTTTAGGGATAGGGTTGGAGGGTTTAGGGATAAGGGATTAGGGTTTAAGGTATAGTATTGAGTCTATTGAGGGTTTAGGAATAGGGATAGCATTTAGGGTTTAGGGATGAGGGATTAGAGTTGAGGGATAAAGGATTAGGGTTGAGGGATTAAGGTTTAGGGATAAGGTTTAGGGTTGAGTGTTGAGGGATTAGGGTTTAAGGTATAGTGTTGAGGGTTTCTATCATCAAATGTAGATTTATGGGTTCAATTATATTGATTGCCTCTCTAGTTTTGGGGTGTGGATGTTTTGGAATCAATCAGAAAGTCTTCAGGAGACTTTATGGAAGTGGATTGGCAATCGCTTGACAGAACCCCTGCTATTTATGCTTGGATAAGGATTTGTGACAAACTAGAACTTCTGCTTCCAAAGAAGATCTATCTTTCTTCCTCGATGGGCATTTTATATCAAGAACTTGATTATGAGGGCTTGCCCCTTCATTGTTATGCCTATCATATGGTGGAGCATCTGGCAAGCTCTTGCAGGAAACAATAAAAATTCTCCCTCAAAAACCTTGTGGTCATTCAAGTCTGAAGGGGAAGGTTTGGAAAGAGAAATGCACAAGATGTGATCAATCTATAGCAGGACAAAACGTGAGCGCGTTATAATGCGCTCGCATTTTGTCTTTCTATAGAAACGGTAAAAAAGTGTTGACCCATGTGATCTTGGCCCACATGCTCTATTTTCATACTGATTCTGCACGTGCTCCGACAAAAAAGAAGTGCTTTCATGTTGTTGGGAAGTTCACATGCACATTTGACACATTGTCCCACCTTTGCATGATCTTTCCACCACCTTTTTTGCTTTGCCAACTTGAGAAGGAGGAAATAACATAGTTTTCACACCCAGTTTGATATATATCTATTCAAGTTTCAATTTTTGTAGTGTTGCAATGTTAATTGTGATTCAATTTTAGGAATTTAACATTATAGATTGGTTAATAGTATTGTTGTTAGTAATTATATTTGAGTGTTATTCAATTTAACATTGAAAAGGAAGTAAGTGGTGAAAAACTCAAATTGTTGAGGAGTTTGATGCAAGAAGAAAAAACCACTACATAATTGGCTACTCTCTCCATTCAAATCTTCATTTTTTAGGTATGTCAAGTCTTTACATGCATGTTCTTTACATTTTCCTTAATTCAGATTGAATTACTTTATCATGCTTTATCATACATGTTTAAAATAGACACATTCCCAATCAAGAATGTAGCCTACAATCTCACATGATGCCATGTATATTTTCTACACTTGGGCTCTTTAATAATTAAGTGTAATAAATAGACCTTAACATACCATGATGTCAAACTATACCAGAATAAATCCTTACAACATAATAAAAATACAATCCCACTATTATCTTGTATTCATTTATTAGGAAGTAATATTGGTCTCTTTATCATGCTACAAATAAATTCTCCATCATGTTGAGGAAATGATCAAGAATTAAACCAACACAGGAAGAGATAGAAGCTAAGAATGCAAAGAAAGCAGTGGCTATGAGGGAATTTCATGAGAAGAGGAAATTGGACACGATAAATGAAGACATACCAATTGAAGAGGAACCACAACCATCACAAAGAGATATGGTATTGGTGGCACAAAGAGAACGAATGCAAAAACTTCGTGCTACGATAGATTGGAATACCATAGTTGGAGACACGTCCTCTACCACAAGTCAACATGTAGGGACACCATCTACCACATCTCAAGTTGAGAGTACATCATCACTCACATGTGATGAAGGAGGTACACCATTGTTCCCACCTCAACCTCAAGGTATGTCATCTATTCCATCTTCGATCGAAGGTATGCCATCTAGCCCATCTCATTTAAATATTGATGAAATTCCTAATGTTGAGATGAATTTACCTAACTTAACACCACCTAGAATTTTGCATAGAAAGCCAAAGTATTTGATTGAAATTGATGAGAATGTTTTGTAGCCAATGGAAGGTAAGATTCCAAAATGCACTTGTAGAAGATATGCTCATAAGATTTGGAGATTGTTCTTTGAAAAGTTAAATGAGACTACAAGATGTCAACTATTCATTGAAATGATGCGAAGTATAAAGTATAGGTCCATCATAAAGATTCTTGGGTTGAGAACATCAGAGGCTTCAAGTGAAATAACTATTGTCAAGAATCTAATGAGTGCGTATGAGAGTGTGGGTAACACCTCACGCACAAAAGATAGTAATGCAACACGGCATGTGATTACATCGACTATAGTAAGTAGTCAAATGAGGAAAGCTCGTCTCATTAGAAATACGAGTCAAGAATTGATAATTAATAAGAAAACTTTATCAAGAGCTATTGGAAGACACCAAAGAATTGAGCACACTAATGCCAATGAATTATGGGCGTTCTCGGGGAGACTACCATGAAAAGATAAACCAATTGTTGAAGCATTGAGATCACTAATTGAAGACTTTTGGAAGAATTACACAAGGGTATCTTTGAATCAAAGGGATGTGGTAAGAAGGAGAATCGGTAGTCAGAACCATGAGCCACATCCAAAGCATTTTTTAGATGAGACTCAAACACAGTTTTATGGTAAATTTCTAGAGAAGTATCCTCAAATTAAAATTTGTCAAAGATATTTTGAAATGCTAAAACCTTTCTATGTCAAGATAAATCACACACGCACTACTTGTTGTTGTAGATTACATATTGAATTTTCTAACCATTTTGATGCTTATAGGTCTATATGTTTAGATATGCATACTAACAATGTTTTGTAGGGTTGTGCCATATGTGCCCCACCAGCATATTCAAGAGACTTCATATCAAGAATTTTATATGAAAGAGAGGAAGGTCAAATATTCTACAAGAAATTATGCTTGGATGGCACATGTCATCATTGCGGTGGCTTGCAACATTTGCCAATATGTGAACATATGGAAAGAACACATGCAATTGGAAATGAACTAGTAGAGTTTGGCAAGTATAAAACAGTGGCATACAATACAAAAGATGGTAAAGAAGCAAAGAAGTGTAAATTGGTTATTGAAAATATTCCAGTGTATCAGTTTATGCCTATATTTCATGACAGCATAGTGTATGAGTATGCAAGACATGCCTATAGAGCTCGATGGTTGGACTTGCAATTCAATTTATGCAAGGACACATTTCTGATTGGTAGCATTATTTCAGTCATCGACTTTGCAGAGAACTACAGTCTACAGCCACAGCATGAGGTGCAATCACAATATTACAACTCCACACAGGTTTCTATATTTGTGCACATCGCATTCATTCATACGAATGATAGTACAGAGGATGATAGAAAGATCATAAGGGAGTATAATTTCTATATTAGTGATGATCGTACGCATTCTACAGAGTTTGTGCAAGGTTGCTTTCAGGTGTCCTACAGTGATTTGGCTAGAAGGGGCATATCGTTCAGTCAACATATCATATGGTCGGATAACTATGCGTCACAATTCAAGAACTCACAGAATTTCTATTGGCTGAGTAGGAGGCATAATTTTACAGGTATTCAACATATGTGGAACTTTTGTGAGGCCAGGCATGGAAAGGGGGAGCATGATGGTGTAGGACCATGTATCAAAAGAGCCATAGCATGAGAAGAGTTAAAGTATAAAGACAATGCAAAGTTGATAGATGCAAAATTGATTGTCGAGTGGTCTAATGCTTCCATGGGTCCAGGCAATGAAGGTAAGTCTTCAATTCGTAGATTTTTTTGGTTGATAGATGATACTAACATTGCACCATATGAGGACTATTGTACACTGATAGGATCAAATGAGATACACTCTTTCAGAAGCTCAATTGTAGGTTCATGGAGTATCCATACGTGAAAGATGTCATACTTTTGTTCTTCTTGTACAATTCAAGTTTGGGATGAGTGCGAGTCAAAGGAGTGGGTTGACGAATGGTAGTTAAGTTATCTTAGCCCACTTGACATGTATCAACCCCCGACGGCACTGGAACTAACATAGAAGGAATCATCAGTTGATTTTGACCACATATCAGATTTAGTTCAACCAGGTAATATAAGGCACGTATATGCATCTAAGTTCATCTAGTTCAACTAGGTAATGTCATCTTACTTTGTAGTGTTTTTGTAATGTTGACTAATTTCATCTAATTTGCTACACATATCAATGTAGGGCACGTATATGTAGTTATTGCAGATGACGATAATGAAGAGGGAGCAGATTATTACTTATTTCATTGTGTTGAGGCCCAAAAGAAATTAGAGGCCCCTGTTACAGATGGAGAAAACATTGAATACCCTATAGGCTCAGTGGTTATTACTAGAACATGGCTTAGAAGGTACCCACATAAGAGTGTTAATGTTTGGCTGTTTCAGGACTTTGACATGCATCAGAAGATTCTTCATTACTCGAACCTTGTCATGGCATCCAATGTTCATTTGATAAAGTATCAGGGTAGACCTTTGAACAAAATCTTGTGGAAGGTGCGTGAGTCTGACCATGAAGCAATACTTGACACAACAAAGAGTAGAGTAGACCAGGATGGTTCATTGGATTAATTTATAAGTATTCACATTGATTTTGTAAAGTCATGTTACATTGAGCTGTAAGTATGCACATTAATTTGTAAGGTTTGTCTTTTTTTAATTTCCTGCTACATTTATACACATATACACATTTTTACATCATCATGTTATGCATTTTTGGTGTCCTGCTCTTGATGCAACCAAACTGACTATTCCAACGCATCTGGATGGGTACATTTATGCTAGGCATGGTCTTATTTTTCACCAAAACATGTCGAAACAGTCCGAGCTACATTGTACCGACGATATCCCTGAAGAGTCCAAAGTGTAAAAGGCAACAATCTTTGACGAGATGTTACTCAAAAACCATGTCACTTAGAAACATTCTGTCTAAGGCAACACGATCATGTAGAGTGCCTCTACAATAATCTCTCTCAGTTTTTTATATCTCTAAGGCATTTGCCCGTGGTGAAAGGTTTTCTGCTGCCCCAAAAATTGTTAGAAGGAGGCAGTGTAAAGTTGCAAAGGGGTGTAACTTTTGTCCTGCTCCTGATGTGACCAAACTAACTGTTCCACCGCATCCAGATGGGTACATTTACACTAGGCATGGTCCTATTTTTCACCCAAACATGTCGAAACAGTCTGAGCTACATTGTACCGATGATATCCCTGAAGAGTCTAAAGTGTAAAAAGGCAGCAATCTTTGATGAGATGTTACTTGAAAACTGTGTCACTTAGAAACATTCCATATAAGGCAACGTGATCACATAGAGTGCCTCTACAATAACCTTTCTCGGTGTTTTATATCTTTGAGGTATTTACCTGTGGTGAAAGGTTTTCTGTTGCCCCAAAAATCATCAGAAGGAGGCAGTGTAAAGTTGCAAAGGGGTGTAACTTTCATCCTGCTCTTGATGTGACCAAACTGACTGTTCCAACACATCCAGATGGGTACATTTACGCTAGGCATGGTCCTGTTTTTCACCCAAACATGTCGAAACAGTCTGAGCTACATTGTACCGACGATATCCCTGAAGAGTCTAAAGTACAAAAAGGTAGCAATCTTTGACGAGATGTTACTCAAAAACTATATCACTTAGAAACATTCCATCTAAGGTAACACCATCATGTAGAGTGCTTCTACAATAACCTCTCTCAATTTTTTATATCTATGAGGCATTTGCTCGTGGTGAAAGTTTTTCTGCTACCCCAAAAATAGTCAGGAGGCAGTGTAAAGTTACAAAGGGGTGTAACTTTCATCCTACTCCTGATGTGACCAAAATGACTATTCCAACGCATCCGGATGGCTACATTTACACTAGGCACGGTCTTGTTTTTCACCCAAACATGTCGAAACAGTCCGAGCTACATTGTACCAACGATATCCCTGAAGAGTCCAAAGTGCAAAAAGGCAACAATCTTTGACGAGATGTTACTCAAAAATCGTGTCACTTAGAAACATTCCATCTAAGGCAACACAATCACGTAAGTATCTCTACAATAACCTCTCTTGGTTTTTTATATCTCTGAGACATTTGCCTGTGGTGAAAGGTTTTTTGCTGCCCCAAAAATTATCAGAAGGAGGCAGTGTATTAAGTCAAGATGAAAGCCTATTCACTCTAGGCATCAATCTCAAGTTGCATAATCATGAATGGGCACCTAGAGCAATAAGGTGCTACATCATGGTTCCATGACCTTGAAATGGCACCCAATCATGTAGGTGGAATTTTCAAGGAGCCAGAATGTTTTTGAAACTCTAAGGAACTAGTCCAAAGACTCTATGGCGCCATCTTGATACCATTGAGTCAACTTTGGAACTCAAACATATTGAAACAAGGTCTAGGAAACTAGGTGCCATCTCTTGCCAGTTCAACCTCTCAGATGCGCCAACATTGGAAAGACTCTTAATGAGTGCCTGAGATTGAATTGATCTTGTGATTGAAAGTTTGGTGATGTATTGGTGCAAGATGATCTTCAGTTGAAGCAATGTAAGTTCCAGGAAGGGTTTAGAAGTTATCAACCTCTTCACTAAGTTAGGTGCACTTTACAAGCTTTCTTACCCAAGAGTTACACCTCATTAAGACAAGGCGGATCTTAACCTCTGGGACTTTTCCAAAGAAGCACTTCAGTTTATTAGCACCTTTGGACCTTGTTTTGCATTATGAAAGAGAAGGCGCACTTTGGAGGTATTTCTAACCCAGATTGATGCCTA
This sequence comes from Cunninghamia lanceolata, assembly GCA_027924645.1. NCBI lineage: Eukaryota > Viridiplantae > Streptophyta > Pinopsida > Cupressales > Cupressaceae > Cunninghamia > Cunninghamia lanceolata. The sequence continues at coordinate 1,095,309 of BSBN01001513.1, read as the reverse complement.
GGTATAGTCATCTCTCTGGAGCATTACAATGTGTTTTAAAATGAAGGACATTTCATAAGTTAGGGAATTGATCACTAAAGATCTTGGAGTGTTTGAATTACTCTAAGAAAGAAGGCACATTTCCATGGAGTAGCATACTCTAGATAGCGCCTAATGCCATCAAGGCGCAATTCCACCCTCACTTTGGTGCCTATCATCAAGAAGGGGGGGCATTGGACATTCCTTGAATAGTTCTGAGCGTTTGAAGTTTGTGAAATCACCAAGGAATGTTGGGCGCCATGTGTATCCTCAACAAGCTTGAGTTTGCATCTAGACAAGCTGGCGCTTATTCATGTTTTAACTTCCCTCTTGAAGCACCTAACTTAGGAAAAAGTTATCTTGTTGTTAGTCAAGTGTTTGATGTGTTTTGGAGACTCCAAAAGACTTCATCTTGCTAGGTGCTCTTCTTGGCAACTATAACCTTCAACTGGCGCTTAGATCCTGAAGAAAAACACTTGCAAGTGTGGGCACACTTTACTTGTGATGGAGCATCAAACTGGCACCTAGAAACCATAATGCATGAAGTGAGCACCTAGGATCCTATTGGTCCAATAGGTGGTTTTGGGATCCGTGTCAAGTCATTGGATTAGGTTGCCAACTCAGAATGATTTTCATGCACTTAGACTTCAAGGCGCCAAAACTAGTAGGAAAATATTTGGGGGGAAACCACGCTGATAAAAGCTGGGTAAATTTAGCCTCCAAGTCTGATTAGGCTCCATATAACAACAATATTTATATCATGTCCCTTTGCTTTATGAAACAAGCAGTATGTGTCAAGTCATAGGGATAACACTATGGTCCTTAGAAATTTCTCTGTGACTTTTGATAAGATTATCTACTATTATGTGGATGCTTTATAGTATTAAAATTATTGGGCATTAAGTTGAGGTGACCATTCTTGTTATGATCATCACTTTTCACAAGGGGTATGTCAGTTATCCCATATATCATTATATTATGATTATTTTTCAATATCCTGATGGTGGAAGGATTGTTTTCACTATTATCTCTAGATTGGGAAGTCATCAACCATCCATTTATTCTGTAAACCCTTTACCCACTATTAATTGTGGCTTGATCAATTCTTAATGCACTTTCTAAAGATTCCTCATAAGACTTATAAGGTAACTTCTAAACCTCCTCCCTTGTATCCCTATTTACAAAATGCAAAAAGAGGTTATAGATTTCTCTATGGGCCATATTTAGGGCACTAGTTGACAAATAAAGGACTTGCCTCTGACTTCTAAAAATGTACCAATAACTAAACATTTTATTTCATACTTAGGAACTCTCAAATTCTTGCCTTGACCAATTTGTTCATATTAAAAGGTATCACAAACTCACCAATGGGTTGTATGAAGAAATGTATAGAGACCTTTGGAAGGTAATAGTACATATTTAACATGATTCCTTCAAGGGTCTTGGGAAATATCCTAGCCACAACTATGTCCCAAGGGAAGATCTCTCTTACAGTCATCATATATGCCTTGATGTGGGAATTTGGATTCCCTTCCCCTTTGAATTTTGGTACATATGGGAGGGGATGTAATAATAACATATTATGAATTTTTAAGTCAAGAGGTTCTTTTAAATAGTCTAAGTAGGTTCCTGAAAAGGAATCTTTAGAAGTTGGAGTTCTTATGAACATGAGACCCATGGATGGGGCTTGTGTACTAAGTTGATTTTTCATTTACACATTTTTTTGATATCCTAGATACATTGGTTGGACAGTGATGGGATGATACACTATGGGAGTCACATGATTTTGTGGCACATAAGCTCCACTAGGTTGTTGAAGATGTGGGAAAGTGTCATTACTAGTTTTTTGAAAAAAAAATTTAGATAGGGAAGATTGAGTTGCCCCCTAGTTTTTCTCAACCCTAGTGTTGAATGGATTTGTTTGAACTTTTGGTCTTTCTATAGTTTTTCCTTTAGAGGTTTCTCAACACCTCTAGCCTTTAGCATCCTAATCCATTGGACTAGTGTGGCTATGAGGTTGGAAAGTGTTGCAACCTCCATCCTTTAAACTTCTCCACCTTGTTATGGGTTGTTTTGAGTATTTTCACTTGCTTTCTCTTTGATAATATTTTCTAATGATACATGATGTGTCATAGATCATTCAACTTGATAAACAACATGGAGGGATTCTCATGCCTCCTATACTTCTTGCAAGTTTCTTTATAGATATCTCACATCATTGTCCATCTAGGTGGTCATTTCCCTAAATATTATGATAAGATAATCCTGTTAATGAACTTTGGATTGAATGAGAATCAACATGCTTTGTCTTGACTAGAATAGTTGGGATGGACAAAAATCTATTGATTCTAGGTTGGGTTGTTAAAGGTCAAGAAGTTTTGGTGTCTAATGCCCTCTAAATCTAAATATTCAAAATCATAGTGGTTCAATAAATTACAACAAACAGTCAGGTAGAAAATAGACTATAAGGAAAAAGGACTACACATGAATCCAAAACAACACCAGTCAATAAGGACATCACAAGTAACTCAACATTACTTCCAGAGGCGTTCACAAAAACAAAGGGGAGAACACAACTAGAGAATGGTAGACTATAGTAGGGATGAGTGTTTGATGCAGAGCACACAGTGGAAGCATAGAATTATCAACTTTTGAACCTTCGAACTCACTATTGGCAAGAAAACATACCATCGGTGAGCTTAAAATTTCATCGGCTGATAGGCCGATACCACCATGACTCTATTTGATTTCACTTCTAACAAACATCCCATCATTGACTCTTATCAGTTAGATAGACAGCTATCAGTGACTTTATATCCTTTCACAATGATGTCTCTGTCACTCTAATACGAGACTCTAAGTCCCTCGCCTATTGGTAGGACTTAATACCATCGGCACACTCAAAAACTCTTTTGCCGACACACCAATCTCACCAATGACAACCTTCAGACCACACCCGTCGGTGAGACTCCAAACATTGGTGAACTCTAATCTCGTTGGGCCGATACACCGATGGATTTCAACTGTCAGTGTGACCCCCTTCATCGGCGAAGCTCTCAACTGCTCTTCCGATGTGCCGATGGGATTATCTTTTGATACACCGATGTCTTCGACTTTGAACCACACTCATCGACAAGATAGACCACTATCGGTGAAGCCTAACCAAGGTCTGTCGATACGTCAATACGACCAACTCTTGATGTCGATACAAGGTTCTTTTGAAGGCAAAGGTCGCCTAGGCTTATGGGGCTCAATTTGATGTATTTATTGAAAGCTCAAGGTGAATTGATGCTTATTGAAAATGCCACTTAGTCCTTCATTTGCATTCTAGGCGCCATTTCCTATTGACTTATATACTCTCCTCATTCTAGGGTCCCATAATGAAGTGGTTTAGACAATAGGTGTGCTTCACTTACTAGAGGCTTGTTCTCCTTCCACCTTAGGCACACTTTTATGGTGAAATAGGTGTCAATTGGTGCCTTGTCTTAAATGAATGCTCTCTCTAAGTTGGGCACCCTTTTGAGGATTTATGAGTTGTAAATTGCGCCTTAACCCTTCATGCTTGTTGCTCAATGTTTGAATGTTTAAGAAAGTCTCCTTTAGGCACTCATCTTAATGACTTTTTCTCAAGGCGCAATCATCCTAATGACTTGGATATTCATCCTAGTGTTTCAGAATATTAGGCTACCAGACTTAGTCATTTTTAGGATCTCAAACATAAAGAATAACATGATGATTCATTTTTTTGTATTGCATATAGTTGACATTCTATGCTACTCATAAAGAATATTAATATTTTCTGTTCAACATGATGATTTTTTTTTTTTAAATACAACTTTTATCTTTTAGTTCCAAAATGAAGTTTAGGTGATACTTGAATAACAATAGCTAGCTTATTGGATCAACAAACATCCTATGTAATACAATTGGACTTTAAATATTTGAAGTAGCCATCTACAAATATCCATTCAAACGTGGATTTATAATGCAAGTATGGACACCATCAATAAAAAAGATTTGTATTAACCAAATATCTATATAGGCATACATCAATATCTGTCGATATAAGTATAACATATATACAAAATAGCCATATAGGCTTAGAAGAATGCCATATAGGCATACAATGTCAACTATATACAATACAAAATATATGTCCACAAATGCCATATAGGTATACAACAAAGGAACACAATAAAAAGTCATTCCCCTCTAGCTGGTGAAGAGAATAGATCATGGGTAGCCTTTGATCTTCTAGGGGATGGAGACGCACATGTGGGTGGTCTACTACGAACCCGAGGGCTACTCCTCCTATTTAGTTCTTCCTACATCTTTAGCTGTTACAATAAAAAGTATAGACATTAATATATAGAAATTACATGTTATAAAAAATGAAACATTTAACAAAATAATCACTTACCGCTAACATATAATCTATCTCCTCACTTGCCTCAGTAGTAGGAATAGGCCCTAGTGATGTCATGTCCTATAGAAACCATCCAGATAGAAATTAAACTTCAAATCAATAATCTTTTGATTTTTCAAAAATAGACAACTATAACAATGAATGTAAATTGAAATTTACTAGTCTACCTCATACCCCTATCAATGCCGTGGAGCTATGAATCGCAGAGGCCACACCATGCTCCATTTCCCTCTGAACATGAGGAGGTGTCTCTGCAGCCTGCATCATCTAGAAATAAAACAACATTATTCAATTATGAAAACTATAATAGTGATGCAAATCATGGCTCCTAACATACACACACATTCATCTAAACATGGAAGTACACATAATAAAGTACACAAGTCACATACAAAAATCTAGTAAGTACAATTCATTCATTAAACTATTTATTTTATTACCTCCGTAAAGATTTGAAGTCGACCACCGCTGGCAGGTGTTGCCGTGAAATCTACAATATTAACCTATTCAACATCCAAAATTAGATATTAGAATACCATTCATATAATGATGCTATTCACATGTAATATTTACAATTGTTTACTAGTTACATACCCCGACAGTAGATGATCTAGTGTAAAATGTAGGTGGCAAACCACTAAAAACTGCATCGATGCTATGACCTTGAAATTTCATTAAAATCATCAATTTAAATTAGTTAATCTTGCATTTCAAAAATGAAATTTAATAAATTCAATTCAATAAACTTGCTAATATTTACCTGAGTATCAAGGCCGAAAGTCTCACTCAGGAGGGTATCTGTCATCACCATCTATTCAGCTGCAGATGTAGCATGTGCACCTGCGTCCTGACTATCCATGGGGTCATAACCATAGGCTGACCCACAAGCCTGACAAGCATGGGGTGGGACCCTACTCCTCGCACTATCTTCCAACCCACTATGTGCTGTAGGACTGGCATGCTCTATGATGCTCTGGGTCAAGGCACTAATGGACTGAAGTGTATCGACCTCAACACTCTCCTTCACAATGGAAGGGATAGAAACATGCTCGTGGGCTAGTCTATTGATTACTCGTCTCACTACTCGCTGTGGGTCAAGACGTGCCCCTGGTCTATCTTGTGCTGACCCCCCACCTCTACCCTAGAAGTCCTTCATATCAAAATAGTTTAGCACTTTATTGAGGACAAACTCGTAGTAGAGTTTCCTCAAAAAGTATTGTGGGACCTCTTTATTATTGCATGGAGGATGGTCAAAAACCATCCACCACCTCTGCCCAAAATTGTCTCTTATCACTTGGTTGTTGCACCAATGGATAGGGAACCTCTTGCATGTAATGGGTGGAGGTTGATTTGTTTGTGGGTTTGTGAAAATCGAACACAAGTCTAATTTCGTGATTTGTAATTTTTTCACATCTTGGTATGACAGCTTGTCTGCGTAATAATCTCTAAACTCTCTCCTCTTATCCTTCCAACTAGTTATTTGCTTGCTAATTGAATCTACACTTGATAACATAGATTCAAGAGATTCAACAAGCGTGGACCTATGCAAGGTTGAAGTGGAAGGATCTTTCAACCTTGCAATTATATCTTCAATTTCTTTTTTGTTGTTTTTAATTTGCCCCATTATATTTTCTTGTGTTCCAGGGGCATGTCAAGGAATGGATGGAGGAGGTTGTTGTTCTATAGGATTTTGTGGATTTTGAGGAGGAGAAGGAGGAGGTGCATTATCATTTCCTAACAATTAACGAAATATACATCAAAAAACAACTCAAAACTACCTATTTAGAAGCAAATTCAAACAAAAAAACAAATAAAACTCACTCCTTTGGCGTGCTCGACGCGTGGCGGCATTTTGGCGATAAATCAGCTAGATTTTGGTGTTGAATTGGATTTTCCAAATGCGAGTGTTTTTCCTAGGGTTTGCAAGCCGCAGGGATAGAGGAGAAAAACATAAATGAAATGAAATGCCAAGCCTTTTTTATTTATTTATAGTGGTTCATAACACGCTCGCGTTATAACGTGAGCGCGTTATGGTTTGGTAATGACGAGCCTTAGGCTCATCATTACCAACCCATAACATGAGCGTGTTATAATGCGAGCACATTATAACATGCTCGCGTTATGTATTATTTTTTTAAAAACCATTTGGCCACTTTTTGGCCCCTCATCTTTTTGTACTTACCCGCATCCTACATCCTAAGTTTGTTTGCAATCAATCAATCATGTAAGCCCTCTACAGAGTTGGGATATCAAGAATATCCTTTTTCTTAAGCCCTTTGCAGAGGTGGGGATGGTGTATTTCTCAAAGCAGATTACATCATCCTGTCATTTTCAAAAGTCCTCTATGGAGGCGGGGAGCGGTTCTGTGACTAACTCAACCCTTAAGCGTGTCTTCAGCGATTGTTGTGGTGAAGCCCAATCATCGGTGTGTTCTTGTAATGTGCCTGAGATGGTGTTGAGCCTAGAAATAAGAACACTCCATCGCTTGTCTGCCGTGTTTTCTCCGTGTCTTCAAAGTGTGTGTGTTTGGTGTGCTTACTTTATTTGGTGTGTTTGTTGCCCCATATACAGTTTAAAGACTTGCACGATGATTGTATCCTACATTTTGGGAGGTTTTACGTGTTTGTTGCCCCATATATATAGTTTAAAGACCTGCACGATGAGTGCATCCTGTATTATGGGAGATTTGTTTACTTTCCTGTACTTGCATATGCATTTCATATATATGAGAAAAAGAAAATAAAAGAAATCATCTTTGTCTTCCATGCATTAATGTGTCTTCTATGCATTCACTATATTCTCCATGTTTTGTGTGACTATAACTGTCTTCTCCGTGTTTTGCGTGCTTATCATTATCTTCAATGTGCTTGGCGTGTCTTCTCCGTGCTTGGCATACTTACTGTGTTTGTTCACCATACTTTAGTGCATATATTGGCCTCACATTTATACATACATTAAAGTGGGGGCTAAATGTAATGTCAGAAAATGTCCCCTTGGGGGATTTTCCCTCAAAAGTTTTAGCTCCTGGGTCTCTAGTGTGCATTTATGACATATTACATCATAATTCAACATCCTGATGGAATGAACCTTGGGTATCATGACAAATAGGACCTAGGGGGACCCCTTGAACCTAACCTTGCCCAAAATAGGGGGAGGACTTGGGCACTTGCGCCCTAGTCCTACCTTATTTTGGGTTAGGCCCAAATTTCTAGTGTCAGTTTATGACCGTTATTTTGTCCCTAGGACGACACGATAAGTTTGAATTTATGAAATCTTGGTGGGAATGTTTGTAGTTGCATATAAAAGCATGTTTAAGTATTCATTTGTAAACTAGATTTCAACTAGATGATTACTAGCAAGCTATTGTGTTCAAAAGGTGATTCAAAGCTTTCATTGTGTTGCAAGAGTAGATTTGTGTTGTATATGTGTTTGTGTTTGCAGATTTGAGCATCCATCTCCTCATGGAGTGAAGAGCTTCTTCCTCTCATGAGATCTTCACTACAAGGTGATATCTATTGTGATCATTGAGAATTTATCATTTGGTTTTGCCTCTGCCTCCCAAGGTACGGACTCTCTATCTGACAACGGTGTTCGGAAGGCTTGAATGTCTCCGGGGCTTGACTGAGGCAAGCCTCTAAACACCACAACCCCCTCCCAAAGTTTTCATGATTGCATGTTATAGGCTGGAGTTGCAGGAGAGTACAACAGAGTGTTGGGATTGCAGATCAGTGAAAAAAATAGCTACCTGGACTTGGGTGCCTGCTCATTAGTCCTCAAAGTTCTGCAACAAGAAAATCTCTGGTACAACAGATACATGTTAGAGACTGAGTTTTTGGATCTCGACAAAAAGCAAGGCACTGGACTTGGGCACCCACTCTTTAGTCCTTGACTTTTCCACCTTCGAACCTCAAAAAATAGGTGCATAGTTATTTGATATTTTGCATCAAGTTCTGTGGAAGCATTTTCCGTAATTCATCTGTTTACCGTCGTATTTGCATAATTAGGGTTTTAAGGTACAATTGAGCATATGAGAAGAAAATTGTGAATCAAATCATAAAAATCCAAGTTTCCCTACATATCAATAGTGACCTAGGGTATGATAGTACATTGCAACTCGATCCTAGGTCCTTGAATGTAAGGGTGAAAGGAGGATATACACCAAAACTATCAAAAACCAACTATCCAAAAATCACCCTCTATAGGTTTATTTTATTAGTGTGGATTAGACTAATTAATCAAATAATAAGATTATTTAATTAATTAGTGGGAAAGGGTGTAGGAAATTCATTTAATTAAATAAATGTGATTTATTGAATTAATTTGATGACAGGGGGAATGTTAAAATCCTAGTCCTAATTAATTAATTAATTATAATTTACCTGATTAATTAGTGTTAGAATGATGTAAATGTACTTAAGATGGGCTTTAGGAACATGTCAAAGTCGTATTAGCGTTGTGATGTCAAATGTGATTAAGTTTAGTTGTCTACATTTTGCCCCTCTTTGAAATGGCATTGTGACTAAATAAAACAATGGCATTTCAAAGAAAGTAGATATAGGCACTTGGCGGGATGACATTAGTGATAATATGCCCCAAGTATTGGGATGTTGATTTTAATATTGATTGATGATTTAGATTTTATTGATTTATTGATTCAGATTGGCTGATTGGATTGATTGAATAATGATTGATGATTAGTTTTGATACTTCAATGCTTGGAGTGATTTTGGATGATTAGGTGGAGGAATGCTACCTTGAGAGGATAGGCAGGTTTGAGAAACATAGGTGTGCTCTCAAAATGGATGAAACTGATAGTTAGTAAATAGGTTAGGGATGAATAGAAAATATGGATGTTAAGAGTGTTGGTTGTGAATGGAGGGAATTAGTGATGATGAAAATAGATAGTTAGTCATGGGGTGATGAAATTAAAAGATATACAAAGTAGTATTAGAAGGGGCGACAATGGATTATAGATGTTAATGATAAATGGGTGAATATGATAAAATGCTAGGATATGATAGGGAATGAATAGCTAGGATAAAAGGTACATGCTATTAATCTTGCACAAATGCCAATTATTTTGATAAACCTGATGTTTGCTTCAACATATGACAACATGCATCATGATATGGAATTTTTAACCACAATGAAATGAGTTCTATATGATATGGGATTGATCAAAAATAAAAAGTCACAAGTAGGCATATAACATATGGCACCATGATATGAAAGACTAAGATGTTGTTCCCATGAAACAACCCAAGGACTAACATAGATGCAAAGCAAGATAAGAAGCACACAAGCAAGCATGCACAAAAATAAATAAGATTTTGTAGGTACATGTAGGGAATCTTTGACAAGATTCCAATGTGTTAAGAAACTTCATTGCTATAGCATAAAACAAGATACACCAAGATATAAAGATCAAGGTGACATGGTGTTTTATTCATAAAGGATAGTAAAAAAGAAACAAAAGAAAAACAACAAACCATGATGCAAATAGGTCAAGGAAAAAACAAGAAACATGAAGAGATATCCCAACAAACATGTCCTTGAGACACAACATATTATAATGGACTATGGTGGCATCAATTGAGTATATCTAGATGAGACAACACTAAAAAGGCACAAAGATACAAGACCAAGAACACAAAAAGAGGAAAAAGTAGAGGGTCTAAAAAGGACACCAATAAGGAGTTACCTCTCGACAAGTAGAACTTGCCCATGATAATGGTGGGGATAGCCCATTAGTTTAAGCCAAGATGTTCTTCTGAGGATGAGGTAAAGGATTGTATCAAGAGCATTGGTCTAGGCTGTGATGTGCTAGCATGAAGTTGGAATTGAGTTTTTTTGTCTACAGAGTCATGTTGTAGAAGAGTGTACTTTAGAGTACCAAAGTGTACTAAAGGGAAGGGTTTGGAAGAGTTCTTTCCTAAAGCATGGATGAGTTTTCTGCCCCCAGTCCATAGTTCAAAAGCAAAAGGGGAGAGGGAATATGGAATGGATGTGATGGGTGGATAAAGTGGATGAAAGATGCCCCTAGGTATGAGTGGTTATAGATAATAAGTACCTAGTTATTCACACATGATGCTTGCAAGTAGGTTCTCATTATGGTGCTTTCTTAAGGTTCCATAAAAATAGTTTTCACCAGAGGGAGCTTTTCCTCCTTACTCTTTTATTTTTGATTTTTTTTATCTTTTCAATTTTTCAATTTTTTATTTTTGATCAAGCATGTAAGAAATTGAGATACACAATGTTCAAAGGCTCTTCTAGTTCCTAGCCATTAGGTGTAGCCAACCTGTAAGCTCCTGATCTATATTTGGCCATGATCACATAGGGACCCAACAAGTTTGGTTTGAATTTACCTTTCTTTTCTTTGTCCTAATTGGTGTTTTTCTATTTCTCCTTGAGGACAAGATCATCAACTTGAAATTCTCTATCTTTGATGTACAATTGTAGTTATGATGAAGGAAATTTTGATATAACTTCAAATGATTGAGTGAATTCAGTCTATGTTCATCAAGGAGCTCCAACTCATGGAGCTATACATATCAATACTCCTCATCATCAATCAAATGCTATAATGATATCTATAAGGATGGTTGTTCAACCTATTTGATAAAATTACTCCATATTTGAATACAAAGGAATATGGAGTGGCTCCTACGGGGGTGTTGATCCTTGTTTGGTAGGCCCATAGGGTAGGATGAATTTGGAGGTGCTAGTCATGACTAGTATTGTTATCACAAGGAATTGCACCCGTATGCAAGGCTGGTTAAAGCATTGCAATTCCATGTAACATGGGACTAATCTTAGGTTGTGGGTACCCTATGATAAGATTAGATCTCCAGATTATGGGCTGGTGCCCTTCAAATGTTCTATTGAGATGTATGTTTGTTACTTTTTGGAAAAAAGAGAAGAAAGAAACTAAATGAATGCTAAAGGTAAAATGGTGATGCACCTGATATGGATAAAAATAATGCAATCTGATTCACGATGTTTACCCAAAAATCTGTCTTTTACACAATCCAGACTTGGCATAAATACCACAAAAATGATTCTAAGGAAGGTTTGAAAATAGGTTTTTATGAAGGAAATAGTTTTTTCACAGCATAAAAAGACTATTTCTAGTTAACACAACCAAGACCTATGATGAATATATGCTTTAATGCTGCAAACAAGGAGGTGAGACAAGAATTTTGAAGTTTTAATAATAAAACACAGCAAAATTTCATCAAATCACTTCAACATTCAGCATAAAAAGGAAAGGCAATTCAACTGATCTGAAATAAACAAAGGAAAGCTTTGCAAATAAGACAAAAGATAACCTATAACCTGTCGATCTCTCAATAAAACTATAAAATTGAGCTACAAGAATTCTCCAATCTATCTGGATCAGAATGAGAATCAAGAACAAGAAAAAACAAACTTTTTCTTTACAATATATAGGTCTGCTCTCTCCAAGAGGCATGCAAAAAATATGGACTTACAAATAATTGCCTCTAAAAATACTCATTCCCGAGCAACCTCAAAATCCTCAAAATTAGGGACTAAAACTACTACAAATTGAGAAAAAATAGCTTCAATTTGGGCCTCTCCATATGTTTGACCAAAAAAGTTTGACCAAGGACCCTAAAAATACTCCTAAAAGTCATGCAAAACCTCCTAGGTGGCCTAGTTAACTCCACTAATCAATTTGCATGATTTTGCATGAGCAAAATTGATTGTGAGTAAATAATAAAGTAATAGAATATTACTCTATTATTGGTTACAATTTATTCTATTTTCGATTTTACAATTTGTGAAAAATAATAAAGTAATTTATAGAATATTACTTTATTATTTATTTATAATTGATTTGTATGTAAAATCGTGCATGATTAGAAGAAAAAATATCACCCCTTATCACTCCAACTACATTTGCCTATTTTGCATGATATGAGCCAAAATTAGGACTTTAGGAGAAAAAAGAAAACTCCTTATACCTCCATGTGGGAAAAAATATCTCTATTTTGCATGATAAAATACCCCTATTACTCCATATTTGTATCAAAAGAAAACAAATATCTAACTCTACCTTGTCACTTCATTCTCCTTTATTTAAAAAAGCAAGAAAATCTCTGTCACTTTATCTGCCCCTTGCAATCTCCTATTACAATTACCTTTATATAATAATCAAATCAATACAAGACAATACCTTATACATCCCATTCAAATCATACCTCCACCATGCATGAATGCTTACCTTTGAAAACTCCATGTATAGCCTTATACATATGCCATGTCTATAATCACATCTTCTTGGCTTTGTTAGCCACTATGCATAATGAGGAGATATTCCTATCTTTGGATGTTTTGAATAAGGACAAGGAACCTGAGCATGTGTATTTTTGTACATGCAATACCCGACCACCAAGGAATCTTTAAAAGGTTTATAAGACATAAAGCCTTTCTCTCCCATCATATCAACCCTCTTGACTTAATAAAAATCAAGTCTAAAGCACTGTCATCGGCCACTCCATATTATGAAGGCTAGGATCTTTAAGAAAAAGGTTTTGACCATGGCACTCCTTTGGATAAGGTAATTATTTCTTTTTTTTAAGTCAAAAATACAGTTGAGAAGAAGAAACCTTCGAACAAAAGAAAGAATCCAACCCTAAAAATTGTCCATTGTTCATTTTACCTTCCTTCTTCGAAGCTCTACAACTTTGCTCTGCTGACCTAGGGTTTGAATGCTTCATCATGGGTTTGGTCTTTCTCCATTCACTGGCTGTACTTTGTTGAAACCATGGAACTCTACACCATTAATGGAGAAGGTAACATTTGTTTGGGCTTTATATGAGGCATTTCATTGATCTATAGTTTTCTTCTTCATGGCTACGACCCTCTTCATCTATGTCTCTGGCTTTGCTGTGCATTTTTTAATACTTTCCTACCTTGTTTCTATGTGCTTCTTCCTTCATGGTATTCATCTGCTCTTCGAAAGTTTAAGGCCACTGTGAGGCCATGGAAAGATCTTTCCTCTTGCTAGCAAAAAATGGTAAGCACTTGTCATTTTCATCTCTGTAGTTTCATTTGTCTTTGGTTTTACTCTTTATAGAATGACAAGTCTATTGGTAGACATGGGTATTGTATTTTATAGCAAAAAAATGCTATATCACTGTCGGCCATGACTATATATATCTTCTTTTTGCCTTGACCTGTCTGTAAATAAAAAAACAAGGGTTTGAGTTTTTTAAGATGAGGGTTTTGACATCTTTTCTCCATTTTCAAAGCCTCTACCTACTATGGCTATGCTCCTGAAAATAGGCATCAAATGTTGTAGAGGGTTTGTGAGCTTTGAAGTTAGGGTTTTAACCCTTCTTGCACAAAAACCTTCATAATGCCACGACCATACTCTTTCACTTAATCTCTTTTTCTTTTGACTGTAAAGGAACAATGGTTTGATATATCTTTGAAAAGATCTTGTTTAGTTTGCAGATGGGTATACCTTTTTTCACGTTTCTTGCTCCTCTGGCATGGTTATTACTATATCATCTTTTTGTTTGAAACTTCTTAACTGTGTTAGCAAAAAATGACATTAGGGTTTGATATCTTGACATGGGTATACAATTTTTCATAAACAATCTCTCCTTTTGTGTAGCACTTCTTTGACCGTGGATTTTCCTGTAGGTAAAACATTTAAGAGTTGAAGTGTTAGCAAATGGAGTTTCTTTCTTTACTTCACATAACACTTTCTCCTCCTCCTCTTTGTGACTGTCACACATTACTGATGATACACTTTACCTTATCTGTCCCACTGTAGCCACTGGGTAGAAGTAAATTTTTTGATATTCTGTATGACAACAAATCATTTGATATCCTGTATGATAACTATTATCATTTCTAGAAGGCTGTACCTATAGCATAAATGGCTTCTCATGCATATCTCTTCAAGTTGCTAACTGTAATATGATGGACTATCTGTCATGTGGAAACATCCTTAATTGTGTACTTGTTTCTCTTCTCTTTGACTATTTTCTATCATGGAATAGATCATGCTACCTTCTCTCTTACTCATTTCATCACTTGAATGTTATAGCATTGTATTTATCATGCATCTTTCTCCTACACTTGTAGCTGTCCTTGTGCATTTTAAGGCATACCTATAGCATAGACACATGTTCTTTGTCCATCCTTGCACTTGTAGTCATCTTTGTGCATATTGACTGTTTATCTTATCATTTGGCTCTCACAGTAACAAATATATCAAGCATTCTTCCTTCATTTTTTTTTACCATGGTAATTGACTACTATGACTGCATCATGATGGCATAATGACATAGAATAAAGAGAATTGTTTACCTTATAAATTTCATGCTCTTTTGTCAATCATCATTGTAGCATTTGGCATGTATCATGTCTCTTTTTTCTATTCCTCCTTCATCATTAATGCACTTCTGTAGATGGATATGGCCATTATGATATATCTTGACTGTATTTTGCTTGATAAGATACTTCATTGGTCACTGTATTGATTGTTCATTGGTCACTGTCTTGACTATTCGTGGTTAAGGTGACTATATCTATATCTTTCTTTAAGGCATAGCATCTTCTTGACTCTACCGCAATATCACTGTAGCTCTGAAGTACATGAGGTAGAGTTTGTTTGCTCAAAATAGTTGATAAAGTGCATGGAATTCACCTTGTTAATCTTTGGACTGTTGCATTCTTTACACCCCACTGTACTCTATGTATTTGAATGCTTGTGTGCTCTATACATGACAATCTCTTGCTACTAAGTGATAGCCTTAATCATTTGATGAGTGCTCTTTAGAGAGCATGTTGTATGCATCTATCATTTACATCTTTGCCTCTAGCATGTGACTATTACACTTCTCTCATATGTCTTGAGAAGTTTTCCCTGGTGTAGAATGATGACATATTGTTTATGATTGTCTTGCCTTCCATTGTTTCATCTGCCGTTCCATGTGGCATTTTTCTTGACTATCTCTATAAGACACTTGCAACTTGAATGTGATATAACTATTTAAACTTTGATCATCTTAATCAGTATGAAAACAACATGAGAAATACCTAGTATAAAATGTTGCTTCATCTTACTCCTTTGTCATAATGAGATGACCCTTCACATGATTTATTCTACAACTTGTTCAAATGATACATACGTTCCTATATCCATCTTTACTCTGTCTCTTTTGTCTTTATTAGGCATAATAATCTGAAAACTTGTATCACCCCCTTAGATGACTGTAATTTGATTTTTGTATTTTATCTTTTTGACAGTTTGGACTTAGTCATAAAACTCTTGATTTGCTCCAATCAACTGTAATAATGCCATGATGACATCTCCTTTATGTAAGTTGATTAGATGATGCATGATATAACTTAGAATGATGCGTCCTGTCTTTTCTAACACTCTTTTCAAAAAATGAAAAGGAACATACTGGGCTCAAACCCTTGTGGGAGCCACATTTAATCCACATGTTTATTTGTCTTCAAATCAGCAACAAAATTTGTCCTATACCTGTACATTGAACAAACAAGTTAGCATAAAAAAGTACCTGATAGAATTGATTGATCTCCTTCATGATTTCTTCCTAATTTGTGTCATATATCTTATCTGATCTCTTATCTGAATGCATGATATGAGAAGTAGATGTCTCTGTTTGATAAAAGCATGTGATAACTGTAAACATCTGGAGCACTAACAGGGCTATCCCCAAAATTTTGCAGGTTTCAACTTGATGATGGCTTGGAGTGAAGAATGAAGACTGAAGACTTGAAGGCTAGCTTCAACATCAACCTCCATCATCAAGCAATGATGGATGTTTAGATTTATTAGATGTTCTTTTCTCTTTTCTTTTATCAAACAGATACATAGCTTGCATGTCTACAATTGCTTAGTCTAGTTACTCCCACGGCTTGTGTGGGACACATTTGAACACTTCTTTTAAACATGATTCGTTATTTTCTCTAATGCATATGATGTATATGTATTTTCTTTTCAATCAATGCATGAGATAAAGTAAAAGATACCTAGATGTATGTTCAAAACATGACATGAAATAACAGTGTAATACAATATCTTTCTCTCTTTTATTCAAAACTAATTAACTAAATAATCAATTTAAATTATAACTCCTGAAAGATCAAACTTTGTAGAACAACTATATCTCCTTGAATGTTTGATCCTTTGACAATCAATTCTTTTGTCATGATAACTTATTAGTCTTGATTGGACTAATGGGTTATCCTGACAACTAGATCTTCTTTTCAACTTTGTCAAGGTATCAACCATTCAAGAAATGCATACTTTGAAGTTTTCTATCATTCCTTCTGAACAATTACACTTAGATCCAACTAATTTTAAGTGTTAACAAAAAATTAGTAACAAGTATTATTGACAATATTTTTAATAATTTTTATGAGGGTTCTATTGGATGCCTTAGCTTGCCCATTACCTTGGGGGTAGTATGTGGTCGACTGCTTGTGTTCAATATGAATTTTTTCGCAAAAGGCCTTAACTTTAGTGTTTTTGAAGGATTTTCCTTTATTAGTAATGATGGAGGAGGGAATATTGTAACATCAAATGATGTGGTTAAGGATGAATTTGGATATTTGTGTGCCAATCACATAAGTGAGTGAAATGGCTTCAACCCACTTTATGAAGTATTTTGTGGTAGTGATGATGTGCCTATGTCTATAAGAGGAAGTACAATTGATCTTATTGAGGCCCCAAGTGGAGAAGGGCAAAGGAGTAGTGGTGGGATACAATGCCTAAGATGGATTTGGATTAGATCTCTATGATTTTGACAAGCTAGGCAATTCTTCACATATTGGCAAGCATCATGCTCCATGGTAAGCCACTAATATCTTATGTGAAGGAGCTTCTTGGCTAGGAAAAGACCATTGGTATGGGCTCCTAAAATTCCATCATGAACCTCTTTGGTATAGGTAGAGGATTCCTTTATTCCCCTCCAATAACAAATTGTTTTGGGCCAAGGATAAGGTTGGTGCTTTCTCTTTTAGATCTGTCTATAACTTGCTTCTGGAGCCTAATAAGGATTATTGCTTTTGGAGAAGGGTTTGGAACCATAACCTTATTCCTAAGATCAATCACTTTTGGTGGCTAGAGATGCATAATAGGATCCTTACTATGGATAACCTTCAAATTAAAGGCTTCTAAATCCTGAACCATTGTGCTCTTTGTATGAAGGATGAAGAATCAATTCCCCATTTATTTCTGCACTATGAATTCTCCTAGGAAATGTGGAGCCTTGCCTTACAGAATCTTGGGATCCCCTGGAGTATGAACCCTGACCTTCCTATTGTCATGAGGTGTTGGTAGTCCCCCTTCTCCCATCCCATCTACAAAGAGATATGGGCCCAGATCCCTCTTATCCTGGCCTGGGGCCTTTGAAAGGAACGAAATAATAGGCTATTTAGGGATAAAGTCAGGTCGACTAAGGAGGTCTACTGCAAGAAAACATCTCTAACAACACTCTGAAATATGTTGACTCCCCTCCTAGCAAGTTTGAAGCTAGCATTATCAACAATTGGAGTATCCTGACTCACATTTGTAAGATTGATAGTTCTAAGCAGGTTGCCTGATCTAACACCAAGTGGATCGCCCTGTTGAAGGTTGGACGAAGCTCAATTTTGATAGGGCTACCAAAGGTAACCTAGGATTGACTAGTGAGGGTGGGGTCCTGAGGTCTACTAAGGGGGAGCTTGTGGCTTCTTATGCTAGAGGTTTGGGGGAAAATTCTAACAATGTTATGGAAGCTATGGCCCTCTTATGGGGTATTAAGTTGGCCCTAGCTATTGGGATTAAAAACCTCATGATTGAAGGTGACTCCAAACTTATCCTTGATGCTGTCCATGGGAAGGGTATAGTGGACTAGAAGATTGTGGATATCATACAAGACATAAGGAAGCTTCTGTTTGGCTTTGAAGGTATTGAGGTTAAGCATACCTATAGAGAAGGTAATCAATTGGCAGATACCATGGCTAAATTGGGAATCAATCTTTTCCCTGTTAGGTGTTGGAGGAGTCTCAATAATCTCCCTAGAAGTGTTAAAGACCACCTCCAGCTAGAGGCTCAAGCTAAAATTGCTCTATGGCCCTTTTAAATTGTTATTGTTTTTTTTAGAATATATTTTTATATTTATTCTAATGACTTGGTTTATGATGGAAAGTGTCTAGCACAAGAGGCGGAAGGAGGTTACATCATCATCATTATTGGCAAGATGATGTATGTTCACTCTTCAAGTGATGGGGTTGGCCACATCAGTAAGTGCCAAATCAACAAGATCACGTGGAAGAAGCTTAGCTGGCCTTCAAGGCCAATTCAAAATCTAGCGGTGATCATCCCTATTAATAGCCTACACATTCCTCATTATTGATACAATTATTATTTGAAAGGTGAAGGTGTTCGAAAGGACAATCTAGAGTTTTCAAGCAGCCATAAGTGCAAGTTCAATAATTCTTGCTAGAACGGAGTTTCTAGACATTTCCTTATTAAGCTTCAATATTTTTGGTTACTGGGGATTGTTCTATGTGATTTTTTCCTAAGGGCTGTGAAGAATTTCTTCATGGGTGGCGATAAAGTTAGAGCCAAACCCTCTTCCTGCACAAAATTCAAAGTTGATACCATGCTTTGGAGCATCTGCTACAAGGGTGACATTACTCCTTTGTTGGAATGCCGTAATGGTTATGATGAGAACCTTTTAGTTTAATTTGCAATGTCATGGAATGAGGAACATATGGTTTGGGTGGGTGGCATACAGTTTGAAGTTAGTGAGGATACAATAGCCAAGGCCACTGGCTTGAGGTGTGAAGGATACCGATTAAAAAAGTAGATGAAAGTCCAAGACCCGAAGAGCATGAAGAGATTTTTCAAGGAAGGGGAAATGCTTGTTCTCCTGCAAGGTGGATTTGAAAGAGAGAGCCTCATTTACCCATGGGATAAGGTATACTACCTTATTATGAAATACATTATGTTGGAGGCCATGTTTAGGTGTTATTACCACTATCGCTTTGCCTTGTTCAACAATTTTCAACACAAGTTGCTTGTTAAATTTCCTTTTTACCTTTTGTCATCTCTAGAATCCTCTGTTAAATTTGCTAAAAATGCTCATGAGAACAATCCCAACATTGTGGCTCTGTCACTCCACCAAGGGTTGATCCTTTAGCTATTCCACTTTCATCTTGCCTTATGCCCTGCTAAGCCCATCAAATCTTTTCTTCTTAAGGAGGTTAATGACGATGAGTTGGATGATAATATTCCCTTGAGTGTTAAGTATGGTAGCCCTATTAGGAGAAAGACCCCTAATCCCAATGTGAAAGATTCCCTAGGCCCTACTAGGTCCCCTCAAAATCCTAAGGCACCAACTGCTAGCAATCCAGAACCCCGCTCTCAAAATAAAAAAAGGTGTCAAACCCCCACATGGCTCCCAAAAGAATTTCCCTTTGCAGCTGAGTCCTAATTTAGCCACCCCTTCTAGTGGCGTGGCTGGGTCCCCTGGCTAGGCCTAGAAGGTGGCTATAGAGGGTTTGTGTGATTTGAAAAATATCCCTACCCACTCTAGCGATAAGAAGAGGAAAAGAGAGCTTAGCTTGCTCTCTGAACCAAGGAAACCTAGCAAGAAGAAGGGTAAGAAACCTACTACTACTAATGAGGTTCCAACTGTGGAAAAGGGGCATACTAATTTCTAGATGCAAGGGGAGGAAGTTGTTGTAAAAGATAGAGAGAAAGAGGTTTAGGGTCCAAACACTGTGAGAAGTTTGAGCATCCACCATTCAAGTAGACTGGCAGGTGTTAGTACCCCTATGTTGAAGATTGTTGATTACTCTACGGCCTCTAATCTAGAGGAAGATGTGGAGATAAAGGAGGTCAAATCTACCCCCAACCAACCTACGGTCTAGGAAGAAGGTTCCAACTTGTTTGAGGAATTGAATAATTCCCTCTATGACTTTGAGGAGGAGGAGGTGGAGGTTATGAAGTCTCTGGGTAAGGAGGTGGGTAGTGAGGTAAATTGTGCCAACTACGATCAGTCTAACAAGGATATGGAAGACTTGAAGACCAAGATGTCCTCCCTTGAGGATAAAATGAGGGTGATGGCTACCCTTTTCTCCAAAGTGACCCATCATGTTGCAACTTCTCTAGCTATTTTGCAGGATATCCAAGATGGTAAACAGGATAAGGAAGGTAACTCTGCTAGTAAGAACATGCTGTTGGGATTCATCATGGAGGAGTGGAATATGATGTTCAAGTAGTGTTTAGATTTTCCTTTGCTTTTGGTATTGGTCTTGTAATTCCATTAATATGCTTTATAGTTGTTATTCATATGTTTCTCTATTGTGCATGGCCTGCTAGCCTATTTTTATGCCCTTGGGGCTTTTGTAATAGGAATTTGCACCCTTGTTTGCATCTTACCAATATCAAAACTAGGATAATAATGTATTAGTCATTTTTTGGTGTCCATAATTTCTATGTGTTTCTCTATTTTTTGTGATAAGTTTAGATTAGATTTGAATTTATCTGCATAACACTCCTCTCATAAATTAACGTAGGAAGTTGTTTTCGCATACCTTGTTTCCTTACAATGTGTCCATTTATGCCAAGTCCTAGTGAACTTTGATGTATTTAGAAGTTAAAGGAAAAGGTAGTAAGGTTCAAATACAAAGAGAAATGCATTCACCCACTTTGGATATGTTTTTCTTTTATCGGCCACTCCACATGATTTGTGGCCTTAACAATAGTGATATCCAAATCTTACCATCTTATAAATGAAAGCATTAGAATTGTGCAAAGATGGAACAAATAAGAGTGGATCTTAGGAAATCCAATTAGTTGCATCTAGACACACAATAGTTCATCATAGTTTCAAACAATACATTTAGACTTGGGAAAAGAGAGTCAATGACGCTCAACAGTCCATGCATTAGCATCATATGTTGTGTATGGAAATAAATAATTTTTATACTTGCTCTTGACCTTGACAAGTCCAACCTTAGTTGTGTATTTCAATCCATGCAAAATCTTCCTTAAGATATATCCTGTACCGACCTCTAGTATTTTACACCATTCAAATGCAAAAAGAAGATCACTTTAACAAATGGTCAAGATCACTTGTAAACTCCCTTAGATTTTCTTGCAAATTTAAAGTGAAAACCCCCATTAACTCTTTGGAAAATAGAAACAATTTTTTTTAAAATGCTTTAAGCGTAGCATGAGACACCAACAAAAGAATTCAAATAATTCTATATGACAAATGTTGTTGCTAAAGGAAAATAATAGAGAGTGCAAAGTAGAAAGATAGAACACAAAAAAAGAATGCTTCTTGTATTGAAATTAAAATAAAAATTCTTATAGAAATATGTCCATGAGAGCTTCATCTCTTTCCTCTATACACACAAAATGAAAAAAATAGAGAAAACTTTTTTGACAAGCTTCTAATTAACACTACTGAATAGCTTCCTTTTCTCCTTTTCTTACGAAAACAATTCTAGGTATTAAAGAGATACATCACTATCCAAAACAAAACTATTGGTAGAGCAATTAGATATCAAACAAAAATTATGTCTTAACCCATGCGATGGAGAAGCTAGACCATACCAACAAGACAATATTTCTTGCATCAAAGTAAAGGAAATATGATGGAGGCAGGGGAATGGATCAAATCTATTAAGTGAAGAAGTGACACCATACAGAGACATTACAACCTATAACAAAAAAAGACACAAAATGGTTAGTGGTGGTTGGAATTACTTTTTCCAACACTCCCCCTTAATAAAACTACTGCCATCTAGAATTCCCAAACAATCTCTTAGATACTCAATGCTTTCTTTTCCCAATGGCTTGATGAAAACATCTACATACTGATCTTCAAACCTACAATATTCCAAATAAATCTCTCCATTGTTGATTAACTCTCTGATGAAATGGTATCTAGTGTCTATATGCTTATTCATCTTGTGAAATACAAGATTCTTGGATAGTGTGATTGCAAAGTTGTTGTCACATAAAATCTTTGTTTCTTCCTCCTATTTGTGCATCAAATCTATTAACACTCTTCTCATCCAAATTTCTTGACACATTTCCCCTATTGCTACTACATATTCTGCTTCTACTAATGAAAGAGTGACAATGGATTATTTCTTAGATTCCCATGATACTACACTTGTTCCAAACTGAAAAACATAATCATATGTACTCTTCTTGTCATCAATGTTGCCTACATAATCATTATCTATATATCTTATGAGTTTGGACTTATCCAACCTAAAAAACTGAATTCCATGATTTTTAGTTCCACTTACATATCTCAAAATTATTTTTCCTCCTTGCCAATGAGAATCTTTTGGAGATTCCATGAACCTTGAAATAAGGCTCACACCATACATTATGTCTGACCTTGTGGCTGTCAAGTATATTATACTACCAATGAGTCTTTTGTATAATGTTGGATCAACATCGGATCCCTTGTCATCCTTGCTTAACTTCAAACAAACTTGTGACAATTGGTGTTGGTGTTGACTTACAATTTACCATATTGAACCTTTTCAAAATATCAATGGCATATTTGGCTTGTGAAATGAATATGTCATTTTCATTTTGATTCACCTCAATGTGAAGAAAATACTTCATGAGACCCAAATTAGTCATTCAAATTCCTTCTTCATGGCTCCTTTGAACAAATCAATTGATAAATCACCTATGAATATCAAGTCATCAACATACAAACATACAATTAAAATTTGACCTTGTTCATTCATCTTTTCATACAATGTAGGCTCACCATTACACCTACTAAAGCCATTCTATAAGACGTAAGAATCAATTCTACTATACTATACTCTAGGAGCTTGTTTAAGTCCATAGAGTGCTTTCTTGAGTTTGTAGACCTTGTCTTTGAGGCCTAAGATTTCATATCCTAGTGGGGTGTTATCACAATAGTGTGTCCCACTTAAGGGACATCCTGATTTTTGTTTGAAATCACATATTTTTTAGAGAAATTAATCATTTAAG
Source organism: Cunninghamia lanceolata (assembly GCA_027924645.1). NCBI lineage: Eukaryota > Viridiplantae > Streptophyta > Pinopsida > Cupressales > Cupressaceae > Cunninghamia > Cunninghamia lanceolata. Next base: position 1,071,829 of record BSBN01001513.1, on the reverse strand, counting down.
CCTTGAGGGGTTCCATCTAAAGGGGTTTAATTGAAGGGTTTGCTAAAACCCCATTAGATCAAATCCCCTTGGAAAGAACCCCCTTAGTCTTAAATCAAACCCTCAATGGAGTCTCCTCCGCACCTATCAAAATGCTGAGAAAAACAAATTTTGCTTCACCTTTTGGGGAATCAAATGAAGTAATTTAGAAATTCTATTTTGTAAATATGTAGCCCTTAGTATAAGCTTTCCAAAAAGTATGATTTTGAATATGTTTCATTTGATTTTATATTTATTTTCTCTTTTCTAGTCAACATAGGTTTTTCACCAAACATCAATGTCTCTATTCCACACACGTGGAAAAATAAAAATAGAGAAAAAAAATTCTAAAAAATATTTGTGCACTAGGTATTGATGTCCTTGGTTCACCAAAATTTTTTTTTGAATTTCGATATATACACAAGTTATGCTTGACGACATACACCTATGTCCAAATTATAGTTACCCTGACTTAAAAAATTAATTAAAAAATATGTAACAAAAAATTATGAAAAAGTATACGTGCACTAGATATTGACATTAGAAATATATTTTTTTTAAATTAGAATTTTAGCCTTTATAGAAAAAAGTTATGATGGATGACATAAATGTTACTTTCTGAAAATGTTGTTTACTATTAAAAACTAGTTATTAAAGGAGATGTTGAAAGATTCATGATTTATTCTAAAAAAATTAAAAAAATATTTTAGAATCTACACACAAATTGCCACAAATCATTAGTTTGCATCATCTCCAAATTCTTATGGTTTAGCTATTATAGGTCTCCGAAAGTGAAGATTTAGTTAAAAATGTTGATATCAATGCCCATCTTGGCAAAACAGTGGGACTCATTATTGTGGGATGACCCAGTGGTTACTCCACATATACTTCTGTTGATAACTGAGAGGGGGGGGTGAATCAGTTATGCTAATTATTTCTTCTTTTGAACTTTCTTATTAATCAAAGCATCATTGAATCAAACAAACAAACATTACCATGAAATGAGAAACACATGACACAGTATTTTTGACGTGGAAACCCGGTTAAGGGAGAAAACCACGGGGTGATTAACCCAAAGATTATTCTCTGTTAGAAGAATAAGGAATTACAAAAATGGCACTTGCCAATTAGGGCTCACTGCCCGAGCACACTACTCACAAGAGGCACACTGCCTACAAAGAGACACACTGTCTACAAAAGAATGTTATACAATACTTGAACTGATTGGAAGCATCTACATATGCTGGAGTTTAGTTCCGGTTAGGCTCAGTACACTGATCTGCTGCACTTCATCTTTCCTCTGTTCTTTGATCTGCTTTCCTTTCACATACCAGATCTTTCTTACTACTTCTGCTCTGCTCTGCACTTATTCACATACACCATCATACTACTTCTATTCTCACAACAAAATCTATCCTCTATATATATCTGCACTAGTGGTTTTATTATCTTTCTAGTCGACACCCGGAATAGTTTATCTTCACACAAACTTTGATCTGTCGGCTGAATCCTTGCATATCAAGTAATGCGGATCAAGCATATACTTGTAGATATCATTAATCATGTCGGCCAAACATGATTCATGCCTTCACAACCTTTACCATCAACAGTAACACATCCGGAAAATAGTCTGATGCTCTGTCAGTCAGTTCTTCCTCTGTTCTCACTGTCTCTGAGGAATCCGGTACTCAACTATTCATATCTTTTTCTTTGTCCATCACCGAAGGCTAAATCCTTGGAATATACTACTCAAGGTAGTCCTCTTGACTTCCCCAAATCCGCACTGCACCAAGACACTTCCTCTGAGAGGTCCGGACCAATCTGTCGGACCTTGCCACATGCTCTGTTCTTGTTCACCGGACCACAACAATCTTCATTCTGACTTCCGGTAGAGGCACACCATGACTTGTGGATATGTGGGATGACCTTTGTTGCCATCAATGACAACAACTATGAATCCATATAGTGTCTCTTGCCAACAATCTCCCCCTTTGGCATTGATGGCAACACTTAGTGAAAAAATGACTAAGTGTTTACACTATGCTCCCCCTTGGCTAATGCTCTAACTTTATATACAATTTTTGGAACTCCCCCTTAGTTGGATTCCTCATTTTTCACTGCTCCTCACTCTCCCTTTGACATCAATGGCAAAGGGTAGGGTCCGCACACCAAAATTTTCAAAAATTTACTATACTTAGCCGTATGTTACATACTCACATAAACTAAAGAATGTCTGCAAAGGATGTCTTCAATTGGATCAGTTCTGTAGCCCAACTTTGCTTCATTCTATCCAAAATTGAAATGTGACCACTCAACAAAAATGCAAAAGCTTCTGCCCTCTTGAGATCTGTCGGATCATTTGTTTGGGCGGTAGTCTGAGCATCACTGATGGCCTCATGCATAGTTTCTAACTTAGGGATTATAATCCTTCTAAGTTCTCCCATCCGGTTAGTTATATTCTTCCTTTCCTTCTCAAAGTTCTTTATTGCATTTGTGATTGTAATAGTTTGACATTCTTGATTTACTATGGAGGAAGAGAGAGGATCAAAACTTTGAGACAGACTTTGTAGTTTGTCCTGTTCCTCTTTTATTTTCTTGTCAATGTCTGTTGTTGCCTTTGACCAGGAGATGCAAAATTTGTAGATGTCACCACCATCCTTAAGAGCATTTTCTAAGCTCTTTATTCCAATACTCATATTTCTCCTATCATTAGAAATTAATCCTAGTACTTCTGAAAATCTCTTATCCAAAAATTTCTTCCGGACCTTTTCTTCAGCTGATTTTTCTAGAGAATCAAAATGTGTATCAACACTGCTGACTAAGGTTTTGAGATTACCGGAAGAGGAGGCTGTCGGATCTATCTGGACTGATGGCATAATCTTTTCAAGTACTCTGGAAGCAGCCTCTATCAACTCACAGTCTTCCATATGAGACTTTAGGAGTTTTTCATTTGCCTTAGCATTTGCAAATGTAGCTATCTTCATTGTCTGTACTGGAGAGAGGGAGTCAAAGTTGAATGGACCTTTTAGAAGCTCCAGTTCATCAATCTCTATTGTTCCCTGGCTCAGAAACTTTTGAACAGTTTGTGCAGTGTCTCTTGCTGGAGACAGATGTTTCTTCTCTTCTGCAGTTTTGTCCTTTGGAGTCTTTACATTCTTCCCACTTTCAGTTGTGGTTTTCTCTGTTGGAATCTTCTCTTTCTCTGCATCCTTGGTGCTGTCAACCTCTTTTTCTTTTACTGCTGCTTCCTTCTCCTGTAATTTCTCTTCTTCTTGGGATCCGGAGACTGTAGGAGAAGCCGGAGAAGAGATGTTAGTTTGTTCAAAGGGCACTTCTTCCGGAGCAGATGATTCCAAGTCCATAGCTGTTTCTGCACCTAAGTCCTCTACAACAGGAAGATTAAACCTTTTGAAGGCCTTCCGGAGGATCTCTTCTGTCTCTATGGCCACCTTGTCAGTCTCTCCAAGCATGAGTTGATTCATTCTTGCTTTACTCCTGAACTCATCTTTGCAGTCCTTGAAAGTTATGTTCATTGTCTTGGGATCAATTTGAGGATATAGCTGAATAGCTATCTGCTCCCGGATCTTAAGATCTTTTGCTTGAGCATTATTCTTTCTTATTTCTAATTCCTTTTCTAGGCTTTTAGGAATTAGAGATATGATCTCAATGAAAGCCTTATTGTATATGTTCAGATACTTGACTATGGCTTCCTGCAGAATCTTTTGGTCAGCCTCATTGTAGTCATCATAGAATTCAGTCATTGGTTGAAGGTTTCCATCCACCGTGACTGACTTGATTACACTCTCTAGAGACAGGGTGGGCTTTTCAACAACTACCTCTGCCATTTCTTCCTTGTCTTGGCCTGTGGAGGGTTTACCGGATCCTTTCTTCTTTTGCTTCTTTATTTCTTTTACTCCCTCATCTGACTCAGTTTCCTCTTCATCCTTTTGGCTTTCATAAGCCCTTGTGGCTTTTGTCTTAGATCTTTTACCGGATGCCTGGACTTCCAGTTTTGAGCTTTTGGTTCTGACAGGTGTAGATCCTTTTGATGATCTGGTCCGGGTTGAGGTTTCCACCGGAGCACTTTTCTTGCTTTTCTTTTCTACCTCTTTCTTTTCTTCCTCAGCCTTTCTTCTCTTTTCCCGGTTGGCATCAAGTGCCTCCTTTGGGATGCCTAGGCCTTGAGCAATATGCTCTACTTCTTTTCTCACCTTCCTCTTTATCTCAGGTTCCTTGAGTTCTACATGGATCTTCACACTCAACTCCTCAAAGGTTCCAAACCTTTCTGCCTTTGGATCCTTGGGCTGACTTAGCATGTGTTGAGCATGCAGCTCCACTATCTGTTCATCCACTTCATACCCCATGGGCATGATCCACACAGTTCTTGGTTCTACTACCTCCATTAGACACTGATCTGTTTCTACCATGAAGCATACTGTGTCTTTGTACTTTTCAACAAGGGATTGGGGTATTCTTTCTCTTGCATGCATCATGCTTTGGAAGTTCTTGAAATATCCCCATAGAGCTGTTTTTCTTGCTTTAGCATCCCCAAGTCCATGCAAATAATCTTTGATTTGGATGGCAACCGGTCTGTCATTCTGCCATATCCATCCACTGGATTTGGGAAGCTCATTCATGTAATAAAAGAAGAGACAAAGGATCAAATTGCCATACTTGAAGGAGTTTTTCTTGTCCTTCTTGATCTTCTGCAGATTTTCAAAAAATTGGTTTACAAGAAGCTCACACAAGTCATAGTCTGCATTCTCCTTTAGCATTTGATAGGCCGTGTAAATTGTAGTTCCCGGTACTGAATTTTCCCTACTGGAGTGATAGATCTTGTAACCTATTATTATAGATGCAAATTTGACATCTGGTTCAGTGATGTCTTCAACTGTCATAGCTCTCTTGTCAAACTTAGATCCGGTTGCATCACTAACTGTCTGATTTTTGACAGACTTGAGAACAGGTAATCCACCAGATGAGTGCAGACCGGTTACTGCCCTAATTGCATCTTTGGTGATCTTGAAGGGCTTGTTCAACCATAGAAAGTTGTCATGCACTCTGCTTAGTACATATCGGACCCATTCATCTTCTTCAAAACAGGGGAAATGGATGCACTGTGCAAAGTTCTTATCCCAGATGGCTTTGTACTGTGGTTTAATCTCAAAGGAATCGTCTATCAACTGTTTGTGATAGATATCCATCAATTTTGAATCCCCAAAGTCTTCAAAATTCGCATGAATGTAAACCCTAATGTCCTCCGTATGCAATACACCATGCGGAACACTAGAGAAGGCTCCTAGTGGATCTACCTCCAAAGATTTGTATGGATGTTTCTTGAATGTGGGACGAGGTCTATCAGAGATCTTAACTATATTCGGAGTAGCCATTTTTCAAAGATTTACAGTGAGATATTGAAAACGAAAAATACCTTGTGCGCCTTCGTTTATACGGAGTGGTTGGATTGATTTCTGTATGTAGTAACTTCTGCAAGTGATCTTCGGTGAACTTGATGAATTTTGTTGCAGAGCTCCGCTTTTTGCTTCTTCTTGGGTGTGGAATGATCAAGTGATTATTGAGAAATCCCTTATATTGTTTCGCAAACCCTAATATCTGTTTGCAATAAATGCTCGACCTACATTATTCCGGTTTGCCTTATCCGGATAGCTTGGAGTACCGAATCAGTCCTGATCTATGAACATCATGTGGATCTTCCAATCATGAACAAATCAAGATGACACATTACAAGAATATCCCAAACACTCTGTCCAATCCGCAGAATAAGACAATGCACTTCTGGATTTCTCCGGACCTTTTGTAATCTTTTGTCATTCTGGAGCATCTCCCGGAACAGGTCTTACTTGATTGATCACAACTTCTTCATATCTTCATGCGAACCTCTGAAATCTTATCTAGATCATCTCAAGACTTGTATCTTCAAACCCTTTGCTCTGCATCTTGTGCCACATCAGGCATCACTTGATTGGCTGGGGGAACATGATTTTCTTTGAGTCTCCCCCTGAGCCAAAGCTCACCTTTTAATTTCTGGAAGGAATGTCAGCACCAGAGTCTAGTGCGGATCCAACCTCTACATTCTCTGAACTTTTCTTCACCTAGATCTTGTTCATCTGATTCCTAACTTCATCCGCATTCATTTTTTGTTTACCCTTGTCTTGATTATGATTATACACCGGACCTCTTCTATCCTGATTCTTACTTCTGCAGATTTTTGCATTATGACCGGACCTGTTACAAATTTGGCAAATAATATTTCCTTGCATATTTGTCTGATAACCTCTTGATCTACACTGATTAGCCATATGACCTACTCTATTGCATGCAAAGCATCTACCATTGAATGATTTGTTTATTTGCATATTTCTGCATTCATGAGACTTGTGTCCATACCTTTTGCAGTTAAAGCACTGTCCGGAGAAGGATGAATTAGTTGGATTCATTCTCTTCCTGCACTGATTAGCTTTGTGACCAAAGTGATTGCAGCTATGGCAGTATCCATTGAAGGATGGATATCTTTGAGCATTGGGCTGTCTTACCGGAGGTCTTCTAGGCCTATTCCTTGGATTTTCTGATCCAAAATTCTTTTGACCGGATCCAGAGCTTTCTCCTTTCTCATATCCCAAACCATACTTGTCATCTGTCCTTTTTTGACTTCCAAGAAGTACTTCAAGTTGGGCAGAGCTTATCTTGAATTTTTCTTTATATTCATTTGTTGTTTGAAGATCTCTTTTGAGAGAGACAATTTGATCCTCAAGTTTTTCTTCATTATCTTTGGCATCTTCAAGATCAGATTCAAGATGTCTGATAATCCTGTCCATCTGGTGGCATTCTTCTGATTTCTCTTTAAGAGATTGTCTTCATCTTTTCTTTTTTCTTCAATCTCTTGAGTAAACTTTATAGTTCCTGATTCCATTTCATGTCTTAACATAATGACTTCTTTTGATAACTTTTCACATAACTTGGTTTTCTCAGTCCATTCTTCATTTGTATTGCTTTCTTCACTTTGTCTTGCCAATTGTTGGAGCAGTTCCTTTCTCTTTTTCATAGAGAGACTTAATTTGTCCTTTAGTTCTCTCATGAATTCATCAGCCTGTTTGAGTCTTTCCTTTAATTCATTGACTTCAGAGTTTGACTGTTCAAGATCCTCAAGGGTAGTCTTGAGTTGCTCCCTTAAACCATATGCATCCATTTGAACTCCCAGATCTTCCTCAAGCTGTTAGGCTCTATTAGGAGGAACTTAGCTCTGATACCAATTGTTGATAACTGAGAGGGGGGGGGGGTGAATCAGTTATGCTAATTATTTCTTCTTTTGAACTTTCTTATTAATCAAAGTATCATTGAATCAAACAAACAAACATTACCATGAAATGAGAAACACATGACACAGTATTTTTGACATGGAAACCCGGTTAAGGGAGAAAACCACGGGGTGATTAACCCAAAGATTATTCTCTATTAGAAGAATAAGGAATTACAAAAATGGCACTTGCCAATTAGGGCTCACTGCCCGAGCACACTGCTCACAAGAGGCACACTGCCTACAAAGAGACACACTGTTTACAAAAGAATGTTATACAATACTTGAACTGATTGGAAGCATCTACATATGCTGGAGTTTAGTTTCGGTTAGGCTCAGTACACTGATCTGCTGCACTTCATCTTTCCTCTGTTCTTTGATCTGCTTTCCTTTCACATACCAGATCTTTCTTACTACTTCTGCTCTGCTCTGTACTTATTTGCATACACCATCATACTACTTCTATTCTCACAACAAAATCCATCCTCTATATATATCCGCACTAGTGATTTTATTATCTTTCTAGTTGGCACCTAGAATAGTTTATCTTCACACAAACTTTGATCTGTCGGCTGAATCCTTGCATATCAAGTAATGCGGATCAAGCATATACTTGTAGATATCATTAATCATGTCGGCCAAACATGATTCATGCCTTCACAACCTTTACCATCAATAGTAACACATTCGAAAAATAGTCTGATGCTCTGTCAGTTAGTTCTTCCTCTGTTCTCACTGTCTCTGAGGAATCCGGTACTCAACAATTCATATCTTTTTCTTTGTCCATCACCGGAGGTTAAATCCTTGGAATATACTACTCAAGGTAGTCCTCTTGACTTCCCCAAATCTGTACTGCACCAAGACACTTCCTCTGAGAGGTCCGGACCAATCTGTCGGACCTTTCCACATGCTCTGTTCTTGTTCACCGGACCACAATAGTCTTCATTCTGACTTTCGGTAGAGGCACACCATGACTTGCAGATATGTGGGATGACCTTTGTTGCCATCAATGACAACAACCATGAATCCATATAGTGTCTCTTGCCAACAACTTCTTCTTTTAATAAACCATTTAGAAATGTAGATTTTACATCCATTTGATAGATTGGCCACTTTTTTTGAGTTGTAATTGCCAATACTATTCTCACATCTCTTTATGCATTTAACTTGGTCTTGTAGAGCCACTTTACTCCTACCACATCTTTTCCTTTTGGAAGATCTACTAAACTTCATGTATGATTTTTCTCTATAGCATCAATGTCATCATCCATGGTTTGTGTCCAATTTTCATCTTTAATTGTATCTTCAAAGTGAACTAGATCATCTATTTGTAAGATCATATATTTGTGAAAATAATGCAAAACGAGAAAGAAAATCATCATTATGTTCATCTTCATTTTGATCATAGATATCCCTTAAGCTTCTTGTTTTTTGTCTCCTTAGAATTGCCAATGTTGGATTTGACATAGCACTTGAAGTAGATTATGAAGTATTTGGAGTTGATAGTCCTACACCTAGAATGCTTGTTGTAGAAGGTGTAGCTTCATGTGTACCTTGTGATGTTTATTTTTGTTTGTTTTATGGAGTACTTATTTAAATGTGTGAAGACGTCCTTCTACTTGATGAAGGTGTCACTTTTGGACCACTTTGTTGAGCTTGAGTGGGTGTGAAAGGAGATATCATAGAGGTAACACCTGCTGGAGTTAATACTTCTCTATCATCTTGAGGGAAACTTGTTGCAATACTCACTATTTTTTTCAAACTTCCATCCCATGCTTCTTTTTCTATGAATTGCACATCGCTACTAATTATCACATTTGCAGTTATAGGATTATATAGTTTGTAAGCTCTAGTGTCCTCATTGTATCCTACAAAGATACATTTTTCTCCCTTTTATCCAATTTCCTTCTCAATTCAATTCATCTGGGACATGTGCATATGCAAGACATACAAATACTCTCATATGAGCCACATTGAGCTTTATTCCACTCCATGCTTCCTCTGGAATTATGTTCTTGACACTCTTGGTTGGACATCTATTCATTATGTAGATTGCACATGCTACAACCTCTATCCAACACTCATTTGGAAAATGTTTAGCCTTCAACATACTCCTGGCCATGTCCATGAATGTTCTATTCTTTCTCTTTGCCACACCATTCTGGTAAGGTGTGTATCTGGTAGTAACTTGCTTGTGAATTCTATGATCCTTGCAAAAAATTCAAGAAGGCATTTGAGATATATTCTCCACCTCTGTCTATTCTCAAAACTTTGATATTATGTCCACTTTGCTTCTCAATTAGATCTTTGAATTGGTGAAAAATCTTAAAAACATCATTCTTATGTTTCAGGAAATACACCCATGTTTTACTGGTGTAGTCATCAATGAATGTCAAAAAGTAAAAACATCCATTAGTTGAAGGTGTTTGCATTGGTCCACACAAATCAGAGTGAACAATCTCCAATGGTGCATTTTCTCTAACTAATTTGCTAGTTGGGAATGACTCTCTATGTTTCTTTCCCAAAATGCACCCTTCACATGCTTTATGTAGTTTTTCTATTAGTGGAAAACCTTTTACCACATTTTTCCTGTGTAGCAATTTAGACGTCCAAAATTCAAGTGTCCAAATCATAAATGCCAAAGCTAGTTCTCATCTTTTATTTCAGATTGGAAAGCTATTTGAGTGATATCTTGCTAGGTTGAATGTGGGACTTCTGAAGGTATCTCTAAAAGAGGTTCATTAATGAAAAATCTTGAGTTTTATCTTGACCCACTTGTGGACACTGAGGGGTGAGCTTAAGCGAATTCCACCCTCAAATCTGATTTCAACCTCAAAGGAAACATTTTGTTGTTGATCATTTGAACTTTTTTTATAAGATGATTTCTTGGAAATTGGTCCAAAATTACACATTCCTTGTTTTTGGAAAACACTCTATACCCCTTTTGAACAAGATATCCAATGCTCATCAAATTATGTTTTAAACCAAAAAACAAACTAAACATCTGAAATAAACTTTTTCTCCCCCTGCTTGGTTAGAATATTGATATTTCCTTTTCCCATGAATGACACTTTATTATCATTCCCCAAAGTAACATCTAATTTTATTGACTTATCCAAACTGGAAAACATTTCTAAATTCCCTATCATGTGATTACTGCAACCTGAATCTAGAAACCAAACATCTTTTGGACTCTCTTGAGCAACATTGCATACCAAAAACATACTACTTTGATTCTGATTTTCTTCAAAGAAATTTGCATTTTGTTTGCTAAAATCAAACTATCTTTTTCTGCATTCATTTGCATAATGGCCATACCATTTATAGTAATAACATTGAACTTGAGATTTGCCATACCATTGGCCATGAGACTAATTTTGACTTGGATTTTGGCTGCTATCTCTTCGACTTGAATTTGTTGGATTGGTTCTTCCACCTCTAAACGAATTTCTTCCTCTACCTCTGAAGTTAGATCTTCCTCTACCTCTACCATGACTAACTAAAACTTGTGGTTTAAAGAGATGCTCCAAAGAAGAGCTAGATGAATGACTCAGCCTATGCTCATGAGAAATCAGAGATGCATAAAGCTCATCTAAAGAAAATTGTGAATTTTTTTTTGTCTCTTCTATAGCCACAACAATAGATTCAAACTTTATGGGTAGACTCCTCAAATCTTTTCTATTGTTCTCTTATCTTCAAGAGTCTCACCATGATCTAATTTGATTAATTAGTTCAATAACATGGGTAAAAAATGAATCTAGAGATTCAAAATCCTTCATAGACATAGTTTCAAAATCTCTTCTCGACATTTGTAACTTCATAATTTTTACCTTAGCCATTCTTTGATATGCAATATGAAGGATGTCCAATGCTTTCTTTGATTTTGTTGCTACTGCAACCCTTGGGAAGATGTTGTCATGCATTGCCTGAAAGATGTAGAAGAGAGCCTTGGAACCATTTTTCCTACTATCTTTGAGCAAATCCTTCTCTACCTGAGACAATACATTGTAAGCTACTACATCTGCAGGTTCAGTAAACCCATTCTCTACAACCTCCCATATATCTTGAGAAATGAACAAAGCCTTCATTGTGATTGACCAATACTCATAGTTCTTGCCAGAAAACTAAGGAATCTGGGAATTTTTAAGACTTGTGCCAAAAGAAGATGCCATAAACTAAGAAATCTGGGAATTTTTAAGACTTGTGCCAAAAGAAGATGCCATAACTTTGACTTTGATACCAGATGAGATGAGGGAAAATAACAAAGAGTGCAAAGTAGAAAGATAGAACACAGAAAAAGACTGCTTCTTGTATTGAAATTAAAATAAAACTTCTTACACAAATTTGTGTATGAGAGCTTCAGCTCTATTCTCTGCAGACACAAAACCAAAAAAAAAAACAGAGAAAACTTTTCTTGACAAACTTCTAATTAACACTACCGAACAGCTTCCTTTTTTCCTTTTCTTACGAAAACAGTTCCAGGTATTAAAGATATAAATCACTGTCCAAAACAAAAGGACTGGCAGAGCAATTAGATATCAAACAGAAATTCTGTCTTAACCCATGCGATGGAGAAGTTGGACCATACCAACAGGACAGCAATCCTTGCATCAAAATAAAGGAAACAGGATGGAGGCAGGGGAATGGATCAAATCTATCAAATGCAGAAGTGGCGCCATACAGAGACATTACATTCTGTAACAAAAAGAGGACACAAAATGGTTAGCGATGGTTGGGATTACTTTTTCCAACAGCTGCGATCTCTGAAAATGACTGGGTCTGAGATTCCACTCGCTCCAGTCTCTCAAGCTGAACAGAGAGGAAGTATAAGTCTTATAAATACACCCAGCATGGATGTGTTGGAACGTGGCAAGGACAAAAGAAGACAACAGTAATTGTTTGCAAAAATGTGTCTCTAAATGTGCCCTATGTCTACTAGTTTCAGAGAATTTTCGCAGACCAAAGTGAGTGCAATTTGCAATGGAGTGCACATTTAGAAAATTGCTTTAATTTTTATTACTCTTATTTATTGATTTTAATGTTAGTGGATGCGATTCACATTGAGGCAGGAACTTTAAATAGGCATTTTTTTTCCCTCCCTGTAGCAGTGCCTAAGATCAACAATTTTATATTTTTCCATCCATAAGAAAACCTCCTCAAGGATAGGATACAATTTTCAATTAGGACATAATTGATTTTGAGGGAATTTGTAACAATCTTGTTATTCAAGGCCGGCAATTAAAAAAGGGAACATAGACAGTAAGGAATTCAGTGGATTTGATGATTAAGTCTGGTGGTAGTGTTCAAAGTTCTTTGGAGTGTTTTGGATTTAAGCTGTTATGATTCAGTGGTTTTTTAATGTAACTTGGAACTTCTTTCTGTTGTTTGTCCTTGTTGGACTGTTCTTTGGATGTTGTTAGCCTCTTACGGCCTTAAGCTTTTTGAATCATGTCGTGCTTTATTGAATTCTAAGTTACATTACTATATCTGGATTAATCTTTATAAAAGGTTTGAGGACCTTTCAAAACCCCTATTTTATCCTTATGAAAAAACAACAATCTGTGAATTGCCTTCTGTTGGTGTCATCCACCTCCTAGGAGCACCATCTGCAGAAAATAACCTTCACGAGAAATGAGAGAGGCAACACAAGGCCATTTCACCAAATAAGGAGTGAATAAAAATGAGATAATTTACATAATGTAAAAATGCCTATTTAATGGCAAGAAAATATATGACAGAAAACTACCCTACAGGTAAAAAACCATCTCACGGGAAAAACTAATTTCCCTATGTTAAACTTAATACTCTAACACCCCCCCTTAAGTGCAAACTTAGGGAGAATTATTATGCAAAATGACTATGCAATATGGGTCCCAGTTACACAACCATGTTAGGTACCTATTTACAATGCAAAAAAGAGATCTCTCACAACCAGAGAAAAGGAGAAAAACCCTATGGGAAAAAACCCCTCCCCAAAAGGGAGAAAGAAAAATAAAAATGGTGCACATGTATGGAGGACTTAGTCCCATCCCCCCAAGTACTACATACATCCTGTATAGACAATCTATGGCTCCCCCATAAGAGGGAAAAATAGAGACTATATAGCCCCCCCACAATGTGTAATCACCTGCAAAAATGGTAAGTGCCTGAAGACAGAACATGATCCAATGTCGACAAACAACTTGTCTCCCTTTTGGAAGAAACAAAACCAAGTACAAATGCAGGTATGCTTCCCACTCTAGATAGGAATTGAAAGAAAGAAGCATGAAGAATGAAGATGTCTCTGAGATCTTCTCATGTGTCGCCAAGACCTTGGAAAATGATGCTACAAACCAATGAGGAACATGCCCAATCACAATAGAAGGTGATAAACAAGGCACCACTGGAAACTGATCTTGAACATTCTCCAAAGATAAAGATGGAGTGACAACAGTTGTACCACAACTATCATCAAATAGGAGGGATATACCCTCAAATGTGTCTTCTAAGTCAGAAATATAAGATTCTACAAACAAGGAACTAATGTCCAACAAATAAGAATCCCAATCAGGAAGACAATGAGATACTGGTTGTGATGAATCACCGGATGTGCTCAATGAATCACCACCAAAAGATGAATGGTCCTGTTGAACAGGAATGATAGGAGCCTCAATCAATGACTCTGCACAATGAATCACTGAAGGTAAAGGTACATCAACTATCCCTGATGGAGAAGAAGGAGCATCTGAAGAACCCTTGTCATCTTCATCTAAAGATTCAAAGTTTTCCAAAACTTCAAATCCTGCATAGTAGCATGATCATAGGGTGTTCTGTCTGAAAAATGAAGAAGCACAAGACAATTTGAAATAGGATCATCTGGGAATAACTGAGTATCAAGATCTCCATGTATTTCCCAAATTTTAGTTCAAAGAATATGAGGACACTCAAAATGATCAATAGCATTCAAAGTGGCATCATCAATATGCATTGCAATAACTCTTAGGACATGATCCCTTTTGCAATTTCATGCAAATTTCTTACTATCAGTACCAGGAAGGGGAACTAGATTATACAAATGTGGCAACAAATGAAGCCATCTAAGATGTTTTATCATACCATCTCTCCATTGTTTATAATTTCCCTTTTTAACATGATCACAGCAAGATGAATTGAAAACCCCATAATTAACTATGACAAATCTCTAAAATTACAAAGACATTAACCTTCAACAATAAAATTTGAAATTCCCAAACACTACAAATGAAGCCTTCAAATCAGCAAAATTAGGCAGATTTACCTATACCACTGCGAGCTTGGTGAATTTGGCTTTCTGATGATATGTAGAATTTGAAAATCGGACTACGGATGCCCAAGATATGCTCCGTGGAAGAAAAGTCGCCTATGGGGGCTCAATGCAAAAATGAGGGAGCTGGATTAAGCTCTAGGTCATTCATGTGACCACCTTCTGCAAGTGAGAAAAAAATACGCAACAAAGATGTTGCAAAATATGATGGCAACTGTGCCAATCAATCACCAAACTAAGCCACTGATCACACACCAAGTATGAGCAAGCTTTGCACATTCACCACAAGCTTTCCATAACTTCACCATACAATCCAAGTGTTAATGAATATAAAGTGGAAATAGCTCCTCCGCGGGAGTAATGTGCGATAAAAGATCTCAAATGACACTCCAAAGATAGTGCACGTAGGTCCCACCACAAGCTAAACCAAAACCCTAATGTAATATTTGATGCAAACTTTACAATGTATAAAGTCTGATCTGAATAATATATCAGGCAAAAAAACAAGCATTCGATGCACAACAATAACAGTATATGTTGCAGAATGATCTTCTGGAACATCCCTTATCTATGCACAAGTATTAAATTAGGCAAATTAGTTTTAAATGCCCTTGCAAGAGTAATACCACATGCCCATTTCTGTTCAACGCCTTCATTACACAAAAAAAAAAAACGTCTTCCTGCCAAGGCTAATTTCCCAAATACCTCAACAATTTTTGGCCGTGCCTATTTGATGACTCTTGACGTCAAATTGCATCAAAACCTTTACTTCCAGGTATGAAATAGTGTTGTAGGTTATAGGCTTCACAAGCCAAATATATCACAAGTTCTTCATGGCTTCCTGCTGCAAGCTCTAATTGCAAATTTATAAAATCTGATGATAATTGTACTGCATTCTAATGATCCAAATGGCCAATCATAATAGGAAATCAATGCCTTTCAAACTCGCAGGAAAAAAATTGTGCTTCTTCAATTGCCCAAAATGCCTTCTTTGCAATGGAGATTTGGCCTTTGGCAATAGAAAAAATCATGGATTGTCACAAGAGAAACGCACCTACAACAGAATCGGCCCTGCCTTTGTTTTGAATTGGCCACTTGTAATAGGAAAATAATGCCTCTCTCCAATGAAAAAAAATGCCTTCAATGCAAGCTCGGTCTCTCAAATGCCTACTTCACACAGAAGAAAATCACGGCACAATATAGAGAAATCGTGCTTCTTGAATTTTGCACAGCTTCAAACAAGAGAAAATCGATAGGCAACTTTGAAATTTAAAAATTTCAAATGCCAGAAAAATAAGTGATCTCAAACACTCGATGAAAACTCTCAAGGAAGGAGTGCAGAATGGTTGGCTCTGATACCATGTTGGTGTCATCCACCCCCCAGGAGCACCATCTACATAAAATAACCTTCACGAGAAATGAGAGGCAACACAAAGGCCATTTCACCAAATAAAGAGTGAATAAAAATGAGATAATTTATATAATGTACAAATACCTATTTAAAGGCAAGAAAATATATGATGGAAAACTACCCTACAGATAAAAAACCACCTCATGGGAAAAATTAATTTCCCTATGTTAAACTTAATACTCTAACACCTTCTATAGTGATATTATTATGCCCATCCAAATAAACCATCACAGATCTTTTAAGAAGAGAACCTCATTCTGTTTCATGAGTCATTTTTTTATTCTAGATTTTCTAAGCCCCCAATCAACTTGCTCTTTATATTTCTTAATATATATCCAGCACCAACAGAGCTAAGATTTCCAAACAGACCCTCTATCAAAATTTAGTTTCCACCCTCCAACTGGTACTTTCCAGTTTTCATTTCTGCTAACATTTTTATGTACTAAACAAGAGAATAAAAGATTGAAGTTGTGTATAGCTTTAAATACTAAATATAATATTTAAATATTTCACTATAAAAAATATATTAATTGCTACCACAAAGTTTAATGTTTGAAGTTCTATTTAACACACTTTGCTTCATTTTATTTCTTCACAATCAATTAAATTACACATTATCTCTAACAATTTATCCATGGCAAAGAAGGTACAAATAACAACTTTGCATGGACACTAATGAAAACTAATTTTTTATTTGTGTATTATTTATCATGGACTTTAATATTACTTTTGCTCTGTAAATCTAATCAGATTGCATACATATTTATCAGAATGTGTGATATGAACAACGACATAAGGGTTAAACAAGGTTGTCGAGGGGACGTGTTTTGGATTTGCTTATAAGCTAGACATTTTGATAGTAAAAGCCATGACCAGCCTGCTTGCTTGAGGATGCAAGAGCACATTTCTCTCCTCCAACAAGTTATTATAGCCTACAGAACACTCTACACCTAGAAGCATTGTTAGTGGGGGTGCCGGTACTGGGTCCTCTCTTTTTATCCATTCAAAGAAAATCCCAATATATCATTTAGAAACTTGAGGTGTACGAAGTTAGAGTGTGCGTGTAGTGGGTCCTCTCCCCCAATCAGGGCTTAAATTTGATGGCTGATCCTAACTGTCAAACAATTTTTTTGTGACGGTCATCTATGTGAAGTTGCCTTTCAAATATTATATATATATTGACAAGTTACCTGAAATCTTGCCTTTCAACTGATACAATCTTCCTTAAACTTTAATTGTATTTTACAATTAAAATGACTAAATACGGCCATCAAATTTAGGCCTTGCCCCAATCCAGAAAGTAAAAATTTAGAATCCTTGCTCCAAGTTAGTTAAAATGACTAAATACGGCCATCAAATTTAGGCCTTGCCCCAATCCATTCAAAGAAAGTAAAAATTTAGAATCCTTGCTCCAAGTTAGTGGACGTTTATTCTCTTGTAAAAGTTGGTGACAATTCCAAGAAAATTCTTGGAGTGACACCGTTGACCTGCCAGCTACAAGTTTTTAAACAGAAAAAAGGTTTCAGCTTCCCACAAAAGAAAAGAATAAAGCCTATGCAGGATCTGACTTCATAATTTCTTGCCGAAAGAAGCACAATGGAGTTTCCTAGGTATCTGGTGAATCTTCAACAAATTAAACCTGAAGAAATTCTGGTAGTATCAATTCTACTGCCTCTCCTCATAATAATAATGACAGCAGCAAAGAATGTTAAGAGGGGAAGAGGTAAAAACATCCCTCCTGGAACCCTAGGACTGCCTCTAATAGGCGAGACCCTTCAATTTCTGAGAGCAAATAAAATCAATCAAAGCCGGCAGTGGATAGAGGAAAAGATTGCAAGATATGGCCCTGTCTTCAAAACATCATTACTGGGATGTCCCACAGTGGTCCTCACCGGTCAAGCAGGTAACAAATTTCTCTTGCAAAATGACTACAACTTTATTATAAACAAGAAACCCATCTCAGTGAAAAGGATTTTGGGGAGCAAAAACTTGTTTGAACTTTCTGTAGCAGATCACAAGCGGATGAGAGCTGCTATCATGCAATTCATGAAGCCTGAAGCCTTGCAGAAATTTGTGGGCAGAATGGAATCAGTTATTCTAAAGCATTTTGATGATTGTTGGAAAGGAAAGGAGAGTGTTACAGTGTGGCCACTGATGAAGAATCTTACCTTCCAAGTGATATGTGATCTCCTGTTCAGTTTAAAGGGTGGTGAAGAAACTGAAATATTAGGCAAGGAATTCAGTATAGCTGTAATGGGTGTTTATTCTCTTCCCTTTAATTTCCCAGGGACTATTTTCAGGAGAGCCTTGAAAGCTCGTTCTCGCATAAATAAAATGTTATCATTGTTGTTGGAAGAGAGGAGGAAGGAAATATCAAATGGACAGGCCACGTCTTCCCAAGACTTATTGTCATGCATGATGACTATGAAGGGTGAAAATGATCAGACCCTCACAGAGGAAGAAATCATAGATAATATAATGTTGGTTATGTTGGCTGGTCATGAGACTACTTCTGTTCTTCTAACACATCTGATAAGAATGTTGGCACTGCACCCAAATATCTACCAAAACATCCTCCAAGGTAAATATTTTTCTCCTCCTGGTGGTTTAAATCCTTTCACTCTGTTTTACTGTTGTCATCTTATCTAATATTCATTTGGCTGGGTTATCAACTTTCTATGGATAGAGCATAGAGAGGTCTTAGCAGGAAAAAAACCAGATGAGCTCCTGACATGGGAAAATATTAAAAATATGAAATACACATGGAAGGTGGCAGAAGAAGCACTGCGTTTGATGCCCCCAGTTTTTGGTTCTTTTAGGAAGGCCATCAAAGATATAGAATATGGAGGCTATACAATTCCCGAAGGTTGGCAGGCAAGTTTTTCTACTTTCTAAATTAAAAGGTCTGTATACTTCTGAGATTGAACTATATTGGACTTTCTAAATGTTAGGATGTTATTTATTTTTATTTGTTATTGGACAGTTTTTCTGGGTCACAAGTACACACTGGAATGAAGAGATTTTCAAGGATCCAGATAGTTTTGATCCATCTCGTTTCAATGAACCTATTCCACCTTATAGTTTCATCGCATTTGGAGGAGGACCTCGCATTTGCCCAGGCTATGATTTCTCAAAGATGGAGACTATAATATTTTTATACTATCTTCTATCTGGATATAAATGGTCCCTTATAAATCAAGATGAAAACATAGCTAGGGAACCTCTACCCGTTCCAGTCTCAGGATTGCCAATCAAAGTTCAAGCCAAAGCCTTTTCAGACATAAATGTATAGTTTTTTTTGGTAGGATTAGGGACCATTATGTTCTTGAGGATTTCATTAAAATAGTGTCCAAAGTGTTGTGTGAAAGTGTGAATGCTTTGCACTCTGAAGTTTTAAAAGACATTGTCCTTTATTTCCTATGAGAAATTATTTAAAGTTGCTAGTTTGGTTACTTTCAAATTAAGAATTTATATATGATATTTATTGAGTAGTGTGGTGGTTATTTTGGTATCTATAAATAATGATCATTTTGTTATAAATTAATTAAGGTTGTTATTTTGGTTAGTTTTAAATTATAAATGTTATAGTAATTATTAATTAATTAATGATATGAGATTTGTTATTTTTCATAAATTTTGAAATTATAGAGATACATGAGAATACAAGTAATTAGCATACTTAGATAAATTTATGTAAAAGATGTTAAGAGATCCATTTTGAGGCACTGATTTTTTACTAGATTTATGATATAAATGGAATAGATGCTTCAATATGTTTTGCATAGATCTATCTAAAATAGGTATCCTAATAATACAAACAATTACAAAATATAGATGATATTATTTTAATAATATTAAAATATTTTCGTTTGTAAAGTATTTATGAGAAACCCATTATCTTTCATGGTGCTTATAAATTATATAATTGAATGACTCCCAATTTGATTTTATTGCATCATCATAAGTATAATATATCTTTGTATATCATGAAATGGTTTGTTAAGTAATAACTTTGACCAACAAAAATCAGCCCATTTATGTGATTCACATGCGAGGATGGAGGCAAATTGGTGTAGGAGCACCTAACACAAGGTGGCCACCATGAGGCCAAAATGGTGTTAAGTTGAGGTTTTTGAGTTTTTGTAGTGAATAAGGTCTTATGAGACCATATTTTATGTAACAAGGTCCAATGGATCACTTCCTAAGTGTTTGTAATAAGTTTGGATCCATTTTGTAGGCATTTGTCAAAAATGCCATGTTTTTGTCAATGTTGTCATATTGTTGTCACATTGTGAAAATGTAACCAAGGATGGATCCAATAAATTTAATAGGGTTGTTTGAGTCTCCTTATGTGTGTCTAGGGTGTTTGTGTCCCTTTGAGGGTAGTTGGGCTCTTGTAGCCTTCTATATTGTCAAAACGTGCAAAGTTGTTTGGCAACTTTTATAAATTGTAAAGCAAACAAAGCGCAAAAACATAAAAAACCAATGGTCACCCTCTTGAAAAGTAGTTTGGGTCAATTAGAACTATAATTACATGCTTAAAATTCCTCCCAAGGGTCAAGGCAAGGCAGTAGTTGGAGTTGGTGATCAAGAAATACAAACTAGCACTGTGATTTCCAGAATTTTCTACATTTTTGCTGCTATAACATCCATAAATTTAGTATACAGATGAATTAGAAGGTGAGACTAGAATTTTTGGAAAGATCTGTGTCTTACCTTTCATTCAAGACTAATTTTGTGACATTTGGTTGAGATTTGTGCATTTGGTGATTTTTTTTTAAAACCTGTCCTGAAATCCTATTTTCTGAATTTCCACGTTGCTATAGTCCGTACTGTACAAAGGTACAAGGTTGTTTCCATTTTTTCATGGTTTGATCAGTTAGAGAATGGAGTTATCTTTAATTTGAATTTATTTTGGTGCTTTGAAATTTTTGTGGTAGGAAGATACAAGGTTTTTTCTAAAACTGGTTTGTGAAACCCTCATCTAGGGTTGTGACTGTGATTTAAGTATTTCCTACCATTCCATTGATGTAGAACTGCTTTGATCAGTGGAATGGGATGTAATAGGTCTGTATTAGTAGGATATGATGAGTTTTTGGCAGGAGATATAAGGAGAAGAAGTTTTACTTGAAGAAACCTAACAAAACCATGTGTTAGGTGATGTTTCAAGGCACATTGAAGGAACCAAAGATGCATTTTTTGGAACAATAGAGAGTAGAAGCCTAAAAACCACAAAATCATTTGTTCTAGCATGCATTCTAAGTGTTCAAACCCTTGGTTAAGTTCTGGGCTTGCATTCTTTGGTAGTCCCTTTGTAATTTTGGCCTAATTGGGCCTCTAGGCCACTGACAGGGGTTATTGGTTGAGATATTCCATTCAAAACAAACTATGCCAAGTTTGGGATATGTGATAGAGGGCTATAATGGGTATCTATTGATTGTCTAAGATTTGGGTTTGGAGGCCTTAGTCAAAAGTTATTTGGACTGTTGTCATTTTGAAGGGCTACAAGCCATTTTGGGGGGTTTGTGAAGGAAGTACCAACCCTGAGTCTAATCTACCTTGTCCAATGGATGGAATGGGTCCCCTAACATCCCAAACCAACATTTCCATGATGATCCTAGAGTTTCTTTCTGCTGTTCCCACTTTTGCATAAAGATCTTTGTTTTTGGGCTTGTAGGTGTAGTAGAACCTTGTCTAGTTTGTTTATCTTCTCCCATCCAATTTGCCTCTACATCACAAACCTTGGAAATACTCACAACATGTGTCATTCTCCTTGCCTCCCATTTGCTATCAATTTTTTTCCTTGAGTTATATGTGCAAGATATAACTACCTCAATAAGTGAAACACTTTGCATGGAAAAAGTCATATTCTTGAATCTATCAATGAAGTATTTTGTATGTCCATCACAAACATCTTTATCTCTCTTAGCTACTAATTTGGATACCTCACACAAACCATTCAAATTGATAAATACTCTAATACTCTCTACTAATAAAGTTCCAACATGCGACATATTTCTTGTACCCTAATGTCTCTTTCAATAATTGTTTCAATTAGAAGTCTCATATAGCTCTTACTACTTTAATTCATCAAGGTTTTCAATGTTTGCAAGCCACATCAACATTTGATGATAAGTTTCAAAACTCTTCGCTAATTTTGTTGCATACTTGGCATTGCAGTTGAGTACAGAATGTTGGGAAAGAATAGGTTGTCAATCTATGTTCTCTCTATAGTTGTAGTATGTAGTGATTGTGTGTATTTACTCTATCATCATTTCTTGCAAACTCAAACTTTTTATCTCCTATATCTAAGTCTTATTATAGTTTCGATCCCCCAAGTTTCAATGGCCACAATGAATTATACCTATAAGTAGTAATAACTCATATAACACATGCTTGATGAAGCAAGATTATCTTGAGCATCTTGAAAAATCATTTGAAAAATATTCAAATCTCTCCAAGGATTCCAATGGGATTAGTTATATTTTGTTTTCTTTCAATTTTTGAATCTTGTATTTGTCTTCTTCTTTTAGGTTGTGATGTTGACTCTTCTTCTAAATCATTATTTTGCATTCGTCTTCTTTTTCTAGGTTGTGATGTTATATTCTCTTATTTATCATTAATGTTTGCATTTCTTGCAACATCGACATTCACTACATCTTGAGCTAGATCCTATGGTGTTTGGAGGACATGATCTATCACTATTGAATTTTCTTCTTCAAAATTAACATCAACATTAGTGATCAATTGTTGATAGTACCTTTGAGATGCTATAATGCACACTAGTGTTTATGCCATGTGTAATTTTGATTTATAAGATATATGTTGTATCGAGTGTTTTATCAGTATATTGCATGAACTTGCTGATGATGCTTGTTGTGACATCGAGGTGTTCTAATGGTGTATTCTAGGTGCTTTTGTGGAGATGTTTTGTATGATCATCAAGGTGTTTCTTATTAGGCCTTGTATTGGCTTTAGATTTCGAACTTTACATTATGGGATGCATACATTTTGCCTTTATATGTTATATCATTATAGTGTTTAAGCTCCATTATTTTCTCTATATTCGATATAGTTGTGATCATTATATTTATGTCAGCATTATGGATATGGTTGATTATGCATCTTGTTTCCTAGACCACACTACTCGTAGATGATTTATAGTTAGATGTGATAAGTTGGTATCATGTTATGATTTATACCATGTTGGGTGGATTACGTTGCTTCAACTATTATTATGTGGAGCAAGTATGCCTGATGTTTAACCTGAGTGTGTATACATAGGGGGGTAAACCGACAATACTGAGTCCCAAACTTGGGGCATTAAAATTTTAAATGCGGATGTAGAAAAAATTACAAGATACCTTCGTTCGAGGGTATTTCTTTGAACGAAGGTACCTTCATTTGAAGGCATGATAAAAATCACCTTCAAATGAAGGTGACCCTTCATTCGAAGGTTTAGGTTTTTATGCACACATGACCTTCGAACGAAGGTCATTTACAAAAAGGAATAAAAGGGACCTTCGTTCAAAGGTCCTTTTTTATTCCTTTTTTGAAAATTTCCATAAAACCTGAATAAAAAGGGAACAAAGGTCCCTTTTTATTCCTTTTATGGAATTTTTTTCAAAAAGGAATAAAAAGGGACCTTTGAATGAAGGTCCCTTTCATTCCTTTTTTGGAAATTATTTTTCCCTTTGGTATCTTCATATGAAGGTACCTACGAACGAAGGTAATATCTTCTATCGAAGATACCTTCGAACAAATGTCCTTAGCTAGACACTTTTAGTGTCTGCTTCAAATTTTCCTTAGAAAATCTAGTTTCAACCCTCAGGTTGGACCTTCAAATGTAATTGTCTTAACAAGATAATTTGCAAGATTGTAGTCCTTGAAACGAGCTTTCCAACAAGTATAATTTTGATCTATTTTCATTTTATTGTGTATTCAATTTTCAATTTTTACTGAACATAGGTTTTTCACCTCGAGCATCAAGTTCTTTGTTATACATAGGGGGGAAAAATAGTGAAACATTGAAAAAAGTTCCAAAAACTACCTTTGCACTAGGTATTGATGTCCTTGTTTCACCCAAAAAAAATATTGAATTTCAATATATACACAAGTTATGCTTGACGACATACACCTATGTCCAAAATATAGTTACCCTGACTTAAAAAATTAACTAAAAAAATATATGTAACAAAAAATAATGAAAAAATATCCATGCACTAGATATTTGATGTTAAAAGTCTATATTTTAAAAATTATAATTTTATCAGGTTTTCTAGAAAAAAGGTTATGCTGGATGACATAAATGTTACTTTCTGAAAATGTTGTTTACTATTAAAAACTATTTATTAAAAGAGACGTTAAAAGATTCAAAATTTATTTCAAAAAAATTTTAAAAAATATATTTAGAATATACACACAAATTGCCACAAATCACTAGTTTGCATCATCTTCAAATTCTTAATTGTTTAGTTATTATAGGTCTCAGAAAGTGAAGCTTTAGTTAAAAATGTTGATATTAATGTCCATCTTGGCCAAAAAATGGGACTCATTATTATGGGATTACCCAGGGTTATTCTCCAGTGGTGGTTATAGTGAATATGGTTATCTTTAGGTAAAACATATGTGTGTTAACCTCTATCCCACTTAGTTTGAGTGCAAGATGAACCTTGTAAATCCCTATATAAACCTAGATCTAAATCAATGACAATTATGGAGTTTGCATGTTGTAGAAACTTGTAAAGTGTGTATGAGTACTTTATGTGTGTTTATTTTATCTTTTGCATTGCATTTAAACTTACTTTAAAATACATGTTTATGAAATATTTAATGCTTCCATTGAAAAGATAATAATTGTGCCTTAGTAAAAAATGATCATTGACATTATTACATTTTGGTAGAAGAAAGTTAAATGAAGTTAATTATTCTTCAAATAGAATATTTGGCTTAGTGAAATGAATTTCTAGTTAAAACATAATTTAATTGATTTATATTTCTTGGCTTTGGAAAAATATCAATTAGAATTCCATTAGCATATAGTTTATTTAATCAATTTTGATTATTGATTACTTTGGAAATGTTATTTTTGGAAATTTAAGTAAATATTTTTTGGGTGAATATTTTGTCATTAACTAACTAATGGTAAAATGGTTATATCACCACAGCTATGATGAGACAAAGTCTCTCCTCTCAGTAAGGGGAGGTTCCCTTTAGTTGCTTTAACTATTACAAACAACAGTTTACAAAACTTATTTACACAATACACTATTTTTGTGGTGATTCTATTTCATCCTATTCTCTTTTTTCAAAATAAATGTTCTTGCTTCAAAATGATAACTTCAATGAAACTGATATTAAAGAACTTACTATCATAAAACCACAGAAACACAAAGTCTTTTGTTGCTTCACTTACAAATTACAAATAGAACTATTTGAAGTTAAATGCAGCCCAAAGTCTCCACTCTTCTCCAAGATGGTACAAATAAATCAATACAACAACTTGTAGCACAAAGTCTCCAAATTATTTTATCCTCACGAACATAAACACAAACTTCTGTAATGAGAAAATAGCACAAAGTCTATTTATCTAGAACAAAAACACTTCTCTCAATTTTCAATAGAACTCCACGATCTCAAAAATGATTCAATATAACATAATTCCAATGACATAAGAATGCTGATATCATAAAACAATATGATTCAACTCAAAGTTTGACACTCAAACTGCTTATTTTTATTAATATTTGCTTGAATGTTTGATAAACATGAAAAGATCAAAGTCTTGATATGTTTTCAATTTGGTAGAGTTTCCTTGCAATAGATAAAAGATAAATATTACAAAAGAGGCCCTCTTTATTTATAGGGAGAGGGCTTGAGAAAATTCAGGAAAAACCTAACTACTTTGACTTATTCAAAAATAGGAGTCCTTATTGACTTGGGACTTCCTAAGTTTTTACATGTAATTACATATGAAAAAAATACATGTAAAAGTGTCCAAAACTAAATGAAAACTACATATGAAAATACAAAAAAATACTAAGGCAAAGATCAAATATGTCAACTTCCATTGGCATCCTTCTTTGCTAACCCTTCATACATTGTGATCACTTCTTGTATTTCAATACTATCTGGTGCCACAGTGTTGTTGGAGATTACTTTGTCCTTAGTGATGGTATCTCTGATGGTAGGGGTGACATTCTCATGATCTTTCAACTTGACCTTCAAATTGTCTATGTTTACTTGATAATCCGTCAAGTTATCCAATGAATTGATTGAGAAAGCTTTTTCCTCAAACTCAACCTGCATCATCTTATTGAATTCCTGTATCATTTCATCAACTGGAAGAAACTTGTGATTATCATCAATCAATTTACATGGGAGCTGCTCCAAATTGTGCAAGAGACTTAGATCACTGTCATCACACATCTCTCGGGCATCTCCTAGTTCTTTGATTACTTCATTCAATACTTTCCTTCGGTGAACTAGAAATTCTTTTGTTGAAACATATGCCTCTCGATTTGCAATAATGCCAAGTGAAACAAGAGTCTAAATTTTCATGTTTTCCCATTTTTCCAAATTGGAATCTAGATATTCAATATCTGCAGAAATAGAATCAATCAATTCATCTAGTTCTGCTCTTACCTTGGCCATTTTTGCTTTTCTTTTTGATGTTGCCTTCAATAGTGAAACACCCTATGTTGACAATTTCTTTAAATATTCCCCTACAACCTTCCCTTTTGCTTGAGTCTTTTATGCTTTTTGGACCAAGGGATTTTCAACTATTACTGCCATAGGCTATATAATTTCTGATGTCATCGTGATTTTCTATAACACCACAGCTAACTTCTCATCTTTTAATTTGTAGTATTCCTTGTGTTTCTTCTCCTCATCATTGTGAGGCCAATTATTTTACCTTCCTTATTTTGATCGTTATGCTTTTCAGTTGATGACATTATCAGACTTTTAGTGACTATGGTTTCATTATGCAGACTTGATTATATCTCCTGATTATGATAGGACATTGATTAGACATATGTGATTCGATTTGATCATATTTGATGATATTTTGTGATTCGACATACGAGATAGATTAGATGATATTTTGTGATGTGATTTCTAGTTATTTATGTGATGAGGATTATTTGACATGTCATAGAAAATGCAGTTTAATTCAAAATTGTGTTATTGATGATTATTGTTGTATTCTATGGCATGAGTTTAATTCCAGTTGCTTCGGCTATGATTATCATGATATGATTGACACTTGATCAAGATGTGCAGGTTTACATTCCCAAGCCAGGGGAAATTGGAGGTAGAATTCACACATTGGTTATTCCCTATGAAACTGATCCATTCCCAAGAGGGATAAGGATCATGTTTAAAATTTGAATGTTGATTTAAGTGCTCGATTTAATTTTTATCATTTTGGCCTAGTACCCCTTTCCTTAATTAATTAATAATAAGTGTTGTATAATTTTTACTTGACTTACACCACTTGGTATTTGTTTTTATTTTTGAGGCCATTTAAACTGGATTTATGACCCCCTTGGTGAACCTTAGTGTCCCAAAATTTACCCTAGGTAGTTACTCATGTGTCTAGGGTCAATTTTGACTAACTAACCCTTGAATTAACCCATTTTGGTCACTCTAAACTATGGTTTAGTCAAAGTGACGAAATTTGAAATTAGGGAAGGTGGGGAGATGAGTCATGCTTTGGGAAAGACTCATCTCCCTTCCCAAAGTTTGGGAATCCTTTCCCAAGGAAGACTTGGGAGGTCTCCAAGACTCCCAAGTGTGTGGGATCTTCCTCCAAGACTCTCACACATATGTGAGAACATCTTGGAGGGAGACAACTCTTTGAGAGAATAAGAGGATGCCATATGGCATTCCTTATCTTCTTGGAGGTTTGAGTGGGAATGCCACCTCACCACTTGTCCTCTCACACATGTGTGAGAGCACAAGTGGATAAGGTGAGGATTGAGATGGAATTGGAGGGTGACACTTGTCACCCTCACACTTCCTCTCCCTTGCAAGTGGCATTGGAGGAGGAAGGAGAAGGTGACAAGTGTCACCTTCTCATTCCTGAAGGCCAAAATGGATGGCCTATATTATCTCCTCTTGTTGAGGAGTGTGGGGTTCTTGCTTTTTGGAGTTCTTTTCTATTTTTGAGAAATTTTGGGAAAGTTAGAGGAATTCTTGAAGATTGGAAGGTTTGGGAAAGCTTGGAGCTCATCACCAAACATGCTTCCATAATAGGGCTCTTGAAGGTAAGCTCTATGTATTGTTCTTTACCCTTTCTTATTTAATGTGATATGTTGTAGTTTTTGGTTGTTTGTTGTTTTCATTGTTTTGTGTGGGATGGGAGTATGGTAAGAGCACCTCCATTTGGAGGTAAGGCTCAACTTGTTTGGGTAGGGGAAAGGAGCCTCCTTGAGGTCACTCCCACATTGTGTTATTTATGCCTTGAGGGCTTTTACTTGTTGAGGAGATTATTTGAATGGCAAGAGTGCCATGGAGGTTATTTTGTGATTTTGTGGAGAGTGGTGGTTTTGGAGATTTTTGGCTTGAGACCATGAGATTGGTATTTTAGTATTTGGGTGGCCTTTGAAGTAGAGGGGTCCATTCCCTACCCTCATCAAACTCATTTTCATGAGTTGAGTTATGTGTTTATCCTTGGGGTTGTATTTGTGTTGTTGTGTTTTAATACTTGTTGTCGTGTGGTTGCACCTGTGTGAATCCCTACCTCCCTAACTCGGGGGTGACCCTCTTGCGGGTCTATGGTAGGGAGGAGGGCATTTCAAAGTGGCTAGGTTGTTCTTCTTGTTGTGTTTTATTTGCAGGTGCATATATGGAGAAATGGAGCTTGTTGTGAAGTCCATTTTTGTGTAGTTTGTTCCGTTTGTGGTTGGCTGTTGTGCCATGGCCTTTGTGGCCCCATTGTATGTATTTTGTATCAAGTTTATGCCCTTAAAGTTGGCTGTGGTAAATATTGAGATGCAAACATTCTATTTGTTTTATTTAAAAGTTGTTATTCTCTTTGTTGTGGAGTTGGTTTTGTGTTGAGGAAAGCATGAGTGGATTCATTTTCTATCATCATTCTTTTCAAAAAGATATGTATATGTATGAGTATTGCTCAATAAATTTTTATTGTATTCCAAGAAAGAATGAGAAAATGTATATACATTTCTGTCATTGTTCTCTTCAAGAAAGGAAATACATCTTAGTTGTAAAATAATTTTTATTGCATACAAAAAAAAAGAAAGTTTAAATCAGTTTTCTGTTTTTGCATTAGAAGTTCATAAGATTTGTTGCTATTGATAATAGAATGAAATGCATTCTTTATCTTGCATAATGCATTAAAAAAAAATTATAAATAAGTCCCTGTTTATTTTTGGTTTTAAAAAAAAAGAGTTACTACTAGTTTATCTCTTCTGATGTAAATAGAAACTTAGAAATTTATACTATCCAGATTTGTGTATGGTGAGTAGTAGTTCAATGTATATATAACTATACCTATATATATGAGGATATATATATAGATACAAATATATATACATTGTCCCTTATTTTATAATCCATTGTTGTTTATAATTTTATTTCCTTGTGTTTATACTGAAATGGAGTAAACCACAGAATTTTAATATTTGCTAAATATAATGAATATATATATATATATATATATATATATATATACACTCACATATATATAAGAAAAAAAATATATATATATATATATAAGAATATATATATATATATATATATATATATATATATATATAAGAATATATATATATATATATATATATATATATATATATGAGTGCATATTTATAAATATATATTTTATCATACTATAATAGAAGCTTTATACTATGATACTTTGAATAACATTAGATTTCAACCTGGATATATATATATATATATATATATATATATATATATATATATATATATATATATATATATATATATATATATATATCAAAATTTATATATATATATATAAAATAAATAAACAGCGAATGAATTTCCACAGCGAACTGTGTATTGCAGATTGGCTGCCTAAACAGAAAAAAAAAGTTAATAAAAGAAAATTTTGTTTAGGGATTGGAATGGGTGTTGGCGCCCACCCCAGCCCCCACACCCCCGCCTTTCTTCCCCCCGTGAGCTACGCGGATCTCCCCACCAAGATACTTATACTCTGGGCTACGACCACTCCTTGGCTCTCGTAGACTCCTCCCCGCGTGACGCTCGAAACTCTCCACCGCTCCACCCACTGCGACCACCCCCCTCCATCCTCCTCCTACGGCCTGCACTCCACAACGACGCCACTCTCCTACCGCCATTTGGTCTATGTTCTACCATTCCCTCCGCTGTAACTTCTATGCCGCCCCTTACAAAACTTCACCACCGTCGACCCCCTGCCACTCCTCAACCCTGCTCATAATGTTAAAATATATACATAATTATTTAATGATATATATATATATATCACAAAAAAATATACAGAATCAAACCAATAGTTAAATGGGACTCTTGTAACTATATGCATACCTCCATGAGGTTCATCAATCACTGCCATGAAGCCCTAACCTGCATACAAAGAGGCAAAACCAAAACAAGAGAAGAAAGAATGAGTTAGGGCAACAAAGGGAGAGAAAACAACATAATACAAATTAAGGCTTTCTTAGAGATGACTTTTAAAATGGGATTAGGGTTGTTTATAATTTTGGATATAATATTCTATTTGTGAAGATTTTATTTTGTGGGGTTTTGTTTTATTCTTCAATCAAAAAATCTCTATTTCTTTTCCTTGCCTTTAGTTTATCTCTTGTGCCTTTTAAATTTGCTTTATTTTAAATGGGGTATTTGCATTTTATTTTATTGTATTGTGAATTAAATTTAATATTGGGAGGGATTAATTTCATTCAAATTGGGAAGAGTATTCCCCTTTTTAAAAATTTATCATAGCTGAGATATTTATTTATTTTTATTTTTCCTTCCCTAGCGGGATTTTATCCTTTTATTTATTTATCTGTTTTATTATTATTTTATAGGAAGGAGTATTTTAACCTCCTTCCTCCTCATTATTCCGAGTTCATTAATAAATATAATGTTGAAATTATATTTATTAAAGGATTCAATTTTGAAATCTGATTTGGCATTTGTTATTATTTTATTTCAAATTTTTAATCTTTTATGCAAGGTCGATTTATCCGACCTTGGAGGATATTTATTTTTGTCATTTTAAATTGTTTTGATTTTGTTCTTAAGTTTTAATTTAATTTTTTATTCTTAAATTTTATTTAATTCCTTATTGGTGATTTATTTTAAATTTCATTTTGTGTTTATTGAAAACACGTTATGCTGGCGAATTTTTCCTAGATTTCTAGGGTTTTAATTTTATGTTATTTTATTAATTTTTATTCCATCCTTCCACTTTAATTAGGTGTCCATCTTGCCATTTTACTTAAACATTATTTTGTTTTCTTGTTGACCTGAGTTAAGGTTAGACCTCGAAGCTGGCGGAATCATCTTCACACCTAGAAAACTAGGGGTTCAGATTTAAATCAGTCTAACCCTAAAAGTGACACACTTCGTGTCACATACCCCCTAGACAACTATCATCATGCAGGGGATTGTGTGGGACAACGCACCTCCCTGAATTATGTTGACATGTTTACACCTTATGTGTATTGCCACCTTTCACGTAGAGGCGTACGAGGGGGTTCTTAGGGATAGGTAAAAAAAAAATTTTCGTAATTCGTGTCATGACCACATAAAAAATGTGGACATGACACGTGTGTTGTGTGTCGTGACCACATGGGAAATGCGGGCATGACAATCATATTTCTCAAGAAGAGATGTGGCTTTAATACCTTCATGTGTTAATTTCCCTAATTGCACCCTAGATATCACATAGTCATTCACATCAAAAGTATCTTTAGTAGCCTCAGGGGGAGGCTTGACAATCTCTACATATCTGATCCTCTTATCATCAATATGCCTTGACATAGTCTTAGGCTTCTTCTTTTGTACCTTTGGCTTGCAAGTCAGCAGTTTCCCCAAATCAATATCATTTGGTGATATCTCCTATTTCTTTCTCTTAGGAGTATAAGATGAAAGCCATGGGGGAAGTATTGATGTACTTATATTCTAATCAGGAACCATTGGTGGAGTGGAAAGAAATGTACTTAAACCTATAGCAGTAACAATGGGAGGAGTATTGGTGAACACAACACTTGCTACATCCATATTAACAGCTTTCTCAGAACCCAAAACAAATTGCTTAAAAATTGAAGAACCATCAATGTCATAAGAAGGGGATGAAAAACTAGGAATAGATCCAGAAGAATGAAGAGCACTATCAAAATTCACATTAGAATTATCAAAAATTGTTTTGGAAGATGATGGAGACTCATATGATTGAATGTGAATGGGTGACATTGGGGTTATAGGAGGATTATGCACATAAACTGAAATAGGCACATTTGGATGAGGAGAAGAGACATCAATATCCTATAACACATCTCCATGTGGAGATACAACTATATCCTGCAAATCTTGTTGTTCATCTTTTTCTTCTTTCTCTTGTTCACCCTCATTGTCTGATGCAGACTTATCTTCAATATCCATGTCCTCAACATTCATGCCTTTAGAAGTTGGTTCTTCAACATCTTTCTTTACATCAACTTCCATTTCTTTAGCAACAGATTCTTCCTCTTGTCACAAATTTGATCTTAGGCTTGGAAGCCTTAGATGTGCTAAGAGCATCATTCTTATTCTTGGTTCTTATCTCAACTTTCTTTCCCATCTGCTCAAAAACTTCTTCCTTTGAACCGATTATAAAATCCTTCAATGGTATACCTTTGCTTTCGAGCCATAGGTTTGTATTGGCTAACAAGGGCTCAAACCTTTTCCTTAAGGAAGTCAATTCCTTTCAAGACCATTGTATAGGAGGTAGAGGAGAATTTGCAATATGCTCATTATCATATTTGGGATTAACCAGTTCTTCATTATCTACCATACCTTTAGGAATACTAGCTAAACCCAAATATTCAATTTGGTCCAGAGATAACCTACTGTAGTCTAGCTTTCTGATTTCCTCTTTTGTTCTCGGATCAACCCAGATGTCCTCAACCATGGGCTCATGAAATTGAGTCTTTTTATTTTATTTTATCCTTCACTCCTCTATAATCAAATTTTGGTCTCCTCTTGAATTGCTTCATAGTTACCAATTACATTTCAATTTCCATAGCCCTAGCTTTTTCTGTAGTTGAAACTGAGTATCTAACGATCATAATGGAAAATCTAAAACTAGGCTTCTTTAACTCCATTTGCTTGTTGTGGACAACAATCATTTGTCGACACAACTCCATCAGAACCATTTTATCAAAAGGAAACCTTGGCAACATATATAGATAGCCTTGGAAAAAGCTAACCCTTAAGTATGTGAAAGTCAGAAATTGAAGAAACAAACAACCAAATCCATTTACTACTGACCATGCTTTATCTGAAACTCTTTTTTGTTCTAATTAAGGATCAATAAGGCACAAGAATACAACAAAGGAGTCATTTACCCTTCTAAAATGGTGGATTGAACCCTTCAATGTAAGCAGAGGATAATAATGGTAAACAAGAACAACCCTCTTATACCCTTCAAATGCCAAGCCAGAGAAAATCCTCATTGAGGCTGCTATGTACACAAGATAGGAAGTCATATAGAATTTGAAGGTAGTAGATACCTTGGTCAATTGTTCATGGAGAGCATTGTTGGTTTGCTCACCCCAGAAGATAGTTTGTTTTCCCTGAAGTATAATTTTGAAGAAAGGATACATCCATTCATGAAAAAGTGAAGAAGAAGCTAGTCCCCTTACTCTACTGAGAAGAGTTATTAGATCACCCACTTCCTCAACAAAATCACTTCGAGGAAAGCTCCTTGGCCATCTAGACAAGTTTGGCCTTGGAGTCTTAAGCCACTTGGTATTAATTATCCTTTTATCCTTCTCAGAATTCTTATCATATTCTTGTTGAGCAATAGTAAAATCAAGTTTCACAACCTCAGTAGGAGAAGGACACATGAAAACCTTATCAACAAACTCTAGATCTAGTCTCATGATTACATTCTCGTGAGCATCAACCACTGCTCTGGTATCTCTATTATAGAAATGAGCAACCTGGAGAACAAACTCTGTATTGTGTGCAACCACTGGGAATGAAGACACCAGGTGAATGTTGCTCTTGACAATCTTTTGCATAAGAGGGCTGGGGTTATTTGACTTTGTCCTCTCTACAAATTTAGTCATATCCACATGACTAATCTCTGTGTCTCGAATATCATCAAAATTCAAAGTGACCGAAGTGATCGAGAAAACACCTTGATACTTGTACTTCAATGCCTTGGCTTTCTTTGGAGACAACTCAGTCATTTGGATAAATGACTCCTTCAGATGAAGACCTCAGTAGCTACTTGCAAGAGAAACTGTAATCAAAGAGTCATGATTCACCAATTAGGGGAAATACTTGCAATTTTGGGAAACTGCATATTTATTTATCATGGCTGGAGGGATGAGCTTGTAAGGGCTAAAGTGCAAGTGAGTCAAAAAAATGGATAAGAACGAGGTTAGGATAGCAATTCAAAAAGTTTTCCAGAGTTAGAAAAATTTGAGGGAGTGAATGCATGGGCGGAAAAATTTGCCGCCCTTGCATGTCAAGGGAAATGCAGATGTTAGGGTGACAAATTTTGCCACCCTTGCAGGTAGGTCAAAAGATTTACAAGTGTATTGGTGGTAATTTCTACTGCTTTCGCATGAGGGGAACATCATCACACGTTTGAGCAGCAAAAATCACCGACTCAACATGTTGGAACTTATTTTATTGTGTGAGGGTGGCAAATTTCACCACCCAAACATTTCAACACTTAAAAGTTCACATATTCGATTGGTAAATTTTACCAACTCAACATGAGAAAGTAGAAATTTTATTTTAATGCTTCAGCGGCGATTTTACTACTCAAACATGTTTGGGAGTTTTGAAGTCTTTTAAGCAGTAAATATCACCTCTATCTACATAGAACCTAAAAACAAAAATATAAAATCTAGATCCAAAAGACTCAGAAAATCTACAAAATAAAAACAAAAAACTTTCAAAAAGAAAAACATAAAGAATACAAAAACCTAAGTAATCGATCTAGAAAATATAGGGTTTCAAAACATAAAAGTCATAGAAAAATAGACAGAAATAACGATAAATCTAAACAGGATTCCATGCATTTATAAAACCATAAACACAAAATGACTGTGAAAAGAATAAAAGAAAACTAACCTTATATGGAGAACTGGAAACAAAACAGTGAAATGCTGATGATGAAAACCTCCACAATCCACTTGCAAAGAGTCGAAATGATGGCTTGATAAATGGAGAGTAAGAAATGCAGGCAGGATAGAAAGAAAGAAAAAACAAAAATGATTTAAAATGCATTTAAAAACTTAAAATGGAACTAAAAGTTGGTAATAAATGTCACACGAGTCTAACTGTGTGACATTTAATACATGTCTCAATGGTGAAATTCACCGACACTACACTCGTTATATACAAGACATGCATTGGCAGAAAAATTCACTGCCACTGCATGCGTTAATATAAAAAGCATGTAATGGCGGCAAATTCTACCACTTTATCATGAAGTTAGATAACACAAAGAATGCATGGGTGGCCAAATTCGCTGCTCTTGCATATACACAAAAATATTCTAACTCTTTAAAATTGAGAAAACCATTTCAATCAACTTATACAAATTTTGTGAAATCCAAACAAGAAATGACTCAAATAGATAAATGGGAACAAGAGGAATACTCATGAGGATGAGACAACTCACCTCGATTTATGAACTTAGAGTGTAGGCTACGAAACAGACAAGTTTCATAGGGGCTGTCCTACAAAATGAGCTCATCTAATTTTGAGAACAATAGCTGGCTCTAACTAGGGAACTTGATCCTTCAATCGCTCTTTGAAACGATCAAAGGGAGAAGAATCTAGTCTCTAAGTGCCTTCATCCATGCCATTGGGCCATATAGTCAAGCTACCAAAAGAGAAGACACAAAAAGACTAAACAAAAATAAAAAATAAAAACACAAAACTGTACAAATGAACTTATCTGATGCTTCAAGGATTGAAATGCTTCAGATGTTGTCCACTATGGGGCAGTAAGAACTGTGTCCCATCTTGATACTCTAGCAAGAAACTATTCTCACCACAAAATTGGTGAATGATGAATAGGCCTCTCCATAAGGAATCAAACTTCTCGTGCATTCCTTTTAGTTCTCTCCTCTTGTCCCATAACAAGACTTGATCCCCAATTTGAAATTCTCTGGCCTTCGCCTTCTTGTCAAAAATTTTCTTGACCTAACTTTGATGCTCAGCAATACGTTCTACCACCATAACCCACTACTCCTCAAGTTCATAAAGGTACATTATTTTGTTATCAATAGAACTTTCAAAGTTCTATGTTCCACTAATTTTGCTAACTTTAGAGCTGACAATTCTATAGTAATAGGTATTTCTGCATTCAAACCATATAGAAGCTAGAACAGTGACATGCCTATTGCCCTTTTAGGGGTAGTTTTGTCCACCCATAAAGCATCAAACAAAGCTTTATGCCACGTTCTCTGATTATCCTCTACTAGTTTCTTGATAATTGTAACTAGATTCTTGTTACTAGATTCTACCTGACCATTCCCTTGTCGATAATAGTCTGATGAATGTGTAAGGATGATCCCATATTCAAAGCAAAACCTAGTGATCTCATTTGAAAAAGAACAAGTAGCATTATCTACTACAATTTTGTTTGGAACTCCAAACTGAGAAATGATATTCTCCTTGGGAAAATTACATACTACCTCAGAAGTAGCATGCTTAACTGAAATAGCCTCCACCCACTTGGTGAAGTAATCTATTGCAGTGAGAAAAAAATTGTGTCCTGCACTCGACGATGGGTTCATAGCACCAATAAAGTCAATGCCCCATTGTTGAAAAGGTTCTTCAATCAAAACTAGCTTTAGTGGTAGTCTAGCTAGCTTAGGCTTCCCAACAAACTATTGGCAGAGTTCACATCTATGTACCTAGTTGTATGCATCTTGAAATAATTTAGGCCAATAGTACCTAGCCCGCAAAATTTTATGAGTTGTTACAGGTGTAGAAAAATGTCCTCCACATGCCAAATTGTGAAAAGACTCTAAAATATTGCTTTATTGAGCTTTATCCACACAACAGAGAAAAACTCCATCAAGGCTTCTTTTATACAAACCGTTATCCAGCAAGATATAATTTGTAGCCTTTAGCTTGATAGTTCGCTTCTCTTTATAAGATAAATGAGAAGGACACTCACCATAGGTGAGAAAATAAGAGATATTGGAATACCACTCATCTTTTGTAGTAACAAAGAGAACTGTCAGAACTTCTTCAACCTCTACCTCTTCATCACCTGTTTCTTTTAGGACATTATCAACAATCAACTGACATAAACCTCTGCCATGCACAAGCTTGGTGGGTTTGATATCAAGGTCAAATTCTTGAATTTTGGCAATCCAATTTCCCCTTTTAGTCCCAAATTCTTGTTGTGTCAGGATAGATTTCACTATTGTATCCGACACCAAAACAACAGTAGGTGAATTCAGAATGTAAAATCTGAAATACTTCACTATTTTGACTACAACGTATGCATCTTTCTCCATATTTGAGTACTTAAGTTCATAAGCCTTTAGTGGGCAACTCATAAATGAAATCAAAGATTCCACATCCTCTTTATTTTGCTGAACTAGAATCACTGAAAGTGTATGCTCAGAAGCATAACTATACATTTTGAAGTCTTTAGTGTAATCAGGACAAACTAGAACTGGAGCATGAGCTATGGCCCTTTTAATATCCTTGAAGGCTACTTTACCTTCTACACTCCAACAGAAAGTAGTCTTACCTTTCATCATATTGACAATATGACAAGTTTTCTCTATGAACTTTGGAATGAACCTTCGCAAAAAATTCACCTTCCCGAAGAAAGAATGAACAACTGTCTTACTAGCAGGCAAAGTAAGACTTTGGATAGATTTAACTCTCTCAGAGTTCATTTTGGTACCTTCTCTAGACACAATATGACCAAGAAGCTTACCCTCTGTAACTCCAAAAACTAATTTCTTAGGATTAAGAGAAATATCATTTTGACGACACCATTCTAGAACCTGTCACAAGTGGTAGGCATGATCTTGATGCTTTTTAGAGAAAATGGTCAAGTCATCAAGGTACACCACAAGGAACTTCTCCATTTCATCTTTGAAAGTGAGCTCCATTTCTCTTTGGAAAGTAGCGCTAGCATTAATCAAACCAAACGACATCCTACGGTATGCAAATGTGTCCCAAGGTGTTGTGAAAGCGGTCTTGTATTGATCTACCTCACTGACTTCTACTTGATCATAGCCTGAAAAGCCATCTAACATAGATAGCATCTCTGAATTAGTTACAGTTTGTAACACTTGATCCATAATAGGCAGATGGTAGTTATCTTTTAAAGAAGATTGGTTCAGATTTCTATAATCAACACAAATACGGATTTCTCTATTCTTCTTTCTCACAGGAACAATATTAGCAATCCAAGTGGAATGATGGATAGGAAAGATTATTCTTGCATTCAACATTTTTTGGATTTTAGAAAGAATAGTACCTGATATCTTGGGATTATACTGCCTCTGCTTTTGCTTGTGAGGCAATGATCCTACCTTGAGAGGAATCTCGTGTTGGATCTCCTTGGGTCTGAAAGACTTCAGATCATCATATGAATATACCAGCACATCAATGTAGTGGTGAAGAAGTGTATTGAACTTGAATTTCTCATTAGCAATGCAACATTTCCCAATGTTAACCATCTTGGGATCTACTTCAGAACTCAAATTTACTTGCTCAAATTCCATGGATGAACTTGAATCAAGTTGTTGCTGCTGTTTGATATATCTATCATGCTTGTCAAATAACATTTCTAGAGAAACTAAACCTTTCAAAATCTTATTCCCTTTTAGCTGAACAATCTCGTCACCAGTCTATGAATCTATTTCAAAAATATATTCCCAAGGTGGAGAATCACTACCTTCAAAGTAGAGCTCATCAAAGCTATCTATCTTCTCTAAGAAAACTATGATCTGATTATCATCATTGAAGACCTGCCAATGGTCAGCATTATTTGGTACACTTGGTCGGAAAACCAACTCAATTGTGTACTTATCACCTTTAAAATCCTTATGAGGGACCATAAGGGTGGTAGAGACGGGTAATGAATCAGCATGATCATTAAACTCTCCTGGTACCACAGATATATCAAAAGCATCAAAACCTTCAATACAATCCCAGACGTGATTGCGGTAATGTCTTAGCCTTTCATTCTTGGTCTAGTAAAGATTTCTCACCTGACAAACAACAAGCTCTGCATCACCTTGTGTGTGAAGATTTTTAATACCTTTAACACGAGCAACCTCCATTTTGAGTAACAATGACTCGTACTCAGTGGTGTTATTTTTATTGTCAAATTGGAGCTTATAGGAGAAAGGAAAAATATCACCTTGTGGAGATATTAGAACTACTCTAACCCCAGATCCAGTGGAAGAATAGCTACCATCAAATTCTAAAATCCAAACATCATTTGAATTTACCACTTTGATGTTTCTACGACTATTAGACTCTTCCTCATCAGAGAAGGAAGAATTTGACATCACTATGCTCTCGTCTAAACTTTCATCTGAATTTTCTTCTAATTCTTCATCTGAATTATCTAAATTCTTGTATGATGAACTAGAAGTGTTTCTAGTGGTCAAGAAATAATTACCCATCCCTGAAGACTCAAACAAAATTTGAGCTTTTAGATCTTCAATTTGAGTAACAATATATTTTGCCTCCTTTTTAGGAAGCAATTTCTGCATGATGCCTTTAACAGGTATCCTTGCCTCAGATAAATCCATGTTTAGTTCTCCTCCCACATCCTTACAAAAATTATGTCCAAGAAAAATGCCATAAGAAGCTGGAACATCAGTAACTAAGATGGTCATCTTGATCCTCTTATCCGGAAAAGCTGCAAATGCAAATTGGGCATCCTTGATTTGGCCTAACAAAGGCACTTGCTTATTCTCCATTGAAAAACATCTACTGAAGGTCTTAGTCAAAGTAAGACCGAGAG
Organism: Cunninghamia lanceolata; assembly: GCA_027924645.1. Taxonomy (NCBI): domain Eukaryota; kingdom Viridiplantae; phylum Streptophyta; class Pinopsida; order Cupressales; family Cupressaceae; genus Cunninghamia; species Cunninghamia lanceolata. The sequence goes on along the minus strand of BSBN01001513.1, from coordinate 1,031,589 downwards.
CATATGCCACCTTGGCGGGCATGACGTTGTCAGAAGCTCTGGAGTCTATGATACAATTGCTTAACTTGTGGCCATTGACAAATAGAGAAACATAGAAGGGTTCTATTTTCCCTGGAGCAACAAGGAGAGTAGTGACTAGGTTATTTTGGGTGAGCCTATTCTTTAAAGAGTCATAAATAGTCTTAGGAGAATCTTTCCCTATAGGGGTAGCCTTGTTTTTAACATACTTATCTTACCTCTCAAATTGGTTAGGGTTAGCTTGTAAATATTCAACCTTAGACATCTAGATTTTGGTTTTCCTAGCATGATCAGTTATGTCAAAGAACTGAAATGAATTAGATATAGAGGTAGGAAATCCTTCATTCTGGGGTTTGATTGGGATAGTACTAGTCTTAGGAACAGAAGTAGAAGAAATAGGATTGTTAGATGAACTTACTTGTTTATTGACAACTAGATCCTTTGATTGAAAAGGCAATGGAGATCCTCACTTGGCAATTGAAATCACAGGTTAAGGCTCTTCTCTTATCTTTCCTTTATCAGCCACTTTCTAATTTGATTGATTTTGGGACCTGGTGAAAACAACATACGCTCCATCATATACCTCTCCTTCTCTTTTTGCTTCATCTTGATAGTTCAAAAACCCAATAGTAGAGTCACCAGCTAATTCTTCTTCTTCTATAAAAAGATTAGCATTATTTTCCTAATCCAAATCAGGTTGGAAAGAATCATCCTGTTCTGCTTCATAGTAGCCAACTGCTAAGTTGACTAGTGGTGCTTCAATGGCAAGCTTCCCCTGTGTTGGCGGAAGCCTATTCTGCCCTTGATTTCTCATGGCATTGCCTTGATATGAATTGTTAGGGAATGTCCTTCTTGGTATGTCCCTATAAGGAGCAAACATACCCTAGGACATTTGCTTTTTCAAAGCTAGCAACTCATTTGCTAACTTCTACACCATAGGATCTGTGGTGCTTGTGGAAGGATTATTAGTATAGGGTTGATATCTATTTCTGTTTGAATCCCTTCTTATCTTACCTGAAAGGATACGATCATCTTCGACCTTCGTAGCCAAACTTTGTGCTAGAGGAAGATTAGCGGGACTAGCCTGCCTTAATAGAAGGCTTACCTTAGGAAGCTGAGTGTTGATGAAGAAACATTTAAGATTCTCTGCCGTTGGTTGAGTGGTTGCTAGAATCCTATTTGTCAATTTATTGAACTTGGCAATGAAATCTCGCATGGGCTCATGTGGTTCTTTCTTCATCTGTATTAGTTGGGCTAACAATGCATGTGCGTCTTCTACAGGCTTAAACCTAGCTTCAACCTTAGTTTTGAGATTATTTAAATTGGTTATGGTTTAGGCTTGAAGATGATAAAACCAGTCTGCAGCAACACCTTGAAGTGTTTCTACAAAAAGCCTCACAGCTACATCTTCATGTTCCACCCCTAACACACCACAAGCTATGCAAAAAGCTACAATGTGTTCATCAGGATGAACTTTCCCATCACCATAGAATTTCAAGAAATTCTTCCTTAAACTACAAGGTAGTTCATGCAGTGGTGGTATTAAATTTAGAGGTCCAAAAGTATTACCCCACGGACCTTGAGTTGCCATGGTGCACTGATTGAAAGGTGGAATGGAAAACCTTTGTGGAACTTGAATAGATTAAACTCTGTTAGTATTTGAGATGGAAGCATCACTAGGTATAGGAGACCTAGTGTTGGTAGGAGGAAAACTCCTTGTTTGCTGAAGCTGAGGTTTTGGAGGCAAAAGGGAAAAATTATTTTGCTACATTAACTCAAACACAGGATCAATAGCTCATTGAGCTCTATTACTTCTTGTATACCTTGAGTCTGCCAAAATGCAATGTACTCAACAAAGATTTAGAAACAACTTAAAACAATGAACGAGGGCAAAATGCTTCAACTTAAAGCGTGAGTCTCCAAGTTGCACGTTCTTCCCCAGTAGAGTTGCCAAAAAATTGTTGGGTGAATATTTTGTTGTTAACTAACGACAAAATGGTTATATCACCATAGCTATGATGAGACAAAGTCTCTCGTCTTAGCAAGGGGATGTTCCCTCTAGTTGCTTTAACTATTACAAACAACAGTTTACAAAACTTATTTACACAAAACACTATTTTCATGGTGATTCCATTTCATCCTATTCTCTTTTTCAAGAATAGGTGTTCTTTCTTCAAAATGATAACTTCAATGAAACTGATATTAAAGAACTTACTAACTATCATAGAACCATAGAGACACAAAGTCTTATGTTGCTTCACTTACAAATTACAAATAGAACTATTTGAAGTTAAATGCAACCCAAAGTCTCCACTCTTCTCCAAGATGGTACAAATAAATCAATACAACAACTTGTAGCACAAAGTCTCCAAATTATTTTATCCTCATGAACATAAACACAAACTTCTATAATGAGAAAATAGCACAAAGTCTATTTAACTAGAACAAAAACACTTCTCTCAATTTTCAATAAAACTCCATGATCTCAGAAATGATTCAATATAACATAATACCAATGACATAAGAACACTGATATCATAAAACAATATGATTCAACTCAAAGTTTGATAATCAAACTACTTGCTTATATTAATATTTTCTTGAAAATTTGATAAAAAGGAAAAGCTCAAAGTCTTGATATGTTTTCAATTCGACAGAGTTTCCTTGCAATAGATAAAAGATAAATATTACAAAAGAGGCCCTCTTTATTTATAGGGAGAGGCCTTGAGAAAATTTAGGAAAAACCTAACTACTTTGACTTATTCAAAAATAGGAGTCCTTATTGACTTGGGACTCCCTAAGTTTTTACATGTAATTACATATGAAAAAAGTACATGTAAAAGTGTCCAAAACTAAATGAAAAGTACATATGAAAATACAAAAATATACTAAGGCAAATGTCAAATATGTCAACTTCCACTGGCATCCTTCTTTGTTGACCCTTCATACATTGTGATCACTGCTTGTATTTCAATACTATCTGGTGTCACAGTGTTGTTGGAGATTACTCTAGTCTTAGTGATGGTATCTCTGATGGTAGGGGTGACTTTCTCATGATCTTTCAACTTGACCTTCAAATTGTCTATGGTTACTCGATAATCTGTCAAGTTATCCAATGAATAGATTGAGAAAGCTTTTTCTTCAAACTCAATTTGCATCATCTTATTGAATTCCTATATCATTTCATCAACTGGAAGAAACTCATGATTATCATCAATCAATTTGCATGGGAGCTGCTCCAACTTCTGCAAGAGACTTAGATCATTGTCATCATATAGCTCTCAGGCATCTAGTTCTTTGATTACTTCATTTAATACTTTCCTTCGGTGAACTAGGCCTTCTTTTATTGAAACATATGCCTCTCGATTTACAATAATGCCAAGTGAAGCAAGAGTCTTGATTTTCATGCTTTCCCATTTTTCCAAACTGGAATCCAACTATTCAATATCCATAGAAATAGAATTAATCAATTCATCTAGTTCTACTCTTACCTTGGCCATTTCTAATTTTCTTTCTATTGCTGCCTTAAATAGTGAAACAATCTATGTTGACAATTTCTTTAAATATTCCCCGACAACCTTCCCTTTTGCTTGAGTCTTTTCAGCTTTTTGGACCAAGGGATTTTCAACTGTTACTGCCATAGACTCTATAATTTCTAATGTCATTATGATTTTCTGTAACACCATGGCTAACTACATAGCTTTTAATTTGTACTATTCCTTTTGTTTCTTCTCCTCATCATATTTCTCAAGAAGAGATGTGGCAATGACTTGGAAATTAGCTTTAATATCTTTATGTGTAAATTTCCCCAATTCCACCCTAGATATTACATTGTCATTCACATCAAAAGTATCTTTAGTAGCCTTAGGAGGAGGCTTGGCAATCTCTGCATATTTGATCCCCTTATCATTAATAAGCCTTGACATAGTCTTAGGCTTCTTCTTTTGTGCCTTTCACTTAGGAGTCAATAGTTTCCCCAAATCAATATCATATGGTGATATCTCGTGTTTCTTTTTCTTAGGAGTATAAGCTGAAAGCCATGGGGGAAGTATTGATGTACTTATATTCTGATCAAGAACCATTGGTGGAGTGGAAAGAAATGTACTTACACCTGTAGTAGGAACAATGGGAGGAGTATTGGTGAACACAACACCTGGTACATCCACATTAATGGCTTGCTCAGAACCCAAAACAAATTGCTCAAACATTGAAGAACCATCAATGTCATAAGAAGAGGATGACAAACTAGGAATAGATCCAGAAGAATGAAGAACACTATCAAAATTCACATTAGAATCATCAAAAAATATTTTGGAAGATGATGGAGACTCAGATGATTGAATGTCAATGGGTGACATTGGGGTTATAGGAGGATTAGGTACAAAAACTAAAACAGGCACATTTGGATGAGAGGAAGAGACATCAGTATCCTATAACACATCTCCATGTGGAGATATAGTTGTATCCTGCAAATCTTCCTATTCATCTTTTTCTTCTTTCTCCTATTCACTCTCATTGTCTAATGCAGACTTATCTTCAACATCCATGTCCTCAACATTCATGCCTTCAGAAGCTAGTTCTTCAACATCTTGCTCTACATCAACTTCCATTTCTTTAGCAACAAATTCTTCCTCTTGTCACAAATTTGATATTAGGCTTGGAAGCCTTAGATGTGCTAGGAGCATCATTCTTATTCTTGGTTCTTATCTTGACTTTCTTTCTCATCTACTCAAAAACTTCTTCCTCTGAACCGGTTATAAAATCCTTCAATGGTATACCTTTGCTTTGGAGCCATAGGTTTGTATTGGCTAACATGGGCTCAACATTTTCCTTAAGGAAGTCAATTCCTTCTAAGACCATTGTATAGGAGGTAAAGGACAATTTGCAATCTACTCATTATCATATTTGGGATTAACTAGTTCTTCATTATCTACCATACCTTCAGGAATACTAGCTAAACCCAAATATTCAATTTGGTCTAGAGATAACCTGTTGTAGTCTAGCTTTTTGATTTCCTCTTCTATTCTCAGATCAACCCAAATGTCCTCAACCATGGGCTCATGAAATTGAGTCTTTCTTATGATTTTATCCTTCACTCCTCTATAATCCAATTTTAGTCTCCTCTTGAATTGCTTCATAGTTACCAATTGCATTTTAGTTTCCATAGCCCTAGCTTTTGCTACAGTTGAAACTGAGTATCTATTGATCTCAACAGGAAATCTAAAACTAGGCTTCTTTAACTCCATTTTCTTATTGTGGACAACAATCATTTGTCGACATAGCTCCATCAAAACCATTTTATCAAAAGGAAACCTTGGCAACATATACAGATAGCCTTAGAAAAAGCCAACCCTTAAGTATGTGAAAGTCAAAAATTGAAGAAACAAACAACCAAATCAATTTACTACTGACAATGCTTCATCTAAAACTCTTCTTTGTTCCAACTAAGGATAAAAAAGACACAAGAACACAACAAAAAAAGGCATCATTTACCCTTCTAAAATGGTGGATTGAACCCTTCAATGTAAGCCGAGGATAATATTGGTAATCAGGAACAACCCTCCTATCCCCTTCAGATGTCAAGCCTGAGAAAATCCTCATTAAGGCTGCTATGTACACAAGATAGGAAGTTATATAGAATTTGAAGGTAGTAGATACCTTGGTCAATTGTTCATGGAGAGCATTACTAATTTGCTCACCCTAGAAGGTAGTCTATTTTCCCTGAAGTATAATTTTGATGAAAGGATACATCCATTCATGAAAAAGTGAAGAAGAAGCTAGTCCCCTTACTCTACTAAGAAGAGTTATTAGATCACCCACTTCCTCAACAAAATCACTTCAAGGAAAGCTCCTTGGCCATCTAGACAAGTTTGGCCTTGGAGTCTTAAGCCACTTGGTATTAATTATCCTTTTAGCCTTCTCAAAATTCTTATCATATTCTTGTTGAGCAATAGTAAAATCAAGTTTCACAACCTCAGCAGGAGTAGGACACATGAAAACCTTATCAATAAACTCTAGATCCAATCTCATGATTACATTCCCGTGAGTATCAATCACTGCTCTGGTATCTCTATTATAGAAATGAGCAACCTGGTGAACAAACTTTGTATTGTGTGCAGCCACTGGAAATGAATACACTAGGTGAATGTTGCTCTTGACAATCTTTTGCATAAGAGGGTTGGGGTTATTTGACTTAGTCCTCTCTACAAATTCAGTCATATCCCATTGACCGATCTCTATGTCCTGAATATCATCAACATTCAAAGTGACTGAAGTGATCAGGAAAACACGTTGATACTTGACTTCATTGCCTTTGCTTTCTTCGAAGATAGCTTAGTCAATTGGAAAAATGACTCCTTCAGATGAAGACCTCGATAGCTACTTGCAAGAGAAACTATAATCAAAGGGTCATGATTCAACAGTTAGGGGAAATACTGGCAATTTTAGGAAACTGCATATTTGTTGATCATGACTGGAGGGATGAGCTTGTAAGGGCTAAAGTGCAAGTGAGTTGAAAAAATGGATAAGAGCGAGCTTAGGATAGCAATTCATAAAGTTTTCTAGAGTTAGAAAAATTTGAGGGAGTGAATGCATGGGCGGTAAAATTTTCCACCCTTGCATGTCAAGGGAAATGTAGATGTTAGGGCAGTAAATTTTGCCACCCCTATAGGTAGGTTGAAAGATTTACAAGTGTATTTGCAGTAATTTTTACTTCTTTTGCATGAGGGGAACATCATCACACATTTGAGCGGTAAAAATCACCGACTCAACATGTTGGAACTTATTTTATTGTGTGAGGGCGGTGAATTTCACCACCCAAACACCTCAACACTTAAAATTTCAGATGTTCGAGTAGTAAATTTTACCAACTTGACATGAGAAAGTAGAAGTTTTATTTTAATCCTTGAGCGGTGGTTTTACCGCTCAAACATGTTCAGGAGTTTTGAAGTCTTTTAAGCAGTAAATATCACCGCTGTCTACATAGAACCTAAAAACAAAAATATAAAACCTAGATCCAAAATCTTAGAAAATCTATACAAGAAAAATAAAAAACTTTCAAAAATAAAAATGAAAAGAATACAAAAACCTAAGTAATCGATCTAGAAATATAGGGTTTCAAAACATAAAAGTCATGGAAAAATAGACAGAAATAATGATAAATCTAAACACGATTCCATGCATTTATAAAACCCTAAACACAAAATGACTATGAAAAGAATAAAAGAAAAGTAACCTTATATGGAGAACTAGAAATAAAATAGTGAAACCCTAATGATGAAAACCTCCACAATCTGCTTGCAAAGAGTCGAAATGATGGCTTGATAAACGGAGAGTAAGAAATGTAGGTAGGATAGAAAGAAAGTTGAAACAAAAATGATTTAAAATGCATTTAAAAACTTAAAATGAAACTAAAAGTCAGTAATAAATGTCACACAAGTTTAACTACTGTGACATTTATTAAGTGTCTCAACGGCGAAATTCACCGACACTGCATGTGTTATAGACAAGACATGCATTGGCAGCAAAATTTGCTACCTCTGCATGCATTAATATAAAAAGCATGTAATGGCAGTAAATTATGCCACTTTATCACGGACTTAGATAACACAAAGAATGCATGGGCGGGAAAATTTGCCGCTCTTGCATATATACAAAAATACTCTAACTCTTTAAAATTGAGAAAACCATTTCAATCAACTTATACGAGTTTCAAGAAATCCAAATGAGAAATGACGCAAATAGACAAATGGGAACAAGAGGACTACACATGAGGACAAGATGACTTGCCTCAATTTGTGAACTTAGAGTGTAGGCTATGAAATAGACAAGTTTCATAGGGGTCGTCCTACAAAATGTGCTCAGCTGATTTTGAGGACAACAATATTTGAAATAGAAAATGTTATGACTGAATCCATAGTCAAAAACCAATTGAAAAGAGAAAATAATTTGTGGAATCAATGGATGAGCATGGAGCATTTGCTATTGGGTGAGATTTTTTTTTTAAATTGGCTCAAGTGAGGAGGATGAGGTGTTGTAGGGTCCAGGAAAAAATCTTCTTCAATCCATGGGGCCCCTCTTGTTGGACATGAGGTAAGCCTTTCTAAATACTTAGGATTGCCTAGGGCATGCGATTTATCCTCCTCTCATGCCCATTTTTATGTCAAAAAAGGTGACTTAGCATAAAACCCTAAACTAGGTCAAACCCTCTTCTACATGAACATTGGAACACAAATCAAGGAGACTCAATACTCAGCTATAGCCCTCTAAGGAGAGTTGAGAGGTCTCTCGATTGGTCCCTTTATTTCCAAGGAGAGAGATCTTATGACTAATTATCAAATCTAGGGTTTCTAGGGCTAAAATAGAGAAAATAGGAGTTACAAACCTAAAATCGTCAAAAACCTAAAAAGATGTCGTAGGGGGGCTGGACAGAGATGTGAAAACCTAATTCTAGAAGGTTTTGGCCACCCTAACAAGTGGCTCAAGGGCGCTAGGTTCCCTAGTCCTTGAATAGAAGTTTAGGTTTGACTACTATCATATTTGAGTCTTCTACCTTCCTGCAACTTGTCTCTGTCAGAAACCTTTGATCACGACCTACACACATGAAACAAGAATGATGGTGCTATTTAGGAGCTTTCCTAAGTCAAGCCCTGTAAATGGTATTTCTAGCTCCACAATAGCAATGATAAGAGATCAAAGAGTGTGTGCTTTAGGAGGGCAGAGGAAAATCTAAAGTAGAATGGAATATTGTAATAAAACATGAAGGAAAGGAGTCACCATGAGCATGGGAACCCTAGCTTGCTTGATGTGGCATCACAACTTGACTTAAGAAATTTGTGTAGCCCAAAGAAGTAGAGAGATCTTCACAAGACCTGCAAGAAGTTAGTACAACAGCAATAATCCACCATAGAGAGCTTTAGAGAAGAATAGAGAGCATGAGAGAGAGAGATCTAGAGTGTTTATATCTTCAAATGAATATTTAACTAACTTGCTTATATATGCATTCACATCGATTGTCAGGGAATTAAAGCAAATGAGGCTGACATGAATAAGCATTAGAGATGTCATAAGTTGACATAACTTTAATTTATCCCCAAGATAAAGAAGAGCCTAGGGCACTGGGTGCCCTTGTCCTTTAGCCCCCATAAACTTTGGGATGAGCTCAATTAAGTATTCTTAGTCCCATTCTAAAGTCATCTTTCAATTTTTATGCATCCGGATTAAGAATTCATTGTTTTAGTTCCACTCAGGTGCTAAACTAGGTGTAAAATGTCAAGGGTAAACATTTTACTCCATAACATTTAGCCCCCACTTTAGAGTGGGTAGGAACTTATGCTCATACTCGTAATACACAAAGCATAGATGCCATACACAAAGTATACATCAATACACAAAGTATACACGCCATACACAAAGTATACACAGAATACACATGAAACGCACATGGAATACATGCAAAGAACTCAAGAGGCATACATAGGGAATACGTAGAGAACACACGTGAAGCACACATGAGACAAGAAGAATACATAGAGGATAAGAATATATGAGGAGAATACATGCATCATACAACAACCACAAGAAGAACATAACGGAAGACCTTGAGTCAGCATGACAAAAGAGACCTCAATCTAAAAGGTTGTATCAATCATCATACATTATTCCTCAAGATGCAGTAAGAAGAACGCTAAGAGATGGTTAGTTAGAAATTAGAAACATAAGAAGATACAACATGTCATACAAATAATCCACATCAAGAGAAGTGTTTACAATCAAGGGAATACACAACCCACCTCTTGCAAGAGGATTTACACAAAGTCTTGTAGAATAAGAAGGAGAAGTGACCTTACCTAATCATGATGATATAGGTACTCAAGACAAAATCTAGTTGGTCACACAACCCTTCTCCTAAACATATAATAAATCAACCATGGAAAGTAAGATATACTCAAGATCTTGCCTCCAAGCACTTTCCAAGAGAAATGTCTATCTCTAGCAAGATGCTTCAAATATAATCAAATGAGACCAGTCACGTGGTGTATAACAAAGTGAATATCATGATATATGCCCCGACCTTAAAGCGATTGCTTACTCCTTCAGGGAGAAATTGACTATAAGGTAGAATAAGGAAGAAATATAAAACAGGCATGAGAGCTTTCTAAAAGTGCATGCCCAAATGATATGTGTTCTCAAAAGCTACATCACCACAAGGGGTTTCCCCTAGGATGAGAAAATCAAGGAGATGCTTGCAAGAATGATACACAATGTCTTGTGTAGTCATGGTATGATGTCGAGCATTTCAACAAGGTGCCACATAAATATGAGGATGATGGAAGAAATATCACATGAAAGGAACAATTGAATATTCAAATGATGCTAAATCAACTAAACAAAATAGTAAAATTGCACATCACGACGTATAGAAGAATGAAGATACATATAGAGGAATGACACAATGCGTTCTTTCTTCTTGTACATTTGTGCTAACAAGGGTACCAAGGGGGAACTAACAATCAACAAAACATCATGATATGGGGATAACCATATGTACAAGAATAACACAAATGAGGAGGAACCACACTTGCGAGTCAACCTATAAAAAATTGTCCTCCCCCAACTTGCTTATTATAAAATAGATGGAGGAAAAGGTACTATAGGGACTACATCAAGTGTGGTGAAAAGTGCTAGAGCCATACTGTGTTCAAAGTTGTTGAATTTTGTCACCCAACGATTGGCATTCCTTAGTGGAATGGTCAAGTGCTTGATGATATGTATAGTAACGAGGTGTTGAATTATTATTTTGTAGAATCTTTGTGTGTTGGAGGAGGAAGAGTGATTATGTGATCCTTGAGTAGAATTGACAAAATACACTCTTGTTGAGATAGAATAGAAGATATAGGTGGAGTAGGAAGAAACCCTTTTTGTTGTGAACATTGTGGAGAGAATGTAGGAGAAGGTCATAAACCTACACCTACTTTAGAAAAGTGTGGTGTTCATTCCACAGGTTCCTTAATTCCTTGTTCTTTTCATCCTAACCCATTTCCATTGTATCCAAGTTTAGAAAGAATCTTGAATCCACACCCATAACATGTCTCCAAATCTGAAGGAAGAGGAGAGACTACATTATTAGCTTTGTTGAAATGAGAAGTGTGATCATGTGTTGAAGAATAAGTAGAAGGATCATACTTTTGATAATGGTGAGGAGTGCCAATCTTTATTTCAACAAACCCATGGGGGTTGAAATCTCTCTTTCCTAGGTAGTTTCAATTAATCTTGGATGGATGCCCTTGTACTTTAGTCCCCATAAACTTTGGGATGAGCTCAATTAAGTGTGCTTAGTCCCATTCTAAAGGCATATTTTGGGTTTTATGCATTGGGATTAAGAATTAATTGTTTTAGGTCCACGTGGGTGCTAAACTAGGTGTAAAATGGTAAGTGTAAAAATTTTACTCCATAACACCCACTTTGCATGATGAATTTCCAAAGAAAAAGGATGACAATCTCTCTTTCTCAGGTAGTTTCAGTTAATCTTGGATGGCATTTTTTAAATCTCCAAGTGGTGGTTTATGTGTGTCATGTGTGAACAAAGGGAAAGGGGATGCATCCCTCACCCAGATAGATTTTTAAAAAGATTCATCTTCTAGTATGATTCTATCAACACCCCTAATGAGATGGTGGAAAGAGCTATGGCCAAGAGGGAGTTTTGTTTGATAGGTAAGTTCTTGGGTCAAAGACCAAATGTAGATACTGCTAGGTCTTGGATGATAAAGGAATGGTTACCTAAGGATTAGGTGCTTCATGCACAATGATTTTAGGAATATTTTGAATATTAATGCACCTATCCAATATCCCCTTAGTGGGTGGGATAGGTCTATTGATGATGAAGGAATTTACATTGTTATCTTTTTGAGAATTACAAAATTTAGGAGAATGTGATGAATTCCCAATATCTACCCATGGGGGGTACATTATGAGAGAAGGCTCTTCATCCACCGACTTCATCTTTTGAAGGGAGAGCAATGTTGGAATGAAGATAGGGTAGAGTTAGATTCATCTACTAACTTCATCTAAAGTGAAGATTGGGTTTTATGCATTGGGATTAATAATTAATTGTTAGCTTCATCCACTAACTTCATCTAAAGTGAAGATTGGGTTTTATGCATTGGGATTAAGAATTAATTTTTTTAGGTCCACTCAGGTGCTAAACTAGGTGTAAAATGGTAAGTGTAAACATTTTACTCCATAACACCCACTTTGCATGATGATGATCCAAAGAAAAAGGATGACAATGTCTCTTTCTCAGGTAGTTTCAGTTAATCTTGGATAGAAAATATTTCCTAATGGACAATCTCTTGGAATGGTGAAATTGAAAAAAACTTGAGACCTCCTCATTACCAATACATGTAGTAGAAGAAGATGATCCCTTAGATTTGAGCTTTTTAGATTGAGACAATGTATCACAAATGGCTGCCATTTCTATAGAAGAAGCAGATCATCAACAATATCAAAGTTCCATCATCATTACTTTTGAGTTTAAGTTTTCTAGGAGAAGGAGATTGTGCTAAAGAGATTTGATTTACCTTCAACATTTTTGGGTGTGCTGCTGAGATTTTATATTCACCCTTAAAGGTGGACCTATAAAATCTAACAAACCTCAATCATCACCTAAGAATACATTCGAAGGACTGACACTATCCTGTTCATCACTATTGTTAGCAACGTAGGGTAGTGGTTCAACTTTTGTTAAAGAAGGGATCAAATTATTTAGAGGAATTTGATGTCTTGTTTCCATTTGAAATCAACATTCCAGAACTAGATCAACTTCAATCGTATGGATCTTGTTTTCAAAAACAAACTTTACTGAACGATGAAGAGTAGACAGGACTACTCCCATTACATAAATCCAAGGTATACTAAGAAGAAGATTGTATGAAAGAGAACCAGGCATGCCATGGATAAGGGTAGATAATGTCACAAGTCCAACCTTAACATTTAAGGTGATTGTACTTAGTGATTGTCTACCAACATTATCAAAGCCATAGATCTTGAGTTTATCTCGTTTGATGAGAGACTTATCAATGTTGATTTTAGGTAACAAGTCAATGCCACAAACATTAAGACTTGGCCCATTATCAATCATAGTATGATGTATTTTCATTCTATTAATGATGATAGATATCATGAGAGGATATATTGGTTTTGCACTTCTATGGGAGGTCATTCATGTTGTTGAAATAAGATATTTGATGTTGTCTCATGCATACAACTAAACAAAGATGCTACATCATTAGGTCTAATAGAATGTGGAACAACTACCTTTTGTAGAGCTTCTTGGAGGATTATGTGGTATGTAGGTGATGCTTGTATTAATTTTCATAGAGAGATCTTAGCTCGTGTAGCATGGAGCTACTTGACAAGATCATATTCTCTACCAATATGTTGATAAAGATGAGGAAGTGGGGGAAGAAAAGGTTGAGAAGGTGGAAGAGAAGTGGGCATGCTTGGTTCTTTCTTACTTTGCTTGTTATTATGGGTGTTGTATGTGTGAGAAACCACATGATAATGAGGTTGTTGCGACACATTTTGAACACCTTGATTCTTTTGAGTAATATGCTTTACAAAGTTGAATATGTAACTGGGAGGTCGAGATGGTTTTGGAACACCTCGAATTGTAATCACAGGTTTAGAGAAAATAGGTGGATTAGGTGCTTCATGCACAATGATTTTAGGAATATTTTGAATATTAATGCACATATCCAACATCCCCTTAGTGGGTGGAATAGGTCTATTGATGATGAAGGAATTTATATTGTTATCTTTTTGAGAATTACAAAATTTAGGAGAATGTGATGAATTCCCAATATCTACCCATGGGGGGTACATTATGAGTGAAGGCTCTTCATCCACTAACTTCATCTTTTGAAGAGAGAGCATTGGAATGAAGATATGATAGAGTTGTGTTTATACATGTATCAATGATCTCATTCTCTTGTGCCAAAATGTCTTCATGAATGGGAACAATTTTGGGAGAGAGATCCAAAGTATAGGGTGATGTAGGTGAAGTTAATTCACTATATTATGCTTTACAGGTGATATCAATGGTATTATCATGGGTTCTAGTAGAAGAACTATCACGATCATCTTTCTCATGACCATTCATGGAGGTGAATTTAGTAAAGTCTTCTAATATTGATATAAATAATAAGAAGAAGCCAATAATACATGTAAATGTGATATGGAACAACAATGTACAATCAAATTTAGACATGACTTGAGTATCACCAAGATCTAAAATAAGATTGCAATCAATGACCTAAAAGTGCAAGATAAGCATGGCTTTCCAAAAATGTGATGTTCTTTGTAACCACAACAACTAACTATTGCAAATGTAAGATGTGTAGTATGTGCAAATGATTTTCCTAAGTAAACACAAGATGGATTTATAAAAAAATTCTTTAAATGAAGATGTATAAGTGTCAAATGAGGTATGCAATTAGATAATTTTGTTTATGTTATTGCTTTCAAATTTTATAGAGAAGATGAATGCATGAATGTTCTTGCTTTCTAAATTAAACAAATATGACAAATATGATGAGTTATAGAAAATTAAAATTAGATTTAGCAATTATCCAATATATTAGAGATCTAAAAATAAGATTTCAAATATAGCCACTAAATGCAAGACTAGCTAGAGTTTACCATCAAACCCTAGATCTTGTTCCCTAATAAAAAATGTAGTGATGCAAGAATGCTTTTTTCTTCTTAATTTAAACACATGATAATTATGATGTGCTACAACAATACTAAACCAGATTTGTACAACTAATCAGCATCACCAACATTTGAAATAAGATTCTACTCAATAAACCCTAGGTGCAACACTAGCTAAGTCTACTAAAATTGCTAGATTTTTTAAGATCCTAATAATGAAGAAGTGAAAATCCAAAATGTACAACTAGGAAATGATTAAGTGCAATACTAATTATATCTAATGCAAAAATTAGAAAGTTGTCAAATTTAAGATGCGTCAAGTTCATCAAAATGTTATGTCGAAAAAGGTGACTTAGCTTAAAACCCTAAACTAGGCCAAACCCTTTTTTTCATGAATATTGGAACACAAATTAAGGAGGATTAATACTCAACTATAGTCCTCAAATAAGAGTTGAGAGGTATTTTTATTTGTCTCTTTATTTCCAAGGAGAGAGATATTATGACTAATTATCAAATATAGGGTTTCAAGGGCTAAAATAGAGAAAACAAGAGTTATAGACCTGAAACTGTTGAAAACTAGAAAGCTATGGTAGGGAGAGGTTGAACAAAGCTATGAGAACTTGATTCTAGAAGATTTTGGCCACCCTAACAAGTGGGTCAAGGGTGCTAGGCACCTTGGTCCTTGAATAGAAGTTTATGTTTGACTGCGGTCATATTCGAGTCTTCTGCCTTCCTGCAGCTTGTCTCTGTTGAAAACCTTTGATCATGACCTACACACACAAAACAAGGAAGAATGTTGGTTCTATTTAGGATCTTCCCTAAGTCAAGCCTTGTGAATGGTGTTTCCACCTTCACAATAGCAATGATAAGAGATAAAAGAGTGTGTGCCCTAGGACAGCAAAGGCAAATCTGAAGTAGAATGGAATGTTGTAATAAAGTGTGAAGGAAAGGAATCACCATGAGCATGGGAACCCTAGCTTTCTTGATGTGGCATCACAAATTGACTCAAGAAGTTAGTGTAGCCCAAAGAAGTAGATAGATCTTCACAAGACCTGCAAGTTATTACAATAGCAATAATCCACTGTAGAGAGCTTTAGAGAAGAATAGAGAGCATGAGAGAGAGAGAGAGAGAGAGAGAGAGAGAGAGCTAGAGTGCTTAGATCTTCAAATGAATAACTAACTTTCTTATATATGAATTCCCATAGGTTTTTGAGGAATTAAACCAAATGAGGCTACCATGAATAAATATTAGAGATGTCATAAGCTAACATAACCTTAATTTAGCCTTGAGATAAAGGAGGACCCAGGGCGATGGGCCCCCTTGTACTTTAGCCCCCATAAACTTTGGGATGAGCTCAATTAAGTATGCTTAGTCCCCTTCTAAAGTCATATTTTGGGTTTTATACATTGGGATTAATAATTAATTGTTTTAGGTCCACCCAGGTGCTAAACTAGGTATAAAATGGTAAGTGTAAACATTTTACTCCATAACACCCACTTTGTGTGATGATGATCCAAAGAAGAAGGATGACAATCTCTCTTTCTCAGGGAGTTTTAGTTAATCTTGGATGGGGTTTTTTAAATCTCCAAGTGGTGGTTTATGTGTGTCATGTGTGAACAAAGGGAAAGGGGATGCATCCCTCATCCTGGTAGATTTTTAAAAAGATTCAGCTTCTAGCATGATTCTATCAACACCGCTAATGAGATGGTGGAAAGAGCTATGACCAATATGGAGTTTTCTTTGGTAGGTAAGTTCTTGGGTCAAAGACCAAATGTAGATATTGCTAGGTCTTGGATGACAAAGGAATGGTTACCTAAGGGTTTCTTGGATATCTCATCCATGTTCAGAAGCTTTTTTCATGTTCTCCTTCTCTTGCCTAGACAACTTGGAGAATGCCTTAGTATGGGGCCCCTAGTTTTTTGGTAAATCAATTTTATTTCTAAAGAAGTGGTTTCTATGTTTCGATCCTTCAAAGGATAATATCAAAATTACCCAATTCTAGGTGAGGCTTTCAGGTCTACCCATGGAATTATGGGATGAAGAAGTCTCTAGAGGCATTGCAATCTCTTTTGTTTAGTTGATTGGCATAGACCTTGTTACAAAATCTCAAAGAAGGCTTGTCGATATCTATGTATATATAATCTCATATATTCCTTCTATTTCATGACTTTGAACTCTAAATTTGGATTATGGGAACAAAGTCTAGTGTTCAAAACTTGGTCCCCTTTTGCATACTTTGTATGAAACTTCCTTGGTCACCTTGCAAAATACTACCCAACAAAGTGTAGAGTCCTAACCTCATGTAGACAAGAACCAAAGAAGGACCAGTCGATTGAATAGGATAAGGAGGCTATGGTCAAATATATTGTGCCTTCTCTCAATTTCAAAGATCTAAAATTATACATTTCTTCTTTTTCCCTTACCTCAAATATGGTAGATATGGTGGAACCCTCTCCTAGCTCCCAAGAATTGAAAAAGGTCTCGTAATCTACCCCTGACTTGATTATAATCACTTAGGAAGGAGATCCTTTCTTAAAAACCCACAAAGACTTGGTAGTAGTTCTATTGGACCTAAATCCCTTTGTGCCCCTTGCATCTACTCATGAGGATCCCTTGCACGAGGACAACCTCCCATATTTACAATTTGAGTACATGTAGCTGGAGGTTCATCAACCCCCAAGTTGGATGATGCATATGCTCCCTCTCCTCCAAAGGTTGTCTCTCCCTTGCTAAACTAAAATAAACCATTCAAATCTTCTTTGGGCTCTTCAAAATCTAATCCCAAGACCACTCAAGGAGTCATGGGGACACATACCTCTCTAGCTAGAAAGACTAGAATCTCCAAGAAGCAAGTTGATGTAGGATTGAATTCCAAGCTTAGCTACCCAACTTATATGGAAATATGGAACAGAGAAACATCAAATGACATAATAGAAGGATCACAAAATATTTTGGATTTAGTGACATCCATATTCACTCCTAGAATCAAAAAAATGAAATTGATTTTATTGAACATTAGGGGATTGAATAACCCATTAAAATAGAATATTCTTCCTAATTTTAGGAGATTTTACAACCTTAACATCATGATGGTTCAAGAAAATAAAATGACAACTGAAAGATTTGAGTTGATAAAGAAAAAGTTTTGTCAATATCTCAAGTGGTGGGGACAAATTAACTATGAGCCTCAAGGGGGATCATTTCCATGTGGAACCCTATTGTTTTCTCTAGTTTAATTCTCATTGTTTCTCCCCATCATATTACAGTTCTATTATCTCATAAGAAGGAGAATTTTTATTTTATTGCCTCCATTATTTATGCATCAAATGGGAAAAGAGAAAGGAGGAAGCTTTGATCTAAACTTATAACCTTTAGGGCTATCCATAGTAGCAATAAATGGCTTTTTGCATGATACATTAATACCACTCTTTCTTTATTTCACAAATTGGGGACATAGGATTTTGTGGATTTTATCTCTTCTTTTTCCTTGTTGGACAATGAGCTCCATGGGGCTCAATACACTTGGTCCAATAGAAGAATAGGAGCTTCTTTGATTTAATTCCACCTGGATAGGGTGTTTGCCTCAATGGAGTGGATTGTTTCCCACTCTTTATGTCTTTCACCTCTTCTAAGAGTTGGTTCAAATCATTCCCTACTATTTTTCAACTAGAGCAACACAAGAAAAAGAAAGATTCTCCCTTTCATTTTGAAAAATGTGGTCATCACACTCATATTTAAAGGAAAAAGTTAGAGAATGGTGGCACATCTAAGTTGAGGACAAGGCCATGTTCAAATGCATTCAAAATATAAAACATATAAAGGTAAATTTTAGATCATGGAGAAAAATTTATTTTTACAACATCCTCTCAAACAAGCTAGAGGTGACAATGGACCTGTCCAGCATATTCAAATAAAAATCCAAACTTTAAGAATAAGCCAAGAAAACTTTGAAAAAGAGAAAAATTTACTGTTGAAACTAAACTCCCTCATGTCCATAGAAGAGACCTTTTGGAGATAGAGATCCAAGTCTTTATGGATCAAGTAGGGTGATAGAAATACTAAGTTATTCCACATTACTTCCCTTAAGAACAAAGCTATGAATCAAATAAAGGAGATCATTTATGAGAACAACAACAAAATCTAGGATGAATTCCAAATCAAGGAGGACATAAATACTTCAAGAAGCTTATCTTAATCAAAGCCTATGTGGGAGAATATGAAGCTAAAAGACACCTTAACCTAATTCAGCCTGTTGTGTCTCCTAAAGATAATATTTCTCTTATGTCCCTAGTCTCAAAGGAGGAAGTCAAGATGGTGGTTTTTATTTTGATGGGTACAAAAAATGGGATCAAGTGGCTTCCCCCATTGTTTTTATCTAGGATTGTACTAGGAGATTGCCTCTAAGGATATTGTGGAGGTTGCAAATGAATTTTTTTCTTTTGCATGAATTCTTAAACAATTGAACAACTCCTTTGTTCCTATTCTAAAGAATCAAGGAGCAAAGTACTTTTCTAATTTCTACCCCATAAGTTTATGTGACTCCATTTATAAAATTTATTCTAAGATAGATTAGTTTTGAGAATGCAAAGACTTCTCCCCCTTTTGATATCCCCTCAACAAAGTAGCTTCATCAAAGAACACCAAATATTGGATTCCTTAATTTTAGCACATGAAGCTACTCACTCTATGGAGAATAGTAAGAAAGCTAGAATGACTCTCAAGTTGGGTATGAACAAAGCTTATGATCGAGTTTCCTGGAAGTTGTTAGATGAGGTCCTAGATAGGTATGGTTTTGAAGATAAATTTAGAAAGCTTATCAACAATTGTATTTCCACCCCTAAATTCTCTATTATCATTAATGTCTCCCCCTATGGCTTCTTCAAGGGGGTTCATGGTCTTAGGTAGGGTGAACCCTATCCCCATTTTTGTTCTTTTTTTTTTCCGAGTTGATAAGCGAAATTTTCAACAATGTTGTGATAGCAAGGAGAATAATGGGGTTCTTGCTACCCTCCATGATCTAGCCCATAACTCATCAATAGTTTGTTGATGATACAATTATTTTGGGACAAGCCTTGGTGGTTGAGGACAAAGAAATCAATTCTCTATTTCAAGATTATGAAATGGTTTTAGGTAAAAGAATCAACTAGGTGAAAAGTAATATTTTCTTCTTAAACACCCCTCAGTCTAGGAAGGAAAAATTACAAAATTACTCAGCTACCATGTGGAATCTCTACCTTTAACCTACCTCAATCTTTCTCTATTCTCAGGATCCTTTCCTGAAGATTCATGGGATAGACTCATAGATCATTTCAATTGTAAATTGGTGAGATAGAAAGGCAATCTTTTATCTAAAGGTGGAAAACTTCAACTTATAAAACTCACCCTTCAGAATCTCCCAAGTTTTTTCATTTATATATTTTATACACCTACCAAGATAGAAAATAAAATCAAAAGAATTTAGAAATGCTTCCTCTAGATAAGATATAAGGAATGATTCAAATCCCCCTCATCTCGTGGCAGCAGGAATGTCTCCTAAAAGGTTTTTTTGGTCTTGTCCTAAGGAGTATGAAGAACTTCATTATGACATTAATATCTAGGAGTCCCTGGTTAATCATTGAAAATAAGGAATGGACAAATGTAAAAGAATCTAAATGTCTTAAAAAAATGATCTCTACAGATCTTCTACATAAGAACTTACATGGCAATAGATCTCTCTTTTGGAAGGGGATCTCAAAATTCATCTCCTTTCTTTAAAATTGTACCAAGTTGAAGCATAGAAATGGAGCCTACATTAACTTTTGGGATGACATATGGTTTGGTGATCATCCCCTTGGTTCCGTGGTTTGGTACCAACCAATCATTATCTTTTTCAAACAATTCTTTGGATGGAAGGTGAGAAACTATATAGAAATCAGTGACTCTAGGATATGTTGGAAACCACCCTTTGAATCCCTTGCAATCCTCACCCACTTATAGACAAGCTATGATCCTTGCTCTATGGTTTTCATCTTGCTCAATCCCATAGAACTGACACACTAGCTCTAGGACCCTTCCCCCACTGGTTCTTATTTTGTCTCTTCTAGTTACTCTATGACCCACCCCATCTCCCCCATCCCTATTTTGGGCTAATCTCTAGCTCAAGACCCTCACCTCAAAGATAAATGGTTTTTTTATCTTGCTATTCAAAATAAAATTTTATCTATTTACAACCTTGGTAAGAGAGGCCTCATTATCATCAAAATATATGTTTTCTTTGGTGTAATGAGATGGAAAGTGTTTGCACCTATTTATTTCATGCACCTTTTCTCATGTTGTTTGTGGCTGAGTCCTTTCCTTCTTCAATTTGTCTTGGGTTCTTCCTCCCACTCTTCTTGATCCTACTGAGCTATGGTCATTTACTTTTGTTAGCTCCACTTTGAAACTCCTTTGGTTCCTAACCTTTCCCCATGTCTTTTGGAGCCTATGGATTGGAAGGAACAATAGAGTCTTTAGAGGTTCCACTTCTCCTACCCATAGAGTTTCTTTGTCATCATTTTATTATATAAAGGAAAGTTTCATCTTAACTATCTCCATCACACCTCTTCCTCTTAGAAATATTCCCATCCCACCCTTTGAATCCATGAGTTCCCTTAAATGGAGTCTCCCTGTCTCCCTTTATGTCCCCCTTCCCCTCCCCCACCATTTCTCTCACTGGTTGAGGTCCAAACTAGATTGGTTCAAGCTCAATTTTGATGGGGACTCTAAAGGAAACCCTAGACCTATAGGGGTGGTAGGGTCATTAGGGATTATTTAGGTGGGATCCTTGGTGCTTTTACCACTAACTTAGGCATCCAATCTAACCATTCTAC
The DNA here is from genome assembly GCA_027924645.1 of Cunninghamia lanceolata. Taxonomy (NCBI): domain Eukaryota; kingdom Viridiplantae; phylum Streptophyta; class Pinopsida; order Cupressales; family Cupressaceae; genus Cunninghamia; species Cunninghamia lanceolata. Next base: position 1,010,013 of record BSBN01001513.1, on the reverse strand, counting down.
TAAAGCTTCATCTACTTACTGAGATCTTTCCATGGCCATTGACCTTGGCATTATCTTTTTTCAAGTGGAGGGGGACTCTAAATATAATTAAATGTCTCCAAAGGATCTTTATCCTCAGATAGTCCATTGATAATCTCATTATTGATTCCCTCACTCTCATTTCAAGACTTGCACATATAGAAATTCAACATATATATAGAGAGATCGTGCAATAGGTTGACAAACTATTATGCAAACAAAAGGTTCATGATTGAGGGGTCATATAGATTGTCTCAAGATGATATATTCCCATTTGAGGTGGTAGTGATCACACAACATGACTTAGATAATCCCTTGTGACAATAGGACACCCTTGCTTCTTCATTTTTGATGGTTTACATTGTCATATTGCATTGAAAATACGATGAAGTATTTGAGAGACTTGCTATTATAATCCAAGGGGTCTATTATTTCTTCACTTTCCTTTGGTGAAGAGAAGTTCAATAGAAAATTTAAGGGTAGTTTCAAGTGGGGGAGATTGAACAAAGAAGGGCCAAAATGGGAGGAGATTGAAATAGGATCAAACCATTATTTTGTGACTTAGTGAAGAAAAACAAGAAAATTTAGAAAATTCTATAGAAGGGAGGTCTTACTCCCTACATGGAGATTTTAAATGGCTTTGACAATACATTATTAGTAGAATTCATTAAAAGATAGAAGTCCAAGGTTGTGACTTTGAGGAGTGTTTAACTTCACATATCTAAGGAGATTCTTGCAATGGTCACTAGTTTATCAATAGATGGGATGGAAATGTACAAGGATAGATGTAATGGGGACGAGGCCATGAAGATATTTCTTGAGCAAGATGAAACTAATAATAGATCCTAGACTAGGTATGCTAAACTATCCCTTCCTTGGCCCTAGGATGAGGTGGCACTCCAAATCAAGCGCTACATTATGCTAAAAGGTAGGTTTAATGCTATCTATAACTACCATTTCTCCCTCTAGAGTTATTTATGATACAAAAGGAAGGACCTTAGCTTCCCTGTCTTCCTTCTTTTCTCTTTAGAATATTATGTTCTATAAGATAAAAGGATTGCAAGAATCCCTCCCTTACATCAATATTTGATTTTGTTGTTTTTAAAACATGCTTTGAACTTGAAACCTAAGCCCTGGTGACTACCCATTTTGGAAAATCCCCCCCAAACCCCCAAAGAAAAAATCCTTATCCTCTTCCTTCACTCTACTTCACCCTCCACTAACCATGTAACCATCTCTATTGAAAGTTCCCCTATGTCTTTTGATATTGATGATAATGAGGATGACTTTGAGGTTGGTGGGGATGTTTCTCTATTCCATATCTTAAAGAAGGCTAGGAGTAGCCCCCAAGTGGAAACCAATAGTGGTGAGGGTCCAATAGATGTTTCCTTTAATGAGGATAAAGGGAATGGAAAATGTATTAACATGAGGATATAAATATGGAGAACAAAATTCTAGAGATCAAAGGCTTATGATTGGAGTGTTTTGATTGGAAAAAATGATACCCATTACTTGTATACTACTTTTCATGATGTTACCTCTATCAATGATGCAATGTTTGAGGTTGTTATTCATAATTTGAGGATTCTTACCATTGTCTTGACCTATTTAAGGATCTAAGTATGCCACTAGTATAAGTCATTCAATGGGAAATTAGAGGGTTACATCCAAATGGCAAAGGGTAGTCATATATTAGCTTGTTTATAGCAGCAATGAGGACTATCACCATCTCATTTATGACCTAACAATCATATTAGAGAGTGCATAAGGGTTGTTGATGGTTGATAAGACTAACACATTGTGTTCTAATGTCATTCAAATGGAAGTACTAGGTATAAAAGATTCATATTTATTTCACCACAAAATGTCTTGAAAAGTAATGATTAACCCCTTATCAAACCCTAAAGTACTGTTTAAAGTTATTTTCATTGTGTAAGTTTCACAACCAATGTACTAGTCATGTCCATAAATTGTAGTCTATTATTAGGGATATAAATTTAGTTATAGGTGGTAGTCCTTACCAATAAATGGAGTTATAAATGTTGCATGCAACCTTTAAAATTACCATCAGTCATGATTTTTATTGTCAAGGATAGAAAGAAGGGTTATGTGGCCAACTAGGTATTCTCACAGTCATGTAAGAATTAGAAACTATGCATACAATGAGATTGTGATCATAAAATCTATATACTGTATCATGGTTGGGAAGATTGTCACCTTAGTAATCTCAACATCATAATAGTCCAAAAATAAGGTTGTCATCACACCCATATGATGCAAAAGTATGTTTTCATAAACATGTTAGGAGGGCATTATCTATAGGGTTTTCATTAGATACATTAAGGATTATAACTTGAACTTCATTCCAAGACATCTAGGGTAAGATTTGTAGGAGTTGTTAGTAAATTTAGGGACAACGATGTCAATAGATGTACTATCATTAAAATGTAGGTTACATTTCAAGATGTGTTCTTTTCTTTGCATGACTATCCTCAATCCATCCAAATAAAAATCTCATTGGTGTAAGACTTTAAATGCCATTTTGTTAATCACTTGACTAAGTCTAATCCTAATAGGTGATTGTGCCTATTCAAACCATCCAACCATATAAGAAGGTGTCATTTAATGTGGATGTGATACCCATAACAATCAAGTAGAACATAATCAATTTATTATTTGAGAAGTGTTTTTTCCTAGTTATTACTTCAAGATGGAGCCATCAATGTGGGGGAAGATAGAAACCTTGTTATCAATCATGACATCCTAGAGGACTATATCACCTTAGAGAGGAGAACTTAAGGTCTAAAATAGAGGTAATAATAGATGACTATCACTTTTAGGATTATTTTGGGTTATTAATGCACTTATGTAGTTATAAGAGCATCCTCAACCAAATTTATAGGGTCCTAAGTCTATCATGACTTATAAGTAATGGGTGACAGTTAAGAAGGTGATGGGTTAAGTACTAAACTTGATCATGAGTTTAAAACCTCATCATAACTTTTAAAATGCTTACACCCTAGTGTTGTTACTAGTCATGCATGACTATCACAAGGTCTTTAAGAGTTGTATTTTGATCAAATAGAATTGTCTTAGATCCCCTTTGAATGAAAGAGTAATGATTTTAATTATATTTTTCATTGACTTGTATTTAAGGTACCTATGATCATGTAAATTTCCAAATGGGGAGGTAACTCAATCCTAGGCTAAACATAATTCAAGAAACATTGTTATGTGATAAGAAAACACTATCATTAGCATAAGAACAATCACTTAAAGGCATGAATTTTATCGTTGTCAAAATAATAGTAGTCACTTATAGGTAACTAAGATCATTGAACATAGCCATTGAGAGTGTAAGATAGTCAAGTCAACATTTGAACATCCCTAAGCCTATTTCAAGTCTTAAATATCCCTAAAGATAATTAGGTCCTTTAGAATAATTAATATTACAATGAGATTGTTATCGAGATCCAAAACAGGATACCATAAGGAGTGAGTCAACAATCCTACAACCCTATTGTTAGCTTTGAAAAACTATTAAAACATCATGGTATTTATTGTATAAAGTCATATAAGTATGATAGACATTACTCTATCCCTATAACAATCATGGGTGTCATTTTAAGGACGGTCTTGGCTTATTAGACCAATAAGAACAACAAGAATAAAATTAGTTTACAACTAATCCCAATCTCTCATCAAATCTTAGGGAGATAAGGTAGAGTTACATGCAAAATTTTGTTCTAATGGACTACCATAGTCGAATTTAGGGTTGAACAATCATGTTGAAGAATGGATTATCAAGAATGTGTGACTATGTATATTGAAACATTGACATGGCCTAAAAGAGAACTCTCAAAATCTTATTTAAGACAACAAAGGAAGATAGTCTTGGTGTATACTCGAGAAGATACCTACACAAAGAGACAATATTGTTGAAGCAATCAACCAACCAAGATCAAATCTGCAATACCAAATAACCTTGTACACAAAATATACAAGCAACAAAGAATGTTATTATGCCAATAATACAAGTATACTAATGGATGCAATATAATGATACAAGATACATAATGTACAAGAGAGGCCTTGTTTATCAAGGTAAGGTAAGACATAGGACAACATAGGATTAGAAAAAGTGTAATAGTCCTATGACATGTGATAACTAAAGGATAAGATCACATGTGTACTAGAAACATCTAGAAATATTCCTAGTTCCCTAAGTAAACTTAACATGTGAACATGTGTGAATAGATGCTAGAAAGGAACTGGTCAGAGAATAGCACTTTTCACACCAACACCCCCCTTAAATGCAACTTAAGGAGGAACAAACAAATGTAAAGATGTAAAGATGTGTCCTAGCTACAAACGCCTGATGAGGTACCCATGTACTAACAATCTCTCACAAGTAAATAAAAGGAGAAAATCTGATGGGAAAAACTCCTCCCCAAAAGAGAGAAAAAATGTAAAGAAAAAATATGAAAAAATGAAGGAAGAAAGACTTAAGAAGACCCATCAAGGACAAATTCCTTCACTCCAAACATCAATCACAAATGAAGATAACAAGGTGATGCTAAAGGGTTAGTGAAGATGTCTGCAACTTGATCCTAAGTAGGAAAGTAATCCAAGCTGAGAACACAATCCTAGATGAGCTACATAATGAAATGCATGTGGATCTCAATGTGATTAGTGCACTAATGATCCATTGGGTTGCAATAAATGTGAATGGAACTTTGATTATCACAACAAAGAGTAGTAGGATGACCAGGATGAAATCCAAACTTAGTCATCAACTGCTAAAGCCAATGAACCTACTCGCTAGCCAAAACTACAACTTGATACTCAACCTTTGTCAATTATAATGCAATAGATGTCTTCTTCTTGCAAGAATATGCAATCAAGCCAAAACCAAGGAAGAAAACAAAATCAAAGTAGACTTTTAATCATCAACATCACCAACCCAATCTGATTCAGTGAAGCCCACAATCTAAGAAGCTCCTAATGTCTAATAAATGCCAAAGTGTAATGTGCCCTAGATATACCTTAAAAATATCTTTTTATGCCTTCTAGTGACTCTCATGTGTCTCCTAATAGAATTAGGAGACAAGTCCAACCACAAAGGAAATATCAAGATTGCTATGTGACAAGTACAAAAGACTGCCAACCAATTGCTGATACAAAGTATCATCAATTGTAGAAGTAATACAATTGGTAGACAATACTACACCTAACTGAAATGGAGTAGTGGAAGGATTACAATCAACCATGTAAAATCTCTGAAGCAAATCAAGACAATACTTCTGCTGAAAATAAAGATCCCCTTAGGAGTCTAGTGAACTTGAAGACCAAGATCAGTCATATCAAACCACTTCATTAATGCTCATTGAACACTTTGGATCACGGAGGTGGAACTCCCTATGAGAATAAAATCATCCACACATAACACAAGAATCAAAATATCCTCTCCACATCTTTGAGTGTAAACTGTAGGATCAGAATGGTAACATATGAAATTGGAAGCAAGTAGGAACCTATCCATCTCATACCAAGCCCGAGGGGCTTGTTTAAGACCATACAAAGAATGACAAAGCCTAAAAAAAAGTTAAGAGTCGTACATAAAACCTAGATACTACTCCATTTAGATCTCCTCATGAAGATCACCATGTATGAAGGCACTCTCCATGTCTATCTGGTACATTGACCATCCTTGAGATGCAACTAGAGAAAGTACAAGACTAATTGAATCCATATTGGAAATAGGAGCAAAGGTCTCAAAATAGTCAATACAATCAACTTGAGAAAATTTATTAGCTACAAGACAAGCCTTGTACTTATCAATAGAACCATCAGGTACATATTTGGTACGGTCACCCACTTGAACCAAACCAACTTTCTTCCCTTGGGAAGAGGAATAAGATCCCAAGTATGATTCTTCATCAAAAAGGAATATTCTGTTGCCATAGCACTATCCCACTCTGGAATACCTATAGCATCTGAAAACATCTAAGGATCCACTAAAATTGTATGACTCAAAAGTCTAACACCTATTGTTTGTGAAAAAGTATGGCGAGTATCTGTGGGATCACCAACAAGAGGTCCAACCTTCTGAAGAGTAGTGTGGGCCCAACAAGGAAAAATTAGTGCACCAAGAGGTGGTGGAGTAGGACCATCATCTATATCATCCTAAAGAAGCAAAATATCCTTACTTAATAATGAATAAAATGGAGTAGGTAATGATGAAGAATAAGTGGAGGGAGAATCCACTTGTGTGAAGCTCTCATCAAACTGGACATATCTATGAAAGTAGACATCTTGAGTGGTAAGATCAAACAACTTGTAAGCCTTCACATCCTCACAATAGCCAACAGAGATCAAATGTTGACTTTTCTTCTCCATTTCCTTAGGCTAACCATTCAAAATAAATGCCCAAGCCTCACTAATGAATAATTTAAAGAAGGAAACATTAGGCTTGGTATGGGCCCAAGCTTCCTCAAGAGTCATATTCCACACTGCCTTGTGAGAAATATGGTTCTAAAAATGTTGTCACAATTGACTACTTAAATCCAAAAGGTAGGAACCATAGACCTAGACTAAATCATATAATTTTCCATCTCCCATAAAGTCTTGTTCTTCCTCTCAACTGCACCATTCTATTGAGGAGTGTAAGGAATTAAAAACTAATGTTGAATACCATGCTCACTATACAAATCTTGAAAATCCCAGTTCACATACTCCCCCCATTGTCTATGTGTATCTGTCAAAGAGAAAGACTAGACTACTTGTTCATAAACACTTGAAGGTCCTAAAAGTGGTGAAAACATCCCTCTTGTGCTTAAGAAAGTATACCCATGTGCACCATGAGAAGTCATCAATAAAAATGAGCACATACTTGGCCCTTGAAAATGGAGTCATAAAGGACATGAGATCACTATGAACCAATTCCAAGGGTGTCGAGGCTCATGTATCTTTTCCCTTAGGAAAGGGATCTTGATGATGTTTTCCAAGTACACAACCTAGACAAACTCCCTCTCTACAAGAAATCCTAGGAAGACCAACAACTAAATCCTATGTGCTCAATTGCTGAAGATACATATAGTTCATATGTTCAAATCGTTCATGTCAAAGCTTGCTCAAGGCATTAGCATGTGCTATAAGAGATGATCCTAATGAAGACTCAAATCCATCAAATCTATATAGGTGAGACTCATGATCAAATCTCCCTATATAAACTACTCTCTCAAGATACTGTAGTTGTTGAATAATTATATCATGAGGAGGCAAATCAACTATCTTCCCATCCCTAGAATGAAAAATCTAATATATGAAGAGAAGGTTTGTAGAAATATCAAGAACAAGAAGAAGATGCTTGATGCAACCATCTTGCAACTAAACAATGCATGTCCCCAAAATTAGAATTTACAAATATTTACCCACTGCAATCTTAGAAGTGCTAGTATCAAAAAGAGACTCAATTAGATCGGGTGAATTGGTCATGTGATTTGAAGAACCTAAATCAAGTATCTATCTATCTAAAGATGAATGCAAACCATGTGCTGAAAAATCTTGTCCTTTGCCTATAGAGGAGGGTTTGGAGATAAAAATATTGTGTCACTTCATGGCTTCATCCAAAGCCTCTAACCTTTTAAAGATTTGAGACTCATCATGACTAGGTTTTCCACAAAAAGAACAAATGTCACCATTCTTCTTTGTCATCTTGGAGCTAGACTCACTAGAGTTGGAAGAAGTAGGAGTGGTCTTCACATTATTGTTTTGATTTGGTCTGGAGGGAGTCTCACTACTAGTAGAAGATTTTTTTCTTGGGTTTCTTTTTATTCTTTCCTTTACCCTTAGAGGATGAAGCCATGAAGGCTTGACTCTTAGAACTAGGAAGTGCATCCATATGAATTAATTTGGCCTACTCCCTAGTAAGATGCTCACAAAACAACTCAAACCCAAGCATCTTAAAGCCTTTCCCCAAGGCATCCATACTAGAATAGAAGGTAGATGAAAACACCTAAAATGGACCCTTCAATTTTGATAGAATCAAGAAGATAATTCCTTATTAGTTTTATCATGTACGCATCCTTTCAATTGTGATAAGAGAAATTTGAATTGTGCTAGAAAACTCTGGATAGAAGGAAAATTATCTAGAGATAGTGATGTCAATTTTGCATCTAGTTGCAAGTTTCAGAATTCATTGATTGTAACATACAATTCTTCAAGTGTATCCCATGCTTATGTGTTTTACACTTCACAATATGAAATAACAAATTATCTGATACATGCAATCCTATGAGCCTCGTGGCTTCATCTAATTTGTTTTTATAAATAAATCTTTCAAACTCCTTAGTAAAACTAGGTGGATTATCTTCTAACATTTGCCAAAGTCCCTTAGATTACAGTAGTTTTTTTCATTTTTAACTTCCATGTGTGATAGTTATGTGGAGTGAGTGATTGAATAGACCAACTTTTTGCCATTTCTAGTAGAAAAGCACCAAGAAAGAAAAGACAAAAAAGCACTTAAATCATGCCTTACAGCCCTACCAAACTATATTAACAATGGAATTGTAACCCCTCCCACAAATTACAGTGATCAAATTTGTAATTTGTATAACTAACTTGAGCTTAAATCAATCGTTTATAACACATGGTGATTTTTAGAATTTAAAAAAAAATCTTGTTAAAAGAGAAAATAAATGTTACAATCAAATTCCTTGTGATTACTTGAGCAATTTCAAAACAAAGTTTGTCAAATTTTGACTTTGTATGCAAAATTTATGCCACTTGCAAAAAAGAACACAAGTTGTGCCTTCAAGCTAGAAAATTTAGTAAACAGAAACAAAATATAGAAAAATCACCTACACCACAGTGAAGTACATAGAACCACCTTTCCAATGCTTGTTTGTAAAAATCTAGCATTTTAGCATGAAGTTATGCATTCCAAAAAATGATTCCTTTTAGGCTTGAAAATGGCCTATGAGCTTGACAAAGGTGGCTCATGGGTAGCTCCGTCGAGCTGAGCAACCCTCAGGTGGCAATCAAACAACATTGGCTAGTGGTGGTGGCCTAATTCAAGTTGTTAACTGGTGGTTGTGCCACTTTGGGAAGCTTTGGTTAGTGTTGGGTCATTGTTAGCAGTGAACTACAATGGAGGACCTCTTCTGATGGTGAAGTGTGGTGGAGGGTTGTGGAAATAAGGGTTTGTCATTGGCAGAGTCACTACTGAGTAGTAGAGGAGAGTGAAAGGTAGTGGGTGGCACCACCAAAGATAGGAAGCACTGCTGGCAAGCATGGTTAACAACACTTTAAGTGTTTAGGTGAAGCATTGTGCACTTGGATTAAGCATTGGGTACGTAGCTTAAGTGCTAGGTGCATAAAATATTAGGGTAAAAGTTTAGAATTGTGTCACACTTTTATAAAGGAATTGACCAGCACAAATATATTTTTCCAACTTAAATGATGAAAAAGTCATATGTATATTTTGAATTTTAAAATGACATAAACTAATGAAATGTAGAACTTTTAATGTAGTTTATGGTTATATTTTTTATTTTTATTTTAAAAATGGTTGGATATTTTTATGAAGTTAATAGATGAATTTTAATTGCTGATTTTTTTAAAGTGACGTCAAGAAAATATAGTAAAATTAACTTTTTTTCTTAAATTTTTTCCCTAATTAGACAACTCAAATATCTAGTGCATAGAAAAAAAATTAATTTTTGATGAATAATTATTTTTTAATAATTTTTTAAAGTCAAATTTAATTAGAACGTTATAGTTTACATGGGATGTCAACTTTTGTACAATTGTTTATTTAAAAAAAATACCCACTTGGAGAAGATTCTCTCCTCTAGTGCGACGTATATTTTTCAAAAACTTTAAATATATTTTACCTATTCATTTTAATTTCTAATCAGCTGCATGTTTGATTATAATAACCTACTTGCAATTTATTTAAAAATAATGCTAGTATAACTAATTAAAATATTAAAAAATATATATTTCTAAGTTCTAGACTCTAAGATCTACCAAAGGGTATTTTCATGAAAATACCTTTTGGTTGGAGAAATTTGGAGTTGAACTTGAAGTCTTGTTCATTTTTTTAAAAAATGGGGGAGTTGGCTACCACATGGAATGCCACAAAGATAGTGTTGGGCAAGATAGTATCACTCAAAAAGGTTTCAAGTGAAACTCTCTCACCCAAAACTTTCTATGCAAATAAATACTATTTTCAAAGTCAAAATTAGATGTTTTAGATTTAAGGTTTTCAAACAAAAAGGTTCTGATGAAACTCTTTACACCACACAATTCCACGTAGGTGCTACATGGTTTCAAGTGGAACAGTTCTACCTGAAATGGTTTAGAGTGAAATTATTTCTACAGAAACTATTTAGTTGGCTAAAAGTGTGACACAAGTTTGAACTTTTACCCATTAGCACCAAAATACTCGGTGCTTAAAACTTGCTAACAATCAACTGGCAGTGACAAGTCAACTTTGTACCTTGTAGAATCTGATTGTCACTTGCATACTATTATACATTGATTTGACAGTATAGGGTTCTACAGACCCCCTATCAATAGAATTTTTTATAATTTTTTTTTTAAATCATAAAAATAATACCTCTAATAAAAAATTAGTCAGAAGAATATTTCGCAAATAGATAACACTGACACTAGTGCTTGTGTAGGTGGTACAAACAACCATACGATGGGCTAAGGAGTCGAAAAAACACCAAATTTGACTATAAGAAAAAAATATCAAGTTTATAGTTGATCCTAATAGATTTGGACCTTTTGATCTCAATGGTGAGGTCAAATTTGAGCCAAGATGCTCCTACTAAAAGTTGATGGAAAAATCTCTCCAAATTGAGAAGGGGCTTGCAAGATCAAGGCTCTGATACCATGTTGAAGCAATCAACTAACCAAGATCAAATTTTCTACACCACATAACCTTCTACAAAAATGATACAAGCATCAAAGGATGTTATTCTACCAATAATAAAATCATACTAATGGATGCAAGATAATGATACAAGATACACAATCTACAAGAGAGGCCTTGCTTATAAAGGCAAGGTCAGACATAGGACAACATAGTATTAGGACAAGTGTCATAATCCTATGACATGTGAAAACTAAAGGATACGATCATATGCGTACTAGAAACATATATAAATATTCTTGGTGCTCTAAGTAAACTTAACATGTGAACATGTGTGAATAGGTGCTGGAAGGGAACCGGTTAGGGAATAACCCTTTTCACACCAACATATATGACTCTCATAGAACTGTTATGACAATACATAAGACTATCAAAAGAGAAAATTTGTTAAGTATGTTAATAGGAGTTTTGAATGATGTAGTGAATCCTTAATAGAATGAAAGATGTTACTTGCATTATACTCTAATAGGATCAAAGAATAAATACTAGATAATGATGGAGAATTAGGATGGTGTTACATAAAAAATTGTCCTCCTATATGGAATGGTACAATTTCCCTCGGTTTAGCTCCTCACCTTTGGCAACCTCTTAACCTCTTTGTTTCTGGCCTTCCCGAAACCCTGATTGACTAGTGTCTAGTTACAAAATGTTCATTTTATGAGATAACTATTGATGGAACCTAGAAAGAGAATTTGGATTATGGGTCCCTGGGACCCCCTAGATGCAGATCCAGTCAGAAAATGGGGGACTAGACTCGGGTACCCGCACCCTAGTCCTACCTTATTTTTCAAGATTTTGAATCTTGGCGGGGTGTCAGCTCCCACCATGTACCTCAGGATTTCGTTTTCAAATTTTCATTTTTGCGTGATATTGAGACGTTATTTAAAATTTTGAATTCCCTAAGGCTAGATATAAAAAAACATTTGAAAATCATTTCATCACACACAATCTTAATGCAAGCTTGATGCCAAAACTCTACTAAAATAGGCATTGAAGATCAGTGACTTGTTGAAGTTTTTGAAAGTTATTTGAAATTTCTATCATGGGGACAATGGATAGAGATTAGGAATCAAGATCTTGAGACTATCTTTCTCTTCCTAGGGTTTGTACACCTTTTGCATGATTGGGAGAAGGGTTGAAGCCTCCAACATCAAGCTTGGAGATCCTTCATGGGCATTACTGATTTGTCTTCTTGTTCATGCAAGTCTTCATTTGTTTTCATCTCCTTGAGGTAAAGTTGTATGTGTTTATTGAATTGAGGCAAGTTATTGATCTTCCCTTGATTGAGACATCTATTGTTTGATTTTTCTGCATACACTTTGTTAGGTTTGCACACACTTCTGCAAATCTTTATCTTTGGCTATTGTTGAGGTAGGAATACCAAAAATGGGGCTTGATTGAGGCATGCTCCTATATAGCCACAACATCTTTCTCCTCCTTTTGTAGGTGCAGATCATGTTTTATAGGATACAGTGAAAAGAAGCAGTAGAAAGATGGATATTGCAAATACAGTCGTCACTGAATTTCAGAATTCTGGATCTTGACACTTTCAAGACTAATGAGTAGGTGCCCTAGTCCAACTGGGTAGATTCTCTAAGATCTTGGAGCTATCGGAGGTCACCAGATCGCTGATGTGGAAGATTTTCACAGACGGAAAGTTGCAGGACTAATAAGTAGGTGCCCTATTTTAGTTAGCCCTTAGTTTTCAGGTGCATGATCTTTGAACCTTATTCTCTACAATTCTGTGATCTATTTTGTCTACTTCATCTCTGAATTCAATCATTTTTGTTACAAGGTGGAATTAGGGTATACTTGATTAGTGAATAAGGACACTTGATAAAACCTTAGTTAAACACTTGATCAAACCTAATTAGCATTAGGGAATGTACAAGTGATCAGTAGCTTGATCCCAAGCTCAGTTCTTGTCTTCCCAATGTTTAGTTAGGTGAAAGAATAGGACTTAACCTTGTTTAAGAGAAACCTACTTTTTCACCCTAACAGATGGAAACATGATATTTGGTAAATTTGCAAATTTGACAACAAAATGGAAACATTGGAAATTTAGATTGAAATGATGATTGCAATGGTGATTTGAATAGGAAACGATGAAATTGACATGTTTTTGAAGAATTTGATGCCTTGTGTGATTTCTTGTAGGATTATGTTGCAAGAAACACTTGGAAACATCTAGAAACATCATGATATTGAGGAATCTTTGCCTATACCTTTAAGATTAAAATAAGATGTCAACAAGGTTGAAGACAAACTCTAGCTATGGAAACATCATGATTTTGAGTTGTACTTACCACTATTCCAGCACATTGATAGATGAAAATGGTCAAGAAAGAATGGAAAGAGGTCTTGAAGCTCAAATAAGATGAAATATGCCTTTGTATACCTTATTTGCATCTTTGCTTACTATTGTTGTATCTTTTCAAGAGTTATAGTTTTCATATCCAATTTGACCTACCTTGGTTTATGACTAAAATGATGAAAAATAAAGAATAGGTGGCTGGGAATCATAGTCTTGTCATATTTATACTAGAAAATGAAGTAGGCATGGGATATGGAGGATTTAATGATTTCTACATCTACACATGTGCCAACTTATCAAAATTTCCATTTCAAAACTCATGCTACTACAACTAGGTGTTGAAGAAGGGGATTTGCACATGTGACTTATTTCAAAAAAGTGATTTTCTTTGACAAACTATAGTTTTCACCATCATTTAATTCCATTTAGACATGTGATTGGATGAGAAACATCACTTTTTCTAAAAATAGAAAAACTTACTACCAAAATTAAATGCAAGGATGAGGATTGAAAAGGTTATTTTTCACTACTAAGAAAAGCTTGTTGAAGAAGCTGCAAAAAGATAAAAGAGAAGTGCCTTAGAAATTATTCTTGCCACCAAAATTGACTTCAAGTTGGAGCATCTAGTTTGAGCCCTTAGATCAAATTGATCTTAGCCATTGAATGTAAAAGTGAAAACTTAGTGTGTGTGTGTGTGTGTGTGTGTGTGTGTGTGTGTGTGTGTGTGTGTGTGTGTGTGTGTGTGTGTGTGTGTGTACATCTGGAATTCTTTGTAGGGGTTGGGAAAAATTATTGGAAACACTTTGTAGTTTAGATTTGAGAGAAAATACATAGTATTTTCTAAATTTTCATTATCTTCACATGGCTTTCTCCAAACACCAAGTTATTTTCTTACATTTTTGACAATTAGTTTGATGGATATTTGATGAGTTTGTAAAGTGTTCATATCCTAGTGATTTGTTGATTGTAGATTGCTTTGTGTGGTTATCCTGAGTACGTTTTTCTTTCATCTTCAAAATAATCATGTTGAACTATGCTGGTAATTAAGTGCTTAATGAACATTGTTTCATGGTTTGAAAACCCCCCTTTGAAGATGGCGCCTTCTTGAAGCTTGATTATTGATTTCTCATGCTCAAATAAAAAATGGTTTTGTTTTCAAACCTATCTATCCATTGTTGAGGCTGAATGTGGGTAAAAGATTGGAATTTTTAGTTTATTTTCTCTCTAACCCTTCCCTTTCCTACCCTATATTTTTCTATATTCAAATCTGTTTAGTTTTGGATTAGAATAGGATTTCAAAATTGCATAGTGCTTCTATAGAGTTGAAAATTCTTGAATGCAAGTTTATATATTACTAATTATAGGCTAAAAAGTGATATTTTATTGAAATATATGTTCAAATAATTTTTTTTATTGATTGATAAATCTAAAAAATGATTGTCATGTGTAATTTTACCCTTGTGTGTTGGATAGTTTGTCCAAATCTTGTAGGCCACCTTGTTGAAATACAAAAGTACATCAACTAATGAGTTAACTTAAGCAATTCCTTAATTAGTCTCTCCAACATTAATAGGAGGATTTTGAGGAATCCTAGCAAGAATATTAGTACACATCAGTGGTTGCAAGCTAGAACAAATTTGGAATTTCCTATCTAGAGAAAAAAGCTTAGCAATCTGAATGCAATTTCTTCTCAATTTGAGTCTAGATGGCTTACCAAAAAGATACAAAAGAAGATTGGAAAGAAAAGGGAATAGTTAGAAATCTAAAAAAATTTGGTTGTCAATCTATTTCCAAGTAAAAGAGTCAAGCTAGGAGGGTTTAGGAAAAAGGATTGATGATAACATTGTGTCTTCTATCATTGAATACTAAAGCTAGAGTCAAGGAAAAAAGTATGCAAACATTATAAGACATGCCTAACATTACCTTATTCTTTCAAGAGAGTGTGGAAGGAATCATTAGTGAAATGACCATTAACCAGCTAGAGATTACAGTTTGGAAGGGAAATACCTTTAACTCTATGTTGAATAAACATTTTGGCCAATGAATACCCAAAGCCTTTAACTTTGAAGAAAGAGGGAAACCTTGGCTCAACAAAGTGATTGACTGCCATTATAAATTTCATCAAGATCACCCACCTTAGCCATGAATTTAACATTTCCTTTATTTATAATAGCACTAGGGGAGCCTACTACAAAAGAATCTAGGTAAACCTAGAAGAGATCAAGTCCAATAGTGATCCATAGAGCTTTATAAAATTCTCATGGAAAACTTTTATAGTTAGGGGATTTGTCATTAGCCATAATGAAATCCACTTCATGAAGATCTACGAAAGTGACTTTTTTGTCATAGAGGACCCAGTGAGGAGTGGAGAACCTACAAGGGACCAAACTCACACACACTAGTGAAGGGCATGTCTAGACTCAAAAGAAGGCACTTGAGCTTTTAAAACCTACTAATAATGGTAAATGGAATCCTAAATAATATCATGAAACTTGGAGAGGACTTGTTAGCCTTCTCTAATATGCTTGATTCTTTGGGGAATTTGATAATCTCAAAGGGATTAAAAGAATTCTTCAAAAACTCTATAGCCCCAATTTTAATCCAATGCAAACAAGCCTTGATTTTAGTTTCTCAAGTTATATGATTATCAAAAAAATTCTTCTATTGGTAAAGCTAAGTAATGCACAACTATAGAGTGGGAGAGAACATAAATGCCTCAAGCTTAATGGTAACACAATAGATTTCTAAGGTTGTGGCCTCATATTAGTAGTGGTAGAACAAATCCATTTGGTGACCATAAATCTACAAAAAACAAGTAGTCTATTCGATGGCATCATTCCACCATTGAATCGACCAATCACATGAGAACGACATGCCTCAAGATTCCAAATACATTGAATATGGGTTAAAATGGGATTATAACTTAGTAATAACATGTTAAAATTTGGACACTGTAAATTTCCATTCAATACAAAATTGGATTGAAAAGTGATCTAAAAGGACAATATCTAACAATGAATCCAATTTTCCTAACAATGACTCCACCAATAATTGAAAATAGATAGCAAAAGAAAGGATAGGATGACTTGATAGAATATCCCTATCAAGACGTTTAAGAATTCTTTCCCTACTAAACAAAAAATTGTTCACATATATCATGGGAAATTAGAATGGTGGCAACCAACATTTAGATCAAAAAGACCTAATTTATTGTGCATATAATGCCAAGCATCTCTTTCAACACATGTCCATCACATAGAAATATCGTAGCATTTATCAGATGTTAGCTTGGCCATATTAAAATCCCACACATGAGCCAAGAGCTAGTGGGAAGATACTTCACAATCTAATGTCAATGAAAAGATCTGTCAACATCATTAGAAGCATAAATATCAATAACCCCAAGAGAGTGGTTATTAATACTTAAAAGGACCCACAAGGCATGATTAGTGGGGCCACATCCATGAGCCACTATGTGCTACTGCAACATAGATGAAATAAAAGTGGCAAGTCCTTCATGACTTAGCTCATGATCACTAAGAAAAAGTGACTTTTTTGCTAGATGACACAACAAATGACAAAACTCATGAAACTTATAATTTTCAACTCTTGTAAACAAAAAAAATCAAGTTTACAAATCTTTGTCAAACATCCCACACAATGCATTTATTTTTAGGGTCAACAAGGCCTCAAACATTCCATGAAATAAAATTCATGGAAGAGGAGAATTGAGCGGCATGTCATCTTCATTGAGCTCATCAAGAGCTCCATAATTGTTCCTTAGGAAGTCCTCTATGAGCATCACCATTTTTGGAGACTGAGACACAACAAGTGCCTTCTTCCAATCTCGAACAAACTCACCTTGCTCTATCCCATGAGTCAAATTATGAGAATATCAAGAGGTTGGCTATGATGAAAGAATGTGGGTAGGAAGTGAGGCTTATTTTCCACCTATGAAAGCTCCCTTAGGAGTTGAGAGTCAACCATATCATTCACCTTGTTAGGCTTTGAAACCAAAGGCCCAATAATTGATAGTTGAGGACTAGCACCTTTAGCTCTAGAATTACAAGCATTTTCTTTATTGCTCACCATAGTCTAGCTGTCCTCAAATTTTTAAGGAAAATAATTGCTAATAGGTTGCTTGGGTTGAGGCTTAGCTCGTGTTGAGTAATCAAAGGATAGTTAGATATCATGGTCTTAAGATTAACATTGATAATAGGGGTTTGGAAAGTTGAGATACATGACCCTTTGGGTAAGGCTCTAAGTTCCTATCTAGACTTATTTGGAATCTTTATAGTCCTTGGATAGGTCAATTTCAACACAAACCCTTATTTGAGGGTGAGTTGAGAGGAAGCGTTCTTGATTAACATGGATAACACACCCTAATGAGGCTATGATGTAGTCTAAGAAGGGCTAGAGTGGTAAGGGAAGACTAGGGATTCAACCTAGATAGGAACTTGAAGAGATTGTTCCTCAAAGACAATGAAGTCTTGAGTCAATAGGGTAAAGACTAAAAAAGGTGAACAAATGTATCAAGGGCCATGCTAAAAAATGGCCTTAGCAAACTTGATTTTAATAAAATGGAAAAAAACACCTTAGTGGGTTTTGAAAAACCTCCACATGAATCCCATGAGGGACTCAAGAGAAGTTGAACCAACTCCTTAACATGCTTTCAAAAAGAATTCTACCCACAAAATATCCAACATGAGTGTAGTTTTCAAGCCATGTGCATGCATTTTCAAAATCATGAACAAGAAAAACAACATTTGGAGTAGAAGAGTCACCTCATGAACCAATTTTGCAATGAACTTGTAAGGGCGCTTTGTCTTGATGGTCCAATTAACATACATGCAACATAGGCAAGAAGAGATTCGACTTGCCTCTCCTGAAAACATAATTGACCCAAAAATCATTTACCCCCAAGGTCTAGGGAGTTGGGTCACAACTACACTGCATAAGCGCATGGTCAATACAAATAGTTTAACAAGAGGCATGGTATTATTTAATGTTCAAACTAGATAATTTAATTTAGTTTCTACTCTAATGTTGTTTTAAAAGAAAGATCAAAAGATTTAGAGGGATGCAAGGAAAGATTCATGAAACACTTGTATTCTTGCCTTTATATCAACAAACTATCTAAGAAATTCATTAACTGCAATATTAAAACTAGTCATTAACTCGATTACTCATACCACTAGTGCAAGATTCAAAGGATTTCAACAAGATAATATAAATTTTATACCCAATTATTGTATTTAACGTGCAAATTAGAAATAAAACTTATAATTTAAGTTCAGATTCAGAATTTCTCAAATGAATAGGGAAGTAAAGACTGAAGTAAGAAGCACTACACCATATGCACGAAGATGAATCTAGAGGAATAGACATCCATATTGTGATAATTTCTTCAAATTCAGGTACAATATATAAATCCAACAAGAACACACTAGAACTACAGGTTCTATTTCCAAAGAACTATTGATGCAAGAGCATCTAGTGGTGTAAGAGAAATCTTGCATCACCCAAAAAAAGATGTATTTCAAAATTGTTGATGTTCTTTCCATTTCTTTTCAAAATTTGTGGTTCTAGTTCCATAATCGCTTGAATAATGATGTAGAACTCTTAGTTTTTCCAAACTACTAAAAATAGCAACCTGCTATTTTAGGAATGTTTGCATTTGGGCATGGATTGAAGTAAAAATTTACAGGAAGCTTCATAACTAAAAAATAAGACCTATGGCAAAGGAATCACGCAAAGATCATTTGCGATCTGAAAGATATTAAAGTTTCCATTTCCTGAAAAATGCCTAAAAATTATTCAAACTCAGTTTTGAGGCACTAAACGGCCCTATACAGGCCCAAAAATGGCCTGAATTGGTAAAGCTAGGTCTTAGCACGTAGATAATTTTGTGATCTTTCTGACACATAAAACGGTTTGTCAATCAGACACCCGGATCAAAAATTATGGCTCCCAGAAGTTGACCTATTTTTTGAGGGAGATGCAAATTTCAAAATTAGGTTGTTGGTCGCCAAAAAGTCTATTAATATCCATTTTTGGGAGCCCTAGGCAGTAGTAGAGTTAAGGGGGAAAGTGTAGAGTAAAGAATAGGTGGGAAAATAAAAACCCTAGCAGATTTGGGGTTACAGATGGTAGATGATTCCAGAGTCTTGTGAGAGGAAGCTGTAATGTGTTGCAACCTGTGGAGGGTTGATTCCTCTTATTGTATTTGAGCTTCTGTAATGTAATATGTTGTCCAAATCGATAAAGAAAGTTCTATTTTCTATGTGCAATTTCTGTTATTATGTGTTTTATGATTTATCCCCTTCATCAACTATCTCCACTAAACTAGAATGTTGTAAAACTAACTAATTGCTTGAAACTTGAAAATGTTGAAAAATATTAAGTATGGACTGATAGCCTAATTCTTCAACTAGTGGAACCTTTGAATAAAATAGGTCCCTTCCTTATATAGGTGCCTAAAAGAAAATTTTCTTTTAACAAAAAAAGGCACAACTCATTTAGATCATATGCAGTGCCCCCCCCTTGTTTTTATCTCCAACGTACACATGTAATTAAAAAAAAAATTATTTTAAAATATTACATTATGCATGCACACCCCAACTTTGAATTTTGACCATTACTAATTTGAAATTAGCCTTTGTTTCTACAAATTTATCTAGAACATCCTCATTCAACCCTGGAGGAGTAGATAACAAACCTTGCATTTTTAATGTGAACACCTCTTTTATTTTCTCCAAAGTCTCTATTCTATGCCTGTTAGGTAATAAAACTTCTGGTCCAACTACTTGATTGATGAAGACTTCAAAAATGGCCATAAACTCAAAAATTTCCCTCTGTATTGCCAACAAACCAAGAGTATACTCTATAATCTGATCAACTTTAAACTAAGAAACTTTTATACAATTTTCTATAAAATCAAGATTTTCATCTTGCAAAATATTGGAGCTCACCAATTCTTCCTAACTCATCCTCATTTCCTTCAACAATTTAAGGCTCTTTTCCAACCTTTCCTTATCTTCTTTGGCCTTCTCCACAAAAGAGTCTATATCATCCTATATCTTGCATGATTCCTTATAAAATGGGTAATTATCATAAAAAATAGTAAGAGTTTCATTCTATTATGTTGTAAAATGTCCCCCCTAGGACTTTTACCTCCTGAGTTTAGCTCTTGGGTCCCTTGTTTTGCATCTTGCATGTTCATTCTAACTCCCAGAAGAAAATAGCCTGAAACCCATGTCACATGGGGCCTAAGGGACATTGTTGCACTTGACCCTGACCTAAAATAGGACCTAAGGAAATGGACACTAATTCCCTTGTCCTACCTTATTTTAGCTAGGTCCTAAATTTTAATGTCGATTATGTGACTGTTAGAAGGTTCCATTACTGACATCTTAAGTTTGATTTATGAAGTTATAGAGGGAATGTGTTTTTTTGCATATATACACATGTTTAGGACTTCATTTATAAACTAGATGGATAATACTAACTTCTGATCTTATGCTAAGGTGATTCAAGGCTTTCATTGTGTTGTAGAGCAGTATTGTGTTGTTCTTGTGGTTGTTTGTTGCAGATTTGGCTTCATCAATCCATCTCCTCATGTCATGAAAGAGCTTTTTCTTTCCATGAGAGTTACACATTTGAGGTGATATCTATTTGTGTTTGAATCATTTATCAATTTGTTTTTGCCTCTATCCCGCAGGGATACACACTCTCTATCTGACAACAATGTTTGGAAGACTTGAATGTCCTTCCAAATCTTGACTGAGGCAAGCTACTAAACACCACAACCCCCAACCACACTCCTTGTGATTGTAGGTTACAAGTATCAAATTTTAAGGAGTGGAGTTGCAGAGGAGGGTTGTAGAAGATAAGGATTCCAGATCTAACGAAAAGAAGCTGCCTGAAGAACTTTTGTGACAAGGGCGCTAGTGCCAGTGTCCTCCAAGGTTACAGACATAGAAATTTATTTAACAGTGATATTCAACATCTAAAGAAGTTTTGACATCTTGAAGAACATCCTACCTTGGACTAGGGTGTGACTACTAGTGTCCTTCACATCTTCCACGACAGAAACAGATAGAACAATGATCATCAGTGTTGTAAGGAGGTCAGAAATCCCTAAAAAAAACACTGCATTGGACTAGGGCATGAGTGCCAGTGTCCTCAAATATTCCACATCATGAACTTCAAAAAATTGTCAGTAACTAATCTCTGTCTGTTGTCTTAGTTTGTGAGCATTTGTTGTAATTTATCAGTTTGCTTCTAATTTTACATAATTAGGGTTTTAAGCATATTTGAGCATTAAATTAATACATTAATTAATAATTTCTAAGTTTCCATAGTATTACAAGTGATACCCAACCTGTAGATGAATCCTCTTACAAAAGGTGTGATTCAACTTGGTTGAATGTCCTTGAATGTTTGTAGTGAAATGAGGATTTAACCCACACATCCATTGAAATCGAAAACCTCTCTTTTCTTACAAAATATTTTGGTGAACCCATGTTTTTATTGAATTTTACACCTTGTTGATTATTTTACTTTAGATTTACATTCATTCATTTAGTTTTCATCTTATTGCATTTGAAAATTTAGAAAAAAAAATTGAAAATTTTGAAAAATTTGAAATAATTGACATTTTAGGCTTGCATTTTGACACAATTTAATTAAATTTCATTTCATTTCTAATATTTTCATTAGATCTGATATAAAATATAGAAATCCATCTTATTATAATCATTAGCATTGCATTTGCATGCTTAAATTGTTAAATTTTGCTTGAAATTGTGCATTTTTCATAAAAACCTAGTCTTTGCATTAGCTAGGGTTTGTCGTTAAAATCTTGTTCTAGATTTTACTACTCTTTTAAACTCTCATTTATGACTGATTTATAATTGTAGTGTCTCATCATAGTGTCTTTTTTGCAAAAATTCATGCCTAGGGTTTGAAAACCTTGTATTTTCACTAGATTTTCACCAATTTTCATATAGATTGGCATTATAGATGTGTTGTGAATGATATTGTTGCATTATTGGATTAATATTGATCTTATTTTTTTCTACCCCTCATAAATTTATTCACAACACTTCTTCTTTTAGTGATTTGCATTGAAAAAAGTGAAAAAATCAAGCATTTTAGATTTTAAACATATCTTGTTCCTGGGATTGTTTCATTAGTTTGTGCATCAAGAGTTGTATGCTTTTGCACGAGTCTTATAAATCACCCTAATATAAATACCCCTTTAAGGAGAAGTATTAGACTAATGGGATCTAGTGCTCCTGAAAGCAACAGCATTCCTACCTTTGAAAATCTATTGAACACCTTCTTTACAAAAGGAGAGACACAAATTTTGCAAGATATTATACCTCCTAAAACTACAATGGAAGAACAAATATTTCATTATGTTGAGGACCCTATTGATGTGGTAACACATGTACCTAATAAGAAAATAAACAGACTTGATAGAGAACTAGTCAAATTTCAAGCATTTATGGAAAATGAAAGGATAGCAGACGAAGCTATACCTGCTATTCATAACATAAGATAATTGTTAAAAGAAGGAAAAAATGGTGCTAATTCAATCCGAAGCTTAATGCATATTGTGCATCATAATGTTATGCCAGTGACTGAATGTTCAAATGTTATTAATAACATGTCATCACTGTATCATACACATGTATCAACACCTATACTGACTACTGGAATGTCTACATTTACATCAACAATTTTAACTACTAATGTAAATTCTTGTAGTAATGCTACCACTGGTATTGGAGTATCTAATGGCACTAATTCATAAAATTACAAACTTGTGGGATTCAACTATCAAAACTTAGCACCTAAGGTGACCTCTTGATGAAGGGGGTAAATCATAAAACACACAACAAAAGAAATAGAATACAGAAAATAGAACATTTATTTATTGATCTGGGCAACTCATTACATTACAGAAGCTCAATTACAATCAAAGGAATCAATCCTCCACAGGCTGCAACACACTATAGCTACACATCACCAGGCTCTTAAGTCTTCTGCCTTCTGTAACTCTAAATCATCTAGGGTTCTTATTTTCCTACCTATTCTTGACTCTACACTTGCCTCCTTAACTCTTCTACTACCCAGGGTTCCCAAAAATGGTTATTAATAGCCTTTTTGGCAGCCAACAACCTAATTTCAAAATTTGCATCTCCCTCCAAAAATAGGTCAACTTCCAAGAGCCATAACCTTTGATCCGAGTGTTCGATTGATGAACCATTTTATGCATCAGAAAGATTGCGGAGTGCTCTACGCACTAAAAACCCACTCTGCCAGTTCCGGCCATTTTCAGGCCCGTACGGGGCCGTTTAGTGCCTCAAACCTGAGTTTGAATAATTTTTAGGCATTTTTCAAGAAACAAAAACTTTAATATCTTTTAGCTCACAAATGATCTTTTCGTGATTCCTTTGCCAAAGGTCTTATATTTTTGTTATGTAACTTCCTGTAAATTTTTACTTCAATCCATGCCCAAATGCAAACTTTCTAAAAATAGTAGGTTACTATTTTTAGCAGTTTGGAAAAACTAAAAGTTCTACATCATTATTCAAGTGATTATGGAACCAGAACCACAAATTTTGAAAAGAAATGGAAAGAACATCAACAATTTTGAAACACATCTTTTTTTGGGTGATGCAAGATTGCCCTTACACCACTAGATGCTCCTGCATTAGACACCCAGGGTAATTTAAGAAGTGACCCTATCACGTCTCAGGTGTTTGTGTGAGGAAAACCCAAACAGTCAACCTCTGCCTTAGACAACCAAGAAGAATCTTCAATAGGTCTTCCTTTCCATTTCACTAGATATTCTTCATATTGTCTATTCTGAGTACTTCCCACATGGCTATCCAGGATCTCTTCTATCTCCTCCATTGAAGTAGATGCCGGAATACTCCATTGTTCTTCTGTTGTTCCATCCTCTATGCCACCCTCATGATATTCTATTAAATCAATAATGTTGAACATAGGGGAAATATTAATCCCACTTGGCAGCTCTACTTCATATGCATTTCCTAAATCATGCTTCTTTAGGATTCTATACGGTCTAAATTTCTTCATTTTCAACTTATTGTATGTTCCAATTGGGAACCTTTCTTTTCTGAAGTGAACCATGATTTCATCTCCTACCTGGAACTCCTTATATCTCCTCTTCTGATCTGCCTTAGCCTTGTACTGAATACTCATCTTATTAATGTGCTTTCTCACCTCTTCATGCAAATTCTTCAGATGTTCTGCAAAGTCTTCAGCCTTGGCACTTGTCTTTTCTCCTTTGTCCAGATTCCTTAACTCTAAATCATTTCTTGGACTATTCCCATATACAATCTAGAATGGTGATTTACCAGTACTCCTATTGATAGAATTGTTGTAAGCAAATTCTGCTTGTGGTAAAATCAAATCCCATCCCTTGGGCTTATCTCCTACCAAGCATCATAGCAGGTTACCCAAACTCCTATTCACCACTTCTGTCTATCCATCAGTCTATGGATGGTGTGCAAAACTGAACTTCAAATATGTTTTCAACTTCTTCCACAATGTCCTCCAGAAATAACCAACAAACTTGGTATCTTGATCTGAAACTATGCTCTTTGGTAGACCATGTAATCTCACTACCTCCCTAAAAAATAACTCTACAATATGAACAACATCATTAGTCTTCTTGCAAGGAATAAAATGTGCCATCTTCGAGAATCTGTCCACCACCACAAAAATGGAATCATGTCCTCTCTGTGTCCTTGGTAAACCAAGAACAAAATCCATACTAATATCATCCCATGGCTTCTATAGTATAGGTAGTGGCTGATATAGACCTGCATTCTAACTTACTCCTTTCACCATCTGACATACTCTGCAACTCTGTACAAATTTCCTCACATCCTGCTGCAACTGTGGCCAATAATAATTTTCACCAACAATAGCAATGGTCTTATCTCGACCAAAGTGTCTAGCCAATCCTCCACTATGCTTCTCCTTAATCAGGTTCTCTCTCATGGAACTCCTTTGAATGCACAACTGGCTTCCTTTAAACAACATGCCATCTTGGATTATGAAATCCAACCATTTTGTCCTATCCAAAGTAACAAGTTCCAAACAATCTTTTTAGGCCTCTGTAAAATTTGGATCTTTAGGATACAAACTTTTGAGCTCATCAAGCCCAACAACCTCTATCTTCATTTCTATCAACAAATTTTGCCTTCTACTCAAGGCATCTGCAACTCTGTTGGACTTCCCACTCCTGTGCTTCAAAACAAAAGTATAGTTGTGCAAAAACTCAACCCATTTTAAATTCCTTTGGTTTAACTTTCCTTGACTATTAAGATACTGCAAACCCTAATGATCAGTATATAAAACAAACTCCTTTGGCAACAAATAATGTCTCCATTTCTTCAAAGCCTGAACTATTGCATAAAACTTTTGATCATAAACATAATACTTTTTCTTGGCATCATTAAGCTTCAAACTAAAATAGGCAATGGGCTTACCTTCTTAGCTCAAAACAACTCCTATACCACTACCACTAGCATCACAATCTACCTGAAATACTTTATTGAAATCTGGAAGTGCCAAAACAGGTTGTTCTACGACTTTTTGCTTCAATGTATCAAAGCTCTTGTCTGCTCTTTTAGTCCATCTAAACTCTTTTCTATCCCCTCTCATTGTCTCAGTTAGAGGTGCACAAATGATACTAAAATTTCTGATAAACTTTCTGTAAAAACTTGCCAAACCATTAAAAGATCATACCTCTATGGAACTCCTTGGTGTAGGCCATTCAATGATAGCCCTTACTTTTTCTGGGTCCATCTTAAGACCTTCCTCTGAGACAACAAATCCTAGGTATAACGACTCCTTTGAAAAGCTACATTTCTTTAGATTGATCAACAACTTCTCCTCCCTCATCTTCTCCAAAATTCTTCTAATATGCATCATATGCTCATCCCAAGTCTTATTGAAAATCAAAATATCATCCAAATAAATAATAACAAAACTTCCCAAAAATTCTTTCATTACCTCGTTCATGAGCCGCATCAATATGCTTGGTGCATTGGTTAACCCAAATGGCATGACTAACCACTCATACAAACCTTCCTTTGTTTTGAAGGTTGTCTTCCACTCGTCTCCTTCTCTGATTTAAATTTGGTGATGCCCACTTTTCAGATCAATCTTCGTGAAGTACCTGGCTCCACTCAAACAATCCATTATGTCATCCATTCTAGGCAATGGAAATCTATACTTGATTGTGATCTTGTTGATGGCTTAGGAATCTGTACACATCCTCCACTCTTCATCTTTCTTTGGTGCTAGTATTGCAGGTACTGCACATGGACTTAGGTTTTCTCTTATCAATCCCTTCCTCAACAACTCTTGAACTTGTTTGTTCAACTCTTCACTCTCTGCTGGAGTCATTCTATGGGCTGCCTTGTTTGGTAAACTAGCTCCTGGTATCAAATCCATTTGATGACTTATCTTACTTACTGGTGGTAAACCTTCTGGTACATTAACAGAGATAATGTCCTAAGATTTTTCCAACATTTCTAAAAATTTTGCTGGTACATCTTCACATTTCTCTTGACTAATCTTAGGAATCAATGCAAAGCAATGACGCTCATGCTTCATACCCTCCAAAAATTTTCGACCATCTACCAAGCAAATTCTGGCAGTACTACATACCTTTTCTTCCACCTCCTTCAAGGGCTTCAACTTATGACAAACTCCATCATTTGTTAGGGAATATGTGTTTGCATGGCTATCATGGACAATGCTCCTCTCATACTGCCAAGGCCTCCCTAATAGCATATGACATGCATCCATCGGTATGATATCACACAACACCTCATTATGGTAGTCCCCAATCTTGAACTTCACTAAACACTGCTCATTGACCAAAGCTCTATGGTCCTTCTATAACCATGCAATCTGATATGGATGTGGATGCTTTCTTCTTGTCAACTTCAATTTGTCAACCATCTCCTCTAAAACAAGATTGTCAGTACTTTCACTATCAATAATAATATCACAACACTTACCTTCACATTTGCACCTTGTGCGGAATAAACTCTTCCTCTGATTGGGTTCTTTCTCCTCATTCAACAAAGTTCTTCTGACAACTAGGGTTTCTCCCCTTTTAGCATTTTCAGAATGCTCAGCTTGTGCATCTTCATCTACATGTGCAACTTGTGCATTACCTTCAAGTCTTCTATTTGTCCTTCCTTGATGTTGTGGACACTCGTATGCTTGATGCCCTTCTTCTCCACATTGGAAATAGGTTCCTCTGAAACCTCCTCTTCTAGGTCCTTGCCCAGGTTTGCCTCTTCCTCTTCCTCTTTGCTCACCATTGTTCTGGTCACGAGGGTGGTAGGTATTATCTCCTCTCTGATTTCAACTGGTGCTGGCTTCCTCACTTTTCTTTGAATCTTGATTTCGACCCCCATAGGGTCTTCCACTAGTGCTTTCGTCTTGACCTCTTTCCCTTTGCTTGATGTCAAATCTTTTATTCAGCTTCTCTTCCACCTTCAAGGAAAACTGGTATGCATCTTCTATGGTGGTCATTCTGACCAAACTCAGCTCCTCTTGAATACTTGGCCTCAACCCATTAATGTAACGGGCTACCTTCTCCTTGTTGGACTTTGCATGGCCTATCCTAATAGTAATTTTATAAAACTCTTCTGTGTACTCCTTAATAGACTTGTTACCTTGCTTCAGTCCTTGCAGCTTCTTCAACAACTCCATCTCATAGTCCATAGGAATGAACTACTTCTTTAGGTTCTCCACCATCTGATCCCATCTGGTGATATTTCCTTTTCCTCTTCTGTTCCTCTCTAATTGGACCTCCTTCTACCAAATACTAGCGTGGCCCTTCAACTTTGTTTTTGCAAACTTGACCCAATCTGGGTCCTCCACATCTTCATATTCGAAATACTCCTCCATGTCATTAATCCAATCAATAAGCTGTTTTGGATTCATATCTCTAGAATATGTAGAAAATTTGATCCTGGGCCTCTTTTCAATCTTCAAAATGGCCCTCAACAACCTAACTTTTGTAGGATCTCCTGCAGCTTCTTGTTCTTCCTCAGATAGCTCTTTTTTAGCTTCATCCTCACTTTCTTCTCTTGTTCTCGGATCAAACCCTCTTTGCAGCTCCTCTTGCAATGCATCGATCTGCCTTTACAGGGCTCTAAAACCCTCTTCCGTCAAAGTATTCCTCCCAACATGATTTCTTTGTGGAGGCATCTTGGTCTCCGCAGCAAACCCACAACCTCAGGTCCTGGTGCAAATTGTCTCACAGTTGGCGATCTCTCTACACACTCAGGAACCCTTGCTCTAATACCACTTGATGAAAGGGATAAATCATAAAACACACAAAAAAGAAATAGAACATAGAAAATAGAATATTTATTTATTGATCTAGACAACTCATTCCATTATAGAAGCTCAGTTACAATCAAAGGAATCAATCCTCCATAGGCTGCAACGCACTACAGCTACACATCACCAAGTTCTCCAGTTTTCTGCCTTCTATAACTCTAAGTCATCTAGGATTTTTGTTTTCCCACCTATTCTTGACTCTACACTTGCCCCCTTAACTCTACTACTACCGAGGGTTCCCAAAAATGGTTATTAATAGCCTTTTTTGGCGGCCAACAACCTAATTTTGAAATTTGCATCTCCCTCCAAGAATAGGTCAACTTTTGGAAGCCATAACTTTTGATCTGGCTATATTATTGATGAACTGTTTTATGCGTTAGAAATATCGTGGAGTACTCTACATGCTAGGAACCCACTCCGCCAGTTGAGGCCATTTTCGGGCCCATACAAGCCCGTTAGTGCCTCAAACCTGAGTTTGCATAATTTTCAGGCATTTTTTGGGAAACAAAAACTTTAATATCTTTCAGTTCGCAAATGATCTTTACGTGATTCCTTTGCCAAAGGTCTTATATTTTTGTTATGTAACTTTTTGTAAATTTTTACTTCAATCCGTGCCCAAATGCAAACTTTCTAAAAATAGTAGGTTACTATTTTTAGCAGTTTGGAAAAACTGAAAGTTCTACATCATTATTCAAGTGATTATGGAACTAGAACCACAAATTTTGAAAATAAATGGAAAGAACATCAACAATTTTGAAAGACATATTTTTTTGGGTGGTGCAAGATTGCCCTTACACCACTAGATGCTCCTGCATCACCTCTTTTATGAATACTCACTCTCAACCATTGCTCAATCCCACTTATTCTCAACCACCTCTTACATACCACTATTCTCAACCACCTACCATTCACAATTACTCTCAACCACCTTTCGTTCCACTCACAATCAATCTCCTCAAAATGTCATGCACATGACTTCTAATTCTCAAACCACATCTCCTAATGATGCCCTCCTAAACCCACTTTTGCAAGGCATGACCTCTTTACAACAAAAAGGGACAAGTTTGAAAAATTCTTCACAACATAATATACAACTTATCATGCCCATAATCCCCTATCTTGTGCAATCTTGAGAACTCCTATGCCTGAGATTGCTTTGAAAAATATGGTGGAAAAGGTGATCCTAATACTCATGTGGCAGCATTCACGGCTATGTGTAGTGATTTCTACTTTGAAGAGGACTTGTTAGCAAAACTTTTCCCGTGATCTCTTAAAGATACTGCTTTAGGATGGTTTTGCTCTTTACCTCTGAATTCATTACACTCTTTCTCTTAGCTAGTTGATCAATTCTTACAATATTTCCAAGAAAACATTGGACCTCAATTTTCTTTAATTGATTTAGTTTATTGCAAATAAGGTTTGAAAGAGAAGTTAACTGAGTTTATCAGTAGATATCAAGCTCTTTATGCACAAATTCAATATCAAATGAAGGATGAAGATGTTCAAAAGGTATTCATTACAAATCTACAACCTAACATCTGTGATAAGATTCTCTTGATGAAATACAACTCTTTTCAACATTTATGCACTACCCTTTGTGATTACCAATTTTTGTCTAGTCAGTATGAAAACCAAAACTTATCAGCTCAAGTTGGTCAATCCACGGGTGGACCTTCACAAAATAATTTTAAGAGGAATAATAAGAGTTTCGTCAAGGTTAATGGATAGAATTCAAACAATTTTTCACAAGTGTCTACTATCACTAATCCAAAGAGGACACCGTTTCAAAACAAACAAAAGCAAAGACTGTTCACTCTGATATCTAACTCCTTACATTCTATCATGAATCAAGCTATGAGTAATAACCTCTTGAAGCTTCCTCTGATTAAACCATTGGATCTTAGTAGGATGCAAGGACCTTATTTCGATGCTAATTTTTTTTGTCATTATCATTGGCAACAAGAACATGATACTAAATGATGTATGCATCTTAAACATAAAATACAAGACCTCATTGACTCGAATGTTAAATAGGTATCTGGTGTGAATGATAATGGAAATAAGTCAGTTGCTCCTCTAAATCAAAATTTATAGATCTTTACTAATCCCTTTCCTAAGCATACTGATAACAACATGATGGAACAAAATACAATAGAAATTGAAGATGACTATCTTGAGTATGATGAAATAATTGGTATGATAGAAGTGATAAGGAAAAGTTTGATAACTCACCTCATCCATGAAGAAATGGTATTTATGCTAAAGATCCTCCTCCTTTATCCCTTCAAGGATCAGAAGTTAACCAAAATGCATTGGAAAGACAAACAAAATAACTGAAACAAGAGATTATGACATAGGAAAAGATTGATACAGTGGAAGATAGTCCTTCTCACTATGATAGATGAATTCAACCAAATAATAAATCAAAGGATTAGAAAAGAATAATATGGTTATCATCAGTAGGAAATAACAGTGGTTCTCCCCCTCGTAAGCAACAAAAGATTTCAAATATACAAGGATTTGGGAAACAAGCACCATAGGAATATCCTGGGAACAAAGAACAATCTAATATGAACCACTCAAACTTCACACAAAATTTGATGCTCAAAGTCACAAATTTTAGTATGGATATATCAAAAGGTAAGTATTTATAACCCTTCACCTCTATGTTGTGTTTCCCCTGTAATGTGTTATGTGTTGTTTAGGCCTCCTTGAATGGCCCTTAATGCTCTTGCAAGGTCAAGGATACCAGGAGACCACCTCTGTTGTGACTCTTCTTCTATTTGTATCATCATTCTTCTATCTTGCTTCCCCTCTATTTTTTTCATTGTTGTATGTTGTGTCTTAGGGGCATAGTGTTGTGGTTGGTGACCTAGGGGTACCTTCCTATGTGACGACCCTAAGGCACTTGTTCTCCTCCCTTGATTTATTGTTTATCTTCTTCTAGTGGTTATATCTAGCTGACAAATGATAAAAAAAAAAATAATACTGATACAGACCATGTGTCCCTTCAGTGAGTAAGCAAAAATGGACCAAGTCCATACATGATGATGGGGTTGATATATATTATCCGACGCTTGGCTAGTAGAATCACTCTGTGCGATATTTTGATGAAGTCTTATATTTTCTAACAAACCATAACAATATAGCTGCTCCATGCACTTTGTTTATCCTTGGTCTCATCTTGGTTACACTTGGTTATGAGATCGCTACACTATAGCCCTACTGTTATACTTTATTTCCAAATCTGTAGTATAACCTTGGCTGTTGATGTGATTATGTTTATGAATTGCTTTTATCATGCAATGTGGTTATTATCTTAGAGAAAGATTTCTAACCTATCTTCTTGCAGGAAATTATGTATTTGTGAGAACATTCAGCGATTGTAAAGTACATGTCACCTTTGGAGGCATGGGCTTTGCGTGAGATCTTGTTCCCTTGTGTGTTTTCTCTCTACCTTAAAGTTCTTGATATCAGTACATGATATCAAACACCTTAAGGTGGAGGCATATAAGGTAAGCTGTCTAATGATTTTGATACTAACAAAGCGTGTTTGTAAGCCCTCTATAGAGGTGGGATGTTGTATCTCCTCGCGAGTGCACATCTTTATTTTATATTGCAATGAGAAAGCCCTCTGCAGAGATGGGATAATGTGCATATCATTTTATTTTAAGCCCTCTATAGAGGTGGGATATCGTGCATATCCTTTTATTTTAAATCCCTTCGTGGAGGTGGGGATGGTGTATCTCTTGAGCTAGTGCACATCCTTTTTATTCTAGCAGTCCTTCGAATAGGCAGGGTTGATGTATCCTCCCTTAAGAATGTCTTTGGTGATTGTTGTGGCATAAGCCCAACTATCAGGTGTGCCTTTTATGTGCATGAGATGGTGGGGGCTTAGCAATAAGTTCCTTCCATCACCTTGTTTGTCATGTTTTAGACATATAGTATGTCTTTGGCATGCTATACAACACTCGTGTTTTTCTGTGTGTCTTTTGTGTGTTTATTCCCAAGTATAGTCCAAAGAGCATGGTGAAACGTCCCTCCTATGGTTTGTTATTTGTATGGCATGTTTGTTCTCAAGTGTAGTCCAAAGAGCATGACGAAATGCCCCTCTCACACTCTAAGATTTGTATTGCATGTCTATTGTCCCATATCTAGTCCAAAGAGCATGGCAAAATGCCCCTCCTACATTTTGGGTTGTGTGTTGCATTTTTTTACTTTCCATGTATTTGCATCTACATTCATTTATATATGAAAATGAAAAGGAAATAATCATTGCATTCACTGTATTCATTATGTTTTGCATGTCTTCAATACTTTCTTCTCCATGTCTTGCATTCCTATTACTATCTTCTCCATGTTTTACATGCCTGTTACTGTCTTCAATGTGTTTGGTGTGTCTGTAATGTGTTTTCTTTAATGTCTACTTGAGACTGGGGACTACAAAGAGTTCCTCAATCTTTGTGTATGGATTAGCTTCAAGTGCCTGGCATGTTTGTTGTGTTTTGACCATACTTTAATGCATGTATGGGCCTTGCTTTCATGCATACAGTAAAGTGGGGGCTAAATGTTATGTCATAAAATGTCCCCCTAGGACTTTTACCTCCTAAGTTTAGCTCTCAAGTCCCTTGTTTTGCATCTTGCATGTTCATTCTGACTCCTAGAAGAAAATGGCCTAAAACCCATGTCACACATGGGCCTTGAGTGACATTGTTGCACTTGACCCTACCCTAAAATAGGACCTAAGGACATGGGTGCTCACACTCTTGTCCTGCCCTATTTTAGGTAGGTCCTAAATTTGAATGTCAGTTATGTGACTGTTAAAAGGTTTCATTGCCAACATCTTAAGTTTGAATTACGAAATTAGAGAAGGAATGTGTTTTGTTGCATATATAAGCATGTTTAGGACTTCATTTGTAAACTAGATGGATATTGTGAACTTGTAATCTTATGCTAAGGTGATTCAAGGATTTCATTATGTTGCAAAGTAGTATTGTGTTGTTCTTGTGTATTTTTGTTGCATATTTGGCTTCATCAATCCATTTCCTCATGGCATGAAAGAGCTTCTTCCTTCCATGAGAGTTACTATTGATAACTGAGAGGGGGGGAGTGAATCAGTTATCCTAATCTTGCTTCCAATTCAAACACTTAAATCCACTTTGTTATTTAATAGCATAGCAATTAATCATTCATGAAAGCATAAACCATAAACACCAGAGCAGATACACATCAACACATGAGACACCAAGATTTTGACGTGGAAAACTCAGTCAAGGGAAAAACCACAGGGTGATTAACCCAAGGATTATT
The DNA here is from genome assembly GCA_027924645.1 of Cunninghamia lanceolata. Taxonomy (NCBI): domain Eukaryota; kingdom Viridiplantae; phylum Streptophyta; class Pinopsida; order Cupressales; family Cupressaceae; genus Cunninghamia; species Cunninghamia lanceolata. Next base: position 976,012 of record BSBN01001513.1, on the reverse strand, counting down.
CTCTATTAGAAGAATAAGAAAAATAGATGGCACATGCCAATTAGGGCTCACTGCCCGAGCACACTGCTCACAAGAGGCACACTGCCTACAAGAGACACATTGTCTACAAAGTAACGAGTATCGCAAACTTGAATTGGAGATTGACATCTTTACCATGTTTGGATTAGTTCCATTTAAGCCCAAAAACTTATGTTCTTCCTTTTGCGCTCCTCTTCGCTACCACACACTCATCACACCACGACACACTCTAAAATGAATTCACAATCCCTTATTTATACAAGGCATTGACTTAGGAACAATCATCTAAGCCGGCAAACACCTACAAGATCATCTGCAAGACGTGTAATACATCCGGTCTGCCAGACTCAGGAAGAACACCAACAACCGGTGGTCTTTACATCAAATCCAAACTCTAACTTCAATGCAGACCGCCAATAAGACTTGTGCATGATCCAAGGATCACCAAAACCTTTCCTGAGTCACCAAGAACATCCACACTTTATCAGCTTACTAGAACTCTTCTCCTCTTCATCCAAAACTTCAAGAACACAGTCTGTCGCCACTGTCACAATGAAAAAGGTGCTTCCGGACCTCCAAACCATGAACAAATCTAGTTATCACTTCACACTGACTTCTTCAACACTCTCTCCAATCCGTAGAATGAGATAATGTAATTCCTGAGCTCACCGGACCAATCTGTGACAATCTGTCACCACTGAACATCTACCAGAACCGGTTCTACTAGAGTGACCATAACTTCTTCAGATCTTCATGTGGACCTCTGAAATCTTGACTGGAGCATCTCAAGACTCATATCTGAAAATCCTTTAAACTGCATCCTCTGATCTTCATCTTATCTTGGACTTTTACCTTAATGTCATCACTATTCTTCACTTTTCCTGATTGAGGCTAATTTTCTCAATATCCTCAGCACACAGCTCATCCAATCCTTCTCATTAATGCAATATGAGTATGTTGACATCAATGACAACACTGGTTATCCTCATACTTGCAACAATCTCCCCCTTTGTCATTGATGGCAACATATGATGTGAAAAACCATCAAGACAAGAACTTCTCCTTTCTGTCACAGCTCCCCCTATTAGTAACTGTATACGCCTAAAAATGACACGAATCATCCTAAATAAATATTCTAAATATTTATTCCATTCTTCTATTAATTAAATAAATATTCCAAATTTATTTAATCGATTCACTATTCCATAATTAAATAAAATCTATTTATTTAATTAAAAATCTTCTAAATGTCCTACATGATTAAATAATCATAAATTATTTAATCAATCCAAATTCCTCTATCCTAAGTTCTAAATTCCAAAAATCCACCTCACCTTTTCCACCTCACCTTGTCCACCTCATCAGGTTGCACATGTAATTAAATATATTTAATATTTAATTATCTTATTTTCCCTCACCCACATGGCCTATTTCTTCTCAAATCAGAGATTAGTTAACTAATCAATCAAAAAAGTTAACTAACCTATCAATTGAGTCAAATCCTCAATCAATTCAATCAATCCCACGATTTATTCTTCTAACTAATCAATCAAGTCTGTTAACAGACCAGTCAATGGAGTTAACTCTCCAATCAGTTTTGTCACATCCCCCCTTTCATGATGGAGCTCGGACACTTGTCACATTTCTACTGGTTGCACATTCCTCAACCATCCTCAGCCATTGATCTTCATATCTCCTCTCAACCGTTGATTCCCATTCTTCCAAGTCTATAAATGAAGCTTCATTCTTCCATTCTATTCATCCAGGCTTTTGACATCGTTACTCTGCAAAAATATCACCAGCGTGCCTTTGGCACCCTTTTGTCATCTACAAGCTTGAGATCACATACTTGCATTGGAGCTCATCTTCATTGCGTATCACCATAGCCGTTCACCGTCAACTTCCTACAAACAGCTAAAAAGATTGCACTCTCTGAGGGCTCACTTCATCTGCAAAAGGATGATTTGTGATAGGCGAACAACAAAAGTTTAGAAACGGGAGAGGTTTGCACTATGTTTGTTCATTGCTTTGTTTATTGAATCTTTCTTGTTTCACTATTCTGTTGATGTTTGGGTCTTGTTTAATTCATTTGATTGATCACCATTTTACCCTTACATTTTTGGCGCCCACCGTGGGGCCATTTGCCCCTTTATTTTACCGTTTCTGAGCTTTTTTGAAGGCAGGTTATGTACAGGTCATGCAGAGTCACGCACAGATTTCTTCAGCGCATCTGTTCATTTCCACGGCACATATAAACACTGTTATGGCACTTTTGTTTCTTCTGTGCATCTGTGTATTTTCGCTGCGCTTCTGTGTACTGTTACGGCACTTTTACTATTCCTGCGCATATGTGCTCTTCTGCTGCGCTTCTGCAGACTGTTACTGCGCATACGTTAATACTGCGCATACGTTCCTTTTAATTGCGCATATGTTCAATACTGCGGCGCATTCATTATTGTCGCGCTTCTGTTGATCATTTCTGCGCATCTGATCATTGAAGCTGCGCATTTGTAACAGGCTGAAGTTTTAATGCTTTTCTAGGGGAAGTTGCTAACGCTAACCTTTCTGCAGGTGTTTGCTGGAGCGTTTTTGTAGGATAGGTGCAGGTTTAGTTCCATGTAGTTGCATCTAATTAGTTCACATTTCATTTTCAAAGGGATAGTAAAAAGTAATGTTCATTCAAATCTTCATCTAGTTCTAATTAGGGAGGAAGTAACAGGATTTATTTCTTGCTTGCATTGCAAACACCTTCCAAGTTATTGATATCAAAAGGTTAAAATTGAACTCACTACTACTTTCTGAAGTTAAAATGAACCATTGCTATGTTGTGAGACCTGAATTTCAAAGTTAACAAACTCGTGCTACGCAGTTTAAGAATTGAACTCACTACTGCTTTCTGAAGTTAAAATGAACCATTGCTATATCGTGAGACCTAAATTTCAAAGTTAACAAACTCGTGCTACGCGGTTTAAGAATTGAACTCACTACTACTTTCTGGGATTTAAAACTGAACCACTGCTATATTGTTGAATCACTTCAAAGTTCTGTTTGAGTAGATTAGCCCATTTAGTTTTTTCACTTTTAACTAGGGTGGATTAATCAGTGTATTCTGTGCTTGCGAATGACAATAGGCTTATGCTCTCCCCTCTTCTGGGTGATCAGAGTGCCAGACTTGTCATTCTATCTGTTTAACCTTTAGGAGGGGCCTGCCCTTGGATGCACGCTTATCCAAGTGGGAACGACCCTGAGTGGTAACAGGCTAACGCCAAGCCCTACCAAGCCACTTAAAATAAATTGTGCTTGAGGTGAAAACTTCCTGCAACAAGTGCTGTTATGTTACACCGATGGCCAACCTCCCCCAAAACCCTCTCAGGCGCAACCCTGTGAGGCTGGGAGACTCCATAACGGAGAGTAGCGCCGCCGCATGTGTAACCACTTGAATGGTTGCCCGAATTAAATACCTCTTGTTTTAGTGGCCCAAATCCTTTATAATCCATTTCTCGCCTAGGATTTTGTGCTTGCTTTTGTCCAAAATAGAGTCAAAAACTTATAAAAATAGTGAAAAACTACAAAATATTCTTTCTGCTTGCCGTGTTTTCTTGCTATTGAATTCATAATATCAGATCAGGAAGACCTTTTCTAGCCAAAAAATGCCAAAAACAGGAGAAAAACTGAAAATTTTGCAAAAAAATTCAAAGATGCGCATTTACACATTTCTGCTGCGCATACACAGAGACTTACTGCGCTTTTGTAGTGACTTACTGCGCATATGCCTTTTTGCTGCGCATACATGCACTGTTCTTGCGCATATATAGTTCACCAGACCGGCGCATTTACTGCGACTTGCTGCACATTTGTCCTTTTCTACTGCGCATCTGTTTCTGCGCATACGCGACAGTGAGCACTTGCCCTATTTTTGAGGAGAAATTTTCACCTAATCAGAGCACCCATTTCAGCCTAGTTTCACTTTCTGGGATCAGAATCAACCTTGCAGTCATTCTCCATCCGTTTCACCCAACTCTTTCTTTTTCGTCCATTGTTGCACTCACTTTCTGTCCAAATCACTCTTGTCCCAAAGTCAGCCTATCCCATATCAATTCGGCATAAGTTCTTTTTCATTTCATTAGTGCATTCACGTAAGCCTAGGAGGTCACAGTACCTTTGCTAGTAGTCTTGTTGAACGACTAAGCCCTACACAGTAAGACTGGTATCGACTACCCTTGCTAGTGGCTAGAGTCTTGTGTCAACTGTCTTACTTGCAGTCATTGAGCAAGAGAATCCTTTGTCCAAGTCTTATCCTAGGTATCCCATTCATAATAGTCTCGGTCGGCACCTTGCCAGAATTTCTAGTCCTCACCCCCTCCATCCCGCGTCACCTTGCATGGTTCTTACTCGATCCCAATACAACAAGCAAATCGAAATGGCCGACTCATCTGATCACACTCTCCCACCACGTGATGGTGAGGAAGAGATTTCTCATGAAGAATTAGTGGCACACATGCAAGATAGAAAATTCCAACACGTCGTAGAGAAGATGATCCTTGAAGACCCCCATAAGTATTTCCATCATCTTGCTAGTCTCGGAATCAAACTCCCTGCAGACTTTGACATTAGCTCCATCATGGAAAATGCAGACAATGATCATGAGAGGGGCACAAATGACACAGCCCCACATGTGCATGAGAGAGGTACAAATGACACGGTCCCTCATACAAATGAGAGAGGAAAGCAACCCGTAGATCCAACGACTCCTATGGCAGACGTGAGACAACAAATCGAAAGTCTAAAGCTCGAGATCTCCAACCTTAAGACTGGTACAAGTTCTAAGAACTACTCTTTGGAAGATATAGCACCGTACCCCTTTGACAGAAATTTGATCATGAAACCATTCCCCTATCAGTTCGGAGTTCCAAAATTTGACAAATATAAAGGGAAGGGGGACCCTAGAGATCATATCAGGGAATTCACTGCAGCATGTTTAGAAGTAGCTCACAATGAGACCTACTTAATGAGACTATTCCCGCGATCTTTAGGTGGTCAAGCTATGGAGTGGTTCTCACGTCTCCCACCAGGAATCAAAACTTTTGATGAACTTGTCAATAAATTTATAACGCACTTCTCTTACAACATAGAACACGAGGTATCTATGCTAGATCTATGCAATACCAAATAGAAGGGTGGTGAGTCATTTGCCGCCTTCCTACAATGATGGAGACAGCTAGCTAGTAAGTGTTCTTATGACATGCCTGAAAAGCAGCTATTGGAAATGTTTGTCCACAACCTAAACACTGATCTTAGCTATCAGATTCAGATACAATGCCCTACCTCGTTCGCCAAAGTCATTGAAATGGGCCTCTTCATTGAAAAAGCTATGATCACTAAAGGAACTCTCAAGCTCTACAAGGACACATCTCCTTCCAATTATACAACAGATAAATCAAAGTTTTGGACCAAGAACAAGAATGTGGTCAACGATGGCGTAGTGGATGCCAAGGCGGCAGCCCCTAAGCAACAACCTATATTCACTCTTAAGGGAGAAGCAAATACCGGTGCGCTCAACAAGTCACCCCCTCGGGAACCTAGACCTTGGTTCAATTCAAATCCAAAGAGAAAATTCACGCTGTTGGGGGAATCTCAAGAGTCTGCTCTCAGGAAGTTGTTGGCTAACAATGAAATTTCTCTACCGCCAACAAGTGACTATGAGCCTATCGTCAAACCTCCCTATTGGAAGGACACAGATTATTGTGAGTATCATCGAGGACGGGGACACACGACTAACAATTGCATCTGCCTCAAGAATGTCATACAGGATATACTGGATCAGAATCAGGGAGGGACACAACAGCATACCTCTAATGAATCTCATGTGGCCTACCGGGATCCTCTTCTAAACCACAACCGGCCGTATAACAATAATCGCAACAATGGCCACAACAGCAACGATGGTCACAACAGCAACAACTCCAATGGCCATAACAATAATGACAACAATCACAATAGGCCAAACCAGAATAGCGGGTCGAGTAATGCTAACTATGCAAGCATTCCATTTGAGTACACCATTAACTGCATTTCTGAGCATGTTCCGCAAGTCAACGTCATATCCCCCAACCAACAACCAGGACCTCACAGAACTGGTTGTAGTATAATTACCCGCAGTGGTAAGGTCACGATCAATACCACCCCTCCAAGGTCGTCACCATCTCCGTCCAACTCCCGCCCATATAATGTCATCGACCAATTGCAAAAAACACTGGCTCACATTTCTATATTGGAGCTCTTGCGTCTATCTCCTTCTCATAAGGAGATTCTTGAGAAAGCCTTAGTGGAAACTACTGTCCCCACTAACCTAGCCCAAGAAAAGTTTCAAACCATGGTGGGTAATTTGACATCCTCCACTTCCATCTCGTTTACAGAGCAAGATGACCTTTCCATATCTCAACCCCACAACACTCCTCTACACATTGTCGCATTCGTGCACAAGCACCGCATCAAGAGGGTTCTCATTGATGGGGGCACCGGTCTAAATATTTGCACGTTGAAGCTAGTCCTTGCACTGGGGTTCTCCGAACAGGCAGTAGATCCAAGACAGAAAATTACTATCAAAGCCTATGACGAGGACGAACGAACCACAAAGGGCACGGTTGTCCTACTCATTCAAGTGGGACTGGTAATTAAAGATGTGGTGTGCCAAGTCCTTGATCAGGAGCTTGCTTACAATATTCTACTAGGGAGACCATGGATCCACGCCATGAAGGCTGTCCCCTCCACCTACCATCAATGCATAAAGTTCCCACACGATGGCAAGCAGGTCACCATACAAGGCGACCCCGACCCCTACCAACATTGCAATTCATTCCAAGCAAAATCTAAATGCATCATTCCCAATAACCGAGCCTACATTTCCCCTACTCCGCCGCAAGACCATACTACGGAAGCTTCCTCCTTGAGGCCCAAACCACTGAAACTTACCATAAAAGAAAATGGCGTGGGGGAGTACTCCATTGAGCACAGCCTCAACCTTGCCACCATGCCTTTGTCTCCTTGCTCCTTTGGCAAACCCACGCATCAACCTAGGCATTTTCCAAAGCCATCTACTCCTCCTACAACTCCCGCAAATCCCTTTGTAAAATAGGGGACCTTATCTGATGAGACAGAGGAGCGAGATCTCCTACAGTGGCTTTATGCTGGAGAGGAAAACACATCCCAAGAGCTGCCTAGACTCCCTACAGAACTCTATGGACGGGGTGAAACTATCTTGCACAGGATGGGATACGAAGGACAAGGCCCCATAGGCCTCAGAAAAGAAGGAATCGTTGAACTTATCCAACCTTCTTCATCCTCTTCGGCTAGAAACACAACTGGCCTAGGGTACAAAGGTAAAGGTAAAGCCAAAGAAAACGCCTGCCTAGTGGAGACAATTCAAACACTCCAAGTGGATAGTGACGCAGATTCAGATGAGTCGAATGAGTATGAGTGGGACAAGCTAACAGAGCACTCCTACGATGACAAGGAGATTGACACCATCCAAACTCTCAGCCCCTACCATGAGGGATAGACACAACAGGACAGACCACTGGAGTCTGATTTGCCCCTCCCTGAGATTATGACTGTCGAGGAAAGTTTCGATTCCATGGCGATAAACAACCTGGAGGAGAGTACCACCTAGAACACTACCCCCACCCGTGCCCATAATATTTCCATTCACAACATTAACGAATCAGACCTCTCATCTGACTCCCTTCCCCTCTTACACCCTGAGCTTATTGACTGGGATCTGCAAGGAACCCCTCAATTAGATATGTTCCAGAATGATGATGCTTACATTGACTATATGGACCTTAGGGATCACTTACCAAAAGGAGTTCATAAAGCTGGTTTCACTATCAAACTCAATACTGTGGCTTACTTTGGGGAGGGTGCCAAGCCTTCTAGTCGCAAAAATATTAAAATCAAAAATGGATCTGATGGTGAAAATCGCCGTGCGGCAGTGTCAGATCATAAAATAGTAAAAAGAAAGGATGTATCCGACGGTGAAAACCCAACTGTGGCACCTAACGATGGAATGTTTGACACCCTCCCTAGTGACATGTACCAGGAACGGTCACAGATTGTGGTGGAGCCAACAGAGCCAGTGAATATTGGCACCGAAGAGCAGCCCAAGATCATCCACTTCGCAAAATCTCTCACACCACCTGAAAAAACTAGGTTTCTACCATTCTTTAAGAAGAAGAGAGGCAGCTTTGCTTGGTCATATGCTGACATGCTAGGTCTAGACCCTAACTTGATTCTGCATCATCTACCATTGGATCCAGGGGTGAAGCCTGTAAAGCAGAAACTGAGAAAGATGCATCCTCATATAGCCCTTTTGGTCAAGGAAGAACTCAAGAAAGTGCTAGATGTGGGGTTCATCAGAGCCATAGATTACCCTGAATGGATATCAAACATCGTGCCAGTGTCTAAACCAGATGGCAGGGTTCGACTATGCAACGATTTTAGAGACTTAAACAAAGCATGCCGCAAGGATGACTTTCCATTACCTAACATTGATATCATAGTCGACCTCACGGCAGGACATACAATGCTGTCACTCATGGATGGATTCTCAGGGTACAACCAGATCAAAATAGCACCAGAGGATCAGCACAAAATAGCTTTCACTTGTCCATGGGGTACCTTTTGTTGGAATGTCATGCCTTTTGGGCTAAAAAACGTAGGTGCTACATACCAACGGGCCATGACAACCATATTCCATGACATGATGCATGTGACCATGGAGGATTATGTTGACGATATCTTAGCAAAATCTCTCACGAGGGACTTGCACCTGGATATCCTAGAGAAAGTCTTCCAACGGTTGGATCAATTCCAAGTTAAATTGAACCCGAAGAAGTGTGTGTTTGGGGTAACATCGGGCAAGCTGCTAGGCTTCATCGTGTCAGCAAACGGCATAGAGGTAGACCCGGCCAAAGTCAAAGCAATAATGGACATGCCACCGCCCAAGACTCTAACACAGTTGAGATCATTACAGGGCAAGCTGCAGGCCATCCGCAGGTTCATCTCACAGTTGGCAGACAAGTGCCAACCTTTCAGTCACCTCCTACATAAGAATATTCCATTTAAATGGGATGAGAGGTGCGAAGAGGCATTCAACAAACTAAATAAGTACCTTATGAGCCCTCCTATACTCATGCCTCTGATCCAAGGAAAACCTTTGATTCTCTACATTTCTGCTACACCTACTGCTCTTGGGGCTCTCCTAGCGCAGCAAGACTATGAGAACAAGGAAAGAGCTGTATACTACATCAGTCAAACCTTAGTGGGCTACGAGTTACAATACTCACAGGTAGAATGATCATGCCTTGCGGTAGTTTTTGCTTCACAAAAACTCTGACACTACATGTTGGCACATCCTGTCAAACTCATTGCCAAAATCGACCCACTAAAGTATCTTCTCGGCAAAGCAGCTCTCACAGGTCGACTAGCAAAGTGGGTTATGCTTCTTAGTGAATATGATATAGAATATGTGGACAGAAAAGCCATCAAAGGGCAAATCATAGCTGACCAACTAGCCGAGGCACCATTACAGGACACTTCACCGATGCAGTTTGAGTTTCCCGATGAGTCTTTATTCACTCTGTCAACATCTCCTTGGAAACTCTACTTCGACAAGTCTTACACCAACCATGGATCGGGGGCAGGTATCCTGTTTATCACTGCCCAAGGCGACACAATTTCAAAGTCCTACAGGTTGTTATTTCCATGCACCAATAACATAGCGGAGTATGAAGCCTTGGTAATTGGTCTCAAGATGGCCACTGAGTGGAAAATCCAAGCACTATGCGTCTACGGTGATTCTCAGCTTATCATCAATCAGGTCAATGATGAATATCACACCAAAGATGAGAAGCTCATCCCATACAAGCGGATGGTCGACGACCTCAAAGAACACTTTGGGACCATCTCCTTTGAACAAATACCCAGGATCGAGAACAAAGCAGCGGATGCCATGGCTACCATAGCCTCTCTTCTTGAAATACCTGAACACGAGTCACAGTATGAGTTCCTAGTAGAAACCATTCGGCAACCGGCTTATGATCTCCTCGAAACCCACTCCATTTGCCTCCTAGTAGGATCTGATTCACCTTGGTACGGTAAGACCTTCACTTACCTCAAGGACAATATTCTTCCACCCGACCTCTCTTCCAACCAGAAGCGAACTTTCATCCGACAAGCCTCCCGTTACACCATCATTGCTAATACCCTTTACCGACGTGGTCTGGATGGTACTTTACCCCGTTGTCTAGAACAAGAAGAATCCATAATGGCCTTACGAGACGTACACGAAGGGATCTGTGGAACACACTCCAGCGGTCCTTCCTTAGCTAAGAAACTCATGCGTTTGGGTTATTACTGGCCCAATATGGAAATGGATTCCTGTCAGTTCGTCATAAAGTGCAAACAGTGCCAGATACACGGGAACCTGATTCATGCACCTGCTCAGGAGTTGAGACCTTTAACGACGCCCTGGCCCTTTTGCCAGTGGGGGCTTGACCTTGTGGGAAAGATTCATCCACCCTCTTCCAACAACCACAAATTCATCATAACTGCTACTGAGTACTTCACAAAGTGGATCGAAGCCGTTCCCCTAACCATCGTCACAGGAAAGCAAATTTCCTTGTTCATTCTGAATTACATTATCTGCCGATACGGCATCCCTTCATCCATCATAACGGATAATGGGAGACCTTTCAAAAATCAAGATGTCCAGGAACTTTGTGAGCATTTCAAAATCCAACATCGTTTCTCCACCCCATACTACCCCCAAGGTAACGGCCAAGCGGAGGCATCAAATAAAACCATTTTAAAAATCCTAAAGAAGACTGTCAATGAAGCTGGTCGTGATTGGCACGTCCAACTCAATCCCGCTAGGTGGGCCTACAGAACTAGTATACGCACTCCCATAGGTGCTACACCCTACGCCCTAGTCTATGGTTCTGAAGCCATCCTTCCCATTGAGGTCGAACTCCCATCCCTCAGGGTGTCGTTGAAAGGTCTCATATCAGATGAAGAATATAGAGTCTCCAGGCTACAAGAACTAGAGCTGCTAGAGGAAAGGTGCCAGAAAGCCTTTGACCATCTCAAAGCCTATCAATAGATGATGTCAAGAAGCTACAACCACAAGGTTAGACCAAGATGCTTCAAGGTTGGGGACCTCGTTCTAAAAGAGAACCCTCGCAATCAGCAGGATAGAGAAAAGAAAGGTAAGTTTGAGCCTAACTGGCTTGGGCCCTATGTGATTGTAGCTACTTATGGATCGGGGGCATATCAGTTGGCCACTTTAGAGGGTGAGTTATTTGATGATCCAATCAACAGCATGCGCCTTCGCCGGTTCTATACCTAGGAGAACCCCAATGCAAGGGGGCACAATAAAATCAAGAATCAAAAAAATCCAAAAAAAAAATTTTAAAAAGAGAAAATACAAAAAAATTGGAAAAAAATAGAAAGCATACAAAAAATTGTCCTTTGGTGAAAACCTGGCAAACAGGCGCCTTGGATAGGTATCGTGATGAAAACCTGGCAAACAGGCATCATGTTTACTTTCTAGCTTCTCGTGCAAATAAAAGTAAGTGATGAAAACTAGGTAAACAGGCGTTACTTGTGATAAACCGCCTTCTCCATCTTTGAGAATCCAATCCCCTTGAGTCCGTTCTTCCTTCGCTCATTTTCCATTTGACCCATATCTATCCCACAATAAACACCTGACAGTTACCTATCATGGCTTGATACTTCCCTTGTGGCCTTGTCAACCAAGGTTTTATCCCATATTGTCTCCTTCATGTGAGCCTAGTATAGTGTCTCTTGTTAGTGTCCATGGTCCAAGTCCATGAACTACATTGCCTCTGCGCCGTCACGTAGGCAAGGCCATTTTTCTAATGCGCCCCCGAGGCTTCCATTTCTTCTATAAGTCCCATTCATCCTCCTTCTTGTCTTCATTCTTGTCATCTTTCTTCTAGTCCATCCATGGTCCATTAGGGTTTACCCCGAACTACGTTGCCTCTGCGTCGTCACGTAGGCAAGGCCATTTAGCAATGAGCCCCCGAGGCACTAGGTCAGTCCCTTAGGGTCCGTCTCTCCAATAAGGATTGTGCAATCTTCTCACCAAACAAGCAAATGCAAGCAGAACCCGCGCTTCAAGCAAAAAAATCTTGACTATGAGCATCTTAACCTATCCAACGCAAAGCAAATACCCAAGGTCTTCTAAATGATTTTATGCAAATTAAGGCAAGAAATAAACACATATCAACGCAAATATGCTTTGTAGATCAGAAACATGGTTAACAGTTCGAGTCCTGATTTTTGCTATCATACCTTCCTATGCTACTCAAGGATGCCAAGAGCTAGAGAGGCTATGATGGGGGCATGATTACTTTCTTTGTTTGTTATTTGTGGATTAAACTTTAGTAATGTGAAGCCTTGTCTAAAGACATGATCAGCAAAAGATCATCGAGGACATCAAAGGTCTAACATGAACGGGGGCAATCCTTGCTTGTTGAAATGCAGGAAGTACTCAGGTCATCTAGATTCAATTTTGACTAGATGCTTGTATTAACTTGCTAAATCACAATCCATGTAAGCGATACTCAGGTCATCTCGGTTCAATTATACCTAGATGCTTGTATTCACTTACAACATTTCAGAAAATGTATCAAAAACAAATTGCCCAATGATGAAATAAAGCACTCTAAAAAGCAAAGCATCCATCCTATATCCACATACACATCCATGCAATCCTCATTATCCAAACTATGCAGAGTAACGATATCAAGTAAAGTTTCTAAGTCATCTTATCACACCCATTCTTCTACCTGTCTATCATGTCATTCTTGTGTCGATCAAGTACATTTGGACTTCACAAAAGCAAAGCATATAGGAGCATATCATAGCACTCATAGGACTAGTCATGCACATGCTTAGGTTCGTAGAATACACCATCCAATGCATTAGGTCCTCAATACATTTGCACCACATCACATCTCAAAGCACAGATAATCACATAGAAATAATAACACATATACATACATTTGCATTAGATCATATAGACATCCCATAACATACAGTTGCATCATCACATAGAAATCATAACACATATACATACATTTGCATTAGATCATATAGACGTCCCATAACACAGTTGCCTCATCACATAGAAATCATACTACATTTTGCATTTATTTGAAAACATTAAATCACATAGACATCATATAGCAACATCTCATAAAGCATCTCATATAGCATCAGATAGACCATCTAACTATGCACATGCATCACATCATATACTAGAAGTACATCTTCATCACATAGCACATGCAATAGATACACAAAGCTGCATCATCATATATACTATCATACAAAAGAGGTCCAAATGTACAAAATCGTCATATATCTTTGGAATAAAAGTGTCATATACAATATGCATCCAAAATGGATGGTGATACATGTCCCAAAATGTCCACAAACCAGTCTCTGTCTATCCCTGCTGCTGTGGGCCACCACTGCCAGCTCCTGACTGCTGCGGACCCATCACGGAGGCCCCTAACTGTGATGGACCTGCTCTGTGAGTCGCTCCAGATTGACTCCTGAAACTCCCTGCCCTCTGGCTCGATGCCACGGCACCATGGTACAACCCTCGGTAATACTGCGCCTAGGACTGGGCTCTGGCTAGATCTGTCTGTGCCTGTGCCAACTGCATCTGCAACTGGCCAACCTATGCCTGTGCCTACTGCACCTGCCCAACCAAGAAAGAACTCGCTGCATCTGTCCCCATAGCGGCCACAGCAGTATCCCGCTCTACACGGATAATCCGTACCCGTGCGTCTGCCATGTCTCTCTCGTGAGTCAACCCCACGATCACCACTGCGTCTGTCTCTTGTCTCCGCTCTACTCTCCTCAGCTATGCCTACAGCTCTCGCACCTGTCCCCTCAAGCTGGCTATGGTCCTCTCATGAACCTCTCCCTGTACCGGCCCCTGTGCTACCTCTGCCTGTCCTGGCCCCTGTGGCTGGGGCACCTGCTACTGTGGTACCTGCTGGGGTGGTGGCATCTGTGCCTACTGCGGTATCTGCTGCTGTGCCCTTGCCTGCCCTGGCACTGCCTGCTCAACCTGAGCTATCCTCCTCCGCTGTCTCGGCCTCTCTCCGGCCCTGCCACCCTGCCGTCCTCGTCCTCCTCTAACTACCCTCCGCCCTGGGCCAGCCTCTCCCTCCTCCTCTGAGTCTGCCTCGTCAATACGAGGCACCAGCATGCCGGGTCCTGAATATCTCAGGAAAGGATGTGCAGTAATCCAATCCTCGTACTCCTGTGTCACCCCTGCATCTGCTATCTCTCTCCGCATGTCCCAGGCCACATACAGCATCTGCTAAAACTCTGCCAGAGCCTCCTCATAAGAAGCCATCGGCCCCCATCGGACCCTCTTTGCGTGCATCCGTGCGAACATGGCCTGCCCCTGTGGCATACCCTGTCTCTGCCCAAACTGTCGCTGCACCCTGCCCACCATCTGTCTCTCCAAGATATGCCGTGTCCGGGCTATCAGCCACCTGGTCTGAAAGTAGTATGGCAGCTCATCTCCCTCGTCATCCCAGGGCTCGTAGTCTAGATATGGTCGCCAAACGACCACATCTACTCCATCCAGGGTGTGTCTCTAGTACTCTAGCTTCCCCAGCTTGTGCTTGGAAATCACTCCGACGTAGCCATAACTGTATGGCTCTCCTCGCTGCCTCGCAAAGACACATATCGGCCTCGTCACCGCTATGTGCTCCCACAGCCAGAACTGTAACAACAACACCCCAGCTGATAGACTTGTGCTGCGGTGGTATACCACCTGATGCATGTCGTGGTATAAGTGGGCCAGTACGCAGACTCCCCACGCATATCAGGTGCCCTCAGTCAGCATCCGCTCCATGATCCTGCCCCATCCAATGGGGAACCCATGTGATCTCCTGTCCAGGCATACAACGCCCCTGATTAGTCCTGCCACAATCCCAGGGAAGTAGTCATAATAGTCATATATATCCTGCCACGGGATAACCTACCCAGCTAGCTCGGGATCATCAAATACCCGCTGACACTCGGCGAGTCCCACATCTCACTGTGCATCATACTCCACTAGCTCGCCTACCACAGGCAAGTGCAGTATCCGGTAGATGTCCTCCAAGGTCACCGTCATCTCTCTCGTCGGGAATCGGAAGGTCCCGTCCTCACTGTGGAATCTCTCCACGGTAGCTGTCAGCAGTCCACGATTTGCCCGCACCTTGGGCATGAAACATACGTAATCCAAACCCATGGCACCAAGCGCCACTCTGTCTATCTCCGTCAGCATGTATCTCTGCAATAAGGGCATAGGAAACGTCTCCCTCGACTGCAGTATGTCCCGAATCTCCTCCTGCAAGCAAGCACGGCAAAGCGTCAATCTCAAGCGACATATACCATACTCAACATACCTACTAAACTATATCAACTAAACTTAGCATTTCAAATTGATCAAAACAGCACACTACATCTCTTGACTAGATTTCTGCAATCTTAGAGATAGCTCATCGATTACCGCGTCAAACAAGATGCTAATCGAGTCAATTTGGCTAAGTCCTTTGCTATTCATAGCAAATGCGCCACTACAGGTGGTAAATGCGCCGTTTTTCGGTATATGCGCCGCTAAAATTAGCGTATGCACCGCTTCACACAAATGCGCCACCAAATTACACGTATGCGCAGATCCGATGGATGCGCCGCTAAATTAGGCATATGCGCCGGCATATTATGCAAGCACCACTAAAATCGACATATGCGTCGATCCAGCAAATGTGCCGCTACTTTCCACATATGCGCGGCTTAAATACACATGCACCGCCAAATTGCAAATGCGCAGCTAAATTGCACAGATGCGCAGCTTTCATGTATGCGCCGCTGAAACTGACATATGCGTCGCGCAACGATAAAAGCGCTGCTTCGCAAGGCATATGCGCCATTCTGAGTTTTAGCGCATACACTTTACCTATTTTCTACGAGCATTTATTGCATCCTAAATCGACCCTAGGAGAAATTTTTTGAAACACATACCAGGGGTCCTGCCTCTGCTGGCCGCCCGAATCGACGGACTCGCTCGAACCGGTGCTCCTCGCATGGAATGTCTGCTGCTTTGGCTGCCATGCTGCTCCAAGTTGCTCTAAGCTCTCTCAATCCAATCCAGAGTAAACAAGTGTACAAATGACTATTCTTGTGGACCCAGCTCCTATTTATAGCCTCCAAACCCTAATTCTGGCTAGGTGATGACTGTGACTACTTCTCGTGCCCGTTTTTCTTCCCGTTTTCTTCCCGCATCCCTGACCACGTCCCTTTTCCTCCAACCTATCCTAACCCCTTCATCTTCGTGAGATTGTCCGTCTCTGAATTTTTCGCTCTTTTCCTGTCCAATCTCCTGAGGGGGCATCCTATCGTCATTAAACCTGCACCAGGGGCAAACTGGGGCATGTATCATCATTCGGACCATCGAATTCTTTGAGGCAACGCTGTAAACTGCATTGCATCAAAGAGAGGCAAAATGTATACGCCTAAAAATGACACGAATCATCCTAAATAAATATTCTAAATATTTATTCCATTCTTCTATTAATTAAATAAATATTCCAAATTTATTTAATCGATTCACTATTCCATAATTAAATAAAATCTATTTATTTAATTAAAAATCTTCTAAATGTCCTACATGATTAAATAATCATAAATTATTTAATCAATCCAAATTCCTCTATCCTAATTTCTAAATTCCAAAAATCCACCTCACCTTTTCCACTTCACCTTGTCCACCTCATCAGGTTGCACATGTAATTAAATATATTTAATATTTAATTATCTTATTTTCCCTCACCCACATGGCCTATTTCTTCTCAAATCAAAGATTAGTTAACTAATCAATCAAAAAAGTTAACTAACCTGTCAATTGAGTCAAATCCTCAATCAATTCAGTCAGTCCCACGATTTATTCTTCTAACTAATCAATCAAGTCTGTTAACAGACCAGTCAATGGAGTTAACTCTCCAATTAGTTTTGTCACATCCCCCCTTTCATGATGGAGCTGGGACACTTGTCACATTTCTACTGGTTGCACATTCCTCAACCATCCTCAGCCATTGATCTTCATATCTCCTCTCAACCGTTGATTCCCATTCTTCCAAGTCTATAAATGAAGCTTCATTCTTTCATTCTATTCATCCAGGCTTTTGACATCGTTACTCTGTAGAAATATCACCAGCGCGCCTTTGGCACCCTTTTGTCATCTACAAGCTTGAGATCACATACTTGCATTGGAGCTCATCTTCATTGCGTATCACCATAGCCGTTCACCATCGACTTCCTACAAATAGCTAAGAAGATTGCACTCTCTGAGGGCTCACTTCATCTGCAAAAGGATGATTTGTGATAGGCGAACAACAGAAGTTTAGAAACGGGAGAGGTTTGCACTGTGTTTGTTCATTGCTTTGTTTATTGAATCTTTCTTGTTTCACTATTCTGTTGATGTTTGGGTCTTGTTTAATTCATTTGATTGATCACCATTTTACCCTTACAGTAACAACTCTTCACATGTCTTCTCTTTCTTTACTGCTCCCCCTTTGATCAACAACTACTTATTTTTCACATGTCTTCTCTCCCCCTTTGACATCAATGGCAAAGGGCTCATACTTGCAATTTTAACACATAGAATCATACCAGCTGCTCCCCCTAATTAGCAACTCCCCATCACCAATCCGGATCACAAGATATGACTGTGATATCCACCAGACTGATGCACATCAGTGCATCCTAGTTCATCACCGGAGGAGAAATAACCCCTAACTTTTCCCTGAGAAACTCAAAAGAGTCCTTGGGAAAAGGTTTAGTAAAGATATCTGCAATCTGATCCTTAGAGGGCACAAACTCCAGTCTAACTTCACCTTTGTTCACTTGCTCTCTCAGAAAGTGAAACTTAATAGATATATGCTTAGTCTTAGAGTGCAACACCAGATTCTTAGAAATATTTATTGTACTTGAATTATCACAGAAAATTGTGATAGGCTCCTCATACTCTACTTTAATATCTCTTAGCATCGGCTTCATCCATAAAACTTGAGTGCAACTACCTGCTGTTGTAATGTATTTTGCTTCAGTTGTAGATAGAGATATTGCATCTTGTTTCTTGCTTAGCCAAGAAACCAATCTCTTTCCCAAAAAGAATGCTCCACCACTAGTACTTTTCTGGTCATCCACATCTCCTTCCCAATTTGCATCTGTATAAGCATGAAGAGATAAATCATGATCTCTAGGATACCACAAACCAAACTCCACTGTCCCTTTTAGATATCTAAAAGTTCTCTTGATTGCCATGACATGAGATTCTCTGGGATCAGCCTGGAATCTAGCAACAAGACCAACAACTTGCATAATATCTGGTCTAGTTTGAGTGAGATACAATAATCCACCAATCATTGATATGTACTTTGTCTGGTCTGCCTTAGGAGAGTCATCATCTTTTCTCAACTTGCATCCAGTTGCCATGGGAGTATTCATTGGCTTTGAATCTTCCATCCCAAATTTCTTCAATAATTCTTTCACATATTTGGTCTGAGAAATGAAGATCCCTTTCTTTGTTTGAGTAATTTTCAAACCTAAGAAGAAATTTATTTCACCAAGCATAGACATCTCAAACTCACTTTTCATCTGATTTGCAAAAGTTTTACACATACTATCTCTTCCTCCAAAAATGATATCACCCACAAACACTTCAACAATCAAAATGTTTTCATGATCAATTTTGAAATATAAATTACTGTCAGCAGTACCTTTGTTGAAATCAATCTTCAAAAGATGTTTATCCAGTCTTTCATACCAAGCTCTTGGGGCTTGCTTCAATCCATACAGTGCCTTTTTCAACTTGCAGACCATATCACCATGATCAGACAATTGAAATCCATCCAGTTGCTCATTTTATACTTCTTCCAAATCACCATTTAGGAAGGTAGACTTAACATCCATCTGATATACCTTGAAGTCTTTGAAGGCAACAAATGCAAGAAATAATCTGATAGCTTCAATTCTTGCCACCGGAGCAAAGGTTTCTTCAAAATCAATTCCTTCTATTTGGGAGTAGCCTTTGCAGACCAATTTGGCTTTGTTTCTGATTACTTCACCAACTTCATTTAATTTGTTCCAGAAGACCCATTTGGTTCCAATCACATTCTTGTCTCTAGGTCTGGGAACAAGATCCCAAGTGTGATTTTTCTCAATTTGCATCAACTCTTCCTCCATTGCTTTGGTCTAGTTTTCATCATTGCAGGCTTCATTTATTGTCTTAGGTTCAATCTTTGAAATCAAACAATACTCATCTGAATTTTGAGCAATTCTCCTCCTTGTTTGCACTCCTTTGCTTTTATCACCTATGATCTGATCTTCAGAGTGGTTTAGAGTTGCATACCTTGGAACTTTGGGAATTTCTTGCACCTCAAATTCTTGATCAATCTCATTGACACTTATCTCTTCTTCCTGTTTTACCGGATCAACTTGACTTTGTTTCTCAAAAGGGGCTTGGATACTTTGAATCTGAACACCATTCTGATCATCTTCATCATATTCATAAAACCTTGAGGGATTCTTAGTTCCTTCATCAACTTTCACATTTGTACTTTCTATCATCTTTCTCAGTCTCTTGTTGTAACACCGGTATGCTTTGCTTTGAGTGGAGTAACCCAAGAAAATTCCTTCATCGCTTCTAGCATCAAACTTTCCTAGATCTTCATCTCTTTTAATGTAACATTTGCTACCAAATACTCTAAAATATCTCATAGTAGGAGTGATCCCAAACCAAAGTTCATAAGGAGTCTTACCGGTATTGTTTTTGATTTGAACTTGATTGAGAGTGTAGACTGCAGTGCTGACAGCTTCTCTCCAAAACATCTGAGGAACATTTGCTTCCATCATCATTGTCCTAGATGCTTCTTGGATGGTCTGGTTCTTTCTCTCTACAACTCCATTCTACTATGGAGTCCTAGGGGCAGACAACTATCTCTTTATACTATGCTTCTCACAAAAGTCTATGAATTCACCAGATGTGAATTCACCACCTCTATCAGACCTCAGACATTTCAGTTTTAATCTGGTTTGATTCTCTACCATAGCCTTGAAGATTTTAAACTTCTCAAAAGCTTTTGATTTCTCTTTCAGAAAGGTAACCCACATCATCCGGGAATGATCATCAATTAGTAACATGAAGTATCTATCACCTTGCACACTCTTGACTCTTGTCGGACCACATAGATCAGTATGAACTAATTCTAATAATCCGGTAGAGAACTGATCCTTGCTTTTAAATGAGACTCTACTCTGTTTACCTAGCTGACATTCCTTGTACAAACTATTTATAGGTTTTACCAATTTTGGAAGATCTCTTACAACCTGAGTATTTCTTATCTTGATGATATTATCAAAATTTACATAACACATCCTTCTATGCCATAACCAACTCTGATCAACTTGAACAAACAAACAACTTTTATTAGAACCAACTAGATGGAAGATATTACCTTTTGTTTGAGTACCGGATGCAATCTCAGTTGCAGAACTTTCAAAGATCCTGCATCTTCCATTTTTGAACCAGAGATCATAACCTTTGTCTACCAACTGTCCAACACTGAGAAGATTGTGCTTAAATCCTTCAACATATAGTACATTACCAGTTTGCTCTTTCCATCAAAAGAATAGTTCCCCTACCTCTGATTCTACCAGTAGAATTATCACCAAACTTTACCATTCCTCCTTCATACCTTTCCAAATCTAAGAACTTGTTCTTGTCACCTGTCATATGGTGAGAGCATCCACTATCAATAATCCAGTCATCCTTTTCTTCAACTTGGGCAGCCAGAGCTTCTGGATTTGTTTCTTAATTCTAATTCATCATCGGTTACTCCTTCATTATCATCTTCTTCATGAACATACTAACAATTCTTTTGAAACCTTTGTCTATTAGAATCTGACCTTGTAGATCTTTCTAGACATCTTGAGGCAAAATGACCAATCTTATTGCAGTTGAAGCACTTAAAGGGTAATTTTCCTTCATACTTACCGGATCCTCTTGGCAGTCTCTTTGTAATGAGGGCTTCAAGTTGAGCTATTTCTGCTTCTTCTACTTCCATGTCTCTTCTTGCTTGTTCATACCATGACAGCTTCCTTGAAGAGTTTTCTCCCAAATCAAATCTTTGTTTACCTTTCACAGAGGCACTAGCTTTGAATGCAGATTCAATCTTGGGGGGATCATCTCCAAACTTGATCATTTCAAATGTAGCCAGTTTGCCAGCCAATTGGTCTCTTGTGACAGTTGTATGGGCTCTAAATTCATCAATGGCAGTAACCTTGATTTTGTATGCAGCAGGAAGGGATTTGAAAATTTTGCCAACAATCTCATTTTCATCCAAGATTCCACTAGCATTCCTAATTCCACACACCAGCTCATTTACTCTAGGCATAAAGATACTTATATTTTCATCATCTCTCATCTTCAGTCTTTCAAATTTCCCTTTTAGACTCTGCAACCTTGCACACTTAACATACTCATCTCCTTCATGCAGAAGTTCCAGTTTAGTCTAGATCTCATAGGTAGTTGGCAGTTCAATAACATTTGAGAGCTCTGAGTCAGTTAAAGTGCTTAGAAGAGCCTCTTTGGTCCGCAAATTGTTTTCAGCATCTGTGAGTTCATTTAGGGTTGTCGGACCACCTTGTGGAGGAACATATGCTTTTGTAACCATGGATAGGTATGCCTTTCCCATACACTCCAAGTGACATTTCATGCGACCTTTCCAAAGAGAGAAGTTAGTTCCATCAAACTTTAGACCATCCTTCTTGTATGATGACATCCTGGATCTCCTCAAGCGGTTAAGCTTCTTTTAGAGGAACTTGGCTCTGATACCAATTGTTGATAACTGAGAGGGTAGGTGAATCAGTTATCCTAATCTTGCTTCCAATTCAAACACTTAAATCCACTTTGTTATTTAATAGCATAGCAATTAATCATTCATGAAAGCATAAACCATAAACACCAGAGCAGATACACATCAACACATGAGACACCAAGATTTTGACATGGAAAACCTGGTCAAGGGAAAAACTATGGGGTGATTAACCCAAGGATTATTCTCTATTAAAAGAATAAGAAAAATAGATGGCACATGCCAATTAGGGCTCACTGCCTGAGCACACTGCTCACAAGAGGCACACTACCTACAACAGACACACTATCTACAAAGTAACAAGTATCACAAACTTGAATTGGAGATTGACATCTTTACCATTCTGGATCAGTTCCATTTAAGCCCAAAAACTTATGTTCTACCTTTCAAGCTCCTCTTCGCTACCACACACTCATCACACTGTGGCACACTCCAAAATGAATTCACAATCCCTTATTAATACAAGGCATTGACTTGGAACAATCATCTAAGTCGGTAAACACCTACAAGATCATCCACAAGACGTGTAATACATCTGGTCGGCCAGACTCAGGAAGAACACCAACAACCGGTGGTCTTTACATCAAATCCAAACTCTAACTTCAATGTGGACCACCAATAAGACTTGTGCACGATCCAAGGATCACCAAAACCTTTCCTGAGTCACCAAGAACATCCGCATTTTATCAACTTACTGGAATTCTTCTCTTCTTCATCTGAAACTTCAAGAACACAGTCTGTCGCCACTATCACAATGAAAAAGGTGCTTCTAGACCTCCAAACCATGAACAAATCTAGTTATCACTTCACACTGACTTCTTCAACACTCTCTCCAATCTGCAAAATGAGATAATGTAATCCTGGAGCTCACCGGACCAATCTGTGACACTCTATCACCACTAAACATCTGCTGGAACCGGTTCTACTAGAGTGACCATAACTTCTTCAGATCTTCATGTGGAGCTTTGAAATCTTGACTAGAGCATCTCAAGACTCATATATAAAAACCCTTTAAACCGCATCCTCTGATCTTCATCTTATCTTGGACTTTTACCTTAATGTCATCATTGTTCTTCACTGTTCCTGATTGAGGCTAATTTTCTCAATAT
The DNA here is from genome assembly GCA_027924645.1 of Cunninghamia lanceolata. Classification (NCBI taxonomy): domain Eukaryota; kingdom Viridiplantae; phylum Streptophyta; class Pinopsida; order Cupressales; family Cupressaceae; genus Cunninghamia; species Cunninghamia lanceolata. The sequence continues at coordinate 952,857 of BSBN01001513.1, read as the reverse complement.
CCTCAGCACACAGCTCATCCAATCCTTCTCATTAATGCAATATGAGTATGTTGACATCAATGACAACACTGGTTATCCTCATACTTGCAATAGTTACACCTTCGAGGTGCTATCTATTTGTGTTTGAATCATTTATCAATTTCCTTTCTCTCTATCCCACAGGGATACACACTCTCTATTTGACAATGGTGTTCGAAAGACTTGAATGTCCTTTTGGGGCTTGATTGAGGCAAGCTCCTAATCACCACAACCCCCAATGACACTCCTTGTGATTGAAGGTTATAGGTATTGGATTTCATGGAGTGGAGTTGTAGAGGAGGGTTACAGAATATAAGGATTCCAGATCTAGTGAAAAGAAGCTACCTGGAGAACGTTTAGGACAAGGGCACTAGTGCTAATGTCCTCCGAGGTTGCAGACACAGAAATCTCTTTGAAACTGATATTCAGCATCTGAAGAAGTTCTAACATACTGAAGAACATCCTGCCTTGGACTAGGGTGTGAGTGCTAGTGTCCTCTGCATCTTCCGCAACAAAAATAGATAGAATAGTGATCATCAGTGTCATAAGGAGGCTAGAAATCCCTGAAGAAAACACTACATTGCACTAGGGCATGAGTGCCAGTGTCCTTGATTATTCTACATCATGAACTTTGAAAAATGGTTAGTAACTAATCTATGTCTACTATCTTGGTCTGTGAGCATTTGTCATAATTTATCAGTTTGCTCCTAATTTTGCATAATTAGGTTTTTAAGCATATTTAAGCATTAAATTAATACATTAATTGATAATTTATGAGTTTCCACAATGTTACAAGTGACACCCGACTTGTAGGTGAATCCTCTTGCAAAAGGTGTGATTCAACTTGATTGAATGTCCTTGAATGTTTGTAGTGAAAGGAAGATTTAACCCACACATCCATTGAAATTGAAAACCCCTCTTTTCCCACAAAACACATTCAAAAATTTTACTGCCCACCTGTCCACAATAGTTGATTTTTTGCTTCATGGCTTGGAGGGCATCTACTCCTTGACCATCAAAACTGAGACATATGTAATTGCTTGTTTCTCTAAGATTGGAGTGAGCAACTCTTTGACAAAAGACTTCATTTAATTCAACTGTAGCTTAAGTTCATCTTTTATTTTCTTGTCTTTTTGCATTCTTTCTTTCACAACATCTACAACTAAATCTAATGAATTTATCTATTCTTCCTAGGTTTGTCTACCCAAATTCACTCTTGTGATTTTATAATCTTTAGCAAGGAGATCCCTATCATCCTTATCAGGCATTGGAGTTGCAATTTCAACAATCCTCTCCCCATGTTCATTGATTCGAATAGCAGATACAATCATTGACTTCTTCTTTGGTTTTTTCTTGTCTACTTCTATCATCATGTCCTGCAAGATCAAGGGTTTAACAAATACTTGTTGCCTCTTTTCCAAATTCAAATTCATCCAAGAGGGGATTACATGATGTGGTATTCAGTTTTGTTCTATTTGCCTATCATAATGATGTTGATCTACATTATCATCTGCACCCTTCTCTTAATCTTCAGCATCAAATTCTTCTTCTTCATTCTCTCCCTCTTTGGTGTCCTTTTCCTTTTGTTGGTTATGCCCTATTCATTTATCAATTCTTCTTCATGTGCAGGCTCCTCTTCTTCAGTGGAAATATTCATTTTAGCATGTTTTTCCTGTTGTTCAACGGTCCTAATAAATTCCTGTTGTTCTTCAATAGTTAAGACATGTTCTTGTTGTTGTGCATTATCCACATCATTAGAAGGACCTTGTGTTAAGGTATCTATAACATACACCCCATATATCACATAAATATCTTAATATTTAAAGATATAAATGACAACAGTGCACTCATTAAATCATGCTTTACATCAACTCATGACCACTAATTTTAAGGAAGAAACTTAAAACTTATTTTGCTAACTCCTTGCAAGTGATACATTTTGATGACAATAGCCATATAATGTATACCTAAATAGTGATGTTATAATAAGATTAGAATAAATCATATTCCATAATAAACCAAGACTAAACAACTGACCCACATCTTACTTTTCCTGAGTAAATAATTTAATGGCTATCTTTCATCAAGGATCTTAAGAATTCTCAAGCACAAATGAGGACCTTTCCTAGGGCTAGACCTATGCCTCGGGGGCTTATATCAAATGGCCTTGCCTATGTGAAAGTATAGAGGCTTCATAGTTTGAACACAACTCTTCATTCTTACTTGTCTTTCAAGTAATAGATAAATGTATTATGTACACTAGATCTCCGTACTCTTCAAATCTTATAAGATTATAATGTGTATGTAATAGAAATTAATGACTCTATCTTAGGAATGTATTATCATTTTACCATGATATCCTGACATTCAACTAGATAGATAAGTGTATCCAAGGAACAAGTCCATAACTATCATTATGTCCTTAAGTTAAATTTTAAGTAATATATTTATAAGGTAATAGTTTTTACAGATTAAACCATCAAGAAGTTAATCCAAACAACAACATAATTCCCTGATTCTATTTAATATTAGGTGTTATGGTGGAAATAAATTCTCACCAACTCACCACAATGAAGTTGGGACTAGATAATTATCTAGTTGACACATATAGGATCACTCTTAAACTAGGGTATTATCATATAACCATCAACAAATTTTATTTAATATGACAATGTTCACATTAAGAGGCTTGACAACAAATGTATTATCATGTAGTCAAAGACGTTCTATCATCAACATGATCATTTAGACATTCTTAATTGAATACTTATCAATAGTAACAAAATAATGCACATAATTTATAATACGATCAAGAATGATCTTAGAGCCTAGAGTTAACTTCTAGTATTAAGTTTTTCCCTTGTTGGTGAGAGCTATATAACAAAGAGGGGTTAACTAAAATAATTCTCTTTTGTAGCCACCATTATAGTGGTGAACCTGCAAGCAATACTCAATTTAAAATTCCACTTTGCAACACATGAAATCACCATTATCTCAAGTGCACTACATTGCAGTATTACTCTAGTCCACAAAGTATTGCAATAGTAACTCTAAGTTCAAATAAATATATTATACAAAATTACATTGTAACATAATAGAGATAGAGATAGGTATATTTATCAATACTGAAAAAAAATGAATAAAGAAGTTTAAAATTTATATACACTAGAATATGATAAAGATTAAGTTTAATGCATTTAAGTAATTAAAGTTTAAAACCTTCTACATAATGCATTTAAGTAATTATTATTACCCTCTACATACTGCATTTAAGTAAATATTATTACCCTCCACATAATGCATTTAAATAAATATTATTACCCTCCACAATATGCATATAAGTAAATAATATTTACTCTATTCATATGCATTTAAGTAATTATTATTACCCTCTATATAGTGCATTTAAGCAATTATTATTCACCTCTACATAGTGCATTTAAGCAATTATTATTCACCTCTACATAGTGCATTTAAGTAAATATCATTCACCTTTGCATAGTGCATTTAAGTAAATATCATTAGCCTCCACATAATGCATTTAAATAAATATTATTACCCTCCACATAATGCATTTAAGTAAATATCATTACCCTCTACGTAGTGCATTTAAGTAAATATTATTACCCTCCACATAATGCATTTAAATCAGGAAAAAAAAAACAAGTTTCTTGAATTAAATTGGTTTGCAAGACTTAGACACCTCTAATGGAGGTAACCTTCTCATTCTCATGAGCTTGTTAAAACAGTTAACATATTCTTTAATTTTTATTTGGAATGGAAGCGCGTGCAAGTAATTTTCCGTACAGAGTTTCCTATGTTTTCCAGCCCAAACTATATTTTACAGGATATGCACAAAAGGATTTGTTGATAAAATTCTATTAAAATAAGGTAATTAATCAATAGATACATGAACTGTTGACGGATTGCCTTAAGATATGTGTTGTAGTTTTTCCCTATTGATTGCAGGATATGCACAAGTTGGATAGGTTGAGAAGGGGCTTTTTTTAATAACTTTCAAGAAAATTCATTTGGCTGGTGTAAAACCAAATTCCATGGCCTTTTCAACATCCTGCCTGCCTGCGCCAAAATAGAGCTTTGGAACAGCTTATGCATCAAAGCATAGTGGAAGGGAAATTTCATCAGATGTCGAATTTACAAGCGCCCTAGTAGACATGCATTAAAACGTGGAAGTATAGACAAGGCACATAAGTTGTTCCACGAAATGCCTTCAAGAAATGTGAACTCATTGAAAGCCATAATTATAGGATATGTTTGATATGGTTTTGTTTAAAAGTCTTTAGAATTTAAAGCCAATACAACTGGCAGCTGTAAGATATTTCTCTCAAGTATAAATTCCAGTAGAATCCTTCTAAAAATTTTATACATATATCTACCTGGGAATATAATCATTTTCATTCTATTTCCTAAATTTTTTCCCATTAAGGTATAAGAAATTTTTAGTATGCACAGCAAAAAATTTTGATGCATTGAAAAATAATATATCAGCCAAAATTTAATTAAAGTCACATACCTTGTTCGTTGAAAGCCAAAACTCTTTATCTGTTCGCTGAAAGCCAAAACTCTTTCTCTATTCTATGTTCGTGACTCTATTCCACTCTCTTCTAAGTTCTAGATGTCCTTTTCTTTCATAGAATAGTGTCAAGTATATTTCTTATGAATTTTTGCAAACTATGTTTTAGCCACACACAAGGAAGCCTGCTAGATGTTAATGCGAAAAGGCCAATGGTGGCAGCAAGATTATATATTTTAAACCAATTTTAGTTCCTTCCCTCTTAAATAATTTATTCTAATGAAATAATGTCTAAATATTGTTTTATCATTCCTTTATTCCATTTAAGTGCATTTGACGGTAAATGCTTCAAACTGAGTAGAAGATGTTAAGAACTTTATTTTCCTAGCAGTAAATCGATATATTAGGACAGGAGCTTACGTATCTTATTGTATAGCCCATACTTGTATTCCTTTGAGCACTTGTGGAGTGGATCTCTGGTTGGAAAGCATGGTTCAACTTTTGAACATAACTTACCTCAGCCCTTGAAATATTATTTATTTATTTTTTAAGGAAATTTGCTCCTGGGTTTAATGGGGACAACGAAACCTTTATTAAAGTAAATCATTAGCTTTATTGGGGAGAGAGAAGGGACAACATATGTATCAGGTTTTATGATAAATGAATTAAAGAGATTATTTATTTAATATTACTCATATAATATATGAATATTTATATATTTTATACACATATATAAAATATATAAATATATTTATTTATTTACCTTTCCCTTCTTGTACTATCTATATATATGATTTGTGGCAGGTTATCTTATTCTAAATTCTTAAGCAAGTTGTTATTTTTTCGTTCGAAAAGAAATCTTGTTTATACTTTGTGAACGTAACACAACTTGATAAATAGGTTCACTTACAGGAATTTTCTCCTTATAGTCATCATGCTAGACTAAATGAAACAGGATGTGACAGTATCTTCAACCTGATCATCTCCTTTCAAAACTTCCTCTTGATGGACATCAAATGGCTCAAGGACAGTCTCTTCCTAAGTTAGAGGTATATCCACCTAATAACTCTCTTCAACTTGTTGTTCTTGATACTCATCTTTATATACAACAGTCTCTTCATCTTGATGCTCTTCATTTTCTTGTTGAGAATTTTCTTTCTCAACCTCCTCTTGAATACCACCTTCCATCTCCTAATCCTTGTCTGACATTTCTCCTTTTGAGATGTCAATGGGAAGGTTTTGTGAAAGTGGCTTATCATTTGGCACTTCCTTTGCTGTAAATTACTGAGACTCACCTCCAATTGGGTCCTGTATTTCTGTAGCAACTTAAGAGGATGGTATTTCCTCATTACCCATGGGTTGAGTGGATTCTGATTGTTGAACTTGTTCATCCATGACCTCATCCCCTTCTCCTCGAACTTGTCCCAAGGCTTGCCTAGGTGGAATAACTTGTTCTTTTGGAATAGCACCTAGGCTCCCGCATCAGCATCCTTCTTTGTAATGGAAGCTTGTCTCCAAGCTTCTCCAATCATTGATGACATCTGCTTTGGAGTAGCTGTCTCAACTAACCCTCTCATTTTGGTTGGAGGAGTCTTTGGGATTTTTTGATAGACGTTTGGCCTGGACGTTGAAGGGAAGTCTATACCAGAGGTTTTTTATTTCTTGTATGTTTCTGGCTTTGTAGAAGGAATATATTTCTTCTTCTTTCCTCTATCTCCTGCAATAGTTGGCAAGGATATTTGTAGTCTAGGGTTCAACCAACTATTTCTATGTTGCAGCACCCCTTCACTAAGCTCTCTCAAGGAAATATCTTCTTTCATGGAACAATCAATGGGGTCCAACTCTTTAGTGTCAATGGTGTCTAAATGGTACACCGGATCCAAAATATGTCCATCATTTGAGAATTCTTTAGGTATTTCATTCCTTAAACCAAATTCTCTCATCTAAAATGTCATAAGCCTTGTGTAATTCCTCTTTCTGAATTCAAAATTGTCTTTACAATTTTCCTAGAAATCCTCAAGAGAATGCCTATGCTCAAACCCCATTGTAGGAAACAATTGCTTAAGTCAGCCAGCATGGTCAAAGTTCTCACTTGCCTCATACAACTTTAAAATTAAAGCATCAAGATCCTCTTCTATTGTCTTAGCAACTTATATGGATGGACATTCATAAAAACCTAACTCAAAAGGATTTCTCACCCCAACTTTATGCTTCCTAGACAATTTGAGATGTACTTCACTTATCTGCCAGGAAAATTTGATTAAAATTAACCTATCACTACAATGCCTAGGCAAAAGTAGGTAAAAGAAAGGGTGCTCTAATGAATCCTATCACCTTGATATATGTAGATTTAGGGAACTAGATAAACAATTCTCCTCATCTCCTTACCAGTTCCATTGCTTTTTCTAACATTCTTCACCCTACATCACCAATTAGCTGTAGGATTATTGCATATAAGAATGCATCAATAACTCTTTTGAAGTGCTTCTCAGTCTCTTTCAACTCTACCCAAAGAAAATTATTCCATATCTTATTTTGTCTGGGGCCTTCTCCTCTAACCCCAACTATAGTCAAACTAGGAAAATTGCCAACTCTGGTTGCCATGTATACTATGTATGAAGTCATGTAAAATTTCTTTGTATTTGTTACTGACATCACTTATTCATAAAGACTATATGACACCAGTTCTCCCTAATCTAAATGCACATCTCCTTTAATGATAATGAAAATAAACCAAAACATCTAGGTTTCATAATTCATGGATTCCTCCTTACCAAAAGCTCTGTTGAGCAAAGTTATCAGATCCCCAATCTCTCCTTTGAAATCAACCCTAGTAAGTTTAGATGGTATTTTATCTATGAACTTCTTCTCAGTAACCAACCACTACTTGTTTAAATGCTTCTTACAACCACTGACATATGCATCATATTGCTTGGTGGACTCTGTTATACTCAGAGGACTAACTTGCCCATATGGAAGTAAAACAAAAATTTGTCTAATCATGGGAGGTGTTATGTCTAACAATAAATTTCCATTTGAATCAATAAACCTTTTAGTGTCAGGATCATAGTATTGAGCAATTGTGAGAATGAGCTCATGGCATTGGACAGTTAGAGGAAACTCTGCCACATGAGCTAAACTTGATGCAGCTATTTTCTTAGCTCAAGGTGTGCCATCCTCTAAAAATGTATCTGAGTGAAACAGGTCCAATTTTATGTGCTTAAGGTTAGTATCTATGATATTGGCCAACTTGCTTTTGAATTTAGAGACCTTTAGAATCCCCTAAAATTTGTACTACATTGTGGTTGGTGGTTCCTTCTTTACTTTTTGTTTCTTTTTCTTTTCCTTCTTTGTAGTCCCTATAGAAACAACTTCATGACCTAGATCTTCCATACACTTCTTAGAATCTGAGATCATTTCTTCACTTACTTGAGTCGATGCTACAACTTCTAACATTTAATGTACCTAGAAGAGACATAGAACGAAGTAAAAACAAAGAAAACTTAAAACTGAGTGAAATTTTGAGTATTCTATCAAATTTTGGGTTAGCAAGCCCATTTTAGATTTTTAGACTGAGTCCAAATATACTTTCGGGGCTTGTAGTCCTACTGGACTTTATGTTTCCATCGGATGATTATCGAGTAACAAGGTCATAGAAAGAAAGAGGTTTTTGGGTCAAAACTTAAACTAAATCCAAAAATCCAATCAGATCCTGAAATCCCGATTAGATTCTCTACAAAGGAAGTTGTGAGTGCAAAGTGGAGTACAAGACTAATCTAGGTTTCAGACACTTTTAGGATCAAAGCCAAAAATCCCTTTGGAACCCGAGGTCCCAAAGGGATTTTCTTTTTGGAAAACTCTCTAAACAAATAGAGTCCGTGCATGAAGCAAGACTCCGAACGGAAATCAGATTTCTCATTTTGAGGCTGAAAGTGTTTTCGGGACGCGTTGTCCCGATTGAATTTTTGCTAAGGTTCAAAATGTTTAACACCTTCGGCGGCAAGTGGGAATTCGAGTGGACATAGTTTATTTAGCCCCAAAATAGAAAGGTCCAAATGACTGATCAGGGCCTGAAGTCCCAATTGGACTTTTCTATTCAAGGCAACATACTTTAGGAAATGGGGCTCAAAATGAACTTTGGTTTTTTTTAAAGAGAACCAAAAATCCCTTTGGGACCCGAGGTCTCAAAAGGATTTTTTGTAAACAATATTTTCTAAGTCTACAAAAGGTGATTGCAAGAAGCGAGGCTCTAGGCGGTTTTTGGATTTTTGGGTTCTAGAGTCTTGTATCTAAAAAATCCTCAAGAACTTATAGTCCTGAAAGGATGTTTTTCCCGACAAATTTCTTTAAGTTTTTGAACGAGGCGCGGGGAGCGGGGCTCCAGTTGGATTTTGGTCTCTCCTTGTAGAGTCCAACTATCCCTCCGGGGCCTGAAGTCTCGAAAGGGTCTTTTTGAAATTTCTAGAGGTACGACTAGTTTTTAAATTTTATGGCCAAGTTTTTAGTCTAACACCTCATATCCATTTATTCTAACCTAAAAAAATCCCAGAAAAAAAAATGTTAAACTAAAATGAATTAACAGTGTTAAACTACAGTAACAAATGAAAACCAAACTAAACCAAGCAAACAAACAACAACAAAAAAAAGAAAGAAATCAAGCTACAAGACCAATTAAATCAAACCGATGAAGGTAAAAGGGTTTAAAATCCTACTTGGAAGGAACGACAACTGGGGACAAAGAACGCAAGAAAAAGACACTCATGACCACAACAATTTGAAATCCTCAACATACCACATCAACCGATCGAATGTCATGAATTTGGCAAGCTCAAATGTGAAAATGGCACTTTGAATAGCATAAGCATTCGAATCGAGAATTAACAAAGTAAAAATGAAGATAATAAACCAAGAATTACGATTAAATACCCATGCATTTAATAAAATCGTACCATATTAAATGGGGTAGGTCGGCAGCGGAAGTTGGTTTAGGATTCAGATTTCTGGACAAAAAGTGAAAAGGGTCAAAAAGACCTATCGGGGCCCGAAGTCCCGATCAGACTTTGAACAGAGGGTCAGAAGTCCGGAAAGGGACTTGAAACCTAGGATTCCGAGAGTTAGGAAACTTCCAAGACTAACACAAAAAATACTCAAAACACAAGTTTCGAAGCAAACAAAAAGGCCTAAGTGAAAACTTAGGGCTTAAAGGGAAAACAAAAGACCAAAACAAACTACAAGGAAGAACAAAAACCAACATGAGGGAGAGGGCAACTGGCAAAAAGGTGATGTGAGTATGCAGGGCATAACACATTGGAGTCATTTCCATGTGTGTCCAAGCTAGCAAACCTAACATCAAATGTTGGGTTGCTTAGGCTGGCAGCTATATAAAAAGAGAAAAAACTACTAAAAACAATAGAAATTAAGAAAACTAGCAATAAATGCAAAGATCTCCTACTCTAAATAACACTTTGAATCAAGGGTGACAAGGACAAGAGGACGACACAAGTAGGAGCATGAAAAGCAAGCCAAAACCTTAGGAAAGCCTGTCCATTTTAATATGTTAATTTTAGCATTGCCGATGTATAGAAAAGGTTGGCAACAACGGATAACTTTAAGAATTTAATTTCGATTACAATGTAATGTCTTTTGTTGCCTATACACTACTACACTCACAACTAATCTAAGTAGTCATAAATCTTCATAATAATTTAAATGTTATGATACGATTGATGTATAACAAATATGAAAGAACCAAGAACGTTCTCTACGATGTAGGCGGATTATTCTAGTTAAATGCTACAGATAGCTATATACAATTGGAGACGACATTTTAACCCAAAAATATAAAAAGCTTAAAGATAGATAATCCAGCAAATGGAGATGCTGCAGACAAAAGAAGGGACAAAAACAAGAAAATATTTATTCCCTTGTAACAAATTTTCCTCGAAAATCACAAATTGTAGCTCTGCAAATGATTGATAGCTCTCTTATTAGAGGTGAGAATAGGTACCTAAGATCCATAATTTCATATTGAAAAAAGTAGGATGGAGTCTGTTGGTTATCTTATTCATCTTCAACAATCTACTCCAACATCAATTCTCATATTATCAACTCTACTTGTTTGCATTTTTTCTCTGCTCATAATAATAAGAAATGGTGTTAAGCCAGGAAAAGGGAAAAACATCCCTCCTGGAAGCCTAGGCTTGCCTTTGATAGGACATACCCTACAATTTCTGAGAGCACAAAAATCTAACAAAAGCAGAGAATGAGTAGAAGAAAAGGTCACAAAATATGGCCCTGTTTTCAAAACATCCTTGATGGGTTGTCCCACAGTTGTCCTATATGGCCAAGCAGACAGCAAATTTATCTTGCAGAATGACACCAACATCATCCGGAACAAGAAACTCATCACAGTCAAGTATATTATGGGGAAAAAAAACATGTTTGAACTCTCTGTAGAAGATCACAAGAGGATGAGAGGTGCCATCATGCAATTCTTGAAGCTTGAAGCCCTGCAGAAATTCGTGGGCAGTGTTAATTTTTGTGTAGCTTGGACAGGTGTTCTAGTCTCGGGTGGAGATTACGAGGCTGGAAACACAGCTGGAATAATTATCTCCATACCTAGATAATTGATTTCTCGAGAGACTTCTAGATATTAGGGTTTAGAGTCTAATTAATCCTAGCCATTGATTAAAATTAAATCATGGCCATTGGTTTCCAATGAGAGGATTATAAAAGAGGATCAATAGGCATTTGGAAAAGATAGATCCGAGAAGTATTTGCAGCGATAGCAAATAAATAAATTTGCGGTGATAGCAAATTGATTTGCAGTGAAAGCAAAGGGCGCAGTGATAGCGTTGGAGAGCAGTGGAATTGCCGGAGAAGGAAAATATTGCTGGAGCAATTTCAGCAGGAACAATTGAGGGAAGGGAATTTACAGGAAAGAAATTTCCAGAGCTCTGCCAGTAAGAGGCAAGCAATTTTGTATCTCTTGATTTCCTGTAGTTGAATAAAATTCATATCTGCTGACTGGTTTTCCCTTCGGGGTTTTTCCAGGGACAATTTATCCAAAACATTGTGTTCATTTTATTTTTCTATCTCCGTGATTTTTCCGTGAAGTTGCAGCTGTGTTATTATTTAATATTTGCTGTAAATTATTTAATTTTTTGGCAGCCAAATAATCTTATAAGATAGGAAATTAATAATCAGTAGCTGCAATAGATTTTTCACATGGTATCAGAGCAGATCTGAGTGCAGAACAGGCACAGGGAGAAAGGAAAAATAATCTAGGGTTTATAAAACCCAGTTTGACCTCTTCAAATTATTATTTTCTTTTGAGATGGCCTCAGCAGGTTTAAGAGATCAGGACAGATTGGATGGAGCCTCAAATTTTGGTGTCTGGAAAGCCAGAATTTCTTTATTGCTGGAAGAGAATGGTATCAAGGATTATGTGACCACTGTTGTACCTGTACCTACAGACGCAACACAGCTCGTAGCATATAAGAAGGAAGATGCCAAGGCAAGGAGGCTGATTCTTGATGGTGTTAAGGATCATATTGTTCCACATATTGCAGAGTTAGATACAGCAAAGACGATGTGGGACGCCATTATGAATCTGCACCAGAATGCTACCCTTAACTGAAAGCTGATTCTCAGAGAAAAGTTAAGGAATACCCGGATGAATAAGGGAGAAGACGTCACAAGTTACCTCACCAGACTTAGACTTGTCAAGGATGAATTGGCAGCTGTTGGAGACAAACCAAAGGATGATGAGCTGGTACGAATAGCCCTGAATGGGTTTACTAAGCAGTGGGATGTCTTTGTTCAAGTTATTAATGGACGAGACACCTTACCGAGTTGGGATCGACTATGGAGTGACTTCACTCAGGAGGAGCTTAGACTAAGTCTTGTCAATGGAACCAGCAGTAATAGTCAGAAAAGTGAGGTGGAACAGGAAAACGTTGCCCTAGCAGGAAAAGGGAAAGCGAAGAAGGGGTCTGGCAAAGGATCAAATTCAAAAAGTGAGAAGAAGAAGGACTTATCTAAGATCAAATGCTATGGCTGTCACGAGTTCGACCACTATGTCAGCGATTGCCCACAAAGGAAGAAAAATGAAAAGAAGGGCAAGAAGCAGACGGCAGCTTCAGCAAGTGTAGATGAGCTTTCTAGTAGAATGGAGGATGAGTTTGCACTCATAGCTTGCCTGACTAGCTCAACCTCACAGGGTGTTTGGTATATAGACAGTGGGGCGTCATTTCATATGACAGGAGTTAGGGAGTACTTCTCCAGATACAAGGAGGAGGACATCAGATTCCAGATTCAGATGGGGAACAAGTCCAAGTGCAATCCAGTTGGGAGAGGGACTGTTCTATTTCAGAGGGAGAATGGCAAGCCTATTTCCATTCATGATGTGTTGTATGTGCCAGGCTTGGGCATGAATCTAATTTTCGTATCTGTCCTTCAGGATAAAGGCTACAATGTACTCTTTAGAGGGGCACATGTTTTAATCAAGCATAAGGATTGGAAATCACCCATAGCTATTGGAGTTAGGAGCGGCCGACTTTATAGGTTGCAGTTTGATACTCCTAAGGCACTAGTGAGCAGCAGTAATCCTAGAGATCAAGGAGAGCTATGGCATAGAAGAATGGGCCATATACATCATGGAGCACTTAAATTGCTTCGTGAGACAGTGATAGGTGTTCCAGACGTGAGCATAGAGCATGATGATGTATGTAAGGGATGTGTATTGGGGAAGTTTGTGAAAGCAGCTTTTCCAAGGAGTGACACCAGATCCAAGGGGGTTCTTGATCTAGTACATTCAGATATATGTGGACCAATGTCAACAAAGTCTCTCAAAGGATATGAGTACTTTGTTACTTTTATTGATGATTTCTCCAGGAAGACCTGGATATACTTCTTGAAGACCAAGGATGAGGTCTTTAGTCACTTCCAGGAGTTCAAAGCTCTTGTGGAGAATTCGACAGGCAGGAAGGTAAAGGTTCTTCGGTCAGACAATGGAGGCGAGTACAAAGGGAAAGAGTTCCAGGAGTTCTGTACCAGGGAAGGAATCAAGAGAGAGTGGACCGTTCCTTACAACCCACAGCAGAATGGGGTTGCTAAGAGGAAGAATCATTCTATATCGGAGGCAGCAAGGGCTATGTTGTATGACCAAGATATGCCACGATACTTATGGGCAGAGGCATGCAGTACAACAGTATACATACAGAACAGGGTTCCACATAAGGTATTGGGCAAGATGACACCAGAGGAGGCATTCTCAGGGAAGAAGCCAGATGTTAGTCACTTCTGGATATTTGGGAGTTTGGCATTTTGTCACATTCCAGGGGCTACATGTTCCAAGTTAGATCAGACTGCAGAGAGAGGCTACTTTGTGGGGTACAGCGAGACCTCAAAGGCATATCGGATATTTATTCCAGGGACCAGGAGGATTATAGTCAGGCGTGATGTCAAATTCATGGAGGACAAGGCATATAGGAGGTCCAGAGATTTGCCAGCAGATGATCAGAATGAGCAGCCAACAGAAGCTCCAAGGATTGTTCAACCAGAACAGGGGCAGCGAAGCACGAGTACAATTACTAGTACAAGCACAGGCTCAGGTGCTGAGAGTTCGCAGAGTATGGAGCAACAGATACAACAAATCCAAGAGATGCATCAAGAAGATATGGAGTTTGATATTTCATCCTCTATAGTTGATAGGAGGAATCGTGAGGTTCAACAGACACATAAGGATACTCAGGAGTTTGTGGGAGCTCCTAGGACGAGTAATAGACAGCGGAAACAACCAGCTAGGTATAATGACTATGTGGCATTGGTTAGTCAGTTGGTAGATAGTGAGCCTTCTAGCTATTAGGAGGCTACACAGCAACAGGTGTGGCAAGATGCGATGGTTGAGGAATATACCTCAATAATGCAGAATGATGTGTGGGAGGTTGTGCCTAGACCGACAGATAGGGCAGTGGTTGGATCACGTTGGATCTATAAGATTAAGCATGGTGCAGATGGTAGCATCGAAAAATACAAGGCAAGGTTCGTGGCCAAGGGGTTCTCTCAAAAGGAGGGAATAGACTATGAGGAGACATTCGCTCCAGTGGCCAGGTATACTTCTATACGAGCTGTAATCTCACTTGCAGCGCATATGGGATGGCAGATCCATCAAATGGATGTCAAGACGGCATTTCTTAATGGTGAATTGTTAGAAGAGGTATACATAGAACAACCAGAGGGCTTTGTAGCATACAGCAGCGAAACCCGCTTGTGTAGATTGAAGAAAGCTTTGTATGGACTCAAGCAGGCTCCCAGGGCGTGGTATGAGCGCATTGATAGATACTTGCAGGGAATAGGCTTTGTGAAGAGTGAGGCGGATGCTAACCTCTACTACTTGGTGGTTGGGGGTGAAATTCTCATTCTTGTTCTATATGTGGACGACTTGTTTTTAACAGGTTCACTGGGGCTTATAGAGGAGTGCAAGAGGGACCTTGCAGCAGAGTTCAAGATGAAGGATTTGGGGCTTATGCACTACTTTCTAGGCATGGAAGTGTGGCAGACAGATGGAAAGGTTTTCCTTGGACAAGGGAAATACTGCATTGAAATCTTGAAGAGGTTTGAGATGCAAGATTGCAGAGCCATGTCTACACCTATGATCACGAATTGGAAGAAGGTAGACACATCCAAGGAAAAGGATGTAGACCCCACCTTATACAGGATGTTGATTGGATCTCTCATGTATTTGGTCAACACTAGGCCAGATATATCCTTTGCAGTAAACTCTCTTAGTCAGTTCATGGTTGAGCCGAAGAGAGTGCATTGGATAGCGGCAAAGCATGTGTTGCGGTATTTGCGTGGTACAATCGAGTATGGGATCAGATATGCTCGAGGTGATGGTATCAAGTTGATAGGCTATACTGATGCAGATTGGGCAGGTAGTGCAGTGGACAGGAAAAGCACTTCAGAGTGCTGCTTTAGTTTGGGATCAGGAGTTGTCTCTTGGTACAGCAGGAAGCAAAAGTCCGTGGCTCTGAGTTCTGCAGAAGCAGAATACATAGCAGCTAGCATGGCAACGTGTGAGGCTATATGGCTTCAGAAGTTGCTAGTAGCCTTGTTTGGTTAGAGGGTTGAGACTACGGTGATACACTGTGATAATCAGAGTTGCATCAGATTATCTGAGAATCCAGTGTTTCATGATAGGTCTAAACATATAGACATTAGATATCATTTCATCAGGGATTGTGTACAGCGGAGGGTTGTTCAGCTACAGTATATACCTACAGATCAGTAGGTAGCAGACATTTTGACAAAGGCATTGGGGAAGGCAAAATTCATCTTCTTCAGAGGTAAGTTGGGTGTTATGCAGAACACCTTCCTCGCTAAGAGGGAGTGTTAATTTTTGTGTAGCTTGGACAGGTGTTCTAGTCTCGGGTGGAGATTACGAGGCTGGAAACACAGCTGGAATAATTATCTCCATACCTAGATAATTGATTTCTCGAGAGACTTCTAGATATTAGGGTTTAGAGTCTAATTAATCCTAGCCATTGATTAAAATTAAATCATGGCCATTGGTTTCCAATGAGAGGATTATAAAAGAGGATCAATAGGCATTTGGAAAAGACAGATCCGAGAAGTATTTGCAACGATAGCAAATAAATAAATTTGCGGTGATAGCAAATTGATTTGCAGTGAAAGCAAAGGGCGCAGTGATAGCATTGGAGAGCAGTGGAATTGCCGGAGAAGGAAAATATTGCCGGAGCAATTTCAGCAGGAACAATTGAGGGAAGGGAATTTACAGGAAAGAAATTTCCAGAGCTCTGCCAGTAAGAGGCAAGCAATTTTGTATCTCTTGATTTCCTGTAGTTGAATAAAATTCATATCTGCTGACTGGTTTTCCCTTCGGGGTTTTTCCAGGGACAATTTGTCCAAAACATTGTGTTCATTTTATTTTTCTATCTCCGTGATTTTTCCGTGAAGTTGCAGCTGTGTTATTATTTAATATTTGCTGTAAATTATTTAATTTTTCGGCAGCCAAATAATCTTATAAGATAGGAAATTAATAATCAGTAGCTGCAATAGATTTTTCACAGGCAGAATGGAATCAGTTATTCTACAACATTTTGCAGATTACTGGGAAGCAAAAGAGAGTATTGTTGTTTGGCCACTGATGAAGAAACTTACTTTCGGAGTTGCCTGTGACCTGCTGTTTAGTTTGAAAGAGAGTGAAGAAAGAGAAATATTGGCCAAGGATTTTATTACAGCTGTGAAGGGTATTTATTCTCTTCCTTTGGATTTGCCAGGGACTACTTTTAGCAAGGCCTTAAAAGCCCGTTCTCGCATATGCAAGCAGTTATCCTCACTTCTGAAAGCTAGGAAGGAGGAGTTAGAGAAAGGCCAGGTCTCACCTTTCCAAGACTTATTGTCATGCATGATCACAACAAAGGATGAAAATGGAAAGATGTTCACAGAAGAAGAGATCATAGATAACATGATTGTGGTTATGGTGGCCGGCCATGACACCACCACCGTTCTTCTCACACATCTGATAAGAATGTTGGCACGACACCCACATATCTACCAAAACATTCTTCAAGGTACATTTTATTTCTCCACTCTGTATCACTTTCTTGTCATAATCTCTTGGAAAGTGTTGAAATTTTTCTTCCTCCAATCTATTTCAATTTCTGTCATATTCTCTTAGAAAGTGTGTGCAATCAAAAGTGTGTTCAATCATCTTATTTTTTGTTGTTTTCTTTGGGTTGTCAACTTTATATGGGCAGAACATACAGAGATCTTAGCAGGAAAACCAGCTAATGAGCCTTTGAGATGGGAAGACATTCAAAAGATGAAGTATACATGGAAGGTGGCTCAAGAAACACTACGTTTAGTACCTCCTGTTTTTGGTTCTTTTAGAAAGGTAACTAAGGATGTAGAATATGGAGGTTATACAATTCCAAAAGGATGGCAAGTAAGTTTTCTTTCTCTTTTTTCTTTTTTCCATTTACCTATATTTATATATATAAGATTTACTTAACAATTATCTAAGTTTACTCAGTGTGCTGTTTACTAGCTATCTTTTTGCTGTTCCTTGTCTATTTTGTGCCTGGCTTGGGTGTTTAGCCAGCCAGTGCTTTTTGGTTGTGTTTTTGTTTAGACTCTTTCCTGTTATGTTGCTTTGTTTTGCTATGTAAGGGGTTAGGACCCTTTTCTCAGCTTATAATATCAAAAACAATTTTATGATTTTAAGTTACATATTTATATTTACAAGATTTATGTAACAACTATATAAGTTAGTAATTTTATAAAACCAAGAAAAGTTATGAGTTGTCAAATCAATAATAAACCATTTTTCTAGTGATAAAAAGTGGTAGGGGTTAATGTTACAATTCAAAGTAATAATTCTGAATTTCAAAAATATGCAAATATATGCAATTGATAGACCCCAATTAATTTTAAAATGTGGCTTATTTATTAAATTCTTTTGTTTAACAAATCTTTTTGGTTATATATTTAAATATATGATTAGTTTTAAGATGTTATTTGTGTATTAAAGTTCTTTTCTTAACAGTTCTTTTGGAACACAAGCACACATTGGAGTGAAAAGACTTTCAATGAGCCATATAAGTTTGATCCATCACGCTTTGATAATCCACTTCGACCCTATAGTTTTACAACATTTGGAGGAGGACCTTATGTTTGCCCAGGATATGAATTTTCAAAGATGGAGACCATCATATTTTTACACCATTTAATTTTCAAATATAAGTGGTCTCTCATTGTTCCAGATGAGAAAATAATTGGTGAGCCTACACCAATTCCAAGTATGGGATTGCCAATTAAGCTTCAAGCTAAGGACAAGTAATTAGATATATTATTGATATCTTTATAACTGATAATAAGTATAATAATTTAGTGATCTCATGAGGTATTTGTAAGCCACTATTTTTCCTTTAAAATATTTTAATATAGTTTTTTCATGTTATTCTCAGTCAATATTTCTCTACAAATCATTCTCTATAAAAATCATTTTCTATAATTTTTTCACAATTTTTTTGCAAGAATGTCTTGCTGTAATTTTATCATATTTTTGTGGAAGGGAGAATCTTTTTTAATTGAAATTTCACTACCACTATTCCTTTATATATAATTCCCTACTTTAATTTTATTATGGTAATAATGAGAGTTCTTTTGGATTCAACAGTATATGTTTTTGCTTTAACGTTTCGCAACATACTCAATGATCCATCATCAGGAAGAGGAGAGTTCTAGATTATATTTAAATGGAAGAGTAAATATTTTAGATTTAAATTTTTACAAATCATTTGTATGAACATTAGTTATATACTAAATTATGTGTACATGATAATTCTATTGTTAATAAAGAGGTATATATTTTGAGTAATTAAAGAGGACAAATGTTTCCTCCAACAATAAAGAAATTAATATTATAATTAATTAAATCTAACAAGTTCATATAATATACATCTTAAAACATTTTGATATATTTTTATTTAATTTCTAAACTTCTCTAAATAAAATTTACTTATATAACTTATATATATGTGTGTGAGAGAGAGATTTTAAAGTACTATTTTTGTACATCGACTATATGATTATGTTTTAGTTAAATAACAAAAATACAATATTAATGATTTCATTAAAAAATAGGTAAAAATTTAATATTAAATGTTGTCTAAAAATGTGATAATGTAAAATGTTAATGTAGAATAGAATTTGTGAATCTTTGTATATATTGTCTACTCTATCTTTAATTATTATAACATCAAAATAAATAATTTAAATGCAATCACAATTAATGTAAGAGAGCATTTATATGGATAGTGTGTCTTCCATTCAATTCAATACAATCACAAAGTAGAAATAACCCTAAGTAAACCTAACATCAAACAAGTCATCATTTAAATAATAATTAATGTAGAATGTTCATGTTTAAGGTTTAAGAGATTTTATTATTGGACAAAATAATGTGATTCACAATTATTCTAATTGCAATCCCATATGCACTAGAAGGAGAAATAAAGAAGTGGGAAAGATATAGATAACAAAGACAATGATAGGAAAAGAAAGGATAAAGGAGAATAAGTAAGAGACAAAGGAAAGGGAAAAATAAAAATCCAAAGAAAAGTGAGATAAGGTAGGCACATATAAGAGGATAATGGTTGACAAAGTGTCCTACCATATGATGCGTTGTACTTCTAGTGACAAGGGATAAAAGAGGGAATGATTATGGAGAGGATGGGAATAAAAGAGGGTGGATGAATCATGAAAAAAGAATATCCAAGGCTAACTTCATAGAGATAGGGTTTAAGGGAAATAGGTTTAATAATACCATTTTCATGGGAGTTGAGGCCTTTTCCTTTATGTCTAAATTTTGATAAAATCATAAACCCTTTAACATACAATATTTCAATTTTAAAAGAAGAAAATGAGATATCACTAGGTCTAGGGGTAACAGAATGAATGTCATTATTGACAATGTTCTTATTTGATGAAGGGGAAGTTTGGGGGTTTTTATAGTATGATTGGTTGAATGAGTGTTTTTAGTGGAAACTCTGGAAGAGTGGTTGGTTAGCATTGGAATGTAAAAATTGGTAGAATCTAATTTATATTCACTGAAGCCAAAGGAATTGATCTTTAAAGACAAGTAAGTTTTTGAAAGAGGGTTTAATAGTGTGGGAAGTGGTATTCTAAGCTAGAGGAGAAGAATGAGTATAATCATGATGTGGTATATCGAGAGCATGTGAGTCCATATGTAAGGTGGAAGTATAGAGAGGAGACTTGCCTTTATCATAAGAATGAAGGGTGAAATCTAAAGAGTCATAATCATCCCAAAGAAAGGGGTTATAAGGTTGAGAAGGAGAAGAGGGGGTGTGGTAGAGGTAGAAGGTATGTCACTCAAGGATGGAGGAAGAATTTCAATGTATTTTAGGAAAGAGGTGGAAGTCTTTGTAAAAGACTTAGGGGATAGTTTTGGTGAGGTTTACTTGGTAAATATTTGAGAAATGGGTGAAGTACGTGCAATCATATTCATGAGAGCCTAGAATGAAAGAGTTTAACAATGTTGAATAGGAGCTTCATCAACATAGATGGTATATATTTTATCATTATGTATAAATTTCAATCACCAATGGAGGGTAGAGCGGACAACGTGCATTTGATGGATCCATGGACAACCAAGAAGGATATTATAAGTAAGTTTATCAAGCATGGCATAAAATGATATATTGAGAGTGATAGGACCTATTGTGATAGACAAGGTAATGGCTCCTAAAGATTCACAACTAAGATGATCACAACCACATATGGAAACCTCAAGTTTGTCTAGGTTGGAGTAATCAACATAAATACAATCAAGGATATTTACACTACAAATATTCAACCATGTTCCATTGTCAATAATAACCCTATTAACACCAGTTTTATTATATCTTGAAACTATGATTAATGGAAGGTCTTCTTGAATAATTGATGGTGGTGGGAGTTCATCTAAAGAGAAATAAATATCTTGCATAGATTCAACCATGGAGGAGAGTTGATTAGGTGGGATAAGGTTTGACAAAGATCTTTTGTAAGGCTTCTTGCAAGATGTCTCTATGGCTAGAATTTTTTTTGAGGATATCACATAAGGATATCTTAGATTATGTAGACTATAATTGTCAACAAGATAGTATTATTTAAAGTTCTTATACAATGATGCAGATAAGATAATTCTTGAAGAGGCAACAGTCAGGTATTTGAACATCTACAACAAAGCCTTCATTGAAATAATTTCACTAATTCCTAAAAGCCTAGAAGAAGTACTAGAGCTGAGAAAAGAGAATGCCAAGGCAAAAGACTTGGAGATCCAGGAGCAGATAGTGATACAACTATGTCCTTCTATCACTCTAAAGCAAATGAACATGGTTTTTAAGGACAGTAAAGATGAGTTCTGGAGCAAGGCAAGAATGAATAAGCTCATGCTTGGAGAAACCGATCAAATAGCAAATGAAACAAAATAAATTCTCTGGAATGCCTTGAAGAGATTTAATCTTCCCATTGTAGAGGAAACAAATGAAGGGCCTTCTACCATGGATGTTGAAGGATTAAAGGTAATCAATGAAGAATTCTTTAACAATGATGTCAAAGGATTAAAGAAAATAGATGAAGAGAAATCTAAGGACTTAGACTCCTCTGTTCTGGAAGAGGAAGTTCACAAAGCTGTAAACTCTAGTAATGACACTCCTCTGGATCCCACAGTTGCCAAGACAAATCTTCTAGGCACTGAAGAAAAAGGGGAAGAAAGAAGAGAAGAGAAGGAGAATCAAGAGGAAGAGGATAAGGTAAAAGAAGAAGAACAAGTAGAAAAGGTTGGTGATGACTTAACCAAACCAGTCAGTCTTGATATCTCTAAAGGAAAGAAGTCTGAATCACTAGCAAGAGACACTGCAGAGATAGTACAGAATTTCTTGGACAAAGAAATGATGGAGCTAGATGAACCTAAGTTGATTCAAGGGCCACTGAATTTGGACTCTCTCTCTGCAGTTCAGATAATGAAAATAGCATCTTTTGCTCAGGCCAAAGCAAAAGAGAAACTTCTAAAATCACACATGGAGGACAGTGAACTGTTGAATATTGCATCCAGTATACTAGAGAAGATCATGCCTACATATCAAAAGGATGCATCTGCCTCTCAATCTGGTAACTTGAAAAACTTGGTTAATTATGTAAATTCACACTTTGAATCTCTAGAAAAATTGGCAAAAACTAAGGTCCAGAAAGAGTTCTGTGAAAAAAGGTTCAGTGAGGTACAAGGACTAATTAACAATGATAGAAGAACCTTAGGCATTGGAATAAAGAGCATTGAAAATGCTCTTAAGGATGGAGGAGATATATATAAATTTTGTTTATCTTGGCCTAAAGTTTCAGAGGACATTGAAAAGAAGATGAAAGAATAAGAAGAAAAGTTGTTAAGCCTATCTCAGAATTTTGATCCTCTTACCATCTCTTTGGTAAATCAAGAATGTCAAGTAGTTGTTATTATAAATGAGCCAAATAAACTGGTTAAGGAGAAGAGGAATCTAATGGATAGAATGGGTGAACTTAGGGGAATAATCCTCCCTAAGTTAGAGGTATTGCATGATGCTCTAATAGATGCTCAAAGTACAACTCGGACCGGCAATCCAATAGATTTGAAGAGGGTAGAAGCATATGCATTTTTGTTAAGTGGATACATCTCCATTTTGGATAGAATGAAGAGGATTTGGGCCACAGAGATTGTATAGTTGCAGACAACCTTTACGTATATACTTAAGTATATGTAAGTATAACATATGATTTGTATATACATATGCGGCCATGTATATAATAGTTTTTGCACAACTTTGTATACAGATTCCACCCTTTGCCATTGATGTCAAAGGAGGAGTAAAGAGTAGTGAAAAATGAGGAATTCAGCAAAGGGGGAGCATAAAAAAAATAGTATAAAGAAATAGAGCACAAGCAAAGGGGGAGTTACTACGTCACTTAGCCATTTTTCACTAAGTGTTGTCATCAATGCCAAAGGAGGAGATTGTTGGCAAGAGACATTGTGTGGCTTCATAAGTGTTGTTATTGATGGCAACAAAGTCTATTCTACACATCCATAGTACATAATATGTCTATACCAGAAGTCAGAGTGAAGATTGTTTTGGTCTGGTGGACAAGAACAGAGTATGCAACATGGTCTGACAATCAAGTCTGGATCTCTTAGATGGTGTAACTTAGTAAGCTGCAGACTTGGACAAGTCAAGAAGGGTATCATGACTATTGTATTCTAGAGATTTAACCTTTGTGATAAAGCATGAAAAAGATATGAGCTTCTGAGTGATGGGTTCTAGTCAGATAGAGCAGACAAAGGAAGAACTGATCGACAGAGTACTAGACTTTAATCCAGATGTATGAAAGGTGTTGATCAAGTAATTTGTGACATTATACATTATTGGCTGGCATGGTTAATGACTTCTATGTCTAAGTTTTTGATGTGCATCATCAACCAAGCAAGGATTCAGCTGACATAACAGAAACTTCCAAATATCTCAAGTGTTCTTGTTGCCGACTATAAAGTTGTTGGAAATCCATGATGCGGACATATATACTCGATGGATTCAAGCTTGTAATACATAAGTGTATGGAAAAGTAGAAGAATATATAGGAAAAAGTGCGAAAACAAAGATCTGAATTTGGAATATGACTAAAGAGTGATATTAAGCAGAGAAAGATTGAAATGTGCCAGATCAGTATATAGTGCCTAATTGGAATTGAATTCTTGCATGTATAGATGTTGTTCATCAGTTCAAACACTTGGTATCATCTGTAAGCATTTGTAGACAGTGAGTCTCTTGTAGGTAGTGGGCCTCTTGTGAGCAGTGTGCTTGGGCAGTGAGCCCTAATTGGCAAGTGCCATTTTGTACTCTTCTATTCTTTTAACAAAGAATACAATCTTGGGTTAGTCACCCTGTGGTTTTTCCCTTAACAGGGTTTCCACGTAAAATCCTTGTGTTGTGTGTGTTAATTTCACTTTTGTTCTATAATTGCTTATGCTTTCATGTTTTGATATACCATTGAATATTGAGATAAGAAATTTTTAGTATGCACAACAGAAAATTTTGATGCATTGAAAAATAATATATCAGCCAAAATTCAATTAAAGTCACATACCTTGTTCGTTGAAAGCCAAAACTCTTTCTCTGTTCGTTGAAAGCCAAAACTCTTTCTTTGTTCTATGTTTGTGACTCTATTCCACTCTCTTCTAAGTTCCAGATGTCCTTTTCTTTCAGAGAATAGTGTCAAGTATATTTCTTATGAATTTTTGCAAACTATGTTTCAGCCACGCACAAGGAAGCCTGCTAGATGTTAATGCGAAAAGGCCAATGGTGGCAGCAAGATTATATATTTAAAACCAATTTTAGTTCCTTCCCTCTTAAATAATTTATTCTAATGAAATAATGTCTAAATATTGTTTTATCATTCCTTTATTCCATTTAAGTGCATTTCATGGTAAATGCTTCAGACTGAGTAGAAGATGTTAAGAACTTTATTTTCCTAGTAGTAAATCGATATATTAGGACATGAGCTTATGTATCTTATTATATAGCCCATACTTGTATTCCTTTGAGCACTTGTGGAGTGGATCTCTGGTTGGAAAGCACGGTTCAACTTTTGAACATAACTTACCTCAGCCCTTGAAATATTATTTATTTATTTTTTAAGGAAATTTGCTCCCAGATTTAATGGGGACAACGAAACCTTTATTAAAGTAAATCATTAGCTTTATTGGGGAGAGAGAAGGGACAACATCTGTATCAGGTTTTATGATAAATAAATTAAAGAGATTATTTATTTAATATTACTCATATAATATATGAATATTTATATATTTATATATTTTATACACATAAAATATATAAATATATATATTTATTTACCTTTCCCTTCTTGCACTATCTATATATATATTTGTGGCAAGTTATCTTATTCTGAATTCTTAAGCAAGTTGTTATGTTTTTGTTCTAAAAGAAATCTTGTTTATACTTTGTGAACGTAACACAACTTGATAAATAGGTTCACTTACAGGAATTTTCTCCTTATAGTCATCGTGCTAGACTAAATGAAATGGGATGTGACAGTATCCTCAACCTGATCATCTCCTTTCAAAAATTCCTCTTGATGGACATCAGATGGCTCAAGGATAGTCTATTCCTAAATTAGAGGTATATCCACCTGATAACTCTCTTCAACTTGTTGTTCTTGATACTCATATTTATGTACAACAGTCTCTTCATCTTGATGCTCTTCATTTTCTTGTTGAGAATTTTCTTCCTCAACCTCCTCTTGAATACCACCTTTCATCTCCTAATCCTTGTCTAACATTTCTCTTTTTGAGATGTCAATGGGAAGGTTTTGTGAAAGTGGCTCATCATTTGGCACTTCCTTTGCTGTAAATTACTGAGACTCACCTCCTGTATTTCTGTAGCAACTTAAGAGGATGGTATTTCCTCATTACCCATGGGTTGAGTGGTTCTGATTGAACTTGTTCATCCATGACCTCATCCCCTTCACCTAGAACTTGTCCCAAGGCTTGCCTAGGTGGAATAACTTCTTCTTTTGGAATAGCACCTAGACTCCCGCATCAGCATCCTTCTTTGTAATGGAAGCTTGTCTCCAAGCTTCTCCAATCATTGATGACATCTGCTTTGGAGTAGCTGTCTCAACTAACCCTCTAGTTTTGGTTGGAGGAGTCTTTGGGATTTTTTGATAGACGTTTGGCCTGGACGTTGAAGGGAAGCCTATACTAGAAGTTTTTTATTTCTTGTATGTTTCTAGCTTCGTAGAAGGAATATTTTTCTTCTTCTTTCCTCTATCTCCTGCAACAGTTGGCAAGGAATTTTGTAGTCTAGGGTTCAACCAACTATTTCTATGTTGCAGCACCCCTTCACTAAGCTCTCTCAAGGAAATATCTTCTTTCATGGAACAATCAATGGGGTCCAACTCTTTAGTGTCAATGGTGTCTAAATGGTACACAAGATCCAAAATATGTCCATCATTTGAGAATTCTTCAGGTATGTCATTCCTTAAATTGAATTCTCTCATCTAAAATGTTGTAAGCCTTGTGTAATTCCTCTTTCTAACTTCAAAATCATCTTTACAATTTTCCCAGAAATCCTCAATAGAATGCCTATGCTCAAACCCCATTGTAGGAAACAATTGCTTAAGTCGACTAGCATGGTCAAAGTTCTCACTTGCCTCATACAACTTTAAAATTAAAGAATCAAGCTCCTCTGCTGTTGTCTTAGCAACTTGTATGAATGGACATTCATAAAAACCTAACTCAAAAGGATATCTCACCTCAACTTTATGCTTCCTAGACACTTTGAGATGTACTTCACTTATCTGCCAAGAAAATTTGATCAAAATTAACCTATCACTACAACGCCTAGGTAAAAGTAGGCAAAAGAAAGGGTGCTCTGATGAATCCTATCGCCTTGATATATGTAGATTTAGGGAACTAGATAAACAATTCTCCCCATCTCCTTACCAGTTCCATTGCTTTTTCTGACATTCTCCACCCTACATCGCCAATTAGCTGTAGGATTATTGCATATAAGAATGCATCAATAACTCTTTTGAAGTGCTTCTTAGCCTCTTTCAACTCTACCTGAAGAAAATAATTCCATATCTTATTTTGTCTGGGGCCTTCTCCTCTAACCCCAACTATAGTCAAACTAGGAAAATTGCCCACTCTGGTTGCCATGTATACTATGTATGAAGTCATGTAAAATTTCTTTGTATTTGTTATTGACATCACTTGTTCATAAAGACTATCTGACACCACTTCTCCCCAATCTAAATGCACACCTCCTTTAATGATAATGAAAATAAACCGAAACATCTAGGTTTCATAATTCATGGATTCCTCCTTGCCAAAAGCTCTGCTGAGCAAAGTTATCAGATCCCCAATCTCTCCTTTGAAATCAACCCTAGTAAGTTTAGCTGGTATTTTATCTATGAACTTCTTCTCAGTAACCAACCATTGCCTGTTCAAATGCTTCTTACAACCACTGACATATGCATCATATTGCTTGGTGAAGTCTATTACGCTCAGAGGACTAACTTGCGCATATGGAGGTAAAACAAAAATTTGTCTAATCATGGTAGGTGTTATGTCTAACAATAAATTTCCATTTGAATCAATAAACCTTCTAGTGTCAGGATCATAGTAATGACCAATTGTGAGAATGAGCTCAAGGCATTGGACAGTTAGAGGAAACTCTACCACATGAGCTTAACTTGATGCAACTATTTTCTTAGCTCGAGGTGTGGCATCCTCTAAAAATGTATCTGAGTGAAACAAGTCCAATTTTATGTGCCCGAGGTTAGTATCTATGATATTGGCCAACTCGTTTTTGAATTTAGAGACCTTTAGAATCCCCTAAAATTTGTACTGCATTGTGGTTGGTGGTTCCTTCTTTACTTTTTGTTTCTTTTTCTTTTCCTTCTTTGTAGTCCCTATAGAAACAACTTCATGACCTAGATCTTCCATACACTTCTTAGAATCTGAGATCATTTTTTCACTTACTTGAGTAGATGCTACAACTTCTGACATTTAATGTACCTAGAAGAGACATAGAACGGAGTAAAAACCAAGAAAACTTAAAACTGAGTGAAATTTTGAGTATTTTGAGTATTCTATCAAATTTTAGGTTAGCGAGCCCATTTTAGATTTTTGGACTGAGTCCAAATATACTTTCGGGGCCTGTAGTCCTACTAGGACTTTATGTTTCCATCGGATGATTATCGAGTAACGAGGTCACAAAAAGAAAGAGGTTTTTGGGTCGAAACTCAAACTAAATCCAAAAATCCAATCGGATCCCGAAATCCTGATTAGATTCTCTACAAAGGGAGTTATGAGTTCAAAGTGGAGTGCGAGACTAATCTAGGTTTCAGACACTTTTAGGATCAGAGCCAAAAATCCCTTCGGGACCCGAGGTCCCAAAGGGATTTTCTTTTTGGAAAACTCTCTAAACAAATAGAGTCCATGCATGAAGCAAGACTCCGAATGGAAATCAAATTTCTCATTTTGAGGCTGAAAGTGTTTTTGGGATGCGTTGTCCCGATTGGATTTTTGCTAAGGTTCAAAATGTTTAACACCTTCAGCGGCAAGTGGGAATTCAAGTGGACATAGGATATTTAGCCCCAAAATAGAAAGGTCCAAATGACTGATCGGGGCCCGAAGTCCCAATTGGACTTTTCTATTCAAGGCAACATACTTTAGGAAATGGGGCTCAAAATGAACTTTGGTTTTTTTTTTAAAGAGAACCAAAAATCCCTTCGGGACCCGAGGTCTAGAAAGGATTTTTTGTAAACAATATTTTCTAAGTCTACAAAAGGTGATCGCAAGAAGTGGGGCTCTAGGTGGTTTTTGGATTTTGGGGTTCTAGAGTCTTGTATCTAAAAAATCCTCAAGAACTTATAGTCCTGAAAGGATTTTTTTTCCGACAAATTTCTTTAAGTTTTTGAACGAGGCGCGGGGAGAGGGGCTCCGGGTGGATTTTGGTCTCTCCTTGTAAATTTCTTTAAGTTTTTGAACAACGACCGGGGACAAAGAACCCAGGAAAAAGACACTCACGACCACAACAATTTGAAATCCTCAACAATACCACGTCAACTGATCGAATGTCATGAATTTGGCAAGCTCAAATGTGAAAATGGCACTTTGAATAGCATAAGCATTCGAATCGAGAATTAACAAAGTAAAAATGAAGATAATAAACCAAGAATTACGATTAAATACCCATGCGTTTAATAAAATCGTACCATATTAAATACGGTAGGTCGGGAGTGGAAGTTCGTTTAGGATTCAGATTTCTGGACAAAAAGTGAAAAGGGTCAAAAAGACCTATCGGGGCCGAAGTCCCGATCGAACTTTGAACAGAGGGTCGGAAGTCCGGAAAGGGACTTGAAACCTGGGATTCGGAGAGTTAGGAAACTTCCAAGACTAACCCAAAAAATGCTCAAAACACAAGTTTCGAAGCAAACAAAAAGGCCTAAGTGAAAACTTAGGGCTTAAAGGGAAAACAAAAGACCAAAACAAACTACAAGGAAGAACAAAAACCAACATGAGGGAGGGGGCAATTGGCAAAAAGGTGATGTGAGTATGCAGGGCATAACACACTGGAGTCATTTCCATGTGTGTCCAAGCTAGCAAACCTAACATCAAATGTTGGGTTGCTTAGGCTGGCAACTATATAAAAAGGGAAAAAACTACTCAAAGACAATAGAAATTAAGAAAACTAGCAATAAATGGAAAGATCTCCTGCTCTAAATAACACTTTGAATCAAGGGTGACAAGGACAAGAGGACGACACAAGTAGGAGCATGCACAGCAAGCCAAAATCTTAGGAAAGCCTGTCCATTTTAATATGTTAATTTTAGCATTGCCGATGTATAGAAAAGGTTGGCAACAACGGATAACTTTAAGAATTTAATTTCGATTACAATGTAATGTCTTTTGTTGCCTATACACTTCTACACTCACAAGTCACAACTAATCTAAGTAGTCATAAATCTTCATAATAATTTAAATGTTATGATACGATTGATGTATAACAAATATGAAAGAAACAAGAACGTTCTCTACGATGTAGGCGGATTATTCTAGTTAAATGCTACAGATAGCTATATACAATTGGAGACGACATTTTAACCCAAAAATATAAAAAGCTTAAAGATAGATTATCCAGCAAATGGAGATGCTGCAGACAAAAGAAGGGACAAAAACAAGAAAATATTTATTCCCTTGTAACAAATTTTCCTCGAAAATCACAAATTGTAGCTCTGCAAATGATCGATAGCTCTCTTATTAGAGGTGAGAATAGGTACCTAAGATCCATAATTTCATATTGAAAAAAGTAGGATGGAGTCTGTTGGTTATCTTATTCATCTTCAACAATCTACTCCAACATCAATTCTCATATTATCAACTCTACTTGTTTGCATTTTTTCTCTGCTCATAATAATAAGAAATAGTGTTAAGCCAGGAAAAGGGAAAAACATCCCTCCTGGAAGCCTAGGCTTGCCTTTGATAGGACATACCCTACAATTTCTGAGAGCACAAAAATCTAACAAAAGCAGAGAATGGGTAGAAGAAAAGTTCACAAAATATGGCCCTATTTTCAAAACATCCTTGATGGGTTGTCCCACAGTTGTCCTAGATGGCCAAGCAGGCAGCAAATTTATCTTGCAGAATGACACCAACATCATCCGGAACAAGAAACTCATCACAGTCAAGTATATTATGGGGAAAAAAAACATGTTTGAACTCTCTGTAGAAGATCACAAGAGGATGAGAGGTGCCATCATGCAATTCCTGAAGCTTGAAGCCCTGCAGAAATTCGTGGGCAGAATGGAATCAGTTATTCTACAACATTTTGCAGATTACTGGGAAGGAAAAGAAAGTATTGTTGTGTGGCCACTGATGAAGAAACTTACTTTCGGAGTTGCCTGTGACCTGCTGTTTAGTTTGAAAGAGAGTGAAGAAAGAGAAATATTGGCCAAGGATTTTATTACAGCTGTGAAGGGTATTTATTCTCTTCCTTTGGATTTGCCAGGGACTACTTTTAGCAAGGCCTTAAAAGCCCGTTCTCGCATATGCAAGCAGTTATCCTCGCTTCTGAAAGCTAGGAAGGAGGAGTTAGAGAAAGGCCAGGTCTCACCTTTCCAAGACTTATTGTCATGCATGATCACAACAAAGGATGAAAATGGAAAGATGTTCACAGAAGAAGAGATCATAGATAACATGATTGTGGTTATGGTGGCCGGCCATGACACCACCACCGTTCTTCTCACACATCTGATAAGAATGTTGGCACGACACCCACATATCTACCAAAACATTCTTCAAGGTACATTTTCTTTCTCCACTCTGTATCACTTTCTTATCATAATCTCTTGGAAAGTGTTGAAATTTTTCTTCCTCCAATCTATTTCAATTTCTGTCATATTCTCTTAGAAAGTGTGTGCAATCAAAAGTGTGTTCAATCATCTTATTTTTTGTTGTTTTCTTTGGGTTGTCAACTTTATATGGGCAGAACATACAGAGATCTTAGCAGGAAAACCAGCTAATGAGCCTTTGAGATGGGAAGACATTCAAAAAATGAAGTATACATGGAAGGTGGCTCAAGAAACACTACGTTTAGTACCTCCTGTTTTTGGCTCTTTTAGAAAGGTAACTAAGGATGTAGAATATGGAGGTTATACAATTCCAAAAGGATGGCAAGTAAGTTTTCTTTCTCTTTTTTCTTTTTTCCATTTACCTATATTTATATATATAAGATTTACTTAACAATTATCTAAGTTTACTCGTGTGCTGTTTACTAGCTATCTTTTTGCTGTTCCTTGTCTATTTTGTGCCTGGCTTGGGTGTTTAGCCAGCCAGTGCTTTTTGGTTGTGTTTTTGTTTAGACTCTTTTCTGTTATGTTGCTTTGTTTTGCTATGTAAGGGGTTAGGACCCTTTTCTCAGCTTATAATATCAAAAACAATTTTATGATTTTAAGTTACATATTTATATTTACAAGATTTATGTAACAACTATATAAGTTAGTAATTTTATAAAACCAAGAAAAGTTATGAGTTGTCAAATCAATAATAAACCATTTTTCTAGTGATAAAAAGTGGTAGGGGTTAATGTTACAATTCAAAGTAATAATTCTGAATTTCAAAAATATGCAAATATATGCAATTGATAGACCCCAATTAATTTTAAAATGTGGCTTATTTATTAAATTCTTTTGTTTAACAAATCTTTTTGGTTATATATTTAAATATATGATTAGTTTTAAGATGTTATTTGTGTATTAAAGTTCTTTTCTTAACAGTTCTTTTGGAACACAAGCACACATTGGAGTGAAAAGACTTTCAATGAGCCATATAAGTTTGATCCATCACGCTTTGATAATCCACTTCGACCCTATAGTTTTACAGCATTTGGAGGAGGACCTTATGTTTGCCCAGGATATGAATTTTCAAAGATGGAGACCATCATATTTTTACACCATTTAATTTTCAAATATAAGTGGTCTCTCATTGTTCCAGATGAGAAAATAATTGGTGAGCCTACACCAATTCCAAGTATGGGATTGCCAATTAAGCTTCAAGCTAAGGACAAGTAATTAGATATATTATTGATATCTTTATAACTGATAATAAGTATAATAATTTAGTGATCTCATGAGGTATTTGTAAGCCACTATTTTTCCTTTAAAATATTTTAATATAGTTTTTTCATGTTATTCTTAGTCAATATTTCTCTACAAATCATTCTCTATAAAAATCATTTTCTATAATTTTTTCACAATTTTTTTGCAAGAATGTCTTGTTGTAATTTTATCATATTTTTGTGGAAGGGAGAATCTTTTTTAATTGAAATTTCACGACCACTATTCCTTTATATATAATTCCCTACTTTAATTTTATTATGGTAATAATGAGAGTTCTTCTGGATTCAACTGTATATGTTTTTGCTTTAACGTTTCGCAACATACTCAATGATCCATCATCAGGAAGAGGAGAGTTCTAGATTATATTTAAATGGAAGAGTAAATATTTTAGATTTAAATTTTTACAAATCATTTGTATGAACATTATTTATATACTAAATTATGTGTACATGATAATTCTATTGTTAATAAAGAGGTATATATTTTGAGTAATTAAAGAGGACAAATGTTTCCTCCAACAATAAAGAAATTAATATTATAATTAATTAAATCTAACAAGTTCATATAATATACATCTTAAAACATTTTGATATATTTTTATTTAATTTCTAAACTTCTCTAAATAAAATTTACTTATATAACTTATATATATGTGTGAGAGAGAGATTTTAAAGTACTATTTTTGTACATCAACTATATGATTATGTTTTAGTTAAATAACAAAAATACAATATTAATGATTTCATTAAAAAATAGGTAAAAATTTAATATTAAAGGTTGTCTAAAAATGTGATAATGTAAAATGTTAATGTAGAATAGAATTTGTGAATCTTTGTATATATTGTCTACTCTATCTTTAATTATTATAACATCAAAATAAATAATTTAAATGCACTCACAATTAATGTAAGAGAGCATTTATATGGATAGTGTGTCTTCCATTCAATTCAATACAATCACAAAGTAGAAATAACCCTAAGTAAACCTAACATCAAACAAGTCATCATTTAAATAATAATTAATGTAGAATGTTCATGTTTAAGGTTTAAGAGATTTTATTATTGGACAAAATAATGTGATTCACAATTATTCTAATTGCAATCCCATATGCACTAGAAGGAGAAATAAAGAAGTGGGAAAGATATAGATAACAAAGACAATGATAGGAAAAGAAAGGATAAAGGAGAATAAGTAAGAGACAAAGGAAAGGGAAAAATAAAAATCCAAAGAAAAGTGAGATAAGGTAGGCACATATAAGAGGATAATGGTTGACAAAGTGTCCTACCATTCATATATGTGAAAGATGACAATGTGTAGATATAAAATGATGCGCTGTACTTCTAGTGACAAGGGATAAAAGAGGGAATGATTATGGAGAGGATGGGAATAAAAGAGGGTGGATGAATCATGAAAAAAGAATATC
Organism: Cunninghamia lanceolata; assembly: GCA_027924645.1. NCBI lineage: Eukaryota > Viridiplantae > Streptophyta > Pinopsida > Cupressales > Cupressaceae > Cunninghamia > Cunninghamia lanceolata. The sequence continues at coordinate 919,126 of BSBN01001513.1, read as the reverse complement.
CAAGGCTAACTTCATAGAGATAGGGTTTAAGGGAAATAGGTTTAATAATACCATTTTCATGGGAGTTGAGGCCTTTTCCTTTATGTCTAAATTTTGATAAAATCATAAACCCTTTGACATACAATATTTCAATTTTAAAAGAAGAAAATGAGATATCACTAGGTCTAGGGGTAACAGAATGAATGTCATTATTGGCAATGTTCTTATTTGATGAAGGGGAAGTTTGGGGGTTTTTATAGTATGATTGGTTGAATGAGTGTTTTTAGTGGAAACTCTGGAAGAGTGGTTGGTTAGCATTGGAATGTAAAAATTGGTAGAATCTAATTTATATTCACTGAAGCCAAAGGAATTGATCTTTAAAGACAAGTAAGTTTTTGAAAGAGGGTTTAATAGTGTGGGAAGTGGTATTCTAAGCTAGAGGAGAAGAATGAGTATAATCATGATGTGGTATACCGAGAGCATGTGAGTCCATATGTAAGGTGGAAGTATACAGAGGAGACTTGCCTTTATCATAAGAATGAAGGGTGAAATCTAGAGAGTCATAATCATCCCAAAGAAAGGGGTTATAAGGTTGAGAAGGAGAAGAGGGGGTGTGGTAGAGGTAGAAGGTATGTCACTCAAGGATGGAGGAAGAATTTCAATGTATTTTAGGAAAGAGGTGGAAGCCTTTGTAAAAGACTTAGGGGATAGTTTTGGTGAGGTTTACATGGTAAATATTTGAGAAATGGGTGAAGTACGTGCAATCATATTCATGAGAGCCTAGAATGAAAGAGTTTAACAATGTTGAATAGGAGCTTCATCAACATTGATGGTATATATTTTATCATTATGTATAAATTTCAATCACCAATGGAGGATAGAGCGGACAACATGCATTTGATGGATCCATGGACAACCAAGAAGGATATTATAAGTAAGTTTATCAAGCATGGCATAAAATGATATATTGAGAGTGATAGGACCTATTGTGAGGATATTATAAGTAAGTTTATCAAGCATGGCATAAAATGTTATATTGAGAGTGATAGGACCTATTGTGATAGACAAGGTAATGGCTCCTAAAGATTCACAACTAAGATTATCACAACCACATATGGAAACCTCAAGTTTGTCTAGGTTGGAGTAATCAACATAAATACAATCAAGGATATTTACACTACAAATATTCAACCATGTTCCATTGTCAATAATAACCCTATTAACACCAGTTTTATTATATCTTGAAACTATGATTAATGGAAGGTCTTCTTGAATAATTGATGGTGGTGGGAGTTCATCTAAAGAGAAATAAATATCTTGCATAGATTCAACCATGGAGGAGAGTTGATTAGGTGGGATAAGGTTTGACAAAGATCTTTTGTAAGGCTTCTTGCAAGATGTCTCTATGGCTAGAATTTTTTTTGAGGATATCACATAAGGATATCTTAGATTATGTAGACTATAATTGTCAACAAGATAGTATTATTTAAAGTTCTTATCAAGAAGATGAGGTGGAGGTGGAAGGTTAATAGTAGTAGAAGGAATCAATGTTGGGTTCACATAAATGTGTTTATCTTATTTCCTTGAGTATTGTAGGTATGACTAATAGTATGATAAAATGTTGTAAGGGGAGGTCCACATACTATGATTGGTGTGGGAGAGAATAAACCTTAAGAATAAGGTGGGGGTGGGGCTAACATTTGAATTGACTTAGGAAGAAACATTATGACTAGGGATGAAAGTGGGGCTTAATTTATATAAATTAGGATACAACCCATCAAGTTGCTTCAAAGCATGTGTGGTAATGTGTGTGATTACAAGAAGAAATAAGAAGATTCACACTAAGGGAAGGGGAAAATGAATGGGAAATGGGTAGAGAATGTATCAAAAACATATTTAGAAACTTGTATAAAGGAGAAGGAAGCAATGCATATGAATGAGATTGACTAATTATGCCACCATTATGAAGAAGAAGACACAACTTCATCACTATATTTGTTCATATAAACCATAGAATATTGCTTATTAATTTTAGGATTATTTATGTTTGACATTATCATAGATGGAGAAAGAGATTTAGAAGACATCCCATTCATAGAATAATCATCATTAGGAGAAACATTTGAATCTTTATTATTACATGCTTCTAATGTATTTGTTGGCAAGAGACACTATGTGGCTTCATAAGTGTTGTCATTGATGGCAAAAAAGTCTATTCTATACATCCGCAGTACATAATATGTCTATACCAGAAGTCAGAGTGAAGATTGTTTTGGTCCAGTGGACAAGAATAGAGTATGCAACGTGGTCCGACAATCAGGTTCAGATCTCTTAGATGGTGTAACTCAGTAAGCTGCGGACTTGGACAAGTCAAGAAGGGCATCATGACTATTGTATTCTAGAGATTTAAGCTCCATGATAAAGCATGAAAAAGATATGAGCTTTTGAGTGATGGGTTCCAGTCAGATAGAGCAGACAAAGGAAGAACTGACCAACAGAGTACCCGACTTCAATCCAGATGTATGAAAGGTGTTGATCAAGCAATTTGTGACATTATACATTATTAGCTGACATGATTAATGACTTCTATGCCTAAGTTTTTGAAGCGCATCATCAACCAAGCAAGGATTCAACTGACAGAACAGAAACTTGCAAATATCTCAAGTGTTCTTGTTGCCGACTATGAAGTTGTTGGAAATCCTTGATGTGGATATATATACTCGATGAATTCAAGCTTGTAATACATAAGTGTATGGAGAAGTAGAAGAATATACAGGAAGAAGTGTGAAAACAAAGATCTAAATTTGGAATATGACTAAAGAGTGATATTAAGCAGAGAAAGAATGAAATGTGCCAGATCAGTATACAGTGCCTAATCAGAACTGAATTCTTGCATGTATGGATGTTGTTCATCAGTTCAAACACTTGGTATCATCTGTAAGCATTTGTAGATAGTCAGTCTCTTGTAGGCAGTGGACCTCTTGTGAGCAGTGTGCTCAGGCAGTGAGCCCTAATTGGCAAGTGCCATTTTGTACTCTTCTATTCTTTTAACAGAGAATACAATCTTGGGTTAGTCACCCCGTGGTTTTTCCCTTAACAAGGTTTCCACGTAAAATCTTTGTGTTGTATGTGTTAATTTCACTTATGTTCTTATAATTGCTTATGCTTTCATGTTTTGATAACCATTGAATATTGAGATAAGAAAAGAAAGTAGAATTTAAGGATAACTGATTCACCCCCCCTCTTAGTTATCTACCTTGTTTCCAACAATTGGTATTAGAGCTAAGTTCCTCTGAACAAGCCTAACAGCTTGAGGAAGATCTGGGAATCTCAATGGATGCATATGGTATGAAAGAACAACTTCAATCTACCCTAGATGATCTTGAACAATCCCACTCTGAGGTCAATAGTTTGAGAGAAAGACTTAAGGAAGCTGATGATTTCATCAATGAGCTGAAAGAAAAACTCAGTATTTCTATGAAAAAGAGAAAGGAACTACTTCAAAAATTAGCAAATCAGAATGAAGCCAATAATGTTGATGAGGATCTGAATGAGAAAACTAAGCTATGTGAGAAGCTGTCAAAAGAAGTCATTATGATAAGACATGAAATGGAATCAAGGGTTATAAAATTTATCCAAGAAATTAAAGAGAAGAGAAAGACTGAAGATAACCTAAAACAATCCCTCAAGGAGAAAATAGAGGACTGCCACAAAATGGACAGAATAATCAGGCATCTTGAATTTGATCTTGAAGAAGCCAAAGACAATGAAGAACAACTTGAGAAATAGATAGACACTCTTAAACAAGATCTTCAATCTGCAAATGAATACAAAGAAAAAATAAAGATAAGCTCAGCCCAACTTGAAGTTCTTCTTGCAATTCAAAAGAGGGTTGATGATAAGCGTGGCTTGGGGTATGAGAAAGGTGAAAGCTCTGGATCTAGTCAAAGAAATAGGCCTAGAAGACCTCCGGTAAGGCAACCAAATGCCCAACAATATCCATCTTTCAATGGAAATTACTTCAGTTGCAACAAATTTGGTCATAAAGCAAATCAGTGCAAGAACATAATGAATTAGAACAATTCATCCTTCCCCGGTCAATGTTTTAGTTGCAAAAGGTATGGTCACAAATCTCATGAATGCAGAAATATGCAAATGATCAATTCTTTCAATGGTAGATGCTTTACATGCAATAGAATGGGGCATATGGCTAATCAATGCAGATTAAAAGGATATCAACCAAATAAAGCAAGAAATGTTGTGTGTTACAAATGCAATAAATCTGGTCATATAGCTAGATTCTGCAGAAGCAGAAATCATGATGAAAGGGGTCTGGTAAAACATGATCAGAAACAAGATAAAGGCAAAGGTAAAGTAAATGTGGATGAAGTTCAAAGGGAGATGAGCAAGATTTGGGTAAAGAAGAGTACAATGAATATTGGAGATGGATCCACACTAGAATCCAGTGCTAATAATCCTTCTGGAAACTGAAAAGTGAGCTCTAGCTCAGGGGGAGCTACAGAGAAAATATTTTTCCCCCAGCTAGCTGGTAAGTGCCTGAATTCGGCACATTGAGTAAACATCTGATGTTGCGGATTAAAGGGTTCCTATAAAATTCCCTAAAGGACCTTCAGTTAGAATGTGAGAGGTTCACATGAGGTTTCACAAGGTTTATGACCACTTGAGCAGATCCAGTTCCAGCAACCATCCAGTATTAACAGAGCAATACAAATTGATCTGGTATGATCTAAAAATACAATACTCTGATCTACGGATCCAAAAGAAAGTCTTTAAGGTACCTGGGTATTATCAACACACTAAGGTACTAGTTTGAAGATCTGCAAGATGATTCATGAAAAGCTTACTTAGGAAGCAGGGTAACCGAATGACTTAAAAGTTTGTGCATTTATTACAAAAGGGAATTAGGTTTTGTGCAAGGATAAAAAGGTTTTTTCACTCATTATTTACACACTTGCACTCACGAAGAAGAAAGAAGAGCTCTGAGAAGAGATTCTATAGGTTAACTCAAGTTTAAGCTGAAGACTGAATTCAAACAGGAAATCGCTCTGACATCTACTTAAAACCCTAAGGTGTGAAAAGGTATTTCCCTTCTGCAAATTCTCTCTGATTTTCTTTACTAGAATGGATACTCTGATGGTTGTTAATATCTCTGAAAGGCTGAGACCAAAATTCAAAAAACACCCTTACAAGTCACTAGAAGTTGATCCCTTGGGAGCATTTTCCAGTGTTCCACACGGTGTCTTGCATGTAGAAGATATTAGGGTTTATATCCATGCAAACATCAAAGATTTTGGAGACTCAAAATTGTCTGACATCTATCACAAATAGTTAATAGATGAGAATTTTGAACTCAGACCTGAATTCAAGACGCTAAGAGACAAACACTTCAAACATTGCATACATTTTCCGTCTTTTGCAAAAGATGATTGGGTCCGGTATGTTCTAAGTAGGATGCATGATAATTTTATGTGGCTAATGAGGCCATTCAAGATAACCAAAGATGCCATCAAGGCTGTGACTGGATTGCATTCAACTGGTGGGTTACCCACACTTAAATCTATAAAGAACCAAATTGTAACTGAAGCCACTGGATCAAAATTTGACAAAAGAGTAATGACTATAGATGACATCATAGATCTAGATGTCAAGTTTACTTCAATGATAATCGGCTACAAAATCTACCACTCAAGTAGGGAAAATTCCATGTCTGGTACAACAATCTATGCTGCATATCAGATGCTAAAGGAAGATGCAGATTATGATCTATGTGAACTTCTTCTGAGTCAACTGATGCAAAACTTGCAGAAGATCAAGAAAGACAAGAAAAACTCTTTCAAGTATGACAGTCTAATATTGTGTCTATTTTTCTACTATATGAATGAACTACCTGGATCAAAGGGTTGGGTCTGGCAAAATGATAAACTAGTTGCAATTCAAATCAGAGATTACATGTATGGACTTGGAGATGCTCAAGCCCAAAACTTATCTCTCTGGGGTTACTTCAAGAATTTCCAAAGCATAATGCATGCCAGAGAGAGAATACCACAATTAATAGTTGAGAAATACAAAGACACGGTCTGCTTCATGGTTGACACTGATCAATGCCTAATGGAGCCAGTTAAGCCAAGAACTTTGTGGATAATTCCCATGGGATATGAGGTCGATGAAAACATTTTGGAGGTACATGTTCAACACTTGCTGAGCCAACCTAAAGACACTGAAGTAGAAAGGTTTGGCACCTTTAAAGAGCTAAGCATAAAAATACATGTTGAATTAAGGCAGCCTAAGATAAAGAGAAAAGTAAGAAAGGAAGTTGAATAATTTGCCAAAAGACTTGGCATATCAAAGGAGGTAGTACATGCAAATAGAGAGAAAATTGAGAAGGTAGAGAAGGAGAGACAAGAAGCAAAGAAAGAAAGAAAGCATTCCAGTGCAAGTCTCCTCCCAGACTAGATCTTCCAAGAGTTCTGCTCTTGCCACCCCTAAATGCTCAAAGACTACCAAACCGGAAGTCAAGCCATCCGGGAAAGGAGAAAAGAGAATGAAGACCAAAGCCACAAGGACATATATGAGCCAAAAGGATGATGAAGAGACAGAATTAGATGAGGAAATCAGGAAAATGAAGAAGAAAAGAATGTCCGGGAAGTCGTCTGATAGCAGAAATAAGGAAGAGAAAAAAGAGGAATTTGTTGAAAAACCCACTCTATCAATTGAAGACATCATCAAAGCCATCACTGTAGACGGAAACCTGTAGCCGGTGGTAGAATTTTATGATGAATACAATGATGCAGATAAGATAATTCTTGAAGAGGCAACTGTCAGGTATTTGAACATCTACAACAAAGCCTTCATTGAAATAATTTCACTAATTCCTAAAAGCCTAGAAGAAGTACTAGAGCTGAGAAAAGAGAATGCCAAGGCAAAAGACTTGGAGATCTGGGAGCAGATAGTGATACAACTATGTCCTTCTATCACTCTAAAGCAAATGAACATGGTTTTTAAGGACAGTAAAGATGAGTTCTGGAGCAAGGCAAGAATGAATAAGCTCATGCTTGGAGAAACCGATCAAATAGTAAATGAAACAAAATAAATTCTCTAGAATGCCTTGAAGAGATTTAATCTTCCCATTGTAGAGGAAATAGAGGAAGGGCCTTCTACCATGGATGTTGAAGGATTAAAGGTAATCAATGAAGAATTCTTTGACAAGGATGTCAAAGGATTAAAGAAAATAGATGAAGAGAAATCTAAGGACTTAGACTCCTCTGTTCTAGAATAGGAAGTTCACAAAGCTGTAAACTCTAGTAATGACACTCCTCCAGATCCCACAGTTAAAAGGGGAAGAAAGAAGAGAAGAGAAGGAGAATCAAGAGGAAGAGGATAAGGTAAAAGAAGAAGAACAAGCAGAAAAGGTTGGTGATGACTTAACCAAACGAGTCAGTCCTGATATCTCTAAAGGAAAGAAGTCTGAATCACTAGCAAGAGACACTGCAGAGATAGTACAGAATTTCTTGGACAAAGAAATGATGGAGCTGGATGAACCTGAGTTGATTCAAGGGCCACTGAATTTGGACTCTCTCTCTCCAGTTCAGATAATGAAAATAGCATCTTTTTCTCAGGCCAAAGCAAAAGAGAAACTTCTAAAATCACACATGGAGGACAGTGAACTGTTGAATATTGCATCCGATGTACTAGAGAAGATCATGCCTACATATCAAAAGGATGCATCTGCCTCTCAATCTGGTAACTTGAAAAACTTGGTTAATTATGTAAATTCTCACTTTGAATCTCTAGAAAAATTGGCAGAAACTAAGGTCCGGAAAGAGTTCTGTGAAAAAAGGTTCAGTGAGGTACAAGGACTAATTAAAAATGACAGAAGAACCTTAGGCATTAGAATAAAGAGCATTGAAAACGCTCTTAAGGATGGAGGAGATATATATAAATTTTGTTTATCTTGGCCTAAAGTTTCAGAGGACATTGAAAAGAAGATGAAAGAATAAGAAGAAAAGTTGTTAAGCCTATCTCAGAATTTTGATCCTCTTACCATCTCTTTGGTAAATCAAGAATGTCAAGTAGTTGTTATTATAAATGAGCCAAAAAAATTGGTTAAGGAGAAGAGGAATCTGATGGATAGAATGGGTGAACTTAGGGGAATAATCCTCCCTAAGTTAGAGGTATTGCATGATGCTCTAATAGATGCTCAAAGTACAACCTGGACCAGCAATCCAATAGATTTGAAGAGGGTAGAAGCATATGCATTTTTGTTAAGTGGATACATCTCCATTTTGGATAGAATGAAGAGGATTTGGGCCACAGAGATTGTATAGTTGTAGACAACCTTTACGAATATACTTAAGTATATGTAAGTATAACATATGATTTGTATATACATATGCAGCCATGCATATAATAGTTTTTGCACAACTTTGTATATGGATTCCACCCTTTGCCATTGATGTCAAATTAGGAGTAAAGAGTAGTGAAAAATGAGGAATTCAGCAAAGGGGGAGCATAAAAAAAATAGTATAAAGAAATAGAGCACAAGCAAAGGGGGAGTTACTACGTCACTTAGCCATTTTTCACTAAGTGTTGTCATCAATGCCAAAGGGGGAGATTGTTGGCAAGAGACATTGTGTGGCTTCATAAGTGTTGTTATTGATGGCAACAAAGTCTATTCTACACATCCATAGTACATAATATGTCTATACCAGAAGTCAGAGTGAAGATTGTTTTGGTCTGGTGGACAAGAACAGAGTATGCAACATGGTCTGACAATCAGGTCTGGATATCTCAGATGGTGTAACTTAGTAAGCTGCGAACTGGACAAGTCAAGAAGGGTACCATGACTATTGTATTCTAGAGATTTAACCTTTGTGATAAAGCATGAAAAAGATATGAGCTTCTAAGTGATGGGTTCTAGTCAGATAGAGCAGACAGAGGAAGAACTGATCGACAGAGTACTAGACTTTAATCCAGATGTATGAAAGGTGTTGATCAAGTAATTTGTGACATTATACATTATTGGCTGGCATGGTTAATGACTTCTATGTCTAAGTTTTTGATGTGCATCATCAACCAAGCAAGGATTCAGCCAACATAATAGAAACTTCCAAATATCTCAAGTGTTCTTGTTGCCGACTATGAAGTTGTTGGAAATCCTTGATGCGGATATATATACTTGATGGATTCAAGCTTGTAATACATAAGTGTATGGAGAAGTAGAAGAATATATAGGAAAAAGTGCGAAAACAAAGATCTGAATTTGGAATATGACTAAAGAGTGATATTAAGCAGAGAAATAATGAAATGTGCCAGATCAGTATATAGTGCCTAACCGGAACTGAATTCTTGCATGTATAGATGTTGTTCATCAGTTCAAACACTTGGTATCATCTATAAGCATTTGTATACAGTGAGTCTCTTGTTGGTAGTGGGCCTCTTGTGAGCAGTGTGCTTGGGCAGTGAGCCCTAATTGGCAAGTGCCATTTTGTACTCTTCTATTCTTTTAACAAAGAATACAATCTTGGGTTAGTCACCCTGTGGTTTTTTCCTTAACAGGGTTTCCATGTAAAATCCTTGTGTTGTGTGTGTTAATTTCACTTTTGTTCTATAATTTCTTATGCTTTCATGTTTTGATATACCATTGAATATTGAGATAAGAAAAGAAAATAAAATTTAAGGATAACTGATTCACCCCCCCTCTCAGTTATCTATCTTGTTTCCAATAGTATTATCTATGACAACAAATTGTTTTCCTTGCATTCATTGCAAACCTCATGTTCAATGTGTGGTAGAGGAGAGGGTAGAAGAGGGGTATGATCATTCTTATGAGGGGAATTAGGAGGTAAGGAGTGGTATAAGGAATGAGGTTAGGGTTCATGTGGCTTAAGAAGAGTGGATAAGGGTACAACATTATGACTAAGAAGAGAGGGTGATAACTCATAAGAGAGAGAATATATGATAGAAAAAGGGATGACATAGTTATAGGTAGATAATGTACAAGACATCATAAGTAAAGGGATAAGCTAGTGTGTCAAATGGTGTGCAAAGTTTGGGAGGAAAAACATGGTAAAATCTGTAAGATGGTAGGTCACATAGTGTAGTGCATTCCATGAAGAAAAGAAGGAAATGTTTAATAAAGAAGAACATGAAGATGGATTGACGGGGTCATTTAGATCATCATTATCTTGGCAAGTCTTATGAGCAATATAAAAAATGTGATCCTCAATATAGGTAAAGGAATTACTAGATATGGGATCATCATGAGTGGTTAATAAGTCAGTAACAAGAGTAGGAAGAAATAGTGGATATAAGAGAGTAAGTGGAAAAAGGCACATATAAGAAAGAGAAGGTAGTATATAAGCAAAATGGTTAAAGAGAGGTAAGAAGTGAGAGTTGCTTAGGAAGAAATGAATAGAAAAGATGAGGATTAAAATGTTTTCTACAAATGGGGAAAAGGAAAGAGGTATAGGTCATGCTATAGAATAAGATAAAGCATATTTGAACAATCTAAACATAAATGATGACAAGATTAATAAAGGAAAAGATATCCAATGTCAATCTAGACATAAATTAGAAGTGGAAATGTAATTTAAAAAAGTTCACCAAAATGTAACATAGAAGAGATGCATATTTTCTTAGTTTTTATGTGTTGTTAATTGTGTTGAACACAATGGGGTACTGAGAGCAGGGGTGAATCAGCACACTTAAAAACTTTACTTAAACATTCTCTAATGAAACTAAATAACTTTGAAAACATAAAGGAAAACATGCAATTAAAGATTCAACACATGACACTAAAGATTTTATGTGGAAAACCACGGTGAGAATTAGCTCACAATATATTATGCTCGCTACAAAAGTATTACAACTTTGTTTTAGGACTTCAACCCAAGGAAGCAACTACTCCCTGATTACAAATTTGATTTATGGCTACTACCGAAGGAAGCTACCACTCCCTGAAAGCTTAGCTCACTACTTATTGAATTTACACAATTGACAATGTAGATAAAAGGATTGGTGTGAAGATTGAACATATGTTTTATGTTGATGGTGCAGTCTACTATTCTTGCTCAATACTTGTCTTCAAACTGATTTTGTGCATTTCATATCTTTAACCTGTTATGTTGCATTCACATTTGCCTTACTTGCATTTCAAATGAGTTATGTCTTCTATATATATATCCTCCGCAAGATCTTGAAACTTTGATTAGGTTGACATCCAGATCAATATTGAATGTAACATGTAGCTAGTCATTGGTCGGCCTCAATACATACAAAGTGATACCAAACTTGTTGCAGACCTTAGGGCATTATGAAAAACATTAGGACACATTTTTCCATACCTTACTGTAAACTTGGAGAGATTGGTCAAGAGCCTCCGCATACATCAGGTATTTAACCAGTGGGTTCAAACTGCTTAACACTGTCAACTGTTCATCTTCCATCAGTCGAGGAGAACCCAAAAGCTCAATGCAGACCAAGAATTCAATCATACATGAGCTCTATAGTATCCATACATCTCACTAAAGAAGTATCATATCAAATTGTGCATCCGCAAGACAAGAGATGTATCAGTTAGTAGAGAACAAAGTCTTATGGACCATATATAATGCTTCACAATCCAAGATATAATGTTGTGGTAAATACATTGATTAAAAAAGGAAACATACATACATCAAGTGCATAAGATAAATTAACTAATCATGTTTAAGAGAAGTGTTCAAATGTGTCCCACACAAGCCGTGGGTGTAACTAAACTGAGCAATGCAAACATATGCAAGCTATACATCTGATGATAAAAGAAATAAGGAAGAACACATGATAAAACTAAACATACATCATTGCCTGAGCAAGGAGGTTGTTGAGCTAGTTGAATGTTGATCTTTAGTCCTCATCTTCAGCTCCAATTGTACATCAATTATTCCTGCAAAAAATTAGGGAAAGTCATGTAAGAGCTCCGAATATTTAATGTTATCATATGCTTTTATCAGCAGACATATCAACTTCTCACATCATGCATTTCATATGAAAAATCAAATCAGACATGTGCCATAAATTAGAATATCATAAAGAGGATCAATCAATACCATCAGGTATGTTTTTTATGCTAACTTGTTTGTTCACTGTGCAGGTATAGGAAAAGTAATGTTGCTGATTTGAAGACATTTAAAGCATGTGGAGAAAATGTGGCTCCCATAAGGGTGGAGCCCAACATGCTTGAAGTAATACCATTACATGTTATGTTATATCTAATAGCTCATCAATGATTAAATTCCAAAATGACATGCAAGAAACACAAGGTACTGTTCCACTTTCTTATCATTAATGAAGTGTGATTTTTCATAACAATCCTATGCCATCAATAGATACACAAGGTACAATCATAAATGATGACAATGAATAGACATACCATAGAGTAAAGTAATCAGGTCTAAAAGACCAAGATACATCCTATGAAGCTGTCACCATGAAGTACAGGAAGAATAATGACCGAAGGTATCTCAATGTTTAGGAGCCAAGGTACGCTGTGAGGCAACAAATACAGTAACAAGTGCCACGACAGAGATCAAGACTAGTGGGATAGCTTGCCAAGATGGAACAACCTTGTATCATATTAAGGACAGTCATATTGCAATGAACAAAAAAATGCATGGTTAAGAATGGATAGATACAAATAGGACAGTCACACATGAGGCAACAATCATAATCTATCCAGGTAAAGGAGCATCAATCAACTTTGGACATCATCCACTTCAACAGTTGAGAGCCTAGTCTAGGCCAATGAAATTAGGACAAATATTTGCCACTCTTTGTTTTGAATAAACATAAAGCTACTCCTCACCCTTGAGGTGGATGATATCCAAACATAATGATGTTTTGAATTCCAAAAAATTTCCTTATGATGACTGTGCAAGATATAATCAAAATGCCATGAAAGATTAATTGTTAAAGAAATACAGTGTAGACAAATGCAATTATAATGCCATGTCTCAAAGTGCAGCTACAGTGTAAAGACATGCCTCAGGAGTTTAATATATTCAAACATATGATGTTACAGTTGAAGGACAGAATCAGATATATGCATCATTGACTCTGACAGTTATGAGTGAATGTGATACATCATGTAAAAGATCAAATGAATGCTATAGGTTTAGATTATATCAAGCACAGGTGTATCATTATCCATGAGAAATGATAAGAGCATCTTACAAGTGCTTGGGTTGTGCAAGAGAAGATAAATATCAAATCCAAATGACAAGACTGTATAAGGAGCAGTATAATAACATATGCCATCAAGAAAGGAAATCATCATGATAGCCAAGAGCTACAGGTAACAAGTGGGATAGTAACACAATGAAAGAGAAATCAATATGGAGTAGTCACACTGTGTAAAGGAGTTCATGTAGAAAGACTGTCATAAGTATATCTACTTTAATGTAACAGAGAACAGTCATACTAGATGCAGCAATCATGATGGAGAAGTCCTCATAAGCAATTTAACTATCAAGATAGAGAATAGATGCCATGACTATTATAATGGATTTTTCATACAGAAGAAAATGCAAAACCTTATCAAGATCTCAGAAACCCTAACATCATTTTTATGTTTGTAGCAAAAGAAGGTGATACAGTATGTTTTTTGCCAAGGTCGTGACAGGAAAAATAATTTTTGTGCTTGAAATGAAAAACCCTTGTTTCAAAATTAAAACCCTCATTTCATTTAGTTCATACAGTAAAAATTTGAAGTTACAGGGGGGTCTTTATGCCATGGCCATGATAGAGAGGAGGCTCTATCAATAATACCCATCTAAAAATGAGTAAACCCTAACACCTTTTTGCAATTACAGAAAGAGGAAATGATACAATGTGTCTAAATGCATGGTTGTAGCTATGAAGAGGTTCATGTGCACATTAGAATTGAAACCCTCGCTTCATAGTCAAAAACCCTCAAGAGTTTTTCATCAGAAGACAAGGAAAATGCTACAGAATGTATTCATTGGCATGACCATTGCAAAAGAAGAAACGTTTTCTTTAAAAATCAGATACCCATATCAGTTTTTTCAAAGAAACCTCATTTTCCAGGTTGCTATATAAAAGAATACACAATCAAAGAAATGAAGAGAGCTTACCTTTTGTTATAGAGGAGATGGAGATGCATAGTCACAACCTCTTTTGAGGTTTTTTGTCAATTTTTGTCACATTTACATAATCAAAACACAGAGAAAACAAAAAGAATGGTGTCAAATATTGTTGTAGAGTAAGAAGTGGATATGGCCACGGCCATTTATGAGAAAAGAGCTACAAAAATGGTGAAAAAACTTAGTAAAAACTCAAAATACCATACTCACCAGTCTCTACCACTTCTTTTAACCCAGAAGATGCAAAGAAATCGAGCACAGAGAGCCAAGAAATCATGGAGAGCCCGAGAGAACCATCAAACCCTAGCGGCATGGAGGAGTTGCAGAGTGGTAGCTGAGGAGAGGATGCAAAGTGAAAATGAGTTAAACTTTAGGGTTTACTCATTGTTTTGTCCATCGAAGCTTCTTTTTTCCTTTCATTTTTTTTAACTTAGCAAACTAAAATCATTGTTTTATCCAAAATGCATCGGGGTCAAGACTTGAGGGATATGATCCCTAGTAATCATCACTTAAAAGGGCCGACATGCATGTTTTTTTTGCATATTTTTCTAAGTCAAAAGGTATCAATATCATTGGAGGGTAAGGCTTATGCCTTAAAACAATTTCAAACAATCTATATTACCTTGTAGTCGACTACACATAGTCGAAGATACCCAAGCCTTGCATAGTCAAAGATGACCTTCATAATACATTCATCATGCAGGATGACCGAATATGGTCAAAATATTTCATGCCTTGTAAACTTTTACATCAAAGGTAAAAGGTATTTTGAAGAGTCAAAGGTAAGAAGTCACATGAAGACAAGAAGATCTTTGCATGATGAAGATTCTTGGGTGAGAAGAAGATATATTTGCATGAGAATGCAAATAAGACAAATAATGCAAGGTGGCATAAAGATTTGTTTAAAGTTTGATTTATTTTGCATGGAGGATATATGGCAGTGAGGTCAATTTTATATTGTAAATGGAGTAATATGGCAGAGAGGGTTATTGTTTTCTCCCTAGTGCAAATGGAGTTATAAGGATATATTTTTGCCTTTAATGCATATGGCATGTAGCTAGGTGATTTTTTCTCACAAAGAGATATAAGGGAGTTTTACTTTCTCCTAAGTCCTAATTTTGTCTCAAATCATGCAAATTAGGCAATTGTATTTGCAGAGATAAGGAGTTTTATTTTTCTCATCATGCATGATTTTACAAAATAAACCAATGTAAATAAATAGTAAAGTAATATCCTTCAAATTACTTTATAATTTTTCACAAATTGTAAAATCAGAAATAGTTCAAGTTGTAACTAATAATAGAGTAATTATCCTCTAAATACTTTATTATTTATTCACATCAATTTTACAAAAGCAAAATCATGCAAATTGATGAGTTGAGTTAATTGAGGCTATTTGGGGCCTTTTTGCATAATTTGAGGAGCGATTTGAGGGGTTTTGGTCAACATCTTGGTCAAAAATGTGGAGGTCATCTTGGAGCTATTTTTACACATTTTGTGGTAGTTTGAGCCCTTATTTTTAGGGATTTCTTGGTTTGCTCATGGATCACTTTGGAGGACTTATTTTTAAAGGCAGTTAGCTGCAGTTTCATTTTTTCAAGCCTCTTGGAGAGAGAAAACTATATATTGTAAAGCAAAACTTGGTTTTTGCTAGTTCTTACCTCTTTGGCTCTTTACACTTTAGAAGAGAAGGAGTGATTTGCAACTCATTTTTACAGATTTTATAGAGATTACAGTAGATTACAGGTTCTTTTCTTTGTTTATATGCAAGCAGTTCCTTTATCTCCTTTCAAAATCAAGGTTTGCCATTCCATTTGTGCTGTTATATGAGTGATTGATGAAATTTTTACTGTGTTTTAAATCAGAAACCTTTAAAAGTTATTGTCTCATTTTATTTAGTAGTACTATATAGTGATAAGACCACAGGTCTTAAGTTCTACCAAAGAATTATTTTTCTCATTATGTTGTGAAAGACCTGTTTTCCTTCATAAAGAAAATCTTCCCAACCTTCTTAAGAATCACTTTTGTGATCTTTTTGCTAAAAAGTGGATTGTGTAGATCATTTTCAAGGATATATTGTAAGTCAATTTGCAAAGTTTTACCATTGATTCTAGGTGCATCACCAAATTTTACAGCTTTATTTTCTTATAGTTTCCTTCTTCCCCTTTTCCAAAACAAAAATCACAGTTTCAAATAGAATATTTTAAGGGAACCAGTCCACAATCTAGAGGTTCAAACTTGTTATAGGTCACCCACAGCCTGAGTTTGTCCCCATGTTTTGAAGGATTGTAGAGTGTCACAACTTTGCATAAGGGTGTAATCCTCATCAACAACACTTACAACTTTACTTGCAGCTATGACACTTTGATGCGGTACCGAAAAATAAGAATTATCTACATGTGGATCATATCTAATGTGCCTTGGACCATATACTACCTCTGCACAAGTTTTGATAATAGATTTATACATATTTCATCTTTTGAAGAACTTAACTTGTATATTCAGGCTCTAAAATACACTGTAATACCTATGTCACTTGAGTAATATCTTTGTGGACCACTAGAACACTTGAATCTTCATCATAGTATAAAACATACTAATCTTAATCATTCCTTAGAACCACATGACAAATAGATGTCTTCTGGAGGAATGCAAAGCATTCCATTATCTCCTCACTACTACTCTGCTTTGTCTGGGTGATGGCCAATGTACTATCCCTTGTAACTTTTCATGTTGAAGGAGTGAGACACTGAAACCTTGAATATAACATGTCAATACATGTTAGAGCCTATCATTAGAACCACATGGTAAAAACTCTCTTTGCAGAGAAGTGCGGACCAATTCAAGTTGACTCTGCCTTAGGATTTACACTGAGAATGCCTTAGACACTTTTCTGCTTCTTACCCTTGAGTTCAGTACTCCCATCTAATGAGATATGTATACATATATTTAGGAATCATGCGAGGATAGGAGTGTTTACCTCTGCATCATGTTCAAGCCCAAAATTGATCCATACTTAGACCATTTTCTCTTCTCCCAGACTGATTTGTCTTAACCATCCTGACTCTAAGTCTGTTTGAACATTTCCATCTGTTATGTTGACATCAATGACAACACATGTGCCCAACAATCTCCCCCTTTATCATTGATGGCAACATATACACCCTCTTAGACTCTCTCCCCCTTTGACATTAAGGACAAGGGGATTGATAACCTTTGTATCAATCCAAAAACTATATATACTCCCCCTTACAAAAAGATATTTAAGTTGTACTCCCCTTGAATTAGTTATTTAGTTACAAAATTGTACCCTTGAAAGACAAAATGATACTGCCAGTTTTACTCATTTTCTTTGAAAGACTGTGTATATTAAAAATTGTTCTAACAACTCATTTAGATGGGATAATGGCTTTATAAATTACCTTGAGTTGTTGAACAATTGTGGTCCAGATAACACATTCTAAGGCAAGCATTTGAGTCTAACACTCACATTGTATGCACATTTCCTCTGCTTCCTCTATATTATTTGGAGTCTTCATCTTTTGATCTATCTTTTCAGCCTCTCCTAATATGTTGAACATTGAGGAAATTCTCAAGTTCACTACCTCTCTTAGCTAACCAAATTATTTCTTTATGTTTTCTCTTTGGTCCTGTAATTGGGACAGTTGTGCATGTAGATTTTCAATTTGTGCCCTTGTTGCACCCATCTTATCTTTTGATAAAACAAAAGTTTCTGCCATCTTAGATAGTTGTGACTTGATGGAGTCAATTTGTGCCTTGATACTCTTTGTTGAAGTAGGCCATCTTAAGCAAAATAGATATAGGACAATAGCTTCATCTATGCAGATTTTGAATTTCTTCAAGTTTTCTTTAAGCTTATTATGTGTATTAACACATTTTTTAGTCATTTCAACCATTTTCTTACCATTTATTCTTCTTTTTGCCTCTTGTTCTTCTTTTTGCTTCAAATGGGAAGAGTAATCTTTGAAAGAGTCCATTAATAGCTTGAGCTTTTTCTTAGTAGGCAGAGAGGGGTCAATAGTTACCTTTGATAATCCTTCTTGAATGGATTTTACTACATCTTCCATTGCACTACTTTTCTTCAAGCTTTCTTTTAGGAACTCTTTCCTAGAAGTTGCATGCAATATGTCCCCAAGCTACGATTTGTGAAGAGGGGAGATACTTGTCAGATCTATCTGACCCTCGTTAGTTAGAACCTGCAGAAGTTGAGGAGTAATAACTAGTTGAAATTGTATTTGCAGACTCAATAAGTCTTGAAGAGAGTGTCTCCAATGCACCTTGGCCTAACTCTTCTAACTTCTCTTCTTCTTTGGCATTTTCTTTATCTTCTTCATTCTTTGTTCCTCAATGTCATTTTCTTTCTCTTTTTGACTCTTCTTAGGAGTAACTTCTCCTCTCATTTCAACCTTTCCTATGTTTTGCAGAGGAGGTGGCACTATTTTTATCCTGATCTTCAATGCTTTGAGCCTTAGTAATTTTAGAAGTGTATGTAGGAGATAAAGCACCAATGTCTTTAGGAAGGGCCATCTCTTCATTCTTCTCAGGCATGTCATTACCTTCCTCACTTTCTTCAGACTGACCAAATAGTTCTTCAATGATCCCCATCTCAATCTTCATCTCATTTAGGATGTTACATCCCAATTTCTGACTTGCTTTACTTTTACTTTTTACTTGGGCATAAGTAAATTTGTTGTGATGTTATAGACTTATGACAAGATATGACATGGAATTATATTGAATATCATTTATGAAATCATGGAAATGATTATGTTATGGTCTATTTAATAATTGTATTATGAGATTTGATTTACTAGTTGAATTTATTGAATAATGATGCACTGATTACTTATTGTTTGATGACAAGTGAAACAGGATTACAAGTTATCGACTCTCAGAGAAGAGAGAGAGAGTATCTTTCGAGAAGAGAAATATAGACCTTGGAATATGAGTGGTCTATTTGCCAAATGAGTTTAGTGTTAAATAATAATGTGAACCAATGAGTCGTATGAGGTAAGTCTTGTCTTGCTAAGTTACTTTCGAATCTAATCGACAGGTAGTCGATATCTTGTTTATCATCTAGTCAAGTCGATGGTGAGTCAACATAGTCATTTGTAAAGTAAACAACGTCATAGATGTAAAACGGTTGTGTTATTCTTCTTGAGTCACTTGAGGTTTTATTGTCTCCTCTTAAACGTCAAGACGTTCCCATCAAGTTAGATGACGCAAATATTGTCAACGTTTAACGTCAACAAATGATCTCATCAAGTCGACGTGATTTTAATGAAGAATTGTGATGGGGAGGTAAACTTGACCCATTCACATCATCTGAAATCCTTAGTGATCAAAATGGGACAAATAGAGGAGTTTTTAACAACTTCGGGTAGAGGTTTTTCATAGCTTTGTGATAACTAAATGAAATCTAAAATCTTGTTTTGCGTTATGCCCAATCCGTCGTGATTGTCGTAAAAATGCCTTGGACATATGTTGTGAACTCTTTCCTTTTTGGAAATCAACGGATGTCAAATTTGAAGCCAAGGTGACCTATAACCTGCTTTAGTCGTTATTTGGACGAATATGCCAAAATCACATTTTGGTAAACGTGAGGTATTTTCTTATTTTAGTTGGTCATCGGTATCGATCTAGAATTGTAGAGGGACACATAATAGATCTTTTATGATGTCTTTTCTTTTGAACAACTCTTTTTGTGTTCTAGTTTTAGACCACCATTTAGTTATCGACTAAACTGGTTTTTCTAGGGTGGCAATTGCTTATTCTCATGATCGGTTGTGAGTTGAGGGATATTTTAACCCATTAAGTCTACCACCTTGTAAGAGTTTGAGCACCACTAATCTGTGTAGTGGCAAAGTAATAGGTAATGAAGCCTTTGTCCTCGACTAGTGGACAGGTTGTTAAGGTTGTTATGCCACCTTGCTTTGAAAAAAACTTCATCCTGCAGAGTGGTCGCGGAAGGTGGAGATGTTTTCTGCATGCTGAACAAAGTTTCCTTCTTGATAGGCAAGGTCAACGGTTTGGAAAAGCCATTACTTTCCTTCGCAGTGGGCAGGCTTTAGGAAGGGGTTTTTGAAGTGAGTTATGGGGAGAAGATATCAAGTTTTGTGGAGGAGGCCGTTAGAGGAGAGTTCTATGTTATCCCCACGGTAGTTTCTCTCGAGACACACAGAGAGAGACACACAAAAAGAACTCTGCCTAAAGCCTTTGCTATGAAGAACTATTGATGCGTGGAGGCAGAGACAAGTGATGGAAATCGACCTTAAAAGAGAGGAAGAACTCTGATTTCCATAGTGAGAAGTGAGAGCTTTGGAGTCTTGAATGTTCATAAGGATAGCATTGCACTAAGTTGTTCGATGAGGAACGCCGATAGAAAAGTTATAGAGTGGCTTGTTGAAGATAGAAGGAAAGATCATATCATACTCCTTCGAACTCTTCAGGTTCATTCATTTTCTTGAAAGCTCAATGATACTTTGAGAACTCATTAATGTATTCAGCTGTGTGT
The DNA here is from genome assembly GCA_027924645.1 of Cunninghamia lanceolata. Lineage (NCBI taxonomy): Eukaryota > Viridiplantae > Streptophyta > Pinopsida > Cupressales > Cupressaceae > Cunninghamia > Cunninghamia lanceolata. The sequence continues at coordinate 898,453 of BSBN01001513.1, read as the reverse complement.
ATTTTTTTTATTATGTGATTTAGACCAATAAGTTACATATTGCTTATACTTCCATATTTAATATCATTTACATTTGCATAAGGCCGATAGACCTTGCTAATGCTGTGACTGTATCAAGCTGATAGGCTTAAAAGCTAATGTTGTTTTATGGCCGATAAGTGTGATTATCAACTGTGAGGAATGAGGTCTTTTTAGACTAAAATCTCCTTAGTTTGTTAAGCCAAGACACTGTTCATAGTAGTGACTAAGTTTACCTTTCCTCTCTACATCTATTGAAGGCTATAGATCTTTGTTTAAGATTAATATACAGTATAGTAAACTAGAAAAGACCACAAGGCTATTGATTTATGTATTATAAACATACAGTTTGTAAACTAAAATAAGCTGAAAGCCTAATAGATCAACGTATAATATTTGTTGTATAGGTAAACTATACAGGCCAAAAGGCCATATTAATTGGTGAGTATTACACCAAGTGTACTTATGAGTGATTCAAGTCGATAGTATGTATAACCCTGTTCAGGCCAAATCGATCTTTATAATTATGTCTCTACTAAAAGGCCGATGTATGAAGGAACAACCATTGTTAAACCAATTTAACCAAATGTTATATATACATTTATATCCATGAAATTTAGAGATCAAATCTTTTGAGTTCATTGTTTTTAAAGGTTGGAGTCAAGATGAGTAAGTTGTTAGAGATAGATATATCTCTCTTGAAGACCTTTATGTTTAAATGTTATTGAGATCTACCCAAGGGTAAGTGAGAGATGATCTCTTATATTATAAATGAAAAAATGATATGGATATTAATAAAACACCAAGAGAGGTGATATCACATCATATGTGGTTTTCATGATAGTATTGTTATTTTACTCTAGGATGAAACACTCGTTTATATTTGACTCTATATAGTTCAATATGAAAAAGGAGAAGAACTTTAAATATGTTTTTAATGGATAACAAATTGGATAAGATTGCCAACCAGTTACAGTCCAACTAAACTTGGGAGAAGCTTAGACTTGGAGTTGAACCATTTGGCATTATTGATAGGCTTGTTTGGAAATGATCTTTAGGTCAAAAGAAGACTAAAGGAAAGTTGTTTACTTAAACTCTATTCTTGATCTTCCATTATCATGGGAAAAGGAAATACAAAACCCTAGAGTGACCCAGTAGGGTAAGGTTTTAAATTATACCTTATGGGGTTACAACTTGTTTTAGTGGATTATATATGGGTTGACAAAGAAGGTCGAGAACCCTAATCTGGTAATACTCATGTCTATCTTATTGAAAAGAGATTTGTTTCTAATCGACAATGTTTAACCCTAGGAAGGGAAAAAAAACATGTGTTGGGCTACAAGTCGTCTTAATATACAAGTCGTAAGCCTCAGATTTTGCAAGCGTGCAAGAGGTACCATTAAATGATTAGTCAAACATTAAAATCATTATACCTTTTTATCACAACTTCACTAAGCTATTACTTGTCGACAAGGGGGTGAATCTCAAATGTTGCAAAGATGCAAAGAGAGATACCTAAGAATGGATAATCATTCCATAATGTTAAAAGAGCAACGATAGTGTCTCGTGATTTCACCTAAGTCAGAAAGACTAGATTGGAGTTGGATAAAACTCTTTAGTTAAACCTTGACTTAACCTAGATATGGTAATTATTATATTGAGACATTGAGATCGTTATTTAGATCGTGATTGAAGGGTCAAGTGCCCTGACTATGTGTAATTATTTTTACTTGTAAGAAGGGAATTAGTTTCCTAGACTATATTGCTTAACCTGGGTAAGGTTATCATCTTAGTCATAATTAATCTATCTATATTCATTATGAGATAATAAGTCGTGGACCTCAGGATTGCAATGATGCAATGAGAGTCCTTGTAAAGAAAGAAAGTTGAATAGGTCTATGGATTATAGACAGTGAAAGAAATCATGTATGAGTCGGGAAGACTAAATTAATGAAAATGCCATGACTTCATAAGTTGAATGTAGGTTGACCAAGTCAAACTGTAGGAATATGATAGTATCCAAGTCGAGTTGGGGTGGGTGAACATTACGACAATGTTTATTGCGAATGTCAATTTATATTGAAAACTATGGCCATAGTAATGCATATGTCTCTACATGCATTGTCGGTTCACTGTACTTGGATTGCACATTCTATCGGGAATCATACTTAGCTAGAGGGTATCTAGGGTTGTATGATAGATAGAGTTGTGTAAGATACAACACTATGTACTCGGAAAGGCAAATTACCACTGGTCACCTTGGTCTATACTTCTCGTGAAGGGAAGGGCCACTTTCGGTTAGGAAGGAGTGCAGGAGACTGACGGTCTGTGGTTGGAGGTAAATCACTGGAAAGATACTCTCTCTCTCTCTAGCAAAAGACATGCCAAGGCTTGCGATAAAGATGTCAGATTTCCGGATGCAGTATATCTCTGAGACTTGTGTTTATTGAGACTAAGTAAAACATTATCTGATTCAGGTATTTATAATTGATTTATTTTTGTAAACATTGTACTTGAGAAAGACAATAAGGTTGATTGTATTTGTAATGAGATATCTTGTAATTGTAGTTACTCGACTATATGTTGAATAAAAGAAAAATTTTCTCTATCTCATATTTACCTTGTTAAATTACTTTATGGTAAATTTCTAGTTCTTACTATGTTTTTAGAACGTGGATGTTACAGAGGACTTATATAGTTTTCTTTAATGTTTCCCTTTTCAACTTTTCTATCTCTTCCTCATTTCTTGACATTAGGGTATTTAGTCTCCTTTTAGTCCTAAATTCCTTTGTTATGATTTTAGAAACTTTGGCTTTGTCTTAATTAGAAATGGTAGGACAAGCCTTTTCAACTGCACTTTTCTTTATCTCAACTTCTTTGTTTAGTGCATCATTTCTCCTTTGGGTTAGGATGTCAGCTAGGCTTTTTGGAAGTTGATGTATGATTTCAATCAAAGCCAGATTATGTGCTCCCATATAACTAACCACTACTTCTTTAAGAGTGGATTTATCATCTGTAGGCCTTTCATCATAGATTCTTGCAACTTCTTCCAAGGTGCCTTTTGTCATAGCATTTATAGTTGCATCTAACTATAGGGGAACATGATCAGGTTTCTTAATCTTCTTGGCTTTACCTTTTCTTTTCTCCTCTGAGGTCTTACCTTTTCTTGTTCTTTTCTTTGGTAAAGATGCTTTCTTTATTTCCTTTCCATAGTCTTCCTCATCTTCAATATTGAGTGGATTTATCTTACCTTCATCTTTTGCTTCTTCCTCTTCCTTTTCTCTCCTTGCCTTTTTCTTTTGACTAGGCATCTTCATACTGGAAGTTTGGAAAACCCTTCCAGATGTCTAGATTTTTGGTGGTGATGTTTGTAAACTTAGGTTTTAACTAGAAATCATCTCCCAACAAATGCTCATTTCTAAATTGTTTAAGTTTAAGATGATCAAACTCATCGATTGGTGAGTGAATGTAGATCTGGACATCCTCTGTATTTAACACATTTGGAGGAACACGTGAGAATGACCTGACTTCATCAATTATAGTGGATTTGAAAGGATGCTTCTTGAATCTTGGTCTTGGCCTTTCAACTATATATATCACCACTGGAGTTGCCAATTTAATATATTCAAAAACTAGGGTTTTAACCAGAAAAATACCTAGATGTGCAGTGATAAATCTTTCAATCGGTCGTATAGCTAAGTGCTTTCATTCCTCCTTGATCTCTTCAAATCTTTTGTTTTTGTTCAAATGTGATAAAAAATGATCAAGCATCTCTTATATAAACATTTCACCAAACAATTCTCCTATGTATTAATTGCAGTCTCTATTTTAACCTAATTTTCTTTCTTTTATATGCAGAACCTTATGAATCTTCAGAAGACCTCCACAGATCATTCAATTGCTCTGGAATGTTTGTTAAATTCATTTACATGTTGGATGATTTCATCTTTATGAAGAAAGAATAATGGATTTTCAAAAACAACCCCCCCTGAATCCATGTGACCTCTTGGTAGAAGTCCTTATCACTGTGAACCCTAAAGTCCTCCACAATCTGCCGTATTTGAAGATTTTTCTCTAGAATTTTCATCAAGTCCTTTAATTTCTTATCTTATCATTCTTATGCCAGTACTAATCAATATGTTGAGAACTCAACATCTTGTGTGTTCAGGGGTTTGAAAATTTCATTATTGTAACTCCCCCTAACCCAGTATTTTATCCTTTAATTGCTGGAGAATCCACCTGCACTAGGCAAGGGTTCGGGAACATCTCCCATTTCCGTCTTCTTCCATACTTTGTTCATTTCCACCTTTTGTGGAGAAACATTAATGGTTTTCATATTCTTTCCAGAGTGCCTTGTTTGATTGCACTCATGACATGTGCACTTTGTTTGCTAAGCATTTTTATTTCTTCTTACCTTTGATCTACAGTTAGCTACTTTGTGGCCAAGATTATTACAAGTATAATAGTATCCATAAAATGATTGAGTATTATCCCTATTATATCTTGGCATTCTTCTTCTGTACTCATTCACCCTATGTCCCATCTTATTGCAAGCATAACAGTTAATAGAGTTCTGGCTCACCTTACCTCTACATTCAAAAGATCAATGACCAATTTTATTACAAGTGTAACATCTTAAAATTATCTTATTTCTACAATCCATAGCTTTGTGACAAAACTTATTGCAAGTGAAGCAATTACCATTGAAGCCTTGAGCATACCTGATGTGAGCTGGTTGCCTTGTAGGTTGACAATTTTTGAAATTCTTCACATTCTTCCTTTGTCTTTAGATAGGTGTGAATTCTTCTTTTGTAACTCTATAAACCTTTTCTTAGAGATCTTCAGTGTATGCTTCTCCCTTCTTAGTTTCAGAGTTTCCTCCTAAATGAAAGTTATCATATAAGTTTGCAGAGGCTTTGATCATAGGACTTTTTCCCTTTTCATAACCAAGACCTAATTTTTCTTTTGTTGGCTTTTGAGAGCTTATTATTTCATCAAGGATATCAGTTCCTCCTTTTAGGTTTAGTCCTTTTTCAATATGTTCTTGTGCCTTTTCCAATTCTTTTCTTAGAGTGATAACTTCTTCCTCAAGTTTTGAGCATTTAGTTGATTCCTCATTGAGCTTGATGTTTAAGAAATCTTCAATTCTCTTTTCTTCTTCAACCATGATCTTCAATTTTGAGATCATTTCTTTTGCCTCCTTGAGATTGTCACTTCCTTTATCCCCTTCTATCAGAGTCTTTAGCTTGCCTATTTCTTCTTTTGATTCTTTGGCCTTTGCCTTCAATTTGTCAATTGTTTCTTTTGCCTTTTCATATCTTCATGTTCCAAGTTTAGTTCTTTTGCTTCTTCTAGATCATTGAGAGCAGACTTGAGTTCTTCTTCAAGATCTATTTCATTTTCATTGGACTCAAAGTCCCAACCTTCAGATTCCATTTCTTCTAGATCTATTTCAAGTGCAAATATATTATTTTCCAACACTTCAGATTCCATGTGTTCAAGTGGAGGATCTACCTCAGCGGTGAAGCTTCTTAGAGGTACTTGGCTCTGATACCAATTGTTGAACACAATGGGGTGCTGAGAGGGAGGGTGAATTAGCACACTTAAAAACTTTACTCAAACATTCTCTAATGAAACTAAATAACTTTGAAAGCATAAAGGAAAATATGCAATTAAAGATTCAACACATGACACTAGAGATTTTACATGGAAAATCCTAGAATAGGGGAAACCCACGGTGAGAATTACCTCACAATATATTATGCTCACTACAAAAGTATTACAACTTTGTTTTAGGGCTTCAACCCAAGGAAGCAACTACTCCGTGATTAAAAATTTGATTTAGGGATACTACCCAAGGAAGTTACCACTCCCTGAAAGCTCAACTCATTGCTTATTTAATTTACACAATTGATAGTGCAAATAAAAGGACTGTTGTAAAGATCGCATCTGTTGTATGCTGATGGTGCAGTCTACTATTCTTACTCAATACTTGTCTTTAAATTGATTTTGCGCATTTCATATCTTTAACATGTTCTGTTGTATTCACATTCGCCTTACTTGCATTCCAAATAAGTTATGTCTATATATATCCTCCACAAGATCTTAAAACTTTGATTGTGTCGACATCCAGATCAATATTGAGTGTAACATGTAGCTAGTCATTGGTCTGCTTCAATACATACAAAGTGATACCAAAATTGTAGACCGCAGGGCATTATGAAAAAACATCATGACACATTTTTCCATACCTTACAAACTTGGAGAGATTGGTCAAGAGCCTCCGCATAGATCAAGTATTTAACCAGTAGGTTCAAACTGCTCAATACTACCAACTGTTCATCTTCCATCAGCCGGGGAGAACCCAAAATCTCAATGCAGACCAATAATTCAATCATATAGGAGCTCAATAACATCCATACATCTAACTGAAGAAGTATCATATCAAATTATGCATCCGCAAGACAAGAGATGTATCAGTTAGTAGAGAACAAAGTCTTCTGTACCATATGCAATGATTCACAACCCAAGATATAATGTTGCAGTGAAGTGCAAGGTCTGAAACCTTTTAGGAATGATCATAGATATCAATGTATTCTATTCACCAGATCCACACACCTCTATCTGAAGTTTCCAAAGGAATTCAAAAATGGCTTAGGTACTTAGAGTTTCGGAGGACAGTTATACTTACAACTTTACTTGCAACTATGACACTTTGATGCAGTACAGAAAAATGAGAATTATCTACATGCGGATCATATCTAATGTGCCTTGGACCATAAACTACCTTCACACAAGCTTTGATAATAGATTTATACATGTTTCATCTTTTGAAGAACTTAAATTGTATATTTAAGCTTTGGAATACACTATGATACCTCTGTCACTTGAGTAATATCTTTGTGGACCACTAGAACACTTGAATCTTCATCATAGTATATAACATACTAATCTTAACCATTCCTTAGAACCGCATGACAAACAGATCTCTTCTGGAGGAATGCAAAGCATTCCATTGTTTCCTCACTACTACTCTGCTATGTCTGGATGATGGCCAATGTACTATCCCTTGTAACTTTTCATGATGAATGAGTGAGAGACTGAAACATTAGATATAATATGTCAATACATGTTAGAGCCTATCATTAGAACCACATTTCCAAAACTCTCTTTACGGAGAAGTGCAGACCAATTCAAGTTGACTCTGCCTTAGGATTTGCACTGAGAATGCCTTAGACACTTTTCTACTTCTTACCCTCGAGTGCGGTACTCCCAACTGATGAGATATGTATGTATATATGCAGGAATCATGCAAGGATAGGAGTGTTTACCTCCGCAACATGTTCAAGACAAAAACTTATCCATACTTAGACCATTTTCTCTTCTCCTAGACTGATTTGTCTTAACCATCTTGACTCTAAGTCTATCTAAACATTTCCATCTATTATGTTGACATCAATGACAACACATGTGGCCAACAAAGTGATCATTCAAAGGCAAATAACTCATGCAAACTAAGTGAAATGAAGTGTTTTTCTACACTAATACCTAACAACAATAGTTGATTCTAATACTGTGTTATGATTTCTGTATGTAAACAATGACAAATAGGAAGCCACTAACACTAGTCTAGGAAGCTCAAAATAGAAGAACTTATATAGATGCATCTTTTTGGACCAGGGCACACTCTAATTAGTCTACAAACTATCTAAGGACATTGCAAACCAAATTTCATGAAATTATGAGCTTGGGACTTCACTACAAGGTTTTGGAAGAGGTCATTGGGGAGAAGTCCAAGGGTGGAGAGAAGTCTTTTAGGTCCAAATGACTCCAATGTTTTAGAGATAATGCAAAATTTGATACTAATCACTTATCATAATGGACACCTATCATGATAGTGTGTAAAACATGTGAAATAACAAAATATATGTTAAATGGTTAAAAATATACTATGGGAGAGAGAAAAGGAGGAATTGAGGAAATTACACTGGGAATTTTTACTAGGAACCACTAAGGCTATAATTAGGAGGTTGTTTTGAAATTACAAACCAAATTTAAGATGATTCTAATCTTGGGGCATTGCTACAAGGTTCTAGGAGAAGTCTTTATTTCCAAGACTAGGGAGAAATTTTGTACCTCAAAATTGCCTAAAATTTTGTAGAGAGTTGATTCTCAATCTTTCAATCACTTCTCTAAGCTAGCACTAAGTTTGGTTCTTCATAGATTCTTCACAAAATGACCTACAAATACAAAAATCTAATAGGGAACACCTACAAAACAAATGGTTAAAGGGGAAGTGTTGTGGGAATTCAAACAAGATTCCACATGGCATGTAAATAATAATATAAACTCTAATAAATTAATGTCTATAATAATAAATCACACTAATTCTAAGCACAAACAAAGATTGGAAACTTGATGATAATGTTAAATTCTACCTAGGTGTTACTTGGGAGATGACAAAAACTGGTCAAATGATAGGAAAAACTGACAAATAAAGTATGGATGGATAGGTGACTAAGATAGGAAGGTGACACAACTAGTTTGGTAAGAGAATAATAAAACATGCAAAAGTTATGCAAGAAATACCAACATTGAGTTATTAAAAGCTCACAATGGTGAAGGGTGAGAAACAAGGGAACACAAATGGAAACCCACTAACTTAAAACTAATGTCGACTGATATGACTAATATGAAACAATATTTTTTATATTTTTTATTAAATACAAGTTAGAATACAAACTAGGAGATCCTACAACTTCAATGGAGCTAGGTTGGGCTAGGAGAATGAAAAGTGCAAACTAATGGAAACCTACTAACACAAATTGCTTTTAGAATGGTATATGGATTGAGACACAATGACACAAAACCTTTTTGTAGTTTTATAAAAATGAAAAGCTAAATGCAAGCTAAGAAGTCCTAGATCTACAATGAGACTAAGAAGGTTGGGAGAAGGAAAATATAGACAAGATAGCAATAGGGATGGGTCGCAAAGGATGAATATGGGTGGGGGATGGATAAGGAGGAATACTTTGTATATTATAAGCTAAAACCAAACAAAAACCAAACTATTGTAATGCAAGACCTAACCTAGTCATTGCAAAAACTAAAAAATAGCATACCATAGTGTGAAGATATAGTTGTAGAGTGTAACATCCACATCCGAAATGACAAGAAGTAACTAAGTTTTCACAACGGTAATTTTTTTTTTTTTTTTTACAAGGTAATCAAATACAAAAGTAACTCATCTATATCCAATACAACATTTTTTTTTCATTTTATCATAAACATGATTGCATTTTCATAAACTGAAGGAAATGATATTCATAATACACTTTGTTTTCTAACAAATGAAATTTTCTTGAGATAACAAATATCAAAAACATACCATTACCATGCATCTCGATTGTCAACCCATCACGTTCAAGACTCGGCAATTCCTCAATATTTGGAAGAGAAAGTATCTTCAAGGAGCTTAACCTCCAACCACAGACCATCGGTCTCCTGCACTCCTTCCTAACCGGAAGTGGCCCTACCCTACTCAAGAGGATAGACTTAGGATAACCATCGGTGTTTGCCATCTGAGCTCTGGTGTTGTAACCTACGTGTCTTGTTATCGTGCAGATCCCTAGATACTCTCTAGTCATGCACGACCCTCCACAAGAAATGCCATCCAGTTACGGTGAACGTTCGATGCACTTGAGGATAGTACACCACCTTGGCCAAAGGATTTGTATTTAGTTAACGTTCTAAAAACGCATGAACTTGGTTCACCCACCCTACTCGACTTGAACTGGTCGAAATCCTACAGTTTCCTATTTGTATAGTTTGAACTATTTTGCTGACCTTGATGACCTCAAGGGCTAGGAGATCCTCCTATAATAGCGCATTGCGCAATATTTACTCTAATCTCAAGTTCAGACTTTCATAATCCTATTATCTTGTAAAAAAAAAATCATTGTTTAGACACGTCCACTCCTAAGTGGTTTCAAATTTGTTTACTTGGTTCCCATGTTAACACAACATACTCAAGTATCTAAATCATTTTCCGTTATCCTGAAATTCAAGGATTCTAGACTCATATGGTCTACAAGGTTAAACGATTCTAGCATCATCGCATGCAACGTAATCTCGACTCACATGCAGGTTTTCAACTCAAATTGTTCATTTCAGAACCAAGACGGTTTCCTAAACATTACCAACACTTTATCTTCCTACTCCTCTTTCCGAGTCATTTAGTTTCATATGATTCATATAGCTGAGAGTCGTAAATATATCTAAAAGGTTTGGGAATCCTTCATATGTAGATAAAGATATTAAATAGATAAGACGTCGGCTGTTTACAACTGCATTTTCCGGCTATCAACAAACTAAATTTTACGTCAAAACATGCCTAAGAACTGCGGTTTGACTCCTGCACAGCATGCACGTGGAGCATCGTGTTTTCTTGCTGTGGAGCTATCGTTTAAAACCTCCAAGGGCAGTTCTAAGTTCATAATACAGTCTTAAAGGAAACTCTTCTATCTTACGTCATTGTCTATCGTTCGCAGAAGGTAAATTACGTCTTGCACCAAGATAAGTTCGTTCCTAATTTCATATACTTTAGAGAATAGCGTTCTTTTGTTTTACAATGTCATTTATGACGAGAAATGTTACAGTTTCTGAGTTTACAATTCCTAGAAGGCAGTAACACTTCTATTTCTGAGTTTTTCTAATCTTAAAACACAGTAATGAGACAGCATACTTCAGTTTCTAAGTTTTTCACATATCATACACAGCAATGAAGCTATTTCATGGAATTAACCACACACTGAAATCGTAGTAAACTTATGTTGTCATTCTATTCTACTCATATTAAACGTATTAATCTTCCATAAATATGAGACTCTCTTTCTTACTGTTTTAAACTGAGACAAATAGTAAAGGAAATGAACCTGTTGTTAAAAACGGAGGTTACTGTGGCAATTCCACGACCTTTCCACTCTCTTCCCACTGCTGCCTTTTACTCTCTTGCAGCTTCTATCTACCCGTGGATGTCTCCTACACAGTTACCTCTCTTTTCCTACGACTATGCTCTAATCCCACTTATGCTATCTTCTCACCTTGTGCTCTTTTCACACCGAATGCTCTCTGCCTCTCGTTACTTCACAGCACAGTAACTATCTCTCTGCCTCTCATTACTTCACTGCACAGTAACTATCTCTCTCTGCCTCTCGTTCTCCTCACTACACAGCTACTATACTCTCGCTGCCTTTCGTTCTCCTCACTGCACAGCTACTATACCCTTGCTACCTTTCTACACAGTTCCTCTCCTCTCGCTCTCCTCACTATCCCATTACTATACTCTCGCTCTCCCCAAAAATGACCTCCTCCTGCGCATAACTTCGCAGCCTCCTCTACTAACTGCCCCCCAACCTTACCGACTCCTAGATTCCCTCCAACGTTGGAGTAGATCCTCTCCACTCTAACTTCCACGACGGCCTTCACACAAGCACTCCCTTATCCGTAGCAACAGATTTCCTTTTTCCGTCGATGGTGCACAGGAAAATAACTCTCCCTTCGCAACCTTTCTGCCGTTTCTCCCTCCACGACGGCTTCTCCTTCCTCCCTCAACCTTGTGAAGATAACTCTCTTCAAAAACTGCCATTCCACGCTGCCCTGCACTCCTTCTGCCCACAAAGGAAGTTGCAACAACTTTCCATGATGCGCAGAGATAAAGGAAAACATTTTCTCTCTCCGTAGATTCTTCTACTTTTACACCACAACCACCGAAGCCTCTCCACACTCCAAGGTGATGGGGTATTAACATTTAATAATGGTTACACCCTTTCTAATCCGCAAGCTAACCTCTCACGTCTTGGTTAAAAAAAAAATCCCTCCAAAGAATTCTCGGTTGACGTAAATCTAAACACATGGGTTGACATAACTAATTATGAACCCGACTTCTCATGTAACATGACCATACAAAAGGTGGTGGCTCCTTTGGCGACGTGGTCCGCTAGAAGACATAACAAATCTGCCTTCACTTGATAACCAAGGTATCTAATTCCATCCAAAAGCCACTACAAGATGTATTACGGAGTTAAGCTCGGCATGGCGGTGGTTAGGCAATGGCTAGAGCATCGTGTTGATTGAAAATGAAAAGGAGACAAAGACCAACTTATTAAGAAAGCTTCAAGGTTAAATTGACAACAAATCACGGTCATAACTAGAAGGAAAGACTCACGCTACATGATGACTAAAATAAATTACATCACACTATGGCTTCAAATCGACATTCGTCGATCTACGCGAAAAGAAAATATTCACAACACAAGTTCGATGCGATTTACGACAATCACGCCGGATTGATCGTATCACAAACGAATTCTTACAACGTTAGACACTCAAGGTCGACTTCTCACGTCTTTCGACTACAGAACAAGATTTACTATTTTGCCACACCATGGTTCATTAAATACTTATAAACGAAAATAGTAAATGTCTAACTAAGTCGACTTGCTATTATGGACTTACGACGCCAACGACGACTCCAAGATTCTACAAGACGACTTTCAACTAGGATGTTATACTTTATCCTTTGACATCAACAACAAATTAACTACCCAAACCGACAAACAAGACTTACTTGTTGGTTCCCAGGTTTATCTATCTGTTTGGCGATCTCAGTGACAAACACCTTTGGTTAGTTTCCAGAGTCTATACTCTCTCTCGAAGATACTTTCTCTTCCGTCGAACACGATCCACCTGTTCCTGCATCGACAGACTCGCATACAATTTTGTGGTCAAAGCATCTATGATCCAAATATAATATATTCAAACATCATTGCATTTATTATAAAGACATTTAGTCTACATATCACCTTGATAGTAATCAATAGATTCCGTAATTTCATATAACAACTTAGTAAGATAAATTGTCAGTTTTCATGTCGTTCTCAACATAGTAATTTACTAAAATTTGCAAGAAAGTAAATAGCATAATTGTTTTCAAAAGGAGGGATGTAACATATCCTTCCCCTTTAAAAATCATCATCCCCGATGATTAAGTTTTTCAAGCAAAAACTTAAACTTAAAACAAACTTTCTATAATGCAACATTAATGTCTTTAAAAAGTTTTGGAAATCTTTGATAAATGTCTTTGTAGTCTTCCCAATTGGCGCTATCCACGCCATATTGGTCCCACTGTATTTTGCATTGCAAAACTTCTCGATTACGTAAACGAAGTTTACGCATTTCGAGCACCTTGAGTGGCTCGATCACAACCACCCCGGGTTCTTGCATCTGTAAGGAATTCCAGTTAAGGATGTGGTTATTACCTACAAAATATTTCTTTAAGTACGAAACATGAAAAACATTATGCATCTTAGACAAGGCTGGAGCTAGAGCAACTTTGTAGGCAACCGGATTCTCAAGAACTTCGAAAGGTCCGACATAACAAGGAGCCAATTTCGAAGATTTACCGAATTTTATAGAACTCTTTTGGGGTTTCACTCACAAAAGCACCTTCTCGCCAACAGAGAAGTGCCTAGGCACTCGCTTGCGATCTGCATAACTCTTTTGCCTGTCATTGGCTTTTGCCAACCTCTTCCTAATCACTTTAACTTTTTCTTCCATATCAGCAAGCATTTCAGGTCCAATGCTTATCCTATCTTCCAGCTTATCCCAGCTTATAGGAGTTCGGCATTTCCTTCCATATAATGCTTCAAATGGCGCCATCTTAATGGCAGAATGATAGGAGTTGTTATAGGCAAATTCGACAAGAGGTAAATATTCCTCCCATCTGTATTGCTGATCCATGCAATACATTCTCAAAAGGTCTTCTAATACCTGGTTTACTCTTTCTGTCTGACCATCAGTTTCGGGATGATAAGCAGTACTTACATTCAATTTAGTCCCTAATGCAGAAAATAAGGTTTGCCAAAACCGTGAAGTTATCCGAGCATCTCTATCAGATATTATCTTTTCAGGTACCCCATGCAATCTGAAGATTTCTTGCACAAATTTTCGAGCCAAAAGATGTGCTCCATCTGTCAAATTTCCCGGTATGAAATGTGCAACCTTGGTTAGTTTATCCACAACAACCAATATTGCATCATGCCTATTCTTAGACATTGGCAACCCTTGGACAAAATCCATACTAATAACTTGCCATTTCCATTTTGGAATATCATGTGGGTACAACAACCCAGCAGGATGTTGGTGTTCTGCCTTAACTCTCTGACACTCCAAACAACTAGCTACAAACTTTGCAGCATCACTCTTCATTCCCTTCCAGAAATATAATGGCTTGACATCCGCTAACAGTTTTGTTACACTAGGGTGTCCAGAGTAAGGAGCACAGTGAACTTCCTTCCACACAAGGTTTCTAAGTTCCACTGAATCAGGGACATAAATTCTTCCCTTGAATCTTAGCAATCCATTGGATTCAAAACTGAATCTGTCATATCTTGGGTCCTTAGGGTTTAGGTGCAGAGCCTGTTTCACTTGTTCATAATACTCATCCCCAGATAGGTTTTACAATACTAACTCTTTAAATTTAGCATGTATGGAGATTATAGAGGCTATATGCCTTCTTCTGCTTAAGGCATCTGCTACTCGATTTTCCTTGCCCTTGATATAAGAAATTTTGAAGTCATAATCTGATATTAGTTCCAGCCATCTCCTTTGTCTTGCATTGAGATTAGGTTGTGTGAATATGTAGCGAAGGCTTTGGTGATCAGATTTTAAAATAAAAGTCCTTCCCAACAAGTAATGTCGCCACATCTGAAGGGCGTGAACCACTGCTGCCATCTCTAGGTCATGAGGAGCATAGTTCTGTTCATAATTTTTCAGCTTCCTTGACTCATAGGCTACCACTCTACCATCTTGCATAAGCACACCTCCCAATCCTTCCCCCAAGGCATCAGTGATAACCTCAAACTCTCCCTCTGGATTAGGAACTTTCAGAATTGGAGTGGTTGTTAATTTTTCTTTTAACAAGTCAAAAGCCTTTTGACATTCATCCGTCCAAACAAACCTTTTTCCTTTTCTCTGCAAGGAGGTAATGGGACTAGCAATGCTTGAGAAATTCAACACAAATTTCCTGTAATACCCAGCCAAACCCATGAAGCTTCGTACCTCTAACACATTGGTAGGTTCAGGCCATTCCATAATAGCTTTTATTTTGGCCGGATCAACTGATATCCCATCGGCTGATATTATGTGCCCTAAATACTGCACTTCTTTCTAAAAGAAAGTGCACTTGGAGAGTTTCGCATACAATTTATGCTCTCTTAATCGTTGCAACACTATTTGAAGATGTCGTGCATGCTCCTCTTCATTCTTGGAATAGATCAGAATATCATCAATGAAGACTAGTACAAACGTATCAAGACAATCTCTGAATACACTATTCATGAGATTCATGAAAGCAGCAGGTGCGTTGGTCAATCCAAACGGTAACACCGTGAACTCATAATGACCATACCTCGTTCTGAAAGCTGTCTTGGGAATGTCTTCATCTTTCAACCTTAACTGATGGTATCTAGATCTCAGATCTATCTTGGAAAAGACTGATGCGCCACGCATTTGGTCAAATAGATCATCAATTCGTGGCAAGGGATACTTGTTCTTTATAGTTGCCTTGTTAAGCATCCTATAGTCTATGCATAGCCTTAGAGTTCCATCTTTCTTTTTGACAAAGATAATCGGGGCTCCCCATGGTGATACACTTGGCCTAATCAAATTCTTAGACAAAAGCTCCTACAACTGAGCTTTTAATTCCATAAGTTCAGTGGTAGTCATACGATACGGAGCTTTAGAGATTGGCTCTGATCCTAGTTTAATATCTATACCAAAGTCAAATGTTCTCTTCAGAGGCAAACCAGGTAACTCTTCGGGAAATACGTCTCTGAAGTTGCACAGAAATGGATATCTTTCCTCAAAAGATTGCTTCTCCGAGGTTTCCTCTACTAGGTCCATCTTAACTGCAAAAAGTTGACACCCCTTTCGCCTAGCCCGCTTTAGTTGTTTTGATGAAATGGATCTAACCTTTATTTCCCTCTGAATTCCTTGGAGATTTACAGTTTTGCCCATCTCATCCAGACACTCAATGGTTTTATGAAAACAATCTACTTTAGCTCGATGTTTCCACAACCAGCTCATTCCTAGGATGACATCGTAGGACCCTAAAGGTGCTACGTATAAGTTTGCCTCAGTGGTGAAGTTAGAAACATCAATCCTAGCTTCGAACAAACATTGCTCTACCTATGCCTTTGAGTTATTTGCATACTCTACTGTCCAAGGTTTTGACATAAAGCCAACTTTTCTAGAAAATTTACTTAGAACTCTAGGTGACACAAAATTTTCTGTTGCACCAGTATCAAATAGAATAGAAACAGGGACTCCAAATAAGGTACCTGTCATCTCAATAGGAGTGATTTGATACTCCACTTGCCGTTTGTCAAGAGCAGCATGAATCCTTTGCTGAAAGGCTTCCTGTTGTGAAGGAAGCTCCGTGTTCCTAGGCCTCCCATTTGGCTTCTTGTTGGGACAACGGTTGGCATAATGATCTCCTCCACACGAGAAACATCCTCCTATAGGTCCTCGCTTCTCAGATGGTCTACTTGTAGAATCACCATTCTTCTTAAAATTTGCATTTCTCTTAAAATCTTCGCCTCTGCGCTCATTACCAAATCCTCCTTGATTCTTTCGATTTCCCTTATCAAACCTCCTGTTTCCATATCCCTTATCGTTTTTCCTTTTAAAAGACTGATCGTTGTAGTTCTTATCAAACTTCTTGCGTTTCTTGTCACGGTAAGTGGAGATAGACTTAATCTTCTGCTCCTATTTTATTGCCTTTTCATAAACTTGATCCATTATGCTTGGACCATGCACCTCCACTTCACCACCGATCTGAGGGTTGAGTCCCATGATGAACTTTCTGATTCGGAACCTTTCGTCCTTTTGGTATTGGGGAACATACTTCAGTAGCCTAGTGAATTTTTCTGTGTACTCGACCACAGATAGTTCACCTTGCCTGAGGTTTTGAAAATCCGTTAGCTTCTGATCAAAATACAACTGTGGTAACCATCGTTTTCGGAATAGTTCCACGAACTCATCCCATGTCACCTTCAAGGGACTTAGTTCCAACTCCATTTTCTTATTCATCCACCAAGTGGATGCTTCCCCAGACAGCTGATAGGCTCCCCACACGGCTTTAGTAACCTCAGAGTAGTTTCTGATCTCAAAATATTTCTCCATTTCAGTCAACCATGCTTCAGCTACATCTCCAGTTTTCGTTCCATCGAACTTTGGAGGGTTAACCTTCTTCATATCCTTAGATAACTCTAAGGCAAGTCTATCCTTGGTTCTTCTTTGGGCTTCACTGTCATCATGATGTTCACTTGACGTGCCATTTTCCCAATGCTTACTCTTGCTTGTGAAGTGTGAGTTCTCGTTTCCATCCTCTGTGTTACCAGTTTCATCTATTTTCCTTTCTAGTTTGTTCAACCTTTCCTTGGTTTCAGTGAGCATGTTGAGGATCCTATCCAACTTGTCAGTGGAGTTTTCCCGAGAGTTATGACCTTCCCGATCCTCCCCCTTGTTAAACCCTGATTGGTCCATGCTAATGAAATTTCACACCTGTTTAATCATATATTAATCAGTTTTACGCTTAATAAATTAAACACCATCAAAAGAACACAACATTTGATCATAATCATCATTGTTCTCAAACCAAAATTTTGTCTTTATTCATTTTGCAAAATTGTTTCTACATCATTAGAGATAGACAAATCTCATGTTTCTACATAGTGTTATCTAGTGGAGTGTAACCTTCAGATTCATTGTCCGACACATAATCACGAGGTGTATACCCCTCAGACTCACTCTCAGAAGATAACTCGATAATCTCATCTCTAGGCATTACACGTGGATCTCTAGTGATCATGGGTATAGTACTAGGTACAATCTCAGGTACACTAATAGGTACACTATCAGTTTCAATCCAGGAGCAACGGTTGATCATGGTTCGAACCGCCATCGCTGCTCCCTCTAGGAGTTCTCTCCTCACTCGCTTAAGTCGTGACATTACATTGGCTAAAGTTTCCACATCATCGAGCCAAATGTCGTTCTCATCATTGGTTTTCTCTATGGTCTTGACCATCGCAAGTCGTTTCTGCTTAGCTTGCAGATAACGCTTCTTACCCGCGAAGGATTTTCTTGCGGTTCTCTTGGTGTATGCCTTCCTGGCACAATAAACCAAATCATTAGCTACCCGCATAATGATGATTTCCTAATCAGGTTAGTGGACTCATCAGCCCTAGTGCTGAACCTGGTTAGCTCTGATACCATATGTAACATCCACATCCGAAATGACAAGAAGTAACTAAGTTTTCACAACGATAAATTTTTTTTTTTTTTTTACAAGGTAATCAAATACAAAAGTAACTCATCTATAATCCAATACAACATTTTTTTTTCATTTTATCATAAACATGATTGCATTTTCATAAACTGAAGGAAATGATATTCATAATACACTTTGTTTTCTAACAAATGAAATTTTCTTGAGATAACAAATATCAGAAACATACCATTACCACGCATCTCGATTGTCAACCCACCATGTTCAAGACTCAGCAATTCCTCAATATTTGGAAGAGAAAGTATCTTCAAGGAGCTTAACCTCCAACCACAGACCGTCGGTCTCCTGCACTCCTTCCTAACCAGAAGTGGCCCTACCCTACTCAAGAGGATAGACTTAGGATAACCATCGGTGTTTGCCATCTGAGCTCTGGTGTTGTAACCTACGTGTCTTGTTATCGTGCAGATCCCTAGATACCCTCTAGTCATGCACGACCCTCCACAAGAAACGCCATCCAGTTACGGTGAACATTCGATGCACTTGAGGATAGTACACCACCTTGGCCAAAGGATTTGTATTTAGTTAACGTTCTAAAAACGCATGAACTTGGTTCACCCACCCTACTCGACTTGAACTGGTTGAAATCCTACAGTTTCCTATTTGTATAGTTTGAACTATTTTGTCAACCTTGATGACCTCAAGGGCTAGGAGATCCTCCTATAATAGCGCATTGCGCAATATTTACTCTAATCTCGAGTTCAGACTTTCATAATCCTATTATCCTGTAAAAAAAATCATTGTTTAGACACGTCCACTCCTAAATGGTTTCAAATTTGTTTACTTGGTTCCCATGTTAACACAACATACTCAAGTATCTAAATCATTTTCCGTTATCCTGAAATTCGAGGATTCTAGACTCATATGGTCTACAAGGTTAAATGATTCTAGCATCGTCGCATGCAACGTAATCTCGACTCACATGCAGGTTTTCAACTCAAATTGTTCATTTCAGAACCAAGACGGTTTCCTAAACATTACCAACACTTTATCTTCCTACTCCTCTTTCCGAGTCATTTAGTTTCATATGATTCATATAGCTGAGAGTCATAAATATATCTAAAAGGTTTGGGAATCCTTCATATGTAGATAAAGATATTAAACGGATAAGATGTCGGCTGTTTACAACTACATTTTTTGGCTATCAACAAACTAAATTTTACGTCAAAACATGCCTAAGAACTGTGGTTTGACTCCTGCACAGTATGCACGTGGAGCATCATGTTTTCTTGTTGTGGAGCTATCGTTTAAAACCTCCAAGGGCAGTTCTAAGTTCATAATACAGTCTTAAAGGAAACTCTTCTATATTACATCATTGTCTATCGTTCGCAGAAGGTAAATTACGTCTTGCACCAAGATAAGTTCGTTCCTAATTGCATATACTTTAGAGAATAGTGTTTTTTTGTTTTACAATGTCATTTATGACGACAAATGTTACAGTTTCTGAGTTTACAATTCCTAGAAGGCAGTAACACTTCTATTTCTGAGTTTTTCTAATCTTAAAACACAGTAATGAGACAGCATACTTCAGTTTCTGAGTTTTTCACATATCATACACAGCAATGAAGCTGTTTCATGGAATTAACCGCACACTAAAATCGTAGTAAACTTACGTTGTCATTCTATTCTACTCATATTAAATGTATTAATCTTCCATAAATATGAGACTCTCTTTCTTACTGTTTTAAACTGAGACAAATGGTAAAGGAAATGAACCTGTTGTTAAAAACGGAGGTTGCTGTGGCAATTCCACGACCTTTCCACTCTCTTCCCACTGCTGCCTTTTACTCTCTTGCAGCTTCTATCTACCTGTGGATGTCTCCTACACAGTTACCTCTCTTTTCCTACGACTATGCTCTAATCCCACTTATGCTATCTTCCCACCTTGTGCTCTTTTCACACCGAATGCTCTTTGCCTCTCGTTACTTCACAGCACAGTAACTATCTCTCTGCCTCTCGTTACTTCACTGCACAGTAACTATCTCTCTCTGCCTCTCGTTCTCCTCACTACACAGCTACTATACTCTCGCTGCCTTTCGTTCTCCTCACTGCACAGCTACTATACCCTCACTGCCTTTCTACACAGTTCCTCTCCTCTCGCTCTCCTCACTATCCCATTACTATACTCTCGCTCTCCCCAAAAATGACCTCCTCCTGCGCATAACTTCGCAACCTCCTCTACTAACTGCCCCCCGACCTTACCCGACTCCTAGATTCCCTCCAACGTTGGAGTAGATCCTCTCCACTCTAACTTCCGCGATGGCCTTCACACAAGCACTCCCTTATCCGTAGCAACAGATTTCCTTTTTCCGTCGATGATGCACAGGAAAATAACTCTCCCTTCGCAACCTTTCTGCCATTTCTCCCTCCACGACGGCTTCTCCTTCCTCCCTCAACCTTGCGAAGATAACTCTCTTCAAAAACTGCCATTCCACGCTGCCCTCCACTCCTTCTGCTCACAAAGGAAGTTGCAATAACTTTCCATGATGCGCAGAGATAAAGGAAAACGTTTTCTCTCTCCACAGATTCTTCTACTTTTACACCACAACCACCGAAGCCTCTCCACACTCCAAGGTGATGGGGTATTAACATTTAATAATGGTTACACCCTTTCTAATCCGCAAGCTAACCTCTCAAGTCTTGGTTAAAAAAAAAATCCCTCCAAAGAATTCTCGGTTGACGTAAATCTAAACACATGGGTTGACATAACTAATTATGAACCCGACTTCTCACGTAACATGACCATACAAAAGGTGGTGGCTCCTTTGGCGACGTGGTCCGCTAGAAGACATAACAAATCCTCCTTCACTTGATAACCAAGGTATCTAATTCCATCCAAAAGCCACTACAAGATGTATTACGGAGTTAAGCTCGGCATGGCGGTGGTTAGGCAATGGCTAGAGCATCGTGTTGATCGAAAATGAAAAGGAGACAAAGACCAACTTATTAAGAAAGCTTCAAGGTTAAATTGACAACAAATCACGGTCATAACTAGAAGGAAAGACTCACGCTACACGATGACTAAAATAAATTACATCACGCTATGGCTTCAAATCGACATTCATCGATCTACGCGAAAAGAAAATATTCACAACACAAGTTCGACGCGATTTACGACAATCACGCTGGATTGATCGTATCGCAAACGAATTCTTACAACGTTAGACGCTCAAGGTCGACTTCTCGCGTCTTTCGACTACAGAACAAGATTTACTATTTTGCCACACCATGGTTCATTAAATACTTATAAACAAAAATAGTAAATGTCTAACTAAGTCGACTTGCTATTATGGACTTACGACGCCAATGACGACTCCAAGATTCTACAAGATGACTTTCGACTAGGATGTTATACTTTATCCGTTGACATCGACAACAAATTAACTACCCAAACCGACAAACAAGACTTACTTGTTGGTTCCCAGGTTTATCTATCTGTTTGGCGATCTCAGTGACAAACACCTTTGGTTAGTTTCCAGAGTCTATACTCTCTCTCGAAGATACTTTCTCTTCCGTCGAACACGATCCACCTGTTCCTGCATCGACAGACTTGCATACAATTTTGTGGTCAAAGCATCTATGATCCAAATATAATATATTCAAACATCATTGCATTTATTATAAAGACATTTAGTCTACATATCACCTTGATAGTAATCAATAGATTCCACAATTTCATATAACAACTTAGTAAGATAAATTGTCAGTTTTCATGTCGTTCTCAACATAGTAATTTACTGAAATTTGCAAGAAAGTGAATAGCATAATTGTTTTCAAAAGGAGGGATGTAACATAGAGGATGTTGTGGGGCTCACAAAAACTTCTACAATAGCTTGAACAAAATCTAACTCTATGTAGAAATGTTATATAATCACTTAGATGTACCTACTCTTAGAGGAATTCTCACTCAAAAAATGCTCTCAAGTTGAAATTTTGTTGGTTTAGTGTGAAAATGAGAGATTGTGTGGCATTTTTAATAAGTTTTTTGTTGAACACACCCAAATACTGAGAGGGGGGTGAATCAGTATTCAAACAAATATCAAACCCTCTAGAACAAATTGAAACTTAAACTTTACAATATTAACAGAAACATAAAAGATCAACTCAATGCACAACACCACATAACACCAGATATACGTGGAAAACCCCAAAGGGGAAAACCATGGTGAGAAAAGCTACTAGGAGCTACTGTCATAATCAAGCCTCACAATATGAATCACAATTACAACTTTGTTTTAGGCTTACAACCCAAGGAAGCTGCTACTCACTGTAGACTTTGTTTTAGGGCTTCAACCCAAGGAAGCAACTACTCCCTGAACTAAGAAAAAACTCAAAAAAGATTATAGCATGACAGTCCTTCTACTGTCTGAAATTGACAATGAAGCTCACTCCTTTTGATGATTGCAATCTTGCTTTGACAACCTCTGCAACTTATTCAAATGTCTTCTCTGTAGCTTACTAATGCATTGCTTCCAACCTTCAAGAAGCTTTGCCTTTGGCTCACTACCTCTAGCAATTAGTTAGGCACACTCTTCACTTCCCTTCTATCTCAAAAATATCTATAAGATGAATCCTGAAAGGATCTATCACTTCTTCTCTTTCTCTTTCAGTCACACATCATAATGCAGTATCCACCCACATCCTCCTTCACACATTCATACTTGCAATCACCACCTCATCTAGATCAACTAGGTTTACAATATATACATGATATTACATTGATTACATTGCATGTCAACCAAAGACAACAAGAATATTACAATTACAAGTCGGCCAAAGATCAAACAACATGAAATGTGTAGAGGACAAGCCCTAACAGGAGCTACACGCAACACCAGGAAGAGGAACATGCCTTGCGGACTCCAACACATGCTTAAACTAGTCCTAAATACTCTTCACAACATCATCCTTCAAGGAATAACATCTACATGCTTCGCACAATTGAAATAGGTCAGCCTTAAGCAAGAAAACATGAAGTTGATAGCATATCGGCCATTACAACTTGGCGGTACTCATGGATGATTAAACATTACTTGTTCTTCTCCCAGATGAGTCGGCATGACCCACACAACATCTGCAAACACTCCTTGAACTCCACACAAAAAATATTTTGTGGCGCACACCTCCAAAATATCTCAGTCGGCCAGGAAAAGGTATAACCCAACAACACCTTCATTCTGGACCACAACCTATTCTGAAAAGACCAAAAATCACCTTGTGGAGCAACAAGAAACATCAAAAGATCCTTAGGGTCATTTTCCACCAACAAATTCATCACTTCATATGGTAACAAGTTGGCACAAACCAATTGACACTAAAAAAAGACACCAGACAATACAATCCTACATTCTGCCACTTACAACTTTCTTTGTGGAGGGAACAATCATATGAAACTTTGAATGTAGCACATCCACAACATACTAAACTTAACTTATGAACTGCATGACCATATCTTAAAATGCGGAGGAATACAGAGCATTTTCCCAAATAGTCTTCAAGGCAACTTCCTCCAGCAGAGACCTTCACCAACATCTGAAGACTAGAGTCTCCTTGTAGCAACACATACATCCTTAGGAACAATAGGAGAGAGCATACAACATTCTATAGACCATCATCACCATCTCCCCAACATCAACATTACTTCTAATCTTCATCTTGATGCTTCTAATTCTCATATTAATGCTTCTAATTCCCATCTTAATATATCATCATGAAATCATCTCTGCTGACAACAAATATTACTCAATACAACCTCAATTGACATTAAACAGGGCATGACATCCAACTATGAACAATAGCAACATCATTATTAGCACATCATCATAGTATATATTATCAACATAAGCATCAATGATAGCCCAAACTAAGTGTTGACATCAATGACAACCACAATAGTGACAACCTCAGATAACATATGTGAAACAATTTTTAGAGGAAATTTGAGCTAGAAACACAGTAGACCCTGTTAGTTGCAATGAGATGGATCAGTTGTAAAATTCTGAATTTGATTGGGTGCAAGGAATTCTCTCTGCCCCATTCACCCAGCACAAGGGAGAAGTCACGAGGCTCAAAAAGGCTCAATTTCCTAGGACCACTATGGAAAAAGATTTTCCATCTAGGAATAATGCTCACTAAATATGAGGTTTGAAGGTTGGTATTTAGGGATCTTGAAGGTGGTTGTTGCACTAGGATCAAGACATAAGATTTCATTAAATATTTTGATTCTGAGGATAAAAAGGTGGAAAGGTGAATGAGTAAGGAGTCATGCAAAAAATAAAGACACCTAGGAATAGGGGTAAAAAGATTAAAATAATAAATCAACAATGGGTAAACACATGAAAGAGCATAAGGTGACACATGCACACTAGGACTAGACTAGGGAAGAAAACAAATGGGGTCTAAAACACACATGCAAAAATGAAAACTAAAATAAGCATGAATGCAACAAGGGAATTGTAAAATATGTAATTTTTGATATTATAGGAACTATACACTCCCTTCTAGTTTGCTTTTTATAGTAATTCTTTAGTACATGTAATCTTCACACTCAAATCAAAAATAACCACCACACCATGTGTTGAGATGAATGAAATATCAATCATCAATAATTAAGACATTAAGTCATAAACATATCCTTTAAGGTATCAACAAAAAATTCCTAATTAGGCTAATAAATCAAGATCTCATAGCCTTAATCAATTCTCATGTTTTTTAAAACAAAGATTTAGATGATAATGCATCACCCTCCAAGGATCTCAACATTTAGAATAGGGGTGTTGACCAAGGGTGGGACACTATAATATGTTACAATGGAAACCATATCTTATTAGATTTCTTTGAGTTAATAATGATAAGTGTAACTTGTCTATAAAAATGTGTACTTCACATGTGTAATTTGCAGTTTAGACTTTTTGAGGTTAGTACCTTATTAGGTCAATGTACCATTATATAACCTATTGAATGGTGTATAAATAGAGATAATGTTTCCTACCTTTTCAATCAAGGGAACCAATTAATTCATTATTAATTCTATTTTATATATTAATTTTTTATTCTCTTAGTACAAACACTGATTTTATTTTTATGCTTATGGAGTTTATTATTTGTTTGTTTATGCACCCATGTTTTTAAAATGATCATGTGCCCAAATGTAGTTAACTTACCAACTCCAAATCAAATTTGCTTGTGTAAGAATAAAAATAACATTAAGCTTAATGTTGTTAGTTTAAAGTTTAATTTGTAAAAATCTGATAAGTTCAACTTTATCATGAACCTTATTGTGACTCCAACATACCCCCTCTTCTTTTACTTAAAAAATGTTATTATTTTCTTCTTATTCTTTATAAATGCATCCCTTGTTAGGATTAGGTGTTGTAAATCTTGCAGGTCCTAATGTTTATTGTAATTATTTAATATTTACAATATGTTATATATTGAGGCTCATGGAAAGGAGTACCCCACATAGAGGGAATATTTATATTCCTTTGTTGGAACACTATTCAATGCAACATTGGTCTTATGATAGTTGTAAGAAGTCATTGAAGAAGGAGTTACATGTTGGACTATGACTAGCATATTTGGTCAACTAGTAATAGAAGTCTATAAGAGGTGTGTAAGAAGTATTATTCCACCCACATGGAGTTCTTGGGATTTATACTTGAATCCGTTGGTTATAGGGGTCAAAAAATAAAATCAAGAGTTACACTATAATTTGGAGGAGCTACTCTTAGAGAGGGGTGCATGTGTCCAACTTGGACTAGCTGGACCAAGGTTTGATTCATGGTTTTGAGTGCATGATTTTTGGGATCCACTGGTGGTTTCTTAGATCTCCTTTTTCTATATATTGGAGGCTTATGATGGAGATATTAGTGAGCTTTCCATTATAGGTACATGCTATCGAAATTGCTCTAGGTTTTAGAGTGTTGATCTTCATTGAAGCACTAAGATGTTGTGAATGTATTGAAACTATTATGATGAAGAATAACACATCGAGTGTGCTTTTTAATCATTTTTTTCCTTTTTAAAGGTTTTTATATGGTATATCTTGTGTCTCTTGTCATTACTATGTTCAATTTGTTTAAATATGTTCTCACTTGTATTATTTATTTATTTGGATTAATTAGGATATGTCTAGTTTCCTTTCATTTGGTATAAGAGCTAGCATAGTTTCTTAGCTTGTTAGATCCATGGGTGAAGGTTGTGTATTAATTCTTGTTTTAGTGAAAGATTTACAATTGTCATTTTATTTTTTTAGTTTGGAAAGTTTGATGGCACTACTTTGAGCTTTGGAAGCTCAAGACAAAGAACTTTATTGTTGATAGGGATATATGGGCTAAAATAGATGGTTAAAAACCCTTGGTCATGTCTGTAAAAGGCTAGGAAGTACTTGGTACAAAGGCTAGAATTAATTTATTGTTTCCTTTTAAAGTTAGTGCTTCTAAATGTATGGGGAGAAACTACCACCAAGAAATTCTAAACAAAGTTAGGGATCTTGTATCATACAAAGTCTGTTGTCAACAAACTTTTACTACAAAAAAAAGTTGTATTTTTTGAGGATGAATGATGGAGACTTCATGACAAAGCACTTGAATATATTCAAAGTTGTGGTGAGTCAATTGGTTTATGTGGATGTGATGATGGACAAGGAAGACCAATGTATTTCCCTATTGTGTTCTTTGTCAAATTCATGAGACAACCTTATCATGGGACTCAATACTATTAGTTCCAACTTGAAACTTGAAGAAGTGGTTAGTTCCTTATTGTTAAAGAAGATGATGTCATAACATTACAAATCATCAAATATGATTTCAACATCAAAGGTACTAAGGACAAAGTCCAGAACATGAAGAAAGACAAGAGATCCAAATTTAAGGGGAGATTTCAATCTCCTTGTAGATCTAACGTTAAGTGCTACAACTACAAAAAAATTGACCACATTAAGAAGGCTAACAACTTTGATGATGACTCAAACTTGAGAACCTCAAATGAAGACAATGGTGATGTGTTTATTGCAACCTTGATGCAATAGCATCATAATCCAACAAGCAATCTTACATTAACTAAAAATATTTATTTTCTTTTTTATAGTTTGTAGTTTAATAGTTATTTTCCAATCATTTGATTTATCAAAGTTGGAATTTCTAGGCACAATCATCAGTGAGCACTTAGAGTAGGAGACATTGAGTTGTTTGGTAGAATGTATCAAGATATTCAATGAAAGAGATAGGAAAGCATGGTTATATTCCAATGTTATATCAATAGGTAGAAGATAACCAAGGTTGTTGAGTTTGTTTATAGAGAGTTGAGTGTGAGGTGGTTAAGATCACATTAGCGAAGAAAAATTGAAAATATTGAGCAAATAGGGCACTAAATGAGAAGCAAATTGCTATATGAATAAGTTAGAGTAAAGCAAGAATATCACCCTATAGTTAGAAGCACCAATAGTGATTCAAGTTGGTAGTGGTATATAAATGCAAGAAAACTAAGACCCTAAACTAATTATAAAAGAACAAGGTGGATAGATTTTCAACCTGTGACATAATCTATTGAAAATAAAGATAGAAGATGTGCAAGGTGACTAGATGGAGCACTGAGATTTGAGGTAGACTGCAAGTATCTTTTGTTATTCAAATTTTTATTACAAAACTTAGAAGAATAAATGTGAGTACTAGAATTAGGTTTACTAGTGTTAAAAGAGTCCTATAAAAGATATGAGAAAAGATAGAGTTGATGATGAAGAATGTAGTAAACAGATTGGATAAATTGTAACAAAAACTAACAAACATGAAGAGAGAGAGGTAGACAAAAATCTAAAAAAAGGGTAAAAAGAAAGAAGAGAATTTCAAGAAGGAAAAGCTAATTTTGTGTAACCAAGTAATGTGAGGCGTGGTAGCACAAAGAGTCATAGAGGGTACATGGAAAAAGATCCAGCATCAAGGAAGATGGAAGATAAGTTGCCTTGTAGGCAATCGATGATTATTCAAAGGAATACAAAAGCTTAAGGAACTCAACATTATATTTAAGATGATAATGTTGTTGATAAAGCAGAAGAAATATTTGGTTATGAAAAATAATTTTATAGATAGATTAATAAGTATTGAGGAGAACAAAAGAAGAATTCATGAGATTAGTTTAGATAATGATGCAGTCAAGATTAGGCGGTCTTGTCAGATAGCCCAATCTTGCAGCCAAACAAACAAAACCCACAATCACAACAAGATTCAATATGTTTTTATTCATATGTGCAGTGCTAATCTCAGGAGTACAACATTACACCAATTCACAAAACAATGAAGATAATCAGTGTTTTATTCAAATTACAATTTCAACCAATTACATTTGCTTCAGAAATGCATGATCTACACAACCTCCATTAGGCAATCTATCTTAATTACAATGTTCTGCTCTCTTATGATCAGAAACCAAGACTCCAAAAAAACCCCTTTCCCAGACCAATTGAACCCCCCTTACAGATTGAAGCAACTTTTATTTATACTTCCAATATTGAGGAAGTTGAACCGTTTACATTGTTACGGTTATGAAACTAAATCATCGCAATCAATTTCAACTGAAATTGGACACGTGTCAGTGTTTTGAAAGGACATCAAGAATATTTAAATGAAAATTCGGAGCTTGTCGAAACTTTTGCACCTAGTTGGAACTTATCGCCAAGTTCCAGTGTGACCAGAACTACCCGATTCCCCGAAACATTGTGTGTTCCAGTCTGTCAGGGATTTTCACATTGCTTGGAACTATCCGATCACTTGTAAGGAGTCACTTTTAGCACT
Organism: Cunninghamia lanceolata; assembly: GCA_027924645.1. Classification (NCBI taxonomy): domain Eukaryota; kingdom Viridiplantae; phylum Streptophyta; class Pinopsida; order Cupressales; family Cupressaceae; genus Cunninghamia; species Cunninghamia lanceolata. The sequence continues at coordinate 869,242 of BSBN01001513.1, read as the reverse complement.
TAAACATCATAGGCAAAGAACTTTGTTGCGAATTTAAGAAGCATTAGGAACTTTATCGAGGAATTTGAACCGTTTATATTATTACAGTAATGAAATTGAATCATTACAAGCAATTTCAACTGAAACTGGAAACATGTTAGTGTTTAAAAAGACATCAGGAATATATAAATGAAAATTTAGAGCTTGTGGAAACTTTTACACCTAGTTGGAACTTATCAGCAAGTTCTAGTGTGACTGGAACTTGTAGACTTTTGCCGTCACACCAAAAGTACGTATTGGTGGTGGAGAGGGATCTCATCGTCGATATAGTCGCTACGCCAACACCCCCCCACACGATGGAGCCGGATACAACCACGTACCATATGGGATTCGTACCCACTACGTACCACGTCAATAAGCCGAGCTTACGCGGACGAAGGGTCGAGAACTCGAGGGACTCGAACCGATGACCTACGCTCTGATACCATGTAGACTTTTGCCGTCACACCAAAAGCACGTACTGGTGGTGGAGAGGGATCTCATCGTCGATATAGTCGCTACGCCAACAGAACTACCTGATTCCCTGAAACATTGTGTGTTCTAGTCCATTGGGGATTTCCACCAATCCTCGAACTACCCGATCACTTGTAAGTAGCCACTTTTAGCACTTAAACATCGTTGAAAAACTTTGTTAGTAATATAAGAATAATTAGGAACTTTATTAGGCTTTTCTGATGTTCCAAGAACTTATCAATTCTCTAATTTTCTTTCCCTTTTGTAAGCCATCAAAGATTTCAGGATGACTAGGAACTGAGCAATCATTAGGCACTGGTCAGAGATTTCTGGTTACATGGAACTGTGCAACCACTAGGAACTAGTTGGGGATTTCTAAGTTACATGAAACTGTGTGACCATTAGGAACTAGTCAGGGATTTTTGGGTTATATAGATCTATGCGACAAGTTAGAACTTCGTGATCTTTCTTAAGAAAAGTCTAAGTGTTGAAATTCTTATCAATGACTCACTAAGGAATCGAAACCCATTGAGCATTTCAAGTGTTCCTAGAACACTCTGAATTGCTGATGCATGAGAACATGTTAGAGATAAGAGAAGGAGCAATAATTGTCAAGCATTTCCAGTGTTCCCAAAACACCTAAAAACTCTAATTTGTGCTAGACTTCACCAATTTACTCCAAATTTCACCAAATTTAAACTGCACATACCCATTTGGCCCTTCTACAAGGTGACGTCCTCAACTTGACCAAATCAATTGGAGATTCCTCTTGAAGCAAAAGACTATCAAAACCAACACAACTGGAAATAAAACACAACAAAACTGAAATGAACCTGAAAATATTTTTGTTGACACAAGATCGCTCGTGAACTTGGGTGCTCCTGCATTAGATGAAAATGAAGAAGAGGAAGAAACGGGTGTCATTATACTAGAAGAAGGTGAAGTATTAAATTACTGTGAAGATCAACATGTTTATTTGAAAGAAAAAAAGTGATGAAAGAAGATTTGAGAGGTATGATAAAAGAAGGTATGATTTGTAAGTAGATAAATGATGTTTCTAATGATAGTTATCTCATACAGGTTAGATTTAAAAGCTTGAGGGTTAATAAGAATAAAATTGAAGAAGAAGATGAGAGTAGAAGACTTTTTGAAGGTGAAGAAGCAATTACAAGTGACAATGGAAGAAATAGTGGTAACACAAAATATGTCATTGAAGACATTGCATCCAAGATAGTTGAAGACATAAATGATTATGGTAACACAAAAGAGGGATATGAAGTTGTAATGAAATAGGTGAAGCCTAAAGTAAAAATAGGAAGCATCTAAAATGAAAGATGCAAAAAATTGAGTTGCAAATAGCATAGTTGTTTCTTGATGTGAAAATGAAGAAAACTAAAGGTAAGACAATTACAAATAAAAATGGGAAATTTATGGAAAATAACCAAATGAAAAAGGAATATCTAAGTGATATATTATGTTTCACTAGAGGAGAACATGGAGGACTAAAAAGGTGAGTATAGTGATACAACATGAAAGTGAATTTTGATTTGTTGATAGATAGGAGACTAAGAATGAAATAGGACTACAAAAGTTTGGAACAATCTATAAAAGGCGTGACAAAACTAAATAGAGGCATGGTTGCTAATGAAGAGAGGACAAGATAGTGGAAGAAAGTGAAAGATGGAAAAGGTAAATAAATGCCAATAGATCTAGGTTGATAGATTAATATATAGTTTGTAGAAAAGAAAAATGAAAGTAAGTTACAAATTCCAAATAAAATAGTGATGATGAAGTTTATAATAATACACTTGAAGGAAGATGAGTTGGGAAATGATTTAAAAGAATTTAATATAGTTATAGAATGTAATGAATTGAGGAAAAGAGGAATTGAGTTGAATTGGATGGTACATAGTAAGCACAAAATAGTTGAACAATGTCATAAGAAATCAATGAATAGTTGCAAGTTGAGGTTGGTGATATCAAATAACTACATAAACAATGTGTAAAGAATAATACAAGAAGAAATAGGTGTAATGATACTGCATGCAATAGAAGTATATCAATTTGAAAAAGCATAGAAGTTGATTAATATATTTTAGCAAAAGATGGATAATTATAGATATGGGGATATAGAGTTACAAGTGAAGAACATAAGATTCTCCCTTGACTTTAGAATTGGTGGAAGGTAAGGTAGGTATGGTTCAGGAGAGAAGACAGATGATAGTATATACTACAATAATAGACATAAAATGTACAAAGATTACAAATAAAATGGAGCATGAGTATTATTTCATATTTGAACCAAAGTATAGGATACCATTATATGTACATGAAGATATGCATATATATATATATATATATATGAAGAGTTGTAAGGAAAGAAATTAGATATGATAGTTGAAAAAAGTACGGAGATTGAATTAATAACAGATGAAAAAATTCAAATGATAAAATGGAGAGTTGAGACATTGTTATGATAATGTGAATGCACAAGAAGAAGAAAGAATGAGGATGCAAGCTAGAAATTCACCAGTAACTATGAAGTAGAGTAGTAAATGGAATGTTGTGCTAGAACAAAGTGTAGATGGAAGTTGTGTAAAGGTAATTGAAGATTTAAATAAAGTAGATTTTAGAGAATGAATTGAAGAAGTGTTAGAAGTTGAGAAAGGAGTGTAGAAATAGGCATTAGCAAATATCATAGTGATGAACACAATGGAAATTAAGGTAAGGAAGACATGAATATTTATGATAGATGTAGAGAAAAAGAGTTGAGAATACTTGTGATCTCTTAGGAATATTATGATAGAAGGATATGAATTAATGTAGTAGTATTTTGTGGGAAAATGATTAGTTTATATTTGGGTAATGTTGACAATTTATGGTATGCAGTAAGGTATTTTATTATAGAAATAGGAGCAATAATGGAAAACAATTTATTAAGTAGTATTCAATATAAGAATTAGGAAAGTGTAGAAGTGGATGTTACTAAAGGTGAAAATGAAGAAAATCGAGGAATGAAGATAAAGAAGAGTTGGAAGGAGAAAGATGTTGGAAGAATTTGAACTAGTTGTGGTAGATTCTAACAAAGAAAAGAAGGTTTGAAAAGACTAAGTTAGTTGAAAATATGAGATTGAAGAATAGTATATAATTTTATAGTGAATTCAAAGGAAAAGAAATACAAATTAGAAAGAAGGAATATTAGAATAGAATAAAACGAAGTATGTTGAGTAAAAGTAAGCATTAGAAGTCTTAGAAGGACAAGTTCAAAAGGGTAGATAAAGTTATAATCCAAGAAGGTGAGATGGAAGATGAAGTGGAAGGATTTTTAGAGAAAAAAAATGGTAGTGATAGATATTCAACATCAAGTTGATAATCAAGATAGAAAAGGTAAAAGAGAAAAACCAAGACCAATTTTAGATGAGGATAGAGGTGAAGGGGTTGTAGAAGAAGATCATGTAAATAAATATAATAGAGAAATACAAAAGAGAGAATGTTTAGCAAAGATGGATCGAGTGTGTCCTAGCTCCTAGTTTTAGAATTGTTAAAGGTGAAAGGAGCAAAATTAAGTTGATTCTAAAAGCCTACTCATGTGTTGAGGGTACACTATGGTTGGTTTATCAACCTAAAAAGTAGTTCTATCACTCAACCCTTATTAATAAGCATTGAGCCCACACTTTACTTACCCATGGTTGTTGAATACATGGTAAACAAATATAGTAGGAATATTAACCAATGGTGCTTTAAATCTAATAAAAAATGTGATAAACTATATAATATCAATAAAACAATGGAAAAGCAAACATAAATATGCAAACCATATGAACACTAGATCTATGTGGAGAAACCCTTTCAAGAAAAAACTCCACCACCAAAGAGACATTGAATTTGTATTAATCTTAAGAACAATATTACACCAATACTATCCAATCAATCTTCTTCAATCTAACAACATTTTGGCTACTTAATAGCACTTCACTTACATAAAACTAGATAACCTCTATCTCATACAATCAATATATAAAGAAAAAAGAAGTAGGAAACCATACATGGTTTTAGTAAACTAGAGATCACTTAAACCATGGTCCAAAAGAAAAAAATTCCATGCCCCACTGATGAGAGCCATTCGTGTTCCATTTAATACCATATATTAGCCTTTTTCATGTGCCTTCATACCCATTTTCATATTCCATTTTAATACCATATCATATAATTCTACCATCCTTTGTTGCATATGATTAAATATAAATAAGTGATATTTAAATTAGTTTTGAGATAAAATATGAAAATTTATTATTTGATTGTATTTACTAATAACCATTTTCATTTTAACCTTGGAAAATAATTTGCGGCATGTTATTGGAGGTGGAGATCACAATCCATGGAGCACTCTTCAAATTTTAGCTATTAATAAATTATTTGCTTTGTTATCTATGGGCCAAGAATATCCTTCTATATTAATTTATTGGTGTAACCTCCAATATTTTAGTTTTATATTCTATGGTGAGGTTTTTCTATAGCAAATAAACTTGCATATTGTTAGCCATGGGAAAAACCAAATCCCTATATTTGTGGCTAGTCTTATTCTAAGCCATAAATTATAGGCTATGTAAAACTAATTTTCTTCTTATAATGCCATTAAGGTGGCCTAAGAAGGGGGAACAACATAGCAACATAAGAGGCAAAACTAGGCGTGAGTTTGGAGAATAACATAGCAATGAGCATAATGCAAAAAATATAAACTGTAATATATTTTATTTTTAATGAATTTATATGTTGGTCATGATTTGAGTTCTATAGCAACGTTTTAACCACCCTGCCGACCAGGAGGAAGGGCCCACTCCTCGGGAGGCCTGGCAATGTCTCTGTGTATTTTTATTTAAGTATTTTTTGTGATTAATGTTTTATTTTATTCCATGTGTGATTTTCAGATTGAAGTGATTTGATTATGAATCGTATATGAAAACTTATGTTTCAGTTATTTGAGAATTCTAAAAGCATCTTTGTATTTTCTTTTCTGAGTGAAAGTTATGTTTGATAGAATTCTAAGTGATTTGAAATATTTCGCAAGAAATAGAGTAGTCATTGGACTGTTCTTGTCACTCTATTCTTGTAGTAGTTTTTACCAAAGTTCATGTAGCAGTTTTAAATGAGTGTTTTTATTTTCTAGCTGCATTTCATCCACACTCACCTCACTACCTGCAACCCTTGTGCATATAGCCACTACACCTTTCGCAAGTTTACAACCCCAGATTGACACTTAGACCAAACTGAATTTAGTTATTAATATTAAATATTTCTTGTTATCTACCCCTAGTTTTGGCCTATCATTTTGGCGTCATTGCCAGGGACAGGTTTTAAAGGCCTATTAGCTTGGTGAGATGAGTTAGGACCAATGCTTTAGGAAGAAAGCTTGCACAACTGTCGGCCTTGCCTAGGTGATTAATCCTAATTTGCATTGTTTTAATTCATACAAATGCATGATTGGAATTTGTAGGTAAATCTTAGAAGGTAAAACTATTTATATATCAACACCATTTGTTGTGAGTTAATTGATAGGAAAGAAGTAAGTTTTAAGAAACAACACCAAAAACATAAAAATGTTGCATTTTCAAAGTAGTTCAAGCATATCAATTTTTAGGGAAAATGCATCAAAAATGTAGAATCTGAAGGCCACGGAAGAAGGAAAATGCACTGCCCTAGGACCCTGCAAGGGGCACTACCCCTTGACCCTGCTAGGGGTTGCTGCCCCTAGACCCTCGCTTTCAAATTTAAAAAACAAAGAAGAAATTGGTGGGGAAATCACGTTGACACAAAGTGATGTTTTTATATCCCCTCTACCTAATGAATGCAACTTAGATGATCTTGATCTTCCATTACCATTGTCACAATTATCTACAAATTTTATTCCCATAACTAAGCAAGAACAAATCATACAATAATTCTTAGAGGGACAATGGAGTTTTGACAATGAACTAATAGATGAAGATTTGACCATTTGTTGTTTTGATTGTTACAAGGAGGAAGATAAATGCACATGCCAAGTTGTTCATGAAAATGAAGAAGACGTGTTGAAGGAGATACAAGCTATAAATGAGCCTCAACAAAACAACGGTGGAAGTGAGAAAGTGTTCTTTGTAACTCAAGGACAACTACACACATCAAATCAGGTAAATCAAGGTATGCTTAATGACTTTAAAATGTCTTATAATTTAATTGAATTAGAAGGGAAATATGTTTCTTCACAAAATGCTTCTCCACCTAACATTTATGGTGAATGGGAACAATCTCCATCTTACCAAAAATAGAAAAATGAATGCTCACGACAACCACAATACCCATCACATATATTACCATCTCCACCATATCCATCTTATATATTACCATCTCCACAATATCCATCCTATCTATTACCACCCACTGATGCAAGAGCATCCAAAGGTGTAAGGGCAGTCTTGCATCACCCAAAAACAATGTTGATTCAAAATTGATGACTTTTTTTTATTTCTTTTCAAAATTTGTGTTTTTGGATACCCATTTGCTTGAATAATGATTTAGAACCATCAAAGTTTCCAAAAGGGCTAAGAATATCAGAATTTACTATTTTAAGTAAGTCTATATCAGAGAAGCAGTTGAGCATGAAATTTTCCCCAAAGCTTTGAAATAGTCAAATAAGTATTCTTGGTAAATTTTAGCTCAAGATCATGTCTGGATTTCAAGATATTAAAGTTTCAATTTTGTGAGGTCCCCTGAAAAGTTTTGAAATCATATATGAGGTACTAAAACATCCCATAACTCCTTGAAAAGTTTAAGGAAATCCATTTACATATTTCCAACATGATAGATAACTTCACGAGCTTTCCAGTACTTCAAACGGTTCATCAATCAGACACCCGGATCAAAAGTTATGCTTCCCGGAAGTTGACCTATTTTTGGAGGGAGTTGCAAATTTCAAAATTTTGGCTGGAGGCCACCAAAATGGCTATTTATGACTATTTTTGGGAACCCTGAGTGGTAGTAGAGATAAGGGGGAAAGTGTAGAGTCAAGAAAAGGTGGGAAAATAAAAACCCTAGAAAATTTGGGGTTACAGAAGGCAGAAGGTTCTAGAGTCTGGAGATAGGAAGTTGTAATGTGTTAGAGCCTATGGAGGATTCATCCTCTGATTGTTTTTGAGCTTTTATAATGTAATGGGTTATCCAAATCAATAAAAGAACTTCTCTATTTTCTGTGTGCAATTTCTATTATTGTGTGTTTTGTGATCTACCCCCTTCATCAAGTGGTATCAGAGCAAGGGCTCCTAAGTGTGTAGATAGATCACCGATCACAAAGCAGTTTGTGCCAGTACCTGAGGTTGTGGTTTTCCTGTAGAGATCAAAATTCCTCCACAAAGAAACTATGTTAGAAGAAATTCTTTGACAGAAGAGGTTTTTAGAGCCCTACAAAGGCAAATCGATGCATTGCAAGAGGAGCTGCGAAGAGGGTTTGAGCTGAGAGCAAAAGAAGAAAGCAAAGATGAAGCTGAAGAAGATCTATCTGAGGAAGAACAAGAAGTTGTAGGATCCTACAGAAGTTAGGTTGTTGAGGGTCATTTTGAAGATCAGAAAGAGGCCCAGGATCAAAGTTTCTACTTATTTTGGAGATTTGAATCCAGAACAGCTTATTGATTGGATCAATGATATGTAAGAATATTTCAAGTACAAAGATCTAGAGGATCTAGAACAGGTCAAGTTTGCAAAAACAAAGTTGAAGGGCCATGCCAATATTTGGTGGAAGGAGGTCCAGTTGGAGAGAAATAGAAGAGGAAAAGGAAATATTACTAGATGGGATCAGATGGTAGACAAACTAAAGAAGCAGTCCATTTTGTGGACTATGAGATGGATTTGCTGAAGAAGCTGCAAGGATTGAAGCAAGGTAACAAGTCTGTTAAGGAGTATACATAAGAGTTTTATAAGATTACTATTAGGATAGGCCATGCAAAGGCCAACAAGGATAAGGTAGCCCATTACATTAATGGGTTAAAGCCAAGTATTCAAGAGGAGATGAGTCTGGTCAGAACGACCACCATAGAAGATGCGTACCAGTTTTCCCTAAAGGTGGAAGATAAGCTGAATAAAAGATTTGAAAGCAAGCAAAGAGGAAGAGGTCAAGGTGGAAGGACTAGTGGAAGATCATATGGAGGCCAAAATGAAGATCAAAAGAAAAGTGAAGAAGCTAGCACCAATCAAAATCAGAGAGGACATAATGCCTACTGCCCTCATGACTAGAACAATGGTGAGCAAAGAGGAAGAGGAAGAGGTCAACCTAGGCAAGGACCTGGAAGAGGAGGTTTTAGAGGAACATATTTCCAATGTGAGAAGAAGGGCATCGAGCATACGAGTGTCTACAACATCAAGGAAGGATGAATAGAATACCTGAAGGTAATGCACGAGTTACACATGTAGATGAAGATGCACAGTCTGAGCATTCTAAAGATGTTGAAAGGGGAGAAACCCTAGTTGTCAGAAGAACCTTGTTGAATGAGGAGAAAGAACCAGATCAGAGGAAGAGTTTATTCCGCACAAGGTTTAAATGTGAAGGTAAGTGTTGTGATATTATTATTGATAGTGGAAGCACTTACAATCTTACTAAAAATCAAAATGTCATCTAAATAAACAATAACAAAACTTCACAAAAATTCTTTCAATACCTCGTTCATGAGCCACATGAATGTGCTCGGTTTATTGGTTAGCCTAAATGGCATGACTAACCACTCGTACAAACCTTCCTTTGTCTTGAAGGCTATTTTCCATTCATCTCCTTCTCTATTTTGGATCTGGTGATACCCACTCTTTAGGTCAATCTTCATGAAGTACTTGGCTCCACTTAGACAATCCATCATGTCATCCATTCTAGGTAATGTAAATTTGTACTTGATCGTGATCTTATTGATGGCTCAAGAATTTGTACACATTATCCACTCTCCATATTTCTTTGGTGCTAGTATTGCAGGTACTGCAAATGGACTTAGGCTCTCCCTTATCAATCCCTTCCTTAACAGCTCATGAACTTGTCTGTTCAGCTCTTCATTTTCTATAAGAGTCATTCTATGGGCTGCCTTATTTAAAAAACTGGCTCCTGGTATCAAATCCATTTAGTGACTTATCTTCCTCACTGGTGGTAAACCTTTCAGTACATTATCAGAGACAATATCCTAAAATTCTTCCAACAGATCTCAGACTTTCTCTCCACTTTATGAGAGATTCTTGTTGTTCATGGGTACCTAACATGGCCTTGTAGCCGAGACCCATTCTTGCATTAGTGGCATGTTTTTCATCTCTCCTTAAGTTGCACTTAGGGGGGGTGTTGGTGTAATTAAATATTTAATTACACTTTATTATGTTTACTTAAGGCTAATTTTAGTCTTAGGTTATTCTTAAGTCATATTAGGGTTTTTCTCTAACTTGCAAGTATAAAAACAAGTTTTCTCATGTAATTCATTAATCTATTTCATTAATTGCATCCTTATTGTGCAGATTATTCCTCTTTTCTTTTTTCTCTTGTGGAAGGTAAATCTTAGGTTTTGCAGGTGATCTTGGTGGCTTCAGTCAATTAGTGACTCTCATAGTAAATACACGCTTTTTGACTATGTGTCGAGAGGTTTAGGAGGGTCCTTGAAGAATCAAGTGTGCTACCATTTCATTTCATTCCAAATTCCAATGTAACTGAGACCATTATTATCTAAATGTGACCATGGTTTAGTGTAACTAAGGAACATGCTCATTGTAGTGCATGTCATAGGTAAGTCATCTTAGGGGACTTGAACAAACTAGAGGAAGACTATGAAATGTTTACATTCCCTAACAACAAATGTTTGAAGAGGAAAGAAAAACAACATAGACAACTATCAGACATATCAATTATAGATGAGCGTAAAGCAATTGCTATAAAAAATATGGAACCAGTTATACTACATGTGGACAAGTACAACAATGGTCATCGCATTGTAAAAAATATGGGCTATAAAGGACAAGGTGGACTTGGCCTCCATGAGAAAGGAACTATTGAACCCATATCTATCACAAGAAAACTTAATAAATATGGTTTGGGATTTGGTAAGGAGGTACCCCACTCCTCCGATATAAAGTTTATACTCAACGAAGTGGCAAAGGCTTGGCCCATAGAGGAGATCTCTATGGAGGATACCATTGATGATTCTCACCTTCACCTTACTGATTTATTTCAAGAATCATCCATCTTCATGCTCTCATCTATTTCCCTTACATCAAAGACCAAAACACAAACTATTTCCCTTGTATATCTAGACCTAATCGATTGGGACCAACAAGCGCCTCTTATCTTGGACACTTTTCAAAATGATGAAGCTCTTGCAGAATTTTTGGGACTTAGAGATGGTATACCCCAAGGTGACCATAAGGTAGGTTTTGTCATGGACCTCTCTCCTATCGCATATTTTAGGGAGAGTGTCAAATCTTTCAGTCACAAAAATATGAATAAAATAAATTGATCTTTAGGTGAAAACTAGACCGTGGCACCTTCTAATCTCAAAATAGTAAAAAGAACAGATGCCTCCAATGGTGAAAACCTCTTTGAGGCACTTGAGGATGAAAGATTTGACCTTCCCCCACCATCGAAATATCAAGAGAAGTCTTCTTTATTGGTGGAAAAATCACAAGAAATGAACCTTGTCACGGTCCAAAATCCAAAAGTTACATTCTTAGCAGCTTCTTTGTCTCAATAGGAAAATAAAAACTTAACAAAGTTCTTTCAGAATAGGGTAGTTAACTTTTCTTTGACTTATGCTGACATGCCAGGATTGGATCCTACATTAGTAGTCCATCATCTATCAGTTTCACTAGGAGCTAAACCAGTCAAGTAGAAATTATGCAAGATACACCCACAGATTGCTTTATTGGTCAAAGTTGAGCTTGAGAAGCTACTATGCCAAGAAGTGCTACAAAGGTATGATCTTTTCATGGTTTCACAAGTTATTACAGAAAATTTATCAAGAATTTTAGTAGCATTTGTGCGCCCCTAACTAAGACAATGAGAGGGGATACAAAAGAGTTTAAATGGACTACAGGAACAGCCAAGAGTTTTGATACATTAAAGTAGAAAGTCACAGAACAACTTGTTTTGGCACTTCCAAATTTCAATAAGGCATTTTAGGTAGACTGCAATTCTAGTGGCAGTGCTATATGAGTTGTTTGGAGCCAAGAAGGTAAGCCCATTGCCTATTTTAGTGAGAAGCTTAATGATGCCAAGAGAAAGTATTTTGTTTATGATCAGGAGTTTTATGCTATAGTTTAGGCTTTGAAGAAATAGAGACATTATTTGTTGCAGAAAGAGTTTGTTTTATATACTGATCATCAGGCTTTACATCTTAATAGTAAAGGAAAGTTAAATCAAAGGCACTTAAAATGGGTTGAGTTTTTACTGAGTTATACTTTTGTTTTGAAGCACAAGAGTGGGAAGTCTAACAGAGTTGTAGATGCCTTAAGTAGAAGGAAAAATTTGTTTACAGAAATGAAGATAGAGGTTGTTGGGTTTGATGAGCTCAAAATTTTATATCCTGAAGATCTAGATTTTGCAAAGGCTTGTAAAGCTTGTTTGGAACCTATTACTTTGGACAAGACAAAATGGTTGGATTTCATAATCCAAGATGGCATGTTGTTTAGAGGAAGCCAGTTGTGCATTCTGAGGAGTTCCATGAGAGAGAACCTGATTAAGGAGAAGCATAGTGGAGGATTAGCTGGGCACTTTGGTCGAGATAAGACCATTGCTATTGTTGGTGAGCATTATTATTAGCCACAGTTGCAATAGGATGTGAGGAAATTTGTGCAGAGTTGCAGAGTGTGTCAGATGGCAAAAGGAACAAGTCAAAATACAGGGCTATATCATCCATTACCTATACCAGAGAAGCCATGGGATGATATTAGTATGGATTTTGTTCTTGGATTACGAAGGACACAAAGAGGACATGATTCCATTTTTGTGGTGGTGGACAGATTCTCGAAGATGGCACATTTTATTTCTTGTAAGAAGACATGATGTTGTTCATATTGCAAAGTTATTTTTTAGAGAGGTGGTAAGACTACACGGTCTACCTAAGAGCATAGTTTCATATTGAGATACCAAGTTTGTTGGTTATTTCTGGAGAACATTGTGGAAGAAGTTGAAGATAGATTTGAAGTTCAGTTCTGCACACCATCCACAAACTGATGGACAGATAGAATTGGTGAATAGAAGTTTGGGTAACCTACTACGATGCTTAGTGGGAGATAAGCCCAAGGGATGGGATTTGATTTTACCATAGGCAGAATTTACTTACAACAATTCTTTCAATAGGGGTACAGGTAAATCACCATTCTAGATTGTATATGGGAGTAGTTCAAGAAATGCTTTAGAGTTAAGGAATCTAGACAAGGGAGAAAATACAAGTGCTGAAGCCAAAGAATTTGTAGAACACCTGAAGAATTTACATGAAGAGGTGAGAAAGCACATTAATAAGATGAATATTTAGTACAAAGCTAAAGCAGATCAGAAGAGGAGATATAAGGAATTTTAGGTTGGAGATGAATTCATGGTTCACTTGAGGAAAGAGAGGTTTCTAGTTGGAACATATAATAAGTTGAAAATGAAGAAATTTGGACCATGTAGGATTCTGAAGAAACATGATTCAGGAAATGCATATAAGGTGGAGCTACTGAGTGGGATCAACATTTCCCCTGTGTTCAACATTGTTGATTTAACATAATATCATGAAGGTGGAACAAAGGATGGACCAACAGAAGAATAGTGGAGCATTTTGGCACCTACTTCAGAAAAGGAGTATTGATCTATAGAAGAAATTTTGTATAGCCATGTGGGTAGAAGCACAAGAAATAGACAATATGAAGAGTACCTGGTAAAATGGAGAGAAAGGCCTATTGAAGATTCATCCTGGTTATCTAAGGCTAAGGTTAACAATCTTGGTTTCCCTCTAACTCCTGATATGTGATGAGGCTACTTCTCAAAATTACACTGGGTGTCTGATGCAAGAGCATCTAGAGGTGTAAGGGCAATCTTGCATCACCCAAAAACAATGTTGATTCAAAATTGATGACTTTGTTTTCATTTCTTTTCAAAATTTATGTTTTTGGATACCCATCTGCTTGAATAATGATTCAGAACCTTCAAAGTTTCCAATAGGGCTAAGAATACCAAAATTTAGTATTTTTAGTAAGTATATATCAGAGAAGCGGTTGAGCATGAAATTTTCCCCAAAGCTTCGGAATAGTCAAATAAGTATTCTTGGTAAATTTCAACTCAAGATCATGTATGGATTTCAAGATATTAAAGTTTCAATTTTGTGAGGTCCCCTGAAAAGTTCTAAAATCATATATGAGGTACTAAAACATCCCATAACACCCTAAAAAGTTTACAAAAATCCATTTACATATTTCCAGCATGATAGGTCACTTCATGAGCTTTCTGGTGCTTCAAATGGTTCATCAATCGGACACCCGGATCAAAAGTTATGCTTCCTGGAAGTTGACCTATTTTTGGAGGGAGTTGCAAATTTCAAAAGTTTGGCTGGAGGCTACCAAAATGGCTATTTATGACTATTTTTGGGAACCCTAGGTGGTAGTAGAGATAAGGGGGAAAGTGTAGAGTCAAGAAATGGCGTGAAAATAGAAACCCTAGCAGATTTGGGGTTACATAAGGTAGAAGGTTCTAAAGTCTAGAGACAGGAAGTTGTAATGTGTTGCAGCATGTGGAGGATTCATCCTCTGATTGTATTTGAGCTTTTGTAATGTAATGGGTTGTCCAAATCAATAAAGAACTTCTCTATTTTCTGTGTGCAATTTCTATTGTTGTGTGCTTTTTGATCTACCCCCTTCATCACCCACTCTATATCCAACACAAATTTTACTATTTTCATTATCCCATTCATATCATCAACCATCCACTTCAACATATCCACCAAGGGAAATTGTAATTCCTAATAAATTATTATTATCGAATAAGGTGGTTCAAATTGCATACAATACTGAGATTTCAATTATTCCTTTACATTCCATTAATGTGCTTGAAATTGGTGAATCACAATTCAATTTTGTCAAAACAACTAATGGATGTGATTTTGATATAATTGAATTTGAAGAACAATATGATCAATTGAAAGATACTCAATTTAGTTCTTCTTATTTACTTAGAAAATCACAACCTTTAGAAGGAATCCACACACATAAAGAAATACTTCAATTTGAGTCTAATTTTATCATTGAACTCATAAATGTGTGTTGAAATTTATCATGCACTAAGACGTGTTCTACTTTATACATTAATCATTCAAGAATTGTGTGAGATGAAGAATGAAAGCCTACAAGATCTATCACCTATACATGTTTTAATACTCAAACATCTAGATCTTGGGAGGCCTATGGTAAAAATGTGTTTTCCTCACACACTTATTGATTTAGGTCCACCAATAATTAATTGATTAAGAACAACTAGATGAGTTTGAATGCATTAATGACCATACCAAACATGCTACAAAGGATGATTAATATATCACTTCCTTTCTTTATTCTTTAGATTGTCCTACTACTCTCATGATTTTATAGTATGAAATTAAGTTGGGGGGGCAATCCATTGAATTTGGAAACCTTTGGTTGATTGCTAATAAAGCCTTCATTGATTATTTCTTTGGTGCTTCTAATACAACCACATATGTAAGCTTTGGACAAAATCAAGGTATGCATTCTTGTGTTAATTTGAATTGAATCATATTGTTCCTACACAAGCATTCATTGTAATAGTATAAATCATTCATCCATTTTTCTATTATCAAGTATTTATTCATTTTAATAAATCTAACATTCATTTTTTAAATGAATAAATCAATTATTAATGGTGGAGTTATTAAATGGATGATGTTTTACAAATTTAACATTACTATACTTGATATGCTTGGTCATGAGAATATGGTTGTTGGTTTTCTTCTTTGGGTTACCTAACACTTTTGCACTAATACTTTATGATGATGTTTCTCTAGATGAGCATTTGAGGCTACATTTTGTTATCTTTTCTAACTATGAGTGATATACAAGTTTTCCTTGTGCTTCTCTTGGATATTGCAAGAGGATTTGGAAAAAGTGTTCAATATTCATGGGTAGAACTTCTCTTTTACACCATCCTTGATGATAGACCATGTGGAAGATAGTATGCAATTTGATATCTAAGAACCATAAATCTTACAGTACTATGTTCTTGGCTGATTCTTCACAAGCCACACATCCAAAGACAACTTGAAGACATGAACACAGAGCTTGAACACATTCTAATGTAGATCATCACACTTCATCATTAGGATTAATTCATCCACCTATCTAAGCTATATGGACATATTGGATAGGTTGAGAGACTACCATTGGTATTTCACTACATAGCCTTATCTTTGGAAGATTGCTTCATTGTAAGTAATTATTTCAACCAAGTGATTGGGCATGTATTTCAAAGTTCTATAATCAGCTTTTAGGTATCATGGCATGAGCTAAATGAGATTGTGATTTCTTGTAGTAATAGTGCTATGAAAATAGTCATGGTCAATCTTAATGAAGGTATATTTCTTGCTATTGGTCAACATTTCAAGTTCTACATGCGACTAGTTTTAGCAGTGACTTTTTGTGGGGTCATAAAAGGAACTCCATGTTCTGGATGGTATCACTTTAACATCCATATGAGAGTTTCATTTATTTGGTCATTATATGCAGCTTTTGACAAAAAATGAAAAAGAAAATTTGAAAAATTTGAAAAAATGAAAGAAACAATAAATTCTAACAATGAAAACCTTCGGGCATTGTTAGATAACTACAATTTGAAAACCAGTTTCTAGCAGATTGTAGTTGAATAAATTTCTTAGTGGTGAAAACTATTTTCAAAGCACCACTAAGTAGTAAGTGATTCAAAACTGGCTTGCCAGCGGTCACTTATCGTTATCAAAATTGAAAAAAATGAAAAAAAAAAAAAAGGAAAAAGGAAAAATGCAATTATTTGTGTTCTTTATATGGGGGTCATCCCACAATAATGGGTTACACTTTTTGGCCAAACCTGACATTAAAATCAATATTTTGAACTAAATCTTCACTTTTTGACACCTATAGCCGCTAAACTATTAGGAATTTGAAGATGATGTGTACTAGTGATTTGTGAGATTTTGTTTGTAGATTCTAAATATATATATTTTTTAAAATTGGAGTTAAATTGTAATATTTTTTGTGTCTCCTTTGATAACTAGTTTTTAATAGTAAACAACATTTTTTTAAAGTGATGTGTATTCTATAGCACGTAACTTTTTTTCTACAAAGGATAAAATTCTGATTCTTTTGAATTTAGATTGGTAACACCGATATATAGGGCATGTATTTGGTTTCATAATGTTTTGTTGAATTTTTTTTAATTAAGTTTTGAAGTCAAACCAATTACAATTTAGACATAGGCATATTCCGTAAAACATAACTTTTTTCTGTATGTATCAAAATTCATTTTTTTCTTTTTTGTTGAAACAAGGACATCAATACCTAGGGCATAGATATTTGTTAGATTTGTTTTCACTAATTTACTAATTTTCCATGTGTGTAGAACAAAGAACTTGATGTTCAATGAAAAACCTACATTCACAAGAAATAAAAAATAAATATAATAATCAAATTAAATATATTTAAAATTATACTTTTTTGGAAGCTTATAATAAAGACTACATACTTACAAAACATAAATTTTAAATGAATTCATTTGATCCCCCAAAAGGTAAATCAAAAGTGGTTTTTTATCAGCATTTCGATAGGTGTAGAGGAGACTCCATTATAGGTATGGTTTAAAACTAGCGGGGTTCTATCCAAGGGGGTTTGATCAAACCCTCTTCAATTAAAATCCTTTAAATGGAACCTTTCAAGGCTTAAATCATTATATTTTCTAAAATTATGTGATTTTTAGCAAAAATTAGGATGTCCCAGAAAGTGTAACCCATTATTGTGGCAGCACCCATGGGCTAATAATTTTTCAAGTGCACTCAATCTCTTCCATGGTCATTTCATATGTTTGCATGCCTCCTAGCACCTCTTGTAGCTCTGTTATGTAGCTATGCTCTAGTTGTGGTCAAAATCACTTTGATCACTTATACCAAATGGCATTACTACACATTCAATTGAGGTGTTACTAAAAATGGAATCAACTACCACCAGTATGGTCCATGGTGCTTCTATGGGACAAATACATTTCCTGTGTTGCAATTCTTATCACAATTCCTGATGCAGATTTTGGTTCCATCTTGGAGATTCATAGTTGCTGAGTTATTTTGGCTACTAGACCTTGGCATACATGGACATGCAAGTTGGTAAAACAATCAATTTTATTTTTCATTATTTTATCTTTTAACTTTATTAATATTTCTTATTATCTTAATCATATAAAGCAAACTTCACACCAACCCTCTCCTTGTTTCCTGAGGACGGTCAACCCTTTAAGTTGGGGGAGGTTCATATTTTATATCTTTTCACCCATCATATCCTTAAGTATCCCATCATAGTATCCATTATTTTCACCCTTCATAATCATTCATATTGTCTATCATTTCACCCATTTCACATATCTCATGAATGTGGAGATAATTTTCCATGATACCTCCTATATATAGCATTTCAATAAAATAATGATATGAACAAATGAAAAATGGGTAAACAAATTGAAATATACAAAAAGAAAAAATGAAAAAATACAAGTTGGAGGAGATATGAATATTGCAAAAAATGTAAACAAAAATGTAAGTTGAAAAATAAATCAAATCCATGAAGCTTGTTATGAGGAGTTGAGAGAAAAAAATTGAAGGGAACTATGATTAACCATGAGCTATAATATTCAAGGGTGAAGAAGATAAATTATAATTCCAAGACTACCAATAATGATTGCACGAGGACATGCAATATCCTAAGTTAGGGGGGATGATGAGAGCCATTCACGTTCCATTTAATACCATATATTAGCCTTTTCCATGTGCCTTCATACCCATTTTCATATTCCATTTTAATACCATATCATATATTTCTACCATCTTTTGCTGCATATGATTAAATATAAATAAGTGATATTTAATTTAGTTTTGAGATAAAATATGAAAATTTATTATTTGATTGTATTTACTACTAACCATTTTCATTTTAGCCTTGGAAAATATTTGCAACATGTTATTGGAGGTGGAGATCACAATCAGTGGAGCACTCTTCAAATTTCAGCTATTAATAAATTATTTTCTTTGTTATCTATGGGCTAGGAATATCCTTCTATATTAATCTATTGTTGTAACCTCCAATATTTTAGTTTTATATTCTGTGGTGAGGTTTTTCTATAGAAAATAAACTTGCCTATTGTTAACCAAATCCTTATATTCGTGGCTAGTCTTATTCGAAGCCATAAATTATAGGCTATGTAAAACTGATTTTCTTATTATATAATGCCATTAAAGTGGCGTGAGAAGGGGGAATAACACAACATCGTAAGAGGACAAAACTAGGCATGAGTTTGGAGAATAACATAGCAATGTAATAACAATGAGCATAATGCAAAAAGTATAAACTATAATTTATTTTATTTTTAATGAATATATTCTAGTTGTGATTTGAGTTCTGTAGCAGCGTTTTAACCACCCTGTTGACCAAGAGGAAGGGCCCACTCCTTGGGAATCTTGGTGATGTCTTTGTGTAATTTTATTTAAGTATTTTTTGTGATTAATGTTTTATTTTATTCCATGTGTGATTCGTAGATTAAAGTGATTTGATTATGAATGGTATATGAAAATCTTCGTTTCAATTATTTTACAATTCTAAAAGCATCTTTGTGTTTTCATTTTTAAGTGTAAGTTATGTTTGATAGAATTCTGAGTGATTTGAAATATTTCGCTGGAAACAAAGTAGTCACTGGACTATTCATGTCACTTTGTTCCTGTCGCTTTGTTCTTGTAGTAGTTTTTAGAAAAGTTCATGTAGTAGTTTTAAATGAGTATTTTTATTTTCTAGCTGCATTTCATCCACACTCACCTCACTACCTGTAGCCCTTGCACATATAGCCACTACACCTTTCACAAGTTTATGCCCCTAGATTGACACTTAGACCAAACTAAATTTAGTTATTGATATTAAATCTTTCTCATTATCTACCCCCAGTTTTGGCCTATCACCCACTATGCATTGAAACATGTACCCAAGATAGAATCCAACAAACATCTTTGACTCCATAACTCTTGGAGGCACCACTCCCAAGTCTAATACTTTATGATGAAAATGCCAAGTACCATGTGTCCCACCAATAATAACAAGATGCTCCACTCTTCCCAATATAACTCTCGTTAACTTTTTATCACGACCTCCTTATTCAATGTCATTACAATAATATCTCAAGTCTACCTCTTACCCTTTTCTATTTTTCTCAAGTATCACACTGTGAAAATTTGAAACTCATTTTCTCACTTTCTAAGAGGTTTTTGAGGCTTTTAATGATCTTCAAACTGCTCTTCGGTCAATTTAATGCATCTAGATCATTTAAATCTTCATTTTCAAAAAAAATTGCTAGAATCAAAGCTCTACATCAAAAGTTATGCCCTCTAATAGGTATTTGTAGAAAACAAAATTAAACATAGGATTGCAAGTGAATATCACATGATTAGATGTGTCTATTATAGGAACATCCTAAGCCAACAAGAAATCTTGCATCAACCAAAAAATCATTTCACTTTGTTTTATTTTGTAGTTCAGTACTCTTTTCCAATTATTTTGGTTTGTCATGGTTGTAATTTTCAAACATAATAATCAATAAGCACTCAAACTAGTAGATAGAATCATCTACATGTAGTAGTGTATTTATTCCAAAGTATCATGAGATTTTGTTCAAAGCATCAATCAAACACCACAAGCATGTCCATGTGTCTAGTTTATATTTCATGTTCATTATACAAGGTGTCTTGCTAGATTATCTTAAGGTCTATGAGTTGTGTTACAAGACTTAGACTCTTACACTAAAGGATAACCATTTAAGAGGCCTTATTGATACCATGGAGGTAATATTAATTTTGGAATGATATTCCTTGTTTTGGGCTGACCCAAAACTTTCTACATCAACCATTCACTATAAAAGGAGGTCTACTTCATTAAGGAAGGACACCAATGGGTAAGAAGATATCTAAGGACCAAGTAGTGTCCAACAACTTAGAGCAGAGAAAGGATAGAAAGCCAGCTTGAGGAATCCAGTGTTTGAGGCCACTCTCATGTGAAGTGTTTGAATTATATTTAAATCTAAAATTGAGGTATGTTTTGATTGTAAGGCCTAGTGAAAAAGACTATTGATGTAATTTAAATTGAGTATATATACATTGATTCCAATTCATTTCTTATGACTATGTTGATCATTGAGATTCATTGTGCATTGGTTGTGAGTGATTGTGTTAAGACTACATGATTGGATAGTCTTTCATTAGACCCTCCATCCATGACTATATCAAGCCTTTTCTATGCATGCAAGGATGCATGGATGGTTGTCTTTAAATATTCCTCTCTCATGACTTCCCACAAAGAGTGGTTTTCTAACTATGACAACATTGATGGTGGAAAGGTGTATTTGGGAACTAACTCATTTCTCAAGATTGTTTTTCATGGTTATGTTAAGATAACATTTGGATATAGAAGAACCAAATCTCTTTCTATCATTCTACACATTCTTGGGCTGGTGAGAAACCTATTGTCTATAAGTAATATGAATGATGTGGGTGTGCATGTAGTCATCAACAATTATGGATGCAAGATGGTGTGTGGAGCCATGGTGTTAGCTAATGGAATTCATTTTGGAACTTTGTTTCACCTTGAGGCAAGAACCATTAAATGTGATAGTTTTAAGGTCATGTTTCTAAGAACTATAAAATTCTTGCTAAGTAGACTATTTTGTTGCATGAACACATGAGTTGCATCAATGAAAATGCCTTAGCATTGAAATCTAACAATTGAGTAGAGAAGATAACTAATTGTTCTCTTGATTTTGACTTTATGAACATTGTATTTGTAGACACCTGAAATTGATCAGGTTCATCCTAACATCACCTTTCGACACTTTGTCGACATTGCCTTGTATCACTTTTGGCACCTTGCGACATATTTGTCCTAGGTCCCTCTTTATCCCAAAATAATTAAATAAATCATATTTATTTAATTAATTTTATCTATTTTCCCTTTTATCCAAATTAATTAAATTAATTAAATATTTGTTTAATTAATTCCTCACATTATCCTCCCTCTCCAATAATTAATTAAATAATTCTATTATTTAAATTAATGATTGAGAGTCACATGTCTCTCATAATTGATTAAATAATTTTATTATTTAATCAATTATCTCTCACTTGTCCTTATCCTTATCCCAAAAGTTAAACTAGCTTTTAATCTTATCCACTCAATTCAAACTAAACCTCTTAATCTCAATTGTTCACATAAGGATTGCCCTAATCCTCCACCTCTTAATCCTAGCCATCCATTAAACTTCTTAGTCCTAGCCATCCATCCTATTAATCAGATATTTATAAATCAACCCTCATCCAAGCCATTATCATAAGCCTTCCTATTATGCAAAGTTATGCTGCTAAAATACTGATAAATCTACATATCATATCAATAATATCATTGAGCATAGCTAGGTAGTACTATGGTGCATACTACTTCCGCTCTATCAAGGAGAGGTGAAGATTCAAGGTGAAGGTATTATGTTTTAATTACATTATCTTCCATTATTTACCTTGGATCATTTTCCTGTCTTCATTTGGCACACCCGGTGGGACACCCTGTCCCTTTAATCTCTCTTTTGCAGGCTTTGTTGTCCTCCTTTTGCAATTTTTCCATTGATCTTTGAAAAAATTAGAGGTGAACTTTCATAAAATGCCTCCTACTACAAAATCAACCTCACCATTATGTCCTGAGTGGCTCACACACAAATTTTGGTACAAAAAACCCTATATTTTGATCACTATAAAAATTTTGAAATTTTTTTACTAACCCCACTATTGTAGATCTGTACCATACGGATCCATATAGTACAATTCGTAAAGATATGTATAGTATGGACCATATAGATCTATATGGCTCTACAAGCATCACATTCATAGTCTTCTATTTGATTTTCTATCTTCCAGTTAGTAGCAATCCATAGGTTTCTATTGGTCGTTGGTTTTTGCATTATTAATCACTAGTTTCTGTCCACAGGCAAGCTTATTAACCATTAGTTTTTACTAAGGATCATTCGCAGGATATTCACAGTGACCACAGATTTCAAACTCTTTACCCATTGATTGCTTGTTTCTCACATGCCACCCATTCTATTTTACCTCTCGCGAGCCATATCCTCATATCCACTGGTCATTTAAAATTTTAACTACCATATACCCTGGTCATTTCCCCATGCACCCCACCCTGAATTTGTCATCGAGTGGTCACCTAGGTGACCACAACCCTCTGCTCAAGGCTGAGCCCTTTTTTCTGCCATCCCTAGTCACATTAGTGACCAAGGGTTTCCTCTACCTGCCAGCGCCTGGCAAGGCCGAGCCCCCTTTTAACCCTTCACCTTTGACACCCTAGCCATCAAACCTTAACCTCTTGAGGTTAAACCATTACATGTGACCACCATAGGGTCTAACTACAAACAATTAGCATAAAACATTAACCCTAACCATCTGCTAACTACCAAACTCTAGACTGTAGCCTGTGACTAGTTTTTCTTTTGACTGCCACCAATTAAGGCTAACCACCCAGCTAGACCCCTCTTGCTTTTAAGTGCCCAAATAGGTTGTTTTTCCAAATTTACGCAACTTTTACAAATCATATCGAAATTGAACAAAATTACAATCGTTGGAAAGATGATTTGACCAAATTCATAGTGGCATAGACCTCATTAATAGATTTAGCCCATAGGTTTAGGTATAATCAGTCAAACTTCATGTTTGCTTGCAAACATTAAATCGCTATATCTTTTGCAAATTTTATCCAAATTTGACGAAATGTTTTTTGAAATTGCTCAAAAATTTGCAAGATACTATTTATTTCATCTAATATGTTGTATCTTTTCATCTAACATCTATTTTTTATTTCATCATTTTTCATCTAACACACTTGTTTTGTGGAACTGCTTGCTAAAGGCCAAATTTATCAAAACTACTAACAAGTTTACTATAGGTTCACATGTCAAAGGTTGATCATTAAACCTATATTTGTGTTTACTTTTTTTGGTGGGTTTAATTATGACTTGGGCTGTGTATGCTCTTCCCTTGCTCTTAGTGTGATCTTGGGAATCAAAAGCACCCCTTAGCCACTTTCATTCACGCACATCCTTTTTTATCTAAGGGAATTAATCTTTCTTGTGTGGTCAAGTGTGTGTGTATGCTCTCTCCTTGCACCTAGTGTGATCTTGGAGATCCAAACCACCACTTGATACACTTTTGTCACCCAAGGTTTACTTGTGTGTGTATGCTCTGCCCTTACGCTTCGTGAGAGCTTGGGGATCAAAAGCACCTAGTATAACCTTTCCCTTTAGGAGGCCTACTTAGGGATGTTATCACCCCAAGGAATGACCTCAACCACACATTCTGGTGTCTAGTGGGGTATATCAAAGGGGGGTGGTGCAGGAGCACCCCTTCAACTAGATAAATATGCACAAGAGGGGGAAGAATAAGGCTCTAATATGTTTTAGATATTTCATGTTACCATGTAGCATTTGTATGTCATTGTAAAATGTAGCATTTTGTGTTGACATTTCATGTTTCAATATCTCTCTTGCCGAGGCCAGTATTTAGCATCATGGATAACAGCAGATAGTTTGGTTATGTGCAAGATTAAATCTAATGTGTCGTATTAACTGATGTTTTGTTGTCTTATGCAAAATAGGTGCCATGTGATTAATTAGGGCTTTTCGTTATAATCTTGGTTTATGCAACATCCCGAAAATAGAGGAGAGAGGAGTTGGTAACAAAACAAGGAAGGTGGTCGAGGAAAGTTAGTCTTGGACCTTCAAAATTATCAAATAATTGAATCTCTGTAATCAGCCTGTGTTCGATAAAGTTGGAATGAAGAAATAGAAATTCTGTGAATTATGTCCTACCAATTCTGGATTTTGTGTAAATTCCCTATATAGCAAGTCATTTTGTATATTATTTGTATAGAATTGCTTTGCATTTAATTTAGTTCTCCTGTGGTCGAGATGTACGATTAAATCCATTCCATTGGTGGATTTCTGTGAAATCAGTGGAATGGACTGTGTAAATTAGTTTTCTGTTTGTTTTCCTTTTTGTTCAATGGGCATGGCAGAATAGGAATCATGAAAATCTGTTATAGAGGAAGTTATCGGCAGAAAATGCAAATATACATTTTATGTATATCCATCAATTGTATGTCAGGGACGGTCTGTGAATATATCGCATTTGCATGCGAGCAACCTCCTGTGTATACGCTGTGAAGAATGGTCTATATAAAAGTCTTTTCAGGTTAAGTTTATGATTGTTAGTCGAATATACAAACAGTGTGTATATCGCTAATGTACCTGAGCATATTCTATGTGTATCTTGTAACTGCATGTAAAGGTCTGTCGCCTGTGTATATCGCCAAAGCATATTCTGTGTGAATTCTTGTGTCTATCGAAAGTGTCTAAGGAGATACATTTTCTACGTATATGTTCATTGTATGTCGTAGATAGTTTCTGAGTATATCACTATTGTATACAAGTCTTAGTTTGTGTGTATACTGCAATTGTATATCGCAAATTGTATATTGGAATGTATATTGTTAATGTGCATTTCGTGAGGTGCAAGTGGTGACCAGCCGTAGTGGTCAAAGTGGGTGAAGATACAATGGGTTACTAGCAATAGAAGGTTAGATAGTGTATATACAAGCCAAAGTCATCGGTGTGAGAAGAGTCATTGGGTGGACAAAACTATGTGGAGCTAACAATATGTGTTCATGCCGATCAGGGTGACAACGGAAAGTGTCACCGATGAATAGTTGATTGGTGTAATGGCAGTGTATCGGTCGAAGTCTGTAAGTGGTTGTCGATAGGGTCGTGTGTTGCCAATGAGGAGTTCAGAGAGATAAGACGTTTCGGAGTAACATTTCAAAGGGAGGCCGATGATATAATGTTTGGCCGATGCATAGGAAAGTATTGGTGTGAAGGAAACCATCGGGGAGATAGTAGATAGTGAGGCCAACAAGGCAAGTCAGGCCGACAAGGAAAGAGTGCAAGAGTTTTGGTGAGACATTTGAGATCTCTTGCCGGTATTGTAGAAAGTAACATTGTGATTATATTTCTGTTGTGTGTTGCTTTGCATCATAGTGGTATCAGAGCAAAGGAGTATCCTTTGGGTAGAAGAAGAAGACAAGATGTCAGACGAAGAGGGGTCTCAAAAGTACCCAACAAAGATGACCAACTCTGAGTTGGCAGCCTTAGTGCAAAAGCAAATCACAGAGAGTAGAACAACTCGGGCTTAGAATCAGGCTTTGAAAGAAGAGGTAGAGAAGTTGAGGGACAAAGTAGAGAAAGGGGAAGAAGATTCTCGTAAGCGAGAAGACAGCGATGAAGAGGAGATCCCTAAGCAGGAAGAGATAGAGGTTCCTGCAGACCAGAGACCCTTACTTAATTCCCTCAGGTCCATGGAGAGAAGGACCATGGATATGAAAATAGACTTGCCAGTGTTTGTAGGAAAAATGGAACCTGATTCAGTGATGGAGTGGATAGACTCCTTGAATAACTTCTTTGAGACCAAGGAAATACCAGACCACCAAAGGGTGAAGATGGCTCAATCCAAAATGAAAGGGGCTGCACTAACTTGGTGGAATTTCATCCAAGATGACATGGTGAAAGAAGGAAAGAATAGAGTTGCAACATGGAAGAAGATGATGGCTTTAGTGAAGGAGGCCTATGTTCCATTGGATTACAACATCCAATTACATAAGAGGAAACAAAACTTGAAGCAAAAAGAGTTAGATGTCAGCTTATACATAGAAGAGTTCATGAAACTATGTGTCAAAACAAAGGTAAAGGAGAATGAAGAAGAGAAGGTGGCAAGGTACCTCAATGGATTGAGGTTTACTATCCAAGAAGACATAAATCTGCATAACCTAGAGACAGTCCAGAAGTGCTATCAATTGGCACTCAAGATGGAAGAGAAATTCAAGAGAAGACAAGAATAGAACAGTAGAAGAAAAGGGAGACAATAGAGGGGAGGAAGAAGTCCTTTCAGAGGCAGAGGAAATGGATTTGGATTCCAAGGTGAATCAAACCAAGAGAGTAACAAAGGAGACAACAGTCAAACCCAAGGGGGAAGTTGCAATCAAAGAGGAAACTTTAGGGCAGAAGACCATCATTCAGAGGAAGATCTTGGAGCAGAGGACCTATCAGGTGTTACAATTGCAATCAAGAAGGCCACATAGCCAGCAGATGTCCAGGAAAGGCAACAAGTTCAATGGGAGAAAGAAAGATAAATCTGATCCAAGAATCTGATTGTCAAAGTGTGGCAAGCTCCAGCACTTTTCAAAGTGTGACTGCTCCTGATAGTTATGGATACCCTAAGAAAGGAGAATCTTTGATGATGAGGAGAGCAATGACCACCATGAAGGTGCCTGACAAAGAACCCCCACAAAGGAAGTCGCTCTTCAGAACTACTTGCAAGGCAGGAGGAAAGGTATGTAAAGTTCTGATTGACTCCGGATCCACTAAAAATTTTGTGTCATTTGAAATGGTAGAAAAGATTAAGCTTAGAAGACTACCACATCCTTGCCCATACAAAATCTCGTGCCTCACCGAAGGTCAGCAAATAGTTGTGGAGGAACAGGCTTGGGTGGAGTTTCAAATTGGACCATACAAGGATAGGTTATTGTTTGACATTGCCAAGACGGATGCTTGTCATCTCCTATTTGAAAGACCATGGCAGTATGACTTGAAAGCACACCATGATGGAGTGAGAAACACATATTCAATCACCAAGGATGGTAAGGTGATAGAGTTACTACCATTGATGGAGAATGAGGTAGAACCAAAAGGGAAAGAAGTCAAGGCGATGATGGTAGAAGGCAAACATTTCATGAAAGAGATAGTAGAAGGAGTAGTGGCATATGCTATAATTCCATGCCTAAAAGTGAATAGGGAGCAACAACAAGAAGTCAAGGGGGAGAAGAGGCAAAAGTTCATAGATCCGGCTATCCAAGAGCTATTGGACAAACACAAAGGCATCATCTCTGATGGAATGCCAAGGTCCCTACCACCTATGAGGGACATCAACCATTGCATAGATTTGATCCCAGGATCTACACTTCCAAACAAAGCAGCATACAAGCTTACCCCAGAGCAAAATGTTGAGGTAGCAAGGTAGATTGAGGAGTTGTTGGAGACATGCCTAATTGGCAAGAGCTTAAGTCCATGCGCAGTACCGGCTATACTAGCACCAAAGAAGGAAGGCACTTGGAGACTTTGTACTGATTCAAGGGCTATCAACAAAATAACAATTAGGTATAGGTTCCCAATCCCTAGGATAGAAGATTTGCTTGATTTCTTGGGGGGTGCTAAATATTTCACAAAAATAGATTTAAAGAGTGGCTATCATCAGATTAGGATTAGGCCAGGAGATGAATGGAAAACTGCATTCAAGACCAATGAGGGTTTATATGAGTGGAAGGTCATGCCTTTTGGTTTGTCCAATGCCCCTAGTACATTTATGAGGTTGATGAATGAGGTCTTAACATAATTCATGGGAAAATTTGTCATAGTATATCTAGATGACATCTTGATTTTCAGTGATGCAAGGGAAAAGCACCTCAACCATATAGACTTGGTCCTCAAAAAGTTACATGAAGAGCAGCTAATGATCAACTTAGGAAAGTGTTTGTTTATGCAGGAAGAGATCATCTATTTGGGTTTTGTCATCTCCCATAACAAACTAAAAATGGATCAAGAGAAGGTAAGTGCCATATTGTCTTGGCCAACTCCCAAAACCTTGAATGATGTTAGAAGTTTCCATGGGTTAGCAACCTTTTATAGGAAGTTTATAAAGGGGTTTAGTCATGTTTGTGCACCCATGCTTGACACCATAAAAGGAGGACAGAAGTACAGATTCACTTGGACAAAGGAGGCAAATGATTCATTTGAAACATTGAAGAAGAAGGTGGCAGAGCAGCCAGTCCTTGCATTTCCTGACTTCAAAAAGATTTTCTAGGTAGAATGTGATGCAAGTCACATGGCAATTGGAGTAGTACTCAGTCAAGAAGGTAGGCCTATTGCATTTTTTAGTGAAAAACTAAATGATGCAAAGAAGAAATACTCATCATATGATTTGGAGATGTATGCTCTAGTACAGTCACTCAAAAAGTGGAGGCATTACTTCATGCCAAAAGAATTCATACTGTTCACAGATAATCAGGCCCTTAGTTTTATAAACAGTCAAGAGAAGCTGAACCATATGCATATGAAGTGGGTGGAGACTTTGCAAGCTTTCACCTTCACACTCAAGCATAAGAAAGAGGTCAAGAATAAGGTAGCAAATGCTTTGAGCAAGAGGGCTCTAACCATCAATCAGATCCAGTTGGAGAGTGTTGGCATTGACTCTTTGAAGGCCATGTATGAAGCTGATGAAGATTTTGGAGAGATCTACCAGGTATGTACTTCCTTTGGTGACAAATATCATGCTGAGTTCTTTTAATATCTGATCCAAGATGGATTACTTTTCAAAGGTGGATAGTTGTGTATTCCACGGTGTTCTATGAGACTGAATATCATTAGGGAGAAACATTGTGGGGCCATGGCAGGACATTTTGGTCTGGATAAGACTCTTGATCTTGTGAGGAGGCATTACTATTGGCCCAAGTTACAGTCAAATGTGAGAAAATTTGTGGAGGCATGTGTGATATGTCAGAAGGCAAAAGGGAGATCCACTAATGCAGGTTTGTATCAGCCACTACCCATTCCTTCTAGGTCGTGGGAGAGCATAAGCATGGACTTTGTATTGGGTTTGCCTAGGACAAGGAAGGGATATTGTAGTAGACAGATTCAGTAAAATGGCACACTTTTTGTCATGCAAAACCACTTGTGATACTTCATATGTTGCTGATCTATTTTTCAAAGAGATAGTAAGGATACATGGATTGCCATTGAGCATAGTCTTAGATAGAGATGTAAAATTTATTGGCCACTTTTGGAGGACTCTTTGGAAGAAGCTTGGAACAAATTTATCCTTCTCATCAGCCTACCATCCTCAAACAGATGGGCAGACTGAAGTAGTTAACCGTTCATTGGGAAATCTGTTAAGATGTTTGACAAGGCAACATGGAGATAAGTGGGATAACATCCTACCACAAGTAGAATTTTCCTATAATGACACCATCAATAGGAGTATAGGGAAGTCACCTTTTCAGGTGGTATATGGTGTATGGTTTTTATCATCCCATTTCATCCTATCTTTCCACCATCATCATCCTCATCATATCTTTCCATCATCACTATCATTTTCCTCTATCCATACCTTGGCTTCTTTGAAATGATGTTACTCGACACAAATCTTATCATCTCGAACATCATCTCAAAGAGGGGCAAAATGTAGACACCCAAATTTGTCCCAACTTTGTCCATGTCCTACAACACCTTGTTAAAACATTATTCTAAACATCATAAGCCATTTTTGTCCTAAATCCCACTCTTAATCCCATTTATCCATTAAGCCAATTAATTAAATAAATTTTATTTATTTAATTAAAATCCCCATCTTTATCCTACTTAGCCAATTAATTAAATAAATTTTATTTATTTAATTAATTTCACATGCATAATCCCACTTTCCAATTAATTAAATAAATCTTATTTATTTAATTAATTTTCAACTCCTATCCCAACTAATTCAAATATTTTATTTGAATTAAGTCCTCCATATCTTATCCCATCCTATTCATTTATCTAATTAATTAAATAAATCTTATTTATTTAATTAATTTCCAACTCATATCCCAACTAATTCAAATATTTTATTTGAATTAAACACTTATCTTTCATCACATTCCAACACTTGTCTAGTCAATCATGTGTTGTGTTACAACTTTTATCTTTCACATGCACAACTAATGGGACCTAATTTTAGTATTTATCTACACAAGCACACCTAAGCCTCATCCTCCTTTGCCACATGTCATATGACTACAATTTCTTGATGTGCAAGGAAACCTAACTTAATCCTATCCATCCATTTCACCTAAAGCCTTAATTGATCCTAGCCATCCATTTGAACCAAGCCAATTCTATAAATCAAACCCCTCACAAGCCATTAGCAATGCATTGAGCCTTAAGCACCCTTATTCTGTCAAATTTTCTAAAAGGGCATTGATCCTCAAGTATCCACATGCTGTTGAAATATCATTAGAGCCTTTGCATCCATTATCTATCTCCTTATCAACGTTATGCTGCGGAATCGAGCAATCAACACAACAAAGCGATCAATCAATCAAGCTCATTTTGCATCTTCGAGGTATTGAATTATTTGGGTTTAGGTTATACATTTCAATTGTTTGATCATTTCCATTTATAAATCCAAATTTTTTGATATACATTTTGGCACGCCCGGTGGGACTCACGTCCCTGATTAACCCTCTTGTTTGAGTTGTTTTTGTGAAGATCAGATTTCTTGGAGCGTCAATCATTTATTTTTGCAGGTTTATGCACTTTGATTTGTAGGTTGAAGATATTTTATATTGCTGATTTTTTTTTAATTTATGACCAGATCTGTTGCAGAGGGTTTTTTGTTTTACACAGGTCCTGTAAAAAGGAGATCTTAGATTCATTGGAAAGAGGACTTCGAGAGCTTTCCGAAAAGTGGTTACATTAAAGATTTGGCTCAGTATTCAAAGAGTTATGATGATTTGAAGTTGACCCTACGATTCTAATTTTTCAAAAATTTTCGACGCGCGACTTTTTGCTGATTTTTTTAATTTATGACCAGATTTGTTGCAGAGGGTTTTTTGTTTTACATAGGTCCTGTAAAAAGGAGATCTTAGATTCGTTGGAAAGAGGACTTCGAGAGCTTTCCGAAAAGTGGTTACATTAAAGATTTGGCTCAGTATTCAAAGAGTTATGACGATTTGAAGTTGACCCTGCGATTCTAATTTTTCAGAAATTTTTGACGCGCAACTTTTTGCTGATTTTTTTAATTTATGACCAGATCTGTTGCAGAGGGTTTTTTGTTTTACACAGGTCCTGTAAAAAGGAGATCTTAGATTCGTTGGAAAGAGGACTTCGAGAGCTTTCCGAAAAGTGGTTACATTAAAGATTTGGTTCAGTATTCAAAGAGTTATGGCGATTTGAAGTTGACCCTGCGATTCTAATTTTTCAGAAATTTTTGACGCGCGACTTTTAGAAAAAAAAAAAATCATATCTTCCAATCTAGCGAACCAAATCACATTTTATTTTTTGCAGATGACTTGTAAGTGAATCAAAGGAGCTGGAGCAACATTTGGATCAATCATAATAGCAACTTGGAAAGCAATTTTTATGAGGTGCACTCATTCTAATCTCTCATCTCTAATCATTATTTGATCACACATTTAGATTTTGGGCATAAAACAAACAACTTGTTTGTCATCACACTTGGATTTGGGCTTTAAAATAAACAATTGTTTGCAAATTCACATAAAAAAAAATTGGGCTAAAACAAACCATTATCTTCCATCACATTTAGATTTGGGTCTAAAAAGAACAAGTGCTTGAACTGTTTGTTACATATTTTAAGTTTCTAAGGGGAAATTAACAACTACGAGTGTGAATCAAGTGACAGCTCACTTGGTTTGCTTTTGTCATACCCTTCTTAGGAGGCCTGCTTGGAGACACACCACTCCAAGGGACGACCTCAATCGAGGCTGAATCGAAAGACACCCTCATTGGGAGTTAGAATCTTGTCACTCTTGGCTAAGCCCCAAAGAACTTTATACCTTTGGGAAGTGAAGGTGAAGGGTGGGTTACCCCTTTCTCCTGGCTGTGTGGCAGAATTTCACTTTCAATTCCATAGTCAACCTTGTGCAATAGATAGCCTAAGACCTAATTGGCTATACCCACTTGACTACATATTAGGCTTGTTGATGTGTCTTCCATGTGTGCTTGCATAATCATCATATTTTATTTTCAAAGTCAACAACTTGCTTATGTGTCTTGCGTGAGTGATTCATGTGTGTATATGCATAATCATTTGTTTGAATATTGCCATATCAAGCTCTAAACACCCAAACACATAAACAAATCAATCTAAACACATCATCTAAACATTCCACATCATCATCCAAATCCCTAAGCAAGCACTTGTTAAAAGGACTTAAGACAAACACTTGGTGACAACATGTCTACACTAGAAGACCCAGAAATCAAATTCCAAAGATTCTTTCAAAATCTTTATCAAGGATCACAACCCCTAAACCAAGACGCCATTGAAATATTACAATTCTTCATCCAAAAAGTTCAACCCCACGCAAGCCAATCACCTCAACTACAACACTCCATAGCCCAAGTCCAACACCTTTTAGCCACTAGTCAAGCTCGACAAGTACAACAATCCTTATCCACTTCCTATCAACCTAATCCACCTTATAACCACATGTCATATCCATCCACTTCCTATCAACTTAATCCACCTATCCACCAAGTCAATGCTACATCAACCTATCAACCTCCACCTCAAGCTTATCCAATCCCTCATACCACCATTCCAATGCACTACCAAGCCCATCCACAAGGCAATCAAGTGATATTACAAGAACAACATCCAAGTCCCAATGGCTCTTTGTACATAAATCAAGTAAGTCCAAATACACCTTTGCAACAAGACCACAAAGCACCATTGATAGATCTAAATCCACCTTTCCAACAAGAATCATATCCAAATCCCAATGGCCCCTTGTACATAAATCAAACAAGCCCAAGTTATCCTATGCAAGATCTAATAACCTTTGACAAGGGAGATACCAATCTAGAGTGGCCACCACCATCCAATCACATGCCATCACATGAACCAACAAGTCCTATCCCAACACCACCATGTGATCCCATTCCTAGTCCATTAATCCCTCTACCTTCCAAACCACCAAGCCCTCCATTACCTTCATCACCATATCATTCTAATCGTTCACCAAAGGATGCGGCTGAGAGAGTTTTACAAAGGATGCTTGAAGCAAAACTCATTGAACTTCCTAAAGTCAAACCATGCGAAGAAAGTCCATATGATGAACATGATTATTGTGCATACCATAGGACCAAAGGCCATAATACAAATCAATGTCCAATATTTGTCTCAATTGTTTACAAGGTGTACCCACTTATAATAGGAAATTGTGCCACATCATCACCCCCATCTAGTCCAAATCCTAATCCATCCAATCCAATTAGGTCTCAACCTAATCCTAGTCCTAATCCTAATCCAACACCAACTACCATTATCATACATCCATTATATTTTCCATCCACCCATACACTTGCAAAGGATGTGATCCATTGGCTCCTAGCTAGGAATAAACTACCTCCATGTCAAACACTAATTCATGAGCCTACCAATGAACTTCCAAAGGTCATGTCCAATCCTATAATCTCATCATGTGGTTCACATATCCTTGAGCCTCTTCAAGAGGCTTCCATTAACATACCTAGCCCTTTAAGCCCATCATGTGACCTACAAGCCAACAAGTCTATTCAAGAGTCTCCAACCACAAGCCTAAGTCAAGAGCCATCATGCCTTCATGTTGATAACTATCAAGAGCCTATCAAGTCCACTCAAGAACCTTCCACTTCCATCCAAAGTCAAGAGGTATGTCAAGAGCATAATCTTAAACATGTGGAAACATTAAGCCCTAGTCCAACTCAAGATCAAAACACTTCCATGCAACCCATCCATAACATTTACCTTCTTTATGATCAAGATGATACCTATGAAGAAGCTATCCATGAGCACCTTGATCCTATCCATAATCCTATATCTATCCATGACCAAGATATCCACATTGCTCCTAGTCATCTACCATCTAGCCCTATCCATAATGAGCAAACATCAACTTGTCATGATGAGACACTTGTCCCCCAAGTAAGCATAAAAGATCATACCAATAACTTGGATCAACATGAACATAAGCAAGATCCTAATGATCCTCCTTTCACATTGACCATTGATTCCACTTCAAGTCCACCATCATGTCCTATTGGTTTTACCACCTTTGTCCATGAATGTTCTTCCTTAGGACAACAACGACCTTTATCCACTTCACCTTCTTCATCCAATAATGAGCTCAAGTCTAATGTTCACAGCACACCTAGTCCCATTGTCCATCGCCTACTCCAAAACATGAACTACCAAGGCAAAGGTCTAGGCCTTTATGAAAAAGGTATTTTGGAGCCAAACCATGTCAAGATCCCTCCATGCTCATATGGCCTTGGATACACACCCCAAGGTAAACAAGGCCAAGATGTTGGTAATCCCTTCATGCATCCTAAACCTACCACTTTCCATCACACCCCCCATCATATACCCAAAACATATGTAGCCATTCCATCTCCATCATCCTATAAATGTCAAAAGCATGTGACCATACACCTTCTGCCATCCACCTTGCCTCCACTTTTACCAACTCCAAATATCCCTCCATCCACCTTGCCACCATTGCTTCCAACACCTAACATACATATCATTCATAAGTATCCTTACATCCCTAATCATGGCCAACAAAAGCACACATCACCTAAGCATAAAGCTTCCAATCATTTCATCCACTCCACCCATGCCATGGGATTCAAAAGCAAAAATTTTGATGCCTCTACCTATAAAGCTAAAAGTCCTACCAAAAATCCAAAGAACTATCATGCCTTAGGGCACAAACATGAAAAATCAATGCAAAGAACCAAATCAAAGCAATCCAAAAAGCTATCCAAGCCCATACCTCCAAAAGCAAAGCCCAAAAGCAAAATGGTTTGGGTTCCTAAGCAAACAGCTAGCAAAGCGAATGAGGCATCCCCATCCACATCTAAGCAACCATCCAAGCCCATACCTCCAAAAGCAAAGCCCAAAAGCAAAATGGTTTGGGTTCCTAAGCAAATAGCTAGCAAGTCAAATGAGGCATCCTCCTCCACATCTCAAGAATCCCAATCACCTACCTCCATCCAAAAGCCTATTTCCATCCAAAACTTCCATTCCCTTCAAAAATCCCACAAGCAAAACAAAAGCACTAAAAATACTAAATCTATGTGGGTTCCTAAATCACTTCATCAACCATCTCCTAAGCAAACATCTCCATTGCTTCCTACACCACCATCTCATCAAAAGCTTCAATGTTTATCATGGTGTGTGCAACCGTTGGTCATGATTCCCTTCCACTCCGCAGCACCTTCACATATCTACATCTACCCATCTTCCATCCATTATCTTACATATCTCCGCCATGCTATCCCTATGGTCCATGCTTTTGCATAAGCCTACATAATCCACATCAGAGTCCACTATCCCGATCCATCTATCCTTGCATGAACCTTTCATAATCCATTTCATCATCCACTATCTACCTACTCCATCTCCCATCCATGCAATCCCTTATCAACATCTATGAGCGTAATGACATGGTCCATGCGAGGACATCCATCTCTAATGGGACTACCAATATCCATTGAACTAGCCACTTGAGTCCCTCCTATCCATTACCATGGTGAAAACCTGGCAAACAGGCGCCATGTGTAATTGTCAACACATCTGAAAGCAAAAAATAAAAATAAAAGAAAAAAAAAATTAAAAAAGTAAAGAGAAAGCCCTTCGTCCAATGGTGAAAACCTGGTAAACAGGCGCCTTGGATAAGTACCATGATGAAAACCTGGCAAACAGGCGTCATGTGTAGGTTGATCTTCTATGTCATTTACACTTGGGGGCACATTGTTTCATCCAACTTATCCATTTCCAAACTATCTATCCCATTATATCATTTACCATCCTACCATTACCATACCATCCTACCATTCTTAGCCATTACATAAACATGCCTATCCTATTGAACCCATTTATGCATCCTTCCTCCTTTTGATCTTGATGAAGACATAGGGGAAAAATGTTGAAACATGTTTGGATATCTCTTGGTATACCTCATACCTTCTTAATCAATCCATCTTATCATTATCCACCTATCATACACCTTGTCATGTAAAACCTATCATGTCATCCCATTGTCATGAGCCTTGTCACATAAAAATCCTAGAATGGGGCAAGTTATTCTTCTTATGCAACATAGCCTTTCGAGATCACATCCTAGCTCCCTTATGATCCATACACTATGGTGTATCCTTATCATGAGCTTTTCTTCTTATAGCTTATCCCCATCTATTTATCATGAGATTTCCACTATAGCCTACCTATCCATTTATTATGAGGCATACATCCATCCACCATAGCTTATCCTTGTATCTATCCATTTATCATGAGCTTTCCATTCGATGGCCTATCCTTTTATTCACCCATCTATCATGAGCCTTCCATCACATTTACTATGAGCCCATCCTTTTATCCACCCTTTGCACCTAGACTTGGTTTTTTCCCTTGTCATTGGTATCTAGCACAAAGGCTACCTAAATTGTAAATCCATTGACATCCCAAAACATTTCAAAAAATAAAAAAATAACATATTGTCAAAAAATCCAAAAAAAATCAAATATCCAACGAAAACTCCAAGCAATAAAACCAATCATCATCAATCCAAAATAATCCACTCCATCAACATCAATCAAAATCAAAATTATCATCATCAATTCTTCTTATCAATAACATTCATTCATCCATTTCAATCAATCACTTCTTCCAGTCATATCAATCAAATCAATCTAAGCAATGATCTTAAATCCAAGTCACACTAATCCATATCAAGCAAGCTAATGAATCAAGGAACATTATCCAATCAAATCAACAAGTTTTTGATCCTAATCTTGTCATGAACCAAATCAATCATCATCGATCATCATCACTGGGATATAGCATTCCCACATCCTTGTGTTGATCTAGGGATATAGCTTTCCCCACAATGACAACACTATCTATCTTTATCAATGAAACAATCAATCATTGGTTTATGACTTGACAAGGGCAATACCTTGTTTATTTTATATCCTTTGTGCACATTGAGAACACTTGCTTATGCTTAGATTGAGTGGACACTCTTATCATCACACCATTACTATCATCATTCAAAACAATCCAATCATCAAAACAATCAACCCAGCAACAACAAAGCAAATCAACTCAAAGCACATCAAGCCAACCATCAAAACAAATCCTATCAATCATCAGCATCAACACCAAAGAAAATCAACAATCCAACCATCAAAATAAATCCTATCAATTATCAGCGTCAACATCAAAGCAAATCAACTTAATCACATCAACTCCAATCGAAACAAATCCAATCACTTCAGCAAATCAAAAGAAGCTCAATCCACCACAAATCATCCATCCTTCATCAAATCAATCTAATCAACATTTCATCATCTTCCAACCATTCCAAACAAAGATCCAAATGCAAGCCCATCCTTAATCCATACCAATCATGTTAATTAATCAAGCCAAGTTATCCAAACGCAATCCATGGTCTTGATCCTAGCCTTGTTGTAAGCCAAATTAATCAATCAACTAGCCAACCAACTCAGCAAACAACCTTGTGTTGATCTAGGGATATAGCTTTCCCTGCAATGACAACACTCTCAACTATCAACAATCAGCAATTAATCATTGGTTTACAGCTTGACAGGGGCAATACCTTGTTTGTTTTTGAATCATTTGTGCTTGCTTGCTTGCTTGTGTGTGTTATCTTTTTATCTTGCATTTGTATCACATCTATATCATTCCAGCTAATATTCATATCTTGTGTATGTTGGAATAGCTTTTTGCACTATCCTTTGCATCTAAGGTCATATCATACCTTTTGTGTAGTAGGACTTCAATGCTCTAAGTTTTCTTCCTCATATGTTAGACAAGGTTGTATTACGCTGGGGCACAAGACACATCGTCACCCTGGTCCTTATACCTTGGTGCATAACGTCTAGTGCTATATCAAACATCATGGTTGCTCACCTTCATTGCAGCATAACGCATCATCATTTCTTCTATCTATCCCCTTATCTTTCTTTTTGCAACCAAGCCATTTCTTTTCGAGAGCCTACCCGTGTTTGTCCAACCCGCCTAACCTCTCGTGGGGGCATTATCATCCCATTTCATCCTATCTTTCCACCATCATCATCCTCATCATA
This sequence comes from Cunninghamia lanceolata, assembly GCA_027924645.1. Taxonomy (NCBI): domain Eukaryota; kingdom Viridiplantae; phylum Streptophyta; class Pinopsida; order Cupressales; family Cupressaceae; genus Cunninghamia; species Cunninghamia lanceolata. The sequence goes on along the minus strand of BSBN01001513.1, from coordinate 830,421 downwards.
TCTTTCCATCATCACTATCATTTTCCTCTATCCATACCTTGGCTTCTTTGAAATGATGTTACTCGACACAAATCTTATCATCTCGAACATCATCTCAAAGAGGGGCAAAATGTAGACACCCAAATTTGTCCCAACTTTGTCCATGTCCTACAACACCTTGTTAAAACATTATTCTAAACATCATAAGCCATTTTTGTCCTAAATCCCACTCTTAATCCCATTTATCCATTAAGCCAATTAATTAAATAAATTTTATTTATTTAATTAAAATCCCCATCTTTATCCTACTTAGCCAATTAATTAAATAAATTTTATTTATTTAATTAATTTCACATGCATAATCCCACTTTCCAATTAATTAAATAAATCTTATTTATTTAATTAATTTTCAACTCCTATCCCAACTAATTCAAATATTTTATTTGAATTAAGTCCTCCATATCTTATCCCATCCTATTCATTTATCTAATTAATTAAATAAATCTTATTTATTTAATTAATTTCCAACTCATATCCCAACTAATTCAAATATTTTATTTGAATTAAACACTTATCTTTCATCACATTCCAACACTTGTCTAGTCAATCATGTGTTGTGTTACAACTTTTATCTTTCACATGCACAACTAATGGGACCTAATTTTAGTATTTATCTACACAAGCACACCTAAGCCTCATCCTCCTTTGCCACATGTCATATGACTACAATTTCTTGATGTGCAAGGAAACCTAACTTAATCCTATCCATCCATTTCACCTAAAGCCTTAATTGATCCTAGCCATCCATTTGAACCAAGCCAATTCTATAAATCAAACCCCTCACAAGCCATTAGCAATGCATTGAGCCTTAAGCACCCTTATTCTGTCAAATTTTCTAAAAGGGCATTGATCCTCAAGTATCCACATGCTGTTGAAATATCATTAGAGCCTTTGCATCCATTATCTATCTCCTTATCAACGTTATGCTGCGGAATCGAGCAATCAACACAACAAAGCGATCAATCAATCAAGCTCATTTTGCATCTTCGAGGTATTGAATTATTTGGGTTTAGGTTATACATTTCAATTGTTTGATCATTTCCATTTATAAATCCAAATTTTTTGATATACATATGGTATTCATCCAAGAGGTATTTTGGAGTTGTGAGATTTGCCTATAGGAGAGCCTAGTAGTGCAGATGGAGAAGCTTTTGCATCAGCCATTAAGGAGGTGCATGATCAAGTCAAGAACCAGCTTCAACAAACTACATTGAAGTACAAAACATATGCTGATAAGAAAAAGAGGCATGTACAGTTTCATGTTGGAAATTTGGTGTGGGTTAATCTAAAGAAGGAGAGGCTCCCAAAAGGTAAATATACCAAGCTAATGCAAAGGAAGATTGGACCATGTTAGATTTTGAAGAAATGTGGGCAGAATGCTTATGAGATCCAACTTCCTCCTGATCTTGGATTGTCACCCATTTTCAATGTATTTGATTTGACTCCATACAAGCCAAATATAGATGTAGAATAGGAACCATTGCAGGATGCAGTAGATGATGATATTCCTAAGCATGATCCACCAAAATTGGAAAAGATATTAGACTCAAGAGTGACAAAGAAGACAAGGGACAAAGAGTACATGGAGTACTTGGTAGCTTGGCACGGGAAACCTGTTTCAGAGGCAGTTTGGATGACTAAAGATCAGATTACAAAATATGGTGTAGACCTTTAAACCCTGATCTCAAGTGGGCTTGAGATCTCTTCTCCCAAGGAGTATGGTGCATGAGCACCCCTTCAATAAGATAAATATGCACAAGAGGGGGAAGATTAAGGCTCTAATATGTTTTAGATATTTCATGTTACCATGTAGCATTTGTATGTCATTGTAAAATGTAGCATTTTGTGTTGACATATCATGTTTCAATATCTCTCTTCTCGAGGCTGATGCAGAGTGGCACAAAGGAAGCAATAATGGTTCACTCTTCTCTACCCACTCACCCACTTCACCACTTCATCCAACCAAGGTCATACTCAAGGGTAAATTAAGGATTTGTTATCTAGGCTATCATTCACTCCTCAAGGCTCCTTCCACACCTTAAGACAGGTCTACAAACACCTTTCCCATAGTTGGTTTGATCCCCAACTTCTCACAATTCTCCAACCCTTACTTGGCCTAGTGAGGCTACTAGCCCTCCTAATCCAGTTTTCACTACACAACTTGACAAAACCCTTAAGGGTTAGGCAAATAAATGGTGGATTCAAATACCCTTTAGGGAACTCCAACAGACCTCCAAGCCTCCAGTTCCAACTCTACTCCAACAACTCAACACACCCACTAGGTCTCTAGGCCTAATTGATCAATTTAGGTCTAGGTTACAAAGCAAGTGGTCTAATTTGGGTTCATAAAACTGGGACAAGAACTTGGATCACTTCCACAACCTCCAAACATCTCAACAACCACCATCCATTCATCCACCCTATCAGGTTTTGTCAATTACATCACCAAATTGAACAATTTTGGTCAAATACATAGAGATATTTGACCTAGGGCATCACTCCAAAAGTTGAGGACTGTTCTTCCCAACAAAATGCTTTTGGAATCCTATAATATACATCCCTAGCCTACATTTCACCAAGTGGCATGAAGTTTCATTGGTTAGAATGCATTCTAGGGCTAGATTTGTATGACAAACCCTAGGAATGAGGGTTTCAGACCAATTTGAATTCAACCTCCAATATCTTCCTACTGCGATCACTTCAAAACCTCAAACTTGATACATTAGAATCTTGATTCAACCTAGTTTCAGAAAAACCACATCGATCCACTTGGCCAATCCATACAGGTCATACACCAACAAGAATTCTTGGAAAAATAGTTAGTTTTATTGGTTTTTGTGCCCAAATCTCCGTACAGAATCTTCTCTCCCGTACTGGAGTAAGAAGACAACAATATGAACTGATCCAAGTCAGTAGGCAAATTCCAAAAATAGTTTCAACTGTCAAAAGTGAGTTGCAAGTGTCATGACACCTTAACAACATTGGACAACTATGGCATTTTACATTAACACAAGGATCCCGATTGGTTTAGCTTGTCCAATGGAATCCAAACAACTACCATACTCTCTAAAACATGCCAAAACATCAGAACTATCAAATAGACTCAAAAAAACATCCATATACCTACTAGGCTTAAGTGACATAACTAGGGTCCAAATGGACTAAGAATGATTTGAGGTTTATATGATTACCCCAAACCTCTTGACCATACAAAATGGACCTTACAACCATGGCTAGAAAGCCTTATTACAAAACATACTGAACAAGAACCTTAACTTATCAAACTACTCTTAGTAATCAAAATGCTCCTAGGTGCCCTGCACCATACACCCCCTGTCAAACAAAACTCAAGTCTCTTGAGTTGGGAATGTTGTCAAATGTAAATCTTGCCTTCTCAATGGCTTCTCTGCTCAGCCAAGTGGCATCTTCCTAGGGCTTATTGAGCCACTTCACCAAATACTCATAATAGGTATGCCTCCTAGTCTGTTTAGCAATCCGGTGATCCAAAATACATTCAATCTGATCAGGAGATGAAGGAATCAAGTCCTGAAGTGTCTAATCAGTTTGTTCCTCTGTAACAACTATTTGAGGATTAGATCCCTTATAGGGATAGAGGTCTGATACATTGAAGATTGTTGATAAAGCAATACCATCCAGTAGCCTAACTTTGTAGGCATTTTCTCCACATTTCCTTAGCACTTCACAAGGCCCAATCTTCTTCATAATCAACTTGGTGTATTTACCTATAGGGAGTCTCTCCTTTTTAAGATGTACCATGACCAAATCCCCTTCCTTGAACTGAAGATCCCTTCTCTTTCTGTCAGCAGTCTGTTTGTACTTTGTAGAGGTAGATTATAATTTCTCCTTTACTTGCTCATGGATATCTCTCATCACTTGGACAAAATCTTTAGCTAATACACTACTCTTCTCCAGTCCTCTATCCTCTCTGAGTTCCAAAATACCCCTTGGGTGAGTGCCATAAACTATTTGAAAAGGTGACAGGCTGGTACTCCTGTTCATAGTGTCATTGTAGGAGTACTCTGCCTGAGCCAAAACTGAATCCCAACTAGTACCTTGTTCCTTAGTTAGGCATCTTAGAAGGTTGCCAATTGACCTGTTAATCACCTCAATCTGACCATCAAACTGAGGATGATAGGCTGATGATAATGACAAATTTGTACCTAGTCTTTTCCAAAGTGTCCTCCAGAAGTGTCCTATAAACTTGGGGTCTCTATCAGAGATTATTGACAAAGGCAAACCATGTAATCTGACTATTTCTTTGAAGAAAAGACCAGCAATATGTGAGGCATCATGTGTGGTTTTACATGGGATGAAATGAGCCATTTTAGAGAACCTATCAACAACCACAATGATGCTATCATGTCCATTCTTGGTCCTAGGCAAACCAAGTACAAAATCCATGCTTATGGAATCCCAAGGCTTTGAAGGGATAGGTAGTGGAGTGTATAGATCTACATTTGATGAATGCCCCTTGGCTCTTTGGCAAATTTGACAAGTTTCTACAAACTTTCTTACATCAGTTGGTAACTTTGGCCAATAGTAGTTTCTTCTAACCAAGTCTAGGGTCTTATCAATGCCAAAGTGGTCTGCCATGCTGCCACAATGCTTCTCCTGAATGATGTTCTCTCTAACAGACCCTCTTGGGACACACAACAAACTACCCTTGAAAAGAAATCCATCTTGTATCAAAAAATCACAAAAATCAGTATTATACCTGCCTGTCATGGCTTTGCAAGCTTGGTAAGGTTCCTTGAAGTCTTCATCTTCTTCATACTGATCTTTAATGGCATGTATACCTATACTCTCCAACTGAATGGTTTGAACAACAAGATTCCTCCTGCTTAAGGCATCAGCTACCTTATTGGCCACTCCCTTCTTGTGCTTAATTGAGAAAGTATATGCTTGGATGTACTCCATCCACTTGATATGCCTGTGGTTTAACTTCTCCTACCTGTTCAAGAAGCTCAAAGCATGGTTATTAGTAAAAACAAAAAACTCCTTGGGTAATAAATAATGTCTCCACTTCCTCAATGATTGGACCATTACATATAACTCTAGATCATAGGTAGAATAGTTCTATTTTACTTCATTTAGCTTCTCACTAAAGAAGGCTATAGGCCTCCCATCTTGACTTAGGACTCCCCCAACAACCCTCTTACTTGCATCACACTCAACAATAAAGACCTTATCAAAATCAAGCAGTACAAGTACCAGTTGTTCTGATATTTTCTTCTTTAACAGTTCAAAGGCTTGATTGGCCTCATTTGTCCACACAAATACACATTTCCTGCCCCCTTTTATAGTGTCAACAAGTGGAGCACAAATAACACTAAACCCTCTAATGAACTTCCTATAAAAACTGCATAAACCATGGAAACTTCTTACCTCAGAGGCTGTAGTAGGTGTGGGCCAATTAAGAATGGCTTCCACCTTGCTTGGATCCATCTTGAGGCTGCCCTTAGAGATGACAAACCCCAAGAATGTCAATTCTTATTGTAGGAAGACACATTTGTCAATGTTAATTCTCAACTTCTCCTCTTGATGCCTCCTAAGCACTTGATGGATATGTCTTATGTGATCTTCCTTGTTGTCACTAAAAACCAATATATCATCCAAATATACAACAATGAACTTATTAAGGAAAGGTTTTAGCACCTCATTCATCAACCTCATGAAGGTTCTTGGTGCATTTGATAAGCCAAAAGGCATCACAACCCATTCAAATAGCCCTTCATTGGTTTTGAAGGCAGTTTTCCACTCATCCCCCTCCCTTATCCTAATTTGGTGATAACCACTTTTTAGATCCATCTTGGTAAAATATTTAGCCCTACCCAAGCAATCCATTAAATCTTCTATCCTAGGCATTGGAAATCTATACCTGATAGTAATCTTGTTGATGGCCCTGGAATCAATGCATAGTCTCCATGTGCCTTCCTTCTTTGGTGCAAGTACTACAAGTACTGCACATGGGCTAATACTCCTCCTTATAAGCCCTTTATCCAACAAGTCTTGGATTTGTCTTGCCACTTCTGCATTTTTCTCTAGGGTCAGCTTATAGGCTACTTGGTTTGGTAGGGTGGATCCAGGGATGAGATCAATGCAATGACTAATCTCCCTCTTTGGTGGAAGGGCATCCTTACTTTCATCTGCTATCACATCATGGAACTTCTCCAATAGTTCCTTCACTTCTTTTGGTCCAATCCTCCTAAGAGGCTGTTGTACTTTGATCTTCTTAGGATTTGCATCCTTGGGCTTGATGACCACTGCAAAACATGGCACCTTCTCCTCCCTGAGGTTAGCCAAAAACTCTTTTTCACCTACCAACATAACTGAACTAGGAATGATCTTTTCCTTACAGTCATAAATCAAAGGAGTCATTGTGAAATTTTCACCATTTTTAGACAAATGAATCACATTTTGCTTACCATCATGTTGGGCACTTGTATCATGTTGCCAAGACCTTCCAAGAAGGAGGTGGCATGCACCCATATCTACTATCTCACAAAGAATCCTATCACAATATTCACCTATCTTAAATTCAACCCAACATTGTTCTTTCACCACAATTTGTTGGTCCTTGGTTAACCAAAAGACCCTATAGGGGTTAGGATGAGGTATCCTTTGCAATCCTAATTTATTCACCATGTCATTAGAAGCTAAATTCTCAGAAGAACCTGAATCAACAATTACCTTGCAGACTTTCCCTTTCACCTTGCAAGTGGTTCTAAACAGAGTGTTCCTTTGGGGTTGCTCCTTGGTGGCAGGCATGATGAGAGACCAGTTGAACATGATGCATTCTCCACTCTTTGGTGCTGCAGGCTTGGAAGAGGCAATTTGATAGGAGGTGGTGCTTTGACAGTCATCCTCTTGAAGGAGCTGCACCCTCCTATCTTTCTAATTTGCAGAATTATTCCCCATCTTCTCCGGGCATCTAAAGGACTGATGTCCTATTTGATTGTAGGAAAAGCACCTTCCTATGAACACATTGGAACCCCTGCCTCCACTTCTTCCTCTACCATTACCTCTCCCTCTAAACTGGCCCTTATCAGCACTGTCTCTGTCAACCCCCACTTGACTGCCTTCTTGTGATCTGCCATTTTGGGGTCTAGAAAAGTTGTCCCTGTTCTGAAACCTGCCTCTGCCTCTGAAATTCAGATTGCATCTACCCCTACTGTTTGAATCACCTTTCCTTCTTTGTTTGTCCTCAATCCTCAATGCCATTTGAAAACATTTATGCATTGTCTCAGGGTTAAAGAGACTTAGTTCATCTTGAATGGAGAACTTAAGACCATTTAGATACCTTGCAAGCTTTTGCTTTTCATTCTCAGGCATTTTGGCTTTCAAGGACATCTTGTGAAACTCCTCGGTGTATGTGCTCACATCCATGTCCTTTTGTCTCAAGTTTTGTAACTTTTTGTCCAAGTTGACTTCATAATCTTTAGGAACAAATTGTTTCTTTATTTCAAACACCATCTTCCTTCAAGTAGTGATAGGGTTCCTATCATCCTCTATCCTCTCATTTTGAATGAAATTCCACCAACTCAAGGCTGGCCCTTTCATTCTAGATTTGGCAATCTTCACTTTCTGATTTTCTACCACTTCCTCACACTCAAAATAGTTCTCCATTGCCTCTATCCAATCAAGGCACTCCTCCAGGTTCATCTTGCCAGGGAACATAGGTAAATCCACCTTACTGTCCTTCCTACTCAACTTTCCAAGTGCATCTAGGAATTGTTTTTCTGACATGCCTCCCTATGGCTCTTCCATGGGCACTCCTTTTTCTTCATCTTGATCCTCTTCATCTAACTCCAAGATGACCTCTGGTTTCTTCCTCTTATCCTTATCCTTCTTCAACTTCTCTATCTCAGCCTCCATCCTTTTGTTCTTGGCTGCTTGTTCTCTGACTATCTTTGCCAATTCGGCATTAGTCACCTTTTGAGGAATTTCCTCCTCTTCTTCTCTATCTCACATCTCTTTGATGGCTCTGATACCACCTGATGCAGAGTGGCACAAAGGAAACAACAATGGTTCACTCTTCTCTGCCCACTCAGCCACTTCACCACTTCATCCAACCAAGGTCATACTCAAGGGTAAATTAAGGATTTGTTATCTAGGCTATCATTCACTCCTCAAGGCTCCTTCCACACCTTAAGATAGGTCTACAAACACCTTTCCCATAGTTGGTTTGATCCCCAACTTCTCACAATTCTCCAACCCTTACTTGGCCTAGTGAGGCTACTAGCCCTCCTAATCCAGTTTTCACTACACAACTTGACAAAACCCTTAAGGGTCAGGAAAATAAATGGTGGATTCAAATACCCTTTAGGGAACTCCAACAGACCTCCAAGCCTCCAGTTCCAACTCTACTCCAGTAACTCAACACACCCACTAGGTCTCTAGGCCTAATTGATCAATTTAGGTCTAGGTTACAAAGCAAGTGGTCTAATTTGGGTTCATAAAATTGGGACAAGAACTTGGATCACTTCCAAAACCTCCAAACATCTCAACAACCACCATACATTCATCCACCCTATCAGGTTTTGTCAATTACATCACCAAATTGCATAATTTTGGTCAAATACATAGAGATATTTGACCTAGGGCATCACTCCAAAAGTCGAGGACTATTCTTCCCAACAAAATGCTTTTGGAATCCTATAATATACATCCCTAGCCTGCATTTCACTGAGTGGCATGAAGTTTCATCGGTTAGAATGCAATCTAGGGCTAGATTTGTATGACAAACCCTAGGAATGAGGGTTTCAGACCAGTTTGAATTCAAACTCCAATATCTTTCTATTGCGATCACTTCAAAACCTCAAACTTGATACATTAGAATCTTGATTCAACCTAGTTTCAGAAAAACCACATTGATCCACTTGTCCAATCCATACAGGTCATACACCAACAGGAATTCTTGGAAAAACAATCAGTTTTATTGGTTTTTATGCCCAAATCTCTATACAGAATCTTCTCTCCCATACTGGAGTAAGAAGACAACAATATGAACCGATCCAAGTCAGTAGGCAACTTCCAAAAATAGTTTCAACTATCAAAAGTGAGTTGCAAGTGTCATGACACCTTAACAACATTAGACAACTATGGCATTTTAAATTAACATAAGGATCTCGATTGGTTTAGCTTGTCCAACGGAATCCAAACAACTACCATACTCTCTAAAACATGCCAAAACATCAAAACTATCAAATAGACTCAAAAAAACATCCATAGACCTACTAGGCCTAAGTGACATAACTAGGGTCCAAATGGACTAAGAATGATTTGAGATTTATATTATTACCCCAAACCTCTTGACCATACAAAATGGACCTTACAACCATGGCTAGAAAGCCTTATTATAAAACATACTGAACAAGAACCTCAACTTATCAAACTGCTCTTAGGAATCAAAATGCTCCTAGGTGCCCTACACCAGAGGCTAGTATTTAGCATCATGGATAATAGCAGATAGTTGGGTTATGTGCAGGATTAAATCTAATGTGTCACATTATCTGATGTTTTGTTGTCTTATGCAAAACAGGTGCTGTGTGATTAATTAGGGCTTTTTGTTATAATCTTAGTTTATGCAACATCCCAAAAATAGAGGAGAGAGGAGTCGGTAACAAAACAAGGAAGGTGGTCGAGGAAAGTTAGTCTTGGACCTTCAGAATTATTAAATAATTGAATCCCTGTAATTAGCCTATGTTCGATAAAGTTGGAATGAAGAAATAGAAATTATGTGAATTGTGTCCTACCAATTCTAGATTTTGTGTAAATTCCCTGTATAGCAAGTCATTTTGTATATTATTTGTATAGAATTGCTTTGCATTTAATTTAGTTCTCCTGTGGTCGAGATGTACAATTAAATCCATTCCACTGGTGGATTTCTGTGAAATCAATGGAATGGATTGTGTATATTAGTTTTCTATTTGTTTTCCTTTTTGTTCAATACGCATGGCAGAATAGGAATCGTGAAATCTGTTATAGAGGAAGTTATCAGCAAAAAATGCAAATATACATTTTATGTATATCCGTCAATTGTATGTTAGGGACGGTCTATGAATATATTGCACTTACATGCGAGCAACCTCCCGTGTATACGCTGTGAAAAATGGTCTGTATAAAAGTCTTTTCAGGTTAAGTTTATGATTGTTAGTCAAATATACAAACAATGTGTATATCGCTGATGTACCTGAGCATATTCTATGTGTATCCTGTAACTGCATGTAAAGGTCTATCCCCTATGTATATCACCAAAGCATATTCTATGTGAATTCTTGTGTCTGTCGAAAGTGTCTGAGGAGATACATTTTCTATGTATATGTTCATTGTATGTCGTAGATAGTTTGTGAGTATATCACTATTGTATGCAAGTTTTAGTTTGTGTGTATACTATAATTTTATATCGCAGATTGTATATTGGAATGTACATTGTTAGTGTGCATTTTGTGAGGTGCAAGTGGTGACCGGCTGTAGCGGTCAAAGTGGGTGAAGATAAAATGGGTTACCGGCAATAGAAGGTTAGATAGTGTATATACAAGCTAAAGTCATTGGTGTGAGAAGAGTCATCAGGTGGACAAAACTATGTGGAGCTGACAGTATGTGTTCATGCCGATCGGGGTGACAACAGAAAGTGTCACCGATGAATAGTTGATCGGTGTAACGGTAGTGTATTGGTTAGAGTCTGTAAGTGGCTGCCAATAGGGTCGTGTGTTGCCGATGAGGAGTTTGGAGAGACAAGAAGTTTCAGAGTAACATTTCAAAGGGAGGCCGATGATATAATGTTTGGCCGATGCATAGGAAAGTATCGGTGTGAAGGAAACCATCAGGGAGATAGTAGATAGTGAGGCTGACAAGGCAAGTCAGGCCGACAAGGAAAGAGTGCAAGAGTTTCGGTGAGACATTTGAGATCTCTTGCCAGTATTGTAGAAAGTAACATTGTGATTATATTTCCGCTGTGTGTTGTTCTTGTTGATAACTGAGAGGGGGGGGGTGAATCAGTTGTCCTAATTATTTCCCTTTTTGAACTTTCTTATTAATTAATGCAGCATTGAATCAAACACAAAACATTACCATGAAATAAGAAACACATGACACAGTATTTTTGACGTGGAAACCCTATTAAGGGAGAAAACCACGGGGTGATTAACCCAAAAATTATTCTCTATTAGAAGAATAGGAAATTACAAAATGGCACTTGCCAATTAGGGCTCACTGCCCGAGCACACTGCTCACAAAGAGGCCCACTGCCTACAAGGAGACACACTGTCTACAAAGTGATAAGAACCACAGTCTTGAACTGATTGGAAGCATCTGCATATGCTGGAGTTCAGTTCCGGTTAGGCTCAGTACATTGATCTGCTGCACTTCATCTTTCCTCTGTTCTTTATTCTGCTATCCTTTCACATACCGGATCTTTCTTGCTACTTCTGCCTGTTCTGCATTTATTCGCATATATCTTCACACAATCATACACTTCACAACTAAATCCATCCTCTATATATATCTGCATAAGTAATTTCATCACCTTTCTAGTCGGCATCCGGAACAGTCTAGTTTCTTACAAACTCTGTTCTATCGGCTGAATCCTTGCTCACCAAGCAATGCGGATCAAGCATATACTTGTAGATATCATTAATCATGTTGGCCAAACATGATTCATGCCTTCACAACCTTTATCATCAACAGTAACACATCCGGAAAGTAGTCTGATACTCTGTCAGTCAGTTCTTCCTCTGTTTTCACTGTCTCTCAGGATTCCGGTACTCAACTATTCATATCTTTTTCTTTGTCCACCACCGGAGGCTAAATCCTTGGAATATACCACTCAAGGTAGTCCTCTTGACTTCCCCAAATCTGCACTGCACCAAGATACTTCCTCTGAGAGATCCGGACCAATCTGTCGGACCTTGCCACATGCTCTGTTCTTGTTCACCGGACCACAACAATCTTTATTCTGACTTCCGGTAGGGACACACCATGACTTGCGGATATGTGGGATGACCTTTGTTTCCATCAATGACAACAACCATGAATCCATATAGTGTCTCTTGCCAACAATCTCCCCCTTTGGCATTGATGGCAACACTTAGTGAAAAATGACTAAGTGTTTACACTATGCTCCCCCTTGGCTGATGCTCTATCTTTATATACAATTTCCGGAACTCCCCCTTAGTTGGATTCCTCATTTTTCACTGCTCCTCACTCCCCCTTTGACATCAATGGCAAAGGGTAGGGTCCGCACACCAAAATTTTCAAAAATTTTCTATACATAGCCGCATATTTACATACTCACATATACTGAAGAATGTCTGCAAAGGATGTCTGCAATTGGATCATTTCTGTAGCCCAACTTTGCTTCATTCTATCCAAAATTGAAATGTGACCACTCAACAAAAATGCAAAAGCTTCTGCCCGCTTGAGATCTGTCAGATCATTTGTTTGGGCGGTGGTCTGAGCATCACTGATGGCCTCATGCATAGTTTCCAACTTAGGGATTATAATCCTTCTAAGTTCTCCCATCCGGTTAGTGATATTCTTCCTTTCCTTCTCAAGATTCTTTATTTCATTCAAGACTGCAATAGTCTGACATTCTTGATTTATTATGGAGGAAGAGAGAGGATCAAAACTTTGAGATAAACTTTGTAGCTTGTCCTGTTCCTCTTTTATTTTCTTATCAATTGCTGCTGTTGCCTTTGACCAGGATATACAAAATTTGTAAATGTCACCGCCATCCTTAAGAGCATTTTCTAAGCTCTTTATTCCAATACTCACAATTCTCCTATCTTTAGAGATTAATTCTAATACTTCTGAAAGTCTTTTATCCAAAAATTCCTTCCGGACCTTTTCTTCAGCAGATTTTTCTAGAGATTCAAAATGTGTACTAACACTGCTGACTAAGGTTTTGAGATTACCGGAAGAGGAGGCTGTGGGATCCTTTTGAAAGGATGGCATGATCTTTTCTAGCACTCCAGATGCTACCTCCATAAGCTCACAATCTTCCATGTGAGATTTCAGCAGCTTCTCTTTGACTTTCTCATTTGCAAATGAGGCTATTTTCATTGTTTGCACCGATGACAAAGAGTCAAAATCTAATGGTCCTTTTAGTAGGTCCGGTTCATCAATTTCTATAGTGGCTTTTGTCAGGAATTCTTGAACAGTTTGTGTAGTGTCTCTTGCCGGAGACAGACGTTTCTTCTCTTTTGTAGTTTTGTCCTTTTGAATCTTTTCTCCTTCCTTACTCTTACCACTTTCAGTCATGGTTTTCTCTGTTGGGGTGCTGTCAACCTCTTTTTCTTTAGCTGCTGCTTCTTTCTCCTATAGTTTCTCTTCTTCTTGGGATCCGGAGACTGTAGGGGAAACCGGAGGAGAGATGTTTGTCTATTCAGGGCCCACTTCTTCCGGAACAAATGATTCCAAATCCGCAGTTGTTTCTGCACCTAAGTCCTCTACAACAGGAAGATTGAACCTTTTGAAGGCCTTCCGGAGGATCTCTTCTGTTTCTTGGGCCACTTTGTCAGTCTCACCAAGCATGAGTTGATTCATCCTGGCTTTACTTCTGAACTCATCTTTGCAGTCTTTGAAGATTATGTTCATTGTCTTGGGATCAATTTGAGGATATAGCTGAATAGCTATCTACTCCCGGATCTCAAGATCTTTTGCATGAGCATTATTCTTTCTTATTTCTAATTCCTTTTCTAGGCTTTTAGGAATAAGAGATATGATCTCAATGAAAGCCTTATTGTATATGTTCAGATATTTGACTGTGGCTTCCTGCAGAATCTTTTGGTCAGCCTCATTGTAGTCATCATAACATTCAGTCATTGGTTGAAGGTTTCCATCCACCGTGACCGACTTGATTACACTCTCTAGAGACAGAGTGGGCTTTTCAACAGATACCTCTGCCATTTCATCCTTGTCTTGGCCTGTGGAGGGTTTACCGGATCCTTTCTTCTTCTGCTTCTTTATTTCTTTTACTCCCTCATCTGACTCTGTTTCCTCTTCATCCTTTTGGCTTTCATAAGCCCTTGTGGCTTTTGTCTTGGATCTTTTACTGGATGCCTGGACTTCCGGTTTTGAACTTTTGGTTATGGGAGGTGCAGATCTTTTTGATGATCTGGTCCGGGTGGGAGTTTCAACCGGAACACTTTCTTTACTTTTCTCTTCTTCCTCAGTCTTCCTCCTCTTTTCCCGGCTGGCATCAAGTGCCTCTTTTGAGATGCCTAGGCCTTGAGCAATATGCTCAACTTCTTTTCTTACCTTCCTCTTTATCTCCGGTTCCCTGAGTTCTACATGTATCTTTACACTCAGTTCCTCAAAGGTTCCAAACCTTTCTGCCTTTGGATCTTTGGGCTGACTTAGCATGTGTTGAACATGTAGCTCCACTATTTGTTCATCCACTTCATACCCCATGGGCATGATCCATACAGTTCTTGGTTCTACTGCCTCCATTAGACACTGATCTGTTTCTACCATGAAGCATACTGTGTCTTTGTACTTTTCAACAAGGGATTGGGGTATTCTTTCTCTTGCATGCATCATGCTTTGGAAGTTCTTGAAGTATCCCCATAGAGCTGTATTTCTTGCTTTAGCATCCCCAAGTCCATGCAAATAGTCTCTGATTTGGATGGCAACCGGTCTGTCATTTTGCCATATCCATCCACTGGATCTGGGAAGCTCATTCATGTAGTAAAAGAAGAGACAAAGGATCAGATTGCCATACTTGAAGGAGTTTTTCTTGTCCTTCTTGATCTTCTACAGATTTTTAAAGAGTTGGTTCACCAGAAGCTCACACAAGTCATAGTCTGCATTCTCCTTTAACATTTGATAAGCTGTGTAGATTGCAGTTCCCGGTACTGAATTTTCCCTACTGGAGTGATAGATTTTGTAACCAATTATCATAGCTGCAAATTTGACATCCGGTTCAGTGATGTCATCAACTATCATAGCTCTCTTGTCAAACTTGGATCCGGTTGCATCACTAACTGTCTGATTTTTGACAAATTTGAGAACAGGTAATCCACCGGATGAGTGCAGACTGGTTACAGCCCTAATTGCATCCTTGGTGATCTTGAAGGGCTTGTTCAACCATAGGAAGTTGTCATGTACTCTGCTTAGTACATACCGGATCCATTCATCTTCTTCAAAACAGGGGAAATGAATGCACTGTGCAAAGTGTTTGTCCCGGATGGCTTTGTACTGAGGTTTGATCTCAAAGGAGTCATCTATCAATTTTTTGTGATAGATATCCATCAGTTTTGATTCTCCAAAGTCTTCAAGATTCGCATGGATGTAAACCCTAATATCTTCCGTATGCAATACACCATGAGGAACACTAGAGAAGGCTCCTAGTGGATCTACCTCCAATGATTTGTAAGGATGTTTCTTGAATGTGGGGCGAGGTCTATCAGAGATCTTAACTATATTTGGAGTAGCCATTCTTCAAAGATTTGCAGTGAGATAATGAAAACAGAGAATACCTTATGCGCCTTCGGTTAGCACGGAGTGGTTGGATTGATTTCTTTATGCAATGACTTCGGCAGGAGATCTTTGGTGTGCTTGAAGAATCTTGTTGCAGAGCTCCACTTTTCGCTTCTTCTTGAGTGCAGAATGAGCAAATGATTTTTGAGAAATCCCTTATATTGCTCCGCAAACCCTAATATCTATTTGCAATAAATGCTTCACCTATATTATTCCAGTTTGTCTTGTCCGGATAGCTTGGAGTATCCCGGATCAGTCCTGATCTATGAACATCATGCGGATCTTTCAATCATGAATAAATTGAGATGACACATTACAAGAACATCCCAAACACTCTGTCCAATCCGCAGAATAAGATAGTGCACTTCCGGATCTCTCCGGACCTTTTTGTAATCCTCTGTCATACCGGAGCATCTCCCAGAACAGGTCTTACTTGATCGATCACAGCTTCTTCATAACTCCATGCGGACCTCTGAAATCTTATCTGGATCATCTCAAGACTTATATCTTTAAACCCTTTACTCCGCATCTTGTGCCACATCTGGCACCACTTGATTGGCTGGGGGAACAGGATTTTCTTTGAGTCTCCCCCTGAGCCAGAGCTCACTTTTTAATTTTCAGAAGAAATATCAGCACCAGAGTCTGGTGCGGATCCAACCTCTACATTCTCTAAACTTTTCTTCACCCAAATCTTGCTCATCTGATTCCTAACTTCATCCGCATTCATCTTTTGTTTACCCTTGTCTTGATTCTGATTATACACCGGACCTCTTTTGTCCTGATTCTTGCTTCTGCAGACTTTAGCATTATGACCGGACCTATTACAGATTTGGCAAATAACATTTCTTTGCATATTTGACTGATATCCTCTTGATCTGCATTGATTAGCCATATGACCTACTCTATTGCATGTAAAGCATCTACCTTTGAATGATTTGTTTACTTGCATATTTCTGCATTCATGGGATTTGTGTCCATACCTTTTGCAGTTGAAGCACTGTCCGGAGAAGGATGAATTAATCTGATTCATTCTCTTTCTGCACTGATTAGCTTTGTGACCAAAGTGGTTGCAGCTGTGGCAGTATCCATTGAAAGATGGATATCTTTGAGCATTGGGCTGTCTTACCGAAGGTCTTCTAGGCCTGCTCCTTGGATTTTCTGATCCAAAATTCTTTTGACTGGATCTGGAGCTTTCTCCTTTCTCATATCCCAAACCATACTTGTCATCTGTCCTCTTTTGACTTCCAAGAAGAACTTCAAGTTGAGCAGAACTTATCTTGAATTTCTCTTTATATTCATTTGCTGTTTGAAGGTCTCTTTTGAGAGAGGCAATTTGATCCTCAAGTTTTTCTTCATTATCTTTGGCATCCTCAAGATCAGATTCAAGATGTCTGATAATCCTGTCCATCTGGTGGCATTCTTCTGATTTTTCTTTAAGAGATTGTCTTAGATTGTCTTCAGGCTTTCTTTTTTCTTCAATCTCTTGAGTAAACTTTATAGTTCCTGATTCCATTTCATGTCTTAACATAATGACTTCTTTTGATAACTTTTCACATAACTTGGTTTGCTCAGTCAATTCTTTATTTGTATTGCTTTCATCACTTTGTCTTGCCAATTGTTGGAGCAGCTCCTTTCTCTTTTTCATAGAGAGACTTAATTTGTCTTTTAATTCTCTCATGAATTCATCAGCCTGTTTGAGTCTTTCCTTTAATTCATTGACTTCAGAATTTGACTGTTCAAGATCCTCAAGGGCAGTCTTGAGTTGCTCCCTTAAACCATATGCATCCATTTGAACTCCCAGATCTTCCTCAAGCTGTTAGGCTCTATTAGGAGGAACTTGGTTCTGATACCAATTGTTGATAACTGAGAGGGGGGGGTGAATCAGTTGTCCTAATTATTTCCCTTTTTGAACTTTCTTATTAATTAATGCAGCATTGAATCAAACACAAAACATTACCATGAAATAAGAAACACATGACACAGTATTTTTGACGTGGAAACCCTGTTAAGGGAGAAAACCACGGGGTGATTAACCCAAAAATTATTCTTTGTTAGAAGAATAGGAAATTACAAAATGGCACTTGCCAATTAGGGCTCACTGCCCGAGCACACTGCTCACAAAGAGGCCCACTGCCTACAAGGAGACACACTGTCTACAAAGTGATAAGAACCACAGTCTTGAACTGATTGGAAGCATCTGCATATGCTGGAGTTCAGTTCCGATTAGGCTCAGTACACTAATTTGTTGCACTTCATCTTTCCTCTGTTCTTTATTCTGCTATCCTTTCACATACCGGATCTTTCTTGCTACTTCTGCCTGTTCTGCATTTATTCGCATATATCTTCACACAATCATACACTTCACAACTAAATCCATCCTCTATATATATCCGCATAAGTAATTTCATCACCTTTCTAGTCGGCATCCGGAACAGTCTAGTTTCTTACAAACTCTGTTCTGTCGGCTGAATCCTTGCTCACCAAGCAATGCGGATCAAGCATATACTTGTAGATATCATTAATCATGTCAGCCAAACATGATTCATGCCTTCACAACCTTTATCATCAACAGTAACACATCCGGAAAGTAGTCTGATACTCTGTCAGTCAGTTCTTCCTCTGTTTTCACTGTCTCTCAGGATTCCGGTACTCAACTATTCATATCTTTTTCTTTGTCCACCACCGGAGGCTAAATCCTTGGAATATACCACTCAAGGTAGTCCTCTTGACTTCCCCAAATCCCCACTGCACCAAGATACTTCCTCTGAGAGATCCGGACCAATCTATCGGACCTTGCCACATGCTCTGTTCTTGTTCACCGGACCACAACAATCTTTATTCTGACTTCCGGTAGGGACACACCATGACTTGCGGATATGTGGGATGACCTTTGTTGCCATCAATGACAACAACCATGAATCCATATAGTGTCTCTTGCCAATAGTTCTGCATTAGGGGGAGATTGAAAGTTGTACCTCAATCTAGTCACGTAGTTATTGGCACAGCCTTGGGGCCCCAAGTAATTCTGGACATAAGGTGAAGTGACATTTTTTTAATCGCTTATGCACATGCCTTTAATAGACTAGTGTTCATGGACTTGTGTCCCCCGTACCTTGTGTATATTGGGGACTCCCTTAGTAAACTTGTACATCCTAGCTTAAGACCTTTCAGTCATCTTCTAGTGTGCTACAAGGTTCGGTAACAAGCCTAAAGATACTCACCATGTACCTTCTTGAGCAAAGATAGAAGTCTTCTTTGGGAAAGGTATCAAGACCTCCAAAGAAAGGGATAGTAGGTGCAATGCCTTTATCCCTAGCTATCCTCTCTAAGTCAAATATTGGACTAGTTAGGTAGGAATATGGATAGGTATTCTATCATGTGAGCATACACTATGAAGGCACTCCTACTTGAATAATCTAGGGTGTTATTGTGTTTTGCGTGTGTGATTCACTTGCATTTACCCAATCCAAATCCAAATCCCTTTTCAAACTTGTGCATGTTGTGTGAAATCCTTTGTTTGCAAGTTACCCAAAATCAAGCTTCAAGCCATCTCTAATCACCTCATAATCATCCATCTTATCCATTTTATCCAAATCATACCTTATCCACTTCATCCTAATCCATCTATTCCAATCTCCCTCATCTAATCCTATCATCCATATCATATCCTAGTCATCCAAATCTAATCCACATCACCTGCTAATCATCCCTCTAATCCAATGACTTCATCCCAATCATCCCAATCACCCCCTAATCATCCTAATCACTCATCCTAATCATCCTAATTTCACTATCCACATCATTTCAATCCAAACCCCCAATCCAATCAACATCATCCCAATCAATCCAGCCCTAATCCATCCCTAATCCATCATTTAGGACCTTAATCCTAATCAAGTTATCCTAATCCAATCAAGGTCCTAACCCTAATCCATTATATCCACCTAATCAACTTCCTAATCATAATCATCATCCTAATCACAATCCGATCATTGAGCCTAATCCAACCTATCACCATTCTTATCCAATCCCATTAGACATTCTTATCCTAATCCACCCTCTATCCATTATCATCATCATAATCAAATTATTATCCTTAATCTAATCCTTCATTATCATCTTAATCCCTAATCCATTTATCCACCTAATCCCATTTCAATCCAATCCTCATCTAATCCACTTATCCCTTATCCACAATCAATCACCCATTATCCATTTCTATCAAGTCTCCAATCCTTAATCAAAATCAATCCTATGAAAATTAAAATTTGGTTATGGACTTATTCTCCTTCATACCCCATCCAATGTCATCCAAATCCTAATCATAATCCATCCAAGTCATCATCAAAATCCTTCATCCTAAGGATCCTAGCCCTAATCACAATCTATCCAAATCATCATCACAATCCTTCATCCAAAGGTACTATCCCTAATCCACAATCATCCATTTCAAATCCAACCTTCAAATCAAAAATCAAGACCTTAATTTGATCCTATTATCATCATCAAAACTTGCTTAGGATTGTTAGTCTATCTTAAGTATAGTCATCTGATGGGGAGCCTTAGTCGGTAAGACTTTCCTCATTGGCAAATGCCTACAAACTCTAGCCGATGCACCGATGGACACACCCGATATGCCAATGGACTTCAACCGTCAGGGTGACTTAGATCGTCGGTGAACTCCTGAAATCTTTGGCCAATGCCCGATACACTCCGTCGTCGGTATCACTCACCTCCTGTCACTCTGATAACAGCTCCAACTCCTCTGATCCAAACCCTAGCACATGGAGATGCTAGGCGATCTACTATGCACACCCCTCAATTTGGAACATCTATGCCACCAAACGATGAACTGAAACAGAAAACAAACAAATATTATACAATGAAGCCATTCCACTGATTTCGACTGAAATCTCACTAGTGGAATGCTTCACATTGCCATATCGCAACAACGGAAATACAGACAGGAAAGGAAATCTACAGCTATGCAATTCATATTTATAGAGAACAGAAAAACAAATTGATGACACAGAATAGTTGATTTCTCCTTAACTCAATGCGCGATTACATTCAATCGTTCTGATTACAATAATGATCATAATGCCTGATCTTGTTCATTCCCCTGGGTTTATAAACTCACCCAGAGTAGTACCAAACTAACTCCAAGCAGGTAGGAGACCAATTCCAAGTGGCTGGGAGAAACTAACTATCTCCAAGAGGCTGAGAGAACAACCGTTTAATCATTTACAATTTGACAACCGTGACCTAAGTCCCTTGGGACTTACAAAATGAACCTAGATACTAACAGACATTACATGCATTGGTCAAATAGACCTTATTACAAATCAAAACATGATTTCAAAGCCAAACATGACTTAAATGCCTCACGGAGCCCACCTGGTGTTAGCTGCTCCTACACCATCATCAACCTTATCAATTCCTACTTAAGAATGTTAGTCTATCTTAAGTATAAATCAAATCAATCCAATCAACCCTCTTGCTTAAGAATGTTAGTCTATCTTAAGTATAGAGAATCATATGTTAATCAAATCAAATCATCCTATGGTCTTGACATTTGATCCCCAACCTACATCACATTCATCCATTATCCTATATCGTCTCCTACCCCCTCCCAACATGGATCCTAAACAAAAAGTCATACTCCAAGGAGCCCCTCAAATTAATAATTCCAAACAAAAATTCATACTCCAAGGAGCCCCTCAAATTAACAATGCCAAACCAAAATTCATACCCAAAGGAGCTCCTCAAATTGACCATACCAAACCCAAAGTTACAGTCTTAGAAGGTCCTCAATTTTCTACTAGTGTGAATGCTTCATGCAGGAGCATCTGGAAGCATTCAAAACAATTGGTCAATTGACAGTGAAGTTGCAGAGTACCGAGAGAGTGACCTTGGAGATTACCGTATTTTTACCACATTTACATATCAGAGGCTGCGTAGCTGGACTTAGCATCTATATATAATCATCTACATCATATCCAAAATTTAGATCATTTGGGTTTGTTTTCAGAGAGATATCGCTATCAGAAGATTACTTGTTTTTTACCTATTTTCACATAGCAGAGCCGACAATGTTTAGTGGAGTCTAATCAACCTACAGAGAAAATTTGTGACTTGCGGAGATAAAATGAACATTATTCAAGGAAGTTTAGGACCTGGCCGACCTTCATGGAGATTTGCACGAAGTTCTATTCACCAATGGAGTAATACCTTATGTTTAGGTCTAACCTATTCATGTCTACACATTTCATACTAGTCGTTGCAATTAGGCCGAGTTGATAATGTTATGAAGGCTTGTAGAGGATATAAATGAAAGGAAAAAGGATTGTTTCAAGGAAGAAATGAACAAAGAAAAAGTATGTGGATATATGAAGCAAGATCATAAGTGTTTTGATCCAAAGAAGAAACAGAAGTGAAGCAAAGAGCAGAGCAGTGAGAAGAAGTTACAGAGCAGAGAATTGATAAGCAAAAGGAAGAAATCATGAAATAGTATTGTTATATGAATCTTTTGTAACTCTGGGTTGTGGCCTAGCATTTGTTAAGCCCTAGAGGCATATGTAATGTGTTTTGAGATCATAATATAAGAGGAATGAGCTTTGAAGGATGGGTTTTTCCCTGTTAAGGCTTTTTCCCAAGATATATCTTGTGTCATGTGTTGATGAATATCTCTTTCTTTCTGTTGTTAACTATTTACTTCGGTTGCATCTCTGATTAGTCATGTTGTTAATAGTTTAAGGCTGCAAGGTTGGACAATCCCTCATTGAGCCCTCCTACCTTGACTACATCAAGTGGTATTAGAGCTGGTTGCGAATCTGTTGGGAAGGAAGAAGGTGTTGAAAGAAGTGTGAAACCCTAGAAGTAACAAGTGTCACTGCTGAAGAAGATCAAGGCAAGAAAGATTCAGGTAAGCTTTTCAAATTAAGTTGTGTATCTTATTTGTTTTAATGGGGAAGATTGGAAAAAGGATGAAGAAAGAAAATGAAAATCTAATATGCAAAAAGGATATTCTGTAAGAAGAATTGTGTGAAATCAAAAGGTGTAATTCAAAATTGATGGAAAGGATAAAAGAACTAGAAGACAAATACGATGCTCTTGAAGAAGAATTAGAAAATGTAAAAAGGAGGAATGAAGAATTAGAAGCAGAGCTGAAGTTGTTTGAGTATGTTGAAAAGAGTTTTACAGAATTGGAAGAAGGATTTAAGCTGTTTGGGAAGTGGAAAAGAGAAACATAGATCTAGAGGAAATTTTGGAAGAGCTGAAAAAGGAAAATAGTTTGTAGAAGAGTGAAATATTAGGATTGAAGGAGAAGGCTAATAAGTTAGAGTAGTCACTTGTAACATGCAAAGAAGAGAATGAAAGTCTAAGATCTAAGCCTAAACTCTATGATGTTTCTTGTGATACTAATGATTTGTGTGATGTTGCAGAAGCTTCTTTAGAAGATGAAATTGGAGATGACAATGTAACATGACCTGTAGTTGTTGGTGATGGTATTGGTTTTAAAATCATGCAAAGAATGGGATATGAAGGACGAGGATTGGGAAAGCATCAACAAGGAATTACAGAACCTATTAAACCAATAATAAGAGCAAGGAGTGAAGGCCTTGGATATGACAAAGGTAAGGATGTTGTTACAAATTCAAACAAATCAAATCAAGGAAGAAGAGGTATTTATTGTTCACATTGTAATAGACATGGACATGAAAAGAAATTGTGTTGGGATTTATACCCTTGTAAGTTATGTGGATTAAGGAATCATTCTGAAAAGATGTGTTGGAATAAAATGAGAAGGAGAAAACCTGTGACAAATTGTATGCAGATAGATCTTATGGATGGATTGATGGAGAAAATGGAAACATGTTACTTGTATGTTGAGAAGGTTGTATAGATGGAAGTATTCACATGTTGGAGATAAAAGAAGATATGAATTAGAATGCAGAGAGAGTAGACCTTATGTGGAGCAGAATAAGAATAGTAATTCAAACTACAGAGGGAGAGATGACAGGAGTCATAATTCTTATCACAATGAAGGATACCAGAAAGATGAAAGAGGATTTGATAGAAGACCATTAAGAAGAACATGTTTTCAAGTTTGGAGGAGAAAATAATCAATTAGTGAATGTCAACAAGAACCTGTTACCGAAGAGGCTAATGGTGAGGAAACAATAACTGATGCAGAGGAAGTTTATGTAGAAGAAGAATAACCTATTGACTCACTAAGTTTGATAGAGAAATCAGAAGAATGTGAAGCATCGATCTTAAGAAGAATCATGTTATAGACTAATCATCTGAGAAAGCAGTGTAGGAGAGAATTGGTGTGAACAAGTATGAAACACAGTAGGGAAAGGAAATTCATATTGTAGAGAAAGAAGGAATGACAAGATATGCTACCAGAGGAGAAAGTTTGTGCACCGGAGTAAAGGAATTAAGGGTAAAGAAGCAGAGATAAGTGTAGGACAAGTATATACAAAACATAAACTAGAAGGTTTTGGTGTCTGTGAAAAGAATTGTATCCAAAACCTGAGATCATAAAGTGTTGTAGAGAAAATTTAGAAAGTGTATTGACTATATCAAAAGGAAGTAACATGATTGTTCTGGAGGTTGCAAGTATGTATTGATTGACTCTTAATTGACTGAAGTAGACATTGATCTTGAGGCAGCTTGCAGAGAAGACTTTCTTAGACCGCCAATCATTGAGCCAGTGCAAGGCTTGCAAGTAGAATGCCAAACTTAGAAGAACATGAGGCAATTTTGTAGGGTGGACTTGAACAGACTGCCGACCTTGAGGTAGTTGCAAGTACCTATGAGCAGACCGCTGAATCTACTCAAAGAAACAACATTGATTTTGACACCATATAGACCAAAGTGAAGAGGCTCACTTTTAAATTAACCCTAGGAGTTTGATGCAGGAGCATTCAGAACCATTCAAAAGAATTGGTTAGTTAACAATGAAGTTGTAGACTACCGAGAGAGCAACCTTGGATATTACTGCATTTTTACCACATTTACATATCAAAGGCTATGGAGCTAGACTTAGTATCTAGACATAATCATCTACATCATATCCAAAATTTAGATCATTTGGGTTCATTTTCAGAGAGATATCACTATCAGAAGATTACCTATTTTTTACTTGTTTTCATAGAGTAGAGTCGACAGTGTTCAGTGGAGTCTAATTAGCTTGCGGAGAAAATACATGACTTGCAAAGCTAAAAGGAACATTATTCAAGGAATTTTAGGAGCTAGCTAACCTTCATGGAGATTTGTACAAAGTTCTATTCACTAGTGGAGCAATACCTTATGTTTAGGTCTGACTCATTCGTGTCTACACATTTCATACTAGATGTTGCAATTAGGCCAACTTGATAATGTTATGAAGGCTTGTAGAGGATATAAATGAAAGGAAAAAGGATTTTTTCAAGGCAGTGAATGAACAATGAAAAATATGCTGAGATATGAAGCAAGATCATAAGTGTTTTGATCTAAAGAAGCAGAAGTGAAGCAGAGAGTATAGAAGTGAGAAGAAGTTGCAGAGTAGAGAATTGATAAGCAGAAGCAAGAAATCATGAAATAGTATTGTTATATGAATCTTTTGTAACCTTGGGTTGTGGCCTGACATCTTTTAAGCCATAAAGGCATATGTAATGTGTTTTGAGATCATAATATAAGAAGAATGAGCTTTGAAGGTTGGATTTTTCCCTGTTAGGGCTTTCCCAGGATGTATCTTGTGTCATGTGTTGATGAATATCTCTTTATTTTTGTTGTTAACTATTTACTTCCATTGCATCTCTGATTAATCATGCTATTAATAGTTTAAGGCTGCAAGGTTGGATAGTCCCTCATCAGACCCTCCTACCTTGACTACATCAATGCTTGTAGCCATCAAGATTCTTTTAACCAAGAGCATGCTAACACTAGCTATCCTATAGACTCCCATCACACATCCATCAACCATATTTATGGTACCTTTGATCAAGGGAAAACCATCCTAGCACAAGATCTTGCCAAAAAACTTATATGGCTAAACTTGAACTTGAAATCTTACATGCACAACATTTAGCTAAGAATATTCCACCTCCTAATTTATCAATGCCTATAGTCCCTTCATCACATTATCCCTCCAATCAT
Organism: Cunninghamia lanceolata; assembly: GCA_027924645.1. Taxonomy (NCBI): domain Eukaryota; kingdom Viridiplantae; phylum Streptophyta; class Pinopsida; order Cupressales; family Cupressaceae; genus Cunninghamia; species Cunninghamia lanceolata. The sequence continues at coordinate 804,735 of BSBN01001513.1, read as the reverse complement.
ATTAACCTTAATCCACTATTCCATATACCTCCCAATCCATACATCCCTATAGTCGCTCCATCACCATATCCCTCTAATCCTCCTAAACCTAACCCTTTGATCCACCCATCTCCCAATCCATTAATCCCTATCATCCGTCCACCATCTAATCCATCATATAATCCACCATCAAACCTTCCAAGCACTAATCCATCAACCCATGAATCCATCAAGGATCTTCTAGAAAGATTATTTGTAAAATCCAAAATTAAAAGAAAAGCTATGGATCCTATGTCATCCCCCTCAGACACAAGCATACCCAAGACCATCAATCATGAACAAGAGTTTCCTAGAAATATGTCTACCATTCCAACACCATCATCCCAACCATTCCTATCATGCCAATTAAACTGCCTCCCACCATATGTGAAAGTCAAGATCCATCATGTAGCCATCCCGAGTCTAAAAAATCCATCCAAGAAACTTCCATTTCCACCCAAACACAAGAGCTATGTCAAGATCCTATTCCAAAGCATATGGAAACACCAACTCCCTATCCTAACCAAGATCTAAACATCCTATCTAATCCCATCCCTGATCCCCTCCCATCTTGTGATCAACTTATCACATCTAATCATATCCTTGATCCCCTCCCATCTTGTGATCAACCTATCCCATCTATTACCATCCCCAATCCCTTCCCATCTCATGATCAACCTATCCCATCTAATCCCATCCATGATCCCACAACCACTCATGATAAAGAAACCCAAACTAGTCATATCCATTATCCAATAACATCCACTTCCCATGATGAGACACTTGGTCCCCAAGAAAACATAGATAATCAAAAAAATAACTTAGATCATATCACACCACTTCCTAATGAGAATAATGATAATGAATATACAAGCATCCCAAGTCCATCTCCCAATGATCCTCCATCATCCTCTATCAATCCTATCCCAAATCCATCACCCTATCCTCTTAGTTCTGCTACCTTCATCCATTGTGGTTCTCTCATAGGAGAGGAACAAACTCTATCCACAACCCATCCTCCCCCATCTAATAATGGACTCATGTATTTTTTCCAAAATAACAAACATCCCATAGCACATCGCATGCTCCAAAACATGAACTATTAAAGAAAATTCTTAGGCCTTTACGAACAAGGAATATTAGATCCTATCCATTTCAAAACCCATCCATGCACACATGGTCTTAGCTATAAATCTCAAGGAAAACAATCCAAACATGTTGGTACCACCTTCACCCCTCATAAATACACTTCTTTTAATCCCAAACCTCACGCATCCCATCATATCTCCAAGTCATATGTTTCCATTCCTCCTCCATCATCATATCGTTCTCAAAAGCATGTGACCATACATCTTTCTCCATCCACTCTACATCCACTCCTCCTAGCTCCTAATATCCTCATCCTCAAATCCCATTATCCCCTCATCTACAAGTCCACTAATCCTTCCATCCACATATCTCGCTCCCTTAAATCCCCTGAAATCCCTAAACAAGATCAACAAATGCACATATCACCTAAGCATGAAGCTACCACCACACCCATGGGATTCAAAAATACAAATTTGGATGCCTCCTTACATAAAGCACAAGCTCCACAAAATCCTCAAAAGTATCATGCCAAAGGGCATCGAAACACAAAATCCAAGAAAGACCAATCCAAAAGGATACAAATGCCCACACACCCAAAAGATAAAATAAAAATATTGTGGGTCCCTAAGAACAAAGAAATCAATCCAAATGAAGCATCCAAATCCCACTCTATTAAAAATCCTAAATCACAAAAATCTTAAAAGTCTCACTCCCTGTGTAAAAATTCTAAAAATACTAAGGCCATTTGGGTCCCTCGGTCCCCAAATTAGTGATCCACATTTTCATCACTCCCAACACCCCATCCCAATCAAAAGCTTCAAAATCCAAAATGGTGTGTGCAAATGTTGGCCTTGGTTCCCCTCCACCCCACGACATTCCCACATACCTCCATCCCCCCCATCTTATATCCACTACCCCACATATCTCCAACATCATATCCATATGGTCTAGAATGCTTTTACATAATCCTTTCATCCATCAACCATTTATCCACTATCCTCTATCCTTCCATAATCCACATCATAATCCACTATCCTCCATCCTTCCATAATCCACATCATAATCCACTATCCTCCATCCAACCATAATCCATTATCTTCCATCCATCTCATCCATTCATCTACCACATCCATGTGCATAATGACACTTGACATGGTCCATGTGCGACATACATCAAAAATGGGACATTATCACCTCCTCTTGGAAATAGACGTTTGACTCCCCATCCTTCATCCAAATCTCTCTTTCCCCCCATCCACCCATCCCATCCAAATAGTAAAAAAATCAAAAAAAGAAAAAATCAAAATAGTAAAGAGAAATCATTCATTCAATGGTGAAAATCACTTTGGTGGTGCCTTGGATAAGTACCATGATGAAAACCTGGAAAACATGCATCATGTGTAGATTGATTATCTATGTACCTCACACTTGGGGGTGAATTGTCTCATCTATCCCCTCCTATCATTTCCAGCTTCTCTTATCATCCTCATCTATCATATTCGCATACCCATCCTCCCCTCCTACTTTGATCTTGATAAGGACAAGGGGAAAAATGTTGAAAAATGCTTTGGACATCTTTTGATATAGCTAAACTTTTCCAACTACTCCTATCACACTTGTCCTCATAAGCATTGTCACACAACGTCTTGAGCATACTATCTAGAGTGGGGCATGTTATTCCTATGCAACATAGTCCTTGGAGATCACATCCTAAACTCCTCCATCCATCCATCATACATCTTTCATACATCCCATCCACTATTGCCAATCTTTTTATCCATCCATCCAATCCTACCTTCATCCTTCCCTATAGACGTAGTTTTCCCTTGTCATTGGTATCCAAGAAATAGGCTATCCAAACACAATCTAATGCCATCCCATAAAATACCAAAAAATCCAATCAATAGATTTAAATTCAAGCCATCCTTAATCCACGCCAATCTAGCCAAGCAACTTATCCAATCATCCAAAAGTATCCAATGGTTTTGTTCCCAACCTTGCTGCAAACCTGATCATCATCATCATCAATCCAATCCAATCCAATCCAATCCAATCAATCACCTATTGCTTAAGAACGTAAGCCTATCTTAAGTACATGGAGATCTATCTATAAATCCTGGTGTTGTTTGCATGGCCAACAACACTAGCCAATCATCTAACCAATCCATCATCAGTTTTCAGCTTGATAGAGGTAAAAACCTTGTTTATCTTTTTATCATTTGTGCATGCTTGGTTGTATGTGTTTATCATGTTATCTTGCATTTGTATCAGTCCTTGCAACATGCTGTAACCATGAAATCATGGTCTTCCATATCATGGTGCCCAACGGCATATGTTTTCTTGTGACCTTTTATCTTTATGCACGAGACACATCATCACCGTGGTATTTATACCTTGGTGCATAATGTCTAGTGCTATATCAAACTATATGATTGCTCACCCGATGCAGCATAACGTATCATTCATCCATCCCTTATCTTTCCTCCATCTCCTTAACCAATCCATTTCATCTGTTTTGAGGGTATACTTGTGTTCTTCTAACTCGCCTATCCTCTCAAGGGGGCATACCATCCCTCCATCATTCAGCCTCACTCATCTAAGTGGCTGGGGTATCCCTTTACAACCCAACATTATGTTTTAAACTTTTTTGACACGATGCCACTTATTTTAGTTGTGATGCCATATCAAAGAGAGGCAAAATGTAGACACCTGAAATTGACCAAGTTCATCCAAGCATCACCTTTCAACACTTCATCAACATCACCTTATATCACTTTCAACGCCTTGCGACATATTTGTCCTAGGTCCCCCTTTATCCAAGATTAATTAAATAAATCATATTTATTTAATTAGTTTTATCTATTTTCCCTTTTATCCAAATTAATTAAATAAATTAAATATTTATTTAATTAACTCCACACATTATCCTCCCTCTCCAATAATTAATTAAATAATTTTATTATTTAAATTAATTATTGAGAGTCATATGTCTCTCATAATTGATTAACTAATTTTATTATTTAATCAATTATCTCTCACTTGTCCTTATCCTCATCTCAAAAGTCAAACTAGATTTTAATTCTATCAACTCAATTCAAAATAAACCTCTTAATCTCAACCATTCACATAAGGATTGTCCTAATCCTCCACCTCTTAATCCTAGCCATCCATCCTATCAATCAACTATCTATAAATCAACCCTCATCCAAGCCATTATCATAAGCCTTCCTATTATGCAAAGTTATGTTTCTAGAATACTAAGCAATCTACATATCATATCAATAGTATCATTGAGCATAGCTAGGTAGTACTATCATGAATACTGTTAGAATTGAAGGTGCAAATCACACAACAGAAATCTAATTCAAACCTTATTAATATCTTCTAAATAATGTAGAATCAATGGAGATTATAACTAAAATAAACCCACTACACATAAATAACATGCATTAAAAAGTGAACACATAACATAGTATGCAACATGGAGAAAACCCTTTCGAGTAAAAAACTCCACCAAAAAAAGAGGCTCCAAGTTGTATTATCTTCAAATATGAGATTACAATACATGCACTTCCTCTTCTTCAGATTTCAATTCAGCGACACCTGTTACTCTCAACTCTACTAAAACTGTAGTACAAATATCCTTATAAAAGTGGGTTGCCTTCTAGGGCAAGAAAACCAACATAATATCAACCGTCAGATCTGTGACCTAATGATGAACGATCCAAATTTACTATGATAAAATATAAATAAAATGTGATTTTGGGGGCAGTACTGTCCTCGAACCCCCACCAGGGCGCATGGTCCCCGAACCCCCCGCTAGGGGATGATCCCCTCAGACCCCTCGCAAGGGGGAAACCCCCCTATGACCCCCCATTGCAGATGAATTAGCGTCAGGTACCGGATATAAACATGCATCTAAAACAAGATCATTGCTACTGTAACCTCTCATCCCTTATGGATGATTTACAAATAATAATAGGAATAATAAATTACATAGGATTTACAAGGTTGATGGCACCTTAATCCTAACACATACTACTCCCACTCTATCAAGGAGAGGTGAAGATTCAAGGTGAAGGTCTTGTGTTTTCATTGCATTATCTTCCATTATTTACCTTGGATCATTTTCCTATCTTTAGTATTTATGGACAGCAAAACCATGTTAAGTTTTATTTGAGCTCTACTAGATCTTAAGGGTTTTGGATTTGACTAATGGTGATGTATTTGGCCATGTTGATGTAATTTTAGTTGGAATATCTATGTATTGTGTTTCTTTCATTGATTATTTCTCTAGAAAAACATTGGCGTTGTTACTCAACCAAAAAAAGATGTTTTCTCAAAATTAAAAAAAAATCTTTTAGAGAACTAAACAAAGAAATAGATCAAGATATTGAGGACAAATAATGGTGGAAAATGTTGTTCAGCAGAGTTTGACAACTTTTCTAGGGACAATGGCACAACTAAGAATAAGACAACTCCATTCATCTCTCAATAGAATGGGGTTGTAGAGAAGATAAATATGACACTAGTGGAGAGGGCTAGAAGTATACTTAGTGTGGTTAATTTAGATAAAAAAATTATGGGTAGGAGCTATGAGCACAACTTGTTATTTTATTAACAAATCTCCTACTCCTAACTCTTGTGGATAAAACACCTATGGAGGCATGGAATGGTGAGAAGCCTTTGCTACAACATAACTAGGTTTTTTATTATGAGGCATACATACATGTTCTTAAGGATAAGAAATCTAAATAAAATTTTAAAGAAAAGAAGTGTATATACATCAAGTATAGTGATGGAATCAAATAATACAAGTTTTATAATCCTAGAACAATAAAGATAATGTACAATCAGGATGTGACCTTTAGAGTGATTAGATCTTCTTGTAAGACTTTACAACCTACAAATGAGGAGAAAACATCAATGCCACTAAAGCCAAAGACCAAGGAGGCTGCACTTGAGGCTAAATTAGAGGTTTAAGATGGACCTGATGAGGAGGATTCAAAGGAATTAGATAAATAAAAACATCATACCCCACTTGTGACGAGGGCCACTCGACAAATAAATCAACTAGAAATGTATAGACCATGTAATCTCTATTGTATTTTTATTTTGTCTAATAATGATGATGAACCTAGAAAATTGAAGGATATAACAATCCAAATACTATAAGTCCTAGAAGGTCATGAACATGAAGATGGTTGCATTGGAGAAGAATAGTACATTAGACTTGGTACAATTGCATAAGGCTACTAAACATGTTGGCTACAAATGGTTTTTCAAGAAGTTTAATTCTGAAGGAAACACTAAGAAGTACAAGGAAAGGTTAGTGATTAAGGGCTCTTTTTAGGTATAGAAAACTAGTTTTTTGAGATCTTCTATCATATTGGAACTCTTACATCCATTAGATTTGTGTTCTCTATTCTTTCATTTGACCTTGAGTTGAAAAAATGAATGTTGAAGGAAATTTGTTACATGGAAATTTAGAAAATATCTACATGTCACAACTAGAGCACTTCACAGTTAAGAGTAAGGAAATGGTTTATAGGTTGAAGAAGTCCTTTATGGCCTAAAACTATTTCCCATGATATGGTATCAAAAATTTGTTTCACGTATATTGAAGTTAGGGTTTTTTAGAGATAAATTATATCATTATATTTATTATAAGTAGATAAGTGATCAATTTATAGTTATTGTTCTTTATGTTGGTCATTTGTTGATCAATAACAATAAGGAAATGATTAGGGCTTTGAAATTTCAACATTCATTATTGATATGAAGAATTTAGGGGTTGCTAAGTTGAACTAACATAAAACATTGGTTAAGTCACTAGAAATATGTTGACTTTGTTTTCAAGACATTAAAGATTCAAAATTACAAATTCGTGAGTGTTCCCATTCTTATGGGAATAAAGCTTTTAGTTGAGTAGTTTCCTTTGACACCTAGTGAGATTGAGGACATGAGACATGTCCCTTATACAAATGTAGTTGATAGCCTAATGTATGTTATGATGTGCATCAAACCTAACATTACCCAAGTGGTGGGAGCTTTGACCAAGTATATGTTCAATCTAAAGAAGGATCATTAGACAACAATAAATATGTTCTTTAGATATCTTCATGGCACTTTGGAGTATTCTATTTACTACTAGAGAGGTCCCTCACCAATTCTTTATGAGTTCCTTAATAGTCTTATAAGAGTCCCATAGTGGATATAGAGGGATTTGTGGATGCAAATTAGATAAGATATGTAACCAACAAGAATTCTTCCAATATTTATTTAACATGTGAAAGGAAGCAGATGTGCATAATACACTTCCCACACTAATATGTGAGAGGAGATATGTGCAAAAACTAAGATAATCATAAAATTACAAGGAAATAAACACAAAAGCAATAAACCATAACATAGTGATTTATGTGGGGAAAACCCTTTCAAGAAAAAAACCCCACTCTAAGAAAACTCAAAGTCTTATTTAGTAATCAAAGGTTACAGTACAGTTGTAGAGTTTAAGCCTTTAAAAGAGTATCATCAACAAGAGATCTAGGGTAATTATAATAGTATAATAGAACCTACAAAAGTCACTATCAAAACCTCCATCTCAAGCACCCAATAAATAGGAGATGAACTACATGAAACCATCAAATGGTAATTAGGAAACCATAAGTTAAAACCACCCAAAATATGGAACCGAAATACCTAGTTAAAAGTCCAACACCTAAATCCCAAGATGAGTCCACAAGTTAAAAATAGGAGCTTCCATCCACTTGAAATAAACTTGTTGTATTACAATCAAGAACTTGGGCACTCCATTTTGGCCCCATTATCTCCATTCAAATATGTCTTATGATGTGTCACAACAAGCGTCATAATTTTTTCAACAAGTGTAACTCCCTCTTACAACTCATAGATGCTCTTGCAATTCCAATGTGAGAGGCCCAACTTCCAAACGCCATAACTTTTGATCTGAGAGGTTGATTGGGCCCTTTTTTTTAAATGTAGAGATCAAATAGGTCCACATCACAATCATTAGAGAATTGATGTGATACAAAAGCATGCTAAGGTGTAAGAGCAATCTTACATCATCCAAAAATATTTACATTCACTTTGTTTGTTTGCAAGGTTCCAGTCATCAATTAGTTACTATAAATCTTATTGTAGTTCACCACAAGTTGCACATATCACCTCATGGTTGGGAGAATATGTTTTATAATTATCCTTCAGTTTTATCCAATTTTTAGAATTCTATGATCACTACAAAGGCATAATTTAGTTTTTGATCTATAACGGGCTTAACCAACTTACACTTAGTTTCATTGTTCATGGCTTGCAACTTATTTCTAGAGTTTATAAAAGAAAAGGAACACATTTCAAGTTTCATTAGACCTAGGAGTTCTTATGGTGTGAATTACATGAAGATTCATCAAACCATCATCACCGTGCATTCAATTTGGGAGATTCCACGACACATTTCATGAGGCATTCAACTTTGTACAACCTCATGGTCGATTGTGATTAGTTCTAAGGCTTGAGGCTACTATATAAACATTATTGATAGCCATTTGAAGGAAAGGAAGTTAAGAAAGGAAAAGGAAAGACAAAGTGAGGGTTTTTGAGAGTGGAGATTTTTAAATATCATTTGAATTTTGTAATTTATAATCAAATAGCTAAGGCCTAGCATGTTGGAAGCCTATTATGGTAGATTGTAGTTCATTCATGACTAAGAATCAATAAAGATCATATTATTATTTTGTTATTCCATTGATTTTTTTGTGTAATTATGTGTTGTCTTATTTTGCTACATGGTTAGACAACCCTTCATTTGGACCCTTTGTCCATGACTACATCAAGTGGTATTAGAGTGTAAGTTTGAAATTTTGAGGAGGGTGAAAGTGAGTTGGTATCCTAAAAGTTTTGTTTGTGAATATATCATTGAACTAAGGCAGACCATGAGAAGCTTGTGAACAAAGCACTGGTCATGAGGTAGTTTGTAGGAGTGAGTGTTGATAAACCACCAACTTGAGGTAGTTAACACCAGATCCAAGATGCCACCAAGGAGAGGACATGATATTGGTAATTTCACTAGAAAAATAGAAGAGATGTTTGAGATTTTGAAGGCTATGAAGACTCAAATGGATTCCTTTGAGGAAGACCACAGAAGAAACCCTAACCCTAGAGCCAAGGAGAGTGATGAAAAACAAGAAGCAAGTCCTATTGAGCAAAGCAAAAATGAGGAAGAAGACAAGGAAGAAAAGATGATGAGTGTCATATCAAGCATTGGTAAAAATACTATAGCACATATCCCTACTTATTTTGGTGGCTTAAATCCTAAAGAATTGATAGATTGGATAACAAATTTAGAAGAGTGCTTTGAGTATGAAGATATTGTTGATCTAAATAGAGTAAAATTTCATAAAACTAAGTTGAAAGATCATGCTTCCATGTCGTGAAGGAAGTTTAGTTAGAAAGGATTAGAAAAGTTAAACCTGGCATTGGAAAGTGGGATAGAATGGTGAACAAGATAAAATTTAAGTTCATCCATATGAATTATCATGTAAAGTTATTGAAGGAATTGCAAAATTTGAGGTAAAGAGATATGATTGTGAAGAACTATATCGAGGAGTACTACAGGTTGATAATCCAATCTAAACATCATGATGAAAGAGCTAAGAAAGATGAGATACATTAATGGTTTGAGGGTATCTTCAAGAAGAGTTGAGCATGTGGAAAATCCAAACAGTAGAGGAAGCATATCAATTGGCTTTAACCATAGAGAATAAATTGAATAAAAGACTTGAAGATAGGTAAAATTGTAAAAAGGGAAGAGAAGGAAGATCCCAAAGTGACAAAACTCAATGTGACAATAAGGAATCATACCTAGGGGATTGTAAGAGAGATAGCCCATACTCAAGCAAAGAAGGAAGTAGTACTCCTCACTATAGTGATAGAGAAGGTAATAATTCTTACTACAAGTAGAGGGAACATAGAGATTCTTACCACAATGATAGAACATATGGATATCAAAGAGGCAAAGGAAGATATGGGAGAAATGATGGAATCAAAGGTACATGTTTCAAGTGTGAAGAACACCAAACGTTTGAATATCACCAAATTCAAGGGAGCCCTAACAAGAGAGTGGAAGGAACAGCGAGGGTTGCACATGTTGAGGAGACTAATGGATCATGCAATTTTGAAAATGAACTAGAGAAAGGAAAGTCACTTGTCACAAGAAGAACTTTTCTAAGATGTGAGAAAGAGGATGATGCAGGAGCATCCCAAGGAAAAAGATAAATCTTGCATCAACCAAAACAATATTTGTTTTTACTTTATTTGTTTCTTTACAAGTTTTTATTTACTAATTAGTTGTAGAAGAATCTATTGCACATCACTACAAGTTTACATCTAGCCTCATGGTATTGAGGTTGTGTTTTGCAAATATAATCCACATCATATCCATTTTTTAGAAGAATTGGATCACCAAAAAGGCACAACTTGATCTTGGACATCTACCAGGTTGACAGACTTGCACAATTTCAACTATTCCCGCTTGTGCAAAGTTTTTCAAAGTTTACGCTAATAAAGGAATACATATAAAGATTCATTGGACCCAGGAGGGAGTATGTTGAGCACTATACTAAGATTCCCCTTTCTATAATCACCACATTGATCAAGGAACTTGTTTACACTAGCCAACTACATGTTTCATGTAGCCTACTACTTCGTGCCACCTTGAAGCTAATGCAAATCATTTTGGAGGTTTAAAATTTATATATATATCTCTCATAATCATTGAAAATCATCAAGAGAGTGTAGGAAAGATTTAGAAGAGTTAAAGGTTCAAAATGGATTTTGTTAATGAGAATGTAGATGCCACATAATGTATTGAATTTCATTTTAATGTAGTAAATTCTATATTAATAATCAAATAGTTGCATCCTAGCATGTAGATAGCACATTGTGGTATATTGTAATCATTTTAGATTGTGAGTTCAATAAAGAGCATGTTACTATTTCATTGAATTTTACTGCATGGTTAAACAATCCTTCATTGAGTCCTCTACTCATGACTACATCAAGTGGTATAAGAGTGTAAGGTTCAAATCATGGGGAGAGCTAGCTGGTATTTTTTAAAAAAATTGTTGTGAACAAATCCCCAAATCAAGGCAGTATATAAGAAGCTTGTTAACAATGTTAGGGTTAGCCAGCAGAAGATATCAGTTAAATGCAAATAAAGATTAAACAGAGAAATGGAAATACACAGAAATAATAATAGCGAGAGACAAGTTTTAACGTGGTTCACCCAAACTCGGGCTACATCCACCAAACAGAGAGTCCAATATTATTATCCAGTAAATCAAACCGATTACAATCAGCAATCCCTGCAACTCAATACCGCTGCAAAATGCTACAATACAATATCAAAACCCTAACCCTTAGCCGCTTTTTATCAAGCTTTTTGTCAGTTACAAAATAGGGTTTTCTTATGTCGGTCAATGAAAAAATTAACTCCTGGTGCATTATAAAATAATAAAAAACCATGTGAGGTTTCGGGGGCGTTGCCCCCGAGCCCCCACGGGGGCGCTGCCCCTCGACCCCGCCCTGTATCGCGACAAGGAACACGCCAGGGGCGCTGCCCCTGGACCCCGCAAGGGGCGCTGCCCCTTGACCCCGTAGGAATTTGGGGGGAAACCGCGCTGATAAAAGTGGGGTAAATATAACCTCTGAGTCTGATTAGGCTCCATATAACAACAATCTCCCACTTGGAGACTGATCAGACTCCACACCATATCATCTCCCACTTGGAGACTGATCATAACACCACTGACCCTGTAGCTCCCACTGGAAATAAGCACCCTGGACTCTGCTGTTCTATTTTTGTTGTGTTCAGTCTAGAAGACCAACTGAAGCTGAAGAGGAGCTCAGCTTCGCCCTTGTCACTGCCTTTGTCAACATATCTGCTGGATTGTCATCTGTATGTATCTTTGCCAGCTGTAACTATCCATCATCCAACACCGACCGAATGAAGTGATACCTCAACTGTATGTGTTTGGTCTTTGAATGCAAGGTAGAATTCTTTGCAAGATGTATGGCACTCTGGCTGTCTGTAAACAAATAACTGTTAACCTGTTGTGTGCCCAATTCATTCATGAAAGATTGTAGCCATATCATCTCCTTACTTGCCTCTATTGCAGCTACATATTCTGCCTCTGTGGTGGATAAAGCAACCACCTTTTGCAACCTGGAAATCCAAATCACTGTTGTTCCACCTACAGTAAAGACATAACCTGTAGTACTCCGCCTGGTATCAATATCTCCTACCAAATCTGAGTCTACATAACCTGCTAAATCAGTAGTAGAGCCCCCAAAACATAAGTGTTTATTAGATGTACCTCTCAAATATCTGAGAATCCATTTTACCGTATTCCAATGCTCTAATCCGGGATGACTCATATACCGGCTAATGACTCCTACAGCATGTGCAATATCTGGTCTCGTGCATACCATGGCATACATTAAACTACCTACAGCTGAAGCATATGGTACCTTGGACAATTTCTCTTCCTCCTCTTGTGTCTTAGGACACATGTCCTTAGTTAATTTCAAATGACTAGGCAAAGGTGTGCTGACAGCTTTTGCATTCTCCATGTGGAATCTCTGCAACACCTTTTCAACATAAGCAGCCTGAGATAGAGTTAAATTCTGGTTCTACCTATCTCTGCAAATTTTCATACCAAGGATTTGTTTTGCTGCCCCCAAATCCTTCATATCAAATGATTTTGCCAACTGCTGTTTTAACTCTCTGATGTGATCCATGTTAGACCCAGCGACAAGCATGTCGTCAACATATAAACATAAAATAATGTAGCTGTCATTATCTAAACTCTTAAAATAAACACAATGGTCAGAATTACACCTGTTGTAGCCTTGCTCAGCCATAAAACTATCAAATTTCAAATACCATTGCCGAGGTGCTTGTTTTAGGCCATACAAACTCTTCTTCAATCTGCACACTAGTTTCTCCTTACCTTTGACCTCAAATCCTTGGGGCTGTTCCATATAGATCTCCTCCTCCAAATCACCATGGAGAAAGGCAGTTTTAACATCTAGCTATTCCAAATGTAAATCTTCAGTAGCCACAATACTTAAAACAGTACGAATAGAAGTCATCTTGACAACCGGAGAAAATATCTCATCAAAATCAATGCCCTTTTTTTGTGCAAATCCTTTTACAACTAACCTGGCCTTAAATCTTTTCTTACCTCCATCTTCCTCTTTCAGCCTGTAAACCCATTTATTTGGTAAAGCCTTTTTTCCTGTAGGTAACTTACATAATTCCCAAGTCTGATTTTTCAGCAAGGAGTCCATTTCTTCTTTCATTGCAAGCTCCCACTGAACCTGTGTATCCACCTGCATAGCTTCATCATACCCTTCTGGTTCACCAGCATCTGTTAACAAAATAGAATACAAAGAGGGAGAAAACCTTTTAGGAGGTCTACTTATCCTTGTGGACCATCTAACATTCACTGGAGTTTGTGGTATTTCTGGTTGCTGTTGCGGAGCATGAGGAACCACTGGAACATCACTATTTGGAGTATCATCCAGCACCACATAATCCTTTTCTTTCTTCTCATGCTGCTGCAACTGATCTTTGTACAACACCTTCTCATTGAATATAACATCCCTGCTTCTCACAATTTTTTGATTTTCAAAATCCCAAAGCCTATAACCAAATTCATCAATGCCATATCCAACAAAGGTACACCTTTTTGATTTTGCATCCAGCTTGGTTCTATGTTCAGAATCTATATGTGCAAATGCTTCACAGCTGAAGGTTTTCAGAAAAGAATAACTCACCTTCTTGCCTGTCCATGCTTCCTCTGGAATACCACAGCCCAAAGGAACTGAAGGACCTCTGTTAATTAAATATACAGCAGTGTTGACAGCCTCTGCCCACATGTTTAAAGGTAGCCCAGCATGCAATCTCATGGTCCTTGCACGCTCTATTATTGTCCTATTCATGCGTTCAGCCACTCCATTTTCCTGTGGAGTCCCTGGAACCATTTTCTGCCTACGAATTCCATTAAAGGAACAATAATCTTCAAATTCTTTGCTGCAATACTCACCGCCATTATCAGATCTGAGACATTTTAATCTTTTACCCGTCTCATTCTCAACCAAGCTTCTCCATTTCTTAAATGTTTCAAATACATCATATTTCTGTCTAAGAAAATAAATCCAGACCTTCCTAGTTGCATCATCTATGAATGTAACGTAATACCGAGAGCCACCAAGAGAAGATACCTGAGCTGGTCCCCATACATCTGTATGCACAAGCTCCAACTTTTCATTTTTCTTTTGCTTCCCATCCTTAAGAAAACTGACTCTCTTTTATTTTCCATACACACAACTTTCACAGAAATCCATATTAATACATTTCAGACCTGGTAAAACTTTCTTAGAATGAAGTACCTTCATACCTTTTTCACTCATATGCCCAAGTCTGTTATGCCACAATGTTGTCTCAGAACCTGCAGCAACTTTTCCAGTCTCTTCCTGCAAACCTGCAGCAACTATTCCTGAACCTGTTTGTTTTTTCTCTGTAACAGCTAAAGTAGAAGGAACAGTATGACCTGTGCAAAGATATAAGGTGCCTACTTTCACACCTTTTGCTACTACTAAGGCACCTTTTGAAACCTTCCAATTTTTATCAGTAAATGTAACAGTGCAACCTTGTTCAGTTAGCTGCCCTGCTGAAATTAAATTCCTACTGAGCCTTGGAACATGCCTTACCTCTTGTAGTAGCCAATGATTCCCATTCTGCAACTTAATTTTGATTCTTCCCTTTCCAACAATCTGACAGGGGTCGTTATCTCCCAAATAAACCAGCCCAAAATCCCCTTGGAAATAATCAAGGAAATAACTTCTATGGGGCGTAGCATGAAATGAGGCCCCTGAATCTAAAACCCATGAATCATCAGCATTATCTAGGGAAAGAATCAAAGCATCATCTTCAGACTTATTGCTTACCACATTTGCTTCCTTATTGCCTTCTTGTTTGTCTCCTTCTTTGTTTTTCTGAGACCAGCAATCTTTCTTCAGATGACCTAGTTTTCCACAGTACCAGCAATCCTTCTGTCCTCTAGTTTGGGATCTTTTGTCCTTTGATTTTCCTCGTGACTTCCCATGACCTCCAGAACCTTTTCCTCTCTCCTTTGATCTGCCCCTACTTTCTGTATTCAAAACACTGCCTGATTTGGATCCACCTGAGCTTTTCTTATGAATTTCCTCACTCAGAATAACATCAACAACATCATCAAATTTTAGGGTATTTGAACCAGAAACAGAGTTACTAACCGCCATTACCAAACTATCCCAGCTTTCAGGCAATGAACATAATATCAAGAAAGCTCTAACTTCTTCATCAAATTTTACATTTACAGAAGTCAATTGACTGACAATCGTATTAAATTCATTTAAATGACCTGTCACAGATCCACCTTCAACCATTTTCAAATTAAACAACTGCTTCATGAGAAATACCTTATTTGAGGCTGAGGGTTTTTCATACAATTTTGCCAAAGCTTTCATCAGACCATCTATCGTCTTCGCTTCTGTTATATTGAATGCCACTGATGGTGCCAGGCACAACCGAATGGTTCCCAGTGCCTTTCTGTCAAGAAGATTCCAATCCTCATCAGACATTGTTGCTGGTTTCTTGGCTACTCCTTCCAATGGCCTCCATAAATCCTTTTGATAGAGGTAATCCTCCATCTGCATCTTCCATAACTGATAGTTCTGCCCATTGAATTTATCAACCTTAGTTTTACCCTCGTCCACCATTGCTCCCACTCAACCGTGAGACTTTCCTGCAGACGATAATCGAACACAACCCGCTCTGATACCACTTGTTAGGGTTAGCCAGCAGAAGATATCAATTAAATGCAAATAAAGATTAAACAGAGAAATGGAAATACACAGAAATAATAATAGCGAGAGACAAGTTTTAACGTGGTTCACCCAAACTCGGGCTACATCCACCAAACAGAGAGTCCAATATTATTATCCAGTAAATCAAACCGATTACAATCAGCAATCCCTGAAACTCAATACCGTTGCAAAATGCTACAATACAATATCAAAACCCTAACCCTTAGCTGCTTTTTATCAAGCTTTTTGTCGGTTACAAAATAGGGTTTTCTTATGCTACAATACAATATCAAAACCCTAACCCTTAGCTGCCCCCAAACCCCCGCAAGGGGCGCTGCCCCTTGACCCCGTAGGAATTTGGGGGGAAACCGCACTGATAAAAGTGGGGTAAATATAACCTCCGAGTCTGATTAGGCTCCATATAACAACAAACAAATCAATGATTAAGAGGTAGTTGATAGGAATGATTATAGGTAAACAATTGAGCTTTAAGCTAGTTTATGATAGATCCTAGGAAAGATGCTTCCATGAAGCATCCAAGGTTTTCCTAACATTGATAGATCGTTGGATGAAGTATTGAAAGAGGTAAGAGAGAATAGAATATTATTGAAGGATTTGGAGGAAGATAGGAAAAGAGGTTGAGGCCCAAGGGATGATAATGAGAGAATGTGGAAGAAGATGCAAGAGAAGATGTGCAAGATCTAGAAGACCCAGAAAAAAGATTTGATCAAGTGAAGATGTTGAAGGCCATTTCCAAAATTGGTAAGAGACCTAGAGTTGAGATTCCTAATTATTGCAGTGAATTGAATCCTGAGGAATTGATTGACTGGATAAATGATTTCTACATGAATATTTTTACTATGAGGAAATTGAAGATCATGAAAGTGTTAGGTTTACAAAGACTAAGCTAAAAAGACATGTTGTTTGGTGGAAATAAGTATAGTTAGAAATAAATAGGAGGGGAAAGGAAAGAATAACCAAATGCGATAGGATGGTTGTAAAATTGAAAAGATGGTTTATACCAATTAATTATGAACTACAATTGCTGAGGATAATATAAAGTCTAAGACAAAGGGATGGGACCATGAAATAGTAAACTAAAGAATTTCATGAGTTGGTCATTAGGATGGGACATAGTGAAGTAGGTAAAGAAAAGGTTGCAAGATACATCAATGCACTGTGAGAAAGCATCCAAGAAGAACTAAGTCTAACCAGGTTGACCACCATAGAGGAGGCATACCAATTTATGATCAAGGTGGAAGATAAGCTAAATAGGAGGTTCAAAAGTAAGTAGAACCATTAGAGAGGAAGAGAGGAAAGGCCCCGGAGGGAAAGATCATAGTGTAGTGATAGAAGACAATATATGGAGGGAAGAAATATTTAAAATACCTACCATAGGGACAGTGGTACCTATCGTAAAAACTAAGAAGAGGGTAACATCTATCACAACGACAAGAGAGAGTGATACATACCACATGGATGGATGTCGGTTGGGTAGAGGAGGATATGGGAGGAATGAGAGAAGGTCTTTTTGGGGAACATGTTTCAAGTGTGGAGAAGGGCACTAAGAATTTGAGAGTTCTCAAGATTAGGGGAAATAGTAGAAGGTAGCACAAGAGATACATTTGGGGATGACAAACCCCAGAGATCATATGAGTCAAAGGATGACCCAAAACATGGTGAATCACTAGTCATGAGGAGAACCTTACTAAAGTTTCATGAGGAGGAAGGACCAATACAAAAAAAGAACTTGTTTAGAACTAGATGCAAAGCAAGGAGCAAGTGTTGCAAAGTGGTCATTAATGGTGAGAGTACAGATAATTTTGTATGTGAGAAAATGGTTGAGAAATTAGATTTGAAGAGGATAAAACATCCAAACACTTATGCCATTGCCTAGCTACAGAAGGAACAAAAGGTGATGGTCAATAAACAATGTTGGGTAAAATTAAAGATAGGGAGTTACCATGATGAAGTTGTTAGATTCAGGACAGACAACTGAGAGGGGGGGTGAATCAGTTGTTCAAAACTTTCTTCCAATTAAACACTTAAATCCACTTTGTAATTCAGCATCATAATAATTAATCAATCATGGAAACATAAAGCATTAAATCAAGACTAGAAACACATCAACACATAGGCACCAAGATTTTGACGTGGAAAACTCGGTTAAGGGAAAAACCATGGGGTGATTAACCCAAGATTGTATTCTGTGTTAGAAGAATAGAAAGAACAAAATGGCACATGCCAATTAGGGCTCACTACCCAAGTACACTTCTCATAAGAGGCTTACTGCCTACAAGAGACACACTGTCTACAGAATAATAAGTATCACATACTTGAACTAGAGAATAGCATCTTCACCATGCTTGAATCAATTCCATTTAAGCCCAATACTTATGCTCTGCCTTTCTCTCCTCTTCTCTCTACCACACTCTCATCCCCACAAGACACCCTTTGAAATGACTTTATAACTTCTTATTTATACACGACATCAACTTATGAATAATCATCTAAGTCAGCAGACATCTACAAGAACATCCATAAGATGTGTAATTCATCCGGTCGACCAAACTTAAGAAGAACACCATCATCTAGAAGTTATTCTTTAATTGCAAGCTCAAACTCTAATGCGGACCACCAACATGAATTGGACATGATCCAAAGACCACCACAAGCTTTCCTGAATCACCAAGAACATCCACACTTCATCTACTTACTGAAATCCTTATCCCCTTCATCCGGAACCTCAAGAACACAGTCTGTCATCATTGTCATGATGGAATAGATGCTTGCGGACCTCCATACCACTAACCAATTGATTTATTACTTCACATGGACTTCCTAAATAGTCCACCAAATCTGTAGAATAGGATATTACATTTCCGAATCCCACTGAACCTATTTATGTCACTCTATCACCTCTAAACACCTGCCAGAACCGATTTTACTTGAGCAGCCACAACTTCTTCAAATCTTCATGTGGACCTCTAAAATCTTTACTGGATCATCTTAAGATTCAAATCTACAAACCCTTTGAACTGCATCCTCTGATAGTCATCTTATCTTTGATCTTTACCTTACTGTCTTCACTGTTCTTCTCTATTCCTGATATGACTACTTTTCTCAATATCCTCAGCACATAGCTCATCCAATCCTTATCATCAATGCAATAGGAGTATGTTGACATCAATGACAACACTAGTTAGGCCCATACTTGCAACAATCTCCCCCTTTGTCATTGATGGCAACATATGATGTGAAAAACTGTTATGACCATCAGGACAAGAACTTTTCTTTACTGACACAACTCCCCTTATCACCAACAACCATTCACTTGTCTTCTCTTCCTTTACTGCTCCCCCTTTGATCAACCACCACTTTTTTTTCACATGTCTTCTCTCCCCCTTTGACATCAATGGCAAAGGGATCATACTTGCAACTCCACCACTTTAGGATCATACTAGCTACTCCCCCTGAGTAGTAGCTTCCCATCATCAATCTGGACCACAAGATATGACTGTGATATCTACTAGACTGATGCACATCCATGCACCTTAGTTCATCACTGGAGGGGTAATAACCCCTAACTTCTCCACGAGATACTCAAAAGAATCCTTAGTTAGAGGTTTAGTAAAGATATTTGCAATCTGATCCTTGGAAGGCACAAACTCCAATCTGACTTCATTCTTATTCACTTGTTCTCTCAGAAAGTGAAACTTGATAGATATATGCTTAGTCTTTGAATGCAACACCAGATTCTTAGATATATTTATTGCACTTGAATTATCACAGAAGATTGTGATAGGTTCCTCATACTGTACTCTGATGTCTCTTAGCATCTGCTTCATCCACAAAACTTGAGTGCAACTACCTTTTGCTGCAATATATTCTGCTTCAACTGTGGACAAAGATATTGCCTCTTGTTTCTTGCTTAGCCAAGAAACCAATCTCTTCCCTAAAAAGAATGATCCACCACTGGTACTCTTCCGGTCATCCACATCTCCTGCCCAATCCGCATCAGTATATGCATGAAGAGAGAAATTATGATCTCTAGGATACCACAACCCATACTCAATTGTCCCTTTCAAATATCTAAAAATTCTTTTGATTGCCATGACATGAGATTCTCGAGGATCAGCTTGGAATCTAGCAACAAGACCAACAATATTCCTAATGCCAGGTCTAGTTTGAGTGAGATACAATAATCCTCCAATCATTGATCTGTATTTTTTTTTATAAGTCTTAGGAGAGTCATCATCTTTGCTCAATTTGCATCCGGTTGCCATGGGAGTATTCATTGGTTTTGAGTCTTCCATCCCAAATTTCTTTAGTAATTCTTTCACATATTTGGTCTAAGAAATGAAGATTCCTTTCTTTGTTTAAGTGATTTGTAGACCCAAGAAGAAATTCATTTCCCCTAACATGGACATCTCAAATTCACTTTTCATTTGATTTGCAAAGGTTTTGCACATACTATCTCTTCCTCCAAAAATGATATCATCAACAAACACCTCAACAATCAAGATATTTTCATGATCAATTTTGAAAACAAATTACTATCAGCAGTACCTTTGTTGAAACCAATCTTCAAAAGATGACTATCCAATCTTTTATACCAGGCTCTTGGGGTTTGCTTGAGTCCATACAGTGCTTTCTTCAACTTGTAGACCATATCACCATGATCAGACAATTGAAATCCATCCAGTTGCTCAATGTATACTTCTTCTTCCAAGTCACCATTCAGGAAGGCAGACTTGACATCCATCTGATACACTTTGAAATCCTTGAAGGTAGCAAAAGCAAGAAATAGTCTGACTACTTCAATTCTTGCCACTGGAGCAAAATTTTCTTCAAAATCAACTCCTTCTATTTGAGAGTAACCCTTGCAAACCAATTTGGCTTTATTTTTTATTACTTCACAACTTCATTCAGTTTATTCCGGAAGACCCATTTGGTTCCAATCACATTCTTGTTTCTAGGTCTAGGAACAAGGTCCCAAGTGTGATTTTTCTCAATTTGCATCAACTCTTCCTCCATTTCTTTAGTCTAGTTTTCATCATTGCAAGCTTCATTCACTGTCTTAGGTTCAATCTTTGAAATCAGACAATATTCATCTAAATCTTGAGCAATCATCCTTCTTGTTTATACACCTTTGCTTTTATCACCTATGATCTGATCTTCAGAGTGGTTCAGTCTTACATACTTGGGAACTTTGGGAGTTTCTTGCACTTCTAATTCTTGATCAGGCTCATTATAACTCATCTCTTCTTCCTAATTTACCAGATCAGTTTGAATCTGAATTTCAGAAGGGGCTTGGGCTCCTTGAATCAGAACACCATTCTGATCATCTTCATCATATTCATAAAACCTTGAAGGTTTTTCAATTCCTTCATCAACCTTCACATTTGTACTTTCTATAATCTTTCTCAGTCTCTTGTTATAACACTGGTATGCTTTGCTTTGAGTAGAGTAACCCAAGAATATTCCTTCATCACTTCTAGCATCAAACTTGCCTAGATCTTCATCTCTTTTAATGTAACATTTTCTACCAAAGACTCTGAAATACCTCACAGTAGGAGTGATGCCAAACCAAAGTTCATAAGGAGTCTTACCGGTATTGCTTCTAGTTTGAACTCGATTGAGAGTATAGAATGCAGTGCTGACAACTTCTCTCCAATAGATCTGAGGAACATTTGCTTCCATCATCATGGTCCTAGATGCTTCCTGGATGGTCCGGTTCTTTCTCTCCACTACTCCATTCTGTTGTGGAGTCCTAGGAGCAGACAACTGTCTCTTTATTCCATGTTTCTCACAGAATTCTATGAAATCAACAGATGTGAATTCTCCACCTCTATTAGACCTCAGACATTTTAATTTTAATCCAGTTTCATTCTCTACCATAGCCTTGAATATTTTGAATTTCTCAAGAGCTTCTGATTTCTCTTTCAGAAAAGTAACCCACATCATCCGAGAATGGTCATCAATTAATAACATGAAGTATCTATCACCTTGCACACTCCTTATCCTTGCCAAACCACATAGATCAATATGAACTAAGTCCAATAATCTAGTAGAAGATTGTTCCTTGCTTTTGAATGAGACTCTGCTTAGTTTCCCCAACTGACATTCTTTGCACAGACTATTTGTAGGTTTCACTAGTTTTGGAAGATCTCTTATAGCCTGAGTGTTGCTTATCTTGATGATATTATCAAAATTCACATGACACATCCTCCTATGCCATAGCCAACTTTGATCAATTTGCACAAATAGACAACTTTTACCAGTACCAACTAAATGGAAGATATTACCTTTTGTCTGAGTACCAAATGCAATCTCTATTCTAGAACTTTTAAAGATCTGGCATTTTCCATTCTTGAAATGGAGATCATAGCCTTTGTCCACCAACTATCCAACACTAAGAAGATTGTGTTTCAATCCTTCAACATACAGTACATTACCGGTTTTGTTCTTTCCATCAAAAGAAATAGTTCCTCTGCCTCTAATTCTACTAGTAGAATTATCACCAAACTTTACCACTCCTCCTTCATTCCTTTCCAAATCTAAGAACTTATTTTTGTCACTTGTCATATGGTGAGAGAATCCACTATCAATAACCCAATCATCCTTTTCTTCAACTTGGGCAACCAGAGCTCTTTCTACAACTTTATGATTGGCAGATACAGAGGGCATTAGATCTTCTTCCTTGATGGCAATAAACACCCAATCACTTCTGGATTTGTTTCCTATCTCTGATTCATCATCAGTTACTCCTTCATTATCATCCTCTTCATGAACATAGTAACAATTCTTTTGGAACCTTGATCTATTAGGATTTGGCCTTGAAAATCTTTCCAGACACTTTGAGGCAAAATGACCAATCTTATTGCAGTTAAAACACTTAAAAGGCAATTTCCCTTCATACTTACCAGATCCTCTTAGCAGTCTTTTTGCAATAAGGGCTTCAAGCTGAGAAGTTTCAGATTCTTTTTCTTCTAGGTCTTTTCTTGCTTTTTCATACCATGATAGTTTCCTTGAAGAGTTCTCTCCCGGATCAAACCTTTGTTTTCCTTTCACTGAAGCACTAGCTTTGAATGCAGATTCAGTCTTGGGGGGGACATCTCCAAACTCGGTCATTTCAAATGTTGCCAATTTACCAACCAATTGATCTTTTGTGACACTTGAATGGGCTCTGAATTCTTCAATGGTAGCAACCTTGATTTTATAAGAAGCAAGAAGGGATTTGAGAACTTTGCCAACAATCTCATCTTCATCAAAGACTCCACCAGCACATCTAATGCCACAAACAAGCTCATTTACTCTTGGCATAAAGGTACTGATATTTTCATCTTCTCTTATCTTTAGATTTTCAACTTTCCCTTTCAAACTCTGTAGCCTTGCACATTTAACATACTTGTCTCCTTCATGCAGAAGTTCCAGTTTTTTCAAATCTCAAAAGCAGTTTATAGATCAACAACATTTGTAAGCTCTGAATTAGATAAGGCGCTAAGAAGGGCTTCTTTAGTTCGCGGATTGTTTTCAGCATCTGTGATTTCACTTGTGGATTTCGGGCCATTCTGAGGAGGCATATACTTTGTTGTAGCCATGGTCCAGTACTACATTCTGATACATTGCAAGTGACATTGCATGTGACTTTTCCAAAGATTAAAATTGGTTCCATCAAACTTTGGACTATCCTTCTTGTAGGACGACCTCCTAGATCTCCTCAAGCGGTTAAGCTCCTTTTAGAGGAACTTGGCTCTGATACCAATTGTTAGATTCAGGACAGACAACTGAGAGCGGGGGGCTGAATCAATTGTTCAAAACTTTCTTCCAATTAAAAACTTAAATCCAGTTTGTAATTCAGCATCATAATAATTAATCAATCATGGAAACATAAAGCATAAATCAAGAGTAGAAACATATCAACACATAGACACCAAGATTTTGATGTGGAAAACCCAGTTAAAGGAAAAACCACAGGGTGATTAACCCAAGATTGTATTCTCTGTTAGAAGAATAGAAAGAACAAAATGGCACATGCCAATTAGGGCTCACTGCCCGAGCACACTAATCACAAGAGGCTCACTGCCTACAAGAGACACACTGTCTACAGAATAATAAGTATCACATACTTGAACTGGAGAATAGCATCTTCACCATGCTTGAATCAGTTCCATTTAAGCCCAATACTTATGCTCTGCCTTTTGTTCCTCTTCTCTCTACCACACTCTCATCCCCACAAGACACCCTTTGAAATGACTTTACAACTTCTTATTTATACATAACATCGACTTAGGAATAATCATCTAAGTCGGCAGACATCTACAAGAACATTCACAAGATGTGTAATTCATCCGGTCGGCCAAACTTAAGAAGAACACCATCATCCAGAAGTTATTCTTTAATTGTGAACCTAGAACTGGACACAATCCAAAGACCACCACAAGCTTTCCTGAATCACCAAGAACATCCACACTTCATCTGCTTACTGAAATCCTTATCTCCTTCATTCGGAACCTCAAGAACACAGTCTGTCATCATTGTCATAATGGAATAGATGCTTGCGGACCTCCATACCACTAACCAATCGAGTTATTACTTCACATGGACTTCCTAAACAGTCCACCAAATCTGTAGAATAGGATATAGCATTTCCGGATCCCACTGGACCTATTTGTGTCACTCTGTCACCTCTGAACACCTGTCGGAACCGGTTTTACTTGAGCGGCCACAACTTCTTTAGATCTTATGTGGACCTCTGAAATCTTTACTGGATCACCTTAAGATTCAAATCTACAAACCCTTTGAACCGCATCCTCTAATAGTCATCTTATCTTGGATCTTTACCTTACTATCTTCACTGTTCTTCTCTGTTCTTGATATGACTAATTTTCTCAATATCCTCAGCACATAGCTCATCCAATCCTTATCATCAATGCAACATGAGTATGTTGACATCAATGACAACACGGTTGGGCCCATACTTGCAACAAAAGTCCTATGTGATGTGATGTCAATGTATACATATGCCATCTACTATTAGGAAGACCATGAAAATTTGATTGACACGTTATGCATGATGGAAGGATTAACACTTAAGTTGTAACAAGGAATGGCCAAAGGCATAATGATGTAGTCATGGACAAAGGATCCAATGAAGGATAGTCCAACCATGTAGCAAAAACCCAAACTACCCAAGGCTCACAACAAAACTTAATGAAACAATAACATAATCTTTATTGAATTCAAACTATAAATGATTATAATTTATCACAATGGGTTTCCTACATGCTAGGTTGCAACAGTTTGATAACTACTATGAAAATTAATACATTCAAATAAAATTTAATATATTCATTGACTTTTACATCCTCGTCATCAAACTCCATCCTGAACCTTCATCCTTATGTTCACACTCAGACCTCTCGCTTCTTGTTGATTTCTTCCTAACTCTTCCTAATGATCTCAAATGATTGTGAGTAATAAATATATAGTAATCTCAAACCTCTAAAATGATCTGTGTTGGCAGCAAGATGGCACAAAGTTCAATACTCCATGAAATGTGTGGTTGGATGGTGAAAACTAATTCCTCAAACATAACAATGGCAACAAAAATAAATCTATGTGGTGCTCAGTGTTTTCTCTCTTGGGTCCAATGAATCTTCACATGGTCACAAACTTCAAATGATCCCATACCATTAGTTAATTTACAATTGTGATAGTGTGTCAATCTGGTGTAAGTCTTCAAATCAAATTATGTCACTATATGCATCCAATTATTCTCAAATTTAGACATGACATCCAAACATTAGGGGAAATTTACACATAAAATGGGCCTCCTAAGGATGACATCATCAAAATAATGAACTAACAAAAAATCAATTAAAAGATAACATAGTGTTACAGTGACACCATCCAAATAAAAAATATAATCACTTATTTATGATATTAAACTTTCTAAATCATATGAATTAACTCACTAAAGTTAATTTGACTCTACATATCAGACTCCATCTCAATCATATTTCTAAAAAATTAAAGATTTTTTTTTTTTTTTAGATTTATTGATCTTTAAGTTCTATAATAGAAATTTTTGCATTTTTTTCTTAAAAAAATGAAAAGATTTGTTAGAATGATTTATTTTTATGTACATGATTTTTAAAAGCTAATTAATGCCATAGCAACACAGGATGGAGTGTAATGGCATGAGTGTGTTAAAAAAACACTTACCTTTTACTTTAAAATTGATGGTCATTTACATGTCAAATTATTAATATTTAATAATAAATATTATAAATCCAAAATAAGTAGAAAAAATAGCCTAGTAAAGAGAAAAATCTAATAAATTGGATGGAGCGTGTGCGCGGGAGCTCTGTGCAATCCCACGACCTGTAGTAGGTCATAGTCTGCATGTGTTTGTTCTTTGTTGCATGCATTTTTTCTTTGCAGATCCAGCTCTGTGGGGTTGTTTTCAGCAAGGGGTAAGGTTTTTTAGCTTTCACGGGGCGTTTCTTGAGTATGTGCATTGTTCGGTGCAGGTGTGGGGTACGAGGGCTTGAGGCATTTTTCTAATGGCAGGGTCTGTGCCTTTGGGTGAGACATCACGGGATGCTGCTATGGCAGAGGTTGGTGACGGGTTTCCTCATCCATCCCCACTAATGTTGAGGTTTTTAACACTGGTGCTTTGAAATTGCACAAGATAAACGAATGCTTGGAAAGAGCTCAAGTTTGTCCGAAGCTGGTGATTCAAACAGAGGTGGTAGCCGAGGACCTGGAGTATTATAGAAAACATGTTTTAACTTGCAAATTTATGGGATTGAGGGTTTCGATGCCTTTTCTAGAACACTGGATTCGCAAGTCATGGAATCTGGAAGGTGATTTTGAAATCTTGCTAGCTGTGAATAACTTCTTTCTAGTGGTTTTTTCATGTATCTCTGATCATAACAAGGTTTTTGAGGGAGGGCCCTACTTTTATAATCAAGTTGGCCTTTTCATGAAGCCTTGGCATGCAGGCTTTAACTCGGCAGAGGAGTTTCCCTCGAAGGTGCCGATGTGGGTTCATTTTCCTCGATTGCCATTGGAATGTTGGAGATAGGATATTCTCCAATCAATTGCGTTGCTGTTGGGAAAGCCTATTGGCCCGTCTCAGCAAACTCTAGAGAAGCAATTTTTTTCCTATGCCTGGGTCTATGTGGAGATTGATCTGAGCCAACCTCTGCCAGATTCTATTGATCTGACTGTTGGGTCAGATAATGTGAAGGCTCCATCTAATCTAAGGGAATAAAAGGGTAAAGCACCCATGTAGGGGGTGGTATCGGATAAAGATGGCTTTGTACCAGTTAAGGCATGAAACAAGAATCGGGGTCTGAAGAGGACTCTTCAGGATCATCAAGAGGAGACTTTTAACAAGTTTGTGGCTTTGGATGAATTAGTCCATGAGGAGGGGGTTTCTTCTAACATGCATGTTGAGGCTTCTCCTTTAGTTGATCATAATTCTAAGTCTTTGTTTGTCACTGCCTTGGTCCTAGTTCCTGTGGTGGCTTCCAGGGTGGTGATGGATTCAGTTGCTCCTCCCCCCGATGCTAGGTTTGGGGACTCTTGTGGTTTGGTGGAAACCCCCCTGGCATCTTTGGATGAAAGGGTGAGTTTAGCCAGTGGACCAGGTTTGGAAGACTCTGGTAAGAAAAAAGCCCTCTCTTCTTCTCCTACTCTGGGTCTACAGCAAAAATCCCTGAAAAAGTGTGCTCCTGATAAGCCCCAGAAGGTGGGGAGGAAGAAGGATCAAGAGAAAGTTAAGATGGCTAGAGAGACATTGGTGGAATCTAGGTCGGTGAAGACATTGGATACTCACTTCTCTCACCCTTCGTGATGATTGTGTTATTATGGAATGTAAGGGGCATAAATAGCATCCCTAAACAAAAGGCTATTCGGGACTTACTTAGTGCTCATTCTCTGGATGTGGTTTTCCTCTAGGAGACAAAGTTATCTCTGGATGGTATGATGCAGTGTGTTTCTAAGATTTGGAACAAAGGGTTTTGCCTGTGTGTGGGTCCGTAAGGCAACTCAGGGGGTCTTGCTTGCCTCTGGGATCCTCAGTGAATTTCTCTTGTTTGGTGGATCTCTAGTAGATTTTCCATTTCTCTGGTTGCAATTAGTTTGGAGACGGGGTAAAGAATTCTACTTTCTAACATTTATGCTCCAACGGATGTCCCTAGTAAGACTCTCCTATGGTCTCATATCAATCTTCTGAGATCGTTGGATCCTTTCCTCCCTTGAATTATGGCAGGTGACTTCAATGCAATTGCCTCCCTCAAGGAGAAAAGGGGGGTGTACCTCATTTGGACCCCTCTTCTGATCTTCTAAGGGATAATTTGGCTTAGCTCTGGCTTGTGGATATCAAAATTTTGAATGGCATGTTTACTTGGAATAATAGGAGGCTTGGGGATGATGCCATTTCTGAACAGTTAGATAGATTTCTTATTTCCTATTTTTGGGTGGGTGACAAGTGGCTGTCAAGATCTAAAATTTTAAATTAGAAAGGATCAAACCATTGGCCAATCAAATTCTCTACCCATTTGGCTGGTGGTCCTAAGAAACAAACTTTTAGATTTGAGCTTATGTGGCTCAGGGAGGAGAGTCTTTTGGACTTGGTTTCTAGATGGTGGATCTAATGACAACCTGCTTTTGGTACAGCTATGTACTCATTTGTGAAGAGGCTTCAATTTGTGAAGTATAAATTGAAACATTGGAATAAGTATCAATTTGGCAACGTGTTTCAGTGGAAAAGGGTTGCCCAGGAGCATTTGGATTCTATTACCAAGCAGATTCAAGATTAGGGTCTGGATACAAATTTAAGAAGGCTTGAGGTTAGTGCAGTTAAAGACCTCAAGGAATGGGAGCTTTGTGAGGATTTTTTTGGAAACAAAAGGCTCATGTTGATTGGCTTCAGGAAGGGGATAGAAATACTTCCTTCTTTCATAAATCGGTGAAGGCTCAAAGACAAGGTAACTTTATCTCTTCTCTCTACTCTTTTGAGGGTTCTATTCTTTCTTCCTCTTCGGGGATCTCTAGTGAGGTGATTCATTTTTTCTCTACTCTCTTTTCTGAAGATACCCCTCCTTCTAGTGAGGAGGAAGCTTCTATCCTGGCTTGTATTCCATCTTTGGTGACTACAGATATGAATGCTTCTCTTCTTAAACCTATTTCTTTGAAGGAGTTGGAGGATGTGGTGTTTCTGTTGAAAAAAGGGAAGGCTCCTAGTCCTAATGGGTTCCCGGCTGTGTTCTTTCAGGAATTTTGGGAAGTCATCAACCTTGATCTATTAGAGGTGGTGTAGGAGTCTTTTAGGAATAAGCAAATGTTGTGAGCCATGAATGCCACGTTTCTTGCTCTTATCCCAAAACGCGAGGGTGCTGGTTCTCTGGATCTTTTTTGACCAATTGCTTTGTGCAATGTGGTGTATAAAATCATTACAAAGCTAATTGCTAAACATTTGAAGCCATGTCTGGATAAGTTGATCTCAGAGGAACAAGGGGGCTTTATTGCGAGTAGACAGATTTTAAACAGAGTAGTTATTGCAGCTGAGACTATTCACTCTATGGCCTCTTCTAAGGAAAAGGCTATGTTTATAAAGTTGGACATGGCTAAAGCTTATGATAGAGTTAACTGGGGCTTTTTTATCAAAATTCTCAGAGCCTTCGGGTTCAGTTGTGATTGGATTGATTGGGTCATAAGCTGTGTGAGGACTTCCTCATTTTCTGTTCTCATAAATGGGGAGTCTTCAGATCTATTTGGTGCTTCTAGAGGTCTTTGACAGGGGGACCCCTTATCCCCATATTTGTTCATCTTGATGGCTGAAGGCTTGGGGAGATTCATTAAGTCCCATCTTATGGATGGGCTCTTTCAGGGATGGAAATGGAGGAATTCTCTTCCTCCTCAAACTCATCTTCAGTTTGTGGATGATACAGCTTTGATGGGTGTTGCTAAGGTGGCTGAAGCAGTTGCTTTGCATCAGATTTTGGATTGTTACATGGCTGCCTTAGGTCAAAGCATTAATGAAAGTAAGTCTTGCATTTATTTCTTTAATACCCCCAGGCTTATTCAGTAGCGTATTTCCAGGATCTTAAGGTCTCAGGTGGGAAAACTTCCCTTTATATACATTGGCATCTCTATGGATGTACGCCCACTTCCCAGGTGTTTTTGGTAGGATGTGATGGATAAATTTCATGGGCTGGTTTGTTACTGGACCTATAGATGGTTATCTACGGCTGGAAGAGCTACTCTATTGAAGTTCGTGGTGCAAGCCCTTCCTTTATATAGGTGCTTTGTGTTGACTACTCCCTCAAGTTTCATCAAAGATTTTGAGGGCGTCTGTCAGTAGTTTCTTTGGTCGGGTAATCTCCTTTCGAAGAAGTGGAGCTTAATTAAGTGGGAAGTTGTTTGCTAACCAAAGCAGGATGGTGGTGTGGGTTTGCGTAGGATAGATTGGAATGGACAGGCTTTGGTTGCTAAGCTATACTGGAGATGGTGTTCATATCAGCATCAGTATTGGGCTAGGATCTGTACCTTCAAGTACCTTTGGGAGGTGGAGGGTGCTGAGGTGCTTCGTTTTAGCCTTTTGGGGAGAGGTTCTATGATCTGGGATACTCTCAAGAGGGGGGCTGCACTGGTTAAACAAGGCCTGTTTTGGATCTGCAATAGAGGCTTTGATGCTCTTTTTTGGCATGACTCCTAGGATGGCTTCCCGCCTATCCTCTCCTTGCACCCTCACTTGGAGGATTTATGTAGGATTTTTGTTCAGGCTGGTTGGAGTAGAGTGATGGATTTCAAAGCCCCTCAGGCTTTGGGGTAGACTATTGTTTACCAGTGGAAGGATATGTAGGAATGGCCCATGGGTGGATCTTTGGAGGATAGGAGGGAGTTGTCCTCCATTTTGGCTAATAGAGTTTGTTGTTCTCTTCTAGAGCCAGATGTGCTAGCTTGGGGTTCAGATCCAAAAGGGAAGTTCACTGTTGCTTCAGGGTATCATGTTTTGGATAGACAAGCCTGGGGTAGTGCTGAGGTTCCTTGGTGGAAAAATATTTGGAATAAATTCTCTTGGCCAAAATGTAATTTATTTTCTTGGCTGGTGGTTTATGGCAGGTGTTTGACTTGGGATAACCTCTGTAAGCATGACTTCCAAGGTCCTTCATTATGTTTCTTATGCCTAAAATATGTTGAGACTGTTTCACATCTTTTCTTCCAGTGCCCTTTTGCTAGGACTATTTGACATTTTTGGTGGGGTGCCTGGAGTTTGCAGTGCAGGCACCCTTCTTCTCTAGAGGAGATTTGATGAAACTTTGGGCCCATTCTGGTGAGGACTTCGTTTCTGCACATAGCTTGGCTAATTGGCCCTAGTCTGATTATATGGCACATCTGGTTAGAGCGCAACTACAGGGTCTTTCTGGATAAGAAGCTGCTGGTGGGTCAAGTTTGGTCTCGCATTCTTAGGGCTTTGTAGGAGACCTTGTATGTTAAATGTGATCTGTCAGCCCCGGTGGATCCTGGTGATACTAGAGTGATTTGTAATCTGGGGATTCTTGTTGGGGGTCCTGGAAGGCCCAAGATTGGGCGAAGCAGGTGTTCAAGAAGGAAGGTTTCTAGGGAAGGGCATTGGCTACCCCCTCCCACTGGAGTCTTGAAAATCAATACTGATGGGTCTGCAAGGGGTAACCCTAGGCACGCTAGCATTGGTGGGGTGGGCAGAGACAGTTCTAGGGTGGTTGTGTTTTTCTTCTCAGAATATAGGGGGCTGCACTCTAATAATCTTATGGAGGCCTTGGCTATTCTTTTGGCTTTGAAGAAGGCATATGCCATTGGCTAAAATAAGATTATCTGCGAGTCAGATTCTCAAGTAGTGATAGACTTGATAAATAGAAGGCAATTTGATGGTGTTAGTTGGCAACTTGCGATGGTGGCTAAGCAAATCACCGGTCTTGGAGAATTATTTGATTCTATCACTTTCTCTCATATCCCTCGGGAATAGAATAAGGTGGCTGATGGGTTGGCCAAATGGGCTTCTGAGAAGAATGGGACCTGGCTGGTGGATGATTGGAACAGTTTACCTAGGGATCTTGCTTAGGATTTGGTCACGGAGGATGTCAGATGTTGCATGACCACTTTTTGATTTCTTGTCTCTGGGCCCAAAATAAGTAGCGTGTAAAAATAAAAGATATGAACAACTTTGGATAATCATCATTCTTCTCATTTTCAAAAGTGTAAAAAAAGTTTATGGCTTTAGAAAGAAAATATTTTGATTTCCTAATTTGAAAATTTTTTTAATTTAAGTTTATGGTTTTATAAAGAAAATATTTTGATTTTTTTAATTTGTTAATTATAGTTGAGAAATTGATGGACATAGGGTTGAGTGAAGAAAAAATGTGGAGAGATATCAATTTGAAGTAAAATGAAGTAAAATAAAATAACTTCAAATTAATATCTCTTTAATATTAATATTTAATAATAAACATGATATTTCCAAAATAAGGAGGCAAAACAAAGATATGCCATCATCAAGAGGGTTCACTTCTCCATCATATTTGGATATATCTTTTTTTCTACAATTTTGTAAAGCCCTTCTACAAAGCCTATGGCCTCTAGCATGAAACAAAATAAAACTCAAAAAAATAGAAAATGAAGAGCTGTAATTTTCTCAACAAAATGTTAGAATATGGAATATTATTTTGTATATATTAAATGAAAGAAAAGGGTTGTATTGTATTTTTTGTATAATGTTAGAAATAATTTCAACCAAAGCAAAAATCATGTATATAGTAAATAAAATAATTGTAATGTGAAGTAAATAAAATAGCTTCAAATTGATATCTCTTACATTTTTTTAGATAGATGTATTTAAGATATCTATACTAGTTTAATAAGCATTCAAAAATATAAAAATAATTAATTTTTTTAATAATTACAAAGGCAAGATAAGGGTTTTTATGGCACATAATGATATTGTAATATTGAGAAAGTATGTAATTTAATCTATTTTTTAGTGCAAGTGTAGATTTTTAAATCCACACTTAAAAGTTAGGATTCAAATATTTTTTAATTTCTAAAATTAGTAAAATAAAATCACAATTTTTATTAATCTTTTTAAACTAATTACTTTTTACAAATATATTAGTATCATAATGAAACAATAAATATCTAACAAAATTAATCATAATATTTTGTAAATTGCAAAATCTTAATTTTTACATATATATTATTATATAATTTTATATTGCAATAATATGTACATTAATATATTGTATATATAAGCATTTGAAGCTGGTGGGGGGACAGCTCGAATGGGTTCCGAGTTTCAAACCTTCGCCTATAATTTGGGATTCATGTAATTATATGGGTTGCAGGTATTCTCTGGTATTCTGGTAGGCTTTTGCTTGTTTTCTGATGTTAGTAAATGTAATGTTCAAAATGTTCTCTTTTTGACAACTGAAGTAGGGATTGATTCCCATAATGTATAGTTTCAGGGGAGGGTTAGGGTAGGCCCTGCGTGGACGTTTTTCTATATGTTTATCTGATTAGGCCCTGCATGGATTGTTTAATTATAAGATGTAAAAAAAATTAAACTAAAAGTTATTACACTATTCATAGGTTTTAAATTTATAAGTAAAGTAATAAATCTCAATTTATAAAATCATAAATCAACAAATTTTATTAACATTTTGCATTGTTTAATCATAACCTTTTAAGTGAGTTTAAATTAAAAGTTAAAAAAATGAGATTATATTTGAATAACACTAATGTTGCAACATATTAATAATAAAAAGGGTTTAGGAAAAGGTCTTAATTTACTAATTAGCTTATAAATAAATTAAATTTGTAAGTATATATAAAATGATAAAATATATAAATATATAAAATTAAATATTAAATATAAATAAACATTTAACCTACTTGCCTTTTATCACTCATATAAAGAAAACTATAAATAATTTAAATTTGATTAAGAATGTAAAGAAAAGGATAAATATTTTAAATTCTTACTCTACACATTATTAAAAAAAATTAAAAAAACTATTTTGAGAAAGAATAAAAAACTAACAAATACTCATAATAAAAAAAAAAATTAAAATTAAAAAAAATATTTGGAAAAGAAAAAAAATTCTAACAAATATTTATTTATATTTCAGAGAAAGAAAACTTAAAAAACTATTGTAAAATAATCTTTCTTATTTTTATATACATTCATAAAATATTAAATTTAAACTACTTTCAATTATAATCTTTATTACATTCAGTTATAATCTTTTTATTTTCAATATAAGTATTAAATGTAAACTACTTTCAATTATAATCTTTATTACATTCAATTATAATCTTTTTTTTTTTTTTTTAAATTAAGTTTAAAGTATGAAGTGTTTGTTTTAAAATTAGAAGGTGTAGCTTTTAGAAACATAAGTTTAAGATAAAAAAAAAAATTATTGGTATGTAGTTAATTAATTTATATATATTTATATTTAAGTAATTTGTATTATATGAGACATATTTTACTTTTTAGAGTTCTAAATTTCTCTTAATGTACCTCTATAAAATCTTATCTAAAAATTGCAAGACCAAAATGCAAATTGTGGTAAAGTGCAACGGTTTCTTCTACAACTAACTAGTAAATGAAAACCTACAAATAGACAAACAAAGTGAGAAAATATTTTTGGGTGATGTAAGATTTCTCTTGTCCTCCAAAAATGCTCCTACATAAAACACCTAGGATTATTTGAAAAGTGAGTCCCTCACTTTTCATTGACTAAAGAGAAATTGAGATGGTCTATCTTAATCCTAAAAATCCATCTTAAGACTTCTTGCAGCCTTCCTCTCTATTTCACCAAATATTCCTCATATTGTCTATTCTTTGTGCTCTTTCCAATTCTATTACCCAATATCTCCTCAATCTCTTCTTTTGCTTGTGGGGGTATGGACTTTTTCCCTTGATCCCCCATCCTGCTTCCTTTTGAGCCCCCCTCATGATATTGGTACAAGTCTACAATGTTGAACACTACATATATACCCAAATTCTTTTGGTAGATCCACCTCATATGCATTTGCTAAATCAAATCTTCTTATAATTCTACAAGGACCAAACATCTGCAGTTTATTATATGTTTGGATTAGAAGTCTTTCTTTTTAGGTACACTATTTCTTCATCTCTTACCACAAAATCTTTATGTCTTCTTATTTTTTCAGCTTCTCACTTATACTTATCATTCATCTTCTCCAAGTGGCTACTTACATTTGCATGCACCTTCTTCATGTGTTCTATGAACTTATTTACCTTCATACTCTTTTCTTTCTTACTAATGTCCCTTAATTTTGATACATTCTCACAATCTAAAATGGTGTCTTTTCAGTATTCCTATTTACTAAATTATTTTATGCAAAATCTGCCTATAATAGGACCATGTCCCAATTTCTTGTCTTCTCTCCAACCAAGCATCTATCTCAATAAGTTCCCCAAGCTCCTATTCACAACTGTCATTTGACCATCAATCTAAGGGTGGTATGTTGAGCTGAACTACAAATTTGTCTTCATATTTTTGCACAATGTTCTCCAAGAATATCCCACAAACTTGGTATCCTTGTTTGAAACTATGTTCCTCTGCAAACCATGCAACCTTACAACCTCCCTAAAAAATATGTCTATTATGTGTACTGCATCATTATTCTTCTTATAGGGAATAAAATGTTTCATCTTAGAGAACCTATCCACCACTACTAATATTGAATCATCCCCCCTTTGTTTCCTTGGTAGCCCCAAAACAAAATTCATATTTATGTCCTCCCAAGGCTTCTCTACTACCAGTAATGGCTAATATAATCCAACATTTTGACTATTTCCTTTGGTGACTTGGTAGATTCTGTAATCATGAATAAATTTCATCACATCCTTGTATATTTGTGGCCAAAAACAATTCTCACTAACCTAGGAAATTGTCTTGTTTATTTAAAATATCTAGCCAAACCTTAGCAATGATTCTCTTTGATTAGGTTCTCCCTCGTGGAGATTCTTGGTATACATAATTGGCTTCCCTTAAATAGCATCTAATTTTCAATCAGATAGTCTAACCACTTACTGGTATCCATGCTCACTAGCTCCTTTCACGCCTTCCATGCATCCACAAAATTAGGATCATCTCCGTACAAATGCTTTAGCTCCTCAAAACCAACTACTTATATCTATTAGCAGGTTTTGTCATCTACTAAATGCATCAACAACCTTGTTTGACTTACCACTCCTATGTTTTAACACAAAAGTGTAACTTGACATAATTTTACCCACCTAATATGTCTCTAGGTCAACTTACTTTGGTTTTTCAAGTACTATAGCATTTCATGTTTGGTGTACAACACAAACTTCTTGGGTAATAGTTATTGCCTCCAGTTCTTCAATACTTGCACAATAGCATAAACATATTGGCCATAGACTGAATATCTCCTTCTGGCATTGTTCAACTTTTCACTAAAATGGGCTATCGGTCTTCCTTCTTGGCTTAGTACCTCCCCAACTGCATTTCCACTTGCATCACAATCCACTTAGAATATCTTATTGAAATCTGGCAAGGCCAATAGTGGTTGTTCAGTTACCTTCTTTAGCAACTCAAAGCTCCTATATTCTCCAATAGTCCAGTTGAATTCCCTCTTGTCCCCTCTCATTGTCTTGGTTAATGGTAGATGAATACTACTAAAATTTTTTATGAATATCTTATAGAAACTTTCGAACCCATGAAAAGATCATAATTCCCCTACATTTGCTAGTGTAGATTACTCCACAATAGATTTGACTTTCTCTAGCTCCATCTTCAAACCTTTAATTGAGATCAAAAATCCCAAATACGCCAATTCTTCCTTCATGAAGCTACACTTTTTCAAAATGAAAAACATCTTTTCTTCTCTCAACCTTTATAGTACTAAACTAATATGATCCAAGTGTTCCTCTTTAGTCTTACTAAAAATCAAAATGTCATCCAAGCAAACTATTACAAACTTACCCAAACATTTCTTTAACACCTCATTCATCAACTGCTTAAATGTACTTGGTGCATTGGTTAATCCAAAAGGAATAACCAACCACTCATGCAATCCTTCATTATTCTTGAATGTTGTCTTTCATTCATCTCCATTCCTTATTCTAATTTGATGATTACTACTCTTCAAGTCAATCTTGGTAGAGTACTTTTCTCTATTCAAACAATCCATTATATCACCATCCTTTGCAATGGAAATTTATATCTTACAGTGATCTTATTGATTTCTTTGGAATCAGTACATATTCTCCACTCATCATCTTTCTTGGTTGCTAGTATAATTGGTACCACACATGGGATCAAATTCTCTCAGATCATACCCTTCCTCAATAATTCATGTACCTACCTATTCAACTATTTATTTCCTACTAGTGTCATCCTATGTGGTACTTTATTTGGAAAACTAGCTCCTAAAATTACCTATCCATGTGATGATCAATACTCCTAAATAGAGGTAACCTTCTAGCATGTCTAATATGATGTCTTTGTAATCTATTTACAACTCTAAAATCTCCTACAATACTTCCTCAAAACTTGCGTGGGTGTTTCTACATCTACAACACTACACACCTTACGAATCAATGCAATTTAATAAATATTCTCATGTCTCAGTCCATCTAAGAACTTCCTCCCATCCACCAAGCATATCCTAGAAGTGCTAAAAACTTGCTCTTCTCTATCTTTCAGTGGTATCAACTTGTGTCTTCAACCATCTCTAGTTATAGTACATATATTACCCTTTCCATCATGTATAGCATGCCAATCAATTTTCCATGGCCTCCCCAACAATAGGTGTCATACATCCATCAATATTATATCACACAAAACTCCATCCTGGTAACCCCTTATCTTGAATCTTACCCATCATTTTTCATTGACCATTACCTTATGTTCCTTTTGCATCCAAGTGATCGCATAAGTGTTTGGATGTTTTTGCCTCTTCAAGCTTAATTTTTTTATCATTTCCTTAGATACTAGGCTATCTATGCTTCTACTATCACTAATAACTTTACAACACTTTCATCCAACTTTGCATCTAGTTTTGAACATGTTCTTCCTTTGTATTGGTCCCTCTTCCTCATGGTGCTTCAACAAAGTCCTTTTCACCATTAGTGATTCTCCATGTTTGGCGTCATCATTTGACTCATATGATCTCTAAAGTTCCTCCTGTTGAACACACTAGGATACTGAGAGGGGGGTGAATCAATATCCAATCAAACTTCAAATCCTTCAGAGCATATTAAAACTTAAACATTACAGCATTAACATAAACATGAAAGATGAACACAATGCACATCAATACATAACACTAAATATACGTGGAAAACTCCAAAAAGGGAAAAACCATGGTGAGGATTAACTCACAATATATGAAGCTCACTGCTATAAAATTACAAGTTTGTTTTAAGGCTACAACCCAAGGAAGCTACTACTCCATGTTGACTTTGTTTTAGGGCTACAACCCAAGGAAGTGGTGCAGAAGCTCCCAGTTTAGTCATTTTTTTTGGCTATTTCCTAGTTTGTCATCATGTTATTCTATTTTCCTCTAAGGCTTTGAAATCCATTCTCATGTGCTGTAATAAGGACTTAGTTCAATTTGAGTGACTAGTCCATTATAGTGTTAGTGAAGCCCTATTTTCTAGGTACTTGTCTTTTTGAAACTTTGTGTTTTTGGTAAAAAGGCAGTTTCCAACGCTTCACTGCCCTTGATGAGCAGTTGTATGGTTGGAAGAGAAGAGGAAAATTTTCCAAAACCTTCTATAAACTAAATATTGTTTAAACATGCCGATAGAAATGAGAAGAGGAGCTTTTTGGATTGAAAAAATAGTGATTTTCTGCGTTCTACAAGAAACAGTCATCTTGTATGGCCTGGTACGGACAGTAAGGGGTCCAAGGTCTGGAAAATATGTTAGCATGTTGAATCACCTTTCTTTTGCATCTAGTTAGAGCTCTTGACATTTCTGTTGAGGGGAGAACCAATTCATTTTGCAAGAACTATTTTGAAACCCTCCAAACTAGGGTTTGTGTCCAAAATGATGAATTTTTCCTCTGTCCTCTGAAAGTTATCATCCATTTTTAGAAGGATGGAGGAAGGTAGGCTAGGTTTTATGTTTTTTATTGTTTTATAGGTTGCATGCTCCTCTCCAAGGTGTTTGGCATGATACTATCTAGTCTAGACAGTGACTAGTTAGCATGCAATGGATGGACAACATTGTACATGCATAGAACAGTCAAGTGTTTGACCAAATGAATGATGAAATTGGTGTTTGCAGATGATAACAGTCTTGTGCAGGTATTTGGTTACTCTTGAACAAGTAGATTTGATGCCTTCCCTTCACATAACCACAAATTAGGCCTATTTTCTAGAAGAAAAATAGTTTGTTGTCCTTGCTCGCTGTGACAGAGTATAGACCTGCACATTTGTAGAAAGTTGTGTATCCATAATGGGTGTTTGAAGGTGTAGTAAATCTGCATGGTCATTTGGAGTTTTGAGGAGTTATTGTTGGTTTAGTCACTCTCTAGGGCTACAAGGCTTAAACCTTCCTTGAACACTATTTTTAGGACAGTCAACCCACAGTTCACTGTCCCCTGTTAGAGCTGGTACAGAAGTTAGGTATTGGGTCAGAGACCTCGTGTTGGTCATGTCCTTGATAAGTATATGCTGGGTATGGTGTAATGATCCATGTTGGTAGAGGTGTTAGGAGTGGAATGTTGTCCTTAAAGGTAAATGTGTTGGTGAATTGGGTAGAGCAGTGACTCCCCAAAGTGAGAGTTGAGCAGCCTGTGTGGTGGACCTAGGTGTGGTCCTAGGCTAGATCAATCTCTTGAATAGCCTTGTGTAGGCCTATAATCACTTCACCTTTGGAAACCTTTAGAAGGAAGCTTGAAATCTAAGTTCATTGTGTGAACTTTATCAACCACTACCTATACCTCTGCATCAGGAAGCTACTATTCCTTGAACACTTTATTTTAGGGTCACTCCTAAGGAAGCTACAACTCCTTGCAGACTTTGTTTTAGGGCTACAACTCAAGGAAGCAACTACTCCCTAAACTGAGAATGAACTCAAAAATGATTATAGTATGGCAGCCCTACTGCCTGAAAGCTGACATTGAAGATCACACCTTTGATGTTTGCAATTCTACCTCTTTTAATGATTGGATCAATTAGGAACACACTTCACTTCTCTCTTGTCACAAAAATATCTTCAAGATGAATCAGGACAACCCTTATTGCTTTTACTCTTTCTCCTTTAGTCGCACATCATAATGCATGACAAGTTCATATTATGTTCTCTACATACTTATATTCTCATTTTCGCAATCAAGCTTTACCTAGACCAACTAGGTTTACAATATATACATGGCATTACATTGATTTCATTAGAAGTCGACCAATACAACAAGAATATTACATTTTACAAGTCAGCCAGAGATCACACAACATGAAACATGCATAGGGAAAGCCCTATCATGAACTACACGCTACTCTAGATGGAAACACATGCCTTGCAAATCCCAACACATGCTTAGCTTGGTCCTAAATAATCTTCATAGAATCATCCTTCAAAGAATAACATCTACATGTCACACTCATTTGAAGTAGGTTGCCCTTAAGTAGGAAAACATGAAGCTTGTAGTACATCAGTCTTCACAATCTTGGAAGTACTCATGAATGATTAACCATTACTTGTTCTTCTTCTAGATGAGTCAGTAGGACCTATACACCATCTCTAAACACTTCTTAAACTCCACACAACAAGAACTTTGTGGCACACATCATCAACCTTTCTCAGTCGGTCAAGCAAGAGCATAACCCTGCAACACCATCATTTTGGACCACAGTCAGTTCCAGAGAGTGAATAAAACATCTTGCGGAGCAATAGGAAACATCACAAGATCATCATGATCATCTTCCATCAACTAATTTACCATTTCAAGTAGCTCAACAAGTTGGTGCACATCATTAGTATATATTCTGAGAACAACTAGGCATTCAGAACTATTAGTACCACTTTT
Organism: Cunninghamia lanceolata; assembly: GCA_027924645.1. NCBI lineage: Eukaryota > Viridiplantae > Streptophyta > Pinopsida > Cupressales > Cupressaceae > Cunninghamia > Cunninghamia lanceolata. Next base: position 763,615 of record BSBN01001513.1, on the reverse strand, counting down.
GTCATTTGAAAACAAAGCTTGCGGACCTTCAAAACATTTGAAACTCATATGGATGAACTCATACACATCTCTAAACATATTTTCAAAATTGCATAGCCACATCTATCACTACAGAGGAATGTGGAGCATTCCAATCAGTCTGCATCAACACATTATACTGCAAAAGCATGGACCAGAACTCTATTACTTGTAACTTTCACTACAGAGGAGAAAATGATCTGAAACTTTGGATTTAGCACCTTTACATCATACTAAACTTAACTTCTAAATTGCATGATCATATCTCAAATGCAGAGGAATGCAAAGGAATGTGTAAGAATGCGGAGCATTTTACCAAGCAGTCTTTTAGGTAGCTTTCTGCAGCAAAAACCTTTATCAACATCCTAAAACCAAAACTTTCTTATGGCAACTCACACATTCTTCAAATCATTAGGAAAGATCATACAACATGCTACAGGTCATTAGCAACATCTTCTCATTCTCAGTATAGCTTCTAATTCCCATCTTAATATATCATCATTCATCTTGATGCTTCTAATTCCTGTCTTAATATTTCATTATGAAATCATCTTTTCTGACCACAAACTTGCTCAATACAACTTTACTTGACATTAATCAAGGCATGAGATCCAACCATGAACATCAAAAACCAATCATGAACATCAGGAACAACATTGAACATCTCTATTACTACACTAGTCTATCATCATGAACATTCACATCAGCCACATTAGACAACCATAAACTGAGTGCTAACATCACTCTGAGTGTTGACATCAATGACAACACATATTGCCAACAATCTCCCCCTTTGTCATTGATGGCAACACACACACACACACACACACACACACACACACACACACACACACACACACACACACACACACACACACACACACACACACACACACACACACACACACACACACACACACACACACACCTGTTCATTCTCCCCCTTAGGTACACGTTTCTTTCTCTCCCCCTTTGACATCAAGGAGAAAGGGAAACTTCTTCTCCTTAGGTTACAAACTCTCCTTTTCAACTTTCTCCCCTTGTCGGCAACAACCACTACCTGCTCCCCCTGAGAAGTAGCCACCAATAGTCCAAGGAAAAAGGATATAGCATGAACTCCCTCTAGATAGATGCACCAACTATGCATCTAGCAAGAAGAGGGAGGGGTAATTACCCCTAACTTTTTCCTGAGATACTCAAAAGTATCCTTTGCAAGAGCCTTTATGAAAATGTTTGCAATCTGATCCTTTGTTGGAACATATTCCAACTTCACTTCTTTCCTACAACCTTCTCTCTCAAAAAGTGATACCTGATTGATATTTACTTGGTTCTAGAATGCATCATTGGATTCTTAGAAATATTGATAGCACTTGTATTATCACACAAGAAAGGAATAGGCTCATCATACAGTACCTTGATATCCTTCAAAGTTTGTTTCATCCACAACACTTGTGTAGTAGGATACTGCTGCAATATACTCTACCTCTGTAGTTGATAATGATATTGAACCTTGTTTCTTTCTCTGCCATGAAACCAATCTACTTCCTAAAAATAAAGTACCACCACTTGTACTTCTTCTATCATCAACACAACCTACCTAATCAGCATCAGTGTAAGCACTCAGATCAAATTCATTACCTCTTGGATACCATAAGCCATAATTTGGAGTTCCCTTCAAGTATCTGAATATTCTTTCCATTGCCTTCTCATGTGTTTTCTTAAGATTAGCTTGATATATGGCAACCACATATATTGCATGCATAATATCAGGTCTAGAAGCAATCAAGTACAATAATCCTCCAATCATAGATCTATAAAGAGTCTGATCAACCTCTGGAGACTCATCATTCTTGCTCAAGTGACAGCCACTAACCATAGGAGTACTTACTGGTTTGGAGTCCTCCATACCAAACTTCTTCAACATATCTCTAACATACTTAGCTTGAGAAATAAAGATACCATCATCTAGCTGAGTAGTTTGAAGCCTAAGGAAGAAAGACATCTCAAACTCTTTCTGCATCTCTTGTGCAAACCACTTGCACATACTATCATCTCCACCAATGATGATATCATCAACATATATTGCAACTATCATAATCATGTCTTCCTTTTACTTAATGTAAAGATTACTATCTATGGTACCTTTCTGGAAGCCTTGTTGAAGTAAGTACTTATTTAATCTAGCATACCAAGCTCTAGGTGCTTGCTTGAGACCATATAAATCCTTTTTGAGTCTGCACACCATGTCCATATCTGGTGACAACTGAAACCCATCTGATTTCTCAATGTAGACCTCTTCTTGTAGGTCACCATTCAAAAATGTTGACTTGACATCCATCTAATAAACTTTGAAGTTCTTGTGAGGAGCAAGGGAAAGAAATAACATGATTGCCTCCATCTTGGCTATTGGAGCATAAGTCTCCTCATATTCAATTCCTTCAACTTGTGAGTATCCCTTACACACTAATCTTTCTTTGTTCCTCACAACTTCACCATCTTCATTCGGTTTGTTCCAGGACACCCAATTTGTTCCTATAACATTCTTATTGGCTAGTTTGGGAACCAATTCCCATGTCTGGTCCTTCTCTATCTGATTCAATTCTTCTTCCATTGCCTTCATCCATCCATCATGTTTTCTAGCATCATCAAAGGTTTTGGGCTCTACCTTTGATAATAAACACAAGTTTACTTGCTCATATGCCTTTGAAAAGCTTCACCTGGTCTACACACCCTCATTTTTATCTCCAATGATCTGATCTACTGAACGGTTCCTCTAAACATACTCTGCTGGAGTCTTAGGGATCATCTCTAGTTCTTGTTCCTTTTCTTCTTTCTCCTCTTATTCTTCTTCTTCAATGCAGGTAAATATATTAGATTCAGAGTCCTCTAATTCTTGTGAGATCTAATACAAGTCTTCATCTACCTTGGCATTTGTGCTTTCAATCATCTTTCCCAATCTCTTTCTGTAGCATCTATAGGCCTTGCTTCTAGTTGAGTAACCAAGAAAGATCCATTCATCACTTCTTGAATCAAACTTTCCTAGGTCTTCTTCATCTCTTCTAATCTAGCATTTGCTACCAAAGATCCTAAAGTATCTGACAATGAGAGGTCTTCCATACCATAACTCATAAGGGGTCTTAGTGCTATTGACCCTCAATTGTACTATATTGATCAGATAGACAGTAGTGTGAATTGCTTCCTTCTAGTACTTGTCAAGTAGATCTACATCTTTCAACATTACCCTAGACATCTCTTGCACAGTCCTATTCTTCCTTTCCACTGTCCCATTTTGCTAAGAGGTCCTAGGAGCTAACAGATGTCTCCTAATACCATGATCTTCACAAAAATTTTCAAATTCATTTGAAGTAAACTCACCTGCTCTATCAGACCTTAAACATTTGATCTTTGCATCTACTTCATTCTCAACCATTTCTTTGAAAACCTTAAACTTATCAAAGGCATTTGATTTTTCTCTTAAGAAAGTAACCGAAGTCATTCTGGAATAATCATTAATACGTAACATGAAATAGCTTTCACCTTGTTGACTCTTTATTCTTGTAGGGCCACATAGGTTAGTGTGAATCATCTCCAAAGGCATTGAAGAAGAATACTCCTTTCTCTTGAAATTTGTCTGTCTTCTTCCCTATTTGACATTCTTTGCATAATGTGTTTGCAGGCTTGGTTATCTTAGGTATATCTCTCATTGCATGAATAGAGTTGATCTTTACCATATTATCAAAGTTGATATGTCCCATTCACTTATGCCACAACCAACACTCACTAGATTGAGCCAATAAGCATGTTCTTCCATTTACCTCCTTCAGATGATAGATATCTCCATATGACTTGATACCTTCTACAACTAGTTTTCTAGACCTTGCCTTCCTAATTTCACAACCTTTGGCATGAAAGGTAAGATTGTATCCTTTACTACACATCTGACTGACACTAAGAAGATTGTGATTTATCCCTTTGACATAGAGGACATCCTCAGTCTTGTTCTTCCCATCAATAGTTATAGCACCCTTTTCACATATTTGTGTTGACTCATCACCACTAAACTTAATAGCTCCACCATTCCACTTCTTAAGGTTGATAAACTTCTCCTTGTCACCAGTCATATGATTAGAGAAACCACTGTCAATTACCCAATCCTTGGCTTCTTCTTTTGTATGAAAGGCAGTCCATACAATCATTGATTTATCATTGTTTTGGTCAACTTGCAAGGTATCAGACTTTTCACATTTTCCAATACCATCCTTTTTGTCACCAACATTCAAGGCCATGAAAAGTGTTTCATCATTTGAATCATCATGATCCTCATCTTCTGAAGAACAGTTGTTCTCCATGGAGTACAGACTTCTTTTGGGCTTCTCTTTTTTGTTACTACCTTTTGATTCTTTAAAAGGACATTTAGAAGAAAACTAACCAACTTTCCCACAATTAAAACATTTGAAAAGTAGATTACCTTTGCATTTGCTTGTGCTTTTCTTCAATGTTCTTACAAAGTTTTCCTCTACCTCATCAAGGTCATCATCTTGATTATTTGCTTCATCTTCTATCTTCTTACTTGCTTTGAATGTTGCTTCCTTCTTTGGAGCACCTTTGTCAAATTCTCTCATTTCAAAAGTTGTGAGAGAGCCAAACAATTGATCTACTGTATATTTATCCAAATCCTGAGTTTCCTCAATAGTAGAAACCTTATGACTATAACATTTAGGAAGAGATCTCAGAACCTTCTTCACAATCTCACCTTCTTTCACTTCTCCATCAAGACCTCTAATGCCATTAACTATTTCATCCACCCAGAGCATGTAACTGGAAATGTCTTCTTCTTCTAACATCCTCAAGGTCTCAAATTTTCTCTTGAAGATTTGCATCTTGGATTGCTTCACCTTAATAACTCCTTCATAAATGCTTTCAAGTTTTACCTAGACATCCTTAATAGATTTGCAGCCCATTATCTTCGCAAGTTCTGAATTAGCTATCCCACACATGATAGCACTCTTTGCCTTGTCATTGTTCTCATACAACTTAATCTCATATGCATCTGTAGGATCACTAGTAAGAGCAATGTAACCCTTCTTGACTTATTTCCAAATGCCATACCCTAGAGAAGATAGATAGTTTCCCATCCTTAGCTTCCAAAAGGAATAATTTGTCCCATCAAACATAGGTACCTTGAGATATCCATTATTAGCCATCCTAGACCTTCCTCAAGTGGTTAAGCTTCTTCTAAGTAACTTGGCTCTGATACCAATTTCTAAACACACTAGGATACTGAGAGGGCAAAGAGGTGAATCAATATCCAATCAAACTTCAAATCCTCTAGAGAAGATTAAAACTTAAACATTATAGCATTAACATAAACATGAAAGATGAACACAATGCACATCAACACATAACACTAGATATATGTGGAAAACCCCAAAAAGGGAAAAACCATGGTGAGGATTAACTCACAATATATGAAGCTCACTGCTATAAAATTACAAGTTTGTTTTAGGGCTACAACCCAAGGAAGATACTACTCCCTGTTGACTTTGTTTTAGGGCTACAACCCAAGGAAGCTACTACTCCCTGAAGACTTTGTTTTAGGGTCACTCCTAAGGAAGCTGGTACAGGGGCACATGTCAATTTTTGAATTTTTGCTCTCAATAAGAGCCTAGGTGGAAATGTTTCTCCATCATTGATGTAATAAAGTCTATTTAAGACATTTAGAGGTAGTGGAGGTCACCTAGAGTCAGAGTCTTAAGTATTTGCATAATTTTAGTTAGTCTATTTTTTAGTTTTATTAGTGGGAAGGCTATTTTTAGCCTCTTTTTGTCTTGTAAACGCCCATAGGCATTATGAATCAAACATATTTCAATGTATACATGGTGATGAGACTGGAGACACTTTGAGGAAGGAAGAACAGAAGTTTTAAGTGAAGAATTAATAAAGATTTTCCAATTTTCTGCATTTTAGACTATATTTTCTACTTTTCCAATGCTAGTACAGGTCTGTACTGTATTGTCATGGCTCCAAATGTCTAAAATATTGAAGTAAGTAGAGATAGATTTCATTTTAACCTAATTATATAGATTTTCATTATGTTTGAAGCATTTGGTGGTCATTTTTTTCTAAAACTGGGTCTAAAACCCTAATTTTGAGGGTTTTAGGCAAACAATGGGTTTTTGACCCATTCCACTTGTGTTGTACCTCCAATATGAGTGGAATGGAGTTAGATGTGTTGTTTTTCCTTGTTTACATAATTTTAGGAGTAGGGAATTGGAATGAAGTGATGTTTGAATCCATTTGAGTCTAATATCTTCATGTATTAGACTTTTCAAGCATAGTGAAGTAACCAAAAGGTGGAAAGGTGACTTGGGATAACTTGGGATCCCTAAAACTAGCATATTCTATCATTTTGAAACCCCATATACACCCTAAAGTTGGTTTTAGAAGTTTGGAGTAGGTTTGTCACACACTTGCTTTGTAAAAGAGGCCTAATTGGGCCTAGTACAATAGGTACAGTCACTTTTTGAGACCTGTGTTCCAAAGAAACCTATATTGCATGTTTGATATGTTGTGTAGAAGCTTAATGGGTATCTATAAAGCCTATTTGTTCATGGGTTTGTCATGAATTCTGCAATTTATGCCCCAAAAAACCTATTGCTAGGGCTACAAACAATTAGGACTAGTTGTGAAGGAACAGTAGGAAAGACAAGTGACTAGGGTGTTTAGTGGGGTTGATGAGTGTCTACCTATTATGTTGATGAGTCCCATAGTGTCTTGGAGGGCTGGCAAGATATCCTTTCATATAAACCTTGTCGAAGCACCTTTCCCTCATATTGAAGCCATGTATTGTGAAAGGGCGATCAACTCCATGCATGCTCAACAAAGGGATCATTGAAGAGTTTGTTTGAATTTGCCCCTAGCTCTGCATCAGAAGCTACAACTCCCTACAAAATTTGTTTTAGGGCTACAACCCAAGGAAGAAACTACTCCCTGAACTGAGAATGAACTTAGAAATGATTACAATATGATAGTCCTTCTACTGCTTGAAAACTGATATTGAAGCTCACACCTTTAATGATTGCAATTCTACCTCTTCTGATGATTGGATCAATTAGGCACACACTTCACTTCTCTCATTTCACAAAAATGTCTTCAAGATGAATCAGGACAACCCTTATTGCTTCTTCTCTTTCTCCTTCAGTCACACATCATAATGCATGACAAGTTCAAATTCTGCTCTTTACATACTTATATTCTCATTTTTGCAATCATGTTTCACCTAGACCAACTAGGTTTACAATATATACATGACATTACATTGATTTCATTACAATTCATCTAGTACAACAAGAATATTACATTTTACAAGTCAACCAGAGATCACACAACATGAAACATGCATAGGGCAATCCCTATCATGAACTACACACTACTCCAAAAGGAAACACACACCTTACGGATCCCAACACATGCTTATCCCAGTCCTAAACAATCTTCACAACATCATCCTTCAAAGAATAGCATTCACATGTCATGCTCATTTGAAATAGGTCACCCTTAAGCAAGAAAACATGAAGCTTGTAGTACATCAGTCTTCACAATCTTGGTGGTACTCATGGATGATTAACCATTACTTGTTCTTCTTCCAGATGAGTCGGTAGGACCTATACACCATCCCCAAACATTCCTTGAACTTTGCACAACAAGAAATTTGTGGCGCATATCATCAACCTTTCTTAGTCATCCAGACAAGAGCATAACCTAGCAACACCATCATTCCAAACTGTAGTCAATTCTGAAGAGAGCATAAAACATCTTACAGACCAACAAGATCATCTACCATCATCTAATTTACCATTTCAAGCAACAACAAGTTGGCACACATCATCATCATATATTCTAAGAACAACTAGGCATTCAAAACTATCAGTACCACTTTTGTCATTTGAAAATAGAGCTTGCGGACATCCAAAACATTTGAAACTCATATGGATGAACTCATACACATCTCTAAACATGTACTCAAAACTGCAGAGCCACATCTATCACTGTGGAGGAATGTGGAGCATTCCAGTCAGTCTTTATCAGCACATTATATTGCCAAAGCATGGACTGAAACTCTGTTACTTGTAACTTTTACTGCGGAGGAGCAAATCATCTAAAACTTTGGATTTAGCACATTCACATCATAATGAACTTAACTTTTGAACTACATGATCATATCTTCAAATGTGGAGGAATGCGGAGGAATGCGAAGCATTTTACCAAGTAGTCTTCCAAGCAACTTTCTGTAGCAGAAACCTTTATCAACATCTGGAGACCAGAACTTTCTTGTGGCAACTCACACTTTCTTAGGATCATTAGGAAAGATCATACAGCATGCTATAGGTCATCAGCAACATCTTCTCATTCTTAGCATAGCCTCTGTTAGATATGAAAATATGGGAAAATGGTAGATAATATTAAAGTCCATCAAATCAAACCCTCCTTTCCCAATAACATTCAAAGACAAAAATTGGGCCAAGTCACTACATATGAATGAGGACTCAGCTATAGGTTTGTGTACTCAGTAATGATATGGAAAGATAGATTAGATTGAGAGACTTATCAAACCCTAGATCAAATAAGCCTCAAACCCTAATTATAATGCAATCAGGTACAAACAGATAAAATGCTATAGGAAACCATATAGAAGATGCTCAGGGATGATCAGAAACATAACAAAGGTTGAGTTTTCAGAAATAGAAACTTTGCATACTACAAAGCGAGTGCCCAAGTCCAATAAGGTAGTTTTTCTATAGATCCAGAGTAGAGAGATGTGTCAGACTGTATCCAGCTCTTGATTTCAGGGTCACGCATGTCGGGAGGACTACGGGGTGGGCACCCTAGTCTAGGAGGGACAAATATGAGCAAGTTTCTTCTAGATCCTGATTCTTTATCCTTTAACCTACTTCTTTGTACCTACACTTTTCCACCTCCCGCACTTGTAACCTGCAATCACAAAGAGAGGGGTTTAGAGAAACATAACAAAGGTTGAGTTTTCAGAAATAGAAACTTTGCATACTACAAAGCGAGTGTCCAAGTCCAATAAGGTAGTTTTTCTATAGATCCAGAGTAGAGATATGTGTCAGACTGTATCCAGCTCTTGATTTCAGGGTCACGCATGTCGGGAGGACTACGGGGTGGGCACCCTAGTCTAGGAGGGACAAATATGAGCAAGTTTCTTCTAGATCCTGATTCTTTATCCTTTAACCTACTTCTTTGTACCTACACTTTTCCACCTCCCACACGTGTAACCTGCAATCACAAAGAGAGGGGTTTAGGGGTTGTGTTGTTTAGGAGCTTGCCTTGGTCAAGCCCTGGAAGGACATTCAAGTCTTCCAACACCATTGTTAGATAGAGTGTGTGCCCAAGGAGGGCAGAGACCAAATCCAATGATGAAATAAAATGATTGAAACACAAATTGATGTCACCTTAGAGGTGAATCCCTCAAAGAGATGAAGATTCAAATCATGTGGAGATGGATTGATGAAGCCAAATTTGCAACAAACAAACACAATAACAACACAATTATGCTCTGCAACACAATGAAGACCTTGAAATCTTTTAGTTCCAATATCATAAGTTTCCATTATCCATCTAGGTATAAAAATGAAATCATAAACTCACTTATATATGCTTTCCTGCTAACATTAATATTTTAAATTGAAGAGGCTGATAGAGGGAAACCTTTTGAGAGGGCCCAAGCTGACACACTTTAAATTTCATCCCAACAAATTAGGCTGGACTTGGGTGTAGGTGGCCAAGTCCCAAGGCACTAATTTGTTCTTGATTAAGGTTTAGGACAGGCCCCTAAGTCCCATTTGACATGGGTTTCGGGGGAAATTGCTCTGGGATTAGTATTAAGCTTGCAAAGTGTAAACACGGGACCTAGGAGCTAAATTAGGAGGTAAAAAGGCATAGGGAAATTTTATACTCCATAACATTTAGCCCCCACTTTAATGTATGTATGATCTTACGATTCCATACATGCATTAAGTATGGTTGAAGCATATCAAACACATCAAACACGCCAAGCACATAGAGCTAAGGTGTACCCAAAGGTTGAAGGACTATTTCTAGCCCCCAATCTCAGGTAAGCACTAGACAACACATGGAAGACACACAAGACACAATGAAGACAATAAGAAGCATGCAAAACATGGAGAATACAGTTGAAGCATGCAATGCATGAAGAAGACATGAGATTAGTCATGCAATACATGAAGAATACATTGATTTAACAACTAAAATAAATCCTAAACTAGGGGGTGGAGGGAGCTCATCGCTACGCGCCTTTAGACTGCCAAAAACATGAAAAACAAAACCCAAAATGTGGAGGGAGCTCATCGCTATGTGCCTTTAGACCACACTAGGGGGAAGACACACCAAACAAAGACCTAAGTGTGGAGGGAGCTCATCGCTACGCACCTTTAGACCACACTCAGGGGAAGACACAACAAACACATAAGGAAGACACGTGGAATAGATGAGCATCGCATAGTATGCCATAGGCACACTATACATCTTATACACGACAAACACAAGTGATGGGAAGGAGCTTATTGCTAAGTCCCACCATCTAAACACACCTAACGGTTGAGCTACGCTACCACAACTGCCAAAGACACGCTTAAGGGTGAATGACTCAAGACCCACCCTACCTCCGCAGAGGACATTGTATAAAAGGATGTGCACTAGATCAAGAGATACACCATCATGCCTTCTGCAAAAGGGATTTGTATAAAAGGATACGCACTAGATCAAAAGATACGTGATTCCACATTGCAATGAGGGCTTTCTTCTTTTTAAAAGGATGTGCACTAGCTCAAGAGATACACCATCCCACCTCATGATGAGGGCTTTCAAACATGCTTTGTCATTGTAAAAGTAATCAGACAAATACCATTACATATGCCCCCACCTTAAGGTGGTTGATACTGCTTGCCAGTATCAAGCACATTAAGGTAGAGTGAAAACACGCAAGGGAACAAGAGCTTTCACAAAGCCCATGCCCCCAGAGGTGACATGTGCCACGATCACCGAATGTTCCCACAAACACATTGATATTATGTGCTAAGATAAAAGATATAAGCTTGAGTTAGAAAATATTACTCTAAGATAACAACCAAATCAAACCATGAAAGCTTTACATAAATCATATATTAGATCACATCAAGGACCAAGGCTACACTTGTGGGTTTGAAACTGAGTATAGTCGTTGCTCTATATTGCAAGTATCTCAGAACCAAGTGTAACAACAAGGTGAGATACAAAACCAACCAAAGTGCATTGAAGCAAATTGAGAGTATTGCAAATGTTTGTTACAAGAGATTTCACAACATGAAACATCACATGAAGTTATTCTACTAGTCAAGTGTCAGATATATATATTAACCCCATCTTCATGTATTTACTAGGTCCATTTTTTATTTTCTTGTTGAAGGCACACATGGTCCTTATCAGTATATGTTTGTTTTCGTCATCCGCCGACTAGGTAGAATCACTGAAGAATGTAAACAATAAAAATTGAGAAACAAGAACCAAGTGCCTTAGGACCACCATGTAGGAGGATGCCCCCAAGACATCTTTTGCAACACTGTGCCCCAAGGCACAACACACAACAATAAAATAGAGGAGAGGAGAATAGAAGAATTGAGAAACAAATAGAGGAATGGTCACAATAGAAGTGGTCTCCTGGTATCCTTGACCTTACAAGAGTATCAAGGGTCATCCAAAGAGACCCAAATAATATATAACACAACACATAAGAGGAGGCCATGCAAGCGAGCAAAGGTATGCTATGACAAAGGTAGCTAAAAAAGGTTAGAAATACTTACCTATTTACACAACTGAACTAGCGGTTTTCATTGAGCAAATAATCTTTCTCCCAATCTTGAATGGAAGAGGAAATAGGTACATAGGGTACAATTTCCTGACTTAAATCATCGTCCTTTAAATCTTCAATCTTTAGCTCTTTCTTGTTTGATTCAATATTAGGTGGTGGAATGTTCTCTTGTTGGGGTGTGGCTTGTCAAGCTAAGGGTTGTCTCCTCCCTCATTCTCTTTCTTGCCTATTCCTTAGTGTTTTATTGGTGATGTTTGCAAAAGTATTGTCATGATTTTCCACAGTCTTTGACATCTCAGAGGAGGAAGATTGTGCTAAATTAACCTTTTGTGATGAAATGTTTTGTTCTTTATGGGTATCTCCCAATCCTTGTAAAGATGATGGAGGAGGAACCTTGGCAAAGACTCCCTTACCTCTCGGTCTAGGGGTTATTTCAACTCAAGTTGCTATTTACTTATGATTTGTTCTATAGGAGGTCCAACAATTTTTTTTATCAACTTTGCTTTATATTGTTGGTATCCTAGGAAGATTTGATCTTCTTGTGGTTGAGGAGGCTCAGTAGGTCATGGCCGAAAGAAATCAAGATTGAAGTTTTTCCAAGTAACCATAGGTTGCCATAGACTATGGTGGATAGTATGCATGCTCCTGTGGTGAGGAAATTTTAGACATTTATGGCCTTGAGCCATGGATGGCCTAATTTCACATGAAATAGGTCAGATATAGGGATTATATCAAATGATTGTTCCAAAGCTTTATCATGTACTTTGATCAATAAGGTAGCATTCCCTATGGCTGGGAGGAAAGCTCCAGTATGTGTTTTAATCATCATGTGTGTGGGCTCATAAGATTCTTGCATCAAATCATGTGCATAGAGGAACTCTTTAGTAGCCACATTAGTTATACAATTAGGATCAATAAGGGCTCCTCTTGTAGGATACCCCATTATTTGTACGGTGATGTAAAGAAGTCCTTCAATGATTCCAATTGTTCTATCATGTGGTGTAAAGATTAATTCAGGTTCAGGAGTCTTTCTTTTCATATAAACTCTAGGAGGGATCCTAACATTGTTGTTGTGATGAGAGGCCATGTATGTGAGACTGTTTCACACCAAAACACTTGTTTGAGGAAATCAGATTTTTAAAGAGCAAAACACATAAATTTCACAACAAACCAAGTAAGTATGATGGAAATAGTGCTACACAACAAGGAAAGATGGATGATTTAATGGTTTGCTTAAATAATTGTGAAGAAAGTGTATAAAGCCCTTAATGTTGAAATACACAATGTGTAATTGAAAAAGGTGAAAGTTTCAAAGATAGGATGCAAAAGTATGCAATATAATCCAACACTATGCTTCAAATCAGATTTGAATGAGGGTTGAAAAGGAGTAGCAAAATCTGAAAAATGAAATTTTGACTACAAACCCTAGTTTTTTGCAAAGACTATGTTATATGAAAAATGTAACTTTTCAAGCAAAACCCTAGCAAATGAAGCTTTTAAATGCAAGATTTGATATGATTTACTGTAATAACAATCAGATCTGATGCAAATATCAGAAAATTAAATCTTTTTATGATATGTGACACAAAATAAGCAAAACTATGCCTTAATGCAAGCCTAAAATGCTTGTTTTTTCAATTTTTTCAAATGTATGCTAGATTTTTCAATGTAAGATGATTAATATGATATGAATGAATGCAATGATTGATTATAAAACTCAGAAAGATGAAAAATGCTCATTGTTCTAGGTTCACCAAAATGTTAGATGTGAAAAGATGGGAAGATGGTAGATAATGTTAAAGTCTATCAAATCAAACCCTCCTTTCACAATAACATTCAAGGGAAAAAACTGAGCCAAGTCACTATAGATGAATGAGGACTCAACTACAAGTTTGTGTACTCAAGAATGATATGGAAAGATAGATTAGATTGAGAGATTTTTCAAACCCCAGATCAAATAATCCTCAAACCCTAATTATAATGCAATCAGGTATAGAAAGATAAAAGGCTACAAGAAACCATACAGGAAGATGCTCAGGGATGGTCAGAAACATACCAAAAGTTGAGTTTTTGGAAATGGAAACTTTGCGGACTATGGCTTAGCAAGCGCCCAAGTCCAATAGGGCATTTTTTCTGTAGATTTAGAGTAGAGAGATGTGTCAGACTGTATCCAGCTCCTAAGTTTGGGTCAAGCATGTCAGGAGGACTGCAGGGCGGGCATGCTAGTCCAAGAAGGACAAATACCAGCAAGTTTCTTCTAGATTCTAATTCTTTATCCTTTAGCCTACTTCTCTACACCTGCACTTTTTTACCTCCCGTACTTGTAACCTGTAATCACAAAGAGAGGGGTTTGGGGGTTGTGGTGTTTAGGAGCTTACCTCGATCAAGCATCGGAAGGACATTCAAGTCTTCCAAAGCTGTTGTTAGATAGAGTGTGTGCCCAAGGAGGGAAAAGGACAAATCCAATGATGAAATGAAATGATTGAAACATGAATTGATGTCACCTTAGAGGTGAATCCCTCACAGAGATGAAGATTCTTCAAATCATGAGGAGATGGATTGATGAAGCCAAATCTGCAACAAACAAACACAATAACAACACAATTCTGTTGTGCAACACAACGAAGACCTTGAAATCTCTTAGCTCCAATATCATAAGTTTGCATTATCCATCTAGGTGTAAAAATGAAGTCATAAACTCACTTATATATGCTTTCCCACTAACATTCATAATTTAAATTGAAGAGGTCGATACAGGGAAACCTTTTGAGAGGGCCCAAGCCGACACAGTTTACATTTCATCTCAAAAAATTAGGCTGGACTTGGGTGCAGGCACCCAACTCCCAAGGCCCTAGTTTGGTCTTGATTAAGATTTAGGATAGGCCCCTAAGTCCCATTTGACATGGGTTTTAGGGTAAATTGCTTCAGGATTAGTTTTAAGCTTGCACAGTGTAAACATGGGACCTAGGAGCTAAACTAGGAGGTAAAAAGGCATAGGGAAACTTTTTACTCCATAACATCTTATAATTCCTATCTTAATATATCATCATTCATCTTGATGCTTCTAATTTCCATTTTAATATTTCATTATGAAATCATCTTTGTTGACCACAAACCTACTCAATACAACTTTACTAGACATTAATCAGGGCATGACATCCAACCATGAACATTAGCAACCAATCATGAACATCAGGAACAATACTGAACATCTCTATTACTACACTGGTATATCCTCATGAATATTCACATCAGCCACATTAGACAACCACAAACTGAGTGTTAACATCAATGACAACACATATTACCAACACCTCCTCCCAAATGTAGCTCTGACACTACTTTCTACCCACTCTCCTTCACCTTGAAAACACACAAATGCTTTGTGCCCTTCTCTGCACTTGAAACACATTCCCTAGAAAGGTCTTTTCTCATTCTTCCCATATCCTCCTCTTCCTTTTTGATATCCATCTCTACGGTATGTATTAGTTTCTCTTTTGTCTTTGCAGTAGTAGATGCTATCTTCCTAGCCTTGTGGTAAGTGTCCCAACTCCTTTCTTCATTGGGCTAAGTTCCACCATCCCTATGGTAGAAATTATCAGTTCTCCTATCTTCTTGGTATTGTCTTACATCATCGCACCGTGATCTAAACTTTTTAGATTTCTCCTCCGTTCCACTTTGTTGATTATGTTGACTTTTGAACCTCTTTTTCAACTTGTCTTCTACCTTGATCGCAAATTAGTATGCTTCCTCTATGGTGGTTAGCCTAACTAGACTTAGCTCTTCTTGAATACTCTCTCTCTCAACCCATTGATTTATCTTTCTACCTTTTTTTCCCAGCCTCACTATGGCCTATCCTAACAATTAGTTTGTGCAATTCTTCAATATATTCCTTCGTAGTAGTATCCCTTTGCCTCAAGATTTGAAACTTCTTCAATAGTTCTAGTTCATATTCCATTGGTATGAATTGCCTCTTCAACTTTGCAACCATCCTATCCCATTTTGTTATTATTTCCTTTCCCCTCCTATTTCTTTCCAATGGCACCTCCTTCTGACAAATAGCAACATGTCCCTTCAGCATGGTCTTTACAAACCTAACCCTCTCAAGGTCTTTAATTTCCTTATACTCAAAAGATTCATCCAAATTATTTGTCTAATCAATCAATTCCTCAAGGTTCTAATCACCATACTAGTTAGAAATCTCCACCCTAGGTCTCTTACCAATTTTCGAAATGGTCTTTAACACCTACACGTATTGTGATTCTTCTTCTTGGTCTTCTAGATCTTGTGCACCTTCTCTTGCATCTTCCTTCACATCACTCTCATCATCATCTCTTGAGCTTCAACCCCTTTTCTATCCTCCTCCAAAGCCTCTAATCAGATTTTGGTCTCCCTTACCTCTTTCAATACCTCATCCAACTTTCCAACAATGTTAACATTACCTTGGGCTCTTCATGATAAGATCTTTCCTAGGGATCTACTGTGAACTACCTCAGGTTGATAGTCTACCTACAATCGCTCCTTGCAACTACCTCTCAATCAATGATCTATTGAGAAGATTCTTGCAGAGTACCTCAATTCAACAATATGTTCATAATAAAAAATTTCATAACACTACTTACTCTCTTTAAGATTTAAACCTTATGCTTTGATACCACTTGATGTAGTCATGGATGGAGGATCCAATGAATGACAGTCCAACCATGCAACAAAAACTCAAAACACTCAATGCTCACAACAAAACTTAATGGAACAATAACATGATCTTTATTCAATTAAAACTATAAACCACAATGAGCTTCCTACATGCTAGGTTATAACCATTTGATTATTAATATGAAAATTACTACATTCAAATTAAATTTAGACATTCAGTGACTTATGCATCCGCATCATCAAATTCCATCCTAAACCTTCATCCTTATGTTCGCACTTGAACCTTCTACTTGTTCATTTCTTCCTAGCTCTTCCTGATAATATCAAATGATTGTGAGTAACAAATAAATAGTAATTTCAAAACTCCACAAAGATTTGTGGCAACTACAAGGTGGCACAAAGTTCAATACTCCATGAAATGTGTGGTCATCTAGTGAAACTAATTCCTTAAACAAAACAATGGCAATGGAAAATAAATATATGTGGTGCTCGGTGTTTGCTCTCATAGGTCCAACAAATCTTCATATGTGTTCTTTGATTCTCATAAACTTCAAATGATCTAGTGCCAACAGTAAATTTATAACTATGATAGTCTTTCAGTTTAGTGCAAGTCTCCAAATCTAGTTATGTCACTCTATGCATCCAATTATTCTCAAACATGGACATGACATCCAAATACCTTAGTAAAACCTTATCCCAAAACTACAAGACCAAAATGCAAACTACAATAAAGTGTGATGGTTTCTTCTACAACTCACCAGTAAATGAAAACCTATAAACAAACAAAGTGAAAAAAATATTTTCAGGTGATGAAAGATTGCTCTTTTCCCCCAAAGATGCTCCTACATCACATAGCTTAATGCCACTAAAATACAAAGAAGGTCAAGTTTGTAGCAATGCTAGAATATGATTGGTAGATGGAAGAAGGTTTGTGGATGGATTAAGACATGAGAATGTTTGTTTTGCATTGAATCCTAAGATATATAGCACCATAGATGTAGAGAACACCATCACAAGTGGTGAGGAGGTATTGCAAGAGATTTCAAAGTTGCTAATTGAACACAAGGACATCATATAAGACAACATACCAAAGGGATTACCACTAGTTAGGAGTATCAGTCATCACATGGATCTAATTCTATGAGCTAGTTTGACAAACAAGGCATCACATAAGATAACACAAGTAGAAAATAAAGAATTGAACAAAAAATTGCAGGAGTTGCTGAGGAAAGATTTGATCAAAGAGAGCTTGAGCCCATGTGTAGTACATCTGGCACTTTCACCCAAGAAGGATGGTAAGTGAAGGATGCTTACTAATTCTAGAGAAATCAATAAGATCATAGTAAGGTATAGATTCCCATTACTAAGGATGGATGACATAATGGGCTATTTGAGTACAGCAAGGTACTTTTCTGAGATTTAATTGAAGAGCACTTATCAAATTAGATTAGGATAAGGGAAGGAGATGAGTGGAAGATAGCATTTAAGACTAATGAGGGATTATATGAGTGGTTGGTTATGTCTTTTGGACTGACTAATGCACCAAGTACATTTATGGGATTAATGAATGAGGTACCAAAGAATTTTTTGGGTAAGTTTGTGATTGTTTACTTGGATGATATTCTAATTTCCAGTAAAACTAAGGAAGGATGCCTAGAACATATCATACTGGTATTGCAAAGATTAAGAGAGGAGAAATTGTTGATCAATTTGAATTAATGTAGCTTCATGAATAAGGAGTTGGTATATTTGAGGTTTGTGATCTCAAATGAAAGTTTGAAGAGGGACCTAGAGAAAGAGCAATTATGGAGTGACCTACACCAACAAGTGTTGGAGAGGTTATATCTTTCCACAGGTTGGAAAGTTTATATAGGAAGTTTATTAGGAATTTCAATACTATGTATGTGCCAATGACTAAGACAATGAGGGGAGAAAGGAGTGAAATTAAGTGAACGATAGGAGAAAACAAGAGCTTTGAGTTGTTGAAGAAAAAGGTGACAGAACAACCAGTGTTGGCTTTACCAAACTTCAATTAAATATTCCAGGTTGATTATGACACAAGTGGAATTGAAATTGGAGTATTACTAACTCAAGAATGAAGAGAAATAGCCTATTTTAGTGAGAAGTTGAATGATGTGATGAGGAGATACACATTCTATAACCAAGAGTTTCATGTCATATTTCAAGCATTGAAGAAATGGAGGCATAACCTATTGCCCAAGCAGTTTGTGTTGTACTCTGATCACCATACACTACAATTCTTGAATAGATAAGGTAAGTTGAACCAAAGACATACAGTGGGTTGAATTCATGTAAAGTTACACTTTTGTGCCAAAACATAGGAGCGGGAAGTCAAACAACATTGTTGATGTGTTGAGTAGAATGTAGAATCTGCTAACAGAGATGGCAGCAGAGATAACTAGTTTTAAAGAGCTAAAACATTTGTATGAAGTTGATCATGATTTTGTGGAGGCATGGAAGACATGAAAAGAGACAATAAGCATCGATAGGAGTAGATGGTTGGACCATTTGATCCAAAACGAGATGTTATTCAAAGGTAGTCAATTGCGTATACCAAGGATCTCCATGAGGGAAAATATAATCAAGGAAAAGGATTGTGGTGCTTTAGCTAGACATTTTGGGGTAGATAAGGCAATTATCTCTATTAGTACGAACTATTTTTTTCTCAAAATATACAACGATGTAAGGAAATTTGTTCAAGGTTGCATAATTTACCAAATTGCCAAAGGAAATAGACAAAATGTTGGATTGTATCAGCCATTACCAGTACTAGAGAAACCTTGGGAGGACATATGCATAGATTTTATATTGAGATTGCTAAGGACACAAAGGGGGAATGATTCAATATTAGTATCTAGGTGGGAAAGTTTTCTAAGATGGTACATCTCATCCCATGTAAGAAAAGCATCTACATAGTACACATAGTTAATCCATTTTTCACGGAGGTTGTAAGATTGCATGGTTTACCAAGGAGCATAGTTTTAGATATTGCTACTAAATTTTTTGGATAATTTTGGAGGACCTTGTGGAAAAAGATGAAGACAAATTTAAAGTTTAGTTCAACATATCACCCTCAGACTAATGGACAAATGGAAGTTGTAAAAAAGAGCTTAGGGAACTATGTCAAGTATCTAGTTGGAGAAAAGCTGAGAAATTGGGACATGATTCTATTTCAGTAAATATAAGTACCAAAAAATACCATTTCAAATTGTGAGAAATAGTAGTCCAAGGAATGTATCAAAATTGAGAGACATCAGTAAGGAAGATAAAAGGAGTGTGAAAGCATAAGAATTCATAGAACACATGAAGCAAGTGCATGTGGAAGTAAGAGGTGACTCGAGAAAGATGAATAATACATACAAACATGAGGCTGACAAGACAAAGAGAAGAATATTTTACGATTGGAGATAAAGTGAAGGTATACATCAAGAAGGAAATATTTCTAGTTGGGACATAATAAATTGAATATGGAGAAGTTTAGCCCTAGTAGAATTGTGAAGATTTTTTATTCAATAAATGCACACAAAGTTGAGCTAGCAGAAGGATTAGACATATCTCTAATTTTCAACAATGTAGACATGTACCAGTATCATGAGGGAGACTCAACATGTGGTAGCATAGAAGAACAATGGAAAAACCCATGCCATCATAGCTGAAAGAGGAGATCATAGAGATATTGGATAGAAAAATTGGAAGGAGCGCTAGCAATAAGCAATATGAGAAATATTTGGTGAGAAATGGAGAGGAAGGGCAGAAGAGAACTCAAGATAGATTCTAGGGCTGAGGTAGACCATTTTAGTTTCCCTCTAGTCACTACAAAGTGAGAGATTCACTTTTCAATTAACCCTAGGTGTCTAATGCAGGAACATCCCAAGGAAAAAGAGCAATTGTGTATCAACCAAAAAAATATTTGCTTTTCCTTTATTTGTTTGTTTACAGGTTTTCATTTACTAGTAATTTGCACAAGAAGCTACTGCACATCACCACACATTTACATCCAGCTTCACAGTATTGATGTTGTGTTTTGTAGAGATTCAGGTTTCAGAAGAATTGGATCATTGGAAGGGTGTAACTTGGATTGTGAGCATCTACCAGACTGATAAGATTGCACAGTTTTAACTATTCCCACTTGCGTCAAGTTTTTTGGAGTTTTCACCAACAAAGGAATAAAATTAAATATTTATTGGACCTAGGAGGACATATGTTGAGCATCACACAAACATTCTCCCTTTTGTTATCACCGCATTGATCAAGGGACTTATTTACACTAGTCGACTACATGTTTCATGCAACCTAGAGCTTTGTGCAACCTTGAAGCCAACACAGATAATTTTGAAAGTTTGAGAATGCTATATGTATGTCACTCACAATCATTGGAAATCATCAAGAGAGAGTACGAAGGATTTAGCAGAGTTTGTCTGAGTGTGAACATAAGGATGAAGGTTTAGAATGAAGTTTGATAATGAGGATGCAAATAACATAGAATGTATTGAAATTTCATTTGAATGTAATTAATTCCATGTTAATAATTAAATGGTTGTGGCCTAGCATGTAGGAAGGCCATTGCGGTTGTAATCATTTTATACTATGAGTTCAATAAAGAGCATGTTATTGTTTCATTGAGTTTTTCTTTGAGTCTTGTGTGTTTTGAATTTCATTGCATGGTTGGACAATCCTTCATTGGATCCTCTACCCATTACTTCATCAAAGGAAAAGCTGGTACAAAGAAAGAACATGTTCAGAATAGTATGCAAACTAGCAAGTAAGTGTTGTAAACTTGTTTGACAATGGTAATACAGATAATTTAGTATCTGAAGAGATGGTTACTAAGATGATGTTGAGATTGGAACACCCTAGACCATATACGATTTGATTGCTACAAATGGGAGATAAGATATTGGTGGAAGAATTTTTTTTGGTAAAATTCAACATAGAGTCATACCATGATGAAGTCTTGTGTGATGTTGTGTGTAGTGTCCACCCATGTGCAGCTCTTATCATGTCCTATTATTTCATATGGTTAGATTAAAGGATATTTATTGAGTTGATTATTATATGATGTAATTGCAAGATGGATATGTGCCTCGCTAGATTATGCAAATCTCATTGGTCATTATATGTTGCTTTGGCTATGATCTACATTGTTAAATTTGATGCATTGCCTTAAGTGTGCAATATATATTTTTACAAGTGCTTGACCAATGAGTGGGATGTGGAGAAGTTAACATGGGACACTTAGCCATCTCTCCTTACCTAGTCCCAGTGGTCAAGTTGTTGACCCTATGTTTCTTGTGGTAGGTTTGTTGCTTAACCCATCCTATTCAGTTGTGAATTGAAAATGTTTTTGGTGTCTATGCAATTTGCCTCTCATTTGAATATGTTGTGATTCTAGACCCTTGTGTTGTGATTAAACTTGTAAAGTGTGAATGAGTCCTTTGTGTGTGCTTCTTCTAGCTTTTCACATTATATTGTAATTATTTCAAAAAATATGTTTTTCATATTTTCAAAAACTTTAAATGGTTAGAAATGGGAAAAGGGATTATCAAATTTGAGTTACTAGTTTTAATTGTGGAATAGCAATTATAAGTAATTATTGTATGCCTTAGCAAAGGCTTTGTATTTTATTTATTTATGTTTCAGAAATTATGTTTTCAAGTGAAATGCATTCTAATTTAATTATTAGAGTTATTTTCTGTAAGTTAGAAATATTAAAATTGTGGAAAATGCATTATATTTCATTATTATGTGCTTGGGAAATAGATTAATTTCTATTTATTAGAATTATCTATTTATAGACTTTTGTCTTATGCAGAATCATTTTATAAAGAAAATTAAATTTAATTATGTGACTGTTTGGATTTTATGGAATGTAGTTTCTTGAAATGCACCAGACAACTGAGAGGGGGGGGTGAATCAGTTTTCTCCAAAACTTTGACCACTTATGAACATTAACACATCAAACACTTGTTCATTGTTATTCAGATTAAATCATGAAGACATGAAATAAGAAACTCAACACAATAACATAATCAACACATGAGACACTAGATTTTTTACGTGGAAAACCCTATGAGGGAAAAACCACGGTGGGTGTTAGCCCACAGAAATAAATATGTTATAACAATACCGTAAAAAAGAGGCTCACTGTCCAAAATGCTCTCACTGCAAATGTTGAGGCTCACTGCCAAGATCAGCTCACTACCATGGGGTGGCTCACTGCCAAGGGTTGGTGAACTGATTTGATAGCATCTACTCCATGCCTGGATTCAGTTCCATTGAAAAACAATATAACTCCTCTACTCTAATCTTCTTACACATTTTTCTTATCTTCGCATTTTCACTCTAGGACATCTTTTTCGCCACTACATTACATGTTTTTATACACTTCATCAACCTTGGAATGTACATCAAGGTCAGCATTACAAACATACATAGAAATAGGTCTGGACCTAAACAAAATTAGCTAAGGGAAAGATGTATGCGATCATGTTATGCCTTAGCTGGGAATCAAATACAATCTTCCATGCCACGACATGCTTCCACAATCTTCAATGTATCTCCGCAAGTAGTGAAATTGACCAAGTCGACCAAGACTAGTGTTAACACTAAGTCTTCTAGGAGCAGTCTTCTTCCATGATCCAAATTACTCTTCGCGGACCAATACAAAGGTAGGAACACAATTAGGAGACATCTGCAAGCACATTGTAATCACCAAGAACATTCACACAACTTCTAATCACTTTGTCAAGAAGATTCTTCAAATCGGAGCACTTAAACAACACTGTCGGCCACTGTTATAAAGAAAGGATCGCTTGTGGAACACCAAATCATGAACCACTAGAGTTGAAGGCACTCATCATCATTTTAGACTTAACTCTAGACCATAATACTTCAATGTGGAGGAATGCGG
Source organism: Cunninghamia lanceolata (assembly GCA_027924645.1). Lineage (NCBI taxonomy): Eukaryota > Viridiplantae > Streptophyta > Pinopsida > Cupressales > Cupressaceae > Cunninghamia > Cunninghamia lanceolata. The sequence continues at coordinate 740,123 of BSBN01001513.1, read as the reverse complement.
AGCAAAATACTTTCTCTTTGTCACCACTAAATGTATAAAAAAAGTAGTTTTTACTCTGGTGATCATAACTCACTCAAATCTTCATATCGGGGGCTCAAACTTGGAACATAGCATCTTCAGACACACCTCTAAATAAATTCCAATCCATAGACAAAGATAGTCATTCTTCAAGAAATGCAGAGCAAACTATTGGATTGTTTTGTTGTAAACAAAGATACTCTTCTATACTATGTTTCCACCGGAGGAGCAAATTTTCTCAAAAGCACTTGGTAACTCGATATCAGGTTCACTTACTCATTATCTCCAATACTTATATAATCCAATTCAAAGCATCTAACTCATTACAAGTGAGCATCAAAACAAAAGCACAGTTGACACTAATGACAACACTAGTTAGGCACATACTTGCAACAATCTCCCCCTTTGTCATTGATGGCAACATACAATGTGATAAAATTGTAAAGACCATCAAGACAAGATACTCCCCCTTTCTTTTTATACATCTACACTCTTTTTCCTCTTGAGTTTTTCACATGATTTCTCTCCCCCTTTGACATCAACGGCAAAGGGCACATACTTGCACTCTGCTGCTCTGATCAAATAATAATGTAACACTTACTATTCTTGGTCAGGAATTTGCTACTCCCCCTGAGAGGTAGATCTCAAAACATCAATCTAGATTAAAGAATAAGGCTCTAGGGTCCATTGGATTGATGTATTCATATGCATCTTAGTTCAGAGCAGGAGGGGTAATAACCCCTAACTCAAAAGTATCCTTAGAGGCTTAGTGAAAATATCTGCGATTTGATCCTTTGTAGACACATACTCCAACTTTACTTCATTCTCTATCACTTTTTCTTTCAAGAAGTGATACCGCATAGATATATGCTTTGTTCTTGAGTGCATCACTGGGTTCTTTGAAATATTTATAGCACTTGTATTGTCACAAAAGATTGTAATTGGATCTTCATACACAACTCGTATGTCCTTCAAAGCTTGCTTCATCCATAACACTTGAGTGCAATAGCATGCTGCTGCAATTACTCTACTTCTACAGTAGACAAGGAGATTGAATCTTGCTTCTTGCTTAGCCATGAAACCAATCTATTTCCCAAGAAGAAAGCACCTCCACTTGTATGTTTTATGTCATCAACATCTCTGGCCCAATCTACATCTGTATAAGCACTGAGAGTGAAATCATTATCTTTTGGATGCCATAAGCCATGATCTAAAGTGCCTTTCAAATACCTCAAGATTCTCTTGACTGCCATCACATGTGACTCTCTAGGATCTTCTTGAAATCTTTCCATAAGACATACTGCATGCATTATATCAGGTCTGGTTTGAGTTAGATAAAGTAATCCTCCAATCATAGATCTGTACCTTTTCTGATCAGTCTCAGGTGATTCATCAGTTTTACTCAACTTGTAGCCAATCACCATGGGAGTGCATACTAGTTTGGCGTCCTCCATCCCAAACTTCTTCAACAATTCTTTCACATACTTAGACTGAGAAATGAAGATTCCTTTATCTGATTGAGTAATTTACAGACCTAGAAAGAAATTCATTTTATTAAACATAGACATCTCAAATTCATTTTGTATTTCTCCTGCAAACTTCATGCACATACCTTCATTTCCTCCAAAGATAATGTCATCAACAAATAATACAACAATCAAGGTTTGATTATCATTGATTTTGAAATAGAGATTGTTGTCAATGGTGCCTTTACTGAACTCTAATTGCAACAAAAACTTGTCTAACCTTACATACCAGGCTTTGGGGGCTTGCTTCAGTTCATATAGGGCTTTCTTTAATCTGCATACCATGTCTCCTTGATTTAATAATTGAAATCTTTTTGGTTGCTCAATGTAAACTTCCTCTTCCAACTCACCATTTAAGAATGCAGATTTCACATCCATCTGATACACTTTGAAATCTTTGTGAGCTACAAATGCCAGAAAGATTCTGATTGCTTCAATTCTAGCCACTAGGGTAAAAGTCTCTTCAAAATCTATTCCTTCAATTTGAGAATATCCTTTGCATACAAGTCTTGATTTTTTTCTTACAACTTCTCCATTTTTATTTAGCTTGTTCCTGAAAAGCTCATTTAGTTCCAATCACATTCTTATCAACGGGTCTAGGAACCAATTCCCAAGTTTGATTCTTCTCAAACTATATTAGCTCTTCTTCCATGGCCTTTACCCAATTTTCATCATTGCAAGCTTCATTCACAATTTTTTGTTCAACTTTTGAAAGCAAACAATAATTCACTTGTTCTTCCATAGCTCTTTTCCTTGTCAGTAGCCCTTTGTTTTTATCACCTATAATATGATCTTTAGAATGATTAATCCTTACATACCTGAGAGTCTTAACAACACTTTCCAGAGCCTCTTCTTCATCTTGATTGTCTTTTTGTTCAACTTTTTCTTCATTCACTATAGCCACAGGTTCATTCGATTCATAGCCACTCAAATCTGATATCCTTTCCTTTTCTTCATCAACCTTCACATTAGCACTTTCAATGATTTTTTTCAGTCTCTTTTTGTAGCACCAGTAGGCCTTACTCTTAGTAGAGTGACCAAGGAAGATCCCTTCATTACACCTAGCATCAAACTTGCCTAGATCTTCTTCTCTTCTGATATAACATTTGCTACCAAAAACTTTGAAATACTTCACTGTAGGAGCTCTTCCATACCATAATTCATGAGGAGTTTTAGAGTTGTTACCTTTGACTTGAACTCTGTTTAGGATGTACAAAATAGTACGTATGGCTTCTCTCCAGTACACCTCTAGTAGGTCAGCTTCCTTTAACATAGTCCTAGCAGCCTCTTGAATTGTCCTATTTTTTCTTTCAACAACTCCATTCTGTTGAGGTGTCCCAGGTGCAGACAACTATCTCTTTATCCCTTGTTCTTCATAGAAAATATTGAATTCATTTGATGTGAACTCACCTCCTCTATCAGACCTTAAGCATTTGATCCTCAACTCTAACTCATTCTCAACCATTGCCTTGAAAACTTTGAACTTGTCTAGAGCTTCAGATTTTTCTTTTAGAAAAGTGACCCAAGTCATTCTAGAATAATCATCAATAAGTAACATAAAATACACATCTCTTTGTAGATTTCTCACCCTTGTAGGACCACACAAGTCTATATGCACTAGATCCAGCAAACTGGCAGAGAATTGCTCTTTTCTCTTGAAACTTGTTCATGTTTGCTTCCCCAACTGGCATTCCTTACACATGGTATTGGTAGGTTTTACAAGCTTTGGTAAATCTCTCACAGCATGTCCTAAACTTATCTTCACCAAATTATCAAAGTTGATATGACACATCCTTCTATGCCACATCCAACTCTCATTTGTCTGGGCCAATGAATAATAATCATTAGTTCCTCTTAATTGATAAATGGTACCTCTGGTCTTTTTACCTATAGCAATCACTATTCCAGAGCTTTCCATGATCTTGCACCCATTATCTTTGAATCTTAGATCATAGCCTTTGTCACACTTCTGACCAATGCTTAAGAGATTATGCTTTAAACCCTTCACATATAGGACATTATCAGTGTTGTGCTTTCCATCAAAAGAGATAGATCCTTTTCCACAAATCTTACCAGCTACATTATCTCCAAACCTAACTAGTCCTCCATCATACTTTTCCAAACTCACAAACTTTATTTGTCACTGGTCATGTGATGTGAGCATCCACTGTCAATAATCCATTCATCCTTATCTTTCTCAACTTGAACAACCAAAGCAATTTCTTCCACTATTTTTTCTTCCTTCACACAGCTAGCATGATTAGTAGACACAAGTTCTTCTTTAATTGCAATAAACAAGCATTTGTTTGCACTAGTACTAGCATCATCAGATTCATCATCTGTCACACCTTCATCATCAAGATCTCTAACATAGTAGCATCTCTTTGGAACCCTAGGTCTATTCTCAAATCTTTTTCTATTCCTTTCAATTCTCTCAGGACATCTAGAAGCATAGTGACCAACCTTACCACATGTAAAATAGTTGAAAGATAATTTGCCTTTAAACTTACCGAAACCTCTTTGCAGTCTGTGAACAAAGTTGCTTCAATTTCATCAAGCTCGTCATTAGGTTCCACCTTGTACTTCTTAGCTCTGTATATCTTCTCTGAAGTACTGGCTTTGAAAGTAGTCTCAACCTTTGGCAAAGAATCACCAAACTCTCTTATCTCAAAGGCTGTAAGCTTTCCAAGCAACTGATCCTTATCAACTTCTTTTACAATCATTACTTCTTCAATTGCAGCTACCTTGTGACTCAAGGACTTAAGTAATGACCTAAGAATTTTCATCACAACTTCCTTCTCATCAATAGTTCCTCCCATACCTTTTATTTCATTGACAAGTTCATTAACCTTTTGCATGTAGGTTGTTATGTTTTCATCTTCGCTCATCTTTAAACCCTCATATTTCGCTTTCAGGCCCTGCAATTTGGCTCTTTTTACAGATTCATCTCCTTCATACAGATTTTTTAGCTTTTCCTAGACTTCATTAGCAGAATCTAGATCCATGACCTTCACCAACTCAGCGTTAGACAAGGCACTTAACAGAGCATCTCTATCTTTTATATTTAACTCATATTCTTTCATTTCATCTTTAGTTGTTAAACTATTCTGAGGCATGGTATACTTTGTCTCTGTTGCTTTCCATACTCTATAACCAAGACAAAGCAGATGGCTTTTCATTCATACCTTCCATAAAGCATAATTTGTCCCATCAAATTGTGGAGCTTCATTTTTAAAAGACATCCTAGATTGACCTCAAGCTATTAGGCTTACTTCCGAGGAATTGGCTTACTTCCGAGGAATCGGCTTTGATACCAATTGTTGAAATGCACCAGAAAACTAAGAGGGGGGGTGAATCTGTTGTCTCCAAAACTTTGACCACTTATGAACATTAACACATCAAACACTTGTTCACTATTATTCAGATTAAATCATGAAGACATGAAATAAGAAACTCAACATAATAACATAATCAACACATGAGACACCATATTTTTTGTGGAAAACCCTATGAGGGAAAAACTACAGTGGGTGTTAGCCCACAGAAATAAATATGTTATAACAATACAGAAAAACAAAGACTCATTGTCTTAGGGCTCACTACCCAAAATGCTCACTGCAAATGTTGAGGCTCACTGCCAAGGGTTGGTGAACTGATTTGATAGCATCTACTCCATGCCTAGATTCAATTCCATTGAAGCATAGTAGAACTCCTCTGCTTTGCTCTTCTTACACCTTTTTCTTATCTTCATATTTTCACTCTAGGACATCTTTTTTGTAACTACATTACATGTTTTTATACACTTCATCAACCTTGGAATGTACATCAAGGTCGACATTACAAACATACATAGAAATAGGTCTATACCTAAACAAAATTAGCTAAGGGAAAGATGTATGTGGATCATGTTATGCCTTAGCTGGGACTCAAATACAATCTTCCATGCCACGACATGCTTCCATAATCTTCAATGTATCTTCGCAAGTAGTGAAATTGACCAAGTCGGCCAAGACTGGTGTTAGCACTAAGTCTTCTTGGAGCAATGTTCTTCCACGATCCAAATTACTCTTTGCAGACCAATCCAAAGGTAGGAACATGATTAGGAGACATCCACAAGCACATTGTAATCACCAAGAACATCCGCACAACCTCTAATCAATTTGTCAAGAAGATTCTTCAAACTGGAGCACTTAAACAACACTGTCAGCCACTGTTATAAAGAAAGGATCGCTTGCGGAACACCAAATCATGAACCACTAGAGTTGAAGGCACTTATCATCATTTCATACTTAACTCTAGAATTGCAGACCATAATACTTCAATGCGAAGGAATGCGGAGTAAAATACTTTCTCCCTGTCACCACTAAATGTACATAAAAAATAGTTTCTACTCTGGTGAACATAACTCACTCAAATCTTCATACTGAAGGCTCAAAATTGGAACATAGCATCTTCAGACATGCCTCTAAATAACTTCCAATCTGTAGACAAAGATATTTATTCTTCAATAAATGAGGAGCAAACTATTGGACTATTATGTTGTAAACAAAGATACTCTTCTATACTTTGTTTCCACCGAAGCAACAAATTTTCTCAAAAGCACTTGGTAACTCAATATCAGGTTCACTTACTCATTATCTCCAATACTTATATAAGATAATGCAAAGCATCTAACTCATTACAAGCAAGCATCAAAACAAGATCACAGTTGACACTAATGACAACACAGATATGTTGACATCAATGACAAGACCAGTTAGGCACATACTTGCAACACAGTTAAATTATATTGCAAGTAGAAATAATTGCATTAATTTAATTAGTTAATTTCCTATTATTTCAAATGTATTTTGGGAAAGATATTTGGGAATGGAAAATACAGAAAATAAAAGAAATGAGAAAATAAAAAGGGTTTTGGGAGCATATAAGGAAAATAGAGTTCTATTTTCTTTTTTGTGTTTTATTGTATTTTTCTCCCTCTATCCTTCTCCTTTCAAAGAAAAATTCATGGAGGTGGCCAAAATTGGATTCTGCTTGTGGGTGGGAGTGCATTGGAATGGCCTTGGGATTGCTTCGGTGTAGGAAGAAATTCATATTGGATTCATGCCTCTAAAAAAGAGATTTTTCCATTTGAAAGATTGCTTGGAAGGAGGTATTTTTCTTGTGGTTTGGTTCTTTTTTAATTTAAATTTTGCATTTACCATGCCCACAATAGGTGGAGGTTTATGGTCTCTTCATTGTAGCAATGAATAGAGCTTAATGATGCAAATAAGAATTAGATTGAATTTGCTTTTTAATTGCATTCAAATTTTATTTTGAAAATGTATGGAAAGAGGCCAAGTTATGGAAAAATTTTCCTAGAATGGATTGTGAGTAGGAAATGATTTATTCGAGTTGAAAAGCATGTTGTTGTGCATATTAGAACCATAAGGGCACTTTTAGATTTTTGAAATTTTATGTATTATGGAAGTTACAAATTTGGGTGTTCTTGAGGGAGGTCTCCAAATGGTGAATTTGGGGGGTTTATGGGTTTTTTTCCCTCTTATTGAAAAATAAAAATTATGTTTTAAACCTTAGTTTTTAGTATTATTTTGTGAGAGGAAAAGTCTCATGAGAGAAATAGGATTCCCTGCTTATTGAATATGAGAGTTGCATGTTTTGACCTCATTTTTCGTGCTTTGACTTTTTTGTCAAAGTTGGCCTTTTTATAGGCCTTATGTTTGAATTGTACACTTGTGGCCACATGGATATGGTTGTTATGTGTTTTGACCTCATTTCCATATGTTTTGGCCTTTTTTGTCACAGTTGACTTTTTGGTCAAAGTTTATTTTTTGTCAAAGTTGACCTTTGTATAGGACTTATGTTGGAATTGTATAATTCTACCCAAGTGGTTATGAGTGTTATATGTTTTGACTTCATTTCTCCATGTTAATTGTTGTAGTGATATCTTATGCTATGTTTATGATTTGGGTTGTAATGTTCCCACATTATGGTTGAGATTCCCATTATTGTTTTTAGCCCATCTCGACATTGGTGTTGAATGAGCATAACATTTCATGTGATATTTCTCATATTTGGCATGTATGTTAGAATGATTGGAAATTGTATGTTTACCTTTATTTGAATTGTGTTCATGCTTTGGGTTAGTTAGCATGTTGATTCATGGTCGGTAATTAGATGCTTTGTGTTTGGATCCATGTTGTGCTTTTTGTCCTTGTGAGGCTTTGTGATCGATCTTCCTTTGGCTTGATGTTTTTTGTCGACATTGCTTGGCTTATTCGTCATTTGTTGATGTCAATTGTTCTTGTTAAGTAGAGAAGTATGTGTGTTTGGTCTTGTTTCCACCTTCTCCTTTTGTCTTAGTGTTTTCGTGTGGTGGTTTTCATGCTTGAGTGTGTTGTGACATGTGAGTGTTACAATTGCATTGCGAAAAATTTGTTCATCCTGCTTGTGTCTGTTAATGTCCTAGTGTAAAAGTTGGGGCATTACATCTAGTATAAGAGCCCATGTTGTATCATTGGGAGCTATGGGGTATTTGTGTGTTTGTTGGGTCATGATGGAATGGATTTGAGGTGGTTGTGACCCTTGTCCTACTCCATGTGGTTGTGAGAGAGAGGTTGTGGACTGACATCCAACCTTCATCTTGGAGGAAGCTCCATCCTCTCGTCTAGTTATCGTGGTGGATTTTTCACATGATTATTGAAGTCTTCCGCTTGTTTTTTGTTGTGGTTGTGTTCCTCCTTTTTGATTCTCCTCTTGAGTAGGTTGGTCTAAAAGTTTGAAGGTTGTGTTGGGCCTTTTTCTTGGCCTTGTGATTTTTTTGTGAGGTGTGTTGTTGTTCCCTAGTATGCTCTCCATGTGGTTGGGATTGGAGGTTGGCATCATGGGAATAGTTAGGCATGTGTGTGTGCCTTTTGCTATGATTATTTTTGTGTGGTGGATCTTCTTGCTTCTTGGGGTTATTAAGAAGGATCTTTGGTTGTGTGTTTTGCGTGATTAGCCTTTGTATGGTCCTGAATGCTTGGGATGAGTTGCTATGCACTCTCTTGTGAATGATGTCTTCTATTTGTTGAAAGAGATGATGTTTTATTCATATTTTTGGTATTTGGAATTATTAATTGCCTCTTTTGTATGGTGACTAGGAATGCTTGTGTGAAGTGCATCTTGCAATTGCCTTCTATGAGTGCATATCTTTGTGTGCTTGGTGGTACATGTATTTATTATCATTTTGCATTGTGCATATGTGGGTGCATGAAAATAATGTATTTCTAGGAGTTACTTTTGTGTTAGATTGGGAATTCCTAGTTGTATTTCTCCTTTTGTATGAGGTTTGAATGTTTGTGTGTATGGTGTTGACCATTCAACTTTGTACTTCCATGATGTGAATTTTGTATTTTCTACTCTTGATCTTGCATGGATCTTATAGAAAATTATGTATTCCATCATGTGGAAGAAATGTTTGACATTGTTATGGTAGAAAGTTTGGGTAAAGACTTAAGTCCCCAATTGGAATTCTCCTTGTTGTGTGCCATTGTTTAATGAATTGTGTTTTTAAGTGAGTATGTTTGTCATACTTGGTTCATATTTATTACGATGTTTATCTATAGAGAACTCCTTGATGTGTGTTGTGTTGTGATGCACCACCTTGCGAGTTGAAATATTCTTGTTTTGATTCAATTATGGCCTAGTATGCAAATACTAGTATGTTGGTGTACTTGTTCAAATGCATTGTGAGCCCTTCATATGTGAGATTATGGTTAGATTCTATTTATATCTTAGAAAGGTTAATTCTAATTGATGTTTGGGTAAATTTATTAGAAAACCTTATGGAAATTATTGTGTAATTTTGTGTATGAAAGTTGTTCTTCTACACTAAGTAATGAATGGGAAAGAAAATTATGTTTTGTGTTCCCTTGTGAACGTGATTACCCTGTTATGAGTGTACATGTGTGTTGTGAACATCCTATACATGTTTGTGCATCCATGAGTTTGTGATACTGGGTATCCATCCATGGTTTGTGTGCATATCCACAAGTGTAGTGGAGTCATTCAAGTGTGTGGTTGCTTATTTGTACATCCTCTTGAGAGCCAACCTTGGAGTTGATGGCCTCAACCTATGTGGAGTTAAGTAGTGAGTAGAAAAACTTAGGATGTTATGGGACATGTTGTGGCATTAGTTTGGGGTAACCCAGCTAACCATACCTTTTTATGTAGAGTACCTCCTACTTCTCCTTATTGAATGAATCCATGAGTGGTTCATAAGTGCTACCCTATAATGCATTGTTTCCTTGATGGTACTATGGGCATCTGACTTGTGATCTTGGTTATAGTTTAGTATGGGCGTGTGATTCGTCAGATGCCATGATTCCTGGCACAGGTTTGCTCTTACTTTTGGTATATTATATTTTGAGTTTGGATGTGTTGTACTTTGGAGACATTGGTATTATAATAGAGTTAGCATTTTAAAAAATAGTTATTCCTTTTCTAGAATATTAGAATATTACTTGTATTACATTTGACTTATTCTATGTTATGGTATTTACCACATCTACACATGTTTCGACATGATGTGAATAGATGTATTGCCACACTGCATTGATGTTCCGACATAGTGTAGGTGATGATGACGTGTCACTATCATGAGGGCACGATTCCATGTACTTGTACATGAAGGTGCATGATGCTATTGCAATGGTGGTAGCATATGTAGTGGACTACCTTCATGCATGATGCTATTGCAATGGTGGTAGCATAACATATGTAGTGGACTACCCTCCTACATGATGCTATTGAATTGGTTGTGTTTTCTTAGCATATTCAATCTACATGATGCTACTATGTTTACATAGCATATGTAGTGGACGTGACTTCCCTCCTTCCTTATTTGTGACTTGATGTTAGTCACATAGTGATGTAATGTGCACTTTCGTGAATTGTGGTCATTTCTTTTAGTTATTGGTGACCTTTTTATCTTGCTTGTGTGGAACAACAATGTTATTTTATCTTGTCTGAAAGTATCTTAGCCACAAATCTTTGAGTTTTCCATTTTCACATAACTCTTGTGGTTACATTTGATTTATTGTTGAAATTACACACATTTATTTATTTTATTGTTAGATTTGCAAAATCCTTTCTTTTGGTATTTTTGATATTTGTGGTGGGTAAGTTAAATTCTTTATGTTTGCAAGTGTTGGTCATGTGTTACGACGTTCTTCTCGCCATGTCAATGGAGTGACCTCTGGTTGAGTGTATATAAGGAAGTAGACGTGGGAAACTTTTGAGGATGGGGGTAAGTGTGGGCTGGTATGGGACAGTCATCATCCACTTACCTTCCTAGTGATGTGTTCTTGTTGACTATCTTTTGGAGGCTAATCCTCTTATACAAACAAGACGTAGGTCAATTATGGAAATGTATGGAGGGGCCCCCAAGCGCGTGCCCCTGAGACCATCATTCCACCTAGTTCTGGGATCTTTGGTTACTTGATACTGGTTCTTGGTTACTTGGTACTATGATGTGACCGTAGCATCCCCATGGACCTATACGTGAACCTTGTGTTGTTATCCCTGTGATGCGGATGAATGAAAATATGTGCTAGGATGTAAACTCTGCATTAGGTGTATCTACATATGAGTTGATGTTTTTATATAAACATGTTGTGCAATGTGTGAATTCCTCTATGCATGTGTGAAAATGATTCATGATCATGAAATTCTTTGTGTTGAATTTCAATCAATAGAATGTGTTTTGTGAAAAGAATTATGCTTTTATGGCATTTAGTTTACCATACTTCATATTCTTGTCAGTAGCTCTATGTTACACATGATATTTTCCATCTTATGGGTGTTTTCCATGTTGCTTCCCTTGTTTGGTGTCAATTAGTTTTGGTGTGGTGCTTCTATCCTTATCTTGATGACTTCTAGGAGTAAGCCAATCCCTAGGGGGAGGATGTAATGCCCACCCATGTGCAACTCTTATCATGTCCTATTATTTATTATGGTTAGATTAAAGGATATTTATTGAGTTGATTATTTTATGATGTAATTACAAGATGGATATGTGCCTTGCTAGATTATGCATCCTCATTGGTCATGTTGCTTCGGCTATGATCTCCATTGTTGGATTTGATGTGTTGCCTTGAATGTGCAGGATATATTTTTACCGGTACTTGACCAATGAGTGGGATGTGGAGAAATTGACATGAGATGCTTAGCCATCTCTCCTTACCTAGTCCTAATGGTCAAGTTGTTAACCCTGTGTTTCTTGTGGTAGGTTGGCTGCTTAACCCATCCTATTCAGTTCTCAATTGAAGGATGTTTTTGGTGTCTATGTTGTTTACCACTCATTTGAATATGTTGTGATTCTAGACCATTGTGGTGTGATTAAACCCGTAATGTGTGAATGAGTCCTTTGTGTGTGTGTTTCTTCTAGCTTTTTACATTATATTTTAATTTATTTTGAAAAATGTGTTGCCCGTGTTTTTGAAAACTTTAAGTGGTTAGAAACAAGAAAAGGGATTATCTAATTTGAGTTACTAGTTTTAATTGTGGAATAGCAATTATATGTAATTATTGCGTGCCTTAGGGAAGGCTTTGTATTTTATTTATTTATGTTTCAAAAATTATGCTTTCAAGTGAAATACATTCTAATTTAATTATTAGAGTTATTTTCCATAAGTTAGAAATATTAAAATTATAGAAAATGCATTATATTTCATTATTATGTGCTTGGGAAATAGATTGATTTCTATTTATTAGAATTGTCTATTTCTAGACATTTGTCTTACGTAGAATTGTTTTATAAAGAAAATTAAATTTCATTATGTGAGTGTTTGGATTTTATGGAATGCGGTTAAATTATATTGCAAGTAGAAATAATTGCATTAATTTAATTAGTTACTTTCCTATTATTTCAAATGTATTTTGGAAAAGATATTTGGGAATGGGAAATAAAGAAAATAAAAGAAATGAGAAAATAAAGAGGGTTTAGGGAGCATATAAGGAAAATAGAGTTCTATTTTCTTTTTTGTGTTTTATTGTATTTTTCTCCCTCTCTCCTTCTTCTCCTTTCAAAGAAAAATTCATGGAGGTGGCTACAATTGGATTTGTAAAGCCTCACAAGTACATGCAAAAGCCATTAAACCAATTCAAAAGTAAATGAAATAAATAATCCACTTAAATACAACATTGCAATATCTAAAAATAAAAAAGATGTAAATAATCCACTTAGATACAACATTTCAAAGATAAAAAGGTGTAATTAATCCGCTTAAATACAATATCTTGAAAATGAAAGATAATCTCATAAACATGAATCTCAATGTCATTAAATCTTACAAAATTGCGTGCTTAATCCAAGTAACAAGGACTATAAAATAATATACATAAATCCATTGGCAAGCATGCCATAATACATTCAAATCAAGTACAAGAATCATAATAAATCAATATGCTCATTAGTCGCATGAACCAAGTGGTCCACCACCTGCAAATTGAGAGACGACAACATGGTCCAGGTGCTTTTCCACCCAACCATGAAGTATTTACACTTCCCTGGATCCCTTCATGAAACGAAGGAAACCTAGCCTTGCATAAAATGTCTAGCTACTTGGTAACAACTGGCAAGAGGGAACACCCGATGCAACCCTGATGTCTTAATGTGCAACTCTAAATAATGAAAAGCAGATTGTCTCACATTAGGATGTGGTAGAGATATCAATATAAATAAGTTTGTTAGACAATAAACATCTATTTCAATGTCATCTCGATTAGATCTAATCCTTTTAAGTAACTTGGTTCAATTCCTGAAAAGATGAAAAGCCATCTTTGAAAATCCACATTTGGCATCCTAGCCCAGAAAGCAACCCATTTACATTCCTAGATAAAAATCTACTTCTTTCCCCAAGAAGCAAGAAAGTAAATAATAAATTAAAAGAATCAATTTTTTCAATAAATCATTTAAAAATCCCTTCCCAAAACATCATTTGTAAAATCACACTTTCCACAAGCAATAATTCATCTTTTTCATACAAATTGCATACACAAGTTTATCAATTTGATATAATTTCTTATCCATTATTAAATCATATTTTCTTAATATCATATGCAATCTAGCTATTATCATTCTTTTATATCAAATTTGTGATGGGAACTCATAAAAACATATAACAAACTTTTTGTTGCTACAACAATATTAACTGCAAAAAAATAAAACAATATAAAAACACAACGAGTATAATCTTACTGTTATTCATTGGTAAGGTTAAAGATAATGTTTTGAAATGCAGTCCATAATAGAAAATATGCTTTTATCTACTTTTTGAGAGTTTTTGTGTTTCATTATAGATAGGTCAATTTTTCTAAACTAGACTATTTTCAACTAGCATAAAATAAAAGAAAAATAGTCATATAGATGTTTGACTGGGAATTCCTAACAGTGATCTGGAGTTTTATTATAGTTTTCAACCGGTTTACAAACCAAGATCTGGAAATAACACCTTGCTTAGGCATAGTACAGAGGTAATCACCATGGTTTTAGGCAGTCAAACAAGGGAAGGTGAATCTCATGTCTTAAAAACCACGTTTAGCCAACATAAAGAAATAGGCGACAGCAAGAACTAATAGGGTCGATCTAATCAAGATCGCCCAAGAAGGCCAAACAACCTGAATGACAAGGACGGCAGCCAGAGAAGAAGTTAATGGCCATAAAGGAAAGGGATGGCTGGTAGAAGTATAAAGGCGGCCAGGAAGAGATACAACCTCTCAGTTTGTAGGTCGTTCCTACCAATCTGGGGCAGAGGTAAAGGCAGGAAGAATATAACTCGTCCAAGTAGGTTAAAAGGAGATCAACTTAGACAACAAGAAAGGTCGATCACAAACCAAGACAAAGGCCCAATAGACAACTAAAACTATTATTTTTATAGCTATAAAAATGTGATTCCAAGAAGGTAAAAATAGGAATAAAAACCTAGTAAATACGTCGATCTCAGATGAAATGAAATTTACTGTTGATGCCTTGCTCACCCTCTCCTGTTGCAGCCTGTAGATCTCTAATTTGTTGCTGAAAAGACCAGTTCTTGTTGCTAAAAATTGCCTTCCTATGTTTATGGTCCGTGGTCTTCTTGTTTCCAATCTCTTTGTTTTTATTAAAAGTCTACCTCGATTCTTAGCGTCCAGCTTTTAGGTTTAGATTTTCACTGAAGTTTTTGATTTCAAAACTAAAGTCTCATTCCATTTTACATGATCATCGACTGATATAAATAAAATAAAAACTCTCAATTCTATTTAAAACAATAAAATAATATCTTTTATGCAGCTTACTAATATGCATACAGAAAATTGCTTGCATAATAGGAAGTTGCTTTTTAACTCTTTTCTTATTTATTTGTTTAAAATTCTAATTATAATAGATCGCTATTATTAACATTGTTAATTTTTTTAAAAACTTATTTAAATAATAATACAATAATACATATATATCTTATTATAATTTAATATAATTTATTTAAATCTATTTTGCATATTGTCTTCCAAACATCTATAATTTCACAAACATCTAATCATCACAACATTATGTAAAATAATGCATTTAATATAAACTATTGTAGCAATTTAAAACACATTATCCTCTAAATATTAAACCATTAATCACACTTATCTTCCACACAATGATGCATAAGAAACCATTCAAAATGCATATGAAAACTACATGGGTGTGTGATTGTATCAGGGTAATACATCCCATCAGTTTTTGCCAAGTGGCTAGAACACCTCTACCTCAACCATGTTCTCGTCTTCAATGAGTACCTGCATTCATTCACACTCAACTCGACGTCAATAGGTTAGTGTCTCCAAAACATAGTCGAGGTAAATTATTGTAATCATATCAACAATATTTAACATTTAAATCAATTTCCAATTTTCATCAATATAAACTCATAATAATTACCTTCACACATATAAAATTAATTAAGGTAAAGGTGATTCACAGTAATTGCTCACTAATCTAGAATAATTATATTGTTCATAAAAATGAGACGTGACATCCTTCCCTACTTGGAAGAGACATCGTCCCGATGTCTTATTACACATCAAAATAATAAAGTATCCATCAACCACCAATAAAGTATCAAGGTGTCATAAAACAATAACATCAACTCAAAGTATCAAAAGATCATAACAACAACTCAAAGTATCATAATCCATGCATGAACAAGAAATATATGCTATATCCTCAAATGAGGAAAAGATCTATCAATCTCTTCTACATCCTCCCAGGTGGTACTGTCCTCTGAATACTTATCCCATTGGACTTTATATTGCACCACATCTTTGCTACGCAACTTAATGTTGTGTTTCCCCAGAATTTGAGTGGGCTCCACTAGTACCACTCCTGGATCCTGAGCTTGTAAAGCACGCCAATCAAGAATATGTGATGTGTCAGGATGATAGAGCTTAAGTAAGGACACATGAAAAACATTATGGATTCTAGAAAGTGCAGGCAGTAGAGCAATTCTATAAGCTACAGGATTAATCACTTCCAAAACTTTGAATGGTCTTACAAATCGAGGAGCAAGTTTGGATGCTTTGCCAAACAATACTAAGCTCTTATGAGGTCTGACCCTCAAAAAGACTTTGTCACCAATTAAGAATTGTCTAGGTGTTCTAATCCTATCTGCATAACTCTTTTGACGATCTGAAGCTTGCTTCAACTTCTCCTTGATCAACTTCATTTGATCATCCATTTCTCTTAACATTTCAGGACCAATCACTATTCTGTCCTCCACCTTATCCCAACTGATAGGTGTTTGACACCTCCACCCATAAGGAGCTTTGAAAGGTGCCATTCCCAAAGATGCATGGTATGAATTGTTGTATGCAAACTCTACCAATGGAAGATACTCCTCCCATTTATACTGCTGATCCATACAGTACATTTTGAGAAGGTCTTCTACAACCTGATTGACTCTTTCTATTTGACCGTTCGTTTGAGGATGATAGGCCAAACTAAAATTCAACTTTGTACCCAAAGCTACATTAAGAGTTGTCCAAAATCTAGATGTCATGAGAGTCTCTCGATCTGAAATGATCGTCTCAGGCACTCCATGCAATCAGAAAATCTCTTGAACAAACTTCTTAGCTAAGACAATAGAACCATCTGAAAGATTCCCTAGAATAAAATGTGCTACCTTTGTGAACTTGTCCACAACCACTAAGATGACATCATGCCTATAAGGAGCTTCAAAAGGTGCCACTCCCAAAGATGCATGGTATGAATTGTTGTATGCAAACTCTACCAATGGAAGATACTCCTCCCATTTATACTGCTGATCCATACAATACATTCTGAGGTCTTCTACAACTTGATTGACTCTTTCTGTTTGACCATCTGTTTGAGGATGATAGGTCGAACTGAAATTCAACTTTATACCCAAATCTGCATTAAAAGTTGTCCAAAATCTAGATGTAATGCAAGTGTCTCAATCTGAAATGATCATCTCAGGCACTCCATGCAATCAGAAAATCTCTTAAACAAACTTCTTAGCTAAGACCATAGAACCATCTAAAAGATTCCCTAGAATAAAATGTGCTACCTTTGTCAACTTGTCCACAACCACTAAGATGACATCATGCCTATTCTTAGACATAGGTAACCCTTGAATAAAATCCATGCTTATCACTTACCACTTGTGCTCAGGAATATTGTGTGGATACAACAATCCTGCTAGATGCACATGCTCAACTTTGACTCTTTGGCATTCCAAACATTGAGCCACAAATTCTGTCACATCCCTCTAAAGTCTAGGCCAAAAGTATAAAGGTTTCAAAGCTTCGACCATCTTTGTCACTCCAGGGTGTCCTGAATAAGGTGCATTGTGGATCTCTTCAAGCACTAACTTCCTCAACTCTCCTGAGTTAGGAATATACATCCTTCCCTGAAATCTCAAAAGTCCATCTGATTCAATCACATAACCATCAAACCTGTGATCTAAGGGGTCTACTTTCAAAGCTTTCTTTACTCTTTCATAATGCTCATCCCCTTGAAGATTCTAAATTACTTTATGCTTCAAACTGGATCTCATGGTAACTATGGCAGTTAGATGTCTTCTCCTACTAAGAGCATCTGCTACTCTATTCTCCTTTCCTTTTATATACTCAATTCCAAAGTCATCTCACTAAGGAATTCTAACCATCTTCTCTATCCTGCATTGAGGTTAGGTTGAGTAAATATATACTTGAGCCCTAAATGATCTATCTTTAACTCAAAGGGCTTACCTAGAAGATAATGCCTCCACATCTGAAGTGCATGAACTATGGCAGCTAACTCAAGATCATGTGACGCATCGTTGAACTCATGTTGCTTTAACTTTCTTGACTCATATGCAACCACTTGCTCATTCTGCATCAACACTCCTCCTAATCCTTCGCCCAAAGCATCTATTATAACTATAAAGTGTCCATTAGGATTTGCTATCGTTAGGATAGGAGTAATTGTGAGCTTTTCCTTTAGCACTTGGAAAGCTTGGTCACACCTTTCTGTCCATTCATACTTCTTACCCTTCTTTTATAGTGTGGTAATCAGTGTTGTTATGGTTGAGAAACCTTCCACAAACTTTCTATAATAACCTGCAAGTCCCATAAAACTTCTGACTTCTATCACACTCTACGGTGCGGGCCATTCCATTATTGCTTTTATCTTCTCAGAATCAACTGCAATCCCTTCTACTGAGATCACATGACCAAGATAGTGCACTTTATCCTGAAAGAATGTACACCTAGATAGTTTACCATAAAGCTTTCACTCTCTTAAGTGTTGCAAGACAATCCTCAAATGCCTTTCATGCTCTTCCACTGATTTAGAGTATATCAATATGTCATCAAGGAAGATCAACACAAAATCATCTAAACAATCTCTAAAAATGCTATTCATCAAATTCATGAAAGCTCCTGGAGCATTAGTCAACCCAAATGGTACCACTATGAACTCGTAGTGACCATATTGAGTCCTAAAAGTTACTTTAGAGATGTCCTCATCCTTAATCTACAATTGGTGATAGCCGGATCTAAGGTCTATCATTGAGAACACTATTGCTCCTTTCATCTGATCAAAGAGCTCATCTATTCTTGGGAGTGGGTACTTGTTCTTGATAGTAGCTTTGTTAAGCATCCTATAATCAATGCATAATCTCAAAGTACCATCCTTCTTCTTTACAAAGATAACTGTTGCACCCCATGGTGACATACTAGGTCTAATGAACCCTTGATTTAGCAACTCCTGCAATTGTGCCTTAAGCTCATACAATTTTGTAGTAATCATCCTATAGGGTGCCTTAGATTGAGGCTCAGTCCCTAGTAGCAAATCAATTGAGAAGTCAAATTCTCTCTTCGATGGTAACCCTATCAACTCTACAGGGAATACATCTCTAAAATCTTTAAGGATTGGATAGTCATTAAACACTAGTTCTTCTTTGTTAAGGTCCTTTACTTGGACAACATAAATGGCACATCCTTTCCTCTTGGCTTTCTTCAATTGCATTGCTAAGATTTGTCTAAGCTCTAAAGGTCTCTTAGATCCATTAATTTCCACTTGATTCCCTAGGTCATCCAAACATCTAACAACCTTGCCTTCACAATTTACTAGAGACTTATGTTCAATTAACTAGTTGATTCCCAGAATTACATCATAAGAGCCCAAAGGTGCTACATACATATTTACTTGCATCTAAAAACTAGGAAGTTCTAACTCACTGCATGCTAGACATGAGTCTACTCTCTTTTTTGCACTATTGCCATATTGTACCATCCAAGAGTTTTCCATATGTCCAGGTCTAATAGATAACTTAGATACTACTCTAGGATCTACAAAGCATTTTGTGGCACCAATATCAATTAAAATAGAAATAGGTAGTCCATATAGCTTACCTTAGAACTGAATAGGTTCTGCTTGAAAATCTGCTTGCTGATTGTCCACTGCATCATGAATCTGATGTTGAGGTGCTCCTTGTTGATTCTTGTTTCCCCTTTTATGTGGACATGCATTTGCATAATTCTCTCCTCCATAGTTATACCATCCACCCTTAGGTGCTCTCGGTCCTTCATCTCTTTCCCTCTGATTGTTGTTTCTGTTGTTATAGCCACCTCTTTTGTTTCCACCATTTCCATCCTAAGAGTTATTACCTCTCTTCAAATTCTTGATCTATCTATTATTTCTTTGGTTGTTATTATGTTGATAGTTCTGCTGATTATTCTAAGATCTCTTATTGGAAAACTTAGCATCTCTTTGCTTATGGTAACTAGCTGCTTGCTGCAACTTTTGTTCTTGCTTTATTGCCTTCTCAAAAATAGCATCCATAGTGAGTTGATTATGAATGTCTACCTTAGCTCCAATCTGTGGCCTCAATCCAAAAATAAACTTCCTGATCTGAAATCTCTCATCTGTCTGATACTGTGGAACATACTTAAGTAGATGTGAGAACCTTTCTCAATAACCAGTTACAGACTACCTCCCTGAACCAAATTTTGAAACTCTGTCATCTTCTTGTCGAAGAAGAGCTACAGTAACCATCTTTTTCTAAATAGTTGCAAGAAAATCTCCCAGGTTATTTCACTAGGTAACAGCTTCTTATCTACCTTCTCATTATCCCACCATGTTCTTGCTTCACCAGTCAACTAGTAGGATCCCCACATTGCCTTAGTGTGATCTGAAAGGTTTCGAATCTCAAAGTATTTCTCCATTTCTATTATCTAGGCTTCTTCTCCATCTCCAATTGTCTTTCCATCAAATTTCGACGGTGATACTTTATTGAGTTCTTTCCCCAATTCTTCTACAATCCTTGCTTGATTATTAGTATTAGCTCCAACTTCAGGAACTTGAACTTCTATCCTGGGTTCTCATTTGCATTAGCACCTCTGGGGTTTTCATTAGCATTCTACTCCCTACGATTCCCTCTGATCTCCTACTCAAGAGCATTCATCCTCGTGTCCTATCGGGTCAAGAGAGCTAGAATAAGGTCAAATCTTCATCTTGATCATTACTAGCATCTCCACGATCTCCTACATTTCGACCACCACGAGCACCTCTATGTGCACCTCCACATAATCCTCTACCTTGACCACTTCCTGATCTGTCACTATGATCAGTGTTTCTAGTATTCATGATTGGATAATTTGTATCAAAGTCGTAACTTTAGCACAACAACCCAAAAAAAAACTAGAGGCCCTAGTGTTCAACCTAGAGCTCTGATACCAAATGTAAAGCCTCACAAGTACATGTAAAAGCCATTAAACCAACTCAAAAGTAAATGAAGTAAATAATCCACTTAAATACAACATCACAATATCTAAAACTAAAAAGATGTAAATAAATCGCTTAGATACAACATTTCAAAGATAAAAAGGTGTAATTAATCCTCTTAATTACAATATCTCAAATGAAAGATAATCTCATAAACATGAATCTCAATGTCATTAAATCTTACAAAATTGCGTGCTTAATCTAGGTAACAAGCACTATAAAATAATATACATAAATCCATTGGCAAGCATGCCATAATACATCCAAATCAAGTACAAGAATCATAATAAATCAATACGCTCATCAGTCGTACAAACTAAGTGGTCCACCACCTGTGAGCTGAGAGACAAGAACATGGCCTAGGTGTTTTTCCACCCAACCATGAAGTATTTACACTTCCCCAGATCCCTTCATGAAACAAAGGAAACCCAGCCCTACACGAAATGTCTAGCTACCTAGTAACAACTGGCAGGAGGGAACACCCGATGCAACCCTATTGTTTGAATGTGCAATTCTAAATAATGAAAAGCAGATCGTCTCACAACAAGATGTGGCAGAGATATCAATATAAATAAGTTTGCTAGATAATAAACATATATTTCAATGTCATCTCGATTAGATCTAATCCTTTATAAGTAACCTGGTTCAATTCCTGAAAAGAGGAAAAGCCATCTCTGAAAATCCACATTCGGCATCCTAGCCCAAAAAGCAACCCATTTACATTCCTAGATAAAAATCTACTTCTTTCCCCAAGAAGCAAGAAAGTAAATAATAAATTAAAAGAATCAAGTTTTTCAATAAATAGTTTAAAAATCCCTTCCCAAAACATCATTTGTAAAATCACACTTTCCACAAGCAATAATTCATCTTTTTCATACAAATTGCATCCACAAGTTTATCAATTTGATATAATTTTTTATCCATTATTCAATCACATTTTTTCAATATCATATGCAATCTAGTTATTATCATTCTTTGTTGTCAAATTTGTGATGGGAACTCATAAAAACATATAACAAACTTCATGTTGCTACAACAATATTAACTGCAAAAAAAATAAAACAATATAAAAACACAGCGAGTATAATCTTACTATTATTCACTGGTAAGGTTAAAGATAATGTTTTGAAATGTAGTCCATAATAGAAAATATGGTTTTATCTACTTTTTGAGAGTTTTTGTGTTTCATTATAGATAGGTCAATTTTTCTAAACTAGACTATTTTCAACCAGCATAAAATAAAAGAAAAACAATCATATAGCTATCTGACTAGGAATTCCTAACAGTGATCTGGAGTTTTATTATAGTTTTCAACTAGTTTACAAACCAAGATCTAGAAATAACGTCTTGCTTAGGCATAGCACAGAGGTAACCACCATAGTTTTAGGCAGTCAAACAAGGGAAGGTGAATCTCATGTCTTAAAAACCACGTTTAGCCAACATAAAGAAATAGGTGACGGCAAGAACTAATAGGGTTGATCTATACAAGATCGCCCAAAATGGCCAAACAGCCTGAATGACAAGGACAATGGCCAGAGAAGAAGTCAATGGCCATAAAGGAAAGGGATGGCTGGCAGAAGTATAAAGGCGACCAAGAAGAGATACAACCTCTCAGTTTGCAGGTCGTTCCTACAAATCTGGGGCAGAGGTAAAGGCAGGAAGAATATAACTTGTCCAAGAAGGTTAAAAGGAGATCGACTTAGACAATAAGAAAGGTCAATCATAAACCAAGACAAATGCCCAATAGGTAGCGAAAACTATCATTTTTACAGCCATAAAAACGTGATTCCAAGAATGTAAAAACAGGAATAAAAACCTAGTAAATACGTCGATCTCAGATGAAATGGAAGCTACTGTTGATGCCTTGCTCACCCTCTCTTGTCGTGGCATGTAGATCTCTAATTTGCTGCTGAAAAGACCAGTTCTTGTTTCTGAAAATCGCCTTCTTGTGTTTATGGTTCATGGTCTTCTTGCTGCCAATCTCTTTCTTTTTATTAAAAATCTACCTCCATTCTTAGCGTCCATCTTTTAGGTTTAGATTTCTACTGATGTTTTTGATTTCAAAACTAAAGTCTCATTCCATTTTGCATGATCATCGACTAATATAAATAAAATAAAAGCTCTCAATTTTATTTAAAACAATAAAATAATATCTTTTATGCAGCTTACTGTTATGCATACAGGAAATTGCTTGCATAACATGAAGTTGCTTTTTAACTCTTTTATTTATTTATTTGTTTAAAATTATAATTATAATAACGTTATATTAACATTATTTAATTATTTTAACTAAAACTTATTTATTTTAATAAATCAATAAGTAAATAAAATAATAATACAATAATACATATATATCTTATTATAATTTAATATAATTTATTTAAATCTATTTTACATATTGTCTTCCAAACATCTATAATTTTTCTAACATATAATCATCACAACATTAAATAAAATAATGCATTTAATATAAACTATTGTAGCAATTTAAAACACAATATCCTCTAAATATTAAACCATCAATCATAGTTATCTTCCACACAATGATGCATACGAAAACATTCAAAATGCATATAAAAACTACGTGAGTGTGTGATTGCATCAAGGTAATCCATCCCATCAGTTCTTGCCAAGTGGCTAGAACACCTCTACCTCAACGATGTTCTCATCTTCGACGAGTACCTGCATTCACTCGCACTCAACTTGACGTCAATAGGTTAGTGTCTCCAAAACATAGCTGAGCAGATTTATTGTAATCATATCGACAATATTTAACATTTAAATCAATTTCTAATTTTCATCAATATAAACTCATAATAATTACCTTCACACATATAAAATTACTTAAGGTAAAGGTGAATCACAATAATTGTTCACTATTCTAGAATAATTATATTGTTCATAAAAAAGAGATCTGACATCCTTCCCCAATTAGAAGAGACATCATTCTAATGTCTTATTACACATCAAAATAATAAAGTATCCATCAACCACCAATAAAGTATCAAGGTGTCATAAAACAATAACATCAACTCAAAGTATCAAAAGATCATAACAACTCAAAGTATTATAATCCATGCATGAATAAGATATCTATGCTATATCCTCAAATGAGGAAAAGATCTATCAATCTCCTCTGCATCCTCCCATGTGGCATTGTCCACTGAATACTAATCCCATTAGACTTTATATTGCACCACATCTCTGCTACGCAACTTAATGTTGCATTTCCCCAGAATTCGAGTGGGCTCCACCAGTACCACTCCTCGATCTTGAACCTGTAAAGCATGTCAATCAAGAATATGTGATGTGTTAGGATGATAGAGCTTAAGTAAGGAAATATGGAAACATTATAGATTCTAGCAAGTACAGGCGGTAAAGAAACTCTATAAGCTACAGGATTAATAACTTCCAGAACTTCAAATGGTCCTACAAATCAAGGAGCAAGTTTGGGCACTTTGTCAAACGATACTGAACTCTTATGAGATCTGACCCTCAAAAAGACTTTGTCACCAACTGAGAACTATCTAGGCATTCTAATCCTATTTGCATAACTCTTTTGATGATCTGAAGCTTGCTTCAACTTCTCCTTGATCAACTTCATTTGATCATCCATTTCTCTTAACATTTCAGGACCAATCACTATTCTGTCCTCCACCTTATCCCAACTGATAGGTGTTTGACACCTCCGCCCATAAGGAGCTTTGAAAGGTGCCATTCCCAAAGATGCATGGTATGAATTGTTGTATGCAAACTCTACCAATGGAAGATACTCCTCCCATTTATACTGCTAATCCATACAGTACATTTTGAGAAGGTCTTCTATAACCTAATTGACTCTTTCTATTTGACCGTTCGTTTGAGGATGATAGGCCAAACTAAAATTCAACTTTGTACCCAAAGCTGCATTAAGAGTTGTCTAAAATCTAGATGTCATGAGAGTCTCTCGATCTGAAATGATCGTCTCAGGCACTCCATGCAATCAGAAAATCTCTTGAACAAACTTCTTAGCTAAGACAATAGAACCATCTGAAAGATTCCCTGGAATAAAATGTGCTACCTTTTTGAACTTGTCCACAACCACTAAGATGACATCATGCCTATTCTTAGACATAGTTAACCCTTGAATAAAATCCATGCTTATCAATTACCACTTGTGCTCAGGAATACTGTGCAGATACAAAAATCTTGTTGAATGCACATGCTCAGCTTTGACTCTTTGGCATTCCAAACATCAAGCCACAAATTCTGTCACATCCCTCTTAAGTCTAGGCAAAAAGTATAAAGGTTTCAAAGCTTTGACCATCTTTGTCACTCCAAGGTGTCTTGAATAAGGTGCATTGTGGATCTCTTTAAGCACTAACTTCCTCAACTCTCCTAAGTTAAGAATATACATCCTTCCCTGAAATCTCAAAAGTCCATCTGATTCAATCACATAACCATCAAACCTGTGATCTAAGGGGTCTACTTCCAAAGCTTGCTTTACTCTTTCATAATGCTCATCCCCTTGAAGATTCTAAATTACTTTATGCTTCAAATTGGATATCATGGTAACTATGCCAGCTAGATGTCTTCTCCTACTAAGAGCATCTACTACTCTATTCTCCTTTCCTTTTATATACTCAATTCCAAAGTCATACTCACTAAGGAATTCTAACCATCTTCTTTGTCGTGCATTAAGGTTAGGTTGAGTAAATATATACTTGAGCCCTAAATGATCTATCTTTAACTCAAAGGGCTTACCTAGAAGATCATGCCTCCACATTTGAAGTGCATGAACTATGGCAGCTAACTCAAGATCATGTGGCGCATAGTTGAACTCATGTTGCTTTAACTTTCTTGACTCATATGAAACCACTTGCTCATTCTGCATCAACACTCCTCCTAATCCTTCCCCTGAAGCATTTGTTATAACTGTAAAGTGTCCATTAGGATCTGGTATGGTTAGGATAGGAGTAGTTGTGAGCTTTTCCTTTAGCACTTGGAAATCTTGCTCGCACCTTTCTGTCCATTCATACTTCTTACCCTTCTTTTGTAGTACGGTAATCAGTGTTGCTATGGTTAAGAAAGCTTCCACAAACTTTCTATAATAACCTGCAAGTCCCATAAAACTTTTAACTTCTGTCACACTCTGTGGTGTAGGCCTTTCCATTATTGATTTTATCTTCTCATAATCAACTGCAATCCCTTTTGTTGAGATCACATGACCAAGATAGTGTACTTTATCCTGAAAGAATGTACATTTAGATAGTTTACCATAAAGCTTTCACTCTCTTAAGCACTGCAAGACAATCCTCAAATGCCTTTCATGCTCTTCCACTGATTTAGAGTATATCAATATGTCATCAGGGAAGATCAACACAAAATCATCTAAACAATCTCTGAAAATGCTATTCATCAAATTCATGAAAGCTACTGGAGCATTAGTCAACCCAAATGGTACCACTGTGAACTCATAGTGACCATATCAAGTCCTAAAAGTTGTTTTAGAGATGTCCTCATCCTTAATCTACAATTGGTGATAGCTGGATCTAAGGTCTATCTCTGAGAACACTGTTGTTCCTTTCATCTAATCAAAGAGCTCATCTATTCTTGGGAGTGGGTACTTGTCCTTTATAGTAGCTTTGTTAAGCATCCTATAATCAATGCATAATCTCAAAGTACAATCCTTCTTTACAAAGATAACCGATGCACCCCATGGTGACACACTAGGTCTAATGAATCCTTGATTTAGTAACTCATGCAGTTGTGCCTTAAGCTCATACAATTCTGCAGTAGCCATCTTGTAGGGTGTCTCAGATTGAGGTTCAGTCCCTGGTAGCAAATCAATTGAGAAGTCAAATTCTCTCTTCGGTGGTAACTATGTCAACTCTTCAAGGAATATATCTCTAAAATCTCTAAGGATTGGATAGTCATTGAACATTGGTTCTTCTTTGTCAAGGTCCTTCACTTGGACAACATAAATGGCACATCCTTTCCTCTTAGCTTTCTTTAATTGCATTGTCAAGATTTGTCTAAGCTTTAAAGGTCTCTTAGATCCATTAATTTCCACTTGATTCCCTAGGTCATCCAAACATCTAACAACCTTATCTTCACAATTTACTAGAGACTTATGTTCAGTTAACTAGTTGATTCCCAAAATTACATCATAAGAGCCTAAAGGTGCTACATACATATTTACTTTTGTCTAAAAACTAGGAAGTTCTAACTCACTACATGCTAGACATGAGTCTACTCTCTTTTCTGCACTATGCTATATTGTACCATCCAAGAGTTTTCCATATGTCCAGGTCTAATAGATAACTTAGATACTACTCTAGGGTCTACAAAACATTGTGTGGCACGAGTATCAATTAAAATAGAAATAGGTAGTCCATAGAGCTTACCTTAGAACTAAATAGGTGCTGCTTGAAAATCTGCTTGTTGATTGTCCACTGTGGCATGAATCTAATGTTGAGGTGCTCCTTGTTGATTCTTGTTTCCCCTTTTATGTGGACATGCATTTGCATAATGCTCTCCTCCATAGTTATAGCATCCACCCTTAGGTGCTCTCGGTTCTTCAGCTCTTTCCCTCTGATTGTTGTTTCTGTTGTTATAGCCACCTCTTTTATTTCCACCATTTCCATCCTGAGAGTTATTACCTCTCTTCAAATTCCTAATCTGTCTATTATTTCCTTGATTGTTATTTTGTTGATAGTTCTATTGATTATTCTGAGACCTCTTATTGGAAAACTTAGCATCTCTTTGCTTACGGTAACTAGTTGCTTGTTGCAACTTCTGCTCTTGCTTTATTGCCTTCTCAAAAATGGCATCCATAGTGAGTGGGTTATGAATGTCTACCTCAACTCCAATCTGTGGCCTCAATCCCGAAATAAACTTCCTGATCTGAAATAGTCTCATCTGTCTGATACTGTGGAATATACTTAAGTATATGTGAGAACCTTTCCCAATAACTGGTTACAAACATAGCTCCTTGAACCAAATTTTGAAACTCTGTCATCTTCTTGTTGAAGAAGAGCTGTGATAACCATCTTTTTCTAAACAATTGCAAGAAAATCTCCCAAGTTATTTCACCAGGTAACAACTTCTTATCTGCCTTCTCATTATCCCACCATGTTGTTGCTTCACCAGTCAACTGGTACGATCCCCACATTGCCTTAGTGTGATTTGAAAGGTTCCAGAGCTCAAAGTATTTCTCCATTTCTATGATCCAGGCTTTTACTCCATCTCCAATTGTCTTTCCATCAAAATTTAGGGGTGATACTTTCTTGAGGTATTTCACCAATTCTTCTACAATCCTTGCTTGATTATTAGTATTAGCTCCAACTTCAAGAACTTGAACTTCTATCCTTGGGTTATCATTTGCATTAGCACTGCTGAGGTTTTCATTAGCATTCTGCTCCCTATGGTTCCCTTTGATCTCTTGCTCAAGAGCATTCATCCTCGTGTCCTGTCGGGCCAAGAGAGCAAGAATACGGTCAAATCTTTCATCTTTCTCCACAATCTCCTACATTTTGACAACCACGAACACCTCCACGTGATCCTCTACCTTGACCACTTCCTGGTCCATCACTACGATCAGTGTTTCTAGTGTTCATGATTGGATAATCTGTATCAAGTTTGCAACTTTAGCACAACAACCCAAAAAAGAAAACAGAAGCCCTAGTGTTCAACCTAGAGCTCTAATACCAAATGTAAAGCCTCACAAGTACATGTGAAAGCCATTAAACAAACTCAAAAGTAAATGAAGTAAATAATCCACTTAAATACAACATCACAATATCCAAAAATAAAAAAGATGTAAATAATCCACTTAGATACAACATTTCAAAGATAAAAAGGTGTAATTAATCTGCTTAATTACACTATCTCAAATGAAAGATAATCTCAATGTCATTAAATCTTACAAAATCATGTGCTTAACCTAGGTAACAAGCACTATAAAATAATATACATAATTCCATTGGCAAGCATGTCATAATACATCCAAATCAAGTATAAGAATCATAATAAATCAATATGCTCATCAGTCGACGAACTAAGTGGTCCACCACCTACGATACAAGAGATGGGAACATGGCCCAGGTACTTTTCCACCCAACCATGAAGTATTTACACTTCTCTGGATCCCTGATGTAGAGGCACTTGGATAGGTAGAAGGATTTGACAAAATGACAAGGTTTACTCATGCTCTAAAGCCCAACTTCAATGATCATTATACAAAAATGGGAACAATAGTTAATAGTTCTGAAACCATCATGAAAAGGTTGACTAGACATGCTATGGGAACCATTCCAATCATTGGCAAAGGCAGACCAAACTCAAAATTAGTACTTCCTTCACAAACCCAAGAAATTGCTTATAGCCCTAAAAAAGAGAACAGACATGAAAAACTTTTGTTGCAGACCTTCAAATACAGATCTTGGACAATTAGGAGATACCCATTTGGACTCCCTATCACATATCCAAAACTAGGTATAGGTTGTTTTGGACTGTATACCCCAACCTATAACTCCTCTCAATGACCTAAAGCCCCAATTAGGCCTAAAATACAAAGAGATTTATGCATAGAACCCAACCAATGATTTGAGAACTTAGTATTCATGTTAAAACTGAGGATTATGTGGGTTTTGGGGTTCCAACATGGACTACAACTGATTGGTCCTCTTTTGTTCTTTACTATGCCTCTAGACATTGCCTAACACATGAGGATGTTAGGTATTCTCAATGAAATCTTCTCCTCTTCAAGTTTCCTACCAAAAAACCATCATAACATACTAGTAAAGGCCTACTACAATCCATCCCACTGATCAAAGGTGAATCAAATCAGTGGAATGGCAAAAGAATGCATGATTTCTATCAAAACCCTAGTCTAGGTTATGGCGGACAGTTTTCAGAGAACTGCAAGTTACTCACACACAGAATAGTGTCAAGACCTCTAACCAAATGCAAAGGAGACTTAGTTCATACCTCCATCATCCCACCAACTCATGCCTTATGACACTGTCGTACGGAAGAGTACTACGGACTATAATAGCGGGTTTACACAGAAAAAGCAGGAAATCTGAGTTTCTTTATTGTTTTTCTTCCACCAAAAGTCTTCTCTCTATACAATCATCATGGCAAGGCTTTAAGAAGCCTTCTACAACATCTTTGGATAGTTAGAAGGCAGTTGGGTCAATGGGACTGTATGGTAACCATCGAATTCCTCTCTGCAACTACCCTGTTTTAGGACTGCAACTATCCTGTTTTGAAATTGGAACTAATTACAACTTTTGGCATAATGACATCAATTGGTTTATGACTTGTCAATACCTTTGACAATGTCATTAACCTTTGACAAAGTTTTGACATGCCTTAGCAAGGCTTACAACATGAGATTGTATGACTGTCCCTTAGGACTTTTAAGATTGCCTCCTATTACAATGTGATTGCATGAGTGCCTATGGCATCATGATTACAACATGAGAAGATGGTCTTCAGTACCTTATTGAATCAACAAAACAAAATGAACAACAAAAACAAGACATAAGTCCTTTAGTCTTCTTAGTGCTCCTGCACCATACTCCCCGGGTGGAAAGAGAACTCATGTCTCTTGAGGAAGTAGATCAACAATTGTGACACCATGCTTCAAGATGTCTTCACTCATCCAAGTGGTATCTTCAATGGGTAAGCCACTCCATTTGAGAAGGAACTATTTGTATGTCTTCTTTCTAGTCTTCTTCAAGACCTTGGTGTCAAGAATGCATTCCAACTTCAAGGGTTGAGTGGGTGGAAGACCCTTAACCCATTCTTCATCTACTGCTATTGTCATGTTTGCCTCTGAATCTGCATTAGGATCACCTTTGAAAGGGAACAAGTCTGAAACATTAAAGATAGGAGATATGGCCAAGCCTTAAGGAAGTTCAATCTCATAGGCATTCGGCCCAAATTTATGCACAATTTGGCATAGTCCTATCTTCTTCATGAGGAGTTTGGTTGGCTGCCCCTTTGGAAGTCTTTCCTTCTTCAAATGTGCCATGACCAAATCCCCAACCTTGTATTGTACATCTCTCCTTCTCTCATTGGCTTTCTCCTTGTACTTGTCATTGTTCCTTTGAAGAGTTTCTCTTACATTATCATGGATGTCCTTCATGGCCAATGCAAAGTCCTCACCTTGAGAGCTTTTCCTCTCCAATCCATGGAGATCTCTCAATTCAAGAATACCTCTTGGGTGAACACCATAAACAATCTCAAATGGACTCCTTCCTGTGCTTCTATTGGTGAAATCATTGTTAGCAAACTCATCTTGAGGGATGATCATATCCCATGCCTCTCCATGTTGTTTGGTAAGACACCTGAGAAGATTTCCCAAAGACCTATTCACCACCTCAGTTTGGCCATTAGTCTGAGGGTGATAGGCTGAAGTAAATGACAATTGAGTACCCAACTTCTTCCACAAAGTGCGCTAAAAGTGGCCTACAAACTTTGGATCCTTGTCAATCACAATGTTAAGAGGCAAGCCATGGATTCTAACAATTTCTTTGAAGAACAAACCAGCAATGTGAGAAGCATCATTAATGCATTTACATGGCAAGAAATGAGCCATCTTACTGAATCTATCCACCACAACAAATATACTATCAAAGCCTCTTTGAGTCCTAGGAAGACCCAAGACAAAATCCATGCTAATACTTTCCCATGGCCTATTAGGAATAGGAAGTGGCTGATATAGACCAGCATTAGATGAAGTACCCTTCGCCCTTTGACAAATACTACAAGATTCAACAAATTTTCTAATATCTAATTACATTTTAGGCCAAAAATAAAACCTCTTCACCTGATCCAATGTTTTATCCAGCCCAAAGTGACCTCCTAGTCCACCACAATGTTTTTCCTTTATGATGTTCTCCCTCATGGAACACCTAGGAACACACAGTTGGCTGCCTTTGAACAACAACCCCTGCTGAAATAAAAACTCATAAAAATTAGAATGATAAAAGTCTAAAAATCATGAACAAACTTCATATACCTCCTTGAAATCTTCATCATCCCGATACATATGTTTGAGAGCATCAACCCCTACACTTTGCAACTGAATTTCTTGAATCATACACACCCTTCTACTCAATGCATCTGCCACTTTGTTGGCCTGCCCCTTCTTGTGTTTGATTGAAAAAGTATATGCTTGGAGTTGTTCAACCCATTTCATATGCCTATGGTTGAGTTTCTCCTGTGAATTCAGAAAACTAAGTGCATGGTTGTCAGTATAAACAATAAACTCTTTAGGCAAAAGATAGTGCCTCCATTTTTTCAAAGCTTGCACCATTGCATACAATTCCAAGTCATAAGTAGAGCACTTTCTCTTAGCATCATTCAATTTTTCACTAAAGGAAGCAATAGGCCTGCCTTCTTGACTTAGGATAGCCCCTATAGCAAGGTTACTAGCATCACATTCCACCACAAACAACTTGTCAAAGTTGGGCAAAACAAGAATGGGCTATTGTGCTACCTTTTGTTTCAGAATTTCAAAAGAATCATTGGCTGCCTTTGTCCAAAAAAACTTACATTTCTTCCCCCCTTTGATGGTATCCAAAATTGGTGCACAAATATGACTAAAACCTCTTATGAATTTCCTATAAAATGTTGCTAAACCATGAAAACTTTTCACATCACCTGCTATTTTTGGAGTTGGCCATGACAAAATGGCTTCTACCTTTGCTAGATCCATCTTCAAACTACCTTGGGAAATGACAAAACCAAGATAAGTGAGTTCTTCCTTCATGAAGACATTCTTTTCCATGTTGATCATCAATTGTTCATCATGTAATTTCTTCAAAACCTGATCCAAATGTTGCAAATGCTCTTCCTTAGTCTTGCTGAAAACGAGAATGTCATCCAAGTATACCACAACAAATTTGCCAATGAAATCCTTCAACACTTCATTCATGAGATGCATAAAAGTACTTGGGGCATTAAATAGACCAAATGGCATCACCAACCACTCATAAAGACCCTCATTTGTTTTGAATGTTGTCTTCCATTCATCCCATTGCTTTATCCTAATTTGATGATACCCACTCTTAAGGTCAATCTTAGAAAAGTATCTAGGCCCTCCCAAATTGTCCATTAGGTCCTCAATCCTTGGCATAGGGAACCTATATCTTATGGTAATCTTGTTAATGGCTCTAGAATTCATACACAACCTCCATTTACCATCCTTTTTAGGGGCTAGGACTGTTGGGACAGCACATGGGCTAAGGCTTTTTCTTACCAATCCCTTATCCAACAATTCTTGCACTTGCTTGGCAATCTCTTCATTTTGAGGTGTCATCTTGTAGGCTACTTTGTTTGGCAAAGTGGATCCCGGTATGAAGTCAATTTGATGGATTATGTCCCTAATAGGAGGCAACTCATTAGGCATTTCTTCTACCATAATCCCCATATACCTCTCTAACAATTGTTGCACCTCCTTAGGGACTTCTTCCTTACTAGGATCATGCAAACTAGGACTGTTTTTAGGATTCAAAATTAGAGCATACCCTTGGGTTCCTTCCTCCTTAAGGGTGTCTAAAAACTTTCTACCACTCACAATCATGACACTTGACCCAACATTCTTCTCTACATTCTCATCAAGCAATGGATCCATTCTATATTTTCTACCATTCTTGGTTATGATGAAAGAATTAGTTTTACCATCATGTTGTGATTGAACATCATATTGCCATGGGCATCCTAACAGCAAATGACAAGCATCCATAGGAATTATATAACACAAAATCTTGTCCTTATATTCTCCTATCTCAAATTCTACCAATGATTGTTCATCTACCAAAACTTGTTGCCCCTTATTCAACCATGATACTTTATAAGGACTAACATGAGAAAGTCTTTTCAATTTCAACTTGTCTACCATTTCAATGGAAACCAAATTTTCAGTTGACCCTGAATCAACAATTACCTTGCAAATCCTACCATAGGCCTTGCATGTTGTCCTAAACAATGTCTTCCTTTGAGGGGGCTCTTGTGTTTGAGGCACCTTCAACATGGTTCTTCTCATCATCAAACTTTCTCCTTCATGGACTGGGGCTGCACTTCCAATTGGTGAGTTAACACTTTAGCAATCTTCCTCTTGGATCAATAAACTGCCCCTACCTCTAAAATTTTGTGAGGACCACCCTTTTTACTTCTATTCTTGTGACTATTTACATTACTGTTATTGATACTTTTTATATTTGTGGGATAGTAGTTCCCGGATTTGTCAAACTATTAAACTTTATTATGATTACGGAAAAACTAATTGGGTGATGTTTGGATAAGTTTACATTTCAAAAAAGTTAATTAGGTGATGATGTAAAATTGTAATATGATTTCATTTATGCTATTTAGAACTATGTCATGGTAATGCATGTTTTTAAGTTGCTTCGGCTATGATGATTATATGTGAAACTAATCTTGTAATTTAGTGTGTAGGATTTACTAATCAAACCACAGATTCCGAAGATCATTCCGCACCTTGTTATTGTTATTCCTTGTTAAGTCGATCTGGTTCCACGAGGAACCAAGATCACTCTATGTTTGATGTGGTGTTGTAATGTGGTCTTTCATAAGGTCGAATGGGTTAGGTTACCCTCTTGTAACACTATATTATGATTTGTGTTGTAAAAAGATTGAATTTGAATTTCTTTCTTTTATTTAAATTATTGAGGCCTTTTCTTCTGCTTTACCTTGACCCTGGGTGTCCTGAGTAGGTTAAAGTTGACCCTGGGTTATACCCCATGGGTCCAGGGCCCCATTTGGCATGGGTAACCCTTGAGTAACCTCCATAAGGTCATCTTAACTTCACCCTGAAGTTAAGTGGCGAAAATTGGAGGTATGGAGGGGATAGGATGGGTTGTACCAACACCCAACCCATCCCTCTTCAATCCCCAAGGTAAGAGATGACTACAAACCCATCCATTATAGAGGAATTGACTTGAAGTCACCCTCACCATTAGTGAGATTCCCCATGAGTTGTGGGGTCATCCATAATGAAGGAAGGAAGAAGAGGCATGGGTCACATATCTTTTCCTCCTTTAACTCCTTTTATTTCTCTCATGCGTAAGAGAAATGACATGAGGAGAGGGATAAGGAGGACTCTAGGGATGGGTGAGTGACATAAGCCAACACTCATCCCTTGGGACATAATAGTGGTTAGGGGAAGAGTGAGGAGGTGACAAGTGTCACCTTCCCATTCCTTTAAACTAAAAGGATTTGGGTTATTTGAATCCCATTTTGGGATGGGAAGGGATTTAGTTGAATTTTTGGAGAGTTTTATTTTTATTGCCAAAATAAGAAAGTTAGCTTTTGGAGAGGAAAAAGGAGGAGGGAGTTTGGTGGCTTAGGTTGGAGGAGATCTTAGTGAAGCTCTACATCAGTTTCATCCCTGAAGGGCTCTGTAAGGTTGGTTTGGTTTTACCTTTCTTTTGTATATCTGATTGTTGTATGAAAAGTGTGTGAAAGTTGTTTATTTGCTATGTTTTTGTTTTATTTTTTTGTGGGAACTGTTGTCGGGTTGTTGACAGAGCTTCTCCCACTTGGGAGAAATGCTCATCATGTGTGGGGTAGGGGAGGAGTGATCCTCCTCAGGTGCATACCTGGTTTCTTCTTTTGGGATGTTGAAAGCCTTGAGGGTATGTGTGGATGACTTGAAAAGAATTGTGTCATTTGGCTTGAGAGTCCAAATACGAACTCTATAGAGAAGTTGTTATCAAATTAGGCTTGAGGCCAAGAGAAATTGTGTTGGTTATATTATCTGTAAGGGTGACACTCTGAGTCGAGTGTGTCCACTCTCCTGCCCCTTGTGAAGCTCACTGTAGTTGAGTTTTCATGTTGTGTAATTTACCCACGGGTGGTTGTGTGTTTTGGGTTTGTTGTTGTTCCCTGTTGTGAAGTGGATTGCTTGAATTCCCAAGTGTGAGTATGGTCTCCCTAGCTCGGGGGTGACCCTCTTGCGGGTCTACGGTAGGGAGGAGAGCTAGATGAGT
Source organism: Cunninghamia lanceolata (assembly GCA_027924645.1). Classification (NCBI taxonomy): domain Eukaryota; kingdom Viridiplantae; phylum Streptophyta; class Pinopsida; order Cupressales; family Cupressaceae; genus Cunninghamia; species Cunninghamia lanceolata. The sequence continues at coordinate 704,283 of BSBN01001513.1, read as the reverse complement.
GGTGTTTTCTTCTTTATTTGTCTTTGATACACAGGTTTCCTCTTGAAGCTTATGGTTGGAATTGGAGGAGTGCTGTCTTTAGGGAGAAAGAATTTCATCCTTGCTATAAGCAGAGTTTGGCTCCTTGTGCTTTATCCTGTTTAAGTTCATTGTGGAGAGATTCTCTCCCTCTGAAGTTGTAAAACTTATTGTTTGGGGGAAAGAGAGAAATTCTTCCCTTCATTAGTGTTTGTTAGTTATGAATTTTGACAATTATGTATATTTGGAGTAACTGTTGTTAAGTAGTGAAATTGTATGTTGATCTTGACAAAGGTGTTAAAGTTTAACTATAGTATTGTTTGGAGGTGTTTGGAGGAAATTATGAGTTTTGTTAACTTTTAGATATTGTAGTTATAATTAGTTGTGGGCCAATGTAGATTCTTTCCGTTCTCTATTTGAAGTTATTATGCACTAAATTGAAATTAGCAAATGTGAATTAAGGAAAGAAAATATATATATGTATAATTATCAATTTTACTAAACTCCTCGTTTAACACTAATTGTATGAAGTCTAATTTCTGTATTTGCTTATATATTTCTTAATTAAATTGTAAATGGCAGTTTAAGAAATTTAGGTTTAATTCCCTGTCTTTAAATTGCAATTACTAGATGAACTGTGATGGAAATAGATTTATACTTCTTTCTCTATATTTTATGTTTTCTAATTATTAATTGAACGATGAACAGAATATCTATGAAAGATACAACTGTATTCATTATAAAGTTAATTTAACTTGCAAAGTATTTGTCCGTTAACATCAATTAAAACTGTATGTCACTTAACTTTAAACAGGAGATTAATGGGTGGATCTGTGTTTAAGCCTTGGATTGAGTATATATATATATATTGAATTATTTATACAAAAAAATTCTATTGAATTTCATCGTTTACTTAGAATGAAATTATATATACAAACTGGAATTTTTAACGAAAATACATATACAAAAAAAAAAAACAAATCTTATTCTCTATTTTTTTTTTAAACAAAATACAGAGAGGATACAAATAAATAAATAAAAGTGAAATTTAATAGGGTGGGGGTTCAAACCCCCACCGCAATAGTTACAATGGGTGTGGGAGCGGCGGAGCCCCCACCCACACCCCACATAGTGGGATGTGGGTGGGGGCTCCGCCCCTCCCCACACCCCCGCCATTCCATAACCCGCGACCACCGCCATCCGCGGTACTCCCCACTTCCCCCGACAGGCCTCCACCCTGCTGGCAACCTCCTCCCACTACCAACGCGTTGCCTCTGCCCTTCGCGGCCGCTGTGCCGCCACCAACCCGCCGCTCCGCCTCTGCCCTTCGCTGCTCTGTGCCGCCACAAAACCATCCCTTCGCCGCCGCTTCTGCGGCCACCTCCGCTGTTATCCCCCTGCCACTGCGGATCCTCCACTCCGCTACCCGTTCCTTCCCTCTGCCCACTCTCTGCCCTCCACCCTCTAGTATGCTCGACCTCTGTGCGTTCGGTCCGCCGCCGTCCCATTGCCAACGCCGTCGCCATGCTCCAACCCTGCCATAAAACACAACAAACAAACCTTTAGGGTTTGTATTCAGTTCTATAAAATAACAATGTTCCTTGTATTATATTGAGAATGGAGGATAATAAAAATAATAAAAGAGTATTAATATATATAAATATAAATATATATATTAATTTCTCTAAAATAAAACTTGTAATATTATTTTATTATTAATATATTTATAGATAGGTATAAATAAATAAAGGGTATTAATATATATATATATATATATATATATATTAATTTAACTAAAATGAAAACTTGTAAGTTCGGTGTTATTAATACTATATATAGTTAGGTATATAAATGGTTTCTATACATATTCATAAATATATATACAATCATTGATAAATTTTTATATAAACAAGAGTCATGTAAAAGGGGGCTTAAAATTATTTAAAAGAAATAAAAGAAATTGTTTTACAACTTACGGGCAAAAAGAATTATAAAAAAAAGGGCGTATGTATAGACGGATAAGAAAGAGTTTCTCGGAAGTTTCATCCGTCACGCAATTAACTAGCAGGAAAATGAAGAGGAAAATATGTTCCTTCCACCTATAAGGGACACTGGAAATAAACTTAAGAAGCCATCACAGGCATTCCACGTGTGGCCATTTGAATCTCAACTGTAGTTAGTAAACGTCCAATGGAGAAAACCTGCAAGAGAGAAAGAAGAAGAAAAACTAACATTGGAAAACACAGAGGAGAAAATGCACGGCATTTCCCATCTGGGATAAGAGAACTAAGTAGATGGACCCTTCCACTAAATTTGCTTAGGAACAAGATTAATTAATACAAACGTAGAGGAGAACCCTAGATCGGAGAAAACTAGGAGACTGAGTCCAGCGAAGTAGTAAACCAGCCTATGCGATCTGGACCATCTGGAAGTTAGGAATAATGTTAATAATAGATACAGTGATAACTCTGATTGACGTAGAATATGAAGAAAGGACAGGATAAACATAAAGAAAACGTAGAAACCAAAAGAGAGAGACCGAAATATAAATGAACTAAATTTCAGAGAAATAGTTAAAGTGAGCGTGATAGAAATACAATCAAAATTAAGATCCAGAGAAACGGAAGAGAGGGCAAACGAACTGCCTTGTTGAGAATGCTAAGTTCGAAGTAGGAGTATATTTCAGGAAACGAGAAAGGAGGTAGACAATAGTGCTTTGTTGAAAAATGACCCAATAAGAAGGATCAATTGTAAGTTCATTATGGACAAGGCATCGTGGGAAGTTGTTAATCCGTCAGGGAACCCCGTAAGAAGTATAGTGTTGCAAAATTCCCACTTACGCCGTGAGGCGTTATGCTGCCGGAATCTGCCGAGATATAGGGTTGGGAACCTTGAAATTACAAATCTTGTAGCGACGTTAACTACGTCGAGGAGACCCCCTTGTTGGTCTGCTTGCGTTTGGATGCACGCAATTGTACTTGTACCCCGCCGACAACTGTAGTGTTTTCGCCTTGAGCATACACCACCGAGCATGCTTACGCATGCGAGGGGGTTTCTAGGGAAGCGTGAGAAAATTTTTGACATTTCGTGTCATAACCACATGACAGATGTGGCTATGACACGTGTGATGCGTGTTGTGACCACATGGAAAATGTGGGCATGACATTTGGTATCAGAGCACCGGTTTAAACACTGGGCATATTTGGGCACGTTATTATTCCGCAACTTTGATTAATTAGTCTCTACCTTGTTTTATAGGATGCCTCCCCGACGTGTTCGACGAGCGCGATCACGCCACACAGCGTCTGTCGAGGTGCACAGCAATTCCTCAGCCGAGGGATGGGCACCCGCAGTTACAGCAGCACCACCTGCACAACCTGTACCACAAGCACCACTAGTACCACAGGCACCACCAGTATTGGATATAGGTCCACAGATCTTACAGGCACTGCAAGCTATGTTAGAGAGGTTACCGCTAGTGATTCCTAAGCCACGTGATGAGCCTCGTGTTGATCTGTGAGAGGAGCCACATAGGGAACCACGTGCCGAGTCACGTGTTGAGCCACTTGAGGAGCCCCGCGTTGATCCGCGAGAGGTGCCACGAGTGGAGCCTATCGTTGAGATCCCCGACACTACAGTAGAGGAGGTAGGGTCAGCCTCCGGTGCACGGAGCAGGATTCCTCCGAGACCTTTGAGACGAGATGAGACCCAGAGGGTAGAACAGGTACATCATGGATTGTATGAGGATGGTGTGGAAGAGCCAGTTGTGGGACTTAGAGACAGAGGGGACCCCATCAAAGATCTACTTAGGCTCAACCCACCCACTTTCGCATATGCTACAGAGGGAGCTATGGCCAAGGCTTGGCTGATTAGTTTAGACAAGTGCTTCGCGTTGTGACCATATGGAAGCAACACGAAAGCACGAGTGGCAGTCCATCTTCTGTGGGATGCCGCAGCTACCTGGTGGCACACTGAGGAGTGCAAGCGCCGAATTTTCATGGATACACTCACTTGGGATATCTTCATTGAGCGCTTTAATGCGCGATATTTGTCAGAACATTACAGACAGCACAGGATCGATGAGTTCCATGATTTACAGTAGAGGGGACTCACTGTTACTCAGTATGAGAGCTGATTCATTGAGCTTTCTCGTTACGCAGAATACCTCCATGACGAGAAAATCTTAATACACAAATTCATCAGAGGGCTGAATCACGGGGTAGCAGGACCAGTTCTTATGGCAGACCTCCAGACCATGAGCGAGGCTGTTGAAAAGGCCCTTATATCAGAGGAAATTCAGGGACGAGGGTAGAATTCATGCCCGTAGTATCAGGATCGTAATCTCCAACAACAACAGAACTTTCGAAGGACTCAAAACACAACACAGAGAGGAGGATATAACTCTTCATCATTACCTCCTAGGCCTCCACAGCAGCAGCAACATCAGCAAAAATCTAAATTCTAACAGAGGGGTCAGCGAGGACAGAATCGAGGTTGGTAGCAGCAGGGTTCACACAGAGATCAAAAACAGTAGGGTTCATCGGTAGGACCCGTGAGGTCCCAGCAGTCTTACAGAAGCTCACAGGGGTCCACTGGACGGACTGGGCAGCAACAGTCGGGCAGGACACAGTCAAGGCAGTTACAGGCTAGAGGACTGTGTTATGTGTGTGGTGGGGCAGGGCATTTGGCTAGAGAGTGCCCACAGGGATATACAGCAGGGGGACAGCCCCGATCAGGAGGATCTGAGCAGACCGTAGGTGACGTGGGCAGATCCCACCACATGTTTGCAACAGTTGATAACCGCTAGGCTGATTTCCAGGCCTCAGTCATCGAGGCAGCAGGTACGATTGGGGACTTCCCCATCTCTATCCTTTTTGACTCGGGAGCTACTGACTCCTTTCTGTCTACATCGTTAGTGGAGCATTGCAGGCTGGTGGCTTCTAGGCAAGACATTAGCTGGGAGGTTGAATTGACCTCAGGGGCTAGGATGTCAATAGATACCTTGGTTAAAGACTGCATTATCACATTAGGATCCTTCACTACATCATGTGACCTTAGGGTTATGCCATTAGGATCTTACGGTGTAGTTCTGGGTATGGATTGGCTTGCGGCTCATAGAGCTAAGCTAGATTGTCGCCAGAGGACGATTAGCTGTTTAGATGATCATGATTCGCCGGTTGAGATAGTGGGCATTCAAAAGCCCATGACTGTTTGTATGATATTCGCTTAGCAGCTTAACGGCTGTATGCGGAAAGGATTCCAGATGTTTGCTATTACGGTCAGTGATAGAGCAGAGGATGAACCTGAGGCTACTTTAGATGATCACCCTGTCCTTAGAGAGTTTGCCGATGTATTTCCGCTGGAATTACCTGGTATGCCTCCACGCAGAGAAGTGGACTTCGACATCGACTTAGTGCCAGGTGCAAAACTGATATCCCGTGCACCCTATAGGATGACTACACACGAACTCACTGAACTTAAGCTGCAGTTAGAATTATTACTTGAAAAGGGGCACATCCGACCTAGCGTTTCACCATGGGGCGCACCGGTTATCTTCGTTAAGAAGAAGGATGGGTCTCTTTGATTATGCATGGACTACAGGCAGCTGAACAAGGTGACAGTGAAGAACTGTTATCCTCTGCCTAGGATTGACGACCTTTTTGATCAGATGCAGGGAGCCAGAGTGTTCTCAAAAATTGATCTAAAATCTGGGTATCACCAATTGCGCATCACAGAGGCAGATATTCATAAGACTACTTTTCGAACCAGATATGGCCATTACGAATTCACAGTGGTACCCTTCAGGTTGACGAACGCCCCTACAGTGTTCATAAGTCTCACGAACGAGGTGTTCCATACTTACCTAGATCAGTTCGTAATCATATTTCTAGATGATATTTTAATTTATTCGCAGACCGAGGAGGAACATGTGGAGCACTTGCGTCAAGTTTTGTAGCGATTACGAGAGCAGCAGCTTTATGGCAACTTGGCAAAGTGTGCCTTCTTAAGGACAGAGGTGCAGTATTTGGGACACATTTTATCAGGCGATGGCATCTCCGTAGATCCATCTAAAATCAGAGCAATTCAGGGGTGGCCGGCACCCACCAATGTGACAGAGGTCAGAAGCTTTATGGGGTTAGCCGGGTATTATCGTCGGTTTGTCGAGGTCTTTTCTAGGATAGCACATCCCATCACTTCCCTTCAGCGAAAAGGGAAGGGTTTCATATGGACCGAGCAGTGTGAGAAGGCCTTTGGAGTCCTTAAGGAGCGTCTTACCAGTGCTCCTATTTTAGCGGTTCCAGATCCTGCAGAGGAGTTTGTTGTTTGCACAGATGCATCATTAGAGGGTTTGGGAGCCGTACTTATGCAGGGTGGTAGAGTGATTGCATACGAATCGCGAAAGCTTAAGACACATGAGTTAAACTACCCTACTCATGACTTAGAGCTCACAGCAGTTATTCATGCTCTTGTCCGCTATAGACATTTCCTCTTAGGTTGATGCTTTGAGCTCCATTCGGATCATCATAGCTTACAGTATATTTTTACACAGCCAAATTTGAACGCTCACCAACGGCATTGGATGGAATTCCTATGCAAGTACGACTTTGATGTCCACTACATCAAAGGGAAGGAGAACGTGGTTGCTGATGCTTTGAGTCGAAGGCGCCACGAGATCCTAACCCTGACTTTGAGAGTGGACTTGAGAGATCGCATCTTATAGCATCTGCCGAAGGACGAGTGGTTTCTTGAGGTACAGCAGGAAATACTAAATCAGAGGGCCCTTGAGGGCAAATTTGCAGGATATACCCTTGAGTCTGATGGTTTGCTTCGACAGCGACAACGCATCTATGTACCCCTTATGGGTAATTTTTGTACTGTGATTCTATCAGAGGCTCATAGAGCACCCTATGCAGCACATCCAGGAGTGAAGAAGATGCATGCTGATTTACGACAGCTTTATCATTGGGCTGGGATGAGGCGTGACATTGCAGAATATGTTGCTCGTTGCCTAGAATGCCAGAGGGTCAAGGCTGAGCATCAGCATCCAGCAGGACTATTGTACCCTCACGAGATACCTGAATGGAAATGGGACACCATTTCTATGGATTTCATCGTTGGTCTACCTATGTCATCACATCGCCATGATGCTATTATGGTGACAGTTGACAAGCTGACCAAAGTGGCGCATTTTTCACCGATATGCACAACATACAATGCACCATCAGTGGCGAAAGTGTTTCTCGATCAGATTGTTAGACTTCATGGGGTACCTCACCGCATTATATCTGACAGAGACTCCGTATTTACTTCATCGTTCTGGAGAGCCTTACATCAGGCGTTGGGCACACAGCTCAACTTTAGCTCAGCTTACCATCCAGAGATTGACGGACAAACAGAGAGAGTTAACCAGGTGTTAGAAGACATGCTTCGCATGTATGTTATGGACCATCAGTCTAGATGGGAGGAGTACCTGTATCTGGTTGAGTTCACCTACAATAATGGGCATCACAGCTCGTTGGGTATGCCTCCTTTCCAGGCTTTATACGGCAGACCATGTAGAACACCATTGAGTTGGGATCGGATAGAGGACAGAACGGCCATTGGTCCAGAGATAGTTCAGAATATGGAACAGTAGGTCAAGCAGATTAGACAGACTTCAAGAGGCACAGGACAGGCAGAAGAAGTATGCCGATGCTAAGAGGACAAACCGAAGCTTCTCTGTGGGTGATAGAGTATTTTTGAGAGTGCGACCGCACAAGAGTCCAATCTGTTACGGGAAGGGCTCTAAGCTCGCACCTCTATTTGTAGGACCTTTTGAGATCCTGGAGCGGATAGGGCATGTAGCCTATCGTCTAGCCTTGCCACCTAGCCTGTCACGTATCCACGATGTATTTCATGTCTCAGTTTTACAACGTTATATTTCTGACTTATCTCACATGTTGGATTGGAGTGCTCTTCAGGTAGAGGCTGACGGACAGCTGGCGTTGGAGCCAATTTGCATATTGGCTCGTCGGATGCTGGCCCTTCGAGGTCGAGAGCAGGACCAGGTTAGAGTCCAGTGGGACCTATATGACAAAGTCACAGCGACATGGGAAGATGCAGAGAGACTGAAGACCCTTTATCCTCACCTTTTTGACGACTTCCAGGAGGAAGTACAGTCTTAGGGGGAGAGGATGTGAGAACCACCCTTTTTACTTCTGTTCTTGTGACTATTTACATTACTGTTATTGATACTTTTTATATTTGTGGGATAGTAGTTCCCGGATTTGTCAAACTATTAAACTTTATTATGATTACGGAAAAACTAATTGGGTGATGTTTGGATAAGTTTACATTTCAGAAAAGTTAATTAGGTGATGATGTAAAATTGTAATATGATTTCATTTATGCTATTTAGAACTATGTCATGGTAATGCGTGTTTTTAAGTTGCTTCGGCTATGATGATTATATGTGAAACTAATCTTGTAATTTAGTGTGCAGGATTTACTAATCAAACCATAGATTCTGAAGATCATTCCGCACCTTGTTATTGTTATTCCTTGTTAAGCCGATCTGGTTCCACAAGGAACCAAGATCACTCTGTGTTTGATGTGGTGTTGTAATGTGGTCTTTCATAAGGTCGAATGGGTTAGGTTACCCTCTTGTAACACTATATTATGATTTGTGTTGTAAAAAGATTGAATTTGAATTTCTTTCTTTTATTTAAATTATTGAGGCCTTTTCTTCTGCTTTACCTTGACCCTGGGTGTCCTGAGTAGGCTAAAGTTGACCCTAGGTTATACCCCATGGGTCCAGGGCCCCATTTTGGGATGGGAAGGGAGTTAGTTGAATTTTTGGAGAGTTTTATTTTTATTGCCAAAACAAGAAAGTTAGCTTTTGGAGAGGAAAAAGGAGGAGGGAGTTTGGTGGCTTAGGTTGGAGGAGATCTCAGTGAAGCTCTACATCAGTTTCATCCCTGAAGGGCTCTGTAAGGTTGGTTTGGTTTTACCTTTCTTTCGTATATCTGATTGTTGTATGAAAAGTGTGTGAAAGTTGTTTATTTTCTGTGTTTTTGTTTTATTTTTTTGTGGGAACTGTTGTCGGGTTGTTGACAGAGCTTCTCCCACTTGGGTGAAATGCTCATCATGTGTGGGGTAGGGGAGGAGTGATCCTCCTCGGGTGCATACCTGGTTTCTTCTTTTGGGATGTTGAAAGCCTTGAGGGTATGTGTGGATGACTTGAAAAGAATTCTGTCATTTGGCTTGAGAGTCCAAATACGAACTCTATGGAGAAGTTGTTATCAAATTAGGCTTGAGGCCAAGAGAAATTGTGTTGGTTATATTATCTGTAAGGGTGACACTCTGGAGTCGAGTGTGTCCACTCTCCTGCCCCTTGTGAAGCTCACTGTAGTTGAGTTTTCATGTTGTGTAATTTACCCACGGGTGGTTGTGTGTTTTGGGTTTGTTGTTATTCCCTGTTGTGAAGTGGATTGCTTGAAGTCCCAGGTGTGAGTATGGTCTCCCTAGCTCGGGGGTGACCCTCTTGCGGGTCTACAGTAGGGAGGAGAGCTAGATGAGGGGTGTTTTCTTCTTTGTTTGTCTTTGATACGCAGGTTTCCTCTTGAAGCTTATGGTTGGAATTGGAGGAGTGCTGTCTTTAGGGAGAAAGAATTTCATCCTTGCTATAAGCAGAGTTTGGCTCCTTGTGCTTCATCCTGTTTAAGTTCATTGTGGAGAGATTCTCTCCCTCTGAAGTTGTAAAACTTATTGTTTGGGGGAAAGAGAGAAATTCTTCCCTTCATTAGTGTTTGTTAGTTATGAATTTTGACAATTATGTATATTTGGAGTAACTGTTGTTAAGTAGTGAAATTGTATGTTGATCTTGACAAAGGTGTTAAAGTTTAAATATAGTATTGTTTGGAGGTGTTTGGAGGAAATTATGAGTTTTGTTAACTTTTAGATATTGTAGTTATAATTAGTTGTGGGCCAATGTAGATTCTTTCCATTCTCTATTTGAAATTATTATGCACTAAATTGAAATTAGCAAATGTGAATTAAGGAAAGAAAATATATATATGTATAATTATCGATTTTACTAAACTCCTCATTTAACACTAATTGTATGAAGTCTAATTTCTGTATTTGCTTATATATTTCTTAATTAAATTGTAAATGGCAGTTTAAGAAATTTAGGTTTAATTCCCTATTTTTAAATTGCAATTACTAGATGAACTGTGATGGAAATAGATTTATACTTCTTTCTCTGTATTTTATGTTTTCTAATTATTAATTGAACGGTGAACGGAATATCTATGAAAGATACAACTGTATTCATTATAAAGTTAATTTAACTTGCAAAGTATTTGTCCGTTAACATCAATTAAAACTGTATGTCACTTAACTTTAAACAGGAGATTAATGGGTGGATCTGTGTTTAAGCCTTGGATTGAGTATATATATATATATTGAATTATTTATACAAAAAAATTCTATTGAATTTCATCGTTTACTTAGAATGAAATTATATATACAAACTGGAATTTTTAACGAAAATACATATACAAAAAAAAAAAAAAAAATTATTCTCTATTTTTTTTTTTAAACAAAATACAGAGAGGATACAAATAAATAAATAAAAGTGAAATTTAATAGGGTGGGGGTTCAAACCCCCACCGCAATAATTACAATGGGTGTGGGAGGGGCGGAGCCCCCACCCACACCCCACATAGTGGGATGTGGGTGGGGGCTCCGCCCCTCCCCACACCCCCGCCATTCCATAACCCACGACCACCGCCATCCGCGGTACTCACCACTTCCCCTGACAGGCCTCCACCCAGCTGGCAACCTCCTCCCGCTACCGATGCGTTGCCTCTGCCCTTCGCGGCCGCTGTGCCGCCACCAACCCGCCGCTCTGCCTCTGCCCTTCGCCGCTCTATGCCGCCACAAAACTGTCCCTTCGCCGCCGCTTCTGTGGCCACCTCCACTGTTATCCCCCTGCCACTGCGGATCCTCCACTCCGCCGCCCGTTCCTTCCCTCTGCCCACTCTCTGCCCTCCACCCTCCAGTCTGCTCGACCTCTGTGCGTTCGGTCCGCCGCCGTCCCATTGCCAACGCCGTCGCCATGCTCCAAACCTGCCATAAAACACAACAAACAAACCTTTAGGGTTTGTATTCAGTTCTATAAAATAACAATGTTCCTTGTATTATATTGAGAATGGAGGATAATAAAAATAATAAAAGAGTATTTATATATATATATATATATATATATATATATATATTAATTTCTCTAAAATAAAACTTGTAATATTATTTTATTATTAATATATTTATAGATAGGTATAAATAAATAAAGAGTATTAATATATATATATATATATATTAATTTAACTAAAATGAAAACTTGTAAGTTCGGTGTTATTAATACTATATATAGTTAGGTATATAAATGGTTTCTATACATATTCATAAATATATATACAATCATTGATAAATTTTTATATAAACAAGAGTCATGTAAAAGGGGGCTTAAAATTATTTAAAAGAAATAAAAGAAATTGTTTTACAACTTACGGGCAAAAAGAATTATAAAAAAAAGGGCGTATGTATAGACGGATAAGAAAGAGTTTCTCGGAAGTTTCATCCGTCACGCAATTAACTAGCAGGAAAATAAAGAGGAAAATATGTTCCTTCCACCTATAAGGGACACTGGAAATAAACTTAAGAAGCCATCACGGGCATTCCGAGTGTGGCCATTTGAATCTCAATTGTAGTTAGTAAACGTCCAATGGAGAAAACCTGCAAGAGAGAAAGAAGAAGAAAAACTAACATTGGAAAACACAGAGGAGAAAATGCACGGCATTTCCCATCTGGGATAAAAGAACTAAGTAGATGGACCCTTCCACTAAATTTGCTTAGGAACAAGATTAATTAATACAAACGTAGAGGAGAACCCTAGATCGGAGAAAACTAGGAGACTGAGTCCAGCGAAGTAGTAAACCAGCCTATGCGATCTGGACCATCCGGAAGTTAGGAATAATGTTAATAATAGATACAGTGATAACTCTGATTGACGTAGAATATGAAGAAAGGACAGGATAAACATAAAGAAAACGTAGAAACTAAAAGAGAGAGACCGAAATATAAATGAACTAAATTTCAGAGAAATAGTTAAAGTGAGCGTGATAGAAATACAATCAAAATTAAGATCCAGAGAAACGGAAGAGAGGGCAAATGAACTGCCTTATTGAGAATGCTAAGTTCAAAGTAGGAGTATATTTCAGGAAATGAGAAAGGAGGTAAATAAGAAGGATCAATTGTAAGTTCATTATGGACAAGGCATCGTGGGAAGTTGTTAATCCGTCAGGGAACCCCGTAAGAAGTATAGTGTTGCAAAATTCCCACTTACGCTGTGAGGCGTTATGCTACCGGAATCTGCCGAGATATAGGGTTGGGAACCTTGAAATTACAAACCTTGTAGCGACGTTAACTACGTCGAGGAGACCCCCTTGTTGGTCTGCTTGCGTTTGGATGCACGCAATTGTACTTGTACCCTGCTGACAACTGTAGTGTTTTCGCCTTGAGCATACACCACCGAGCATGCTTACGCATGCGAGGGGGTTTCTAGGGAAGCGTGAGAAAATTTTTGACATTTCGCGTCATAACCACATGATAGATGTGGCTATGACACATGTGATGCGTGTTGTGACCACATGGAAAATGTGGGCATGACATTTGGTATCAGAACACCGGTTTAAACACTGGGCATATTTGGGCACGTTATTATTCCGCAACTTTGATTAATTAGTCTCTACCTTGTTTTATAGGATGCCTCCCCGACGTGTTCGACGAGCGCGATCATGCCACACAGCGTCTGTCGAGGTGCACAGCAATTCCTCAGCTGAGGGATGGGCATCCGCAGTTACAGCAGCACCACCTGCACAACCTGTACCACAAGCACCACTAGTACCACAGGCACCACCAGTATTGGATATAGGTCCACAGATCTTACAGGCACTGCAAGCTATGTTAGAGAGGTTACCGCTAGTGATTCCTAAGCCACGTGATGAGCCTCGTGTTGATCCGCGAGAGGAGCCACATAGGGAACCACGTGCAGAGTCACGTGTTGAGCCACTTGAGGAGCCCCGCGTTGATCCGCGAGAGGTGCCACATGTGGAGCCTATCGTTGAGATCCCCGACACTACAGTAGAGGAGGTAGGGTCAGCCTCCCGTGCACGGAGCAGGAGTCCTCCGAGACCTTTGAGACGAGATGAGACCCAGAGGGCAGAACAGGTACATCATGGATTATATGAGGATGGTGTGGAAGAGCCAGTTGTGGGACTTAGAGACAGAGGGGACCCCATCAAAGATCTACTTAGGCTCAACCCACCCACTTTCGCATGTGCTATAGAGGGAGCTATGACCAAGGCTTGGCTGATTAGTTTAGACAAGTGCTTCGCGTTGCGACCATATGGAAGCAACACGAAAGCACGAGTGGCAGTCCATCTTCTGAGGGATGCCGCAGCTACCTGGTGGCGCACTGAGGAGTGCAAGCGCCAAATTTTCGTGGATACACTCACTTGGGATATCTTCATTGAGCGCTTTAATGCACGATATTTGTCAGAACATTACAGACAGCACAGGATCGATGAGTTCCATGATTTACAGCAGAGGGGACTCACTGTTACTCAGTATGAGAGCCGATTCATTGAGCTTTCTCGTTACGCGGAATACCTCCATGACGAGAAAATCTTAATACACAAATTCATCAGAGGGCTGAATCACGGGATAGCAGGACCAGTTCGTATGGCAGACCCCCAGACCATGAGCGAGGCTATTGAAAAGGCCCTTATATCAGAGGAAATTCAGGGACGAGGGTAGAATTCACGCCAACAGTATCAGGATCCTAATCTCCAACAACAGCAAAACTTTCGAAGGACTCAAAACACAACACAGAGAGGAGGATATAACTCTTTATCATTACCTCCTAGGCCTCCACAGCAGCAGCAACATCAGCAAAAATCTAAATTCCAACAGAGGGGTCAGGGAGGACAGAACTGAGGTTGGCAGCAGCAGGGTTCACACAGAGATCAGAGACAGTAGGGTTCATCGGCAGGACCCGTGAGGTCCCAGCAGTCTTACAGAGGCTCACAGGGGTCCACTGGACGGACTGGGCAGCAACAGTCGGGCAGGACACAGTCAGGGCAGTTACAGGCTAGAGGACCATGTTATGTGTGTGGTGGGGCAGGGCATTTGGCTAGAGAGTGCCTGCAGGGATATACAGCAGGGGGACAGCCCCGATCAGGAGGATCTGAGCAGACCGTAGGTGACATGGGCAGATCCCACCACATGTTTGCAGCAGTTGATAACCGCTAGGCTGATTTCCAGGCCTCAGTCATCGAGGCAGCAGGTACGATTGGGGACTTGCCCATCTCTATCCTTTTTGACTCGGGAGCTACTGACTCCTTTCTGTCTACATTGATAGTGGAGCGTTGCAGGCTGGTGGCTTCTAGGCAAGACATTAGGTGGGAGGTTGAATTGGCCTCAGGGGCTAGGATGTCAATAGATACCTTGGTTAAAGACTGCATTATCACATTAGGATCCTTCACTACATCATGTGACCTTAGGGTTATGCCATTAGGATCTTACGGTGTAGTTCTGGGTATGGATTGGCTTGCGGCTCATAGAGCTAAGCTAGATTGTCGCCAGAGGACGATTAGCTGTTTAGACGATCATGGTTCGCCGGTTGAGATAGTGGGCATTCAAAAGCCCATGGCTGTTCGTATGATATCCGCTCAGCAGCTTAAGCGCTGTATGCGGAAAGGATGCCAGATGTTTGCTATTATGGTCAGTGATAGAGCAGAGGATGAACCTGAGGCTACTTTAGATGATCACCCTGTCCTTAGAGAGTTTGCCGATGTATTTCCGCTGGAATTACCTGGTATGCCTCCACACAGAGAAGTGGACTTCCACATCGACTTAGTGTCAGGTGCAGAACCGATATCCCGTGCACCCTATAGGATGACTACACACGAACTCACCGAACTTAAGCTGTAGTTAGAAGAATTACTTGAAAAGGGGCACATCCGACCTAGCAT
This sequence comes from Cunninghamia lanceolata, assembly GCA_027924645.1. Classification (NCBI taxonomy): domain Eukaryota; kingdom Viridiplantae; phylum Streptophyta; class Pinopsida; order Cupressales; family Cupressaceae; genus Cunninghamia; species Cunninghamia lanceolata. The sequence continues at coordinate 689,188 of BSBN01001513.1, read as the reverse complement.
TTCACCATGGGGTGCACCGGTTATCTTCGTTAAGAAGAAGGATGGGTCTCTTCGATTATGCATGGACTACAGGCAGCTGAATAAGGTGACGGTGAAGAACTGTTATCCTCTGCCTAGGATTGATGACCTTTTTGATCAGATGCAGGGAGCCAGAGTGTTCTCAAAAATTGATCTAAAATCTGGGTATCACCAATTGCGCATCACAGAGGTAGATATTCATAAGACTGCTTTTCGAACTAGATATGGCCATTACGAATTCACAGTGGTACCCTTCGGGTTAACGAACGCCCCTACAGTGTTCATAAGTCTCACGAACGGGGTGTTCCGTACTTACCTAGATCGGTTCATAATCATATTTCTAGATGATATTTTAATTTATTCGCGGACCGAGGAGGAACATGTGGAGCACTTGCGTCAAGTTTTGTAGCGATTACGAGAGCAACAGCTTTATGGCAACTTGGCAAAGTGTGCCTTCTTCAGGATAGAGGTGCAGTATTTGGGACACATTTTATCAGGCGATGGCATCTCCGTAGATCCATCTAAAATCAGAGCAATTCAGGGGTGGCCGGCACCCACCAATGTGACAGAGGTCAGAAGCTTTATGGGGATAGCAGGGTATTATCATCGGTTTGTCGAGGGCTTTTCCAGGATAGCACATCCCATCACTTCCCTTCAGCGAAAAGGGAAGGGTTTCATATGGACCGAGCAGTGTGAGAAGGCCTTTGGAGTCCTTAAGTAGCGTCTAACCAGTGCTCCTATTTTAGCGGTTCCAGATCCTGCAAAGGAGTTTGTTGTTTGCACAGATGCATCATTAGAGGGTTTGGGAGCCGTACTTATGCAGGGTGGTAGAGTGATTGCATACGAATCGCGAAAGCTTAAGACACATGAGTTAAACTACCCTACTCATGACTTAGAGCTCGCAGCAGTTATTCATGCTCTTGTCCGCTACAGACATTTCCTCTTAGGTTGACGCTTTGAGCTCCATTCGGATAATCATAGCTTACAGTATATTTTTACACAGCCAAATTTGAACGCTCGCCAACGGCGTTGAATGGAATTCCTATGCGAGTACGACTTTGATGTCCACTACATCAAAGGGAAGGAGAACGTGGTCGCTGATGCTTTGAGTCGAAGGCGCCACGAGATCCTAACCCTAACTTTGAGAGTGGACTTGAGAGATCGCATCTTACAGCATCTGCCGAAGGACGAGTGGTTTCTTGAGGTGCAGCAGGAAATACTAAATCAGAGGGCCTTTGAGGGCAAATTTGTAGGATATACCCTTGAGTCTGATGGTTTGCTTCGATAGCAACAGCGCATCTATGTACCCCTTGCGGGTAATCTTCATACCGTGATTCTATCGGAGGCTCATAGAGCACCCTACGCAGCACATCCAGGAGTGAAGAAGATGCATGCTGTTTTACGACAGCTTTATCATTGGGCTGGGATGAGGCGTGACATTGCAGAATATGTTGCTCGTTGCCTAGAATGCCAGAGGGTCAAGGCGGAGTATCAGCATCCAGCAGGACTGTTGTACCCTCACGAGATACCTGAATGGAAATGGGACACCATTTCTATGGATTTCATCATTGGTCTACCTATGTCATCACGTCGCCATGATGCTATTATGGTGACAGTTGACAAGCTGACCAAAGTGGTGCATTTTTCACCAATATGCACAACATACAATGCACCATCAGTGGCGAAAGTGTTTCTCGATCAGATTGTTAGACTTCATGGGGTACCTCACCGCATTATATCTGACAGAGACTCCGTATTTACTTCATCGTTCTGGAGAGCCTTACATCAGGCGTTGGGCACACAGCTCAACTTCAGCTTAGCTTACCATCCGGAGACTGATGGACAAACAGAGAGAGTTAACCAGGTGTTAGAAGACATGCTTCGCATGTATGTTATGGACCATCAGTCTAGATGGGAGGAGTACCTGTATCTGGTTGAGTTCGCCTACAATAATGGGCATCACAGCTCGTTGGGTATGCCTCCTTTCCAGGCTTTATACGGCAGACCATGCAGAACACCATTGAGTTGGGATCGGATAGAGGACAGAACGGCCATTGGTCCAGAGATAGTTCAGAATATGGAACAGCAGGTCAAGCAGATTAGATAGACTTCAAGAGGCACAGGACAGGCAGAAGAAGTATGCCGATGCTAAGAGGACAGACCGAAGCTTCTCTGTGGGTGATAGAGTATTTTTGAGAGTGCGACCGCACAAGAGTCCAATCCGTTACGGGAAGGGCTCTAAGCTCGCACCTCGATTTCTAGGACCTTTTGAGATCTTAGAGCGGATAGGGCATGTAGCCTATCGTCTAGCCTTGCCACCTAGCCTGTCATGTATCCACGATGTATTTCATGTCTCAGTTTTACGTTATATTTCTGACTTATCTCACATGTTGGATTGGAGTGCTCTTCAGGTAGAGGCTGACGGACAGCTGGCGTTGGAGCCAATTCGCATATTGGCTTGTCAGATGCTGGCCCTTTGAGGTCGAGAGCAGGACCAGGTTAGAGTCCAGTGGGACCTATATGACGAAGTCACAGCGACATGGGAAGATGCAGAGAGACTGAAGACCCTTTATCCTCACCTTTTTGACGACTTCCAGGAGGAAGTACAGTCTTAGGGGGAGAGGATGTGAGGACCACCCTTTTTACTTCTGTTCTTGTGACTATTTACATTACTGTTATTGATACTTTTTATATTTGTGGGATAGTAGTTCCCGGATTTGTCAAACTATTAAACTTTATTATGATTACGGAAAAACTAATTGGGTGATGTTTGGATAAGTTTACATTTCAGAAAAGTTAATTAGGTGATGATGTAAAATTGTAATATGATTTCATTTATGCTATTTAGAACTATGTCATGGTAATGCGTGTTTTTAAGTTGCTTCGGCTATGATGATTATATGTGAAACTGATCTTGTAATTTAGTGTGCAGGATTTACTAATCAAACCACAGATTCTGAAGATCATTCCGCACCTTGTTATTGTTATTCCTTGTTAAGCCGATCTGGTTCCACGAGGAACCAAGATCACTCTGTGTTTGATGTGGTGTTGTAATGTGGTCTTTCATAAGGTCGAATGGGTTAGGTTACCCTCTTGTAACACTATATTATGATTTGTGTTGTAAAAAGATTGAATTTGAATTTCTTTCTTTTATTTAAATTATTGAGGCCTTTTCTTCTGCTTTACCTTGACCCTGGGTATCCTGAGTAGGTTAAAGTTGACCCTGGGTTATACCCATGGGTCCAAGGCCCCATTTGGCATGGGTAACCCTTGAGTAGCCTCCATAAGGTCATCTTAACTTCACCCTGAAGTTAAGTGCCGAAAATTGGAGGTATGGGGGGGATAGGATGGGTTGTACCAACACCCAACCCATCCCTCTTCAATCCCCAAGGTAAGAGATGACTACAAACCCATCCATTATAGAGGAATTGACTTGAAGTCACCCTCACCATTAGTGAGATTCCCCATGAGTTGTGGGGTCATCCATAATGAAGGAAGGAAGAAGAGGCATGGGTCACCTGTCTTTTAACTCCTTTTATTTCTCCCATGCGTAAGAGAAATGACATGAAGAGAGGGATAAGGAGGACTCTAGGGATGGGTGAGTGACATAAGCCAACACTCATCCCTTGGGACATAATAGTGGTTAGGGGAAGAGTGAGGAGGTGACAAGTGTCACCTTCCTATTCCTCTAAACTAAAAGGATTTGGGTTATTTGAATCCCATTTTGGGATGGGAAGGGAGTTAGTTGAATTTTTGGAGAGTTTTATTTTTATTGCAAAAATAAGAAAGTTAGCTTTTGGAGAGGAAAAAGGAGGAGGGAGTTTGGTGGCTTAGGTTGGAGGAGATCTCAGTGAAGCTCTACATCAGTTTCATCCCTAAAGGGCTCTGTAAGGTTGGTTTGGTTTTACCTTTCTTTCGTATATCTGATTGTTGTATGAAAAGTGTGTGAAAGTTGTTTATTTGCTGTGTTTTTGTTTTATTTTTTTGTGGGAACTGTTGTCGGGTTGTTGACAGAGCTTCTCCCACTTGGGAGAAATGCTCATCATGTGTGGGGTAGGGGAGGAGTGATCCTCCTCGAGTGCATACCTGGTTTCTTCTTTTGGGATGTTGAAAGCCTTGAGGGTATGTGTGGATGACTTGAAAAGAATTGTGTCATTTGGCTTGAGAGTCCAAATACGAACTCTATGGAGAAGTTGTTATCAAATTAGGCTTGAGGCCAAGAGAAATTGTGTTGGTTATATTATCTGTAAGGGTGACACTCTGGAGTCGAGTGTGTCCACTCTCCTGCCCCTTGTGAAGCTCACTGTAGTTGAGTTTTCATGTTGTGTAATTTACCCACGGGTGGTTGTGTGTTTTGGGTTTGTTGTTATTCCCTTTTGTGAAGTGGATTGCTTGAAGTCCCAGGTGTGAGTATGGTCTCCCTAGCTCGGGGGTGACCCTCTTGCGGGTCTACAGTAGGGAGGAGAGCTAGATGAGTGGTGTTTTCTTCTTTGTTTGTCTTTGATACGCAGGTTTCCTCTTGAAGCTTATGGTTGGAATTGGAGGAGTGCTGTCTTTAGGGAGAAAGAATTTCATCCTTGCTATAAGCAGAGTTTGGCTCCTTGTGCTTCATCCTGTTTAAGTTCATTGTGGAGAGATTCTCTCCCTCTGAAGTTGTAAAACTTATTGTTTGGGGGAAAGAGAGAAATTCTTCCCTTCATTAGTGTTTGTTAGTTATGAATTTTGACAATTATGTATATTTGGAGTAACTGTTGTTAAGTAGTGAAATTGTATGTTGATCTTGACAAAGGTGTTAAAGTTTAAATATAGTATTGTTTGGAGGTGTTTGGAGGAAATTATGAGTTTTGTTAACTTTTAGATATTGTAGTTATAATTAGTTGTGGGCCAATGTAGATTCTTTCCATTCTCTATTTGAAATTATTATGCACTAAATTGAAATTAGCAAATGTGAATTAAGGAAAGAAAATATATATATGTATAATTATCGATTTTACTAAACTCCTCATTTAACACTAATTGTATGAAGTCTAATTTCTGTATTTGCTTATATATTTCTTAATTAAATTGTAAATGGCAGTTTAAGAAATTTAGGTTTAATTCCCTATTTTTAAATTGCAATTACTAGATGAACTGTGATGGAAATAGATTTATACTTCTTTCTCTGTATTTTATGTTTTCTAATTATTAATTGAACGGTGAACGGAATATCTATGAAAGATACAACTGTATTCATTATAAAGTTAATTTAACTTGCAAAGTATTTGTCCGTTAACATCAATTAAAACTGTATGTCACTTAACTTTAAACAGGAGATTAATGGGTGGATCTGTGTTTAAGCCTTGGATTGAGTATATATATATATATTGAATTATTTATACAAAAAAATTCTATTGAATTTCATCGTTTACTTAGAATTAAATTATATATACAAACTGGAATTTTTAACGAAAATACATATACAAAAAAAAGCAAACAAATTTTATTCTCTGTTTTTTTTTTTTTTACAAAATACAGAGAGGATACAAAAAAATAAATAAAAGTGAAATTTAATAGGGTGGGGGTTCAAACCCCCACCGCAATAGTTACAATGGGTGTGGGAGGGGCGGAGCCCCCACCCACACCTCACATAGTGGGATGTGGGTGGGGGCTTCGCCCCTCCCCACACCCCTGCCATTCCATAACCCGCGGCCACCGCCATCCGCGGTACTCCCCACTTCCCCCGACAGGCCTCCACCCCGCGGGCAACCTCCTCTCCCTACTGACGCATTACCTCTGCCCTTCGCGGCCGCTGTGCCACCACCAACCCGCCGCTCCGCCTCTACCCTTCGCGGCTCTGTGCTGCCACAAAACTGTCCCTCCGCCGCCGCTTCTGCAGCCACCTCCACTGTTATCCGCCTGCCACTGCGGATCCTCCACTCCACCGCCCGTTCCTTCCCTCCGCCCACTCTCTGCCCTCCACGCTCCAGTCTGCTCGACCTCTGTGCGTTCGGTCCGCCGCCGTCCCATTGCCAACGCCGCCGCCATGCTCCAAACCTGCCATAAAACACAACAAACAAACCTTTAGGGTTTGTATTCAGTTCTATAAAATAACAATGTTCCTTGTATTATATTGAGAATGGAGGATAATAAAAATAATAAAAGAGTATTAATATATATAAATATATATATATATATATATATATTAATTTCTCTAAAATAAAACTTGTAATATTATTTTATTATTAATTTATTTATAGATAGGTATAAATAAATAAAGAGTATTAATATATATATATATATTAATATATATATATATATATATTTATTTATTTATATGTATATATATATATATATATATATATTAATTTAACTAAAATGAAAACTTGTAAGTTTGGTGTTATTAATACTATATATAGTTAGGTATATAAATGGTTTCTATACATATTCATAAATATATATACAATCATTGATAAATTTTTATATAAACAAGAGTCGTGTAAAAGGGGGCTTAAAATTATTTAAAAGAAATAAAAGAAATTGTTTTACAACTTACGGGCAAAAAGAATTATAAAAAAAAAGGGCGTATGTATAGACGGATAAGAAAGAGTTTCTCGGAAGTTCCATCCGTCACGCAATTAACTAGCAGGAAAATGAAGAGGAAAATATGTTCCTTCCACCTATAAGGGACACTAGAAATAAACTTAAGAAGCCATCACAGGCATTCCACATGTGGCCATTTGAATCTCAACTGTAGTTAGTAAACGTCCAATGGAGAAAACCTGCAAGAGAGAAAGAAGAAGAAAAACTAACATTGGAAAATGTAGAGGAGAAAATGCGCGGCATTTCCCATCTGGGATAAGAGAACTAAGTAGATGGACCCTTCCGCTAAATTTGCTTAGGAACAAGATTAATTAATACAAACGTAGAGGAGAACCCTAGATCGGAGAAAACTAGGAGACTGGGTCCAGCGAAGTAGTAAACCAGCCTATGCAATCTGGACCATCCGGAAGTTAGGAATAATTTTAATAATAGATACAGTGATAACTCTGATTGACGTAGAATATGAAGAAAGGACAAGATAAACATAAAGAAAACGTAGAAACCAAAAGAGAGAGACCGAAATATAAATAAACTAAATTTCAGAGAAATAGTTAAAGTGAGCGTGATAGAAATACAATCAAAATTAAGATCCAGAGAAACAGAAGAGAGGGCAAACAAACTACCTTGTTGAGAATGCTAAGTTCGAAGTAGGAGTATATTTCAAGAAACGAGAAAGGAGTTAGACAATCGTGCTTTGTTGAAAAATAACCCAATAAGAAGGATCAATTGTAAGTTCATTATGGACAAGGCATCATGGGAAATTGTTAATCCGTCAGGGAACCCCGTAAGAAGTATAGTGTTGCAAAATTCCCACTTACGCCGTGAGGCGTTATGCTGCCAGAAGCTGCTGAGATATAGGGTTGGGAACCTTGAAATTACAAACCTTGTAGCGACGTTAACTGTGTTGAGGAGACCCCCCTGTTGGTCTGCTTGCATCTGGATGCACGCAATTGTACTTGTACCCCGCTGACAACTGTAGTGTTTTCGCCTTGAGCGTACACCACCGAGCATGCGAGGGGGTTTCTAGGGAAGCGTGAGAAAATTTTTGACATTTCGTGTCATAACCACATGACAGATGTGGCTATGACACGTGTGATGCGTGTTGTGACCACATGGAAAATGTGGGCATGACAAATTTCTACCACCTCTTCCTCTATTTTGCTGCTCACCTTTCCTCTTCAACTTATCGTCAACCCTTAATGCTACTTGAAAGCATTTATCCATGGTTTCAGGGGTTAATAAACTGATTTCATCTTGAATATTAAATCTCAAACCATTTAGATACCTTGCCACTTTACCTTTTTCATCCTCCATGTACCCACAACGAAGAGAGAACTTGTGGAACTCCTTGGTGTAGGTGGCCACATCCAGATCTCTTTGCTTGAGATTTTAGATCTTCTTGTAGATCTGCACCTCATAGTCTGATGGAAGGAATTAGGACTTGATCCTCTCCAACATTCTTCTCCATGAAGAGATCATACTCTTCCCATTCTTTACCCTCTCACCTTGGGTGTAATTTCACCATGTAAGGGCAGCACCTTTGAGTTTAGTTTTTGCAAACTTCACCCTCTTATTTTTAGGAACTTCTTTGTATTCAAAGTAGTTGTTTAGGGCCTCAATCCACTCCATGACTTCATCAACATTCATCTTGCAACTGAACATGGGAATCTCTATCCGAGCCTCTGAAGAATCCTTGCCAATTGCCTTGATGGCTTCAAGGAAATACTTTTGATCAGCAGGTACCTCTACCTCTTCTTGCTCTTCTTCTTCCTCCTCTTTTTCTTCCTCTTCATCAAAACCTTCATCTATCCTCTTCCCTATCCTTAATGCCTTCAACTCTACTTGGAGTGCTTCCTTGACTCCACTTTTGATCTTTTCTTCCATCTCCTTGAACTTCTTAACCACTTCAGTGGTCATCCCCTTTGGAGGCATATTGCTAGCCTTTCCTTCACTCTCCTCTGTTGACATATACCAGACCTTACACAACCAACAATAGAACCTTTTATGGCTCTGATACCACTATGATGTAGAGGCACTTGGATAGGTAGAAGGATTTGACAAAATGATAAGGTTTACTCATGCTCTAAAGCCCAACTTCAATGATCATTATACAAAAATGGGAACAACATTTAATAGTTTTGAAACCATCATGAAAAGGTTGACTAGACATGCTATGGGACCCATTCCAATCATTGGCAAAGGAAGACCAAACTCAGAATTAGTACTTCCTTCACAAACCCAAGAAATTGCTTATAGCCCTAAAAAAGAGAACAGTTATGAATAACTTTTGTTGTAGACCTTCAAATACAAATCTTGGACAATCAAGAGATACCCATTTGGACTCCCTATCACATATCCAAAACTAGGTATAGGTTGTTTTGGACGGTATACCCCAACCTATAACTCCTTTCAATGACCTAGAGCCCCAATTAGGCCTAAAATACAAAGAGACCCCTCTAAAATTCGTGCACAGAACCCAACCAATGATTTGAGCACTTAGTATTCATTTTAAAACTAAGGATTATGTGGGTTTTGGGGTTCCAACATGGACTGCAACTGATTGGTCCTCTTTTGTTCTTTACTATGCCTCTAGACATTGCCTAACACATGAGGATGTTAGGTATTCTCAATGAAATCTTCTCCTCTTCAAGTTTCCTACCAAAAAACCATCATATCATACTAGTAAAGACCTACTACAATCCATCCCACTGATCAAAGGTGAATCAAATCAATGGAATGGCAAAAGAATGCATGATTTCTATCAAAACCCTAGTCTAGGTTATGGCGGATAGTTTTCAGAGAACTACAGATTACTCACACACATAATAGTGTCAAGACCTCTAACCAAATGCAAAAGAGACTTAGTTCATACCTCCATCATCCCACCAACTCATGCTTTATGACACTGTCGTACCAAAGAGTACTACAGACTGCAACAGCGGGTTTACATAGAAAAAGTAGGAAATTTGAGTTTCTTTATTGTTTTTCTTCCACCAAAAGTCTTTGATGCAAAGCAATGCAGCGGAGTGGTGAAAACAGTTCAAGAATACTAAACTATTACTGTGGTTGAACCTTTGAACCACTTGAACTAACTGAACTGCTGAACCTACGGTCACTGAACCATTGAACCTCATGAACCATTGAACCTTCAACTATCGGTTCAACATACTTCTATCACCCAGACTTAATGTTGTCAGCAACTATCGGTTGAACCGTTTGAACCTCTTGAACCCGATGAACTTGTTGAACTGTTGAACCTTCATCTATTTGGTTCAACATACACTATCGGTTCAATATACTCCCATCGCATAGACTTTACCGATTGAACCTCCGAGTTTATTGAACCGTTGAACCTAATGCTCCTTGTTGAACTGACGAACCAAATGAACCCATTGTATCTTGATGAACCCGCTGAACCCTTTGAACCATTGAACCGGTTCAACCGTCGGTTCAACTATCAGTGCCACTTACCCCGATGAACCAATTGAACCTGTTGAACCTTTGAATTGGTTCAACCACCCGCAAACATCTACTATCGGTTCCCCTGATATGCTTCAACCTGATACACAGATGCAGGATACACACGAAATGTCTTTCTTCACAGGATATACATAGGATGATACTCGCATACAAATGCGATATACTCATAAACTGTTCCCGGCATGCAATTGACGTATATACATAAAATGTATATTTGAATCTCATGCCAATAACCTCCTCTATAACAAATCTCACAGTTTCTATTCTGCAATGACCATGAACAAAAAGAAAACAAAACAGAAAACTATTGTACAAAGTCCATTCCATTGATTTCACAAAAATCCACCAGTGGAATGGTTTTAATCCTGCATCTCGACAACAAAAAACTAAATTAAATACAAAAAAATTATATACAGATAATATACACAGAACAATTTGATACACAGAGAATTTACACAGAATCTAGAATTTGTAAAACACAACTGACAGAATTTCTATTTCTTCATTCCAACTTCGTCTCTCTATGTCTCCAAGAACACAGGTCGATTACAAAGATTCATACATTTTACAAATCCAAAAGGTGGAAGGCCGACCGTTTCTCAACCACCTCTACCTATTTTATATCCAACTTCTCTGTTCGGATTTTGCTTAAACAAGATTATAAGCCAAAACCCTAACTAATCACATGACACATGTTTGGCACAAGATAGAACAACACCTAACAACACGACACATTTGATTTAATCATCCACATACCCCAAATGTCTAAGATGTCCAAATTGGCTTATCAAGATGCCAAATTTGTGACCTCGGTTCATATGGTGGGGTCGGTTCACATGGTGGGGTCTTTATTACAAACATGAAATGACAACATAAATACTACATGACAACATAAAATGCATAAAACATATTAAACCTTAGTCTTCTCCCTTGGCTTGTTGAAGGGGTGCTCCTGCACCAGTTTTCTCTCTATACAATCATCATGGCAGGGCTCTAAGAATCCTTCTACAACATCTTTGGATAGTTAGAAGGCAGTTGGGTCGATGGGGCTGTATGGTAACCATCGAATTCCTCTCTGCAACTACCCTGTTTTAGGACTGCAACTGTCATGTTTTGAAATTGGAACTAATTACAACTTTTGGCATAATGACATCGATTAGTTTATGACTTGTCAACACCTTTGACAATGTCATTAACCTTTGACAAAGTTTTGACATGCCTTCTAACACTTTGACATGCCTTAGCAAGGCTTACAACATGAGATTGTATGACTGTCTCTTAGGACTTTTAAGACTACCTCCTATTACAATGTGATTGCATGAGTGCCTATGGCATCATGATTACAACATGAGAAGATGGTCTTCAAGACCTTATTGAATCAACAAAATAAAAAGAACAACAAAAACAAGACATAAGTCCTTTAGTCTTCTTAGTGCTCCTTCACCAATCCCTTTATGAAATGAAGGAAACCCAGCCCTGCAAGAAATCTCTAGCTACCTGGTAACAACTGGTAAGAGGGAACACCCAATGCAACCCTGATGTCTAAATGTGTAATTCTAAATAATGAAAAGCAGATTGTCTCACAATAGGATGTGGCAGAGATATCAATATAAATAAGTTTGCTAGACAATAAACATCTATTTCAATGTCATCTCGATTAGATCTAATCCTTTATAAGTAACCTGGTTCAATTCTCAAAAAGAGGAAAAGCCATCTCTGAAAATCCACATTCAACATCCTAGCCCAGAAAGTAACCCATTTACATTCCTAGATAAAAATCTACTTCTTTCCCCAAGAAGCAAGAAAGTAATTAATAAATTAAAAGAATCAAGTTTTTCAATAAATCGTTTAAAAATCCCTTCCCAAAACATCATTTGTAAAATCACAGTTTCCACAAGCAATAATTCATCTTTTTCATACAAATTGCATCCACAAGTTTATCAATTTGATATAAATTCTTATCCATTATTCAATCATATTTTCTCAATATCTTATGCAATCTAGCTATTATCATTCTTTGCTGTCAAATTTGTGATGGGAACTCATAAAAACATATAACAAACTTCATGTTGCTACAGCAATATTAACTGCAAAAAAAATCAAACAATATAAAAACACAGTGAGTATAATCTTACTGTTATTCACTGGTAAGGTTAAAAATAATGTTTTGAAATGCAGTTCATAATAGAAAATATGGTTTTATATACTTTTTGAGAGTTTTTGTGTTTCATTATAGATAGGTTGATTTTTCTAAACTAGACTATTTTCAACCAACATAAAATAAAAGAAAAACAGTCATATAGATGTCTGACTGGGAATTCCTAACAGCAATTTGGAGTTTTATTATAGTTTTCAACTGGTTTACAAACCAAGATCTGAAAATAACACCTTGCTTAGGCATAGCACAGAGGTAATCGCCATGGTTTCAGGCAGTCAAACAAGGGAAGGTGAATCTCATGTCTTAAAAACCACGTTTAGCCAACAGAAAGAAATAGGCGATGGCAAGAACTAATGGGGTCGATCTATACAAGATCGCCCAAGAAGGCCAAATGACATGAATGGCAGGGATTGTGGCCAGAGAAGAAGTCAATAGCCATAAAGAAAAGGGACGGCTGACAGAAGTATAAAGGCGGCCAGGAAGAGATATGCCTCTCAATTTGCAAGTCGTTCCTTCCAATCTTGGGCAGAGGTAAAGGCAGGAAGAATATAACTCGTCCAAGCAGGTTAAAAGGAGATTGGCTTAGACAACAAGAAAGGTCGATCACAAACCAAGACAAACACCCAACAGGCAGCTAAAACTATCATTTTTATAGCCATAAAAACATGATTCCAAGAAGGTAAACAAGAATAAAAACTTGGTAAATATGTCGATCTCAAATGAAATGGAAGCTACTGTTGATGCCTTGCTCACCCTCTCCTGTCGCGGCCTGTAGATCTCTAATTTGCTGCTGAAAAGACCAGTTCATGTTGCTGAAAATCGTCTTCATGTGTTTATGGTTCGTGGTCTTCTTGTTGTCAATCTCTTTCTTTTTATTAAAAATCTACCTCCATTCTTAGCGTCTAGCTTTTAGGTTTAGATTTCCATTGAAGTTTTTGATTTCAAAACTAAAGTCTCATTCCATTTTGCATGATCATCAACCAGTATAAATAAAATAAAATCTCTCAATTCTATTTAAAACAATAAAATAATATCTTTTATGCAGCTTACTGTTATGCATACAGGAAATTGCTTGCATAACAGGAAGTTGCTTTTTAACTCTTTTCTTATTTATTTGTTTAAAATTCTAATTATAATAACGCTATTATTAACATTGTTTAATTATTTTAACTAAAACTTATTTATTTTAATAATCAAGAAGTAAATAAAATAATAATACAATAATACATATATATCTTATTATAATTTAATATAATTTATTTAAATCTATTTTGCATATTGATTGCATCAAGGTAATTCATCCCGTCAGTTCTTGCCAAGTGGCTAGAACACCTCTACCTCAACCATGTTTTCGTCTTCGACGAGTACCTATATTCATTCGCACTCAATGCGACGTCAATAGGTTAGTGTCTCCAAAACATAGCCGAGGCAAATTATTGTAATCATATCGACAATATTTAACATTTAAATCAATTTCCAATTTTCATCAATATAAACTCATAATAATTACCTTCACACATATAAAATTACTTAAGGTAAAGGTGAATCACAGTAATTGTTCACTAATCTAGAATAATTATATTGTTCATAAAAATGAGACGTGACAGGATTCTGCTTGTTGGTTGGAGTGCATTGGAATGGTCTTGGGATTGCTTTGGTGTAGGAAGAAATTCATATTAGATTCATGCCTCTCAAAAGAGATTTTTCCATTTGAGAGTTTGCTTGGAAGGAGGTATTTTTCTAAAAACTTTGACATGTAATAAAACTCCTTGCTAACAAGCAATCTTACGAAATGATAGAGAAGAAGATAGATAATTATATACTAAAGAAATCATCACTGTAAATATAGTTTGTTTGTTGTTGGCAGACATTTTCTATGCCTTTATGACTACTCTGCCACTGCCCTATACCAATATAGTTTGTTTGTTGTGGGATATTTCACATGATGAACAGTCCATGGCCAAATGTGAGTGTAGAGGAGTGTGATGTAGGCAGGGTAAGCCAAACGTTATCAAGATTCCATGGTAAGCCTCCTAATGGACCACCTAAGCTTGTCTTTGAAGGTATCCTCCACGGAAATGTCTAAATAATTTTTACTTGCTATAAATAAAACAAAAAAAAACTAAATGTATAGATAGAAGTGTTCAAGATGAATTCAGTGCCATTGATATTTTTGGAAATATAAGAATGAAATTATTTTGGCAATCGAACCATGACAATCTCCTAGAACAATACATGTCCAACTAGATTGAATTTTGTAGACTTGCAACCTGTAAGAAGAATTGTCAACCGCAGATTTGATATTTCACCTGCTCATTCTCATCTAAGGAATTAACATTAAGGAAAAAAAGAAAGAAAAAGGAAACACAATGTAAATGTCCCTTCCATGTTTGGACCTCTAACCAATTACCAACAAGACACATCCAACCAAGATTAGATTGATGGTCTTGCAACCTTATTGTAACTTATTAGCCATAGATTCAAAATTGTCACAGTACTTTCACAGGCCATTTGTCAACACATAAGAATCATAAATATAGATCTATTTGTACATGTCCGACCAAAATTCAAATTATGGTTTTTATTGTGCTTATAATTTTGTTGCTTTTAATGTGTATTTGTGTTTAATTCTATTATACCTATTCTCTACATTTTCATAATTCACAGCCAAGTTGCCTTCATGTTTTTTATATTTTTACATGTCCGACCAAAATTTAGTTTATGGTTTTTATTATGCTTATAATTTTGTTGTTTTTAATGTGTATTTGTGTTTTATTTTGTTTACCTATTCTCTGCATTTTCATAATTCACAGCCAAGTTGTCTTCAAGACAGTGTACAAGCTGGAGTTTGGTATTCACTCCCTTGATGAGTCCTTTTTTGTATGTTAAGTTGTGGAGATGATACACTCCTACTAGCCTATAAAGTTAGTTTTTTTTTTTGAAAAAAAAGAGTGGTAAACCACCCAGACAAGGAATTATATTAATTAAAACTAAATACATGAAAACGTGTGGCAAAAGCCACAACCCAGATGTCATGTTGATAGCTTAGCTTGTTGCTTAAAATAGCAGCTGAGCAAGCTGATACAAATATGAACACTCCGCAGAAGCATCCAGGGGCTTAACATTAATGATCCCCAAACACTGAAAACTTCATCCACGAGGACCCCAACCTCTTGCCTAAGCATACAAAAAGGCAATCTACAATGACAGTAAGCATCCAAAAAGGAGGAGAGTCACTTTTTTCCCTGGAAAGTCCACTGCTCTCTCACCAGCAAGCTCCACACCAGTGGGTCCTCCTCCAATTATCAAAATTATCTTGGCATCCTTAATCTTCTTCATGTCTACTTGAAATTGTTGGAGTCTTTGTGTTTTATATCAAACTTTATGTAGTTATCACCGCCTCCTCTGTGACGCCCTTCACAGCAGACATTAACAGCGTTGCCTTCTTCAAATACTCGCTGTGCAGAAACATTGAACTCTCCCCAAAGCTTGGCTCTACCATACACCTTAGTTTCGCCCATGGTATTTCAAAATACTCCTTCCAGGATGAGAAGGCTAATCTAGAAACAACAAACCTCTGAACTTCACCCACAATCCTCTGAAAAATGCTGAAAATAACCTCAAATGACTTGAAATCAGAACGGCCTTCGAACCTGCGACATTGCTACTCTTACAATCTTCCCGCCACTCCTACCAATACCAAAAAGAAAATCTTTACCGTCAAAAAATAGAAACAGTCGACATCAAGCCCAACTGCCAACTTGAATGAAGTGTAACACACCCCGACGTCACCTTAGCCTTAAAGAATGCCAAGAGAGGAGAAGGATTGCACTGGCAATCCTCACTGACAACCATTGTCAAAAAAGAAGACTGAGAAATATTAGAGGCTTTGTAGAGGCTTGAGAGCGATTGTTAGGAATTGAAAGGACAACAGTCAACGGATAGGCAGAGGTGAAGGGCTGTCAAAGGAGATCAAGGAATCGAGCAAGGTCGGACGTGGTAGAGAATTAAGATCAAAGAACGTTTCCTGATCTTCCTGATCTATGGCTAAATTTGCAAGCCAATCTGCCACTTTGTTTCCCTCCCTGTAGCAATGGGTGATTTGAAAAGACTCAAAAGACTGTAAACACATCCAAGCTTGCTCAAGGATATATCTGATGGACCAATTGTCTGCTTTTTGTTTTTGAAGAGCTGAGATGATAATGAGGGAATCACCTTCTATTGCAACCATTTTGAAGCCTTTTTCTATAGCCAGTTGAAGGCTGTGAAGTAAAGCAAAAGCCTCAGCCATGTTGTTCGTTCCTGTTGGAAGTTTCTTAGTTTTTGCCACTAAGAGTTCCCCTTGAGCATTTCTAATGATACATCCTAAGCCTGACAGGCCTGGATTCCCTCTGCAAGCCCCATTGAAATTAATTTTCACAAAAGGAGAGAGGGGTGGAAGCCATTTGATGGTGGATCTATCTACTTTCAGATGGTGAGAGGAAATACCACCATTGGAAGGAAAGTTCTGAAGTTCTTTCCACTGGGAAGAAATAAAACAATCCCAGTTGGTCCATGCGTATTCTTTCCTAGGCGATCTGTAAAGTTTGGCAGTCACTGTTTCTGAGATAAGGGCTTCCATGTCCTTCCAAAGCTCTTCCAAGTCCTTCGCAGAGTTCTGAAAAACTCTAGAATTCCTTTCTTTCCATAGCAGCCACAACACTATGGAAGGACTAACTATCCAAATCAGATGACAATAAGCTTCTTTGAAGAGAAAAGGCCAGCTTTCCAGCCATTGAGTCAAGGTATCAGGAATTGGAGAATACCAATTGAGCTTCACCATTAAGCGTCCCCAACAAGCATGACTGAATTTACACCTCAGCAGAAGATGGTCGATTGATTCTTTCTCTTCCTGGCAGAAGACACAATCAAAGTTTAGACCTATAGATAAACTTTCAAGTCTGTCACCTGTTAAAATTTTCCTGTTGATCACCAGCCATGTAAAAATACCCGCCCTTGGAAGAATGGAGTCACTCCAGCATAAACTGGTTGGCCACTCCACGTTTGGCTTCGAAGAGAGAAAATTATATCCGAATTTCGCTTTGTAAATCCCCGAACCATCTCCTACCCAGATCAGCTCATCCTCCTTTGGAGAGAAAAATAAAATTCTATCCTGCAAGATCTTTGTCAAGGCCTTTTTCTGAACTTGAGGGAAATTACAATTTTCAAAACTTTTCCAAGATATTTTTGAGGGAACTATTCTGGTGTCCACCATGAAATAATTACATACCTTCACTCCCCAGAAGGTTTTGAGGAAGGCAGCTGCCTCCCTAAAGTTGCCTAGAGAAGCTATCTTCGGCCACCCGTTCCAGGAGTCGTCCCAAAAGGAAGCTTTCTTTCCATTGAAAATGGTCCATGATAGCCTTGGGATAATGACTTCCCGACATTTGACGATAAAATTCCAAATAGAAGAACCTTTTGGAGGGTTAGCGACGGTGAAGATCCTCTTCGGCTTTTGAGAATCTAAGTATTTTTTTTGCATTATTTTCGCCCATATGGCCTATGGATTCTTGTACATTTTCCAAGCTAGCTTTGCCCCCAAGGTAGCATTATGAAGCTCTGTGTTAAGGACTCCAGTACCTCCTTGAGATTTAGGTGAGCAGATCATGTTCCAGGCTATCAGGTGAATTTTCTTTATGTCTGAAGTGCCTTGCCAAAGGAATTTCCTACAAATTTTTCCTACATCGGAAACTACTCCTCTCAGAATTTGGAGGGAAGAAAGCATGTAGACTGGAATGGCTGTAAGTACTGACTTGATTAGGAGAAGCCTGCCTACTAGGGACAGCCAGTTCCCCTTCCAAGCACATATCTTTTGTGTCAAGTTTTCTATGATCCCATTCCAAAGTTCTTTTCTGTGTCTACCGTTAAAAAGAGGGACACCTAAATACTTCCCTGGGAGTGATTCCAACTTGAAGTTGAGTAAGGAAGCCAAATCCATTTGCCTGTGAAGTGAAACGTTAAAGAAGTACATTTTGGACTTGTATGTGTTCACCAACTGACCTGAAGCTTCACAGTAGGTTGCGATAATTTGTTTAACCGCAGTGGCTACTTTTTTATTGGCCTGGCTGAAAAGGATCGTGTCATCAGCAAAGAGCACATGAGTTAAAGGGTCATTAAGAGCCTTCAGCCTAATCCCTTTCCATATCCTATTACGGGTTGCTTCTTTAATCAGCCAAGTGAGAGCCTCCGTCATCAATATAAAGAGATAGGGGGACATGGGATCACCTTGTTTAAACCTCTCGAGGTCTAGAATGAGGTAGACTCCACTCCGTTTATAAGCACTGAGCATGTCACCCCTGTTATGCCAAAAAAAATCCATTTGACCCACCTTGAAGAGAATCCTAGGGCAAGAAGAACTAGATGCAAGAAGGCCCAGTTAACTCTATCATAGGCTTTGCTCATATCTAGTTTTAGCACCATGCAATGCATTCTATCCCTTTTTAAGGAGTGGAGAATTTCATGGATAAGTAAAGCTCCTTCAGCAGTTGCCTTACCAGGCACAAAGCCCCCTTGTTCCTCCAAGATAATTTGTGGGAGGAAGCTGGCCAATCTCAACACAGCTACTTTGGAGATTATTTTGAAAATGAAGTTGCAAAGGGAAATAGGCCTAAAATTTTCGAAAGAGGTGGGGGTTCTTACCTTTGGAATCAGAACTAGATTAGTCTTGTTGAATTCTTTCAGAACATTACCAAACTTCCTTGATTCCTCAACTGCTAGGAAGACGTCTTTCCCCACAAATTCCCAACACCTTTGAAAGAAAGAACCAGTCCAGCCATCCAGGCCCGGGGCTTTGCTTCCATTCATGGCGAAGACTGCCGATCTCACCTCCTCCAAGGTAAATTCCCTCATTAGGTCCCTGTTGATGGCTTCAGATACTCTTATAGGTAAGTTGAAATTTCTGAGAAGTCATGAATGGTCCCCACCATTATTAGCAAGCAGATTTTCAAAGAAGATTTTCGCTTCAGATTTGATAGATTCCGGATCATGAAGGAAAGAGCCGTCATCTTTTTTGATACAATGAATGGAAGTCCTTTGTCTCCGCAATTTAGTCAAGAGATGGAAAAAGGAGGTATTGCGATCACCCTCTTTTAACCAATTTTCTCTCGACTTCTGGCGCCAGTAAATTTCCTCCCAGAAGAGGATCTCTTCTAACTGGTTTTTTAGAGCTTTTTCTTTAAAATACAATGTGCTGTTCATACCAGACTGAATAATTTCCTCTTCCACCTCCTCTGCTTCCTTTAAAATTCTGCTCTTTTCAAAAAAAATATTTTTGAAATGATTTTTATTCCATTCACAAATCCGCGACCTCAGAAAATCTAGTTTTCTGGTTAGCTGAAACATTCTGGACCCACGAACAAAAGGTGTTGAAAGCCACCAAGACTTAACCTTTGGAAGAAAATCAGCATCTCTGTACCACATCTATTGAAATTTAAAAAGACTTTTACCGGTCTTAAAAATCTTGCCAACTACCAAGGTGACAGGAAAATGGTCGGATCCAAGAAGTGGTAGGATACGAGAAGAGAAATTCAAATTCCTGAGTAGACACTGGGAAGAGCATAAAAATCTATCAAGTCTCTCTACAATCTTAGAAACGTCATACCTCTTATTAGTCCAAGTAAAGCATCCATTCACAGGTCTGCAATCCATAAAACCGTTCGAATCAATGAAGTCCTTGAAGTCCGACATGGCTTGGGAATGAAGAGGATTGCCACCCATTTTCTCTGACCCATCTAGTATAACATTGAAATCACCTCCCAGAATAACCAAATCTTGTCTTAGCATGAGCAAAAGATTTGACAGATGTCTCCATAAGAGAAGCTTTTGAGAAGAGTTAGAAGGACCATAAACGTTCATTACCCAGAGATCTTTCCCTAGAAGGAGTCCCAGGAATTTCCCTAGAATCCAATTCTCTCTGTTTCCTATCACTTCAAATCTGGGAAGTTGTTTTTTCCAAAGGACTGCTAGCCCCCCAGAGGCACCGCAAGCTGGATGAAGTTCAAAATCCTAGTTTTTCCATTTTCTAAAGAAGTAATCACCATTATCTGAAGATAATTTTGTCTCTTGTAGCAAAAGAATATCTACTTTCACACCTTCAAGATGATGCTTGATGAGGCGTGCTTTGTTAGGGGCGTTTAAGCCCCTAACATTCCATGTAAGGAACTTCATTGTAACTGAGGGGAGCTCTCAACTCCCCTCTTCTTAAAAGATTTAGATCCTTCCACTTCCCCTTCTTCCTGGTCATCTATGGTTCCTTTAGTTTTCTTTTGTCATAGACTTCTTCTAGAAGGGCTCTTTTTCTGAATTCTCTGAACCAATGGGGTCTGAG
The DNA here is from genome assembly GCA_027924645.1 of Cunninghamia lanceolata. NCBI lineage: Eukaryota > Viridiplantae > Streptophyta > Pinopsida > Cupressales > Cupressaceae > Cunninghamia > Cunninghamia lanceolata. Next base: position 668,588 of record BSBN01001513.1, on the reverse strand, counting down.
AGATGTTAAGCTCATTCAAGCCTCTCTGATCTTCTTCCTCATTCAAGACTTCCTCTGCCAACTCTTCGAAGATGGTGGAAGTTGCCTTTGCTAATACTTCCTCATAAAGGACTTGGAGCTTAACATCTGAAATCTCTTCTTCTGGTAAAGCAGTGGAATCGTTGGAAGACTCACCCCCCTGAAGATTCTGTACCTTCTCAGAAAGATGGGGGAATGATTCAGAGATATCTCCTAGTTCAAGTTCATTTGTGAGAGGGACCTTCAAGCTATCTAGCTCTGTATGTTGTTCCAAACTGATAGGGTCCTGCTTTCGTTGAACCAAGTTGTCAAGAGCTCTCAACGAGACTTGCTAGCAAAAATCTTCTTCTTGTCTTTCATACAAATTAAAGAGAATTTCCTTTGGAGGACATTCCTTAGAAGAGGCCATCATAGGCTGAAGTTCTCCATCTGTGCTCTGAGCAAGCCTGGTAACTTCATTCTTGTCTCTATTGTGGAGGAAATCGTTCAATCTTTCAAGATCTTTTGGTTGTAACCCATCTTGTAGGAGGATCTCCTGAAGCCAAAAACCCTGTGAGGTTCTCAGCTTTACTCTTTTGGGCAGAAGGTCCTTGCCTATAGAAAAAATGCAGATACGAGGAGTGATGTCTGTAAGACTGGGCATGAGTATGTCCACTTCTTGGCAAATTCCCAGAGAATCGCCTATACTTCTCAAAGTATCCATATCTCTGTATCCAAGGGGGAGGTATGGGAGTTGAATCCAGAAAGGGACTATGGGAAGGATTTCCCTCCCAACATGGAAGTTAGATTTCCATACCTGACAAAAAAATGGCTGTTTGACCAAATTTCCAAAGTTTCTTGTTGAGGACTCTTATCTCTTTCGTCCTTGGTCAAGAAAATGAAACAGAAGAAACCATTTCCTAGTTCACAAAACTCATTTACGTCTGGCCAGGTCTTCTGATACCACTCCTTTAAGTCTTCCAGATTGAAGAAAGGAGATAACACCTTACCTATGAGAGCTGTATTACTGAGAGAGGAAGTTTTTTCAAAAACTTTTCCTTCAGTCTGGTCCAAGAAAACTTCCTGAAATTCCGGCCGCCTGAAGACTTCTTTGTAGACTGGGGTCCATAATTTCTTCTGTTTGCCCTGACGCCCTGAGATCCTATGTTTCTCTTGAAATGGTCGAGGATTTTTCATAGCCCTGGTATCCTGGAAGCGGGCAGCCTTTGGATTGAACTCAGAACGTTTATAAATATGATGCAACTTCTTATTCTTGTGATCAGACCGAAGTCTCTTCTGGAAATCTCTGAAGGCAGCTTCTTGAGGTTTCAATGCCCCACTGGAGCGCTGAGCAATGTGGATTGAAGATTCTTTCTCCCATCGTTTAGAGCATGACGCGGTCCGGTGGGAGAGATGGTCCCTTTGTGCAGTATTATCCTCAAAATGGACCCTTCTAGTGTCTTTGCGAGGATTCCAATCTCCTTTGAACCGAGCACCATTTAAATTTCTGTGAAGAGGTCCAAACGAAATATGAGACATATGGGCCGTTAGGGAACAGTATCCGCCAGGAAGTTGAGAGGCGAAAACTAGATGGATCCAAAAACTTCGAAATCCAAACCAGAGAAAAACATGCCCGCTGATTTATTTGGAAGCAGAGGCGACCGCTGGTTGAAGGTAGGAAAATATGGTGCGCCCCAAAAAGGCACAAACAAAAGTCCCGTATCAGATGCAGACCCTTGGAGCAAGTCAGATGCTTTCATGGCCGATTAGTTACTCACGCCATCATTAGACAACAGTCAAAATTAAATGAAATTTTAATCTTAACAATACAAAAATTTCTAAACTTTATTAAGATCCGTATGTTGTTCCGATGATTTCCTATTTAATTAGCACAAGATCTATCGAATTCTTTTGATAACAGTCAGGAACTAGTCGGTGATCTTTTTGCAGTCAATCGTTTGTTTTAATACATTGAGATGATGGCAAAAGAGATCCTTAAACTTGTACCTTTTGGTGGGTTTATATTTGTATATAAAATTTCATTCAGTTAGCTAAGTAATTTAACCAAACATGACAGTGGGATTTCCTCGATGTTCTTTAGTTTGTGACCTGAATGATAAAATGTCTCAATGTCCTTTTTCTTGTGATGTGAATGACAAAATGGATCAATATACTTTTGCTTGATGTTAAAATGCCTAACCGTATAATAAGCATAATCCTCATTTACCTACTCAATCAAAGACGGTAGGATTAGTTTCTGTGTCTGAACTAATTCAAGAACTCTTGAGCCTTAGAAAAACTTGCAACTCTGAGTATTTCTATATTCCACTGTGAACAAAGCCCATGAACAAATAAAGGCATCTAATAAAATATTGATCCCAACACATGTTTAAGGAACCTGAAGAGAACATGGAACTCGTGAAGAAATAAAAGCATCTCCTGATTGATACTGCTCCTAATACATTTGAAGGACCTCGCCAAAATGTGGAACTGCTAACCTAGTAAAGAACCATCAAAACCAACACTAAGTTCTACCCCCTTCAAATCGAAGTAACAAAATATTATCTAAGAAAATAGATACTCCTAACATAGCAAAAACTTCAAAAAAAAATAAAAATCATAATCTCCGTGATCCTAAAAAGAACATGCAATCTATATTCCTCACCCACTAAATCTTCGTAATACGGGATAATAGAATAAAGCATAATTAAACATAAAATCTTAGATATTTGAATAAAGCAAAATTAATTTTATCTTTAAAACATAATTTCTTATTATAATTTATATCTAATTCTTACCAAAAAAAATAGATATTTTCTTATTTAAATATCTTTAAATAATTTATTTTAATATTGTTTTATTTTGTTATGAATAAAGATGCAATTTTCTAATTTCAACAATAAAGTTAATTATAAATTTAATACTAGATAATGACACCATTAATTTAATTATCAAGATAAATTTTACAAGCATAAATTAAATGAAATAATTTATTGGAAACATATTTAATTTGATTTTGTCATTAAGTAACCATACAAGTTACCTATTGCAAAATTGGCGTCCTTACATAGTTACTAGGAGACGTATCTCCCACCCCCTGGGATGCACCCTGGAGACTAGTACACGTCTCCCATCTCGAAGACTTCACTGGGTACGTCTCCCTTCGCAGGAGACTTTTGGCCACGTCTCTTACACGTCTCTAGTACCCTACATCAATAAAAAGATGTCTCCACTTTTTTTTCTTTTTTCCGCCATTTTTGCATGAGCTCAATGGATTCTTACTCCTACGGACTTCAAACCTCAATACTAGTGTCTACAATAATATATATACAATAAGCTATATTAAATTGTTACAAGTAAGGTACAAGTAATATATACAATAATATATATTACTGGCTATATTACTATATATATTAATGTCTATAGCTATATATATACTATTAGACAGATACACTATTATACAGTTGTGGTGGCTGAACCTAAACCTGTACCTGCCTAGGAACCTGTCCCAGCCCCTGCTGCCGCCCTTGAGCCTGAGGAACCTATCCCTGTGGCACTATCTGTACCCTCAGCAGTCGCCTCTATCCCCTCACTCTCCTCCTCACTAGCCTGTGAACCGCAACCTCTCCTATCTCCCCCAAAATGCTCAACCGAGTAGGCATGTGTATCAACCAATAAGCATTATACTCTAGAGTAGTGCCAGGATCAGGTGCCCCATAATCAAATCCCATACCATTGGCTGCAATCTCTCAAAATCCGCCAACGCTATCTCCACAACAACCTCTGGCCCCCACCGGAATCTCTCGCCGTGTCCATCCGTAAATAGCATCTCCAACTGGCTCACCCTAGGGCAAACCAAATTGTCTAAGCACTCTCTCTAGGAGATATTGCTCAATAACATCAATACTCTGCCCAAATAACACAGAGTTGAAAGGAGTCCTTCAAGCCTATTTATAGAGTCAAACCCTAATTTTTCTTCTAAGCCAAAATATTATTTTCTTCTTTTCCATCCCTCATTTCTCCCACCCAAGCCCTAATTCTTCATGTCCAACTCAACATAGTCCATCCTTGCTCTGTCATCTAATCGCGAGTCAACCTAGTCTTTTCCCGGTAACCTGGTTTACCTCTTGAGGGGGCATCACCCATCATTTTTATTAGGGCATAACTTTTTTATCTTAATGTATTAGTTTTATCTTCTTTGAAACAACATCCTAACGGACATTGTCTCAAAGAGAGGCAAAATGTAGACACCCAAAATTGACCCTTCACATCATTTGTTAATTTATTGCATTTCCACCATCTCATATGTCAATTTTGTCTAGCACACTTGAATCAATCATCTATTTTCTTCTAAATCACCCTCTTTCTATAATTAATTAAATAAATTATATTTATTTAATTAATTCCATCTAATTTCATCTATTTTCTTCTATAATAAAATAATCTTTAATTATTTAATTATCTCATTATTCCTCTTATAAATCTTTTCATCATCCTTATAAATTAAAAAAAATTATAATTTATTTAATTTATGTTCATTCTCTAATCTTCTAATTTAGCTTTTTCTTCTATCATTTAAAAATAAATTAAATGAATTTATTTATTTAATTTATTTTTTATCTTATCATTTCCTCTCTTATCACATTCTTCTATGTGCACAAGATAGGTCCTATCCTAAATCAAATACAAAAAAAATTTAATTGGTTCTAAAATCAATCATCCATATCATCCAATCTCTTAAAATAGAAAAGCATCCTATTTTAAGAAAATCAATCCTAGTACTACCAACAAACCAACTACAATCATTTAATAAAAGCTATCTCTATAGACACATGTCTTGTACACATTCATCTATGCTTCTTATTTAATCTCAACTGTTTGCATAGCCACCTAATCTTCACAGTTGATCAATCTAAGTAGGGAGCTATATATACACCCTCTCACCTCATTTCATATAATCCCACACAATCTTGAAAGCGCCCAGATTATCATCTCATGCATATTGAATCCATTGAGCACTTTGAGCATATCATCCATCATCATTGCAGCTATGGTAACTATGGTTGTTCACTATTGAGAAACAATCCACAATACAACCAAGGAATCAATACAATCTATGTGACATTGTTCTTTGATTTACTTTCATTTTGTGTCATTTAGATGGATTCCTTGAAGGTGGTAGGATTAGATTTGATTTGCAATGCTTGATCTTGTTAACCTGATTTTTCCTGCTAACACATTCTGGAGATGGACAGGATAGAGAGGCTCAGGTACGGAGACAACTACAGAGGGAGATAGGCTGGAGCATGAGATTGGAGGCACAATACAAACGGCTTGGGATAGACAGGGATAGAGCCTTAGTAGCTATGCGACAAGCTCGGGCTCAGGTACAAGCTTATCAGGCTCAAGTACAGGCACTGTGGCAAGGATTACTGCATAGAGAGATGCAGCAGTGCAGAGGGCACAGAGATTGACAGGGGAGCGGGATGCTGCTATAGCTACCTTGGGTACTGATCAGGCTACATTATTTTTGGCTAGAGAGCTCACTCAGGTATAGGGTGAGTTGGGTACAGCTCAAGCAGAGACAAAGTACTATAGAGGCTTATACTTCAGAGTAGTGCCATCAGACCAGAGAACAGCTTCAAGACTAGGTTTAGAGCATCAGGTTCATGGAGGACAGGGAGATCTTAGCCATTAGTTGTGGGCCCACCCCTATAGGTAGGTGTAGGAGGATCTCAGGGAGTTGGTGGAGATCAAGGTGAGGCTTCCTCAATGAGTGCCACGCACCCGAGACATTAGGGATAGTCTGCTTTTGTACATATTGTATCAGTTTTGTATCATTTTGAGGCCTGCGAGCCGATATATGTATTTCATGGCTCTTGATAGCTAGATTGTATATATTAATTCTTTTTGCACATGATGAGACATTTGTATATTGACCCAGATGTATATATATATGATGGATTTTGATGGCGATATATAGTGTTATGATTATGGATACATGATGTATGATGTTTAGTTTTATGGTTATATGTTTTTATGGTTATGATATGCATATGATTGGTATAGATGATAATGGATACGATATATATGCTTATGTTAATGAAAATGGATAATGATTTGTGTTATGGATATGATGATATATATAATAATACTTGTCTAACATAGTTGTTTGACAGGACGAAGATGATGAAGATGAAGAAAAAATCAAATTTGATCAATCCTTGTTGGAGCTGTAGGTTTTTATTGGGGTAAATGAATGAATGGTGAACCATGGATGCATCTTTTGACAATAGTTGCACACAAATTTAGAGATTTGCAATCCTTATGTTTGATATAACATATGGATATTATTCACCAAGCTATAAAGCCTAGGGTGACGATGTATCCAATACATGCAAAATAATACAATCTTGTCTATCGTATGAGGTCAAGATGTTGATCCAACATACACAAGATATGAATATTAGCTATTCCGAGATGGACTTTGACTCTGCAAGCAATGGTTTGAACTTATTTCCACTAAACATAATGACACCTTGCTGGTTATATGTATGGAAAATAGTCTTAGCATAGAATAGTCTTAATGCATAAGAGATTGTTTAGCTTCTTAGATGCAAAAGATATTGGTATGCAAGATGATAATCCCAAAACGTACAAGATACCATTAGGCATAGTAGGAGAATAAGATCATCCCACAAACACATCATACGAAATCCAATGACCATGCCCATGTCCATACTTCATCGCAACATACCAAGATATGATGAATCAAGGCAGCCTTGACTAGGTATTAGAAAGGGACAAAAAATAAATCAAAATACAACAAAAGACACAACCATCATGTTCTCTTGCCAAAAAAGAGTGCTCTTGGATGGATTGGATAGCGCCTTGTTGTGAGGAAAGATATATCTTGTTGAAGGCTGAGATGTTGATTTGATATAGCAATTGTTTGCTAAAGGCATGGGGACAAATGTCTTTGTTTTACTCTTGATTTGATAAATGCTTAAGCTATCGTGACTTGCATGGTCTGCTTTCTACTTGAGTTAGTCAAAGAGAAGAAGACGGATGAATAGAAGAGATGAAATGGGGAAGGAAGAATGAATCATCTGTGCTTGCGTACTGGATACTTCTTTCGTATTCCAAATTGCCTACATACCTTGTATTCATGGGATCAAAGCACAGTACAATGATGATGAGACATGATAATATGTAGTATGGGTGTTTATTGATGATGTGGGAGATAGATGATAGAAGAAAGAGAGGCGGAAGAAAGAAGATGATTGATGGAAGATTAGAAGAAGGATGAAAGATGGAAGAGGTCTATCGCCTATGCCTGAATCTAGGTACTTCCTTCGTATCCCAGATTGCCTACATACCCTGTATTCATGAGATCAAAGCACTTAATGATAGAAATGAGATGTAGTTCTGATTTGTGTTTTATTGATGGTGATGATGAAGGTGGATGAATTGATCGAATCATAGTTTGGTTGGGATTGATTGGATGGTTGGATGATAATTGGTTGGGTGCTTGGTGATGTGAAATGTTATTGGTATAGTGTTGGATGATGATGCTTAAAATATCCACTCCAAAAGCTAAGTGCAAGCGAGTGCCCCTAGTATGGGTTGAATTAATTATGTACGATGAGGGATGAGGTGATAACCTAGACCTAGAAGGATGATGGAGAAAATGACATGTCAACTCTGACAATTTCTAAAACCCATGATAGCAGTAAGCATAAGGATGGAAAAGGGAATGATCTTATGGGGATGGATAAGTTTATTATGAAAACGGGCGGCTATTGTTAGGATACAGACAAAGCTTATTATGGATGTATAAGTGACAAACGAAGACCTAGTAGATGATAAGAGCTAGTTTTACACATAGCGCATGTTTGCCAGGTTTTCACTATGGTACTTATCTAAGGCACCTGTTTACTAGGTTTTCACCGTTGGACGAAAGGATTTCTCTTTACTTTTTTACTTTTTTTCTTTTTTGGGGATATTCCAAGGATGAGGCATAAATTTTCTTCAGGGGAACACTATTGATGGGTTCATCTAAAGGAATGCCTTCAGGTGTTGAGAGAGTGTAAGCTCCTGATCCATAGATTGATGTGATCACATATGGTACTAACCAATTCGGTTCAAACTTGCCTTTCTTCTCATGATCCTATTGATTCTTCTGATTCTCTTTAAGGCAAGGTCTCCTACCTAGAACCTTCTTTCTCTGATCTTTTTGTTGTAGCTATGACGAAGACGATTTTGATACACTTGAAGATGATTGAGTTTCGTGAGATGTCATTCATCCAATAGCTCTAGATCATTTAGCTTGGATATCCTATATTTCTCATCAGAAATGAGATGTTGTAATGATACTCTCAGTGAGGGGATCTCGACCTCTATAGGTAAGATAGCTTCAATGCCATATACAAAAGCATAAGGTGTAGCACCAGTGGAAGTTCTGACACTTGTGCAATAAGCCCACAAGGCTGGATTAAGTTGTAGATGCCAATCACGACCAACTTCATTGACTATCTACTTAAGGATTTTGATAATGGTTTTATTAGAAGCCTCGGCTTGGTTGTTACTTTGGGGATAGTAAGGTGTTGAGAACCTATGTTGGATATGAAATTTTTTGCATAGCTCACGAACTTCTTGGTTCTTGAAGGGACGTCCATTCTCAATAACAATGGCTTGTGGAACTCCATAGAAGCAAATGATATGATGAAGGATGAACTTGGATATTTGCTTGCCAGTGATATAAGTTATTGGTATGGCTTCTACCCACTTTGTAAAATACCCTATGGCGGTAATGATAAACTTATGACCATTGGAGGAGGTTGGATGGATCTTTCCTATGAGGTTGAGTCCCCACTGCGAGAAAGGCCATGGTGTAGTAACAGGTTGTAACTCATGTGCTGGAGCATGTACCAAATCCCCATGTTTTTGACATTGCAGACAACGCTTAGCAAATTTTTGTGCATCTTGCTCCATTGTTGGCCAATAATATTCAGCTCTCAAGAGTTTCTTAATAAGACTAGCGCAGCGGAATGCAAACCACAGACACCTTCGTGTACCTCGCGTAAAGCAACGTTAGCTTCCTCCGAGTCAAGACATCTAAGAAGGATACCATTGAGACTCTTGCGGTATAAGGTTTCTCAAAGGATAGTGTAACGAGAGGCTTAGCGGATGAAATTTTTGCATTGGGTTTTGGATAGTTGAAATGGAAAGGTACTATGGTGGAGATACTCATATATATCCTCATACCAAGGAGAATTGGGACCAACAAGTTCACATACGAGCTCAGATTGTGGAACTTCAAAAGCTAGTATCAAAAGTTATTCAACCAAGAATTCACATCTATGTGCATTGGAAGGCATGTCTAGAAGAGAACCAATTGTAGCCATAGTGTCTACTACTTTGTTGTTGATCCTAGGAATTTGCTCGAATGTGATCTTGGAAAAGTATTTCTTGAAATCATCTACCATCAACTTGTATGGAAGAAGCTTTTCATCTTTGGTTTGATATTCATCCAAGACTTGTCTAATAACCAACTGAGATTCTCTAAAGACTTGTAATTGTGTGATAGCCCATTTTACAGCCATGCGTAGTCCTATGATCAAAGCTTCATATTCAGCAATATTGTTTGTACAAGGGAAAGCAATTATGTATGACTTTAGTATACAATCTCCTTGAGGTGTGATGAAACAAATTCCAACTCCAAATCCATGTTGTGTATATGATCCATCAAACTATATATGTCAAACTACTAAAGGATATAAGTTGAAGATCTCTTCATCAGGGAATTCAGGATGGATAGGATGAATGTCTATAATTGGCACTTCTGCTAGCTGATTTGTGATTACTTGTCCTTTTATATCTTTGTGATCCACATATTCTATGTCAAACTCACTTACAATCATTACCCATTTTGCTAGTCTGCCTATGAGTACTACTTTTGAAAGAAGATACTTGAGAAGATCAAACTTAGATATGAGCTTTGTACGTTGGTTCAGCATATAGTATTGCATCTTTTGGGAAGCAAACACTACCACTAAACATGCTTTTTCTATGGTTGTGTAGTTAAGCTCATAGCCAACAAGAGTTATGTTGATGTAGTAGATGGCTTGTTCTTTCCCTGATTCATCATGTTGAGCTAAGAGAGCACCTAGAGTTGCTATTGTTGAGGAGATGTATAATAACAATGGTTGGTCAAGTACAGGAGGTACCAACACAGGAGGTGTAGCTAGATATTCTTTTATTTTTTGAAAAGCTTGTTGGCACTTATCATCCCATTTGAAAGGTTCTCCCTTCCAAAGAAGGTGTTGAAAAGGATGACATTTATCTGCTAGCTGTACAATGAATCTACGGATAGATTGCAACCTACCTTGTAAGCTACGAAGTTGTTTCAAATTGGATGGTGGAGGCATTTCCATTATAGCTTTTACCTTGTCAGGATCCACTTCTATGCCTCATCGGGATACAATATAACCTAACATCTTTTCGGATGTTACCCCAAATACACATTTCTTTGGATTTAGTCTCACTTGATACTTCTCCAGTCTATCAAATATTTGTTCTAGTACTTGTAAGTGGCCTTCTCTAGTTTTGATTTTCCCAAGATGTTATCAACATAGTCTTCCATTATGGTGTGAAAAAAATCGTGGAAGATAATTGTCATGGCTCGTTGAATGTGGCTCTTGGGTTCTTTAAGACCAAAAGGCATGACAACCCAGCAATAGGTACCCCATGGACATATGAAGGAAGTCTTGTGTTGATCTTCTTCTACAATTCTAATCCAATTATAGCCAGAAAATCCATCCATTAATTGTAGCATTTTATGTCTTGTTGTGAGATCCACGATGGTATCTATGCTTGGTAATGGAAAGTCATCCTTAGGACAAGATTTGTTAAGGTCTCTGAAGTCAATACAACAACGAATGCGACCATCAAGTTTTGAGACTGGTACTAGATTTGAAACCCATTCCAGATAATCAATAGGCCTTATAAATTTGGCATCCAATAGTTTCTGAATTTTTGTTTTGAACAAAAGTGTTATTTCAGGATGCATTTTTGAAGCTTTTGCCTAACTGGTTTTGCATTTGGAGATACTGCTAGATGATGTACCATAAGTGAAGGATCTAACCCTAGCATATATGCATAGGTCCATGCAAAGTTGATTTCTCTTTTCATGAAGAAAGTAGTGAAATATGTCCTTTCCTGTTCTAATAATGATGCTACTAAGAATGTGATCTTGGGATTCTATGTTTTGCCTAGATTCATCTCTTGAGATTTCTCTATTAGCAATGGTGACCATTCTTGATATTCAGTGGTCAAAGGAAGGTAAAATCCTCCATCCTCAGGTGCCTCAAAGAGGTTTTCACCCTTGGATACGTCCTTTATTTTTACTTTTTCATTGTCAAGAGGTGCCTTGCAGTTTTCATCTAGTGACCTATCTTTTTTTATTCTATTTATTTCACTTTTGCGACTGAAGGATTTGACACTTCCACCAAAATATGATAACAAAGGTAGATCCATCATGAAGCCTACTTTGTGATCTCCTAATGGTACGCCTTGTCTCAAACCCATGAATTTTGCTATAGCTTCATCATTTGAAATGTGTCTAGAATAGGTGCCCCCTGTTGGTCCCAATCAACAAGGTGAGGATATACAAGTTTGAGTTTAGATGATCAGAAGTATGAAATGGATAAGGCAGATGAAAATATAAAGATGGATGTGTCTTGGAATAGTTCGGTTATGTGGAAGGAAGAGTGATCGATGGCCTCTATATTAGAAGTCCCTTCTGTAGGAAAAGCTTTAGCTACTTCCTCAAGAATACACTCAATGTCCTTGGAAGGCAGAACCTCCTTACCATACCCTAGACCTTGCTTATTAAACTTCTTGGTAACAATAATAGGTTCAACAGGTCCTTTCCCATGTGGTCCTAGACCTCCTTGTCCTTTATAGACCATATTCTTGATAATGCGAAAGCCAATGTTATATCGCTCCACTTCTAGAGTAAGTTGATCATTTTCATCAAAGAAGAGTCAAGAGTTGATGTCATCAATGTCTTCATCTTCGAGCATGCCTGCTTTAATGAATACGGTAGGAGGTGCTTTGATAATGGTTACGGATGAAGTACCTTTGGATATGGATGGTTGGCCATAAGATTTTGGAGATAAGGGAAAAGTTCCTACACAACAAGATTCTTGTAAAGTGTACTCACCGAGTCCTTTCTCTTGGTATTTGGCATCAATGGTGGGGATAGATTTACTAGATGAAGGCTTATTTAAGTCGGATGGATCTACATAGGATGTGGATGGATGCGCTTCGGCATTGATGGGGACACGATTGGGATCTTGATATTTAGCTCAAAAAGTTCGACAAAACTCAAATGGATTTGGATTGGTGGGGGTTGTGATTTCAACTCCGTTGTAAGGAAATTTGAGGCATTGATGGTATGTATATGGAACGGTTTTGATAGCATGTATCCAAGGAAAACCATGGATAATATTGTATGGCAATTCAATGTCTAGGACTTGGCACTTGGTATCAGTAATAATAGGACCAACCTTGATGGGTAAATAAATAATCCCTTCAGATTCTCTCTCAGCATCATCATATGCATTGATGATTATACTCTTAGTGGTATCAATACGATCCTCAGAATATCCCAATAATTTGATAAGCTTTAAAGAATATATGTTCAATCCAGCTCCACCATCTACTAATATTCATTTGACACGGCATCATGGAGGGCATCGTTATGGGATGGATCGGGCGATGAGAGATCTTTATCGGAGAAGGTCAAACGGTAGGGTGATGCAATACTAGCTATCATGATTTGAAATTGCGTAGTGTCAATATCATTAGGGACTGACGATTCTTGTAGGGCTTTATCAAGGATGGCTTTGTGGGCAGGGGATATACACAGTAACTCCAAAATGGAAATATAAGTGGGGATGGTCAAAGATATTATAGCTAGAGGTTGGACATATGGTAGATGGTGCTCCTTGGATAGTAACATGACCTTGATGGGTGGTAAGAGCACAATCAGGGGTTGCTTGGATAGTGACTGAGGCTCAATGAGTGGTATCGGGACAACTAGATTCTTTTCCTCTTATGGTAATGGTAGATATGTGAGCTTGTTCAATGTGACCAATAGTGGATGATTCATAGGTATATTCGATATTCTTCCCAAGTTATTAGAGGTACTTGCCTTGTCATGTGATGGGAGTGGATTCTTAAAAGCATCAAGGTCATAGTTTGAGGTTTGTTTAGGTGGATCAACGCTAATGGCTCCTTGATCGATGAGATTTTGAATCACATGTTTCACTTTCATGCAACCGGATGTGTTATGTCCTTTCACTCTATGAAATTCACAATATTCATTGTCTTTGTACCAATTGGGTTTATATTGTGGTTCTTCATATGGTCGAGTCTCAGGTAGTGCTATCATGCCCGCTTGTAAACATTTCTTTAAGACTGATTCAATAGGTTCCCCCAAAGGAGTGTATTGATGCTTAGGGAATGGATTCATTTTAACTTGGTCTTGTGGAAGAAATGGTGTGCTTTTGTTTGTTGCTTGGATATGGATGGGAGGTTTCACATTTTGAATATTCTTTGCATCAACAATGCCATCATTTACAACATTTTTGTTTTTGTTCCAAAAGCGAGATTTATCATTTGAGGATTGTGCATTGTCTTTGGTTTCCTTGAAAATCTTGATGACACCTTTAGCAATTAAAGCCTTTTCAATGTTGGTTCCTTTAGATATGAGCTCATCAAAGGTGGTGGTGCTTTGTAGTTGCAATTGAAATGATAGCTCAAAATGAAGGTTTTGAACAAAGATATCCACTTGTTGCTTCTCAGGGATTTGCCATGAAAGTTTGCTAGCCATGTTTTGCCATCGTTGGATGAATGATGAAAAAGTTTCCCCATTGCATTGTTTATTGTTGACAAGATCGCTCATGGTTACCTCATGTTCAACGTTGAAGGCAAAGTGTGAGACAAATTTGCTTGAAAGTTCTTTGAAGGATTTGATACCGGGTGGGAGATGCGAAAACCATTCCAAGGCTTGTCCCCCAAGACTTCGAGGGAATAATCGCAAAAGATATGTGTCATTGTAGGTGACATCAAGACAAGCAACATAGAATGTTCGAAGATGGTTAGTTGGATCTCCTTTTCCCTTGTATTTGTCAAATTGTGGGATCTCAAAATGTGGAGGGAAAGGTATCATTTGTAATGACTTATCAAAAGGATAAGGGCACACATCCTCAAAGGAAAATGTTTTCTTCGTTTGTCCTATACTCATGTCATCAAGTCGCTGGTATATTTGTTTAACGTGCTGCTCCATATCAAATGTAGATGTTTGTTGTTGCATAGGATTGTGGTGACTTGGATGCGGTATTTGGTATACTGGGTTATTGTTTGGAGGGTACTGTTGTGAGATGTTATGTGGTAGGGTGTAGGTATTTTGGACTTGATTATCAAATGATGGAAAGGTGTGGGTGTTTGAGGATGGATTGACACCTTCAGTTTGCATCGCATGTGAACCATAGGATGGATTAATGTATGACATTTGTGGATTAGACGTTGGCAAAGTTTGAGATACATTGGATGAATTGATATAGGATATATGAGGATTAGAATTGGATGAAGCTTGGGATATAATAGGCGGATTAACATAAGACATTTGTTGGTTGGATGCTTGTAGTCCAAGTGAATGGAGTTGATCAATGTATGGTTGTGATCCAAAAGTTTGGTCAATAACCGGCTCATTAGTATGGGATGACACTTGCGATGTTTGGACTAGATTCATGGATGCAGATGGTTGGGATGGTTCAACATGCGACACAATTTGATTGGTTTGAGGTGCATGTGTGACGTGCGAAGGGATTGTGTTCATGGAGGAAGATGCCATGGGATGGGATACATAAGATGTAGCAACATGGGACATACTTTGATTGGAAGCTTGAGGTGTTTGAGGCACATGCGAAGGAGCTATGTTTATGGAAGAAAGTGGAGGGGATTTAGATACATGAGATGGAGTGACATGCGACACACTTTGGTTAGGCACTTGAGGGGCTCTTGACACATAGGAGTTAATAACATTGGTTGGTGTCAACAAAGGTTCGATGGATGTAGGTGGTGCATAGAATGGAGGAATAGACGGAGTGGTAGAAAGTGATGTTGGGATGTTGTGTGGAGATGGTGTAGATATGGTAGACATGGTAGTAATGGCCTTATGGGTATCCTTTGCAACAACAACATTGTTGATTGGTTCATGTTTTTGGATTGTGAATATATCAAAGTCACTTGGCAATTTGACTCCTTGAGCTAATTGGGTGAAAATTTGTTCATGGTTTGACCTTATGATCCTATTGGCAAGTCGCATAGCTTGATCATCTTGGAGCTCTATAGCTTCTGAATAGTCCTCATCGGTAGGTTGATAACGTGGCACATGAGTGGATAAGGAAGGTCCAAAATGATGTGGCATTTGAGTGGTTAATGAAGATCCGGTAGTATAACCCTCAGGTACAAACATGTCTTTAGGCATTCCAGTCGTAAATTGTGAAGCATCCTTAAGAGGGGTAGCTTGAAATTGTTGTAAATTGGCTTCCATGGTTGCTTTGTATTGGTTCCTTGTGTGAGGCATTGTTTTGGGGATGTTTTGGATGTGATGTTTTGGACTAGTTTGACAAATTTGAGACTCTTGGATGGTTTGCTTGGTTTGATTGTTGATAGGATTGGCTTCATCAAATGTTTGGATTGATTTGGATTTGTTGTTTGCTTGGCTTGGTTTGATAGTTTGCTTTGGATTGGTTTGTTTGGATTGATTATCCCCCAAGAGATAGACTTATGAACTCAAGGGTAGACAAGATTGGTTGTTGATGCTGAAATGATCAAAAAGGACAAGTTAATGATCAAAGCCAAGGGATAATGTTGGTTTGCTTGGTTGATTGTTGTTGCTGGCTGGTTTTGAGTCTCAAGAGGATGGAGGGCTCAATAAGTCCAAAGTGTGATAAGATCAGGTTGGATATGATGAATATTGGTTGTAAGTGATCAGTGGATTTGTCTGGAAGCTGCTAATAGACTCAAGGTTGACTAGTAATGTGATTGTCAGACTGGATAACTGATGACAAGTTACAGTTTACCAAAGGCAATGCTATTCAGACCAAAGGCGACTAACGATAGCTCAAATGGATTGAGGATAATGCAAAGGCAAATGTTTGAGGATCAACTACAATTTTCTGCTATTGAAAAGCGACTGGATAAGGCCCAAAGGCGACGCCCGATAATTCAAAGGCGTCTGTGTTATGGTCACAGGTGATTTCGAAGAAAGCCATAGGCGAGCTTCTGTGGTTCAAAGGTGAGTGACTGTTGTTCAAATGCGAGCGACTGCTGATCAAATGTGAGTTTCTGGGACAGTGAATTATTTTTGGGCAAGTTTTTGTTTATTTTTGACAAGAAAACAAGTGACTGAAAACACACAGACATACAAGACAATCACAAACATATACAACCTAGGCTGGAAAGGACAATATTTGTTGGATTCTCACTACGGATAAATCTGAGCCGCACTTATTCAGAGCGGATAGCTTAGAAGTTTGGTCACACTGGCTCCCCTTACATGGCACACACTTCTCAGGCACACCAAACTTCAAATTCCCAAAGACCCGAAGATCTCAAGGAATTTGCTATCTCTACTTTGAACTGCGAGAATGTGGGACAGCTTCAGAGGTCCGACCTCCTGCGCCAACAAATAGAAGGATTTTGGCCACTAAACAAATGGTTTCTAGTGATATTCGGGGGACCGGCACCTTACGAGAGTCCAACAAGCCACTTAAAGCTTTAACTAGCTCTACTAGGAGTTTTAATATATGCTAGGTACACCTCCTTTAGAACTAGCATTGTACAGTAAGCGCTTATACCAGTTTCGCCTTATCCTATTTTGTATAGCGGATCGAACGAAAATACCGCTTGGGATCGCAAATGAGTTCTCCTTGCGGATGTGTCTCAAGAGCAAGCCCACTCTAAAGGTAATAACAAGTTCTCTTGCACTCAAGATCCATTTGATAGGCAAGGGGAGAGGATACTTTTGTTATTAGCTTAGGGTTACAAACATTCACAGCAAGAAACCAAAAAAGATAAAACAAACACGGAGCAAACAAGATTCCTTTTAAGCACCAAAACCAAATGTTCCTAGATTAGTGAAAAATATGATGAGTCTTTGACCGATCAATCATGCAACAGATTTGTCAGTAGTTTAAATCCTCCTTTCTTTGACAGACAATAAGAAGTTGCACAAATAGATATTAGATGCCAAAGAAAAATCAAGTTGCAAATGTATAAACTAGATGCGAATGAACATGAATCAAAGGCAATCGCCTGCAGATCAAATGCGATGACAATTTTACTAGATGCGATCATCTGTCGTTCAAATGCAAGACTGTATCGTGCAAAAATGATGGGAGGTCATGCAAATGCAACTGACTGTTTACCAAAGGCGTTCGGATCTTGTAAAATCTACAAAAGCTCAAAACTCAAGTTAAGATAAATGATCAACAGACAAATAGAGAGCTCTGATAACCCCTGAAGATGAATTGCTTGAGTTGAATCATGTATTCTACAAAATAATACAAAAGATCTAGCTAATTGATATGATTAGGTCAAAGACAAATCAAACCCCAAATAAACCAACTTGAGGATGATACAAAACGCTTAGGGTTAGCAAATAAACCAGCTTGCAACCCAAATCAGACACAAAAAATGAATTGAAAACTGTAGGAGATCCTGCAAAGACAGAAAAACATCAAGAAAACCCTAGATAACCAAAGGTGATCCTCTACCCATCATATGCTAATATCTGTGAGCCAAATGCGATCGACGATTGTGCAGATGTGATTTGCTGCGTACCGACTGCGATTTACAACCGTGCAAAGGTGATGATCTATTGTTCAAGTGTGATGCTCTGCGGATCAAATGCGCTCTATGTATCTAGACTTCCAAACAAACTTTCAAATGAAAAGGTTAATCAAGGACTTGGGTCCTATCGGGCGTGCCAGAATGTGTTAGCAGGAAAAATCAAGTTAACAAGATCAAACATTGCAAATCAAACCTAATCCTACCACTTTCAAAGAATCCATCTAAATGACACAAAATGAAAGAAAATCAAATAACAATGTCACCTAGATTGTATTGATTCCTTGGTTGTATTGTGGATTGCTTCTCAATAGTGAACAACCATAGTTGACATAGCTACAATGATAATGGATGATATGCTCAAAGTGCTCAATAAGTGCTCAATTGATTCAATATGCATGAGATGATAATCTGGACGCTTTCAAGATTGTGTGGGATTATATGAAATGAGATGAGAGGGTGTATATATAGCTCCCTACTAAGATTGATCAACTGTGGAGATTAGGTGGCTATGAGAACGGTTGAGATTAAACAAGAAGCATAGATGAATGTGTACAAGACATGTGTCCATAGATTTTATTAAATGATTGTAGTTGGTTTGTTGGTAATACTAGGATTGATTTTCTTAAAACAGGATGTTTTTCTATTTTAAGAGATTGGATGATGTGAATGATTGATTTTAGAACCAATTAAGTCATTTTTGTATTTGATTTAGGATAGGACCTATCTTGTGCACATAGAAGAATGTGATAAGAGAGAAAATGATAAGATAAAAAATAAATTAAATAAATAAATTCATTTAATTTATTTTTAAATGATAGAAGAAAAAACTAAATTAGAAGATTGGAGAATGAACATAAATTAAATAAATAAATTTATTTAATTTATAAGGATGATGAAAAGATAAATAAATAAAATATTGATTTTATTTATTTTTAAGAGGAATAATGAGATAATTAAATAATTAAAGATTATTTAATTACAGATGAAAATAGAAGAAAATAAATGAAATTAGATGGAATTAATCAAATAAAAATAATTTATTTAATTAATTATAGAAAGAGGGTGATTTAGAAAAAAATAGATGATTGATGTGTGCTAGACAAAATTGACATATGAGATGGTGAAAATGCAAGAAATTGACAAATGATGTGAAAAGTCAATTTTGGGTGTCTACAACAGTTATATATCCTGGGAAAATCTAAGACAAGAGAAGGACATCTACAGGTATTGGCACAAATCTTTGATTGATTAAAAAAATATCAAGTTAGACTGAACCCAAAGAAATGTGTATTTGGTGTAACATCTGGAAAATTGTTGGGATACATTGTGTCTCAACGAGGGATAGAAGTGGACCCAGCTAAGGTAAAAGCTATCATGGAAATGCCTCCACCAACAAATCTCAAGCAGCTCCGCAGTCTATAAGGCAGGTTACAGTCCATCTGCAGATTTATCTCACAACTAGCAAATAAATGTCATCCTTTTCATATATATATAACAAAAATAAATGGAGTCTCCAAGTACCCTCATCTCCTATTTTCAAAAAATAGACTCATACCAGTCTCACATACCGATCTCCTAGCAACTATGGTCCTAACAATTACAAAGCTCTACAACTTGCTCATCCATGCCCCTCTTTATTACACTCAACTTCTTATACACCAAACACTCAAAAATTGACTTGAAAATAAGATTACTTACAATGACCCTTAAGGTATGTTTCATCAACTATGTCATGTTTAGGCTCCAAATACAAAGTCAAAAGGGGCAAGAATTGGAAGATATCGTTTTGTAGCTTCAACTCTTTGTCATGTCCCTATATCCATTATGTACTATTCATTCAAATAGATAATAATTTAAGAAATATTATAAATTAATATAAATACAATATATAGTGTAAATAACAAATATTAACATAAATTAGATATTATTATTATTATATATTATTATATTACATAATAATAAATATAATTTAAATATTATATATTAAATAATATATATATTATATATTAATATTATAAGGTAAATATATTATAATAAATAGGGGCCAATCCCACTTATGATTGACCCCTCCCAAAGGAAGCCCATAAGACACAAAGCGATCCTTCATAAAAACAATGGCTGCTAATAACAAAGTCAACAGCAATGATAAACAAGAATTAATATTAATTTGCAAAGGGGATCGATCAAAGGAAACAAAAAATTGGGATTCGGGGGAATCTAATGCATAGAATAATTATTGAAGTCAGCAATTAAGAAATATGAGATATGGGTGCATAAAAGACAGCGCTCCATACAAGGCATAAACAAGACAAAGAAGATGTGAATACCTAAGGATACAGGAGGATTAAATAGTAGCAAGTATCATATTAAGACAACAATTAGCATAAAGAAAGGCAATACAAGCGATCACCATAGGAGGTGAGGTTTCCTTGGAAAGAGGTGTCCGCTGAAGGATATAAGTAATAGGTCGATAAAACCATAAAACAATTCATTCTCAGCAAACAGATAAACAAGAGTATGGCATGGAAGCATATCATCATTCAGCAATCTGAGTATTACAATATTCATCTCATCCATTAATTCATCTTACTCATCTTACTCAACAGCCATCATCATCTCATTGATGGAGATTATTCATTCAAGGAAGGAAAACAGTCCAAGGAATATCTATTACATATATATATATATATTTCAGACATCAATCAACAATCACAATCAACATAGAAGAATAATCAGTCATACCTCAGGAACATGGAATTATCATATCCATCCAGTTGCAGCAGTCATTATAATATTAATCAGTCTCAGCCATACAAGCATTCAGATCAGTATTGATCATTATTAAGTATTATTATCAATCAATCTATCTCTCAGCAATTAGCAATACTCATCATCTCAGCATCAAATGATATCTACAATTCACGTTATTGGTTCAGATCAGCATTCAAGCCATTGGAATATATTATGTGTATATATATATGACAGCAGCTGTTAGAGGATGTCAAAGATATAAGAAGAATCAAACATATATAGCATTGAATATCTCACGCCATCATCATCGATCCAGCAATTGGAATATCAAGCATTTATACACGGAAATACATATCAAGGAATCAAGTCATTCCAAGCAACCTAACTCTATAAGGTATTCATACCAGCCATTATCTATCAATAATGTGATCATTATTATCAACAATCAAATCAAAGAATGAATATATATGCATTGAGATAAACTACTAAGGCATAGTGTTTACCGCAATATGGTGTGTTTCACAGAATATGAAGTAAACAGAATTAAGAAGTAGTAGTATAGTGCATCATACAACATAATAGAATTACTCAGGAGGGAATATTGTATTCATCATTGATTCATAGGAAACATTACAATGTTCATGACAGCAACATACATATTCATTGTGACTCTAATGTACGCATAACAACTATTGTCAAATCACTGATATCCGAACTACAATGTATTGACAACTTAAATACTCCTGGCCAAGGTTGGTTGTGATGCCAACCATTGGTACCGACTCCAAACTACCCGACCCGTCGGTTGATGCCGACAACTAATTACATCGATAAGTAGGAGGTATTTTTCGCAGCATGTCAAATTATGATATTTTATTTCAGGGTTTAACTGCGTAGTTTTTGAGTCAAACACATGACCCATATTTCATGAGTAGTGGTTAACATGAGAGATGGGTTCATGTGAACCACTACTCATGAAATATGGGTCATGTGTTTGACTCAAAAACTACGTAGTTAAACCCTGAAATAAAATATCATAACTAATTACCTCGTTTGTTTATTTAAACTATTATTTTGCTGTCTACATCTATCTCCCCCTCAAAATTGGTCATCTTCCAGATGACATTCATAACAAAATGACAAAATTATGACAAAACTTAACCATCCTACTGAGAGTGTGGAGGTTGGGAAGACGTCCCTGGGTGTACTGACAAGGTTGGGGTGGCTGATCGTTGTTGCACTTGCAGCTTCCTTGCTTCCTCGGTCCTTTGCCACAGCTGGTGTTGGGCTACTAGCTCCCGCTCCCTTGCTGCCTTCACCATGTGACCGGCTTCCATGACTTGTGCTTTAGCCTTCATTACTTCTGCCTCCTTTGCCTCAAGCTGTACTCCCATGTCTTTCATCTTAGCCTCCATCTCCCTCAACTTGGCTTCTAAGCCTGATGCCCTGGCCTTTTCTGTTTCCGTGGCCTCTGTCTGTTGTGCTAACTATTGGTGGGACCTCTGAATGTGCTCCGTCAATTCTTTCTTCTTTGTCTGTAGGGCTGCCTCACTCTCCTCCTTTTTCTCCCACATCACCTCTTTTTTCTTCATTTCATAGAATATTTGCTTGTATGCCTTCTCTATGGTGAATAGGGACTCTATGACTTTTGCATCCCTTCCTCCTACCACTGGCCGTGACCCTCTGCATCGGTCATGCATCTCCTGAGTGTTGATCTCTAGCCAACCTCTCGCTGTGAATTGTCGAGCAAACTCCTCCTCACAGCCCTGTTGAACAAAGTTCCTAATTCTTTTGGCCTCTTGAGCCACTACCTGTGATCGTCCCAGTCTCAACTATTTGGAGATATCAGCTATCTCCCCCATGTAATCTGCCATATTCTCCAAGTCCTCCATGTACCTCTGAATGGTACCTATTGGGTCAGAGGGGTTAGGTCTGGAAAGTGTGAGGGTCAATCCCTCCTCCTCCGGTGAAGTGGTCACTGGGGTGATCGCTTGGGAGCTCATAATGCCCATGGAAGGTCCCCCTACCTCCTGTGTAGCCGGTACTGGCTGTGGTAGACTGGCGTGCTGAGTGATCTGGCCAGTAACGCTGAGCTGCTCTACGCTCTTTGTCCCCCTTGGCGTGCTACCCTCTTCTTGACCTTCTGTCCCTAAGTGAAGTGGGCTCAGCAAGGGTACCTCATGCATGTCTACTGTTAGGCCAATATCACTCAACCAGCTATCTATTTTGTCCTGACCTCTGGCTGATGCTGATGGTACCTCTGCCTGTAGTGTGACCTTTCCCCCTACTTTGGAGGGTTCCACTGGTGAAGTCGTCACCAAAGGTGTGGCTGATGGTATGACTCTTGCTGGCAACCTTATCCTGACTGGCAGTGTGGCTAGCAGTGTGGCTATGCCCCGTCCCTGTGTCTCGGTACTCTGTGCTGGTACTGGCAGTGTGAATGCTGCCGTTTTGAGTTTTGGAAGTACCAAAACTCCTTTCGATTGCCCCCTTTTTTCTGTTGTGTTTTCCTCAGTACCCCTTGTGGTTGCCTCCCTTACCACACTCCGTGTCATTCTTAGTGCCAGTACTTCATCCATAGATGAGTCGCTTTCCACCGCTAGTGACTGTCCCCTGCCTTCCTCTTCTTCCTCCTCCTCCTCCTCCTCCTCCTCCTCCTCTTCTTCTTCTTCTTCTTCTTCACTTTCGGTGGATGTTTCTTTTTTCTTCCTTTTCCTTTTTGGCCATCGTGAGGGTTCTTCTCCGTGAGCTGTGTCGAGTCCCTTCCAGTAGAAGACTGTCGGCCATCCCGGCTCTACCTGTGCTATCGGTTGTAACCCCCCCATTTGTCTGCTGGAACCTGGGTATGGACAGCATCGAGAAAGAGGGCAATGACTTGTTGAGTCATATAAAATACCTTATGCCGCTGGGATAAAAATTCCCTCACCCTCTCTGTCAAATACCTCGCCCAGTTGTAGACCTTGCCAACACTCAATCCGATCATATAATCGACCATCCATAGGGCGATATCCGATGCCCTATTGGAACCCATCAGTCTGCACTTCATGACATCCATGATACATTTCCATTCTTCATTTGCAATTAAATTCTTCCTCAAACCCCGATTACCTAAGTTCCAGATGGTGTCTTTTTCTTTGTCTGTGAGGTCATTTCGGCATACTCTCTGGATGAGGGTTTCTTTGTGCTACTGGGTCATTCGGCCGGGTTTCACCACGCTCGAGCCGACGGCTAGAACCCCCATCACTCTAGCGAAATCTTGTGGCCAAAATGATATAGTAACTGAATGGCCCCGATACTCAATAATGGACCTGTTGGAGTGCTCGCAGAAGTTGTCGACCATGGCTTTTAAATACGGCTCGAACTCCCTGGCATTGAAGTAGGGCATTAGTATAGCCTTGTCAACCTAGGCATGTTTTAATGCTATCTTCAACACGTTGTTTTCCAGTGCATTCTTCCACCATTGTTTGCACTCATTTCCTGTCAGGCTTTCCCAGGCGATGGCCTTCATTCCCGCATCAGCACTTAGTTTCTTTCTCTCCTCCGATGCAATCTTCGATCTGTAGGCTGCAATCTTTTTGCCCTTGTCCATTATCTAATTTCTCTGACAATTCTGATGCTAGGTATTTGAGTGCTGAAGTGTCGATGCTGAGTGCCCGATGCTGAGCCGATGCTAAGTGTTTGAATGCCGAGGAGAGCCAAGGGGACTGCTATTCTGATTTCCTGCCCAATGACCCCTTACTACTGGAGGTACGGAATGGTACGGCCTAATGTACGGTCTGATGATCTCCTTGTACGGCCAAGTACTCTGATATTTTCTTCTCTCTGTATGGCCGTACAGCCTGATGTTGCTGCTGAAGTACGGCCTGATGTCGTTGCTGAAGTATGGCCTGATGTGGTTGTTGAAGTATGGCTGATGTTGCTATTGGAATCGTACTAAGCCGTACGGTCAATGCCTTCCTTTCTCTGTTCTGTACGGTCGATGCCTTTCTTGACGGGGTTAAGTGCTTTTAAAAAGGGATGGGGTGGTTGGCCGTACGGCGTACGGTCTGGCCGTACATCGTACGACCTTCCCTCTTTTTTTTTCATTTTTTTGCCAAGTCGTACGGCCTAGTCGTACGTCGTACAGCCTGCCTTAAATTTTTTTTTTACTCCATTTTTTCTTTATCTCTTCGCTGCTGTGTGGTTCCGATGGCCTCCTCAATTTCGTCTTCCACGACCTCAATTTCTGTCATGTAGCAGAATATACACTAAATATACCCTTTCTGTCGGAGGCAATCATTGGAGCAGCATTGATCGACTTCTTCCAGTTCCCATAATCAATCCACCACTGTATTTTTTTCTTGTATCAACCTTAAGTTCCATCCCGTCGGTTCCTGGGTCCACTGAAATGTTTTTCCGTCACTGTTCATCCTTATACTCTTGGCCCTGAACTTCGCTTTCCAAATTCGACTTCTTGGAATCTGGACATATGGAGTCCCCCGGTTCTTCAACTTTAGTTGTAGGACTTCATTCTCATAGGGTGATCTTTCAATTATGAACATGGCCTCTGCTACATACCTTTTCACCGGGCTTTTTATTTCTTTTGGTAATAAGAATTCGAACTTATCTCTTACCTTGTTGCACTCAGCTATCCATCAGTTCCACGCCTGTTCCTCCTCATTCTCAGTGTCATCATTGCCGTTTTCAATAATGTCGCTATCGATTATTCCTTCTTGAATGGCGGTTTGCAGCGTTCTTGGTCCAAGAAACCCAGTTACAGGTTCATATGGTGCACTCCAGAAACATATTCCATTGGTCCCCTCTATTGTCTCTTCCAGCATTGCGTATCCCAACATATTGATTTCTATTGTTTCTTCTCTTTTTTGCTTATATTTCTTCAGTTTTGATCCGTTCACTGTGTCCCTGATTTGGGTTCTGTCAATGTTGTCCAGCCTTATAGCCCCATTGTCCAATATTTCCCGTACCCTAAACGATCCCAACCAACGAAGTTTGAACTTACTCGGTTTAATTTCGTTATGGCCATTATATTTGAGGACTAACTGCCTTGGCCGGAATTCCATTCTCCGTAGGTGTTTGTCGTGCCAATACTTCCGACGTTTCTGCATAATTTCCGTTGACCATTGAGCCAAAATTCTTTTCTCATCCAATTTATTCAACTAGAATAGTCTTTCTTCCAAACTCTCCGTATCTCCTAGTCTGTTTTCCATTGCAATTCTCAGACTTGGAACCAGGTATTCTACGGGTACTACCGCTTCTTGCCCATACATCAACTGGAAAGGAGTGTCCAGTCGTTACCTTATAAGTGGTTCGGTAAGCCCATAACACTACTGGTAACTTTTCTTCCTAGTCTGATCCTTCGATACCTTGTTTGTTGACTCTATCTGCCCATTCGCCCTTGGATAGTACGGACTTGATAGGGTGTGCAGGATTTTAAACTCCGTAGTCATAAGTCGGATAACGTGGTTGACGAAATGTCCCCCACGATCACTCGTCAATTGAATTGGGATTCCATACCTCATCACAATCTGCTCGTATATGAATTTTGTCGTACTTAATGCAGTGTTATCCTCCAGTGCCTTCGCTTCGGCCCACTTCGTCAAATATTCCGTAGCCACTATTATGTACCGACATCGGTGTAGTTGGCTGACCTTCAGTGGTCCTACAAAATCCAACCCCCATCTCTCGAAAAGCTCTTGAGGTTGTGATGGCCATAGTGGCATATAATCCCTCTTTAGCAGTTTCCCTACCCTCTGACAAGTGTCACATTGAATTACCCACTCTCGGGCATCTGTTTGTAACGTCGGCCACCATAGGCCGACGAGTAGAACTTTTCGTGCCATGACGTCGGGACCCATATGTCCCCCTGCGAGTCCCTCATGGGCTTCTACCAATACACCCCTTATCTCTTCTTCCATAACACACCTTTGGAGAATTTGATCGAGCCCCATTTTGTAGAGCAGCCCGTTTATCAGTTGAAATGTCTTACTCTTCAGTGCAATCTTCCGTCGTTGACTTGTAGACATTTCTAGCGGAAACGTTGAAGTGGATAAGTACTCACTAATTTTCTCGTACCATGGCAGCAATGCAGCTATTTGGAATAGGTGGGCATCCGGAAAGTCTTCATTGACCCCATCTCCTGGTTCTCCTGATTTGATCCTTGAGAGCTGGTCGGCACTTACATGGCTTTTTCCTGGCCGTACAATAATGGCGAAAGTAAATTCTTGCAGAAGTAACAACCATCTACTGATTCTGCCTTGAATAATCAGTTTGTTGACCAGGTACATTAGAGCTTGATGATCCACATAAAAAGTGAATGGTGTTGCCAAAAGATAATGTCTAATTTTTGTACGGAGTAGACCATTCCCAAAGCCTCCCTTTCCGTAGTACTGTAATTTCGTTCCGCTTTGGAGAGCAACCGACTGGCAAAGTACACTGGATGATCCAAACCATGAGATCCTACCTGTGCAAGAGTGGTACCAATTGCAAAGTTTGATGTGTCCATGTGCACGTGGAATTCCTTGTCCCAGTTTGGATAGGCTAGGATAGGTGCACTGATGAGCCTTGTCTTTAGTTCTTCAAATGCTTTCTGTTGTTCCTCCAACCAGACAAACTGCACCCCTTTCCTTGTCAACATGTCCAATGGGTGCGATACCTGAGAAAATTTTTTGATAAATCTCCGGTAGTAACCGACATGGCCGAGAAAAGACTTTACTCTGGTGACATCTCCTGGAGCCTCCATTTCTACAATTACCTAAATCTTGTCCGGGTCTTCTTTTAGTCCTGCTTGGCATACAATATGGCTAAAAAGTTTCCCTTGTGACACCATGAACTGACACTTCTTTGGGTTTAAGGCCAACCGTGCGGCCCTACAACGCTCCATGCATTCGGTGAGGGCTTTGAGGTGTGTCTGCTGGTCGCTGTAAATTGACCAGTCATCGAGGAATGCCTTGAAGTTTCCCACCGACATTTTGTCAAATATGTGTAGGATAATCTTTTGAAAGGTGGCCGGTGCATTGCACAGACCGAACGGCATCCAGTTATATGCGTATACCCCGTTTTCAATCACAAATGTTGTCTTCAGTTTGTCTTCCTCGATGATGCTGATCTGGTTATACCCCGAAAATCCATCCATAAAGGAATATATCTCATGACCGGCCACTTCTTCCAAAATGGAGTCTGTAAATGGGATGGGGAAGGGGTCTTTGATTGTTACTGCATTCAGACATCTAAAATCCATGCAAATCTTGATTTGTCCCCCTTCCTTCTTAAGTGATATTACAATCGGTGACACCCACTCACTTGTTTCTACCTCAAAGATTATTCCTGCCTCAAGCATTTTTTCAATTTCCTCCTGCACTTTTGCTACGTAGTTCTCATTCATGCGATATGGCCTTTTCCGTACTAGGCGTGCTCCTAGTATGAGTGGAATTCTGTGGACACACAATTCTGGTGGTATCCCCTTCAGGTCCTTGTAAGTCCAAGCAACACATCTTTGTACTCTAAAAAGATTCTGAAAGCTGCTGCCTTGAGTACTGGATTCCAGTCGTCGCCAGCCAGAATTATCTTTGGGTTGCTTTCCTCGCCGAGATTAATTCTCTTCGTCACTGGCTCTTCATACATAATCTTCTTTTCCGGTTCAAACTGATGTGCCGGCGTGCTGTCTACTTCTGCATTCCCTTCCTTATATTCGCCATATGCCGCTGGGAATATGTGGGCCACTTCCTTCCCCTGATCACTTGTTCGTTCCAATGCTTCACCGTCATCTTTCTGTTCACTCGTCATTCCCGAGCTTTCACCGATTTCTTTTATTGAAATCATGTTGCATTGTGGCGGAAAAAACTCGTAGTCTTCCATCTGCCAATGGAATAGCCCACTAAATGAATTTGTCTCGTCTTCTGAGCATTCCTGTAATTTCAGCACCCCTTCATCATCAAGCTCCATTAGCCCTTTCCCACTTTCTGTCGAGTTCCCTCCATCCGAGTCAAAATCTGAGGCCAACTCTTCATTGACGGTTTGCGTCCTCAAGTCAATGACAAACTTCTTATGTCTATTTTCTATGGACAGTGTTTTTCTTCCAGTTGTGGTTGGCTTTAGCGGCTATTAGCCATCCTCGGCCGAGTAATGCATCGTATGATGCATTCTGTGCTGTTATGACTACAAAATTTAACAAAAATTGCTGGGTACCGATTCTTACTTTTTGAGCCATTAGCACTCCCAGCGCCTTGATCTCGTGCTGGTCGGCTCCCACTAGCTGAAAGTTTTGTGGCCATAGAGCAGGCTCCCGAGGCTTTTCCAGGTTTCTTCCGATAATACATTTACTCCAGATCCCCCGTCGACTATTGTATTTGTCAAATTTCTTCCAAGTATTTCCATATGCACTACGGCCGGTTTCTTCCCGGTGTCAATCGCTAGCAACCTCGGGTCGAGTACTTGTTCTCCCATTGGCGGTGGTTCCACTATAACATCTTCTGTTGTGTGGGCTTCGCCTTCATGCGAGTTACCTTCCATTACTTTGGATATTGCTATTTTTAACTGAGGTAAGCTCTGGAGGAGGTTCGCCAATTTGATTGGTACGGTAGTTTGCAATACTTGACTTGCTATGTTCTTATCTGATTCCAATCGTAGGGTTGCGGTTACCTTCTTGTCTGAGTTCCTCCGTTCGGTTTTTATGGCAGCTTCCACTTCCTTTCGTGCCTCACAGAGTCTTTCTTTTTCCGTACGGGGATCTGGATAAGTGGCCTTTTTCCACTGTGCTCGGGTGATGGCAAGGATTTTTTCATTATTTTCCTTGAGATTGATAAGGTTCACCCCTTTCTGCTTCGGACAGTCTTTTTCTTCATGATCACCAGGCCCACACCACTTGCATAATGCATTTATTGTGTTCTGATTGTTGTTCGGGCATTCTCTTGCAAAGTGTCCCCGTTCGTTGCACTGCCGGCACTGTATCATCGGTCGCCCTTTGCTGTCGTACTGCAATATGTTTCTGGGGTTGTTATTGTTAAACATTCTGTTATTCCTGTATCCTACAGGGGATGCATTCGAACTATTTTGAGGCTTCGGCGGTGTGGTTGGCGGAGTTGATGATTCTCCCTGTGTGAACAACACTTGGGTACTTCTTGCTTTCAAGTTAAATGGACATTCCTTGATTGAATGTCCCATTACCTGACAAATGTCATAAAATAGCTTTCTCGAGCAGTTTGCTTTTACGTGACCTTCCCCGTTGCACTCAGTGCACCATAATTCCCGGCCTTCTTTGATTATCTCTTTATTGGTTTTCAGTTCTTTCATCATGCGGACCATGTCTCTTCTCAGTGCCTGAATGGTTTTTGACTCATTTTCACTGCTGTCATCCCCCGTACTGTCATCATCTTCAGTTCTTCTCTTACTTCGGGATGATGTTTTGTTCTCACTTTCTATGTCCATCGCCCGATTGTACGCTTCAGCGTACGACGATGGGGGTACCACTTTCATCTTTTTCCTCAACAACGAGACTAGCCCTTCAATGAACCATCTTTTTTTCAATGCATCGGCTGGCTGAGTTTCCAGTTTCCTGAGTAATTCTTTGAGCCTTCTATTATATGCCCTTACATTTTCATTCTTTCCTTGTTTGGTATTGTAGATTTCCGCTACAATCTCATTGTCGTCTCTTAGGAGTTTAAATTCGTCTTCGAAGGCTTTTCTCAGTTCATCCCATGAGGTTCTCTGTGCTGCCCCTAGGTCTGTATACCAGTCAATGGCAATACCTCTTAACGTCGCTGGGAATGCTTTTACCCAGTAGTCTTCGTCCTCTTGTCCGTTTGCCACCCATATGGTTTCACAAGTTTTACAGTGCCGGACAGGATCCTCTGACCCATTCCCCATGAATTTCGGCAATTTTTGCCTTTCACTCGCAGTGGGGTCACCATCTTTTTCCCGAGGTACCCTCTCTGTGTCTTTGACCCGATTGGACTGGTTCTACCGTGTCGTTCCAATGTCTTCCCGACACTACCGGCCACGTACGGTTCCTTCCCACTTCCGGTTTCGGCGTCCTCTACACTTCAAGTTACCTCTGGCTCTCCTTGGTTCTCCCTCTGTGCAGGGGTCTTGGGCTCAGGTCCTCTATTCCTCGGCCTTTTCGCCTGAAATGGATGCCACAATCTGACGTATACTATCCTCTAGATCTTCTGTCAGATTCTTCTCATTTTCTTTTCCTCTATTTGTTATTGGTGTTCTAAAATTATGTTCATCAACCCCTTGATCTACTTCTTCATGTCGTTCATTTTCTTTTTCAAAAATCTGTTTTAATCTTTTTCTGCGTTCTTCCTGTTCTTTTAGTCTTAATGATCTTCTCACTATTTCTTCTGGTGTTGCTTGCCCCACTGGTAATTTATTCTTGTCCTTATTAAGCTGTATGGGCATTAATTATGCTTACCCTTTCTCAGTTGTACGGCGTGCGACGGCGATCAACGTCACGTTCCTCCTTCTCTTGTTTCAGACATTCTTCATACCTTCTAAAGATTTGTTGCCGTCGCACTTCCCTCTCTCTTTTCGAAGATCTTGGAAGGCTATCAGGTTCCTTGCCAGAAGTTGAGGGATGCAGTTCAAAAGGTTATCCACTTCGCTATTGACACGCAGGTTCTCTGAAATAACCTCCTCTGGAACCTCTCTTCGGATAGATTCGTCTCGCACGTATTGTCTGACTGATAATAACCACAATTTGACCAATTCCTAAGTTACTTCATCTTCTCAACTTCTGGGTTCATTCTCTTCTCTGTCGCTTCCCTCGCGTTCTTCCTAGATTTCTTGTATTATCTCTTCTACGTGCTTTCTGTCTTGTACTTCCTCGTCGGTGTCAATTGGTTGCCCCATTACGCTGCGATTTCCTTGATGCTAGTTACACCCGACGGCTTGTTTCTGACGATGTCACTTGTTTGATGGTTTCCGACGACTCAACTTGTCATCCGATGGCATCGGACGCCTCAACTTGTCATCAACTTGTCACCCTCGACCCGTTTTCGAACTGGCAACGGCGCCAAATGTTTACCGCAATATGATGTGTTTCACAGAATATGAAGTAAACAGAATTAAGAAGTAGTAGTATAGTGCATCATACAACATAACAGAATTACTCAGGACGGAATATTGTATTCATCATTGATTCACAGGAAACATTATAATGTTCATGACAGCAACATACATATTCATTGCGACTCCAATGTATGCATAACAACTATTGTCAAATCACTGATATCCGAACTACAATGTATTGACGACTTAAATACTCCCGGCCAAGGTTGGTTGTGATGCCAACCGTTGGTACCGACTCCAAACTACCCGACCCGTCGGTTGATGCCGACAACTAATTACATCGTTTGTTTATTTAAACTATTATTTTGCTGTCTACACATAGTATTACCAAATATATATTTATCCATCAGATAGTGATGGTATGATATCAAGTTCCCATTGAAGGAAGAATATTATATAGTCCCCATTGAAAGGACAATATGAATAAGAAACATTACTTTCGTGATCCAAAGGATCACTAGAATATCACAAATCATTCAAGAAGACGAATTCAATATCGGTATGATCTCTCTAACCTTACTCATGATGTACTAAGGATGAGTGCGACATTGTCACGTCGTTAATCTTGTCTATCGTCCTAAAAGAGCGAGTGAATCATTAGGGAACAGCAATTTTATTCAACGCCTTAACAACTAATCGTTAGGGAATGGCGATTTATTATTATTGTCTTACACGGTAGGTGACCCTCAAGTGGTGAAGAATTGTCGGGTGTAGCAATGAAACCCTTGAGCCAAGTGGTGAAGAATTGCCGGGTGTAGCAATGAAACCCTTTGGCCTATGGCAGTGGAGCTTTGTTATTCAACGCCCTAACGAGTATATTCCCCGTCTCCACTAGGGTTAACGATTAGGTTAGATTAGCGACCGAGCATGAGGATCACCATTCCCGAAGTATATCACGAGGCCTAAATATGGTAAAAAAATAAGTATGAGAAAATATACTTGGATAATTGTATTTATTCATTATGATCATTACGTTACTAACCTTGATTATTATATATTGATCTCTAATATGGCTAATGTTCCTTTTTACAAGTTATTCTTGTGTGCAAGGTAAAGAAATCAAGAATATACTTAAAAGGGGGCATTACGCTCTTAAAAATTCATCTCTTGCTAGAAAAACTGCTACATACAAGCAATGACCCTTGAAGGCATGTTTTGTCAACTACATCATGTTTAGAATTGGAACACCAGGTCAAAAACAACAAGAATTAGAAGACATTCTTCTGTAAATTCAAATGTAACAGTTCATTCCTTTCTAGAAAAACCACTACATACAAGGCAAGACTGCCACCTACAAGCAAAGCCATTGTTACCAGACTACAACTAGCTATTGTCGCTATTTGAATTGAACCTCGCTTTCTTTATTTTTCTTAGGGTTTTGTTTGAGTTGTGTTTAACCCCAAATTATATAGATCACCTAATAATCATCTGCAACCTCTATACACCATTATACATCTTTCATGTTTCATCCTTGATTGAGATTTATTATTTTAAGAGTGTCAAAGATTGTGATGAGTTACATCTTAATCGGTTTGAGCACTTGAATGGGAATAATTTTGACTAGATCTGGGATCATAGCAATAGATAGTCTTATGTCTCTTGGGCATTGTTTGTTTTTGGTTTCTGCGTTCTTGGCACAGTCCTCTGGATATATAATCTTACGTATATCCATAATTGCATATTTTTAATATTCAACATAAACTTTCAATATTAAACATAAAAAAAAACTTTCAATTGGATGGAAAAGCAGAAAGATTATCTTGGATATCATTCGAAGCTAATATTGTTGTTGGCCAATATGATCAAAGTTTACTAAGTTGGACGTGGATCACCACCGGAGCACATGTTAAAAATAAACTTGACTATAGACTTACAGACATGTCAAGTAAATGGCTACAATGTTAAAAATAGAGCGGAATGTTATCTCTGTTATGACCTCTTCCAAATTTGCGCGTTTGACTCAATGCCATATTTTTAGTCAAGAAAATTGCAGATTTTTGAACTGCAATTCTCTAGATTGGAAAAGAACAAGATTTTCAAGGAAAGAATATATTTTTCCACAAGACATTCCTTCACTAAAGCTCAAAATTTATGGATAATTTTCTCTCTGCTGGGGCATCATCTGAACATTTCAGCCTAACCCGAATATGTGCATGCTTCATAAAAACATCTTCTTGCCCCTTGCAAACTTCAGAAAGCAAGGACATACACATTTCTTTTTCAACTGATTTATCTTTGCCCTGGAAATCTATCAATTTGTGGGTGTCTGTGGTAAAGTCTCCTGTGGTACTGCTTGATTTGTCACGAGTTAGATAAACAACAGCATCGATCATAATCTGAAAACATACAGAAAAGCAGTGTCCCATCTCAATATACAGGATGTGAGATAATATACTAGATAGTAAAGAAACAAACATAGTGATCTCAGAAACAAACTAGCACAAAAGAAAACAGAATGAAAACCCTAAGATATTCAATACAAAGATGGTAAAACATCTTGACCTCTCCAACACCATGACTGACATCAATGGCAGAATAAATAAATGTCCCCAAGCTCTGGGACTCTTGATCACCATGTTCAAGTTCACCAACTTCTTCAGAAATATCTGGATCCAACAGAACGCTCTCCAATTCATCATAAAACTGCTGCTCAATACCAACCTGCTCATATTTGAATGAATAGTAGTGTTAGAGATCCAAGTGGCCCATAACACTCAAATGTCTATTAGTTCTATACTGTGCTGCTGGCATACCTTGTCAGCAACCAACATTCCATCATACATAGAGAGTTCTACAACAGATCCCCTTGATTGCCGCCATATACAGCCTTTATCTAAGGGAGCTGCAAGCTTTGTACCTCTTGGCAAAACCATTTTCACTCCTATTTCGCACCTCCCTGCAAGGGGTATAAAAATTCAGAATTATACAATGTACAACAAAGAGACATGCATGAGATGGTAGCTGACCAGGATAGACCTGTAAAAACATACCAAAAATTTTATGCAGACTCAACAGCAAAGTGATGCAAACCATATATAATTTCATGAACCAATAAAATATAAGCAAAACATACATAGACAGCATGAGGCATTATTGAGTTGTTGCATAAAGCATGGCATGAAATGGACTACAATGATTAAATAAGCTAATACAGAAATCTCTATTCGAAATCATTGATTTGGGATCAGAAAGATTTGGAACAAAAGGGCAACCTGTGTAATATTATGTAAATATTTTGTAGATAATCCTTGGTTTCTGTAGAATCTGACTAGTCATCCTGAAGATGAACTGAACAGTTATTTGGAGATGGAACTGAACAGTCACTCTTGTTAATATATTTGTACATTGCTTCTCATTTCAATAATACAATATTAGGTTTGCACTTCATTTCATTTTTTCAATTTTTGTAGTCGAGTTTCCTGACCTGACATTGGTATCAGAACACGGGCAATTTTTCATTTTCATTATCCCTCCATCACTCTCTAAATCCTTGCTCATTATTTGCCATTACTGTTCATTTTTTAGTTGTAGACCATTCCCGCTAGTCGAAATCGTATCAAAGCTTGTGGGATAATAAAGGAAAACACCAAAGCTTTCGAAAAAGCAGAAGCAAAGGTTCTACTGCAAAAATTTGTGGGCATGACCTCTGGTTTTTCTTTCTTTCTTCTTGTTCTATTTGCTTTTGCCCATGCAAATTCCAACAACCAGAAACAAAGATGAGGAAAGGAGTCTATACACCAGCAGCCCCTGCTCCTATCTCTATTGATGCTGTTTCTGCAGACCCTATTTGTGGCTCTCTAACCCCATCCTATATGGCTCTTCCGTGACTCTTGTTCTATGTGCACAAGTCCCTATCAAAAGCCCCTGTTGGTGGCAAGCCCTCAATATTCTGGTTTGTCTTTTGCTCAACCTTTCTGCTACTTTTTCATGCTGCCCTAATAGACCTATATGCTTCTCAAAGTTGGGGATCTTTTTAAAATATTCCGAGTATTTTAGATTTTAGGTTTTGAAACATTGTTTTATTGTAGGGTTTTATATCAAACCCATAGAATCATTTTAGCTACCTGATATAGGGGCACGAGCCTTAGGCTGAAACCTCTTTGGCTGAAAGCCAAGGATTGAGGGGTATCCCTTCTGCCAAAGTTGCCCGGGGCACAGTCCAAACCTCATCCCTTATTATTGCACCTACAAGGGATTTGAACCTTGATGGATGGCGTAATCAAGGAACATACCATCACCCTCACCAATTGCGCTCAACCAATTGAGCTACAAACCTTTGGTGAAACTTCATTTTTAATATAGTCTTAAGAGTATAAAATTATATTTAGGCATTTGATTAAAATATAGGGGGTTTCATTATAGTTGAATTGAATAGTCAGGTGTTCCTTTTTATGAGAGTTATATTTATCAAAAAGGGTTTGTTTTACTTTAATTTGGGGATGGTTTTAATATATTCCTTTTTAATAGTCTAAAATCATTGTATTTATAAAGGGAAATTTGCTATGGTCATTTTATCCATTTTAGAGTATTTTAGTGGGGGACCATTTTTTAGACTTGTTGAATATTTCAAACAATTAAAAAAAAAAAAAATTATTTTTGGTGTAACTCAAGTTCAAAAACCAAAACAAATTTTGCAAATCCAAAACAAATCACAATACGATGCCTTTCATTCACATTTATAAGTCAAGTTGTTTCCATTGAACTACTACATCTAACGCTTAACATGGTTGTAACAATAGCCCTTGTGGCTTAGACACTATAAATTGTCGGGGAGAAACAAGGACACAAAAAATTTCATTTACCATTTCCCTCCTTAAACTATTCATCACTATTGCTAGATGTAAATCCTAACATTAAAAAGTTCTAAGTAGGGTTTTTTCTAAGCAGGTGTCGTCGATAGGGCAAATCCTTTTCATGTGCAACTTGAGTGCCAAATAATAATACTAAATTAAAATATATAATAATATATATTAATCATATATATTATATATAATATATAATACTAAATATTATATAATAGTAATAAATAATATATATTATAATTTATATAAGTTTTATTGCCCATTTGCATTAATAGTATGTGAAGAGTGTCTTTAACTTTTAAGTAATTCTTAAGTAAGCATTTTCTCGATTTTAAAAAAAAAAAATGGTCGAATGTCTGTGTTTGTCAATGTAATTGTAATTTCCCCTTCCTAATCAGTTCAATTTGATGGACAGTTAGCCTATTTAGTGGGTCCCTATAGGCTAATATGTTAGGGTTAGGGAAATTTGAGGTGACGGTTTATCCAACAAGATGGCAATATCAGATGTGTTTTTGCGTTCCGGTGGTTATGATGTGCATGTCTTTTTCTGAGGTGATTTTGGTTGAGTCTTTCAATACTTACTATTTTTAGTAAGTCAGTTTCGAGCACCGACTGATCCAACTGGCAGAGTTACTATATTTGGATATGTCGGTGGGAGCGGTGGATATCGATATTTCGATATTCGATACAGTCAAATAAGTTTGAATTAAATAACGATGAGTTATTATTTTATAAAGTTAAATTAAAGATTTAACTTTATCGTTATTTAATACATTAATTTATAAAGTGACTATATGAGCGCCTAGGGGATAAAGAAAGTGGGAAAATTAAATATAAGTTATTGGGGATGAACGCCCACTTTATGGAGACGTAAGGAGTTAAAATAAAATTAAATGTTTTATTTTCCCAACATGAGCGTGGGATTGAGGAAGGAAAAATAAAAGTGATTTTGGAGGTTCATTTTGACATACGCTCAAAAATATTTTTTCACACAAGTTATTGCTGGTTGAACAGAGTTCTTCCTTTGGCTTTGTGAGGATGGAAACCCTCATAGAGATCATCATCTATGAGAGTGAAAGACCTCTCTAGGGTGATTGTTGATAGTCTTATTCAGAGGCTATGCTTGGATTCTCAATGAAGATTTCGAGTGTTCGTTTGTTGGGGTTTTAAAGTACAAAATAATAAAGATTCTATGAGTATTATTTTGAGATAAGATTTGCAGTTTGGTGGATTGATTTTGGAGTTTGCAGAATGCCCAAATCTGGTCGTACCATCTAGGGTTGGTCATACCATTTTTGCAGTTGTTTGGGGGTTTGTTTGTGGACATCTTCTCTCTCCTTGCGCGTGGGCTTATGCAATATATCTTCAGGCTATTGGAGGACATCTGTGAGCAGATTGGGACTGTTTTTGGTTTGTTTTGCTACTGTGACCATTTCCCAACAGGGCTGTACAGCTCCAGGATAGCGCGTGAGCCCTCTAGGCTCAAGCGCCTAAGTTTAGGGCCCCAAATCTCTGGCATTGGAGGTGCCTAAAACTCCTTAATTGTTGTCCATCATTTTTCTGCAATCTGCATTCCAGACCTGCAAGTGATTGAATCAGCAAATGGGTATGTTGTCTAATGCATTGCAATGAGATTTCCCCATCTGGGTATCTCTTCTTTTGACAAGATAATGTACTTTCAGACTATAGTTGAATATGGGTGTTTGAAATATGTGTTTTGAGAAGTTAATTTCAGTTTTGTTTGATTTGTTATAATATCTATCGTGAGAAAACTTCTGCATATCTGTCTTCTTCTATTAACATAAACAAAACTGAAACACAAACAACAGAAAATCAAAAAAAAAATCAGGGTGGGACATTACAGTAATATTCTGAATTCTAATAGAAGAGTGTTTAACATAACAAGCAACTATTCTTATTATTTAGTATTATTGTATTTTCCTTTCTTGTTAGCAATTTATTGTAGATGTTAAGCTTGGCCTATGTACTTTTGCTTGGGAACTCCATATTCAAAAATACTTTACTATGATATGTAGAGAAGCTATGCATTCCTACGACGTAAAAAGAAAATAGGAATTCCAATTGAAAATTGACTATTTGCTTGATTGTAGACTTGATTCTGTGATATAGTACACATGCCAATGCATTTATGAAAAGTAAGAAAACACTATAGCTGTTGTGGTCATTTCTAGTGTTCTATTTTCACATTAAGGCATATTTTTTTTGTGACGAGATAGATATTCAAAAGCATTCCTACAAATATGTCTGTGGGCACAACTAGGAGCATCCAAGCATGTCATGAGACAGCTAGGGCACACCCTTACCACCCTAGGTACCTTGTGGGCATAGTTGAAAAACCCGCCAAAAACCCGGGTGACTCGCAAGTACTCGCGATGCAATTTCTGCCGCAAGTTATAGTGAGAAAAACTCGGCACGAGTTTTTAAAAAACCCACGGCGATTTATCCATCAAAACCTCGCCATTCCGCACACGTTTTTCTGAGAAAAATCGGGCAAACGAAGGGTATAAATAATAAAACGAAACCTAAAAGGTTAAAAGCATTTTTTTTTTGTTAACCGATGACGACGACCCGTGCGGCAACAAAACCCTAGCTCAGATTTGAAAGGTAAGATTCGAAATCGAAGTTTTAAAAATGTTGTATCATATGAAAGGAGAGATTTTAGACGAACTATCAAAATTTATATACGATTATGAATCATGATGATATATTTTAAAAATAAAAAAGACTATCATATGAAAGGAGAGATTTTGGACGAATAGTGAAAATTTATATACGATTATGAATTTATAATGATATAAAGACTGTATCATATGAAAGGAGAGATTTTAGACAAACTGTCAAAATTTATATACGATTATGATGATAGATTCATAAATCTATCATCATAATCGTATATAAATTTTGACAGTTTGTCTAAAATCTCTCCTTTCATATGATACAACATTTTTAAAATTTAGATTGTAACAGTAAAAAATTAAAAATATTTAATAGTTTTAAAATTTAAAAACTTAAAATTTTAAAATGTATCATATGAAAGGAGAGATTTTGGACGAACTGTCACAATTTATATAGGATTATGATGATATTATAAAATTATAATATCATCATAATCCTATATAAATTGTGACAGTTCATCCAAAATCTCTCCTTTCATATGATATAGTCTTTTTAAAATTTCTATTGTTTTATAATATAATATTATAAAGAATAAATATATCATAATCCTATATAAAATTATAAATTATGAAATTCCAGTTTGATAATACATATCATAGACCAAAAAAAGAGTTCCATCATCACTAGAAAATGTAAATCATAAATTTCTTCTATGACTAAAGCTCAAAAGAGTTTTGTTTCTTTGTGTGGGTGGTGCGGAAGTGGCTAGTATAGTCGGGGTATCCTCAACAAGATCCTCATCTATAGGATCAAGCGGTACATGTGAGGAACCCGCCCCTGATGGCACATCAATATCATCTGACTCTCTCTGAATTTTGATTTATATATGAAGGAAATGAGCAATGCATTCTAGAATTTCAGAAATGCGTGTTTTTTAAGAATATTTTTTTAAAAATTATGTATGCCGAGTTATTGCCGAGTTTTTCCCCGAGTTTTTGGCGAGTCCCGAGTTTTTAAAAAATTTGGGTCTGCTGAGTTTTTGCCGAGTCCGAGTTTTTCAACTATGCTTGTGGGTACATCCCAGATGTACCCACAAGGTACCAAGGTGGCAAGGGCGTGCCTGAATGTACCCACAAGGTACCGAGGCGGCAAGGGCATGCCTAAATGTACCCACAAGGTACCTTGGACAGCAGGGGTGTGCCCTGGCCATCCTATGTGCACTCCTATCCTCGCTTCCACTCCCATTTGGTCTCGATCCTGCACTAATTCCTACCATTTCTAGAAACATAGATAATGGTAATAAAATAATACTTAATTTCAGAATATGGGGGAGTGGGTTTTCATAAAAGGGTGTTGAAACCCTGGGACACTTGGCAGCTTCATCATGACAAATTCTATGATAGGCTTATGACAAATTCTACAACATGAAATTAATGAGGACTTACAAAATAAATGGCCTATTTTGAGGAGGGAATCTCATTAATATTTTAATTGCTATTTTTGAAGAGCAAACAGGGTGTAGGAATTTGTGCTCCCTGCTGATATAAAATAAGGTGATGGCCTAGTCTTGAAGACAACTACCAATATGTATACATTTTTTGTCATAGTTTGAGCCTTGTGTTGAGCGATAAAATTCAAGGATGAAAGCTCTTGGATTTGAAGATCAAAGGAGTGAAACCCCTTTGCTTTCTTAGAGATCAGAGAACAAAACCAAAATCTCATATAGAAGTTGTATTTGTACTAAAAGGTTCTTTGTGTTTTATCAACTAATATTTTGTATTTCTAGAGCAATAATATATTGTGGAAGCAAATTTGATTTCTATTTGTGTGTTGCCTATTTGAAGCTCCAACATATGTGTTAAGATTTTTGTTATTTGTGCAATATATTGCTATACCTTTCGGGCACTGATATTATTTGAAATTTGAATAATATATATATAATTATCGTTCACTCATTGTATCCACCGGAGCTCAAAAACCTTAGTGATCAAGAAGTGGTTAGTATTTAATATTAAAATTTTACTGAGCTCATCACAATGATATCAAAGCTAACATTCTACCAACCTATGAAGAATGCAAAGAAATGGAAAAACCATGACAAAAGAGGAGAGAGCAAAGTTTTTTCAAGACACCATAATAGGACTTCAAATGGGGCAAGTGTAATGTCCCCTCTTTCCAAGTGATCACCCAACGGAGTCAGCTAGCATATTTTCTTCCCATAGGCTAAGTCGGAAGTGCAAGGGAATAAACTAATTAGTTAAATACTAAGTAATCCTAATCATTTTGGGTTATTTATATTTAACTAATTTTATTGGACCAAATTGTGTTGTGGAATGACTTTAAATATTTTTATGAACCTCTTGGTTAAATAAAATATAATAAAGAAAATTTCTAAGAAGGTGGGCGACCAATTTGAGGATTAAGAAAATAAAAAAATAAAGTGCCAAGGGAGGTCGGCCAAGAGGGAAGAGAAAAGAAAATAAGAATAAAAAGAAATTGCTAGAGGGAGGTCAGCCTTGATAAGGTCTTATTGGAGGGCTACAAAAGAAGGCAAGTTGGAGGTCATTTTCATCATTCATTCATATCATTTTCATTTGGAGATTTATCTCTTTAGCTGCAACTTTAGTTCAACATATTCCAAGGACGAAAACCCTTAGGAATATAGGTGGATTGGACAAAAACCCAATCTCATCTTGTAGGTGGATTTGTACGGAATTCACATTTGCACTTATTGGAGTTTTGGAAGGAAAAAGGGAGCGTCAAAGCCATATTTGTTTCTGCAGAAACCCTAAGGCCAAATTGTGAGATTTGTGCCAAATACAAGTTGGAAGATCAAGGATATAATCAGATTTTCATATCAGACTTGGGGCGCCATCATTTTGGAGTGTTTGAGCATTGATTGTGCTAGGGTTTTCACCCTAGATTGAACGCCAAGAAGGGCGACTTCATTGTGGAGTGTGGGAACCAAGCCCTAGCCGCCACCGCCCTCATTTTGCATGCATTTTGCTACTTCCAAGGGAGCGCCGCCTAGCTGGAGGAATTCGCCACCTAGGGTTTGATATTTGACATCATCATTCGCCATTTGTGGTATGTATGAAAATATGTTTAGGTCTGATTTGTAATGGCAGAAATCTGGACTATGTTTTGGCATGTTTGAGCCCATGAATTTGTTGTAAGATCAATTCAGAATATTCAGATTTGTAGCAGCAGACTTTTACACTCAGAAATCAGATTTATATGTCATATGTTTTACAATTGGATGGTTATATTACGTGGTTGGATTCAAGTTTGATATTATCTTCATAAGAGTACTGCCCATGATTATTTATACTTCAGAAATAAAAATCAGAATTCAGACCTAGGGTTTGAGCAGAAAAACAAATCAGAAATTTAGGGTAGATCTAGTTAGGGATATTACAGCAAGACAAAATGGAGTTGCTCACAATAAGCCAAGATGGATAGTAGTTGTTATTGGAGCTGAACAATCAACTGAGTTCAGAAGGAGATTGGCTGGTTAAGTTGAGTTCAGAAGGAGATGGCTATTAGTGACTGAGTTGTTGACACAATTGCTGCAGATCCATATTAATATGCCCACCGCCATCCCTTTGCAGAATCAAGGTCATACCAAAACATCACAAAGAGGAGAAAGTTCATCTACAAATAACCGACCGGCTATTAGTCCCAGAAGAGTTTCTAGCAAAGAAGAGGTCAAGGGAGCAATCAGGATGATAATGGGAAAGAAATGAAGCAAAAGATGAACAAATTAAATGTGCCTACCTTTGATGGTAGCAGTAAGATATCTACTCATGTTTGGTTGCAACAGTTGCAAACTTACTTCACACCATCCCTATGCAGTTAGAAGATGCGTTCTAGATTGCCACATTGCACTTGGAGGGTGTTGCCTATGATTCGCACCATGGTCTAGTCACACAAGGGCATGAACTTGTGCAGACTTTTGATGATTTTAGCAAGTTCCTAGACAGATTTGTGTATATGTATGAGGAACGCTATTTCAAATAGCTACTAGAATCAAGCAACAAACTTCAGTAGATGCATATGTAGCAGAAATCAGAGAGTTGCAGTTATGGTACCCAACATGTCAAAAAAGAGGATCAATTTCCTCTTTGTTGAAGGTCTATATGAGCCACTCAAGGGTCTGGTTAAAATTGTTGACCATCAATGCTTTAGGAAGCTATTAACAAGGCTTTGACACTTGAGTCGTTTGTATTAAGGAACAAGTTCTCATCTCAGCCCAGATCACCCACCACTGGACTACAAAAGGGCAATTTTCAAGGAGGATTTAATTCACAAAGAGCTAATCCTCAACCCATTGCAGCAAAAAAGATTGATTAGACTAAAAATGAGCTCATAAGAAAAAGGTTGTGCTTTTCATGTAGGGAGCCTTGGGGACCTGGTCATAATTGTCTTGGCAAGGGCCAAATTCATTATATTGAGGTGATGTCTAATCAGGAGACTGAAGTTGAAGAACCAAAATGACAAGCAACAAGAAAGAAAAGTATTAAGCCTAAGTTCGAGATAGAATGTGCAAGCATTTGCAAAGGTACACTTGCAACTCTCTCAAGAGCACGATGATATCATTGATTCAAGTTCATGGGGAGCTATGGACAACCAGTTATAGTGCTCATTGATAGTGGGGCTACCCGTGGCTTCATTGATGAAGGCCTGGTGGTTAAGAAAGGATTAAAGGCTGAAGACTTCACCAAATTCAATGCCACCGTTGCTGATGGATTCATGATTCTGTGTACCAAAGTAATACATCAATTTGAGTTGAAACAAGAAAAGAGCAGCAAGTGTTGAAACAGGAAATGAGCATTGAAGTGACAAAGAAAGAAAGAGAACAAAGAACAAGATTCACAGAGGAAAAACCAAGGGAACTCGATCAAGACCATAATTTGTGACAGATTGCTGCAGGAAATTCACACGAAGGTGAAAGATAATATTTGATCCTGAGACTATAGGAATAGAACTATGAACCAGTGAAGGAAATGAATGTTGAAAAATTGTATATGCTAATTATTAGTTTTAAAATGCATTGAAAAGAATTAATGTGAATAGGCAGCCACTAAAAAGAAAAATTCTTGAAGCATTTTGTTGAATGTATGAAGCCACAAAAAGTTTCAATAAATATTGTCATTCAGTTTTTGCCTCCAAATTGCTTTGAGTGTATTGATTTGTATTTCAGGCTGCTGGATTGGGTAGTTTGTAATAAAGCCACCTAATCAAGATCTGCACCACCAATTAACTACTACTCAAAAACACAAAAACATATAGTGGCATCAAAGATCCAAAACTAAATGGATTAGGCAAAGGGCCTTAAACACAATATTCTTGCAAGCCTCAACACTCAACAACCAATGGGTCAACAGTATATAGACTGCATAGTATCCAGAAAGCTAAAGGTCAATTGTTAGGTAATAGCCCACTATATTTTTTTTGAGAATTTTTGCAACACTAGAAGATGCAAATGCAATCCTCACACTTTCCGATCACCTAGATCCC
This sequence comes from Cunninghamia lanceolata, assembly GCA_027924645.1. Taxonomy (NCBI): domain Eukaryota; kingdom Viridiplantae; phylum Streptophyta; class Pinopsida; order Cupressales; family Cupressaceae; genus Cunninghamia; species Cunninghamia lanceolata. The sequence goes on along the minus strand of BSBN01001513.1, from coordinate 623,886 downwards.
AATGTGGGCAAGGTGAGAGCATAGAGTGTTTGGACAACACACTAAACTGTATGAATGCACTACTGGAAAAGAAAAGGTAGCATAGCCGACCAGAGTATACAGGCAGCAGGACTGAACCAAATCTTCACCTCTCAGTGGACAAGTATGCTTGAAATGCAGAAGCCACTGACAAATTCCAACAAATCTGATCAAGCCACATTGGCTGATAACAATGCAGACTTGATCAATGCCAAAATGGGCTTCAAAATGCTAATGCAATTGGGTTTAGTGGTGGACCAACTATGACCTCTTATAATGAATTTAATGCACTACTACTGGTGGTATATTATCCAATTTTTACAATAAATCCAATATGCAACTACTGTCTAGCCAAAAACCATCCAAACTTACAATGAGTATGAAATGTGAACTACTAATATATTAATTCAGTAAACATCAACAAAACAATATCGAAACCAACTCAAACACACAAAATTTCACTGCTGCAACAAAGGGATTAATCCAAAAATGACTTGCAAATAATAAGACTCCGTATGTCAAGTTGAAGCAGACTAAAACACAACACTGACTATTGATGTAGACTGCAACTAAACACTGAAAGCTGATCCAAAACTGAAACTAACACTGAAACTCTGCTTAAAATCCCAAATCATAACTGTATGGCCCAATAATGGAGTGATACGGCCTACTAGATAACCTCACAAGCTGTTGCAAACAAAAACTGCATTGTATGACTTGTTCCAACTCTCCCAAAACCACTACAATCATTAACCAAACAAGTATGGCACATCATGGAAAGGTACAACAATCATAACTGAAGGTACATCCTGCCTATAAGCTGATTTCTTGTGCCTATGGTGAAGCGACTTCACCCAAACCTTCACATGCCCTCCATACTAGTGCACAACCTGCGTGAAATGTAAATTAAAGCACAAAGAACAGTACGGTTTGCTAAAAGAGGTATGGCCAGGACTGTTTCAGAAATGTATGACCAAAATTTCAAGAAATGTACGGCCCCTTCGCATTCCACAACATAGTTGTGGCTATACTAGCATCATAATATGCAAGGTTAAACAACAATCAATATCACAACAAAATCTCCAATACAAACAAAAACTGGAAACTAAAATCAAACCAAACTAGAAATCACACAACTATTCAGCACCAAGGTAATCCCTGAGTGGAATTACTCAATCAACTAGGAGGGTTTTTGTCCTCAAAATTGAATTCACCAAAGGGTTTCTGTCATCAGGCAAATAAGACCTCACGATCATTCTCCAAAGAAAATAGAAATGAATAAGCAAGAAGAAGAATTCTGAGGACAAACCTCCCTTTTATAATTTTTCCAAGAAAATAAAATAATATTATTACTTTTTGCTCACTTATGTGCTCAAAGTTGTAAAAATATACTAAAGTGTCATGTTGACCACCTTTTTGCACCTTGGAGCTAGTGACACTTTATGTAACCCGGGGACGCGTCCCCGACCAAATTAAGGTCGTCCCCAATAGGGGACAATTCAAGGATGCGAGGATGGGTCAAAAACGTCCGCACACCATCCCCCCATTTTTTTGGAAACATTTCCAAGACATTTATGAAAAGTCCAAAAACACTAGGGGATGTCCACACCATAGTTGCAAGACTCGGCAAAAACTCGCGGGTGTTTTTTCGAAACGAGTTTTTGGAGTATTTATTGGCACCGAGTTTTTGGCAGAGTTTTCCGAGTTTTTGCAAAAAAACTCGCCGAGTTTTTTAAAAAACCCTCCTGACTAAGGAAGACTCACACGGCCGCTTCATAAAGTGTTTTAAATTCATTTTGTCATTGGTTTGGAAGCTCTTACTCAGCAAAAACACTCTCTAAAGCATTGTGCACGTATTTACATCGATTTTGCATCGAGGAGACGAGATTTGAGGGGCGTTTTCATCGAATTTCGAAGGCAAATTGGATTCCCAGGTAGGTTTTCTGATTTTTCTTATTCTTTCTTGTTTTTTAATTTTTTCTTCATTTTTGTTGATTCTATATTTAAAAATCATCATGAATGTAGTGTGAAATATCAGATAATCTTCAGCTGCGCATAAGATAGGTAGAGGAAATATCAGATAATCCAATTGATTTGGATGAGATAGATCCATACAGTGATTGGACAGGGCGAGATGAGTAGCCTCCATTGTTTTCTGAGGATGACATCTATGACTTAGAGCGACAGGCAATGGAGGAGGGGGGTGGATTTGCATTCTCATTGGATGACATTGAGGATGACCTTGAGGAGGAGTCATTGCCAGTGACTGTGCCATGACTAGTAGTAGGATCTACATCCAGGATGTCGATGGAGGATGACGAGCCACAGCAAAGTCCTATGACTGCACCCTCTCCCGTAGTCTTCTCACGTAGACTTGGGAAGAGGAAGATGTGAATTTGTATTTAGTATTCACTTTTAGTTTTACAAAAACAATTTGCTATTTTCATTTTGTTTCAAACTATCAGTATCAGCGTATTGAGCATTCCACATGAGGATGCAATTTTGTATCTAATTTTCTTTGAAATCAATCAAATATAACTAGACTCAGCTTGTTTCTTCTATGTACTCATTTTATTGACTCATTGGGTGCATCTTATCATTGAATTTTGCAAAAAAAAATGTGTTTTTAATGAAGTTTAAGCAATTTTTTAAGTTGCCGAGTTTTTTGCCGAGTTTTTGCCGAGTCTTGCCGAGTAAATACGTTTCGGGCTTGCCAAGTAAATACTTTTGCCGAGTCTTGCAACTATGGTCCACACATTCCCCAACCGTCTCGCCATCCCCGAGGGCCCGGCAATCAAAAGTCTCAATTTTTTTTAAAACACAAAATTGATAAAAAAAAATAAAGGGATGTGTGGTCTCAAAGGCTTTAATTTGGGCTTGGTGGCAGGGGCTCCACCCCTTGACCCCGCGCCAGGGGCACTACCCCCAAACACACAAGGGGCACTGCCCCTCGACCCCACTGGAGGCACTACCTCCAAACCCCCATAAGGGGCACTACCCCTCAACCCCGCAACGCCCCCAAATCCCTAGAAGAGGTGTTGCCCCTTGACCCCATGCGGGGCATTGCCCCTCGACCCTACTTACAACTTTATATAGTCCATCAAGAGGAATAGGTTTACCTCTTAATGATTGGAGAAGTTGTGCATAGTGCCTTGTGACTTCAAGACTGATAGAGTCTTGATTAATGTCTGACTCCAACCACATGTTGGGATGTTAATCCCAAAGATGCCACACAAAGTGATGAGGAGACACAAAAGGGATTGGTTGGGGTTCCATCGGATAAGGCAATCCCTCATAATGGTAGTGACCTAGACTTAGACTCCGATTTTGATGCAATGATGCAATGTTAATAGATGTTTGTAATGTCCCCTTTTTGGGATTACCCTAAATCTTGCCCTAGAATCACAAGTTAGGGTCACAACTTACCAATCAAATACTGTAAGCAAGATAAATCCTGGTTTATGTAATATCCCTAATAAGAATTATACTAATGTTATCCTAAACTATCAACTTTCCAAGCAAACAATGGATTTAGAAGGTACCTTGGCCTAATTTAATCCCTACATCAGTAAGTCCATAGCAAATTAGTTAACTTAATTAAACCTTACCTTGGGAAGCTCAACCATGGGGGAGCATGGAAGAGAGTGACTTGATGGGGTGTCATCATCCTCATGTGGCGCATGCCATCCATATAAGGTGCCCTCGATCTCATGTGGCGCATGCCATTCATAAGAGATCGCCTCGGCCTCATGTGGCGCATGCCATTCATATGAAGTCACCCTGAACTCATGTGGCGCATGCCATTCATATTAAGTCCATTATCCCCTTATCTTGCCATCTTTTCTCATTTCCCCATGATTGCTCTCCCTGTATTGTTATACTATGATAGGAGAGTGAGCTTACAAAGGGTGTCCTAGTAGCCAACCTCTCTAGGCCCAGAGATAGTATCCTTACTGTTGAAGGCAGTACCCCTCTGGCCCATGTGGGCTCATCTTGTCCCCCCGGTGGCGTACCTAGATGAGGGCCCTCTCGTCGTTCCCCTTTGCAATTCTCCTTTTTCCCATCATGGGGAAGGTGTGTCCAGAATGAACTAATCAAATTCACATTTATAAATAATCACATCAGCAATAATAATTTATGAATATGCTACCATATGATAATAACAAGCATGAACCATTAACCATATTTACATTATACTCCCATATGAGTATCCTACAACAAGTAGATTAATGGACCCTTCCTCAATTTAATGCCTCTTTCTACATATCTTCCTTGAAGATCTGTATATCTGTTTTTTCTCTTGATTGTATATATATTTATTCTTAAATCAGAATATCTATTTTTACTTCCTTCAACTCACCTTTTCTTTTATCATTTATATTATTACAACTGAGGTGACTTTAACCAATAGATATGTCTCCTCATAAGCTGTGTTCCTTCTCTTAGTAATTCGCAGCCCTTCACAATCAATACCCCTTTAGGAATGATCGCTGTTGTGGCCAAATATGAATCGCACCTCTTAAAAATTAATAATCGTTGTCTTATCTCTATAAGATGATCGCTGCCCCTTTGTTGCTGCTATTACCAAATACTAATTGCACTTTTATGACTATCACCTTACACTTCAACGCTAGTCATAAAGGAAGTCATTTTAAATATCGATCAGCATGTATTAGTTTAATTTAAACTTCCTTATATATTCACTGCATAATATATATCTTTAGATACGACAAAGTCTTATATGAAGTCACTTATAATTGTAATTATATTTATTTTATATTAGTATTATATTATGATAATTATAATTATAGTAATATTTAAATTAATAATATTTATATTTGTTATTTATAAATATAATAATATATTCTTGAAAATATTTATATAATAATATTATTTAATATTATTCATTAAATATTATATATTAATAATATATGAATATTAACACATATACAATTATTACCAGAGGCATTCTATATTATTCAAATTGACTATGGAGGAAACATGAGCAACTTCACCGTTTTATCGTGACGTTTAAATCTTTAATTTAACAATGCCTTAACATCGGGATATCACAGTCTGCCTCGCCCAAGAGTGCTTGTCCTCAAGCAATCACAACTAGGATGTTACTAAAACCATCAGGGTCCTAAATCGATCTTTTCGAAGAATTGTTGTTAGTATTCTTGTCTCAATCCACTGCCAATGTTACCATTGTCTAAAGTATGAGGGTAATTTGTCGTCCATTCTTTTGGTTCATGTACTTGTTATCTTGTAGTTTTACTTTTTGATATGTTATTAACCTCAAAGTTGAGAAAAATCGTGTTCTTGAGGAGTAATTGATTATATGATGACATGGAGAGAAAATTTGTGATCAAGAAGATTTGGTAAGCCTTTATTTGATTTTGAATAGCAATGTGATTGAGGTAATGCAAGTGTCAGAGATGAAGATGTAGTTTCAGTCAATAAAAAACATTTTCAATGCTTAAGAAGATTTTTGAGAGTATTGAGATTCCAAGATTGCGCAAGATGAAGCAGTATTGACGAAAAGAATATGACGAAGACAGCATGAAAATTCAGAGAGATGAATCTAATGATGTTGTAGAGAAGGTAAACTCAAGTAAGACTTTGATTATTTCACAAGCTGTAGAGTGTATAATAAATGATGATAAGATAGCATGGAGAATCAATGACAGATAAGATTATTAGAAGAGAGAATGTCATGTCCCCATTTCCGGAGTGATCACCCAACAAAGAATGGAATTAGCCTATCCTCATTCCCGTAGGCTAGTTCGTCAACTCAAGGGAATAATCTGGCGAAGATGGTAAATGAAATTAGTGTACTTGCATTAATTATTCAATTGTAAATAATTAAATAATAATAATTTATTATTATTATTTAATTGAGCGCCATGGAGAAATAAGAAATTAAATAATACTATTTTAATATTATTTAATTAAAAGTAAAACACAAAATAATAAATAGGTCTGACCTATTTGGGCGCCTACATGGGAGTGTGTGAAAAAGCCAATAAAATAATAAAATAAAAGGTGGCACTCATCTTGGAGGGAAAAGTAGGTTTGAAGAATGAAATTCAAATTGGGTCCTTGCATTGGATCATGCACCATCATTGGAGGGAATTCACAATTCGAGTCTTTAATTTGAATTGGTATAAAAAAAGCATGGGTGTCTCAATTCCGGCATCACAAACTATTGGCAAACTTTCGCACTTATGCTTGGCATTTGTTGTTTGATCTTCGGAGGACGGAAACCCTTTGCAGAAATTTGGTGTGTGGACGAAAACCCATCACATCGCAAAGGCGGCTTCATCCTGAGTTCGCACTTGCACTTTATTGCATTTCATTGTTGAGCTTCATCGATTCATATCGACATTTTGGTCGAAGACCGTTTGAATTCGAATTTGATCTCATTGTGTATTGTTGCATTATCATATCTCTTGAAGCGCCAATTATTGCAGAGACGAATCTATTGTTGCATTGAATAAGTGGAAGGAATTGTTGTTCTGGGCGCCGATATAGATCATAGTCGTGATTCCTTCATCAGCGAACACTATCATTGAGGGCGATTTGGAGATTGATTTGCATTGTGTATATTGAAGACTTGGCATACCGTCCAGCTCTAAGTTAGTCGCTGACTTGTAACTTGGAGCCAATCGCTAACTGTATTGGAGGCCGACCTCATACCAGAGGGTCAGCGGATGGTCTTTGTAGCAGCAATCAGTATTCACACTTACCATTGGACTTCTACATACCAGCAAAACTACCTCAGCCTACTATCGATCAGCATTGTGAGTTATTGGCTTGCATCATTCGCCACCTCTACATAGAGCGATCTGCATGTAAAGGGGACTGTCATCAGCGTAAGGATTGAAACAGCAGATTGGCCAGCCATTTCCTCTCAATCACATTGCATTGTCCATTCAAATTGGTATGTGATACTCATTGTTTAACTCTGATTGTAAACAGCAGTCTATATCTTTGTTATCGGCTGTCATAGAGCCTTGGTCTGATACTTATAGTGGAAGAGTTGATAGACTGAATTGTGGTAGTGAAAGCTGATTTGAAATTCAGTCATTGTCATCATTGTAATTGCAAATTTCATTCTGAAATCAAAGTAGAGGAACTGCCGTCGTCTTGTTTCATGCTAAGTTTGTAATTCATAATCATTGGCATAGATTTACATTTCAGAGTTGATAGATATTGTGTCGGAGACAATTGTAATTGGGAAAGCGTAGACCAGTTTGCTTGCATAATTGAAAGAACCACAAAATTATCATATCAAACCCATAGAAGTAGAAGTCGCCAAAAAATCGCGATTTTTTGTAAAAATCGTGAATCGCCAAGTTAGGCGATTTTTTTCCCAAAAAAATCGGGTTTTTATATAAATCACGGGATTTTTGTATGCGTCTAGGATTTTTGTATGCGTCTAGGGTTTCTTGTATTAATTATCTCGTAATGAGCCAACAAATATAAATACTAGCACTTCGCACGCATAGGGATTCAAGGAATACGCCATTTAGGATTTTTTTGCAAAGAAGAACAACCGACGAGTTTAGAAAATTTTCCGGCGTTTACCCTTTTTTTTTTTGTAGAGAAGAACAACCGACGAGTTTAGAAATTTTTCCGGCGTGAATTTTTTTAGGGTGCGAGACAATTTTCGAGCTCTATAAAAAGCCTTATAGAGCTCGAAAATTGTCTCGCGCCCTAAAAAAATTCACGCTGGAAAAATTTCTCGAAAATTGTCTCGCGCCCTAAAAAAAATCACGCAAGAAAAATTTCTAAACTCGTCAGTTATAGAGCTCGAAAATTGTCTCGCGCCCTAAAAAAATTCACGTCGGAAAAATTTCTAAACTCGTCAGTTGTTCTTGTCGACAAAAATCACATGAAAAACATTCTTATGGGGTTTATTAAATATTTAATATGTTGTTAGTATTTATTATTTTATTTATAATATTTATGTCAATAAATTTATATATATTACATTATATATTAATATTATCTATATGATATAAAATATTAATATTATATATTATATTATTAATAATTCTATATTAAAATATTAATATATTAATATTTTAATATATAATATATTATTTGTATTTAATAATTTATTATTCTATTATAATATTTATATCATTAATCTATATTTTTTAGATTAATATATTATAATAATATAATATTATATATCATATTATTAATATTTATTAAAATATAATAATATAGTATAAAAGCAAAAAAATATATATAGTATAAATATTATTATATTTATATATTATATTATTAATAGTTATATATTATAATATTAAAATATAATATTTATTATTCTATTATAAAATAGGGTTTCCTTTCTTTCTTTTTTGTTTTAAATTTTTCTACGTTTTTCCTAGATCTGATTTTTTCACGATTTTTCCCTGATTTTTTCACGATTTTTTGAAAAAATCTTATACTTTTGGTTTGCCGATTTTATCTCCAAACGATTTTTGCTTCCTTGAGATTCAAACCTATTCCGGCACATGACAATGGTATCAGAGCAAGAGATCCTGCCAACCTGTAGGGTCTAAGTGGTAATTGGCGAAAATCAAGACTTATTCGGATAGCATTTCGTGTAAAGGTTATAGTTAAAATCCACCTTCATTGGTTGTGATTTGGCTAAATCTTAACTGGGTGTTATGTGTGAGAAGCTTGATCTAATCAATGGTTAGTTATGCAGTTTTATAGAAGAAGAAACAATCAACAAAGAGAACCTATTGTGGAAAACATGGAAAGAGATATAGATGGAGAAGAAGATCCTCCTAGAGAAGATGGAAACATGAATCAGATTTTGGAAAGATTGACAACAGGTCAGCAGCAAACAAATGATGCATTGGCACGTATGATGCAATATATGACATGAGCTATGGAGAACATGGGAGTTAATGGCACACCTAACCGAGAGGGTAGTGTAACTGGTTCACCAGGAGTTGATAGAGCTCGTACTCCTACAAGCATTAGGCCTATGAAACCTACATTTCTTCCAAGGGAAGATATAGAGGAGGTTGTTGAGGATGAAAAGGCACCACCCACAGATGAAGAGGTGATTGCTATGCATCAAGCATATAGAGCACTTCCAGCACTTCTTAGACAGGATTTCACTTTCTAGCAATATTGGAATCAAAAGAAGGGAGGAGGAAGAATGAGAGGAGACAATAGACCAAGGAGACAAGAGTGGCAACATCAAGAATATAAGGAAGCTTTGAATAGGATCCCTCTACCAAAATTTGATGGAAGTGGAAAGATGAGTGCAAGAGCTTGGGTAAACAAATTGGACACATTCCTCACACTTAAGCCTATGAAGGAAGAAAAGGCAATTCAACTTGCAACCATGCATTTTGAAGGAGCAGCATATGATTGGTGGCACTATGGACTTGTTACTCAAAATCATGGAATGATTCAATCATATGAAGAATTCACAAACAAGCTCATTTCTAGATTTGACAAGAAAGATGAAGAGGTATACTACAGGGAGTTGGCTTAGTTGAAACAAATTGGTCGGGTTAATACCTACATTGATGAGTTTCAGAGGATTGCAGTAATGGTTTCGGATATGACAGAAAGAAGAGCGATCATGTTTTTTGTTGAAGGATTGAATGATAAGATGAGAGGATTGGTTAAAGCTCACAAGCCTAGCACCTTGGACGAGGCTATTCAGTTGGCACTTGATCTGGATACTACTGCTTCAACATTCCAACCACAAGAAAATTTTCAAAGGCTCCAGCTCAAATCCAAGAGGATTCAATCAACAGAAGTATCAACCTCCTAGGATGGATCAAGAGAATGAACTGGGGAGGAAGAAGCTTTGCTTCTCTTGCAAAGAACCATGGCAACCGGGGCACAAATGCTTAGGGAAAGGTAAAGTTCATCTCATAGAAGTCTATCCTGAGGAAGAGAGTGAGTCTGCAAAAGACAATAACTCGGATGGTGTTGAGGATCATGAGGAGCAACAGCCACGGTTGGAACTTGAACTGGATGTTGAGAATAAAAGATATGTAACCTTTGCAACAATTTCAGGAGTACCAAGGTGTCATGCATTCCGAATGAAAGGAGTTATCAACGGACAAAGAGTCACTTGTTTGGTTGACAGTGGAGCTACTCATAACTTCATTGATGAGGGCTTAGTTGTGAAGAAAGGACTAAAAGCTGAGAATTTTTCTGGATTCAATGTGACAGTTGCGGATGGATTCACCATGGAATGCACTAGAATGGTACCGCAGCTTAACATTCAAATGGGAGACTACACACTGACTGATGATTTCTATGTGTTAGGATTGGGAGAGATTGATGTTGTGTTGGGAGTTCAATGGTTGCAGTCACTTGGCAGATACATACAAGACTTCAACAAGATGGAACTTGAATTCATTCATGATGGGAAGAAGATTGTTCTGAGAGCAATCTCAAATGGAGGACCTAGAGTTATGTCAGCAAGGAGAATGGAAACACTGTTTAGACATGATGATGTTGCTTGGGCAGCGCAGTGCTTTGTATCAAGTGAGCAGAAATATCATGTGGATATACAATCAGTACTGGACAAGCATAGTATGGTGTTTGGAGAAATTCCTCCCGGTAGACCACCAGATCGTGGGTTTGAGCATGTCATTGAGTTGGAGAAGGGCTCCAAGCCCATCATCACTACACCTTATCGTCATCCAAAGCATTTCAAGGAGGAGATTGAAAAGACGATTAAGGAATTGTTGGAGATGGGATTCATTCGTCCTAGCTCTAGTCCATTTGCATCTTCAGTTGTGTTGGTGAAGGACAATACATTGAGGATGTGCATTGACTACAGAGCTCTGAATAAGAAGACAATTAAGAACCGGTATCCCATTCCCAGAATCAATGAGTTGCTTGATGAGTTGCACAGGGCAGTGTATTTCTCTAAGATTGGTCTTCGTTCAGGGTATCATCAGATACGTGTTTGTGAGGAGGATATACACAAAACAGCATTCAGATGCCACTATGGACACTTTGAATTTCTGGTTATGCCATTTGGTCTAACCAATGCACCTACTACATTTCAATCATGCATGAATCACATTTTTCGTGAGCAATTGCGTAAGTTTATGTTGGTGTTCTTCGATGACATTCTAATATACAGTAAAACTTGGGAGGAACATTTGCAACACAATGATGTGGTACTGGGTATCATGGAGGCTCAGTCATTGTTTGCGAAGGCATCTAAGTATGAATTTGGTATGACAAAGATTCTCTATCTAGGGCACATGATTGGAGCTGATGGAGTCAGAGTTCATTAGGAGAAGATACAGGCAATTCTGGATTGGCCACCTCCGTGGAATATTTCAGACTTGAGAGGATTTCATGGACTATGTTGCTACTACAGGAGGTTTGTAAAAGGATTTTCACCGTTAGCAGCACCTCTCATAGATCTCACCAAGAAAGGGGCATTCAGTTCGTCAGATTGGGCTCATCTTTCTTTTGACAGACTCAAGGAGGTGATGAGTTCATATCTAGTGTTGGCATTGCCAGATTTCACACAACCTTTTGTGTTGGAGTGTGATGCATCAGGAACAGGGATTGGTGCAGTGTTGATGCAAAACAAGCATCCTATTGCTTTTGAGAGCAGAAAATTGACGGATGCAGAAAGGCTCTATTCCACCTATGATAAGGAGATGCTCGCCATCAGACATGCATTGGCGAACTTGCAGTATTTGGTGGGTAACCGATTTGTGGTCAAAACTGATCACAATAGTCTGAGGAACTTCTTGTCGCAGACAGATTTGAGTGAGAGGCAACAGAAATGGGTGAGCAAGATTCAGGCATATGACTTTGACATTGAGTATGTGAAGGGGAAGAACAATGTGGTTGCTGATGCTCTATCCAAGAAGCCCACTCTTTGCTCTATGTCAGAAATTTCAGCAGATTGGAAATCTCATCTTTGAGTATTCCAAGAATACTTTTGCCTGTGAAATCATGGATGGAAAGATCAAGATGATAGGTACAAGTGGTGGATGATGTGATCTACAAGGACAGGATCTACTTCGTTCCTGAGTCGAAGTTGAAGGAGAAAATTTTTAGAGCCACTCATGACGATCCACTTGCAAGACATCCAAGGTTCTTCAAAACCTACAGTGCAGTGAGAGAGAGATTCTCATGGAAGGGTCTCAAGGACGATGTCATGCAGCATGTCAGAGAATGTTTGGCTTGTTAGCAAAATAAGCCAGAGCATACCTCTCCCGCAGGATTGCTTCAGCCATTGTCCATTCCAGAACAAAGGTGGGAAGGTATTTCAATGGATTTCATCACAGGTCTTCTGAAGGTCCAACGCAAGGATTGCATATTTGTTGTAGTTGATAGATTGACTAAGTATGCACATTTCTTTGTAATTCCATCAGAGTATTCAACACTCAAAGTTCCAGAGTTGTTCTTCAAAGAAGTGTTCAAACTACATGGACTACCGAAGACCATTGTTAGTGATAGGGACAACAGGTTCCTCAGCATATTCTAGCAAGAGTTGTTCCAAATGATAGGGACAAAGTTGGAAACAAGCACGAGCTATCACCCTCAGACAGATGGACAGACTGAGATTGTGGACAAAAGGGTTAAGGGATATCTTCGCAACTATGTTGCAGGCCAATAGCGTGCTTGGATCAAATGGTTACACTTGGGTGAGTATTGCTACAATACCACCTATCACATGTCAATTGGCATGTCACCCTTCAGGGCCTTGTATAGCTATGATGCTCCATCATTGTTGGATTTGGCCTTGGAGAATTGCAGAGCTCCTAGAGTGAAGGAATTGATGCAGAACAGTCAAGACATCCTTAGGACACTTATGGATAACATACAGCAGGCTCAAAATCAGCATAAGGTGTATGCAAATAGGCACCAATCTGAGAGGGTATTTGAGGTTGGTGACTTGGTTTTCTTGCGCCTTCAGTCGTATAGACAATCGACATTCAAGAAGAGTGGTGCAGAGAAGTTGAAGCCAAGATTCTATGGTCCCTACAAGATTCTCAGGAGAGTGGGTGAGGTGGCATATGAACTTGAACTGCCAGCGGAGAGCAAGATTCACAATGTCTTTCATGTGTCATGCCTCAAGAAGGCATTGGGACAAAAGGTTGTTTCTTTGCATGATCTTCCACCTCTTGATGAAGAGGGCACTTTGGTTTTGGTTCCTGACAGAGTTTTGGAGACAAGGGAGCGAAATCTAAGGAACAGGGTGATCAAAGAATATTTGGTGAAATGGAAAGACTTGCCTTTGGAAGATGCGACATGGGAAGGAGAACAGATTCTACAGCATCCGAATTTGTCATTGCTTGAGGGCAAGCAATCTCAGGAAGGGAACGCTGTCATGTCCCCATTTCCGTAGTGATCACCCAACGAACAATGGAATTAGGCTATCCTCATTCCCATAGGCTAGTTCGTCAACTCAAGGGAATAATCTGGCGAAGATGGTAAATGAAATTAGTGCACTTGCATTAATATTCAATTGTAAATAATTAAATAATAATAATTTTTTATTATTATTTAACTGAGTGCCATGGAGAAATAAGAAATTAAAGAATATTATTTAATTAAAAGCAAAACACAAAAAATAATAAATAGGTCCTGACTTATTTGAGTGCCTACATGGGAGTGTGTGAAAAAGCCAATAAAATAATAAAATAAAAGGTGGCACTCATCTTGGAGGGAAAAAGTAGTTTTGAAAAATGAAATTCAAATTGGGTCCTTTCATTGGATCATGCACCATCATTGGAGGGAATTCACAATTCAAATCTTTAATTTGAATTGGTACAAAAGAAGCATGGGTGTCTCAATTCCGGCATCACGAACTATTGGCAAACTTTTGCACTTATGTTTGGCATTTGTTGTTTGATCTTCGAAGGACGAAAAACCTTTGCAGAGATTTGGTGTGTGGACAAAAACCCATCACATCGTAGAGGTGGATTCATCCTGAGTTCGCACTTGCACTTTATTGCATTTCATTGTTGAGCTTCATCGATTCATATCGACATTTTGGTCGGAGACCATTTGAATTCGAATTTGATGTCATTGTGGACTGTTGCATTATCATATCTCTTGAAGCGCCGATTATTGCAGAGCCGAATCTATTGTTGCATTGAATAAGTGTAAAGAATTGTTGTTCTGGGCGCCGATATAGATCATAGTCATGGTTCCTTCATCAGCAAAAACTATCATTGAGGGCGATTTGGAGATTGATTTGCATTGTGTATATTGAAGACTTGGCATACCGTCCAGCTCTGAGTTAGTCGCCGACTTGTAACTTGGAGCCACTCGCTAACTGTATTGGAGGCCAATCTCAGAGCAGAGGGTCAGCGGATGATCACTGTAGCAGCGATCAGTATTCACACTTACCATTGGACTTCTACATACCAGCAAAACTACCTCAGCCTACTATCGATCAGCATTGTGAGTTACTGGCTTGCATCATTCGCCACCTCTACATAGAGCGATCTGCATGTAAAGGGGACTGTCATCAGCGTAAGGACTGCAACAGCAGATTGGCCAGCCATTTCCTCTCAATCACATTGCATTGTCCATTCAAATTGGTATGTGATACTCATTGTTTAACTCTGATTGTAAACAGCAGTCTATATCTTTGTAATCGGCTGTCATAGAGCCTTGGTCTGATACTTATAGTGGAAGAGTTGATAGACTGAATTGTGGTAGTGAAAGCTGATTTGAAATTCACATTCATTGTCATCATTGTAATTGCAAATTTCATTCTGAAATCAAAGTAGAAGAACTGCCATTATCTTGTTTCATGCTAAGTTTGTAATTCATAGTCATTGGCATAGATTTACATTTCATAGTTAATAGATATTGTGTCAGAGACAATTGTAATTGGGAAAGGGTAGACCAGTTTGCTTGCATAATTGAAAGAACTACAAAATTATCATATCAAACCTATTCCGGCACATGACAGAGAAGATATATGTTGTTGAAGATGAAACAAATCAGCAAGTGTATTAGAATTGAAGGAAAAGTAGTTGATGAAGGATGCAATCAAGAATCTGAATTTGATTTTAGTAATTGAATCCGCAATGTTATAGATCTACATGCTCCATTTCCTTATGGTTTTATTTCTAATTTTCCTTGTATGCTGATTTCTTGTGTTACTTATGTTTCATATGATTGTATTGCTTTGTATATTATATTCATCCCCACTTCTTCCATGGCGATTTACTTCATGTAACTTCTATATGTGTTTTACCTTAGCGCATTCCTCCAATAATTTATTTCTTCTAATAGTCAACCCCATGCCTCCTATAGTCCTTATAATGACCACACTTCTTACATTGGTTTCCTTTTGTTAATGCTTGTTTATGTTTTCTAACTCCTTGCTATAAATTAACTCTGATCACAGAACCTTAGTCATTTATTGTTCTCAAATTCTAATTTTTCGGAATTTTAACTATCTTTGATCCCCAGGCTGGCAGGATCAAAGCTCCGATAGCACTTGTAATGTCCCCTTTTTGGGATTACCATAAATCTTGCCCTAGAATCACAAGTTACGGTTACAACTTACCAATCAAATATTGTAAGCAAGATAAATCCTGGTTTATGTAATATCCCTAATAAGAATTATACTAATTTTATCCTAAACTATCAACTTTCCAAGCAAACAATGGATTTAAAAGGTACCTTAGCCTGATTTAATCCCTGAATCAATAAGTCCATAGCAAATTAGTTAACTCAATTAAACCTTACCTTGGGAAGCTCAACCATGGGGGAGCATGGAAGAAAGTGACTCGATGGGGTGCTATCATCCTTATGTGGCACATGCCATTCATATAAGGTGCCCTCGATCTCATGTGGCGCATGCCATTCATAAGAGATCGCCTCGGCCTCATGTGGCGGATGCCATTCATATGAGGTAGCCCTAGACTCATGTGGCACATGCCATTCATATGAAGTCCGTTATCCCCTCATCTTGCCATCTTTTCCCATTTCCCCATGATTGCTTTCCCTGTATTGTTATACCATGATAGGAGAGTGAGGTTACAAAGGGTGTCCTGGTAGCCAAACTCTCTAGGCCCAAAGGCAATATCCTTACTGCTGAAGGCAGTACCCCTCTGGCCCATGTGGGCTCATCTTGTCCCCCATATGAGTATACTACCACAAGTAGATTAATGGACCCTTCCTCAATTTAATGCCTCTTTCTATATATTTTCCTTGCAGATCTGTATATCTATTTTTTTCTCTTGATTGTATATATATATTTATTCTTAAATCAGAATATCTATTCTTATTGTATATATATATTTATTCTTAAATCAGAATATCTATTCTTACTTCCTTCAACTCACCTTTTCTTTTATCATTTATATTATTCCAACTGAGGTGACTTTAACCAATAGATATGTCTCCTCATAAGCTGCGTTCCTTCTCTTAGTAATTTGCAGGCCTTCACAATCGATACCCCTTTAGGAATGATCGCCACTGTGGCCAAATATGAATCGCACCTCTTAAAAATTACTAATCATTGTCTTATATCTATAAGATGATCGCTGCCCCTTTGTTGCTGCTATTACCAAATACTAATCGCACTTCTATGATTATCACCTTACACTTCAGCGCTAGTCATAAAGCAAGTCATTTTAAATATCAATCAGCATGTATTAGTTTAATTTAAACTTCCTTATATATTCACTGCATAATATATATCTTTAGATAAGACAGGCTTATATGAAGTCATTTATAATTGTAATTATATTTATTTTATATTAGAATTATATTATGATAATTATAATTATAATAATATTAAAATTATTAATATTTATATTTATATTTATATTTGTTATTTATAAATATAATAATATATTCTTTAAAATATTTATATAATAATATTATTTAATATTATTCATTAAATATTATATATTAATAATATATGAATATTAACACATATACAATTATTACTAGAGGCATTCTCTATTATTCAAATTGACTATGGAGGGAACATGACCAACTTCACCGTTTTATCGTGATGTTTAAATCTTTAATTTAAACAATGCCTTAACATCGGGATATCACAATGTTAATTAAGGGCAGCGGCATACTTTCTATGTTTTTGTCATTTTGTAGTTGAAACTTGCAGCCTTTGAGCGTTCTGTTGTAATTTTTATACAATATATAAGCACATTGATAATGAAAGCAATTGAATTTTGTTAATTTGTTATATATTAAGATTCTATAATGTATATGATGAATGCCTTATCAATGTTATCATATGAATGTTTGAAATTTCTTATATTTTTAAAATTTCTCTATTTTTTTAATAGTCATCCCCGTCTCGGAAACTTGGGGTAACATAGGCGACAATTTATCTAAACAACTTAAAACAACCTATTTTAAATAATTAAATAGAAGTTGTCTTTTGAAAAATAATTCAAAATCACTTTTAGACAACTTTATTTAATTATTTAATTATTTTCCTTTTTTCCACCACCCCATTAGCCTATGGGAAAATTTGTGGAAAATAGGCTAAGGGTCAATAACAACTTACGCTCAAGAAGGGGGCATGACATGTTAATAGATCAAGATGAAATCCTTCATTATCCTGCTGAACTCCTTCAAGGATTTCTCAATACTCCCCCTACACCAGAAAGTATGAAGAGAACCCAAGACAATCTCCTTGAAAACATGCCAATCTTATATAATCTGCAGAAAATGAAAAACTGATGCAACCTGTGAATGAGGCTGAACAACGAGCTAGAATCTCCTTTTTCCAGCCTAACAAATTTCCACGTCTAGAGGCATTCACTTAATTGTTTTAGCAAATTTTTGGAGGCACTTTGCAGATGCAGAAACATCGAGTGAACATATCAAGTTTTTTACAAGAACTATTTTCTGCTTATCGTGTTTCTCACCTGAATGAGAATTTACTAGCCCCAGCCACATTTAGTCATTGAAATATTAAAAGGTTGAAAATGGTTGCGGATAAGTTTAAACATAAAAAAAGAATTTGGTCCATGGCTCTAATTTAAAACTTTATAAGATTTCCTCATTGTCGAGCGAATTCACAATTTTAATTCTTTTGAAAACACAAAGAATACTAATTAATGAAAACTTGAATACATTCATTTGTCCATTTCCATGAAAGTTCTTTTCTATAATAATCTGATTCAGAGTGGCAAGAAGGAGATCAACCTACCCTATACATTGATTAATTAACCAGAGAAATCCTTTAGGATTTATAAGAGCATATTTCAAATAATCTACTTCTAAACACTTCCACTACGGAATATGCAAAGATCACACTACAATATTGGAATTAAAAACGAGGAACTGTTGAGTATACCTGGCTTGACATGGAAACGTTGAAATGAATGTTGACGATGGCTTCCATTGGCATTCTTCTGCGCATTGTTTCTGAATACCCAGAAGTGAATATAAGAATTCAGGAATGTTTCCCCAATTGATAGAAATTATATGTACATAACTGTAAACAGGAAATGATAGAGAAGTATACTCTCAAAAATTTATCTGGTTATCATATGAACAATCTTAGACATCATACGTAAGGGATAAAAGCTTCTATTAACTTCTTTAAAGCAAAAGTAAAGAAAAAACATGTTGGACTATAAATGCAAAATGACAATACTCAACCTAACCTGCAATCAAATATCTGTTCAATGACATATGGGCACCAATAAGGCAACCCAAGACAACCAAGATTTGAAAGCTGAATACAAGAAATATCTCCAGTTTCCAACTGAACCTTCAAAATCCTCTGACCATCTGCCAGAAGCACAGCACAAAAGTAAAGCTATTAATATTCAGCTTCAGAAGTTGTACACATTTCTGTATAGACACAAACACTGGCTACAAGAATACAACATAACTAAGAATAATACTAAATACCTGTATCCGCCAGTACAATTACATTCTGCAATTTTGCAAGCCTTGATACAATATCTAGTGCAGAAAAATCTTGTACAAATCCCAGTTGTGGCCTATGCTTGGATATCAAAAGTTCAACTACTTCATCTGCAATTTCCATTTTATTTGTTGCTTTCTGCCTAAATAATTCCACAACAGAGTGCATCCCTGCTATCTTCCACAATCAGTATTAGGGGCACCCTAGGAAATGCAGTTAAGGTACAAGACTGAAGAAGGAGATAAATTACACATTACACCTTTCAAAAATACCTTCGAATGTTTCCTTAATTTCACCTGTCTCCAAATTTAAGATCCATAAATCTCCAAACCTATGCAGCAGAATCATGCAATAGCAGTATCTTCAGATCATCTATTCAGATCACAAGTAACTGTTTAACAAGCACCACCATTAATTGCTTACTTAAATACATGCTCGTCCATATGCAGATCCTATATGGTATGGATTACTGCCACATGTTTAAACTAATTCATTATGTGCCATAGAATGAAAACTTCTTAAAGAAACATAGATCTAGGAACAAGTCACAATAGATAGATTACATGATAAAATTATGAATGAATATAACATTAAAGTGATTTACATCAAATAGTAACACTTGAAAAGAATGTTGGAAACAAGGTGGATAACTGAGAGGGGGGGGGGTGAATCAGTTATCTTAATTATTTAACTTTCTTTTCTTCTTTAACAATTAGTGTAGTATCAAAACATATAAGCATACATAATCATGAGAGCAGAAAAGAAATCAACACACATAACACAAGGATTTTTACGTGGAAAACCCTGTTAAGGGAAAAAACCACGGGGTGACTAACCCAAGATTGTATTCTCTGTTAAAAGAATAAGAAGTACAAAATGGCACTTGCCAATTAGGGCTCACTGCCCGAGCACAATGCTCACAAGAGGCACACTGCCTACAAGAGACTCACTGTCTACAAAGTTTATAGAAGGTAATCAGACGTTTGAACTGAAGAGAGGCATCCACATATGCTGAGGTTCAGTTTCGGTTAGGCTCAATATACTGATCTACTGCACTTCATTCTTCCTCTGCTTTAGTGCTGCTGTTTTGTCACATACCAGACTTATATTGCTGCTTTCACACTTCTCTCTGCCTTTTCTCGCACACTATCACACCCAACACACACTTTCATACCGAAATCAATCTGGTATATATATCCACATCAAGGATTTCAACATCTTTCTAGTCGGCAACCGGAATATTCAAGATATTTACAAGGCACTGATCTGTCGACTGAATCCATGCTTAATATGTGATGTGTATCCAAGACAGAGTAAGAAGTCATCAATCAAGTCGGCCAACCATGTATGATCTCTCAATTAGCTTGACCACCATCAATTTCTCATCCAGATTAAAGTTTGATGCTCTACCGGTCAATTCTTCCTCAGTCTGCTCTGCCTGTCAGGAACCCAACACTTAGATGCTCATATCTTTTCACGCTTTCATCACCGGAGGCTCAATCTCTAGAATATAGCAGTCATGGTACTCCTCTTGACTTCCCCAAGTCCGCACTTTGCTGAGATACATCCTCTGAGAGATCCGGACCTAATTGTCAGACCTTGTTGCATGCTCTGTTCTTGTTCACCGGACCAAAACACTCTTCAATCTGACTTCCGGTAAAGACATACTATGTGATGTGGATGTGTGGGATAAACTTTGTTGCCATCAATGACAACAATCATGAAGCCACACAGTGTCTCTTACCAACAAAGAAGCCGTATCTTTTTGGTCCATTTAATATATGGAAGTTTGGAATGTGATGAGCAACCCATGACTAAGCTTCCCAGTTAAGCATCCTAGAATGCAGTCCTATTAAATACTATAGTGCTTCCCACGACACAACTTTGCAGCTCACAAATGAATTTTGAATAACGCTTTTTAGCCAATCACCTTAGCACATCCCTTTCTATGTATGTCTGAATATGATCTAAACTAAGTTGATAACTCAGGGGACAATACACTAGTTGAGAAACTTAATGTATTGTAAGCAGCAATTAAGCAAAATCAAACAACACAATTGACAATTACTGAATACCTATGGTCAATGGAGTTTCCCAAATGGAGATGGCAAGGGATGGTGTAATGTCCCCATTTTTGAGCCAAGTATTATTTTAGCACTTCATAGTGTGGGAATTGCAAATTCTCATACTTAGAGGGGGTAGGACCTATAATTAAAGGGGGCAAGAAGGATAAGTGTTGTGTATAAGGGAGAAATGAAATCTTTAATTACATTTCTCTAATCTATTTCTAAAATAGGACCTATTAACAATTATCATGGAGTGTGCAAGAAATAGGTCCAAGCTAATCGGCCATCATGCAAGATAAGTCCAAGCTAAGAAGGATCAACCACTTCAATAAAAGATTCAAATTCCAAATGCGAAGTCAAAAGAGTAATCGATGAGGAAAGAAGACATCATAAAATGAGGCATTCACACCCATGGAGAAATAGGCCTCAACTAAGGAAATGATATTCCAAGAAGGGATCAGCCATCAAGAGGACCCAACGAACATAAAGAAAAGAGATTCAAAATCAAAGAGCATTTGTTGGAGGGCAACTCGGCCAATCTTAATGCATTCGCCTATGAAGGAGAGCCAACGGTTGAAAGAAGGCAGTACATTCACCCATGCAAAGATAGCTGAAGTTATTCATCCATGAAGGAGCATCCACCAAGCTAGAGCATTCACCTATGCAAAAAGATATCAAATGCCATCTGCCAATACTCATGAGGAATTCGGCCATGTTTGAAGGTTGCATTTGTCCAAGATCAAAAGGGGATCTCCAAGACACATTCGGCCATGTGAAAGGGTTCAATTCGCCTATGCAAAATGCCATGCAAGGAATACAAAGAGGAAGCCATTCGCACATATCATGCTACATTCTCCAACACAAAGAAGGATTCGGCCAAAGCATTGTAATGAGGGTTCCAAATCACATTCACCAAGGCATTTGCCCAAGACAAAAGAGGACTCAAATACATTCGCTTATGTCATGCATAGGGGATCGGCCAAGCATAGAAGGTATCACCAAAAACAAGAAGGGTTGGTGCATTCATCCATGACACCATTCGCCCATAATGAGGGTTTGCATAAGTCAATAACATCATTCGGTTAGAGCTGATACAATCTCCAAGGAAAATGGTGTGAGAAGCATGAAGAACCATAGCATTGATGGAAGAAAAGCATTTAAACAATGCTCAAATGCCAACACATTCGCCTAGAGGGATTCACCCAAGATCCAATGCAAGAAAAACCCAATGCAAGTCATCGGCCATGAGGAGAAGGAATAAATAGAGAAATCCATGACAATTGAACACATGTCTGAGTTTGGTATGTTTTACATTCATTTCTGAGTTTGAAGGTTCCGATCTTCTTACTTTCTTGCAAGGTGATGTGCCCTTGCACATAGGGTGATGACCCCCTATGCTATTGGAGGAGATATTGCTTCTAATATCTTCATTGCTATTCAATTTACAGGTATCAAGTGTTGTTGCAGGTTTGGGAAGAGTTTGATTGGCATTAAACACCATTGAGGAGTTGTTGAAAGGTTTGCATTGAAGATTCCACCCTATTTCAGTCACAGGGGTTTCATTACAGTCTTTGCAACATCATTGCATCCATAGAGAAGGAGATATCATCTTATATTTCACTCTTGTCCATTCCTAAGATCCATCGCCCAAGGTTAAGTATCATTATTGAAGGATTGGAGCAGATTCGGCCATTATTAGAAGACAGTTGTGTTTGCTGTTCCATATCAGACTGCGGTAGCAGTCCTACAGTCCCCTTTCAGTCCCATTTGGAAGTCTTGCAAAAGCCTTCAAAAGCAGGGAGTCAATTGTTCAAGATTGGCTATCAATACTCTACATTTAATGCAAGTTTGGTGGCCATTGGAGAGCCTTAAAAAGTCTGATTTCGTATCTGTATGTGACTGTCATAAAGGGCAGCCAATTGCTATTTTGTAAAGACTTCATTTGAATAAAGAATAAGATCTTGAAGTGGGAATTCCATTAAGTATACGAGTACTTGTTCATTTTCACTTGAGTAAGTAATTGGTCGCAAGTATTTTTAGCTAAGTTGGGGTATTTTTCAGTTACATCCCATAAGGGACATTACAGATGGGGCAATGCATTTCTGGGATGACTTGGAGAAAAGGCCATTTTTTAGGGGATGGCAGGGGGCAGCAATTAAAAAAATAGGGAATTTTTAAAAATATAGGAAATTTCAATTATTGATATAAAGCAATCATCATATGCATTATAGAACCATATTACATAAAACTAGAGCTGAATTGAGAATTCATATGAGAGACACACACAAATAGGGAAAATATAAAAATCTAGGAAATTTCAAATATTCATATGATAAGGCATTCACCATATTCACTATATAACCATATTCTGAAACATTAGAGCTGAATTGAGAATTCATGAGTCGACATATAAATTAACAACATTTCAATGTCTACTCATTTGAGTTTTCATTACCAATGTGCACATACAATCTCTTTGGGCTATTAGATTCATTTTTTTAAACTAAAACTTCAACTTGCTGCACTTGAAAATCAAAAAGTACTATCTAATATTCATCTCAAGACCATAGATTCATCTTACAATGCATGTGTATCAAGATAGAGTCATAGACTGGTACTAGGAGACACGTTTAATTATAAGCTTTGGTTGGGTTAGAATATTTCACTTCTGTAATGTCCCAAACTGATTTTTTTTTGGATTTTTACAATTTTATAATGGAAATACATGAAACCCTCACAATTATTGATCACCAAGATCCCAAGTTGGGCAAGGTGAAAGCATACGATGATCGAGATGCTTATTAACTTACTGGCGGCAAGCCGCACAACTCTACAATGCATGCAAATATAAATCTGAAATATTAAATCTAACAGTGAACCGCACAGATCAACACAATGAGAATATTATAACAATGAATTGAAACACTTTCAAATACTGATTTACTTCTGCAGAAACCCTTTGGAAATGTATTCTAAATATCAGAAATGAATTGCTAAAATCTAATATAAGCTCCAGAATAATGAATGAACAGCATACCCTAATTGTACGGATGACAAGAAACAATATACAACAGCTGATGATAAATGATTCTCTTTGAAAACAGGACTACCACCCTTTGAGATCAGAAATATAAACTTTTACAAACCCAAACAGTTGTGCATTCAACTAGAAATGGTACGGACAGCACCCAAGGTGGTACAACTGCAATTATTACACCCGAACAGGTCAATTAAACAATCTATATAGCAACCAATGCACTCCCACAGGCCTGCACCGGTCAAACTATGGATAAATCTCACCTTTAGTAATATTGTTTTCAAGCACAAAGTAAGAAGATTCCCTTATGGGTGAGCAGATTCCATGGCACATTGATAACCAAAATCAAAGCAAGTTGTATATCTATATAAATTTAGTTATTCATTTTGCAGGACACCAATGGTACTTTGCATTAGGCAGACCACATTAGGAGGGTAAATATATAATGGTATTTAGAAAATTACAATTTAACATTTTTTCAAAAGCAAAATAATGTTACAGCAGTAAAATAATGATTTAAGAATTGTTGAGATTATATTTTAGAATGCTTCATGATAGTGAGGCTTAAGGGGTTTGCTTCTTCTGAGTTCCCTATCTCAACTTTGTTTCACAATCATGAATGTGCAAACTGATTGCCTTTGTATCTAGCATAGACCCTCTGAGGACTGTAACATTGAACCATTAGCAATGTAGTGACATAATGCGTTGAGGCATTGAGACACGTCATTGAGGCACATTCCATGTTGAGGTTTTCATCCTGGACCAGCTAACCAAAATTTTAACAAATCCTTGTGCTGATAAATCAATAATAAATTGAGCTGCTTAAGTTCTGCACATGTTATCTCTTAATTTGGCTATTTTTTTGTTCATATGATAATTCTGGTCTTTTTCATAAGTTTTCACATTAAATTATTGGTACACGATAAATCATTAAATTCTGTTGCATACAGAAAAATTCTGAGGGTGACCATTTAAAAGGTGTACAAAAGTATATTTAATAAAATATTGTAAATGAAAACATTATGTTATAATTTCAGCAACACTTAACAATCATCAGTGTTTGACTGCCATGTATTCAAAGTATCACTTACCCATGGTTGGCGATTATAAGATCATTATCTGGTGTCATTGCAAGATGCCAAGGAAATTTAAGAGCATTTAATTGCACCTCTTCAGAACCATGATCATCCATTTTCTTAAAATGCAGCCTCTGCATCAACCTGTTTATGAATCCCCATATAGTGTTTTCTTGACTAATATCAGATGACGGATAGAGAGTTTGTACTGTCCTTTTCTCCATATCTGCCATCCTAATTGCATGATTCTGAGAAAATCAAATGAAAAGAACTAGGATGAGTAATTTTGAACAAAAAGAAAACACCCTATAAGCCATATCACATACTATAACTTCATCCAAATAACAAATTTGATATGGTTGAAGTTATTTATTATCTACCACAAAAAAGAAACTATATTATAATTTCACAAAGTCCATTTTGACATGCACCAAATGTAGCATCCACAAAAATACATTGTAGAAAACATTTCAGTAATATGTGTCCAAAGCTTCATTATTTTCCAAGTTTGTTAAATAAAGAACCTCCTATCCAGAAGATTCAGGATTCAAATCATAACATAAATATTTATATTTTAAAACCAATTTCAAAATCTGGAGATAAACATTGAAGTATTGTTTTAGAACAAATAAGGGAACGGCAAGATAAAAAAAAGGATAACAACATGACACACAGTTCTAAAGCTTCTGCCCACAATATCAATATCAATCAGTCTATCTCCCATAAATCTCAAAATAAGGCATTTGACCGCTAGTTTGAATGAAAAGGGCATTCTATTTTTAAAAATATTCTATTAATTTTAAATGAATTTCAATCTTTGGCCTTCTCTGCATTTCTTCCCCAATCAAGTGATAAGATCCACAAATATAATTGTAATATCCCAAATGGATATTGCCCTAAAATTCTGATTTTTAATTTGTGAATCCTGCCCTAAATTTCTGCATTTTCATTTTCTGCTCAAACCCTAGATTCTGATTCGTTTTTCTGCACTTCTTGATCCAATTTTCTGTCCTAACCCTAAGTCTGAAATCTGATTTTATTTTCAGAATATGCACTCTTATGAACAGCCAATAAAACATGTGCCAAACATCCACAAAATATGTTAAACAAGTAGTTACTTATTAGCCATGATTGCAATTACAAACATCAATCATTCATGAGCCAACAAATGACAAACCAAACTGATTTCTGAGTATGCAAGTCTGCTGCTCCAAATCTGGGTATATTGAAAAGGAAATTACACCAAGTTCTAGGGCTCAATCATGCCCAAACAAAGTTAGATTGTTGCCACTACAATTCCAACCTATTCAAATGTTACATACCAAATTGATTACAAATGATGCTCCCAAACCTCCAAAATGCTGGCGCACAGGTCTGCTGCTATGGATAGGGTTTAGAAACCCTAATCAAATGGAAAGTAGCCACCAACCAGCAAAATCGCCCTTCACAAGGTGGTGCTCCAAGTTTAGGGATTAACCCTAATCCAATGTGTCATAAAACCACCATAAAATGCTGCTCCAAAGTGACAATCAGGTCTGCTCCAGAATTCTGCTCCAAAAGTTGTTAAAATGCTGCTCCAAGATGAAGATCAAATGCTGCTCCAGAGATAATTAGAGTTCTGCTCCAAATGATGATAAAATGCAGCTCCAAAGGGATATAATTTGAATACTCAAAGCCTCCAAATGTGGCACATCAATCTAGGGCAAAACCCTAGCTCCAATGTCACACAAACACCATAAATCTGCTGGTCCAAAACTGATCTAGAATCTGATTTTCCAATCTGCTCTTCTTCTCCATGAATCTCCAATGAAGTGCAATTTTGAACTCCATATGAATTCACCTCAAAGATGAGATTGGGTTTTCGTCCAGTCCACGTTATATTCTCAAGGGCAAAGTTGCATGGACACGGATACGGTATCCAATAAGGATACGGCTATTTTTCAGGACCCCCTAATATGGATACGGCTGGATACGGCTCTCTTTCTCTTTCTATATATATAATATATATTATATATAATATAATAATTTTATTATATTATTTTGTATATATAAAATAATATAATAATATTACTATATAATTAATAATATAATTATATATACAGTAAGATTATTTAATTATATATAATTAAATAATCTATTATATTTAATAAATATTATACTTAAATTAAGTATAATTTAAAAATTTATTTAGTTTAAAAAAAAAAATACTAAGCATAGTTTAAAAATTATTATTTTTAAACTATAATTAAAAAATTGTTATTTATTAAGTATAGTTTAAAAAATTATTTTTTTAATGTATGATTTAATGATATATATAATTAAATAATCTATTTATTTAATAAATATTATACCTAAATTAAGTATAATTTTAAATATTTATTAAGAATAGTTTTAAAAATATATATATATTAAGCATAGTTTAAAAAATTATTAGTTTTAAACTATACTTAATAAATTGTTATTTATTAAGTATAGTTTAAAAAATTATTTTTTTATTGTATGATTTAAACACAGCATCGCACTAAATTTTTTTTAAACTAATACTAATAATTTGTCATTTGCGTATAATTTATGATTGGCATTTGGAATTATTAAGCATAGTCTATAGCTTAATTAGCCGATAGGCTTTCATATGTGAGCATTATAGTGCTCGGAATTGTCTCACGCCTGTATAAAAAATTCACGTCGGAAAATTTTCTAAACTCGTCGGTTGTTCCTATCGGCGTTTTCCTTTAACCTCCTCCGTCGCATGCCGTAAAGCTTGTGAATCAAAGTGTTTTTGGATTTAACCTTTTCTGTTGTTTTTTGCATGTCTCTTTTGTCCTTCGCGTCGTGAGTGAAATGTTCGTCATTAAATGTGGAGGCCGCCCGCAGCAAACACTAAATAAGTTACAGACATCAAATGGCATTTTTCTAGCGATCCATTAAAAAAATTAAATGTTTTAGGATTTTTATTAAAGATTTTTTTAAGATACGGCACCCTCTTTGCAGATGCCGAATCCAGGCGTATTCGGCACGGGTGTGTATTTGCCCTAACCCTCGGTACGGGCAGGCACGGTATTTGAGGCGTATCCATGCCGTACCGTACCCGAATCCGTACCAGGTATGGCGGTACGCGTACCAAGGGAAGGGGCTTTGGCGTATCCTACAACTTTGCTCAAGGGTTTACATACTTGGAATAAGATGCAAACAAGTTGCAGCCAAATAAGAAGGAAACAATATGTTGAATGATCATTTGAAATGCCACAAAAGATCTTATATTTATACTTGATTTTCACCTTCTTCACATGCTGGCCGACCAAGGCAAAATCACCATTATAATTTATTATTTCCCTCTCATGGAGGCTGACCTCCCTTAGGTAAGCTTGGCGCTCAATAAAAATAAATTAAAGATTTGTTTTTGGGTGTTTAACCTCTCCTAGGCCGACCCATAAATGATATGTGTGGCGCTCAATCAAAGATTGCATGTTTCTTTATTTCTTCTGACTTTTTCCTTCTCCAAGGGCAAACACTTATGCCATTGATAAAACATATTTTATCCTCCAATCAAGTCATCTTCTTAAGAGAAAGATATTATCAATTATCCTTCTTTTATTCAAAGTTGATTTTTTCCATATTTTCTTCATTTTTCCTTCATCTCTTATTCTCCAATTGGGTTGCTCTCCTCTAGGGCAAATTATTTGACCCAAGTTGACTTCGCCAAAATTACCACAAAAATATGTTAAATCAATTCCCACATTCAAATTATGTTGCAAAATTAGCAAAATGTGAAAATTGACCCATTAGGTCATCATTAGGTGATAACTCTGAAAAAGGGGACATTACAATAATAATGAAAATAAGACAATGTAGAAGATAGATCACACACTGCACAAGAGATGTTTGTAAGCAAAGATGTCCTAATATCCAATATATACATTAATACAATAAACCCTTAAGGTAGGGCAACATTGTACAATACTCCTTATGGAAGAGCCACTCCATGCTAAATCTCCAAGAGATCCCAAACACAATATCATACTCATCACACATCTTTACGATCATACTCACCTCCTTTATTTAGATCTCCCACTAATAACATAATGGAGGGGTAAACCCTAAATCCATGTAGGCCTAATCAATTACCTAATATAACTAACTTAAGAAATGTGTCATTTATTGGCATCTACATCAACTTAAAATTATAATATCATATCCCTAGGTACATAGGATGACATCCCTCCTTGACATGTTTCGGGGACAAAACATGAAAAGAAACCAAATAGTAAGACTGTTGCAATACATTACAAATATTATGCCATGCTCTATCATCCAACCATCCATAAGTGATCATCTCCATAGTGGTTTTATCTTGATGGTACCTAGATCCCATGATCCACATTTCACTATGTCTATCTGATTCCATTCTTTGCAATAATAGGTCCTAGTTTTCTGCCCCAACTAGTCATTACTTCTATGATGCCAATGATTATTGTAGTTGCTCCTTTGATTCCACATAGATTTATAGTGATTGGCCTGCTGATTATATTTAGTACCATGCCTCCTGATTCTTATATCTCACAATAATGTGGATGTCTATATATTGCACCCTTTTCTATCTTTGGAACCTTCTTTGATTCTTCACCTTTTTTTTGCCACTTGTTTTGTTGGCTCATTAAGAGAAATAATATTTTCTTCTTTTTTGTTTACCTCTTGCTCCTCTTGTTTGTCCTTTAGTTCTACAGTGCATTTTTTAGTAGCTTACTGAACTTTCTCTACCTTGACTTTCCTTTGGTCTACATCATGTGTAATATCCTCCAATGTAACTTTTTTCTTTCTATACCAAAGCTTCAAGAACTTCTTCTACACATTAATGTTTATTGTCCCCAAAGCGTCAACCCAATATTCAAGAAAAATATCCAACCCATCCAATCCAAAGCATAAAAATTTGAATGCATAACATATTTATCCATAAAGAGCTTCAAATCTTCAAAAATTTGAATATCCTTACCCTTCTATTTCACTATCCTTAATTTGCTTTGCTTGTACTTGTAGTTGCTTGGCTAATTCCATGTTGATGAAATTATACTCAATGGTCATTGAGGATGTGTCCCCCCTAGTTTTCAGCCACACCCTGAAAAAAAAAGCGTCTCGAGGACACAAGGGCAGAGACAAAACATCCCTTCGCCATCCCTATTTTCTAACATGTAATAGGGACGTCCCAGGGACGCCAAGCCGTGCCCTACAATCAGACAAAAAAATCGCCAATCAAAGAAATAATTCGCTGACTTTGTGAAAAAACAAAAAATTAAAAAATGTAATCGACACCCTACAAGTTTGGTTGTTCTTACTTCCTTCCTTTCATTTCATCTCATTCGATTATAGCAGCTTACACGACTATAGTCTGCAAAAGAGGAAAAGTAAAAAACTCAAAATTTACAAGTATTTACTATTTTAGAAACTCAGAACTATCAACTATGTTAAGAGTTTTCAATTTTTTATTAATGCAGCAATCTAACACATTGTACAGGTTTTATATTCTTTCACCTTCATATTGGACATGGATCAAACCCCTCACAATGTAAATAATTATTAATTTGCAATGACATTTAAGCTTCTGGTCATTAGTTTTATTGAATATTGAATTAAAAATTCAAATATAAATTATAATCCCATTTCTTATATTATGTAAAGGCCCATACCAGCCTATTTTAGCTTTCCATACTTTCCTTATCCTCTTGTTCAAGTTATCACTGCTTTCACATCTCATTACCTTCTCTAGCTCATATTACAATGTTACATGAATATTCCAATTTTACCTGTCTAATGCTGCCATAATCTAAAAGATTATTAGATTATTCATTATTACTATTAGATTAATCATTAATGGAACCCTGGTAGAATAAAGTTGAAAGTCGAGGAGAAACACTAGAAAATGTGAAATACCTACTGAAATCAGGCACTCCTTGCTGAACTTTAGATGAGGATCACTGCTGGTTCGCTGAATACCAATGAAGACAGCCCAAAATCTGAAAAATATTTCTGAGTTTGATCACCAAAGTTCCAAAATCCAAATCCTCTTCAAATGACAAAGGCCACTGCTCATATGATGGAAACTTGAAAACTCATGTTGTAGGTTGTTGAAACCTTGCAAGACTAATGTCTAAATCCTCACCATTGATCTAACCTAGTCAACAAAGAAAATTTAGTTTTAATTTTTTAAAGTATGGATAGCATAGCAGCAGTTATTCTTATCCATTTTACAATACTTCGAAGCATTCATTTTAATTTTATAACATATAGTATGATTGTTCTAACTTCTAGTTCTTTAATGTTGCATCCATTTCAGATTTCCTTAGTCAAGATGGATACATTCAGTGTTAATGCTGATTTTGATTTGGAGAATGAAATTGATGAGGAATTGGTTGGGGGCAGCCAAACACAAACCCCAAACAGAACAATAAACAATTCAACTGCAAGTGTATTGAAATTTGATCATCCTTCAGAGTTGTTGGCACCATAGTTGCTATAACCTGCAAGTACTCGCAGGAGTCGCAAGTACTTGCGGGTTTTTTGAAGCTGCGAGTAACTCGCGCAAAAACTCATCGCGAGTTATACCTAAAACTCATCGCGAGTTATACTTAAAACTCGCCGCAATTTTTACCTAAAACTCGCGGCAATTTTAACTATTAAAACTCAGAAAAAATCACCATAACTCGCGAGTTATTGAGGAAAAACCGTCCTGCAACGGGTTAAAACAAAAAGACGGGGTTTTAGTTGTTCATTTCACCTTTCAAGAGCAAAGCCGTGGGAGGAGGAAAAGCGACGCCAGGGCAGAGGAAAAGGCAATGCCAGGCAAAGGAAAACGCGAGGGTTTCAAATTTTCGTCAATTCAAACACAGCACACTGAGCACAATGGTATGTTACAAAAAAACCCTGCAAATTTCTGACATTTTTTGGTCAATTTTTAAACAGAATATGGCTTTTTTGGCAATTTTTTTTGCACAAACAAAAACCATTTTAAAACCCTATGGTTTTTAGGCATATTTGTGGTCGATTTTTTACCAGTATATGGCATTTTTTCTGGCGTTTTTTTGCAAATTTTTTCAGACAAAAAAAAAAACCATTTTTTAGGGCACGAATTTATTTTTTAAAGAGTAAATTTGTGCCCTAAAAAAATTGTTATATGCTTAAAAAGCTAAAACATTTAAAATTTTAAATATCCTTGTTTTATTATCAGACAAAAAAAATTTCTGATCTAAATTTTTTTTTTCTCTTTTGACAAGTTTCAACTTCATTTTGCTAAATAGAATATGGCTTCTACAAGTGGAACTGGAGGTCGAAGAGCTGGTGGCAAACCAAGGGACCCTTGCTGGAAACATGGGACACCAGATCCAAAGCGAGGAGATGTTATTTGTAACCATTGAACTAAACTTATGATCGGAGGCATAACTCGACTTAAACTACCACCTTGCACGAGTCCCTTGCCGGGATGTTACGGGATGTGATAAAGCTACTCAAGAGATTGAGAGGGAGGCAAAAGCCCTCCTTATGGTATATCAACAAAAGAAAGAATCTAAAAAGAGAACAGCTGAGGCAATGGCAGCCCCAAACCCAAGTATTAGTTCTACAGGGTCAGATTATGGAGGTATAGAGGCCTCTTCTTCACCTTCCATTGGGCCACGGATACAAGGATCAAGCAAAGGGATTGGTAGCTTTTTAATTCCTCAGAACACTCCTGGTGCGCAACCTTCATTGGAAGGTATTGCATGGAATAGAGAGGTGCATCAAGACGTGAAGTTGGCATGTGCACGATTTTGGTACTACAACAATATTCCCTTCAATGTCGCTTTGAGTCCTTATTGGGAGCACTTGGTCACTGCATTTACTGTGGCAGGTAAGGGGTTCAAGGCCCCAAGTCGTCATAAGTTGAGTGGCCCATTATTGCAGAAGTGGAGGTCGAACACACATCTACTAGTAGAGGATCAAAGGAAAATTTGGGAAAGAAAAGGTTGCACTATTTTATCTGACGGATGGACAGATGCTAAGAACAAGACTCATCAATTTTTTAGTGGCTTCAGAGGGGCAGCTAGTCTTTTTAAAGTTAGTTGATGCCTCCAATGACATAAAAAATGTAGAAACCTTGTGCAACATGTTGGATGAGATGGTGATGGAGGTGGGAGTGGAACATGTCATCCAAAAAGTGACTGACAATGCAACTGCATATGTGGCAGCCGGTAGACTTCTAGAGGCGAGACATCCAACATTGTTTTGGAGCCCTTGTGCTGCCCACTGTATTGACCTTCTTCTTGAGGACACTGGAAAACTAAGTTGGGTGAAGAATGTGGTTGAAGAGGCAAGAAATATCACAAAATACATCTACAACCACACATGGGTCCTAAATCTTATGAGAGAACACACTGATGGCAAGGAGTCATGCGATCAGGAGTCACACGCTTTGCCACTAATTTCCTTGCCTTGCAAAGTATTGTATTAGCATTGCCCCACCTTAGGCGCATGTTTGTGAGCGAAAGGTGGTTGGAGAGTCCTTATCTTAGGAAGCTGGAAGTAGAGAGGGTTGTGAAGACAATTTTTTATGATGGCATTGAAAAAGTCATGGATGAGATCATCAAGGTAAGTTTTCAAACACTAATTTTTTTATTTTTTTTATTTGCTAATGTTAAAATTTGTTGATTTTGTAAAAATTTTATATTTTTATTTGTTGAATTTCAATTACTATAATTCTCTAATTTTATTTTCATCCACTATTGATTTAGGTGTTAGAATCGTTGGTTAGGGTTCTACGATTGGTGGATGGGGATCAAAAGCCCATGGGGTATCTATATGAGGCCATGGATAAGGCCAAAGAGGCAGTTCAGCATTTGTATGGGTCGAATAAAACAAAATATGAACCCATATGGCACATTATTGATCAGAGGTGGAACCGACAACTCCACCAATATATTCATGTTGCTGGTTACTACTTGAACCCCAAGTTTTTCTTCTCCTCTTCATTCAAAGTAGATGCAGAGGTTATGCTTGGCCTAAACACGTGTATTGAGAGGTTGGTCTTTGATGATAACCTTCGAGACCTCGTACTCGATGAGTTACAGAACTATAAGAGCATGGAGGGACCTTTTTTTTCTTCAAGAGATTGCATTCGTAGGAGATCCACCCTACAACCAAGTAAAAAACATATGTTTATTTTTAATTTACTATTTATTTTAATTTTTAAGTTTACTAAAATCCTTACAAAGTTATAATTGTTATCCTTGCAGATTTATGGTGGGAAGATTATGGTGCCTCAACGCCTAATCTTCAAAAGCTAGCCATCCGGATTTTATCCCAGCCTTGTAGTGCATCCGGTTATGAGCGCAATTGGAGTGTTTTTGAGGCCATTCACACAAAGAAGCGCAACGCGTTGACTCAAAAGCGTTTGAATGACCTTGTCTATGTGCGGTACAACCTTCGCTTACATGAGAAGAAGGTAGAAGGCTAGGAATCACACCATGCGTTGGACCTTGGCGACATTGATCCATATTCAGATTGGATTGCTGAGGATGTTGATGTTGATCCATCGTGTGCTAATGATGATATAGCTGCTTTGGAGAGGGATACAGCTGAATGGCAAGAGAATGTGGCAGCATATGAGGATTCAGAGACAGATTCAGATGATGATGTGCCATCAGGGACGGGTTCCTCACATGTACCGCATGATCGTATAGATACCACAGCTATAGCATCCACTTCCACACCACCCACACAAAGAAGTAAAACTCTTTTGAGATTTAGTCGTAGAAGAAATTTATGATTTATATTTTCTAGTGATAATGAAACTGGAATTTCATATGTATTCAAAGATTGAACTCTTTTTGGTCTATGATATGTATTATCAAACTGGAATTTCATATGTATTCAAAGGTTGAACTCTTTTTTTGGTCTATGATATGCATTAAACTCTTAATTTTGATTTATATATGAAGGAAATCAATAATGCATTCTACAATTTCAGAAATGTGTGTTTTTTAAGAATATTTTTTAAAAATTATGCATTTTAAAATATTAGATAAATTTGTCGAGTTATTTCCATTGTTTTCCCCGAGTTTTTGTCGAGTCCCAAGTTTTCAAAAATTTTCAATCTGTTGGGTAATTGCCAAGTCCGAGTTTTTCAACTATGGTTGGCACAATATGCCAAAGGGCCATTTAGCAAGAAAAATCCTTTACAACAGTTTGCAACAATAGTTGACACAAATAGTGCGCCTAATTCAAGTGGAAGTAGGAAATGGAAATGCAACATTTGCCCAAATGGTTGGAATGACAACATGACAAGGACCAATGCACAGCTTTTGCATATCCTTGATAAAAAAGTTGGGCCTTGTGAGAAACTCACACTTGAAATGAGGGCTGAGATGATCAAATTAGTTCAAGGGGAAATCACTACACCATTAGTTTCAGTATACAAGGAGGTTTAGGTAGACCACCTTCATTTTCATCATTTGTGGTGAGTGCAATGGAATCAAGGGGGAAACAAAACGCTACAAGTTCATCCTCACTAAACCCAATCATAAATATGTTCAATTTGTGGTGAGTGCAATGGAGTCAAGGGAGAAACAAAAAGCTACAAGTTCATCCTCACTAAACCCAATCATAAATATGTTCAATGTGTAAGGAAGAAAGGTTATAGACGAGGCCATTGCCAATTTCTATTTTCGTAACGACATTCCTTTCCATGTTGCTCGATCTCCTTTGTACAAGGAAATGCTTGACAAGGTAAGCAAGTCGGTCATGGTTATGTGGGTCCTAGCTAGACTAGATTGAGAACCTCAATTGGAAAAAATTATTCTCAGGTTAACTTGTTGACGGAGGAGAGGAAGGCCAAATGTGTGACACATGGCTACAACATAATCATGGATGGGTAGACATATATTACACCGTCCACCCATCAACATTATAGTTTCATGCATTGATGGACCTTACTTCTTGCGAGCAATTGATTGCTCAAAAAAAGGCAAAGATGTCAAGTTTCAATTTCCGTATCCTAAAAGAGGCCATTGAGGAGGTTGGTCCTCAAAATGCAGTGCAAGTAATTACTGATGCAACAAATGTTTGTAGAGCAGCAAGTATGTTGATTCAATCTACATATAAACCTATGCTCCCCCAAGTTTCAAGGACAGGGATAGGGGGATGCATTACAAGACGGGTTTTTTGGGAGGCCATTTTTTAGGGGACAACAGGGGGTGGCTATTAAAAAATAGGGAAAATTTTAAAATGTAGGAAATTTCAAATGTTCATGTGATAACATTAAAAAGGCATTCATCATATACATTATAGAACCTTAATACATAACATTAGAGTTGAATTAAGATTTCACATGAGAGTTGACAAGTGAATTAACAAAATTCAATTGCTTTCATTGTCAATATCCATATATAGTATTTAAAAATTAAAACAAAATGGCCAAAGGTTGCAAGTTTCAACTACAAAATGGCAAAAACATAGAAAATATGCCACTGCCCCTAATCAACAATCTGCTAACATAGCATCAAAATCGGAGTTTTGAGTCTAAGTCACTGCCACCATGAGGGACTACCTCATCCAATGGAATCCCAACTAATACCTCTTGTGTCTCCCCCTCATCAACCTGTGTGGCATCTTCAGGATCAACATCCCAACATGTGGTTGGAGTTTGACGATACTCAAGACTATTGTTCTTGAAGTTGCAAGGCACCATGCACGAGCACCAACTTCTCCAATTTCAAGAGCGAGGCCTATTCCACTTCATTGATTATATGAAGTTGTAAGCGAGGTCGCGGAGCAGTAACGGGGATCTCAGGGCAGCACCCCCAACGAGGTCGAGGGTGTTTTAAAAAAAAATGACTAAAAACATGGATATGTTAGCCATCCCCAAGACGGTCGAGGACATCCCCTGGCCATCCCCTAATGTACCCTGGCATCCCCTAAAAAAATTTCCATCTCTGAGAAGTTTCCTGATTTTTGAAAAAAAAGGGGACTAGACGAGGGGGCAAGCATTTTCTACCCATCCTCGCGTCCCCTATGGGGGATGGGGTCATTTTGAGCAGGGGACACATCCCCAGGGAGCATAGTTAAGTGTGCATGTTATGAACAATGCACTCAAAGACATCGCAAAGATAGGGTGGGTGAAACAAGTGGTGACGAATCCAAGGGAGGTGCAAATGTTCATTTGCAACCACCACACTTCATTGGCATTGTTTCAAACCTTTGCAAAGAAAGAATTCCTCAAACCAGTTGAGACTTGATTTGCTTTCTATTTCATTCTACTAAAAAGGATGCTTGAGTTGCAAGAGACATAACAACTTATGGTTATGACACAGGATTGGAATAAGTGGAAGGAGTCAAAAACTGAGCAAGAGAAGAGGGTGAAGAAGACTATGATTAGTGATGCATTTTGGTCGAATGTGAGATACATCACATCTTTTGTACAACCTATTTTCACTATCAATAGATTTGGGTATTCTGATGGTCCTAGTCTTGGGGAGATCTACGAGCGCATTGCTAACATGCTTGACCAAATGAAGGCTGCCATGTCTACGAAAGACCCCACCCTAGAGTTGTACAATGGCATTATCACCCCATCATCCAGAAAAGATGGAAGTTGAACGTGCCCCTCTACACATGGCTTCATATGCTTTGAATCCAAAATGGCAAATGGAAAGAGTTAGTAGAATTATTTCTATTAATGATCACAAGATGAGGAATGGCCTCATGAAGGCCTTCAAAAAAATGTATAGTTCAGAGGAAGCTTCATTGATCAAAGTTTAGTGGATTAAGTTCACAAAACTAGATGGCTACAAGACTCAGCAAGGATTGACAAGCACACTTTGGCACAGGCCAAGCCAGTTAGTTGGTGGACAATCTATGATGATCCAAAACAATTGCACACACTTGCCATTTGTCTTCTCTCACAGGTTTCTAGTTCCTCTACTATTGAGAGGAACCGGTCCACATATAGCTTTATCCACTCTCTAAAGAAGAACAAACTTAGCTCTGCAAGCGCAGAAAAGCTCGTTGCAATGCATCATTCCTTGTGTCTGATTGATTGCAAGACACCTAAGTATTCTATAAGCAAAGCCCAACGCAAAGGTGGGATGTAGAGCCCAAGGAGCCACAACAACTTGATAATGACCACAATGTGTAGATGGGATTGGAGGAAATAGTTCCACTTCTTTCCGACAATTCCAGTGATGAGGAGTTTCCTACATATGTAGTTGCAGATGATAATACTGATTTTTTAACCTTTTGTTCAAACAAAAATAGCTATAGATATCGTTTTTGGCAATTTAATTTTGTCATTTTCAATGCTCATCACTTGTATAATGATACTCTAGTTGGTACTTCGAACTTTCAATTTATAACCTATTTGAATATTTCAATTTGAAATGGATTCCAATTTTCAGCTACTATGAAGATTCATGAATGATCACATTTTGTCATTTTGATGTATGAATCATGATTCAACAATTTGAATTGGGCCTTGGCATTGCTTAAAAATTACTTTAGTAACTTAGTTTAAGTTACCTGTATTTCTTTTTTATAACCTATATATTGTTAAAAAATTTATTAAAATATAGCCATCCCTCTATCATCCCCAAAATTTTGGAAAATTTTTGCCATCCACGGAAACTTGTCCCCACGTCCCCACGTTCCGGAAACACAAAGAAACACTAGTTATACCTGTTGCCAAGGTTTATAGAAAAAGTTAACCTTTGCTTTTCAAATACAACCATGAAAATGAATGGTTGAATCTTCCTTCCTTGGAGCTAAAATGCAGTATCCTTCATCTTCTCCTCCTCCTCCTCATATGTACTCTTGCCCATTTACCCTTTTATTTTCTCAATACCACGCTAGTATTACTAGTGTTTCTGAATTATTGTGTGAAGTCTTTTGCTAAAATTATACTTGGCATTTTTCTGACAAATTAAAAATGTTAGGTTGTGTAAAAAGCATTTTCAACCATGTAATGTCTCCAATTGAGCAACCTTAGGAAATAGATGAATTTTCAAACATGTGCAAGCTGAAATGATGAACAAATACCAAATGTAGGTGCCAACCCTACTGAAATTAACATTGATCAGCAATGTGTCAATATTGCAAAACCCTTATCAATCAAAATTCATGTTATGGACAGCAAATTCAACCATCCTCAATGTTGTTATGAATTATGAAACCCTCAAATGCTTAAAGTAATCTATTTGTTGATGTATGAAAGCTGGAAACATGTATGAAACCCTTGATTATACTTCCACATGCACCATGAATATTTAATTAAGACAGATCTGACTGTTGTGATAGAAATAATCCTTTGAACAGCAATTTAGGCAAACAACAATATTTATTTTACCAGCAATTTCACTTACAGCAGTCCATACAGTTGTACAAAAGGGTACAAACCCTTGAAATAGGAGCCAAACTTGCAACAATGGAGCTGAAATTGTACGGTGGCGGCAGGGAGGTGCATGAATAGGTCTGAAACCCTTCTTCAATGACAGCAAATTGATGACAGCAGCTATTCTATCAGCCAAACTGTCATGTCCCCATTTCCGGAGTGATCATCTATGGAGGAGATGGTTAGCCTATTCTCCATTCCCGTAGGCTAATTCTAGTGGTAAGGGAATGATTTGTGGCTGAGCTTGGACATTGGAGGCTTGGAAACTAGAAAGTTGGCTCAAAACTTCATTTTATTTGTATTTTTGGCTAGCAATATTTTATAATATTTTATAACGCCAAAAATAATGATATTTTAGCCAAGACAAAAACCAGGGGATTGGAAAATTGAAAGAGGAAAATAAATAAAAGGCAATTTTTATTTATATTTTATTTATTTATTTTTCCCAAGAAAATAATAATAATAATAAAATATTTTTTTTTTGGCAAAAATCGGCGCTCAAGGAGAGGAGAAAAATAATAAAAAATATATATTATTTTTGCCAATAAAATCGGCGCTCAAGGAGAGGTTAAAAAATCATAAAAAATATTATTTTCCCAAGGGAAAATCGGCGCCTAGGAGGAAAAAGGGAAATATAATAAAATATTATTATTTTATTGTTTTTAATATCGACATCCAAGGTAAAAGCATTTAAAAAATATCAAATTAAAAATTTGATATTATTGGTGGATTTGAAAATTGCATATATTTTGTCTAATTGGGTCGCCCTTGGAGAGAAAGTATAAAAAGAGATCATTGGCATCATTTTTGACATCTTTGACATATTGCATTTTGCATATTGCTCTTGGCTGAAAGTGATTTTCAGTGGATTCAAGGTGGTGTTCCCTTGATAATTTGTGGTTTGGAGATGATCCCAATCCACCATGGAAGGTGAATTCAAATGGAGTTCATCATTGTGCTTAACCGGAGTGTTCTAATGGAGTTTCATATTCAAATTTGGCTTTTGTTTTGAGCTATTTTCATCAATAATTGCTTGTAGAGGGTTTACATTTGGATCACTTGGCAAAGGACAGGGTTTTTGATGATTTCCATCATTCATGCATGGTCTGAGTTTTGTAACAGCAGTCAGCAAATTGATTTCAGTACAAATCATGGAGTTTGATCCGAAACATTGAGGTATAAACTTGCACACAGTTAATTCTTGGAGTTTTAACTACAAATCATTATGGACTATGGAAATCTAATGTCTCAAATTGATTTCAGTTTCAGATCTGAGGAGTATTTGGCATTTATAATAGGGTTTCATCATCAACTTTGATTCCTAAACCTAATCGCCACCCGTTGGTGCATGGTCGCTTGAGTTTGGAGTGTTTTCTTGGCACTTTTCTTGGCATTTGACATCAGGGTTTTATGACAGCAGCAGATACAGATTTTATACAGTCATATCAGACCTCCAGTTGGCTGCTACATTTGCTTTTCAGTCATACCTAGCTGGGCATTTCATCAATAATTCATAGAGCTTCATCTTCCATTCATACGGCTAGGGTTTGGATCTATGTTTTGGCACTTTTGGATGTAATTGAAGGTCTGAAATTCAAATCAGACTTAACTGATTGTACTTTCCAACCCTCTTCATTTGTAATCAGCTTTCAAATCAATAAAGAAGATAAGCTATCAATGCCGGGTATGTTCATCTATGTTTATGAGAGTTGTTTGATTGCCTAATATCACTATTTCATGTTCATTTCTTGTAATTTGGATGTATGCTTTCAACCTTTCAATCTATGTGATATTACAAACTCATTGTTGAAAACAAAAGTTAAAAAACCTAAGTACTTTGCAAGCAAAACAAATCAGAAATTTTCAGACCAGCAAAGGAAAAAATTCAGTTGGAACAAATCAGGGTTCTTACACAAACCCTAAAAATCAGCAATTATTCTAAGATACAGCAGCTAGAAAACAAGAATGATAGCAGATCCTAGGTCTTGAAAGTCTCACAACAGCAACAATTAATCCAAAACCCAGGCACAACACTTGTTAGGGCTGGAAACATCAATCAAATGTTGGGCGCAGCCATTATGAGGGCTGGAAACATTGATCAATGGCTGGAAACCTCAACAAAACAGCAGATCCAAACCCTATGTCAGCAACAACAGCAAAGCTCCCTCAAAATGATGGCTAGAAACATGAATTACAGCTGATCCAATGACTGGAATATCCCACAAACAGAAGCAATAGTCTAAAACCCCTTCAAAGTCAACAAATCTAACCATTCTACATTGTAGCGGCATTATAGCGCCCCTGTAGGCACTGTAGCAACTGAAAAATGACTTCAAATCCTCAATCAATCTTCAACAAATCAACACAATTCTGCTCCCCAGATGAAATCACCTCTAATGTGTAATGTCCCCTTTCCTAAACAGTGTTAGTCTATGCTTGGTTCCTGTAGACTAACCAGTATGGTTAGGGAGTCCAATGAGGTGTAGCCTTGGTTGGTTATGTCGGTCATCGGTGGAGGTTGTTGGTTTCAATGAGACCCTCAGTTTGGAGCTTTCTGAAGTGTTTTTAGTCACCTTGGCCGAACTTGCTATTTTTAGCAAGTTAGAGTTTATGTCTGTTTCGGGAATCTCAGAGTTGGATGTGAAGCATTTCGGCAAGACCTTTCCAACGATCTATAGATCTCAGGATTCCGATGTGTTTT
Organism: Cunninghamia lanceolata; assembly: GCA_027924645.1. Lineage (NCBI taxonomy): Eukaryota > Viridiplantae > Streptophyta > Pinopsida > Cupressales > Cupressaceae > Cunninghamia > Cunninghamia lanceolata. The sequence continues at coordinate 581,674 of BSBN01001513.1, read as the reverse complement.
GAGCCTCCGTTTTAAAGTCCATAAAATAATAATGTTTATTTTAAAAGGGGACTTTAGAACATTTGTATTAAGTGACTTTATATTATATGGTACTTCATGATATATTTCAAGTTATAAAGTCACATGACTTTGGGCGCCCAAGTATAAGGAGAAATAAAGTAATTAAAATATACACTTCTCCCAAAAAGTGGAGTTGGGGGTATAAGGAGGAAAAAGAACTTCATTTGAAGATTATTGACTATTGCATATTTTGATATTGTCTGAGCTTTGCTTGGAGTAGGGTTTCGAAACAGCGTCAATCGGAGACGAAAACCTCCATTGATAGGAGCACCTACAAGGTTTCAAGGCACTCTCAGGATGTTGTTTGGATGTGGCTTCATTCAGGGGTCACAATAGAGCTTATTGGAATGAACCAGTATTGTCGCGGATGCATTTGCATTGCCATATCTGTTGTTTTTTGCATTCATAATTAGTGGAGAATATTGAAGGACATATTGCAAGAGGTAGTGTTGATGATGTTTTTGTGACAACAACAACAACAGAATAAAACACCAAGTGCTCTATCCTCTCTTGAACAAAGTCTCTCAAAGGCTAAGCTATGTGATCCAGTGAGACAACTTCAAGGTTCCTTATTCGTGATTTGCAGTGGATAGACTCAGTGATTTGATGTGATCTTGCTGGTAATCACAAAGGGACTTACGCTAAATTCATCCTTCACGAACATGAATGAAATTCCTTACTCCTTAGATGTGAATGAATGGAACTTCTTCAATCAAACTTAAAAAAATGCAAAAGAGAGAGGGTTAAGAGATATCTATTCTAAGGTCAATGAAATAATGAATCATGTCAAGATAGACAAATTCCTCATGAAACCAAACTCCGCTTCACCATAAGCCCAACCAACAATTACATAGAGTCAGTGCAATCTTCTAAGGTCATTCAAAGATTTTCAAATTGTAAACCTTCATCCAAACACCCACAACTGGGGCAGCTTGAACAAGTACTCACAATCGAACTAAAGCAAATGTGGTTCAAGCTAACTTTGCAAAATGACTTATCATCGACAAATCATGAAAAGTATGAACCAAGAAGGAATTCATCGAATATCTTTGCGTAAACTCATTACATCAATGAACTTCTAACCTACTATCTAAGCTACTTGGAAAACATTTCTCAATCCTCTGCGAGAATTTGAAACCATGGGAACATTCCATAATCACACAAAATCACCATGAAAAATCAACAATGAGCTTGTATTGATTCAGGAAGTATTTCACAACAATTTCACAATATCTCTTCAATGACTTCGAAGAGCTTCCTCTACTCTACTTGCTATCCTACTCTCCTACAACTCTAATTCTATATCCTCCCTTACAAATGAGAGAAGTGAACCTTTTATAGACTCCAAAAATTACATGAACGGCCAGGATTGATTTGCAAATCGATGGCTGAGATCTTGCCACATCAACAATTAGTTACAACAATTTGCTATTTTTAGCAAAAGTAAAAGTTGACACAACTTGTGTACATAAAAACCCAAAGGCAATGAAGGCACGTTTCCCAATGTGATAAGCTTGAAGTGAAATCTTTGAAGCATCTTCCATATGGGCACCCTCTTTGGCTTCTTGTCTGTTGTAGATACATTGAACTTGGACAAATGATGTGGCCGGCTGTGATTGGATTGGTGACGTGCACATGCCACCTCAGCATCTTGCAGACTGGTTTGATCTTCTTTGTGTTCACACTGTTTGGAATATTTTCCCAAATTGTATCATCTTTCTTGGAATAGTCTTCGAACTTGGATTTTCACCTCTGGAACTTAGCATCTCTTAAACTTGTAATTTGGGAATTTTGGATTTCTTCATGTTATCTTTCATGCCTTAGTGTAATTTATGGATTGCTTTGATGTACATGCTCAATTCCTCTTCTTGTGTTGTTCTTGCGCAGGACTCTAGCTCTAGATTGTTGAAGTAGAGGAGATGACTTGGGTGTTCCTGGAGTAAACTTCATGATATTTGCTCTTGATCTTTCTGATGCATGAAATGGAAAGCTCTTGAACATGGAAGTGATCTTCTGGATCTTCGTATGATGGAGCTTGCAAGATGGAAGATGAAGTTCTTCTCTCACTCTAGCGGTGAAGTTCTCCTTGTTGTTGGAGGCAATTTCTTTCTCCGAGTTTGGAATTATTGTGAAGTCTTCTTGATTGGATGTTAGCTTCCTTAGCTGGCCTTGGAAGTTCTTCACAATCGCGAACATCTTCACAACATTGTCCTCGCTCCTGAAGTGGATTCAATTTTCAAATTCATCAATCACCTATGAAATGCCAATAATTTAAGTGAGGATCAAGGATAATTCCAAGAAATTCATTTCAAATGTAAAGAAAATTTCACTTCGAAAGTAAAAAATTCATGTAAAATAATGCATGTGGGATAAGGATCTCCATGGAAAATCAATGCAATTTTGATATACTTATGAAGAGAGAATATGAAATAATGGCACTTGCAAACAATAACAATTTGTCCTCTTCCTTAGGAAAATTCATCTCTCCCTTAGGCAATTTCACTTTTGTCTTAGGAAATCTACTTTTCTCCTTCCTTGAAAACTTGCTTCTTTCTAGTGAAATCTGCTTCTTCTTGTTGATGGAATCAAAATTCTGCTCTTCTTTTAAAGTGAAATTCTGCCTTTTGTATTGGAATTCTGCTCTGCTTTTCCTTGTGGAATTCATCCTTTGCCTTGAGGAAATTTCTGCCCCCGCTGTAGTGAATGAAGTCTGCTACCTTGCTGTGATGAATTCTGCTTTTCTTAGTGTTATTTGCTGTTATTGATGAAGAAATATGCCCTGCCTTTAATAATTTGCTGCTCTTCTTATTTTGGAATTCTGATTTTGATTTGGGAAATGAGGCACTTGGACTTCTTATTTATACCATACTTTGCAAATTCATTTCTAGGTAGGCCTTAATTATGGATTAAACTTTGTTTGAAATGAATTTAACTTGCATATATTATCCTTAGACCAATCTAAACCTCCTTTCACCTAGGCGCATTTTGTGGTTATTAAAGGATAAAGAGACATGGCGCAAATTCCATGGACGCAAATTCCATGGAATTTGCGCCTCATGGAGGCACTCACTTCATCTTTCACTTAGGCATTTTAATATTTTTCATTGATCATTCTTGGCGAATTCCAAACACTTAAATTTTATTCTTTCCTTTTTCCTTGGGCGAATTTTCAAGAGTTTACATGATTCTTCATTGGATCTTCATGAAATCGAAATCACTTTCAAAGGTTGTTGATTTGAGTGGAAAGAAGGTGGCACATTCTCCTTGTGTAGGTGGAATTTCCTCTCATTTTGGGTGCATTCTCCTTCTGTGCAAGGAATCTGCGACCTTTCTTTGGCATTTTCTCATTTTTATTTCTCAAACCTCCATTCCTCCTTTCAATGGGTTGTTCACAAATTCCAAATGGGATTTTCATTTTGGACCAAAGTCATGGACTCTCAATTGGCGCATATTCTCTTCCTGCATAGAATTTCCCTCATGAGCGCATATTCCATCTATAGAGGGAATTTCCATTAGTTTCACTCCATTATAGAATTTTTGTAATAATTTGTCAATGACTTGTTCAACAATTTCGGAGGATTTTTCAAACTTTCACTAGGATTGAATGCTAGGAGAGTGGTGCAAATTCCACATGGGTAAGGATTTTCCTCTTGCTAGGGCGGATTTTCCATGAGTGCAAGGATTTTCCCCCTTCTTTGGGCGCATTTGGATCCTGTGTAAAGAATTTGTAAATAAGTCTAGAATTTTGTCATACTTCCTTAGCAACTCAACTCCTTCCTAACACTTTTCAGCATTGGAGTGAAAACTTCATAGGAATGTGATGCAATTTTGGTGCAAGAGCACCAAGGGCTCGGAGCCCATGTATACACTTGCACATTTTTGGTGTGATGTTGTGAATTTTCCTATAGTTGCATTTTGGTGTGATGTGGTGAATTTTCAAATAGGACAGAGCGGGAACATGCATGTCGGTGTGAGAAAGGCTATCGGGATGACCAAGTTTGCATTGATCCGACAATAGTGATCTCACCAATCGGGGTGATGAACATCAAGCGTCACCGATGGGTAGTTCATCGGTGTATCGGTGAAGGAAGTTTTTCTATGGCCGAAGGCAATGTCTCACCGATAGGGATGTTATCGGCATGTCGGCGGAAGAAATGGAGACACTGCCGATAGAGGCAGTCTTGCCGATGGAGAAGTTGTATGTGGATTTCGGTGTGAGGTTACATATCGGAAGGCGAGGAGAAACTTTCACCGACGGCCTAAGTCATAGCGATAGGAAACATCGGAAGGAGAAGTTGGAAGGTCTGGCCGACGGAAGAGAGTCAAAGATCATCGGGGTGATAACAAGCGTCGGAGTAATATTTCCAAAGGAGCCTGATAATACTAAGTTTGGCCGATGAGCATAAAGATCTCGGGGAGAGATAAGTCATCGGGGAGAAAGAATGTGGGAAGGCCGATAGGGTAGGTCGGGCCGATAAAGATTTAGACTCACCGATAGAGGGTGGTCACACCGATGGAGCGATAGCATAGAGTTGAACCGGGGCAGTTAGAATACGAACCGGTCTGAGAACTGAAACGTCCTGTAACGGACATGATATAGCTATAAGATGTAGAATTCTCTCTGTAAGGGGTCCAAGGGGGAAAAGATTTTGATTCTGAGAAGCATTTTGATATAAGAACAATTTTGAATAAAAAAATCCAATTCAGCAGTTCGACCAATATTGCATTTTTGTACAGTTTTCAGTTTGTTAATCTGAGGTAGATAATCTTTTTCTTTTCTGAAATTTTGTTCTCTTTTGCAAACCATGACTCTGTCTTGATGTCCCTCAAGTTCCTCTGTATAGTATGGAGGCCATCAAGCAGAGCCATGCCTTTTGTTTGTTTTTCTTTTGTGGGATGGTTGGATTGTCGACTAGAGGCAATGCATGCTTGTTCTAGGCGAGCTCAGTAAGGAGTCTGGCTAGATAGACAAGTAGGAGAATAGACTTGCAGGGGTGGAAAACAGAGAGGGAGAAAGTGAGCACCAAGCAGTCAAGACCCTTGAACAGAGAGAGAAGGGTGGACAACGGGCTCAGAAAAGTTATGTGCCCTTGAGGCAGTATCTTGGAAGCAGTGATGACAAGGAATGTGTCCCACACCAAGTAGAGTGATAGAATTTTCCATCTCTGCAAAGAGTTGAGGAATTTAGCAGACATTTTTGTGTAGAAAGATATCATGAGCACTTGAATTGGTAGAGAGGCTAGAGTTGTCCAGAGTCTTGAATTGATTCAAGATAGGTAGAATTGACATTCTAGAGTCCCTCCCTATCAAATTTCAAGGCTTCTCAGGAGTTACAAGCCTAGGCGCATAGAAACATGGTGTAAGGAAAGGGTGCATGAGACCCTTAAGTAGGGAATTTGAAACTTGACTCAACAATTTACATGTTCCCTAATCAATCCCAACTTCATCTGAGGTTCTCAATGTAATGTCCCTTTTTTGGTGCATTGATTTTTGTGTGCATTATGTTTGTTCTTAGTCTCTCAGAGGCTATCCGACATGTTTGGGGGAACTCCAAACTTCTTGGAGTGATCATGTTTTTATCTGCAGAGTAGTTGTGGGTATCACAAGTCTGCATTTTCATCAGGTTGGTCAAAGTTATTTGCCAGAATACATTGGTTCGGTTTAATTATCAAATTATGTTTGATAATTAAACAGGTTATTTTAATTATTGTGCACTCAAGTATAAGTTGGAAATATTTAAAGTGACTTAAATATTATATCATGTGGGGGTAAAGGAAAATGTTTTATTTTTATCCTAGTCACTTTAAAGTGTGCACATAACTTGGAAATAGAAATATTTTATAAGTTGGGGGAGAAAAAGGTTCTATTTTTAAGAAAAATCATTTTGTAACTCCCAGAGGCTTTTAAAAAGGGAGTGAGAGCTCATTGTAAAGATATGCTTGGAATTTGTATTGTTACTCTGTTGGATTAAATGTGCATGTTCTTCCATTTTCTTCCTTCTTGTGGACAGAAACCCACTCGAAGAATATCAGTTTCGGTAGTGTGATATCTACCCTAGCTAGTAATGGTGGTTTCTACTTCAGGAAATCACATGGAGCTGAATGGTATTAGTAGATTCAATGTTGTTTTTGTTGTGCTTTCAGTTTAAAGGTTTTGGTGATGGATTTATATGAAGTCTGATGTGAGAAAGATAGTTGTTTATTTATGTTTTTGCTATTGCTTGAGATGGCCGTACATTTCTGGCCGTACCATGTAGATTAGGCTGATATTCATAAATCTTTATAATTGAAGTTTATGAAGATAAGTTTGTGAGGGATTGTTTTTGTATGATCTTGGCACCATTTTCATGTAGATTCTAGGGAGTTTTGGGCAGTGATCTGAACTCTAGGAGAAATCCGTACTTGCTAAGCCATACCAGGTAGCCGTACATAGTGATGAGTATTGTTATTTGACTTTGCACTCATTTGTTGGAGTTAAAAATGGTTGTGATGTCATTGTTATATGCTGGTTTGAAGATCTGAGCAGTTTAATAAAGATTTAGATCTGATTTTTTGATGCTAAACATTGCCATACATGTCTAGTGCCATACATGCTGAAATTGAGTTAATACTTTCTGAAAATTATTTATGAAGCTTGGTGGCAAAGTTTGTATTGGAATATGATAGTCTAGTCTTGGCAACCCTTTCAAGATTGATTTCAATGACTTTGATGGAGATTTGTGATTTTATAAAGAGATCCGTACAGTACCTGACGTACATGCCTGAAGAGGGTCGATTCAAATCAGAATTGCATATTAATTCCTTTGTGCCATTTAATGATTGCAATGTTGTTGGGATGTATAAGCGATTCTTTTGGGACTGATTTCATCTAGTTTGATGCAGTTTAGAGAAATCTGTGAGCGTTTTTTTCTTTCTACAGCTGTACGGTCATGCACAGGAGTGAGTGACTTTCTTTAATGTTATTCATATTGCTTTGGGCCATTTGGTGATCATTTGAAATGATTATGATGACATCTTAGAGATGGTATGGGCATTGTTTATAGTTCATTCATTGTGTTGGATGAGATTCTATGCTTGGCTTCATGTTGCCGTACAGCAGGGTCTTTGGCCTATGTAAAGGTATTGATGAAATGATCTGATTTTATAAATACAGTGCATAAGACTTATTACAGTGTTAGTATGGCTGCAACAACAGTTTGTAGGGGTTTGATTATTCATTGATAAGAGATGCTACAGTTTATGTCAGAGCAGTCCAAACTTATGTTAAGAGCCTGATTTCATAGAGAGGACTTTCTCAACGGTCTGCATAATCAGAGTTCACCATCAGATTTACAAATGATTTAATTAACTTGTGTTGCTGCAGGCCCTCATGATACATATCATCCATTTGGCACTGGTTTTGGAACTCAATCTAATATTCTGAATTTTGAGTGGCTCTATGCTAAATATTGTAATCATTTCTTTCTTTGCATCTCACTAAGAACCCCTGGATGGTTTACCGCCAGTGTGGGCAAAAGAATCTTTATCTTTCCTATTTACTCTACCCACTGAATAAGTGGATGGCTTTGTAATCTTTCTTTCTTGTTCTTTACCCACTGAAGTGGTGAATTCCCACAACTTGTGGATGCCCACAACGGAAGAATTGTAATTTCTTTGTTGCATAATTGCTTTGTATAAGCTAAGCACTGTATGCTCTCACTTTGCCCATATTGGGATCTGGGTGATTAGAAAATGTGAGGCATTTAGTTGGTTGATGCAATTTCATGCTAACACTGTCATATCATTGTATGTGATTTTGGAAAAAATTGGGGTAGCATCTTACACTCAATGACAAATTTTCAAAGGAGATGATGAATTTCAAAGTACCCAGTGCATTTTGACTTAGAGTGCATTCTTCTCCTGTTGAGGGAATTTCCACTTTTTTGGGCGGAAATTCCTCATAGACCTGGAATTTGCGCTCCTCTTTGCCTTAGATTTTCTTCCTTTTGAACTTCTTTCTTCTCCTTGGCAAGGATTTTTCAAATGATTTTTTCATTTGTATTTTCACTAAGTCATTGGAGAAATGTTGAGGTTTGAATACCCACTCATCCTAGGCGCAAATTCCATAGGTGCATGGAAAATGCAATTTTGGCAAAAAGATGATTTTCCAAGCTTTTCAATGAAATTGGAATCAACAATTGAACACAAAATGCCAAAACTTCCAATTATCCATCCAGTCCTTGCAAGAAATTGCGATATTTTCACAAAAAGGGGAACTCCAGGAAGGGCGCAAATTCCACATGGGTAAGGATTTTCCACTCATTTAGGGCGCATATTCCTTGTACCCTTGGAAATCACGATTTTTTTTTTGTGATCAAGATTTGCACCAATCTTCTAATGCATGACAAATTCAATGTTTTGAAGTTAAAATTCCGATTTTATGAGCAAACACTGAGATCTCAAATTGGGCGCAAATTCCTTATACTCATGGAATTTCCGACTTTGGAGCATGTTGAAAAATTTCGCATTTTGAAGGTCCTTCTGGAATTTCGCAACTTGAAGGTTCATAAGGATTTCGCATTTTGCTGATACCCTTGGAATTTCCGACTTTTCAATACTTAGCCATTTTTCAGTACCTGGAGTCACGTATATTTCAAAATATATTTAAGTATAGGAAATCCTTTACTTTAAATATTTTGAAATATACTTTCAGGATGTTTGAGATAGGTCTCGGATCCATGAGATTTAACATGCAGATTCTAGATTTTTGAGGATCCACCAGATTTTAGACTTAGTCAGTTTTTCAGGATTTCAAACTTCAGGACATCAGACTTAGTCAATTTCAGGACTCCAGGACATGCATCTAGATGAGGGCATACGGACTCCTTAGTGAGAATTTCCATCCCTTAGGCAATTTCTTCAATCACTTCATGGATTTGAGCAAGAACTTGGCGAGGCTTAGACACATCAACACTCCCAAGCATACAAACTCAAAGAAAACTTAAACCATAAAGCAAACCAACGATAGAAAGCGGAAAAAAGAGGGGGTCCCCATTTGCAATGGGGCGATGTGTGAAAACGTCACAACATCTAGCGCCAATCCGAATAAATGTTCTTGAACATTTCAAAGGAAAGACTCAATCCATACTCAGAACCTTCGGATAATTCCTCCCAAACTTATCAACTAGTTAGAAAACGCACTCGAAAAGGAAAAGAATCATAAATTGGATTAAGACACTTCATCTTCTGTTGTGTGGTTAAAGATTGATTTCAATTAAAACAGGGTTCTTAAGCATTCCAAAGATAAATAAAAGTCAAGTTTCAAAATTTCCATGAACACACACACACTAGACCGAATAAACATAACTACATGATCAAGGAATCAAAACCAACTGCTAGCACGACTATCCATATTCCAAGGATCCAAGTGTGTGCGCGTGCGTTCATTCCCATCCCTTGGCAACTAAGATCATCTAAGCTCCTTTACATTAAGCTACGTGATTGGTACACATCTCATGAACTACCTGGACATTGCCCCGCTGCCAGCGAGCGTCTATAGCTCCGACGGGTTTGTCTCGTAATTCCACTCGAGCAAAGCCCCATTGTCGGTCAGGCGTCCATAGCCCCAGTAGAGATTACTCAATCGTCCATCTAACTGAGTTATAGTGTGTGATTGTGATTTCGCATTTCTTTTCTTCATTCTTGATATTCCATTAAGCTTACATGTGGTAGAGTACAATGCAGTACCGCTGACCCTTGCAACACATGCTTTTTGACGGCACGGGTTACGTTGATAACTCAGCTAGCTCGGTGTGGAATTCCGATGGCGGCAAAGGTGGACCTTTAGATTTTTTCACTTAATGTGAACTCACCAAGACTCACTTAGGTACTTCAAGATTTTAAAGTGTGTAAGGTATAAGATCTCAAAATACTTCAAGTAATACTAAACAACTGACTTATCCCCCATGAGCAAGCAGTCATGCTATTTGACACTAGCAATGGAATCCACGGGAAATCCATCAGTCTTGATCCATGTTTCTCAAAAGAAGACATAAGAATTCATAAGATTTAGATTTATCATTTTAAATTATAATCAAAAGATAGCAGTGTCAAGACAATATATGATTAACTTCCAAGTCAAGTACAAAATCTAATTCGCTAATAAATTGAAAGAAAAAGATCTTCCGACTCTAAAAATTTCATGAATAATTGTCTAAGAAATGAACTAACATGATATAGCAAATGATGCCAGAGTGTGATTTTGAAGTATATCACCCTTCTCACAAATCGGGATCCTAAAGCAAAGAACTAAACTACTGAAAACAAAACTTGAGTCAAATGACATGAAGGATGGCAAATCTAAACTACGACAAAACGAAAAAGAAAAGCTACTCTAACTATGTACAAAGAGCGGACAAGACTCAAAAGACCTAAGTATATACACGACCTCGAATGGTTTCTCAGAATGAATAGAAGTAGTAACTCACAAGTGACAATTCTCAATTTTGCAAATTCATCCTTAAATTCTAAAAAACATCCTTTTGCTACACAATCTTCAAATTCAGAAAAAAAAAATTATGCAATATTATCAATTGTAGCAGTTCATTGGGACCATGATTAATCCAAATACAAGTTGTTCTTCCTAAATTTCCATAGTTAAACTCATATTCTTCATATTCATCATTTGGAAATTCGTAATCATCAAATTTAAAATCTTTCCAATTAATAGCAGGGAAAGAGACAACCTGGTGTTCTTTGTCTTCGAATGGATATTGCTCATCTTTCACGCACGCGTCGGGAGCTCGCCATTGGTGATGGATCATTCCACTTGTGTTTGAAACATACAACATTTCATCTATAAGCTCCTTCTGAATCTCCAATAACGGGCTCAGCATCAACTTGATTTCGGTTTCCATGGCAGCAATTAGTTCATCTTGTGATAATTTTAATTTTTGGCATTAATTCTTCTTGTATTTCTTGTATGAAAGCGTCTAGCGCCCTTCCGAATTGCTCTTCATTCGATGACTCTTCGAAGATGGCTTGAAGTGCTTCTTGTAATGCATCCAATTGACTATCTTCCAATAACTCTTTTCGTACTCCATGCAACTCATTTTCAAGGATCTCCCTATGTAGCATTAATGAGTGTTCATCAAGGATTTGTTCTTCTTGCAATGAACTCGAGTCACTTTCTTCTTTGATGGAGGAATCGACATCTTGTTCATCACTTGCCTTTGTTTGAACGTCCTCTATCACTTTTTCGACTTCTTCAGTAGGGTCTTTCTTTTTTGAAAGAAGATATACAAATATGCTCTCCACTTGATTATCAATCTTACTCGTGCTATCTTCACTTTTGAATAACATGGGAACACCTTCTCCTTTGGATGGTGAATTGATTTCTTGAAGACATTTGCTCCACAAGTTGTCTAGTCTTAGTCGTATTTCATATTCTTCCTCCAACCTTAATTCTTCCTTCACTTGATGAATAGCTTCCTGACAAGATGAACATGTGAGTTCCGAATGAGCTGTGTTATGAATTCTACGCCATCCACCGAGAATCAACATGTCTTCGGTAGGCAAGTCCTTCCCAATGCTCAGTCTCTTCTTGATCATCTCCTTGAAGCTTATGAAGAACTCTCTTTCATCAAACAAGGCGTTGGGAACCACCTTTGCAAGAACAATTGGCTCATGTACCTGTGAAAAAGAAATTTTCCCTTGCAATGCTAATTCCATTCTTGACAAAAACATAAGACAATACAACTCCTCGTGTCCATTGGTGTCGTGAATTCTACATCCCTTCCTTGATGTAAAGTCGTCCAAACTCTTAGGATAGAGTTGTGCATTCAAAGTCCACCAAAGCTGAAGAACATCATCTTGAGGATGATCCATCTTGAATTGCCTTCTTGAGAAATCCATGTCTGTTTTTTTACTTTTTTTGAAGTTTTTGATTTTTCTACTTTTTTTTGGATTTTCGACATAAGAGAGATCTTGAAATCTCGAATTCTTCTTTGAAAGCTCGCTTCCACATTCACAATCCTTCATTCAACATTTCTTCTCGCAATATCTTTGAATGGATCAATATCTTCTTTCAACTTTGGAATGAATGGAGTAAGTTGTTCATGCCCGAAAAATGGAGTAATTCGTTGTTGATGCCCTCCTTCTAGCGCCAAAAATGTTGATGATGTTTTTGTGACAACAACAATAGAATAAAACACCAAGTGCTCTATCCTCTCTTGAACAAAGTCTCTCAAAGGCTAAGCTATGTGATCCAGTGAGACAACTTCAAGGTTCCTTATTTGTGATTACCAGCAAGATCATATCAAATCATTGAGTCTATCCACTACAAATCACGAATAAGGAACCTTGAAGTTGTCTCACTGGATCACATAGCTTAGCCTTTGAAAGACTTTGTTCAAGAGAGGATAGAGCACTTGGTGTTTTATTCTATTGTTGTTGCTGTCACAAAAACATCATCAACAGGTAGCAATGGATTTGACGGAGTTTTGAGGTGTTTTTGGCTGCCATATAGGCCGTACTACAGCTGTACCAGGCCGTACCATCTGCAGCAAGTTTTACAGTGTTTCCTTGTGCGTTGGGTCTGATATCTCCTTCCAACTTGGTTGTTGGATCATCGCAGCTACAGCAGTCTTGGGAGGTGATTCAAGGGCGGAGTGAAGTTATTTGGTGTTTCTATGCACCCAGCCAAGGCCGTATTGTACCAGCTGGTTGTGGAGAGTCATCATTAAGGGTTTTAATACATTTTATGACTCTATACTAGAGCATTGCTATTGTATCCTGCTGATATACATTGTAATGAGCATTTTATGAGTGTGGATGAAGGAGTTGAATAGTTTACTGCCTATCACACTGTGTACCTTTCATATTCAGACCTGTAACTTCATGACAGCGAAATGGGTATGTAAAAACTTCATATTTTGGCCATTCTATTACATGGGTATTACTGCTATATGATTTGTAATGCATTTCCAATGTTTTGAAGCATCTGGGTATCTTTACTTTATTGTGTTTGCAAAGATATATGTCTATGCAAGTGTTTCTATGTCAAAATGCAAAACACCAAAACGCAAGCATGTTACAACTAAACCATAAAAACCCAAACAGTGAGGAAAAATCAAACCCAGATCAGAAAATATAAAATATAGAACAGGGTGGGTCATTTCCTAATGGATAAGAGAGTTTTTGTCCTCCAATCCAAATATGGAAACCAAGAGGATTTCCATCCTTCGGATCTCCTACACCAACGGTTTTTGTCCTTGAATGCTTCAAACTCCAAATTGGAAGGACTAGTGAAATGACATAATCAGATGATTTGCTTTGAGCCTTGACCTCTCTTTTATAGGCACCCACTTTTTGTCCTCTATTTATTTATTTTTTTATTTTAATTTACTTTTCCCTCCAAGTGTTTAAAGACACTTTTTGAATTACATATTGAATAGGTGTTAAATACACTTTTTAAATAATACTTAAGTTGCCCATTTGAAAAAGTGATTGCGCCCCACTTAAAATATTATTATTTCCTTTATTTTGTCCCTTAGCCTATGCAAAATAAAGATAGGCTACAATTCTTCAATTAATTCTATTAATTCTAATAGGGGGACATGACAAACCATTTATCTTCTCTTGTGGGTAGTTTGGCTCATATGAATCTCTGTGAAACATTTTGTGGGTAATTCTTTGTCCTATGCTATGGAAATTTCAGACATCCTTGATTAAGATAGGCATTCCAAGGAGTTGAGGGTTGTCCCAAACTCTAGTCCTATCTCCCAATCTTCAATAATGGAAGTGGCTTTAGAGGTTTGAATAATCTCAGGATGGAAAATCGAAAGTAGTAAAATTTCTTCTCATCTTGTGCATGGTGTGTTTGGCCATCAAAATGGTATAGATCCCCTGTATTTCGTTGAATTCCCACTCTTTTTTCTGATTCTATATGCCCTTTACTGTCCTCTTGACCTCTCCACTCCTAGATGATTGAGATCCTTGGGGATTGAAATTTAAAATGGTTGCTCATGGGAAAAGAAAAATATGACTTCCTATGTTCTGCTAGAGACCCAGTATTTCGTATTATTTTTTGGATGTTTTAGCTACTTCCAAGTACAGCTCTTACATCTTTGGAAGGATAGGCTGGTATTACTTCGTCACGCTTACACATGTTTCCAGCATGGCAAGCCCAATGGATCATGATGCAGAAAAAGAATCTGGTGAAGGTTCGAACAGCTAAGGAGAAAGGAGGCTGTGGAAGAAGTAATACAGGGCCAGAATGAAAAACTGATGTGTTACGATCCCCTAGATGACATTCATGAAGAATGCTTTGGCTTAGTTGATGACGTGAATATAATGCCCCCTTTTGAGCTATTGTTGCAAAGTAACTTAGATATTTGAAAATTTGGAAAATAACTTGAGCTTGGAGAATGGAAAGTCAATTTTCATGTATTTAACCACTTTTCCTTGGCAAAACGGAGTTAGATTATGACTTGGAGTAATTTTGTCATAATTATCGTGAAGTCAAAAATAATAAAATAATTTGCCTTGAAGTGGAGCGACCCATTTGTGGGAAAAATAAAGAGAAAATAAAATAAATTAAAATGACAAATAAAAATAATAAAATATTAATATTTTATTGCCAAGGGTGGCGTCCCACTTGGAAAAGTAAAAAAGTAAAATAAAAATAAAATAATATTTTATTCCTTGGCTTGGAGAGGGTAAAAATAAAATAAAATATTATTTTATTATGGAGGTGGACTTGAAAGCAAAACAAATTATGGTGAATTTGGGTGCCCAGCTTGTGGGTTATAAAAGGGACATTTGGAAGACAACTTTCATCATTGTGTATTTGTCATTTGATATTAAAAAATTTCTCTTTGGCTGCAACGGAAGTTGAGCTACGAAATCAAAAACGAGAACCCTTGCATTTCAAGGTGAGTTGGACGAAAACCTAGCTCATCAATTGGAGATTCCGTGACGGAGATCTATTTGTGCTTCATTGTTGATTGTTGGTGAAGAGGAGCAGAGTTGCATAATCAGATTTGCAGATCAGACTTGAAGGCTCCATCATTTGGCGGGATTCATTGCATATTGGCTAGGGTTTTACCCTAGGAGTTGAGCGTCACCTTCTAGGATTGGAGCGCCTTGGTTTTGAGAAGCGATTTTTTGGTAATTATTGGCTGTTAGGGTTTGAAGGAATTCTCAGATTGTGTACAACAGCAGGTCAGACCTGATCGCCCATGTTTGTGGAGTGATTTTGGTGCAAGGATTCATCATTTGTGTTAGAGTTTTGCCCTACCTTGGAGCACCATCACTTGGAGGTACTTTGGAGGGTTGTTGTGGCTTCTTTGGCATCATTTGTTATCATTTCCGAAGTAGCAAACCCTAGCAGACCTGTGCGCCACATTTGGAGAAGCTTCCTTGTGTGTTTCAGGACCATTGCACTAGGGTTTCATGCCCTAATCTTGGCACCACACTTTCGAGGACGATTTCCCATCATTCGGAGGTCATTTTGGCTTGATATTGGTATGTATAAACCCTAGGGTTTATAGCAGATTTATAGCTGGGCATATTTGGCTTGTTTGCCCATGATATTTTGATGTAATTGCAGACTTCATAATTCTGATTTATAACAGCAAACATCTGATCCATATTTTCAGTCATTGTGGTTGCTTTGTGGTGTGGATTCATTGTGAAATTCAACTATGTTGTTGGCAATCATATTGGCATGGTTTATATGATATTTTAGTATGTTTATTTGGTTGTTATAAGGGTTTATATAAGTCTGATTTAAAATTCAGAACTTCAGAAAATAGGATTTCAGCAGAAAATCAGAAAATCAGAAATAAGGTTAAATTTCAGAACCCTAAATTCAGTTAATATCCTATTTGGGATATTACAGAATTTACCAAAGTTGTTAGAAGACCAAACACTGACTAATTCTTAAGAACACCTGCCTTTCAGCAGAGCACACAACAGATTATTATAAGTATGCTTTGGTGCACAGGATCAAAAACCTCAATCTTCTAAAGCAGAAAGCTACTAATCTATTCAAGGGACAATTTTATATGTTACTGGGGCAAGGATCTTCAATGGGATGTGTTTTGATGCAATGAAGAATCCTACTCAATTCACCCCTAGACTGAATGTAATGAAAGTGTCTCATATGATAGATGTGCAACGATTCTGTTGAGCTCAAGTAACACCTTAGCCATAATGAGAACATCCAGCCGTTGGAATCAGGCGTCATGCATCTGCTGAATATATCTAGCACTGTTGAAGGTGAAATGGTGAAGCAGCACCACATGTCCAGTATGATATTCGCAAAACTACATATCAACACCCAAGGCCTGGATGGATAAGAATATGATTAAGATAGAGTTGGCAGAAGCCCTGAAGCTGAGGGAGGAGGAGGAAGAGCCAATGGGAAGGGTGGAGCAGGAACCAATTAAGGTTTTTGAATCCAGTGATTAGCAGGGGATGCGCCTGATGCAAAAGTTGACTTGGTTACTGCATAGGCAGCAAATTTTGTGTTTCTGATTACAGATCTTGGCAAATTTGGACCTTCATGTTGTGTAGAAATCCAAGACTGTTTCAATGATAGTGACTTCTATTGGCGAATTTGGAGCTTCATGTTGTGTATGAAATCAAAAACTGTTTTGATGACAGTGAAAGCAGATTGCCAGCCCCTTTTCCGGCCCAATGCAAACTTGAATGTGTAGTATTTTTGTAAATTTGTCAGTGTGATTAGTAAAGGGACAAAGAAATCGGTTTTATATATCTTCCATGGTAACTGGTATTATAAGTCTTATATGATATACCATTGTAGGTAAAAGTTCGTGGGTGTGGCAGCATCGCTGCTCGTATTGATCAGAAGAACGGATTGCTATCTAGAATAAGTGGTCAAACAGGCTTTGTAAGAAGACGGTTGGATTAAACAAATGAAAATACCTTGATATTTATAATCTGCTTTCATTTCCTCTTGTACCTTCTTTAAATTGCTGGTTTGGAGATAGCTTTTAACATATCTATTTTTACTCACTGGGGATTCAATAAATCCATGAGTAATGGTTTTTCCATGCTTATCTGAGGGGCTACAGGTCACTCTTTTTGAAGTAAACTGATTTAAAAAATAGAAATTGTATATTGCACAAACAGTAGCTCATCAGCCTAAAACATTTCTAGCCATTATATTATCATTTCAAATTATAACCTCTTTAAATATGTTTGAATGCAATAAATAAGCAAGACTTGGCGAATTTCTCACGTTAAGAGAATTGTAAGGTTATATCTACTACACCCAATTAAATCTTTGAGGCAGTAGTACCTACCTCAGAGTCTGCAAAATACAAGCAATCTTGATCAGCCCTAAAAATAGACGAAGCTGGACGCCATAGCTTTGCCGTTTCAAATGGTCCATCCTCAAAACCTGGAGAAGAACCAATCTGCATCAGAAGAAAGATATTCAATAAAAACCACTAGATATTGACATAAACATAAGAAATCTTTAATCACAATCAAAAGATTAATACGACAATTACAGAAATGTATGTCTTAGTATAGAAAAAGAATGTTTCCAAAGCTACCACACAACATTTACAGTTACTTTTCTACTAGTTCTGCTAAGAGTGTCAAAACAACATCCATGCAACATTTTTCTATAATTGCATGCTATGAAGAAAAATATTGTTGTTATTGATTCAGGCTATAACATACTATGAATGTTCCAAAACTATTTCTAACAGCTCTGGAAAGATAATAAATTACATAGTTCCACGGAGTTTCGGGGAAGGGGACTAGGGGACGGTAGGGGACGCGTTTCGGGGGCGGCGGGCGGGGGGCCTAAATTTGGGGATGGCGGGGGAGGGGTGTGCTGAAATACATATAATACTTGAAAAATTAGTTATAAAAAGATGTATAACTGTAGAAGCCTAAGGAATAAGTAAAGTTTAAAGTTTAAACACATTGCAATGATTTCATTGAACTGGTGAACATTGAAACAATGTACTTAAATTTAATAGACATTGCAACGAGAACTAGATGTTTCATAATTTGAATTTCATACTCATTGTTCATAATTACAATCAAGTTTCAACAATGTTCAAAATACTGAAATAGTAAATAGTAAATACTAAATGCCAAAATGGTTAATGGCCTGCTGCCTCCAATGATCTAATCATCCCCAAGCTCCATGTCGATCTCCTCATCACTAGAACTGCTGGAGACTCGACGATGCAGGCATAGCAGAACTCCACGCGCGATGCAAAACAATGAAACAAAGAAAAGAAAGGTTAAAAATGAGACATATTAAACTTAGAGGCCCTTTTAGGTTTTCATTTTCCTTGAAATTTAAAAAAAATGATTAAAAAATGTTTTTCGGGGGGGACGTCCAGAAGTCTCCCCAAGGAGAGACATCTCAGAGACGGTGGCGGGGCGGCGTTTCGCCGACGTCTCCCCATCCCGGAAATGTCCCCCTCTGGGGGACAGCTGGTTTCGGGTGGGGGGGGGGGGCGGACGCATCCCCGTGGAACTATGAAATTATGAAGTGGGCAGAAATGTAGCAGAATTATTTTGACATGGAACATAAAAAAATGAATTGGGCAACATAAAGCATATTATGATGAAAACTTCACAAAGAAAGGTTGAGATCAATACAAAAGGCACAAACCCCACTGAACGATGTGTATTAGCCAATAACTCACATATAAGTACCACATATAATGACATAACCACATTTGACCATGATATAATCAGCTTAGACCATTTTTGGGCCTTCATATCCAAGAAATGAATCTTATATTTCAATAAAAGGCATGACAAATAAAGTTAGACTGTTACTGTTATCTATTCAGGCCGCAACATACTATGAATATTCCAGAACTACTTTGTACAGCTCCAGAATGATAATAAATTATATTATAAAGTGGGCACAAATGTAGCACAATTATTTTGAAATGACACATAAAAGGATGAACTGGTTGAAAAAAATCCATATTATTGATAATCCCCAAAGAAAGGTTGATAATTTAATACAAAACACACAGACCCCATTGAAAGAAATGTATTAGCCAGTAAAAATGCCTATAAGCACCACACATGATGACATAACCACATATAACCATGATATAACCAACCTAGAACACTTTTGGTCCCTTCTTCCAAGCAATGGATCTTATATTTCAATAAAGAGCATGTTAAATAAAGTTACACCATTGCCCAACACTTGACTGATCACTTTGACTGCTGCATTGATATTTGTTTGACCTCTTGGAGGGTTGCATTAACCAGAATTGCATCATTGACTGATAAGGCCTGCTGCATTGACCAAGTAGTGCTTTGTTGATTGTATTTATGTTGTTTGACCAGGTAATCCAACTATTCTCGACTCTTGGACTTAATACCATATTTAATGATTAAATTGGACTTGCGCTTCAATGCCTATTATGAAACATACTTTCATAAATGAGCTGCTTTCACCACAATTGGTCCATTACTTTCAATTATGACAACCTCAGATTTGATTTTGGCTTTGGGCAGTACACCAAAGAAATATGAACAAAGAGATCAATGTGTCATGTCCCCATTTCCGGAGTAAGCCATCCAAAGACTCTTGGGTTAGCCTATCATCCATTCCCGTAGGCTAACATGATGCTAAGGGAATGATACTGACATTTCTCTTCCATTCTCTAGCTTGCCAAGCACTGCATTTCACTTTGAATATCACTGAAGCCGACTTGATGAAGACTCTGGCTCATTTCCATGTGTTTTCCTTGCTCAAATACATATCTTCCTTATGGTGGCCGACTTGGACATACTCCTATGCATTTTTTGTATTGAAGAACATCACTCTGAGGCCGACCTGCCTTGGTGTTTTGGCCGCCACCCTTATGACATGATATTCATTTCTCCTTGGCCGACTTGCTTAGGGATTACACTCATAATATACATTGGAGTGGGCGCCACCTTTGGGAAAAGAGACAACTACAAGGAAGGCCGACCAGCCTAGGAGGGTTCTAGAGGCACCAACTTCTAGAACAAAGGGCAAGTATAAAAGAAGACCTTGGAGCTGCCATTTGCAGCATGATCTGCACATGTTCTTGGTATGTTTCTTATTCCAATGGCTAAGAATTCTTATTCTTTGTCATGCATTGAGGAGATGGCCCCTCAACCTTGAATGGAGATGACCCCATTCACCAACATTGGGAAGATTCCATCACAGGTGTCTACTTGTGCTTAATGCTGGAGCATAATTTCTACAGGGCAGAACTCATGTCAACTTGGAGAAGCATTCTTTGGACTTCATTTACACCAGCTTGGAGAGCAATCACCATGGCAAACCTCCTAGGGTTATGGCGCACTTCACAAAGGAGGAATTAAGCCTAGTTTGAGGGCGATTTTGAGGAAGAACACCATCAGCCCTAGAGCGACCTTCAGTGGAGGGCTAGCGAACTGCCTTAGGGCAGATTCACATCTGTTTCAGCTGCTGCGCCTAGGGTTCTGGATCAGACTTCCTGCTACAGCAGAATATGCCTATTGAAGAGGCTAGTATGAGTATTGTTTCATCATCATAATATATAGTTATTGTCATTGAAGAGTATTAGATTTCTGGGCTATTTAGCCATTGTTAGCTGCATATTTTTCCAGTCATATATTTGTAGCAGACCTGATTTATTACAGCAGAAGATATCCTTCATTTTTGTGTCAAGTTGTCATTGGATTGCATGAATAAGAAGCTGAATATTATCCCTTTACTTGGGTGAATCTTTGTAATGATCTATATTGGTTATTGAACGTATATCTTGGTGAATTCGATTGTTGGTTACAAGTCTGATTTTATCACAGCAGCTAGGGTTAGGGCAGAACCCTAAAGTGCACAATTCTAGGGCAGAAATCAGAATTTGGATAATACATTTGGATCTCTGAATTTGTCATTCTTCTAAGTTGTGATGCTTTAATATTTTCTTGAATCATTGAGTAAATTCAAGTTAGGGACATCACACAATGTATCTTCAAAACCCCAAGAAGCACCCCAGACATAGACTATAAACTCACAACTAAGCTCCAATACATAATATTAATGCCCTATTTATTCAATGAAAAACCAATTTATCACATAATAAATTAAAAATGCACAAGTTTTATTCCAGAAGAACAAAAAAATCTAAATACAGATATATCTTATTCCAAAACCCCAACAAGCACCATACGCATATAGCCTAAACAAACACAACTAGGCTATTGAAAAATCCCTAACCTGGATATTGTCTCAAATTCACAAATTTTCTGATTTATGACATGCTGGCATTTCGTCAAACAGTTTGCCTACAGTCTAATATGAAAAAATTTCTGATTGTAATTGCATAAGAAGGCTGGAACTAACATTCAGTTCATTCATCCAAAATTAATCCATACTAATGTTCATAATTTCAACAAGGCAATTCATCAAACAGTTGGCATTACATTATATAGTTGGCACACCTTGAATATCAATGCATATATTGCTGTTTGTGAAAATGAGAATAACAGAAATAAACAATACTCAAATCTAACCTCAAATACTTCTTCAAAACATGAAGTCCAACTTCAATTGAAAGGCGACCAGCTTCCAATACAAAGTCTACCCTCAAAGGCAGTGCAATACATTATATAAAATCAGCGCCACAAAGGCTTTGTTCCCAAATGCTGTACGTATCATCCAATCTTAAGGAAACCTCACTTCTTGCAAGCGGCTGATGTCTGAAGTTGTGGCTACTTCATTGGAGCCCAAGTACACAAGAAATAAAAAGATATAAGCTCCACAATAGCTGTTCGGTTCCTACTGTATGCTGCTGCAGCGATTAACCTTTCTAAATAACTGGCTGCTGGTTCAAACTCCACAAGGAATACCTCAAGCAAATCTGCGCCACTTTTCTGAACCTTCTACAAACCCATCCAAGGCACCAATATTCAAAGTTGACCCACTAATCCAGACCTGCAATGTGTGTAAGTTTAAATGCGCCTCCAAGAATGGTGCCAATCCCTTGATTAAATGATTCAAGTGCTAAGCAAGGCACTAAATGCAAGAGACTGTGGTGCTAGGATATGTACAGCTACGGCTGCTAATAGAACCTCCAGAATGAGGCCCTAAAACAAATATGGACTCCCTTTTGATGGCGCAAATATTTAGGGTAAACCCTCTACCAATCTTCACACAAAATCTGCAATGAATCTTCAACAAAGTCTTCTAAATTTGTATTTGCAAGAAAATCACACAAATTTAGCAATGAGTCTTTCCTGCAGAGCAAATACCCAAAAGCCTGTGAAAATGATATATCCTTCAGCACAATTCTCTGAACCTGTAACAATCAACACAAACTGTGATTCTGGATGAACCACACCATATTGGCTAGGGAGGATCTTTCACCACTGAATCCAATATTCGCCTTCGGGTTTTCGTCCTAGGCTGTTGTTGAACAAACTTGTTCAACCTCCACAACTGGGGTTTCAAAACAATGTAAATACCAAGAATGCCTCAAATGAATTCCCAAATCTCTCTTTATATCTTTTTGAGAGGAATTACTTTTATTTTCTTTTATTTCTCCTCTCAAATTATAAAGTGTCCCCTTGTTAAAATAAACTCCACTTTTGACACTTTATAAAGATACTTTATTATTTTCCTTTGCTTAGCACAATAATTAATTAAAAATAAAGAAATCCTTAGAAATACCTAGGATGACTTATAATATAATTAATAAAATATTCCCTTTATTAAATAATTAAAAATATTTTCCGCACATTCTTCCAAGTTCACAGAAAATATTAAATGGGCCAAAAACGGACATTACAAGTCGTCCCTGCTCAAGGATTGCTTGTCCTCAAGCAATGCAAACTCCATCATTGGTGAAAACCTTACATCAGAAACCAACACTACAATAGAATTCCAGGATGCCAAATCAATCTAGGACATCTGTGTGGCTTCCTGTTTGATAAGCTATGCTATAACACACTTGCAAAGGAGACCTCCTGCAATCTTCTCACTAAAAGAACAACAATCCTCCGCAAGTATTCAACAAATTTCCCAAAATTCTATAATGTTCCACCATGCTTTTGTTGTGCTACTCTGATATTCATGTGTGCTTCATCTAATGATCTTCTATCCAACATGACAAACAATCTTTTCCCATATGTGGTGAAGCTACAATGAATATGATCAAATTGTCAATCATTGATTGCTGATACAAAAACTTCATCAGGCTGAAAACCAAATTCATTACTTGATATACCATTTATCTCATGGCTGAAAACTACACATGAATCCCATAACCTGTTGTTGTCACCCTCTGTGTCTCTTGAATCAAGAAGTGTTTCACAAATCAGATTATGAAAAGATAATTTTGCATCCAAAATAGAAGATGTGTCATCATGCAAAATTTGTTTTTCTAGCCCAAAGAGATTGCACTCATGATGTTTTTCCCAAGTGCTATCATTATGTTGAATCTCCATGATACTAGGACTGTTGAAATCACTATGTGATTCTTCATCACTCCTAAATCCTTCATTTTCTAGAAGCTCAACAAATCCCTCAATTATCTGCTTGACTTCCTCTACTCTTGCTTCAGATTTCAGCTTATTAGGTATGGCTGCAACATCCTTCTGATTTTCAGCTTGATAGGGTGAGTAGTGAACTAGGCTAAGTTCAAGACTAAGCTCATCAATCTCATTCTCCTCCTCTTTGTACGCATCCATAGTCTCCTATGCAAATTTGATGGCATGATCCCTATCAGAAAGCAAATGCAAATAATCTGATTTCATTATCTATAAAGCTTCTTTGATGGTCTGCAAATAAGTAAGGGTGGTTCCATCCTTAATTCCTTTCTACCTCTCTTCAATTTGAGCCTTCCAATAGACTTCTTGAAGGATGTTGTGTGTACTATCAAATCTTGTTAAAGCTTGCACAATCTTTTCTTCCGAGACAAATAATTGATTCTTCAAAACTTGAAATTCTTTAGGCCCTTGTTCAAAATCAGCTACCTCTCCATTATTTGCCTTGCTAATTCCTTCAATTTCTGAATAAACTTCATTAAATTTATCTGAGTGGTCAACATCACTTGTTAATCTGGAATTTTCAGCCAACCCAATTTGATCATTAGTGTCTTCAAAAATTTTATCATTTGCATACCCTTCCAATGGTGTTATCATTAAGCTCAAGAAATGAATTAGCAAGAGTATTAACACTTTTAGGAAGACTCATGAACTCTTCTTCACTTGTGGATGCATCTCTTGATTCTTCATGAAATAAGACATTTTCTTGTACTTTTGGCTCTTCTTTCTCAATGATCTCTTTGACAACTTCTGATTTTTCTTCTTCCTTTCTCAATTTTCTGATATAGTTATACAGCTTCACCTTGCTTGGATTCCCTTCTTTAAGTAATCCCAAAAAATCATCAAAGGAAACTTAATTTTTAAAATAAACTGGTAATCCCTAGTACTCATCAATATTTTCTGTGGCCTCTCTTTTCATTACCGCCTCCCCATCCTCTTCCTTTTGTAACAACCTTTGGAGAGTTCTTATCATCTCATTTTGACTTTCTCTAAGAGATTCAAGCATCTTATTTTGATTTTCTCTAAGATAGTCAAGTCTGCCCATCTGAACCATTGCTGAAATTCACTGATAAACTCTGAAATTTTCTGAATCACACAACCCAAACAAGCTGGCAGGATACTCTGCTCTGATACCACTGTAAAATCCCTAACCTGGATATTGTCTCAAATTCACAAATTTTTTGATTTATGGCATGCTGGCATTTCGTCAAACAGTTTGTGTATAGTCTAATATGAAGAAATTTATGATTGTAATTGCATAAGAAGGATGGAACTAACATTCAGTTCATTCATCCAAAATTAAGCCATACCAATGTTCATAATTTCAACAAAGCAATTCATCAAACAGTTGGCATTACATTATATAGTTGGCACACCTTGAATATCAATGCATATATTGTTGTTTGCAAAAATCAGAATAACAGAAATAAACAATACTCAAATCTAACCTCAAATACTTCTTCAAAACATTAAGTCCGGCTTCAATCGAAAGGCGACCAGCTTCCAATACAAAGTCTACCCTCAAAGGCAGCGCATTACATTATATAAAATCAGCGCCACAAAGGCTTTGTTCCCAAATGTTGTACGTATCATCCAATCTCAAGGAAACCTCACTTCTTGCAAGCGGCTGATGTCTGAAGTTGCTGCGTCTACTTCATTGGAGCCCAAGTACACAAGAAATAAAAAGATATAAGCTCCACAATAGCTGTTCAGTTCCTACTGTATGCTGCTGCAGCGATTAACCTTTCTAAATAACTGGTTGCTGGTTGAAACTCCACAAGGAATACCTCAAGCAAAGTTGCACCACTTTTCTGAACCTTCTACAAACTCATCCAAGGCGCCAATATTCAAAGTCGACCCATTAATCTAGGCCTGCAATGTGTGTAGGTTTAAACGCACCTTCAAGAATGGCGCCAATTCCTTGATTAAATGATTCAAGTGCTAAGCAAGGCACTCAATGCAAGAGAATGTGGAGGCTAGGATATGTACAGCTACGGATGCTAATAGAATCTCCAGAATGAGGCACCAAAACAAATATGAACTCCCTTTATCTAGCGCAGGTATTTAGGGTTAAACCCTCTACCAATCTTCACACAAAATCTGTAATGAATCTTCAACAAAGTCTTCTAAATTTGTATTTGCAAGAAAATCACACAAATTTAGCAATGAGTCTTTCCTGCAGAGCAAATACCCAAAAACCTATGAAAATAATATATCCTTCAACACAACTCTCTGAACCTGTAACAAGCAGCACAAACTGTGATTCTGGATGAACCACACCATATTGGCTAGGGAGGATCTTTCACCACCGAATTCAATCTTCGCCTTCAGGTTTTCGTCCTAGGTTGTTGTTGAACAAACCTGCTCAACCTCCACAACTGGGGTTTCAAAACAATGCAAATACCAAGAATGCCTCAAATGAATTCCGAAATCTCTTTTTATATCTTTTCGAGAGGAATTACTTTTATTTTCTTTTATTTCTCCTCTCAAATTATAAAGTGTCCCCTTATTAAAATAAACTCCACTTTTGACACTTTATAAAGTTACTTTATTATTTTCCTTTGCTCAGCACAATAATTAATTAAATATAAAGAAATGCTTAGAAATACTTAAGATGACTTATAATTTAATTAATTATATTCCCTTTATTAAATAATTAAAAATATTTTCCGCACATTCTTCCAAGTTCATGGAAAATATTAAATGAGCCAAAAAGGGACATTACAACTATACCCTAACAATTCAATAAAATCAGTGTATCCATTATAGATTTAAAATTGTACGAGTCCATTCCAGCAGACCATGGTATTGTGGCACGGTGGAACAACTGCCATGAAACTAATTTGTATTTGTTCAAGCCCCACAAGGCTAGCTTCTCTTATTTAAAACAGTCACACTATTTTAGCCCATATCCAGATAAGTCTGGGTGTAAGTCCCAGGCAAATAAACCCCTCAAACACAGCTTCTAAACCACATGATAAAATCTATGCTTGATAGTGCATTCCCCATGCATTGAGAATGGTTGTGGTTGAATGTTTCCAAAATACAGAACAAAAAAGATCTGTACAAGCTCAAAAGAATTCTTTCATTAAAAACTTGCACAGAAAAAAAGAGCTACAAACAATGAACAGAATCTCATACTTTAACAAAGTTGTTGAAGAAACACAAAATTAGTGATAGTCATATCTTTCTCAGGATTTTCATGTTTTCTCATTCTCAATATTAAAGAATATTGACACTAAACAAAGGACAATTAAGGAATATAGAAAAAATCTCATGGGAATCATTTATGTAGTCAGACAAAAAATATTTTTGTATATTATGAAGAAAATAAGTAGGATCGCCACATGTAACATAAAATGCATCAGCAAAAAAACTTACACAATCTAAAATCCTTCCATTTGCATCAGCTACAATTATGCGATGATGATTACTGTCCGAAACAAATATGCGCTGCCTGTCTTCATCTGCAGAAACAGATCCTGTAAAATTGTTTAAAGTTAAATAATAGCTTAGACAGCGTACAGAAATATTGAAATGTTCAATAGAGTAGTAGACTCACTAGTATGCATGCCAATTTTTTGGTATTATACATCAAAAAGATTCAAGATTAAACAAATTTCAGCCAAAAGCATTAACCCACAAAATATACAGCATACAAGTTCAAATCATGTAAAGCTATAAATTTGCACATGCATAAAAAAAAAAAACCATATGACACAGGATATGAGTCCAAAGCCAGCATGGACTGCTACAGAGCCTGTTAACTTTATCTTCCATGGTTTGTTCAAATAAAACATGAATGCTGATTTTAAGAAAAATGAACATTTGAGATAGAAGTGTGCATTTTAAAGTAGCAATACCATACGAAAAATGCAGACATAACATCTACAATAGCAATGGGTTATCATTGTATGCATATTTCACTGCCATAGTATCGCTAATGTCAACAGAAAACGGTCTTAGGATAGCAATTTGTTGATTTACTTTCTCTTTCTTTTTAAAAGAATACTATACCACAACTAATCCTCAGAACTTGGAAAAATAATTTGTACCTCATTAATCACTAACAAAGTATCAGCGCTGCAAGATGAGAATTACAGTAAACAAGGGTAAAATATCATTCCTAAAAATATTTTCCACTTTATGCTATAGCAGATGATATGATAAGATTGTTTGAGCATGATAAAAAAATGTCTTTTTTTTCTGATAATAACAATTAAAATATATTTACTGTTGGGCACACTCAATATCATTTGAAATCTAGGAACACTGACTTTGACCAGGTGTCTTGCAAAGTATATGCCAGATCGCAAATCTTTCCTAAAGCTGGGTGTCTAAATGACAGTGCAGATCTACTCGGTGTAAGCGTGAAATATAGCTTACTTGTAGTTAGCTACTTTTGGTTTGGTCGGCGAGGTTAGTTGTCCTCCCGACAGTTGTAAGTAGTTGGGGACGGTTGGCAGTTTAGAGCAACCGTTGGCCACCTTTATATGTTAGTCATGTTGTTGTATTCGGGACCGCATTATGGATGGAAGATATTCCTGTATACATTTGTAAGTGCATTATTCTGGAAATATATTGATATCATCCTGTTCTGAATATCTCATGAGAAATTGTTATGAAGCTTCATGTTTTATGTATAAGTTATCCTGTTTACTCTATGTGATTCAAACCTAGTCAATTAGGCAGTAAACACTCAGGACTTTTAGGAAAAACTGAAAAACAAAAGTCTGAAATTAAAGAAACATGCTAAATCTATTAACATACTCAAAGAAATTCCTCAACTCACAACACACTTTTCACTTTCAGAATAATATGAAAACTGTAACAGTAATATATCAAAACCAGATATAAACTAACCTTATATTCAGCAAATTATTATTCAATCACAAATGAATTTAAACGTAACACACAAAACAATAAAGCAAACCTAGTAGCTGCCACCAATCGTCTTGAGTGGGCCCTTTTCCAATCAAACTGATGTGTAGATCACATGCACTACTTTAAACTGGACTTTGAATTAATATGATAAATGTCTTTCAAATGAAGGATTGTTCAGCAATTGCACAATAACTATTGTGAATGCTAGAGAATTTGCGTGTAGTGTTTACCAATGACTTCTATGCTTAAATAGATACTAGGCAGTGGCAATCTTGTTATAACAAACTCTAAATCAGATTGCCACCTAATTATTCCTAAAACTAACTCTATAACAAACTTGTCCTTTTTCTAACTCCGTCCCCAAACAATGCAGCTGTCTAACCAACTCTCCAACAATGCTTTGTTTGTTATGAAACAAACAATACGTATTTTGAAACTTCTTGCTCCCAACTTGGAGTGTTTGTTGTGCTGAGAATTGTGTGGATCTAGGTGCCCCATTCACTCATAAGCAAATCAGTTTTGACAGCTCAACACCCCATTTGTGAAGAATGTTTGTCTGGAACAGCAAAAGAAAAAGATTGTGCAGCCAAATAATGCCAGGTGTGACAAGGAGATTGCTTGTGCAGCCAAAAGAATATGTCGTGGTAAGAAAGATACTTGCACAGCAAAGATATTCACTTGTGCAGCAAAGAAGTCTCTTGCGCAGCCACTGGAAACCCTTATGCAGCAACTAGGATTTCTTGCACAGCAATAGGATACTCTTGCGCAACAGCAGGAATGTCTTCTACAGCAACTACATCTCCTCTTTCTACTTTCAGAAACTACACACATGCAATTGTGCAGACACTTACTCATACAAATTTCAGTTCATTAATTGATTCCATCTATTTCTACTCAAAAAGCAATAAATTTACCTACAATACTCTTAGTATAAAACATAAATCACTTCAAGGGTATATTATGGATGAAATGGATGAAAAGTACGAGTCAGATGTATATTTAGGTCACAAAAGTATGTACAAAGATAGAAATAATCATACAATCATGTATACTTCCAGGGCTCATCAATAACAAAAGGGGTGGTAAAACATCAGGCACGTCCAACATTTAAAGAACAATAAGGATACGGCCATTTCACTAGAGACATAAATCATTACATTGAGGATCATTCTAGGTAAACACCAAAACAACAATATAACTAAAACTAGACTATGAATAAAAAAGAAGTCTACTCGTACAAGCACTAGTAAAAATAAAACCCATAGCTATTAAATATATATTGCTATGGGCAGTACTTGGCTTCAGATCTTTCTCTTCACACTTTCTTGAGACAATGGCATTTATGAGACTCTCATTACTGCCATCATAAGGCTCTACAAGATAGTTGATGGATGATCCCGAACTGCACATTTCCTCTCTGACTTTGTCAAGAGTATTACTGGAGTCGAGCAAGGTTTCGCTCTTTCACCAACCCTCTTCAGTATCTACATTGATGAGCTTGAGGATATTCTTGAACAACAAATTCATGTGGATGACGATTACCTGCTTCAAATGTTTTGGTAGCTATATTGCTCTTTGTTAATAGTGTGGTGCTCCTCTCTAACTCTCATGATGGCTTATAGAGACAACTTTATGCCCTTTCTAAGTTTTGGGACCTTTGCCAACAAGTATGCTCTTTCTAGGTTTCATTTCTTCTACAATAGAGGCCTGGTGCAGATCACTTCTTAAGTTCTTATACTTGAAAGTACTGACACTCTCAAACAAAGAGTGAGGCGTACCCTTTGTAAAGATGAGATTTGGGAGTTCAATTCACTGTCCCTTCTCTTTCTTTGCAGCCTAAGTTCAATTCACTGTCCCTTTTATTTCTTTGCAGCCTATCTCTCAATCTCATCTTTGCAAAGGGTACACCTCACTCTTTGTTTGAGAGTGTCAATACTTTCAAGTACATTTCCAGGGTATCTCTTCGAAGATGCACCTCTTTGCAAACTCATTAAGCCCACAGTGCTTTACAGTTCAAAGGTTTGGGGCCCTAGCTTGGGTTCACATGATTATGCTTCAGCACATGATCCCATGCAAACAGATAGTGCCTCAATTTATTGTCCAAGCCAAATTTGCTGCCCAGCCCCCTTGTCTTGAGAGTATCTTCAGCGTCATTTAGTTTATAAACAAGCTTAGATCTATCAATGATTCTACTTCAACCTGTGGGAGGCATCCATTTTTCGCATTTTGTTCCTCAGAGGAGATTGCCTGCTGATTTTTCAAGGCCAATTTTCTTTCCCAATCTATGAACATTTCTTTCGACAAGCTAACTTGTTTCAGGTACTGCTTAGGTGCCCCTTATTGCCTAATTCCCAAGAAAGAGGTGCTCAATTGATCCGTCAAAGAGGATATTTACTGTCAATACATCCAGATCATTTGGACCTCCTCTTTGCATTCTCTTAGCCCCAAACAAGCTTGCTATGTTGAGCACTTCCTACAGATTGCAAATGGGATCACTACAAAACAAAATATTGTCAACACCATGTTAGGCACAATTTATAATTATTATGTTAGTTTGTATCGGCAAGTATGTTTGTTAGTTGGTATCGGCGAGTAGTTACTCCCGATCGGTGTGTCATTGGCAACGGTTGGCCATCCAAGCAACCGTCGACAACCTATATATGTATTGTCATTTCATTGTATCAGACAGGGAGTTTTTGGTGTTGATTGTAATTGCAGCTTGAATCAATAATATATGCATCTAAGTTCATAGTATCAATTCAATTTTCATTCTCGTATGATGTGATTGTTCAATTTATATTCCTTGTTTTTGTATGAATTCATTAGACTCATTTGGCAGTAAACAATTTGGCATTGTTGACGATACAGAGTCAGGTGGGAAAGGTGACGAGTAGTGGATGATGAGTTGAATCGTCATGGAGATTGAATAAGTCGGTAACGAGGGAAGGAGACAATGGCGATGCCAATATAATGGGGCAACCTATTCAAACCGACGAGGAAATAGAAACCAAAAGACATGTGGAAAGGATAGAAGAAGAAATACAAGAAGAATGGGTGGAAAGCGACAGAAAAGACAACGAACGAGAAAGAAATGATCGGGAAGATGATCTAACCCAAGACCTTGTATTCTTGTGGCAGTGGGCGGTTGGACAGTGTCATGTCCCTATACTAATGATTTATAATTGAATTGTTTATTTAAACAATAAATTAGCCTTATATAAACTAATATAATTAAAATATAATATATAATATATTTATTTAAAATATATTATTAATATGTATTATTTAATAAATAATATTAAATAATATTACTATATTAATATTCTTTCTATAATTAAAATATAATATATCTATTTCAATTGACAAGAGTCATAAATGACAATGATAAACATAAATATTAATAATTTATATATTATTAAATTATATATATAATATAAATAATAAATATAAATATTAATAACATATAATATTATTATATTATATATGGGAATAAATATAAATAACATAAATTTTGATATAAATATCAATATTGTTAATATAAATATAAATAATATTATTATTATCCTATACGATAATTATATAAACTAATACAAAGTGAGAGAAGTAGTTCCCATAAGATAAAGTCAGTGATTGGCAATCAAATATAAATAAAATATGTATGCGGCGATTATAATTACAACCATTATAAGATGAGTTTATTAATATACAGCAAAATCACTAAAAGCCACGATCTTTGGTAAAAAAGTCTTGGAAATATATAAAAGGACATAAGGGGTATGATGGGAAAAGGGTGTGAAAGATATATTATAAAATATATAAATGGCAACAGCAATACAATAAAAATTATATTAGTCATTCTATCGAGCAAGGAAAACATTGGAAAATAGAAAACAGACGGCAGCCATAGGTAAGGAATCCCAAGTAAGCTACAGCAGGTAAGTATTTATATTTAATTTGTTCAATCTATAATTAGTAAAAATAAATGGTAAGATTATTATATATAAAAGAATAAATATATGCATGTTGTAAATGATAGATAAATACACTAAAACAAACTATGAATTGCATAGGGATAAACTAATATAATGAATAAATGTCAATGATATATGATCAATTATGATATAAGGCCAAGATGTCCTAATTATAAGGCATCATGTGCAAAATATTAATAGGGACTTAGAAATCATAGGATTGTGCCAGTGTTACGAGACTCGCCCAGACTCGCCTAAACTCGGTGAGTCCGAGGCGAGGCAGCCTGGGCGAGTCTGGGGGACTCGGACTCGGACTCGGACTCGTTTTTCCCAAACTCGCCGATTTCTCTAGACTCGCCGGACTTGCTAGTTTCGGCAAGTCCCATCAAGGAAACTCAGGAAAAAGTGGAAAAATCAGGATTCAGGAACACAATGACAATATATTTCAAAATATATTTAAGTATAAGTTTGTATACTTTAAATATTTTGAAATATACTGTCAGGATCTTTGAGATAGGTTCTGGATCCATGGGATTTAACATGCAGATTCTAGATTTTGGAGGATCCATCAGATTTCATACTTAACCAATTTTTCAGGGTTTTAGACTCAGTCAAATTCAAGGTTTCGATTTTGCACAAAAAGAGTAGAGGACAAATCATTGGATCCTATTGATTTGGATGGGATAGATCCTATTGACTTGTCAAGTTTTTGCCGAGTTTTCTTCTAGTTTTTGTTGACTCGTCAATTTTTGCATCATTTAAGACCTACCATTTACGCCTTCGTAGGAAGGCGAAGGATGCAGGCTCCTCTGAGCCATAGACTTCTAGACTCTAGTTATTGTTTTTATATTTCATATTTGTTTGGAATATTTGATGTCATGGATTTCATATTCCATGAGTTTTGTATACATTTGACTATATTTATAATTTTATATATCTAAGTGTGCTATTTCCTTCAACAGCTCAGCTACAATTTGCATTTATACTTATGTGATCGATGTATACTTGTGTATGTGATCAAATTAGCTTCTATTTGATGATGTTATTGTGTCTTTAAGGTTTATTTATTAAAGGGTGAAACAAGTTTTAAATCCTTAAAAATCTCTGAATTTCTTGGGTTTTTCAATTTGCCGAATCTAGGCGCCGAGTCCGAGTTCGAGTCCAAAATCAGCTTGCCAAGTCCGAGCTGAGTCCAAGTCTCGTAACTATGGATTGTGCCCTATCTGAAAGGAGGATTAGCCTCATTATTAATCATCTCGCCATCCTAGGTGTATGGGTAAGTTAGGAGAATGTTATTGGACCTAGGTAACCCCAAGAAGATGAAATACCTCTAGGTGTGAGGCAAAATCTCTTGGGCCAAGTGTCGAAGTACCTCCAAGTGTGAGGTGAAGCCTTGGGCATATGGTATGATGAGCTCATCAATGTTAAATGTGCCCTACGGTGGGTGACTCTCCAATAGATGAAGTATGCTCAGGTGTAGCATGAAGTCTTTGGAGCCGAATGGTGAAGTACCTCGGGTTTAGTGTGAAGCCATCGGGCCTCTGTATGGGATGGTTAGTGTCTCCTTAACGAACCATGCCTATGGAGTTAGAGATGGATTAATCATAGGGTGACATATGATCCTTCTAAGTATAGCACTTGAGGCCTATGAATATGACAATGAATATGAATATGTATATGTATATGAATATGAAAATGAATATGAATATGAGTAATGACTATGAATATGAATTATGTGATTATGGAATTATAAGTTCTAGGATAAATATTGAAAGAATATGGATCTTTATTAATTATGATATGAAAAGAGAAAAATTTGGAGTACTAATGTTTCCTTTTTTGTAAGTTGAAATTGTGCAAGGTTGTGAATAATTTGAGCTTACTAGAACGGGACATTACAGACAGTACGTAAGGAAAGAAGCCATCCGCAAGGATATTCCAGAGGAAATAATTGGAGATAACTTGGAAGTCAATAGAGAGGTAGACAATCTACTCAATCGCATACCCAGACTTTTGGCAAGGAAATTGATAATCTTGCAAGACCTCCGAGAAGAAAGAGACAGAGAACTACGCCGACCGCAAATACTCAGGAGGTATGAAGAACGCATGAAATGTGAGGAGGAGGAGGAGCGTGATGCTAACCGTTGTCGGACGCCCTACAACTAATAACCGTACAAGTGTCGATTAATGCCCATACAACTCAACAAAGACAAAAACTGAGTACCAAGTTGGCAAGAAACACCTGAGGAGAGATTAAGAAGATCATTGAGATTAAAAGAACAAGAAGAGCGAAGAAAAAGATTGAAACAAATTGCTGAAGAAGCAAACAAACATCAACATCAAATAAATCAAGATACCATTGAATTACACTAAAGCTTCGTCGAGGGAGCTGATGAAGAAAATTTCAGAACACCGGTAACAAATAAAGAAAAAGGAAAAGATGACGAAAATGAATTGACAAAGGAACTTGAAAATAGCATACGCCGCATCCGGGAACTATCAATATCAGTAGACGAAGAGCCAAGGACTAGAAGACCCGAGCCCAAAACCCCCGGGCAGAAGGAGTACCAGAAGGAACCCGAAAAAACTTGAGGTGCAAAGGATGCTGAAAAGGGATGTAGAGAAGACCTGTACGTGGCCGAGAGTGCAAGGAAGGCACCGGAACATCGAGGGAGAACCAGTCCAGTCAGGTCGAACGCACAAGGAGGACATCGGGGAAAAAATATGGTGGCTCCGCCGGGAAGTCCGAATATGGGAAGTCCAAGTACGAAGAAGCAAAAGCTGCCAAAATTCCTTGGCAACAGATCGGAGGATCTGGTCCGACATTGCAAAACCTGTGAGACTATATGGATAGCCAACGGACAGAACGACAGGTCCTATTGGCTAAGATCATTTCCAGCAACCCTAAGAGGGATTGCGATAGATTGGTACACGGAATTGGACGCCACATCAAGAGCCAGTTGGGATGCACTGAAGAAAGCATTCCAAGAAGAATTTAAATTACTAAGGGACGACAATGAAATAGTGGCTGAGATATACAATACAAGACAAGGTAAACACGAAAATGTCCAAGCATACAATTGAAAATTGAAAGAACTCCTGGTGAAATTAGAGAAGGAACCGGTTGACGGGTTAAAGAAAAGATGGTTCATCGAGGGTTTGATCCCCTCGATCAGGAAGAAAATGAAGATAGTACCGCCAGCATCGTACGCCAAGGCTTACAATAGGGCTATGGACATCGAGAGCGAAGATAAAATGTCTAGCCAAGGGAAGAAGAAAGATGACGACGAAAGCTCGGATGGAAGTGATGAGGAAGAATCAAAAACCGTACAAGCATTAAGAAAAGATATGATCAGAATGATGAGGGAGTTTAAAGCTGAGAAGGAATAGGTGAAGGAGAGTAAGGAATTATGGCGCACGGAATGCTGCAATGAGGGCCACATCAAAGCAAATTGCCCCAGGAAAATGTTTTGCGAAATATGCCAAGTGATGGGCCATTCTATTAAGGAGTGCTCGTACAATCTAAAGACGAGGAGCACCCAAGTGCTCTATACTCAGGGCGAGCAATCTACCCCGCCAACCACACTGCCCAAACCAAATAATCAAGATGCATCGCCTAGTGGATACTGTAACAATCGAAGAGGTGGTAACAACAGATATAATAATAACGGTGGGGAAAGAGGTCGTATCCAGTACGATGCAAAAGGACGATCGATGATCCAATGTCGTCAATGCAATGAGTGGGGCATTTTGCGAGAGATTGCCAAAGTAACAACCAAAACAAACCAAATGCACTCTGCAAATGGTGCGGGCCCGACAACCATGAAGACAATGATTGCCCAAAATAGAAAGGTACAGTGAATCTCATCCACATTGAAGAGGAGGATGACGAAGTCTTTGCCGCCACCCGAGCGCAAACAAAGAAGGCACACTATCCAGAACCCCGAATGGAGAAAGAAAGACTCCGCGACGAAAGAAAGGAAGTGGAGATTGCCATGGAAACAGAACAGAGGGACTCAAACAAAAAGGCAACCACAACCCTATGGTCGAAGTCCGACAGAAACATTGCAAGTTAGGTACTACAAACTACCGCACCAATCAAGATGGCAGATCTTCTCCAGAGCATGCCAAAGTTGAGGATGGCCATATCCAAAGTGGTGGAAGAAAACCCGAATAGAGGTAAGGCAGAGGACGACGTCATAGTGGAACCACCACCGACTGGTGAACAAGTGCTCAACCCAAGACTATTGGCAATTGACATGGGAAAGAAACCGGCGATAGTACACATGGAAATCCTTGGAAGGACCCTGACGAGCACAATAGTGGACGAGGGATCTGGGGTGAATGTACTTCCAGAAGAAACATGGAAAAGCCTCGGAAAGCCTACATTGTGGCCACAGAACTTCCAGTTAGGGGGAGCCAACCAGCATGGAATCAAAGCGCTGGGAGCGCTAATGGCTCAGAAGGTAAAGATTGATACTCAACAGTTCTTATTAAATTTTGTAGTCATTATAGCACGGAATGCCTCTTATGATGCATTACTCAGCCGAGGGTGGCAAATAGCCGCCAAGGCCAACCACAACTGGAAGAACACCCTATCAATAGAAAACAAGGGTAAGAAATTTGTCATTGATCTGAGAACTCAGACCGTCAGTGAAGAAATGGTATCAGATTCTGACTTAGACAGTGGCGACACAATGACCAAAGGAGAAAGAGGGCCCATGGAGCTAGACGACGAAGGCGTACTAAAATTACAAGAATGCTCGGAAGACAAGACAAACTCCTTCAACGGGTTGTTCCATTGGCAAATGGAAGATTATGAATTCTTCCAACCGAAATGTAATATGATTTCAATAAAAGAAATTGGTGAGTGCTCTCAAGCGACTAGTGAACCACCAGGCAACTCTCGGCCAACCAATGACATTGAGACACTTGGTAAGAATGAATTGACGAATGACAAGGGGGAGGAAGGTAACAACCAGCAAGAGGTAACCCACACTTTTCCGATTGCCTATGGGGAATACAAGGAAGGGAATGCTGAAATAGATAGCACGCTGGCACATCAATTTGAAGGTGAAAAGAAGATCATGTACGAGGAACCCTTGACGAGGAAAGTTAATCTCGACAAGGAGAGTAACCCTCAGGTGATCCTCGTCAAAGATGACTAGGATCCAGTACTTAAAGCAGCAGCTTTCAAAATTTTTATGGAGACAAGGATGTTTTCGCCTGGACCTACAAAGACCTGAAGGGGATACCACCGGAGTTATGCGTCCACAGAATTCCACTAGTACCAGGAGCACGTCCGGTGAGGAAAAGGTCATACAAGATGAACAAAAATTATGTCGCCAAGGTGCAGATAGAAATAGAAAAAATGTTAAGAGGCTGGGATAATCTTCAAGGTGGAGACAAGTGAGTGGGTTTTGCCAATCGTCATATCACTGAAAAAAGAAGGGGGGCAAATCCAGATCTGCGTCGACTTCAAGTGCCTTAATGCAGTGACGATCAAAGATCCCTTCCCCATTCCATTCACAAACTCCATCCTTGAGGAAGTAGCCGGACACGAGATATACTCGTTTATGGACGGATTCTCCAGATATAACCAAATTAGCATCGTGAGGAGGACAAGCTCAAAACTACATTCGTGGTAGAAGATGGTGCATATGCATACAACCGAATGTCATTCGGTATGTGCAATGCACCAGCAACATTTCAGAGGATTATTCTGTACATATTTGACAAAATGTCGATGGGTAATTTTAAAGCATTTTTGGACGACTGGTCAATTTACAGCGACCAGCAGACACATCTGAAGGCTCTCACCGAGTGTATGGAGTGTTGCAGTTCCGCACGGTTGGCCCTAAATCCAAAGAAGTGTCGTTTTATGGTACCGCAGGGAAAACTTCTGGGCCACATTGTATGCAAGGCAAGACTAAAGGCAGATCCCGAAAAGATTTGGGTAATTGTGGAGATGGAAGCTCTGGGAGATGTCACCGGGGTAAAGTCATTCCTCAGCCATGTTGTCTATTATAGAAGGTTTATCAAAAATTTTGCTCAAGTATCCTATCCCCTTGACATGTTAACGAGAAAAGGAGTACCATTTGTGTGGACTGACGAGAAACAAGCGTTCGAAGAGTTAAAGACGAGATTAATCAGTGCACCAATTCTAGCATATCCGAACTAGGACAAGGAGTTCCATGTGCACGTCGACGCGTCAAACTTTGCAATCGGAGCCACCCTGGCACAGGTAGGACCCCATGGTCTTGACCATCCGGTGTACTTTGCCAGCCGACTACTTTCAAAAGCCGAACGAAACTACAACACAACCAAGAGGGAGGCTCTTGGGATGGTTTACTCAGTTCAGAAGTTCAGGCATTACCTGTTGGCGACGCCATTCACCTTCTACGTGGATCACCAAGCTTTAATGTACCTGGTAAATAAACCTATAATTCAGGGGAGAATTAGTAGGTGACTGTTACTGTTGCAAGAGTTTATTTAATATCCCTATTAGGATATATGCTAATATTCTGATATTTTAAAGTCTGCAATGAAACCACTTTGGACAAGTTTTCTGAATTTGCAAATCTTAGCTCAAAACCCTAGGACTAAAATCTGACTTTATTTCTGCACTCTTCTATTATAGCTTTGCCCATATAAAAACATGAACAACATTTACAAATTGATCATAGAACAAGGTATAGATTTTTGCAACCTTGGCATCATGAAATACATATACAAATGGGTTGCAAATGATGAAGAACTAAACCAGATCTGGTTGTTCACACAACAGTGCTTACACAACTTCAATTACAACATATGCATGGCTAAAGGACAGCCAAGGTACAAAGCTTAAACTGCTGTTACAGAATTTCGAGATGAATGCAATGAAGAATGATGAACTGAATCAGTTCTAACTGCTGTGAAAATCAGATTCCATATAGCTTCAATCACATCAGAATGAATGGTTTTATGACAGCCAAACACATATGCAAATCTGTTGTTACAAAATCAGAGATATATATGAAATGTTGACTGATGAAAGTTGAATCTGCTATTCTATAAGTGCAATTGCTTGCTCAATCTGAAAACTGGTAAATGCCGATTACCTTCATATACTTTCCAACATTCAATAAGTAATTAGCATTGAACTAGATACTACTATAACTTACTTACTGGGCTGTCTCTGCTAATTTCCAGCTACTGCACTGTCTGAAATTCAGTCCCTACACATCTGAAATAGTCAATATTATGGAAGTTCCCACTATCAAGAGGGGTGGCCAGACTACAAGGAAATATTCAAATCAAAATCAGACCAAATAACTATCAAAAACCCCCAGTGCTTCCACCCTTGAATTGGTACGGTTGCAAGTTAATTCTTTTCAAAGCATCAAATAAACAATCTAAATCATGGGGCCCACATGTCAGATTTGTTCCCCAAAGAGGCTGCAATAGAATATGAGACTACCTTATTTCTCTTCAAGCTGTGATTTTTTTTTTTAAAAGAATTTGTCCCTTCAAGTAACACCAAAACTGGTACGGGTCCCACCTTGGCAGGTTTTGTCTC
This sequence comes from Cunninghamia lanceolata, assembly GCA_027924645.1. Taxonomy (NCBI): domain Eukaryota; kingdom Viridiplantae; phylum Streptophyta; class Pinopsida; order Cupressales; family Cupressaceae; genus Cunninghamia; species Cunninghamia lanceolata. The sequence goes on along the minus strand of BSBN01001513.1, from coordinate 541,640 downwards.
CCTTGAGCAACTCCTTTGCTTGTATAAAATAAAATAAGGAATCCCTTCCAAAGATACGGCAGCTAGGAATTAATTCCTAAAGGCTGCGGTTGGGGAAACTAAGGCTAAATAAGCCTTCCAAAATGAAACGCCTCAAAATAAAAAGAATCGCTATCTTCCAAAGTCTTCAAAATGGCTGTGTATAGATTTCTTTGGCAGTGGCTGTTAAATCTTCAATATTCCTTATGATGTGAACTGCGGCTAATTCAGAGAGGCATTACACACATAACATCTTTTGATTTCTCAATTAACATTCAACAAACATCTCCAGCTGAAAATCTATAATTACCACAAATTTATATTTGTTTACAAATCAATGAATTTGCAAATAAAACCCCTGCATGAACAATATCCTCAAATCTGCATACAATATATATCTTCAAATTCTTCAACAATATCTTCAATGATATACAATGATTATCAATCTTCAAATTGCCAATCAATGGTCTCCAACCCAAATGACGAATATCAAACTATGAACCCAATACAAGAATGCGGAACAATACTTTGAAGCTCAGTTGTGAAATCAAAAGTAATTTCACCTCATGAATGGTAAGGGAACATCACCAAACCATCAACTACCAAGGGATCATCTCCTTGATACCATGAATGCAAGGGAACATCTCCTTGAACTCAAGCTACTAGTCTTCAAGCCAAGAACATACAAACTCAACATGATCTCAAATGACTCCCAGGCATCCTTTTAAAAGCCTTCACAAATTAGGACGGACCTAATTTTATTAAATGAAGGTTTTTGTGTACACGATCACACTTGCACTTTTTTAAATGTTTGTTTTTATGTACACAATAACACTTTATTTTATAAAGTGTTTTAAAATTGACTTGACTTAATAAAATATTAATTTTATAAAGCAATTAAAATACTTTATAAAATTAATTCACAATTAGAACCTTTTTAAGTTACTTAAAAAATGGGGACATCACAGTTTACTTTCACAATTATCGTACGACCGGGGAAGAGTCACATAATTGCCGACCAGTTGTCACGTATCAAGTCAGGAGAACCGACAAATGGATTAAATGAAGACTTCCCCAACGCTCACCTGTTCCAAATAGCTGCCCTCCCACCTTGGTACGAAAAGATTGGCGAATACCTATCAACGTCAACCTTCCCTCAGGAGATGTCGGCTGGTGAAAGGCGGAAAATTGAATTCAAGAGCAAAACATTCCAGTTGATAAATGGGCTCCTCTATAAGATGAGGCCAGATCATATTCTCAGAAGATGTGTGATGGAAGAGGAAATAAGGAGTGTACTGGCAAAAGCCCATGAAGGACTTGTTGGGGGACATATGGGTCCGGATGCCACAGCAAAGAAGGTTCTGCTCGCTGGACTATGGTGGCCGACGTTCCATATAGACGCCCGAGAATGGGTAATCCAATGTGACACCTACCAAAGGGTAGGAAAGCCTTTAAAGAGAGACTACATGCCCTTGTCGCCATTACAGCGCCAGGAATTGTTTGAAAGGTGGGGACTTGACTTCATAGGGCCATTGAAAGTTAGTCAATTGCACAGATGCCGGTATATCGTGGTGGCCACCGAATACTTAACCAAATGGGCAGAAGCAAGAGCATTGGAAGACAACACCGCTTTAAGCACAACAAGGTTTATATGTGACCAGATAGTGACAAGGTACGGAATATCGATCCAACTGACGAGTGATCGTGGGGGACACTTCGTCAACCACGTCATTCGGCTCATGACGTCGGAATTCAAAATCTTCCACACATTATCAAGCCCATACTACCCCAGAGCAAACGGACAAGCAGAATCAACAAATAAGGTATGGGTATCAGTAATTCACAAGTTGTGTGGTATGGAAGGGTTGGACTGGGAGGAAAGGTTACCCGCAATATTATGGGCCTACCAAACAACCTACAAAGTAACGACTGGACACACACCTTTTTAGTTGATGTATAGTCAAGAAGTGGTAGTGCTAGCAGAATACCTCGTACCAAGTCTAAGGATAGCAGTGGAAAACAGATTGGGGGATACGGAGCGTTTAAAAGAAAGATTATTCCAGTTAAACAAATTAGACGAGAAGAGAGTCATGGCTCAGTGGTCGACGAAGGTTATGCAAAGACAGCGGAAATATTGGCACGACAAACACCTCCGCAAGATGGAATTCCAACCCAGGCAGTTAGTTTTAAAGTATAACGGTCGCAACGAGATTAAGCATGGGAAGTTTAAAGTCCGTTGGTTGGGACCATTCAGAGTATAGGAAATGTTAGATAACGGGGCTATAAAGCTTGACAGTTTGGATGGAACTCCAATCAAGGACGCGGTAAATAGGTCTAAACTGAAAATCTACAGACAAAAACATGAGAGCATAGCCATCAACTTCATGGAGTGCAAAACCGAGAGGAAGGAAGATACCAACAGAGTACGAGGCAAGTTCGGATTTGAAAGTCTGGAAATACGTTGGATGAAAAGAGATGTGAATACCAAGATTGACGAAATAGTATTTCCAAGTTCACATTTGGAGCCAGTCACTGGGTTCTTTGCGCCAAAGGGCCAAGCAATGAGGATCGAAGACCAATACTGGAGATCATACTCACCCTACATTGGGGTAAGGCAAGGCATAGTCGATGACGACCACTACGACCCCTGGGTGAATCAAGACAAAAGGGATGTCGACGAAATAGCCTGGGATGAGTGGACAGCGGAGTGCAGTAAAGAAAAGGAGAAGTTTGAATTCCTCTTCCCAAAAGAAGTAAAATCCCCGCCGAGGAAAAGATACCTAGCCGAGACTATGTTCATTGTGGAACGATCAGTCTATTAGGATCACATTCCGGAGTATCGGGAGAGGAACCTGTCGGACACAACTCGGAGTTCACCACTTCCAAGAAGCAGAATATGGAAAGCAAAGTATAGGACGAAAAATATCATGATGAACGAAGATGGCAGAACATTCAAATGGATTCAAGAACCTATGGGACTCAACCAGGTTAGTATTAAAAATCCATGGATGATACTTGACCAAATTTATGAATTGGAAGAAGTAAAGGAATGTTGCTCTAACGACTGCTTGAGGGAAACATATGGAAATTGCATATTCCGACACATGACGGAGATACAGGTGTTGCAAGAAGATGAGGAGAGAGAAACTTGAGAAGGTGAATGGGCGATGGCAGAGTTCAAGAACGCAGAAACAGCCAAGTCAGTAAGTTTGAAAGAAATATTAGATTAAAGTGAAAAAAAAATCAAAAATAGAGGAAAAATCAAAAATAGAAAAAAATAAAATAATAAAATAAAACCATTCAGCATTTTAAAAGCACCATTCGACTTAGTAAAGTGTCATTGCTGCCAAAGGAGAAATTTACCTGCCAAGTCCGTACAAGTCTAAAGGGTTTTTCTTCCACCGTACAAACTTATGTTTTGGTCATACGAAGGAGGATGGAATTTCATACCGTACGGATATCACTGGATTTCACCGTACGAGTTGGGCTAGTTTGAAGACGTACGAGTAAGGAGTTTTCAAGGCCGTACGAGTTAGGTCCTGCCACTGTCATACAAACTCAAACCTGCACCATACGACTTAAGATTCTGAAACACCGTACGAATTCATTCATGCTCAAGCCATACGAATCAGGTAGTACGAGTGAAGTTTTTATGGCCGTCATACATCCCTCAAACCTCAGGCCGTACAAAGGAGACATACAAGATCTCTAAAGCTGATACCAACTAACAAACATACTTGCCAATACAAACTAACATAATAATTATAAATTGTGTCTAACACCATTGGTCTCATGGTTTGAGGATTCACCCTAGTGAGTTTATAGTGTGCTCCCACCAACCTCATGTTGAGATTGACCACCATATTTTACAAAGTGAAAGGATATGTCACCTTTGTTCTCTTTAGGAGGTGGAGACTGAGAAGCATTTTATTTTCCAATGTCCGGTCTACTATGAAATCCATGAAAGATACCATTGTTTATATAGAAAATTTGGTGTCTCTCCATCTACTTTCTTCTACTACCCTGATTAGAAATGCTTGGCCCCTTTTCATTGTGACCTGCATTTTTAGGCATAGATCCCCTCATGGAGGCCCTGGAGCTACCAAATTGATTACTTCCTTTTCTTTGCCTGTCACAGATGCTAGAGGCATTAAGCACCCTTTCAATACTATTGTTCACACACATAAGGGGGTAGATTAGTGAAACATTGCTCTTACTTGTGCTCTACTAATCTCTTACAACACACCCTATAGTAGTTATCTCTTACAACACAAGTCCCGAGGGAAAGCTCACATCACCAGTTTCTTTTCTGCTGCCAACAGCTCTTCGCCCTTGAGTGTTAGGGGAATTTCTAAGGGGAAGCAAAGTGCCTCCTAGGATTGTCCAACCTAGCTCCCTTAGCCCTAGACTCTCCAGTGAGCATTCTCAGATTCTGCATTGGTAGTTACACAGTGATTGATGGTTATATCATTGGGTCCTCCATTGCATGCCAGAGTACAGACACCTAATGATTTCTGGTTCTTGCTTGGGCTGCTGCCAGTTTTGGTCTTCATCTGCTCCGACTACTTTGAGAGATCCTCTCCTGAAACATCTATTTAGACATGTTTCAGGGTTACCGTTTTAGGTTTACCCCCACTTGTCTATTTCTTTATTTTCTTGTTTTTCATTGCTTTATTGTGTTTCTTTGAGTTTAGGGCCCTTTTGGGCTTAATACTTTGCTACTGTTACAGTTGTACGTCCAAGTCCCTGACCCATTCTTGGTCATCCATGGACATTAAAATAATATATTTCTTTCTTAGCATCAAAGCCCAAATACATGGTATCAAAATGTAAGGCTAAGAGCATACATCACTAGCCCTTAGACTGGCTTCAGATCTTTCTCCTTGCACCCAAGCCCAAATATAGTATAAAAGTGTACAAAATTGTAGAAAGTGAACCTAAGGATCTTATGTAAGACAAAATGCTTTGTAATAATTCAGGATAGTTTAACTCAGTGTAGTAATGTATGCTATATTATTAGTACATTTCTAAATAACAAAGGCTAAACCAGATGAAGGGCAGTAAAAATACTAAATTAAATGAAACCTGATTTGTTATGGAGAAAAATGTAATGCATAACTGGGGTTTGAACCACATAAAAAAATTGCATACCTGGAAATGATAGCACGAACTCTTTAGATATATTACAAAGTGCAGGCTCTTTTACAGACTCGGAAGAGCTTTCTGGCAAACCCAACTCTACACTAGAATTTACAATTGGCTCCGAGGCTCCATTCTCTAAAATCCATCTTTCTTCAAAAGCTTGAATATCTGTCAATTGAACACAGGGAACGAAGACTGTCAGAATCATGTACGGTACCAAACCAAGAGAAGACGATTTATGTCAAAATGTCGAAGGCATATATGTAACTGTTGAAACTAAAAGATTGGAAAAGAACAGATACACAAGGACAATATTTCTGTCTAGATTTATTTGTTTTCTTCCTTCATGAAAAAGCATTTCATAGTTTCCATTCTGTAATGATATATTGTATCCACCTGCCAGATTTCACTTTTTTAGCCTTTGTGTAGTTGCTTACATTTGAGACGGGATGTGATTTATTTCATAATTTCCACATTGTATATTTTTATGCTGTAGTCTCCTGCCGTCACTTGCATCTACAAAACAACTTAAGCCTCATTTCATAGTTTCCATATCATAAGTTATTATGTTGTAGATTTGTGCAGTGATCCCATCAGACTATAAAAGGATTGATCTATAGTTGCAAAGCCTATGCTATTTGCAACTCATCAACACAGATCTTGCATGGATTAAATAATTAGTGCTGAAACATCACTAATCCATGTTTCATACAAAAACCAGCTCTGCAAATTCATGCTACAGAAAAAGAAAACCATTCAAAGGGGAAATGAAGTTACTACAAGACACATCCACAAGCTAACAAATTTACCCTAGAAAAAACAATGCGAGAAAACCTAGCACTAACAGGATGTCTTTTGTTCAGAAGTATAAACAAAGCTTTTACAGAGATACAGCTCACCCCTAGAGCTCAACAACTCTCAAAATGCTCACCCTGGCAAGACCAATTGGTATGAAGCCACACTTTTCACCCTATACATGCAGCTTCTTCGATTCTTCTTGTCCTAAACCCAACTTCTCACACGTGGATCAGACAACTGCTTCAATATTCTGCATATACTCTGGTGTTTGGTTTCCTTATCTAAGGTGATAAGAATGTAGGATTGAGTCTATTGGTAGTGGTTTGATTGTTTTATATTGCTTCATCAATCCATATTGGATCTGGAAAATGCAGGAAAACAGAAATTAGACAGTAAGTTGAATTCAGACACAGAGAGACATGAATTGGATGCAGAACCAACAGAAAGGTAAAGGTAGACAAGATCGCAATTGGGGAATTGACGTGATCAGACTGTGACCATGGTACCATCCACCAACACTAAGCACTTCAAATTCAGAATCTGAAATGAATAGACATTGTTTCATCTTCCAATGTGTGTGGGAAATCTTCTAGGCCCCAGGAGAACCTTCCTGTACAGAGAATTCTAAAAAAGGGAATTGTAACTTGAGCTTATACCAGGTTTTGGAGATTTGAGATGATGGGAGAAATATTGTAGAGAGAGTTCAGCTGTTCATTAGATGAGATAAGCAGAAGTAGAGGGCAGATGATTGAAGTCCCACTTCTTGTAATTATCTTCCCAAGATAATAAAGAAGATAACAAGGCCATTGCCACTACCATAAAAGTTGGTTTCCGTCCACATTGAGGCTGTCCAAAATAAAAACTATGATTTTGTGTGAGTACAAGTTTTATTTCTGTTTTGCTCACAATATTCTGTTCTCTTAAAAGTAAACTTCATTTGCATTAGCAATTAGCAAGTATTTTGAATAATTTGTATTTCTTGAATTTTAATTAGGGAGTTTATAGATTATTCATCGTCTCAATACATGAATGATGAGGCCATGGAAGCTGTTAATACCAATTCAAAGCATCCAAACCCTCCATGTCTTGAACTAAGATGCCACTATGTAATGTCCCCATTTCCGTAATGGTCACATTTGATTTGGGTATTTAGCCTTTTCACTATTCCCATGGGCTAAATCGCATTCTAAAGGAATGATTGGGTTTATGTTATTTTGATGTGGAGACATTTCTTCTCAGCTGCAACTTGTTTCAGCTTGAATTCAAGGACAGAGACCCTTGTAATTCCTAGTGGGTTGGACGAAAACGTAGCTCGCTTTGAGGAGACTTCATGATGGAGGTCTATTTGCACTTCATTGCATGAATTTGATATTTTAGAGGCGCTGGAGATGGAGTTTATTTGCAGGTTACAGCTGCTAGGGTTTTGAGTTTGCAAATTGAAGACTATTTTTGGCATACTTGGAGAAGGGATTGAATGCATGATTGGCTGGAATTTCATAGCAGACCTAGCCATAGATTGATATTTGTTATTTGGTCGGAGACCTTATTGTTTGGTCTCATTGAAGATCCATTGCATTTTTATTGAAGACTTGAAGATATATCCTTCCTTGAGCGCCGAATTCATAGAGGATCTCATTGTTGGCTGGAGCATCATCATTGGAGGTAATTGTTGGTTGTCCATAGCACATGTTTGACAGATCTGAATTCATGACAGCCGAACTCTAAGCACAGCTTAGATACTTGTCTTTGGGAGCCGAATTATACATTGAATGTGGCGATTCCAATCTAGAAGGAAGTGATCAGCATACAGTAGCAGCGGCTAAACATTTGAAGGAGTTCACAGCTGTGTGGAGGGGCCGATCAGCCTACTTGGAGACAGCAATACATTATTAGAAGCTAGTGAACAGAATTGCAGGGATTATTACAACAGTTTGTATTCATTTGAAGACCTTATAACAGCAGCAGAGGTCCGACCACATTCCATCATTCTTTGTCATCAGCCTTGCATTATATTTGGTTCATTTGGCATTGCAATTGGTATGTTAACATTGCATACATCTCTAAATTCTGTAACAGCAGTCTAAGCTTTGTACCTTGGCTGTCCTCTAGCCATGCATATGTTGTAATTGAAGTTGTGTAAGGACCGTTGTGTGAACAACCAGATCTGATTTAGTTCTTCATCATTTGCAACCTATTTGTATGTGTATTTCATGATGCCAAGGTTGCAAAAATCTATACCCTGTTCTATGATCAATTTGTAAATGTTGTTCATGTTTTTACATTGGCAAAGCTATAATAGAAGAGTGCAGAAATAAAATCAGATTTCAGCCCTAGGGTTTCATTATATAAAATGCAAGATTCAGAAAAAATCATCAGAGCTCAATTATAAATCAGAATTTTAGCATATATCCTAAGTGGGATATTTCACACTAAGATATTAAGTCATGTTACACCCCTGTGAACGGCCAACCTGCTGAATTAGGTTCAATCTGCCTTTTTGACAAACCATTGATAATATATTTAAGTAGCTAAAATTTGTCATTATTTCATCTTTCTATGACACTTGCATTATCTCAATTACATTGTTATTCAAACATCAAAGAAATGCTTACCAAGACATTCGTCTTTTATTAGCCATTCCAAGTCTTCTTTGATCACAAAATTTTCCCTCAATAAAATCATGACCATTTACCCTTCATTAAGGCATGTTCATAAGCAGAACATGACTTCATCTCAACACATCGGAAGGTAGACGTTAAGATGAGAAGTACAAGGTAATGAAAGAACTCGTTCCACACAAAGACCCATTTCCGAGGTCGAAGATCAAGATGTCTTTTGGAGAACGAGAGGAAACTTGTCTTAAGTTACGAACCTTACCAATTACCAACTCTTGTTCTCGTTGTTGAGAGATATTGGGAAATACAAGTACATGAACCAAAGGAATGGGATGACAAATTGCCCTCATACTTTAGAGAATGCTAACGTTGGCAGTTGGATTGAGATAAGAGTACTAACAACAATTCTTCGAAGAGATTGATTTAGGTTCCTGATGGATTTAGAGGCATCCTAGTTGTGATTGCTTGAGGAAAACCAATCTTGGGCGGGGCGGACTGTGATATCCCAATGTTTAAGGCAATGTTTAAATTAAAGATTTAAACGTCATGAGAAAATGGTGAAGTTGCTTTCTTGAAATGTGGTTTTTTTGTCGTGTCCCCTCCATAGTCAATTTGAATGATAGAGAGTGCTTCTGGTAATAATTGTGTATGTATTAATATTTAATAAACATATATAATATTATTAATATATAATATTTAATAAATAATATTATTATATAAATATTTTAATATAATTAAAATTTAATATATAATATATTTATTTAACAAACTAATAATAATTAACAAGATATATTATTATATTATATAAAAATAAATATAAATAACAAATTATAATTTATAACATATTTGAATAATTAATATAAAGAGTCTTATCCATATCATATAGGGAAGCACTCTATCTAAATAAGACAAAATGTCTTATTAAAATACAAAAAGGCAATTCAAATGAAATAAAAGAATGAGGCTGACTCATCCAAAGGCTAGCGCTATGTTTTTTTTTTATGCGTAATAATATGGCTATATTGAAATTCCCAAAAAACTTTACATTGTCTGTTGCCAAAATGGCTATCTGATATTTCTATGCCCACAGGGTACCACCCTACTATGACCGCGCAGGGTCGTTATATTTTTCAGAGACCTCGTAGGGTCTATTTTATATACATCTAATTTACTGTTGCTATCCGTGACCACGAAGGGTCTATATTGTATATCCTTCTTCAGCTAGCTTCTGCTATCTCAAAATGAAGCCAGAATCAAAACAGAAAAGAAAAAACACAAGAAGCATCACCCACGGAACATACTCCTTGTCGAAGTTGATCAGTTGTAAATTGAAATCCGCCACCCATTCAAAGCCTTCTTCTGCAACCATCCCTAAAACCCCTTTGATGAAATTGATTGCAACCATAGCCGTCTCCTTAGCCATCGTCAGGTCCGGACCTTTGAGGTCGAGAATAAACAGATAGAGCTTCACTATCACGTCAGGATCACTCAATGAGTCTATGTCTCGGTCTGGGAATTCCAATGCCCAAGTTGGCCGCTTCCAGGGTTAACTCTAATTCCCCCAAATGCTCGAGAAAGAAGAGCCCCTTCATGATTTGTTTCGTCATTGCCTTATCAATCTCCAATTCCAGTAACATTGCCAGCACTCTAGAAGTAATGTCAATGTCGATACGATACCTCTCTACATTCTCCACAAATTTCCTGCCAACAATCATCGTTATAGCACCCACCATTAGCTCATCTGATCGACGAAGCATACGCTGAAGACGGAGAGAAGTCACCGGTCCGAGAAAAGCCATCTGTCTCTTGCTACTTACCAGCCTGACTGGGGTTTCCATTCCCCCACAGCGGATAGCTTCCGCTGAAAATATCACTGTAAACCTATAGGGCATTTAGATTGACGGGGAATGAAAACGAATTTGTTAAAGCCTTGGAGTCTTCTTTAATAGGCGATGGAAGTTTCTCGAATTCATATTGCCAGATTTATGCCAACAAATATCCCGCTGTCATAATCATTTAACCGTCGCTCAAAAATCCCACCGAAGCCTACCTGCCCTAGCCTTGCCACTTGTATTGGTGAGGTGGCAAGGCTCCCTCCCATCCGCCCACCAAAGACTAGCGCTATGTTAATAAGACAAAGATCTTATTTATAACCCTAAAAAGGGTGCAAATATGTAAGTTTCCTTGCTAGCAATCTACATAAGACAAAAGAAAACACCTTGCATATGTAAGAGGATAGTGCGATCTGCTTTATAGGCAGCGAATAATGTTAAGGAAAGAGAAACTGTAACTAATATTTAAGGCAACGATTAGTATGAAGAAAAAGGCAGCGAAAAGGTGCCAACTAATTACTAAGGCTGCAATTAATGGAAGGGGTGCATACTTAACAAAGAGATGTATCCTTTGATAGAGGTTAGGTCTTTTGGAAGCATATAAAAGGAGAATGAAGGGATGATTGAAAGGCAAGCAAGGAATGATATTTTTTTAGAGCATAAAAACGGAATTCAATAATATATTTCTGAATTTGAATATATATATATAGTATCCAAGCAAGGAAAATAATATAATTCATTCAAGCATAAATGAAGTGATGAGCAATAGATATATAAGGCAAAGATAAATCTACAAGGAATATATCAGCAGTGATATATATATATACAATAATTGATAACAGCAGAGAGTTATTTATTACAGCCATTCTATCATGCTATAACTCTATCATCCTCTCATTCTATTAATCTATTATTCCATCATTCTATTATCCAATTATTATATCATTCTTTCATTCTATTCTCTATCATTATATCATTCTATTATATCATTCTGTTATTGTATTATTCCATCATTCTATTATTATATCATTCTTTTATTCCATTCTTCCACTCTTCGATAATTCTATAATTCTATCATTCTATCATTCGATCATAGCTATTAATTCTGATTTATAAAATAACTATGCTTATATACATATATAATATATATCCATGATATACAAGGGATTAGTATATTCATGACCCAGTCTTTAATCTTTCTCTATTGCCCCTCATGAGGATTGGTTGGGTTGTTAGGGAAAGGCAGTATTAATGTCTTCCCGGGTAGCTGAAAGATGAGCCCCGAAGTGGTATGGACAGGTGTTCCTGAAGCTATCGGGCCAAGTGGTGGTATTGACGGGTGTTCACGAAACCCTTGGATCTACTCCCCAATGTGGTATTGACAGGTGTTCATGAAGCATTGAGCCAGGTGGTGGTATTAGTGGGTGTTCATGAAACCCCCAGGCTTACTTGTGGGGAATTGTTCTCTAGCACCCTAACATGATTATCCCCCATCCTTCGTAGGGTTGATGATTAGGTTAGAGGTAAGGATTGGGGCTTAAATATAGTAATCATCAAGTATATTATGAATATTAATTAGTCCCTCGTTTTAATGATTTGATTTAGGGCACAATAAATATGTTGAAGTATGTTTATGAACTGATTATTATCTAATTTATTGATCTTTAATATTTCTAATGTCCCTTTCTAGTGATCTAATTGTGTACAAGTAAAGAAAACAAGAATATCCTAAAAGGGGACATTACAGAGAAGGTGATTTTTTAAAAGAGTGAACGAGAGGATGTTTATATTCATGCAAGGTGTTAATCGAATAACCAAACTTTTGAAAATCTTGAGAGTTTACCAAAACTTCGTCAACAATGAAAGTGTCAAAGTGAAGTTCTAGAGCTTCACCAAAAAGTTTCAAATTCGAGTCACCAAGGTTCATTGAATAGTCACTTTCAGAGTTTCATCAAACGGTTTGTCAAACTTCATCGGAACAAAGGACAACATCATCAAATCAAAATCATCCAAAAGCTACCTTCTAGAAGTCCATTTTTAGCCTATGCTAAAAATAGCTCATCATCATACGAGAGACGAGAGTCTTTAAAAGATAATTGCAATGTTTTAATCGTCAGTTCAATTGATAATTGCATTAGAATTAGTGGACAAGATATTTTATTATAAAGTTTATAGATTAGTCATAACTTTAAGATAGACATGTAGTTAATTTATTTCATTTATTTTCATGCACCTTTGTAAACAGTATAAATAAGTGTCTTTTTGCACTTAGTTGAAGGAATGGTAATTCTTATGCTTGCATTATGCTAAAATTGTTATCCATCAAGTATTCAGTGTTATTGGGATTTTGTTAATTACTCAATGACATTTATTATGCTTATCTTGTTTCTAAATGTTTATTGAGATGTCTACATATGTGTGCTAAGGGTTAAATTATGTAAGATCCCCGAACCTGATTTTTTCGCTACTAAGCCACAAATTTCTGATTTGTGTTATATAAGCATTTTGTCAAACACTTGGTATGCAGCCCACTGAACCAATTTTCTGAGTTTGTATGGTTTTTGAATTGTTTGTTTAAGTATGCAGTTTATAGAGCATCCATTTGACATTCAAAACTTCATGATAAATGATAGGCATTAAAACAAACAGTTGGCCAATTTCCTCTCATAACTGAAATGCAAATGTTTTCTTTAGACACAGCTGTTACAACTTAGAAAATACATCAATGGAAGAAAAGATAACTTGAATCCTGACCTCACAATGAAGTGGAAACCATGCACCATATGTTGCTGATTTGAGAAGATAGTCAGCCAATTAAACCCTTGAGTTGGAGCTGATTACATATCAATGAAAATTCAGATGTATAATGCTGATACACTAATTAAATCTGCAGTCCTGAGAGTGTTGTAGCAATACAAAGTTCCCAACAGAGATACAGCAAGCTGAACAGCATCCAATGTCTGTGGATAGCAGTCAAAAATAGACTCAAACAGCACCAATATGCAGCTCACATACCCTTCCAAATCTTCCACGCTTCCTTTTTGAATGACCAAAACAGGTTATAAGACTTCAAACTCCTTTATTCTCCAAAGCATTCCTTTCAAAACCCATGTAACACTTCAAACATTCATCCAAATGAGACGCTAGGTGGAAAAAGGGCCCCACAAGCACTCCACATCAGCAAATAAGGATTGTAAGAGTTGCACAAGCTTTCAAATAAGCTTGAGGGCTGCGGCTATCTTTTTTAAGGCTCCCATAAGCCTACACTTAGCATTATAAAGGCATTAAAGCCTTCAAAATATTTAGTCGGGTATTATGAAGGCATTCAAGCCTTCCAAATATTAATCGCCCTTCTTGCTTGTAGAGTATGTACGGTCAGCTAGATGGTATGGCTGGGAATAACTCAGCCTACCATCTAATTTCTGATATATTTTTTATTGTTTTCTTTTATTTTCAGTCTTGCACACATTGCACTTTATACTTTTGATTTATATATCATCTTCACATACTTCACAGAATCTTCAATAAATCTTAACACAAAATATCAAATTTGTACTTGCAAACAAATCACACAAATTTGCAAATAAACCCTCCTGCGACCAAACCTGTGGAATGATAAAATCTTTCCACACAAATCCTTCAAATCTAAACCAAGTAAATGCACATGCAAAATCTGTGTGATTCCGCCAAAATTGATTGAACTGGGTTTTTGTCCAATCCACCAAGAACCAAATCAATGCATCTGCGAAACCTAAGTGATTCCGCCAAGGATGGTTGAAATGGGTTTTCATCCAATCAACCAAGAACCCAAGGGTTTTCGTCCTAAGGTTTGTTGAACCTACAAGTTCCAACTCTCAAGAAAAACTCTTGTGAAATATCAAGTCAAGAATGAGCTTCTTCTCCCCCAATTTCCCTTTTTATAAGCACTTTTTGGAACTTTCAGGAAAATATAATTTAAAATCACTTTATAATTAAATAAGTCTTATTGCTCCAACAAGTGATTTTATTTAAATATTAAACATTTCTGACACTTTAGTCACTTTATCAAGAGTCCATGATTTAGAACTTTTTATTCTCTTTCCAACTAACTATTACATTTAAGTCATCTTTAAATATTTTCAACTTTCGAGGACTTGAGAAAATTTAATAATTAAATAGCTCAATAATCCACACAACTTGTGAAAAATCTCAAACTGAAGCGAATTGCAAGATTAACCATACAAACATGATCCTGAAGGTTTGGGATGAAGAATGATGCCAACTCGGTGACTTACTATAAATAGATGCTCTCTCCAAAAATCTTGGAGAACACACCTGGAGCTAGAATTCACTTTGGAAAGTGGCATAAGAGTCCTCAAGGCCAACTAAGCTCACTACCAACAACAAACATCCCTTCTGACGAAGTTGGTGCTCACTAAGAAACCCGAAGCTAACTACAATGTTGAAGTGACCGAAAATGGGGACATTACAAATTACTTAGGCAAATGTGCAAACTTTGTATTGCAGGTGAGCTCAAAGGTGCAGATTGTGGCTTTGTACTGAATCCTACATTTAATTTAACTACAACATTCATGTTTACGTGTTAGTCTATTCAACTCCATTCATGTATTTGCACTATTCAGTCTCTGCATTTAGCTAAACAACAACATAAACATGTAGCAGTAGCAATTTCCTTCAAGTCAAAAAGCATTAAATCCTTTGTCTTGTGTTGAAAGAGCATTTCCGCCTTTTACCCTAGGCAAAACCAAAAAGACACATCTACAATTTATTTAACATAAACGTGATCCACCTTAAAAAACATTGTAAAGTTTGTAAATTACAAGTACATATTATTCAGTTTTACATTTATTTTATTTTACAAGGAGCTTCTCCTTATAATTCGAAGAGCAGTTCTACCACACATCTATTTTGTTTTGTGTTGAACTAAAAGGTGTGAATTAAAACACTAATAATGCTACATATACTCAACTAGAAGATTCCTATGATTATCTTCTATGATTATAAAACAATGTGCTTAGAGGACAAATATTATTCATAAATTATCAAGTTGCTTCCATGCATGCATCTATCCCATTATTCTCCAAAAAGTGCATTCCATAAATAAGAAATAAACGATACAACTTGCTCTATATTTCAGATACAAACAAGCTGTTAACATAAAAGATACTACTGGTGCTCATTAAACATAAAAGATACTACTGGTGCTCATTATAGAAATTTTAAGGCAAGTACTTATATTTCTACACACAATTACGCAAAAATTAGTTCATGTATAGGTTTGCAAACAATAACTTTTACCTATTCACAATGAAGTTCTGAACTTTAAAAAATAAAGAATAAGAAATAAAAAGGATGCTACTACCTGTTAGCATGGTTTCAATCTTCATATTATCCAGGCTATAAGAAATTGGGGTCTTGAAACCTTCAAACAACAAGAAGAATGCTCCATTTACTACCTAAAGAGAAAAAGTTGTATAAAAACCAAGAATAAAGGGTAAGAAATTACGAAAGGAGATAGCATTCCCACAAGTACAGAATTTTTTAATAATCATAAGTCCAACAATAACAAAAGATTTCATGTAAAGATAGAAAAGAAGAGGCCAAACAAAACAAAATCATATTCCAAAAATATATCCACATCGGTAAGAAAACCATGGTAGCTCAAAAATCCTTCATAATTTAGACAGACTCCCTAGGCATTGATCAGCATTCAGACTCTTCCCTAAGTGGAATCAACCTATTGAACTTCTTAATAGACCTCAGCGTATCATTCTCACTAGATGTGTCTCAAACCCTCAAAAGACAGCAACAAGATTATTGAAAAGTAGTTAAATATTTTATGCGATAAAGTTTTGCGGTTTGAACTTTGCAATCCAAGAAACAAATTAGTTACAATTCTCACTAGATGTGTCTCAAACCCTCAAAAGACAGCAACAAGATTATTGAAAAGTAGTTAAATATTTTATGCGATAAAGTTTTGCGGTTTGAACTTTGCAATCCAAGAAACAAATTAGTTACAATTTATTTAAGAAGACAGGAGGAACAGCCTGAATAATTCGGAATTAGAAAATTATTAATACAGTTCTTGTAAGGCCCACCCATGTGTCAATCCTACCATGTCCTGATTCTCTCTTGATGTTTATGCCTTAGCCTGTTTTCAGGAATTATTTGGTAGACAGATTATCTTGTAGATGTTTGCATTGGATTTCTGGCATGAGATATATAATTACATATGTGCTAACCCATACTTGGTGTTGATCATTGTTCATGTTTGCATCCATGCATTGATGTCTATGGTTTAAAACCATGTTTGACCAGTGTGATGCCATCTTGTGAGTTGTATAAGTTTGATTAGAGTATCACTTGTACATCGTGTTATGAGAGACTAATTGTGATTAGTGCTTTGTGTTGTATCATAATTATGATTACGTAGATAGAGATTGTTATGGGACTTTTTCCCCAAAGTAAAAAGAAAGTTATTTTTTTTATGAAATAACCCTTAAAAATTAAAAGGGGAGATAGAAAAATAGAGGATATTATGATCCTTTGGCTAAAATGGAGATTAATAAAGAATATTTATAAAAACCCCTTTAAAAAGGGAGAAATAATTGTATTTATTAAATAATTATTAAAGACAACCTTTGTGAAAGGATGTGATGGTTTGAAAATCACCCCTTAAAGGGTTATATAAAGCATTCATCTGAGACTTGGAATGGGCATAGAGATCACTCAAGGAAGAAGGAGGTGGTTTGGTGGGCTATGGCCATTAACGAAAAGGCATACAGAGTGTGTCCAACTCACAGTACAGAGTACACTCGGGATTTTCCTAGCCAAGGCTTGTGTTAAGCACTTGTGTTGAGCATTTACTCTGATGATCACTTGTGTTGAGTGTTTGCCCTATTGAGCATAGCTCTGGAGCACTTGTGTTAAGCATGTCATGTTGTGTTCTGAATAAGAATTGTTCCTCCTAGAGTGTTCCATAGCTATGAGGGCCAAGACTACTGAAATCTCCCTAGGGTGAGAGTGGTCGTGTAATGTCTACCCTTGTGTTTGCCTAGTGGGTTTTCCGATTCATATGATATATGTTGTGTTGAGTGTTTATCAGTGTATTATGTGATTCTTGTGTTGTGATGTCCCGATATTAAGCCATTGTTTAAATTAAAGATTCAAACATCATGATAAGACGGAGAAGTCGCTTTCGTCAAATATCGTGTTTGTCATTGTCAATTTGGATGATAATCATGTTTAATAAACATATATAATATTATTAATATATAATATTATTAAATAATATTATTTTATAAATATTTTTAAAATATAATGTATTTATTGTATTTATAAATAATAAATATAAATACAAATATAAATATTATCAATTTAAGTATTATTATAATTATAATAGTTATATTATAATATACTATTAAATATAATGTATATAATATATAGATATAAATATTATATAAGAAACAATGCTTATTAAAGGTCAAGCGATCTGCTTTGTGAAGAAAGGCAAGTAATATATAAATAGACAGCAAATTCATTCTGACCAACTCCCTCTAAAGACAACGAATTGCATTATAAAAGGAATCGATTTTAATATAAGAAAAGACTTATTTTTGGAATGAGTAAAGGAGACCGATTAAACAAGGAAATAGCAGTGAAGAACATTAAAGAGATTTATATCAATATATGTAAAGACAGCGACTAAGATTTGTTAGAAGGCAGCGATGAGTATAGGAAACAGCGATTAGTTATAAAGGGCTGCGATCAGCCTTGAAGAAGGCAGCGATTCCCTTTTAGAGACATACTTAATACCTAAAGTCAGCAATTAGTAGAGTTATACAGCAGCTATCAAAAGGCATCTCTCTCTTGGTAAAGGGTGTCCATCACGAAGGGATATGTCTATTGAATGAAAGCACCCCCTCCAAGGAAGTATAAGAAGAAGTAAGGATATTTTCTGAGATATATACATGGGGGAAAAAAGAATTATATGGTTGATGGATTGGACACTTTTAGATCTGCAGAAGATCATTGTAAGAAAAATAGAATTCTGAGTTTGAAAGATAGATTTTCATATAGATATTCTGAGTATAACAGTAAGGAATATAAGAAGAATCATATCTGAATTCATAGAAAAGGAAGTAAGAATAAATATAGATAATATTCTGAGTTTTAAGAACACTTCTATAGTTATGATTACAACAAGAGAGATCAGCAAGGAATTGAAGCAAGAAGCAACTACAGCAAATCGCTGAGTATCTCGGACCTTTGTCATTCAAATAAAGTCAACGCTAAAGGAAGGAATACAATCCTTAGACCTCCAAGGATACAAAGCAAGAATTATATACTTGGTTTTATGTATCTAACCCTGCGTTTATTATGATGAATGCCATGTGGTAAATAATACAATTGAAAGATTATCATTAGTATCATTACACATGCATTGTGAAACTTGCTATGAAATATATAAGGAAAACATCAATAGATTATCTTCACAACACATTTGGTATGTTCAAGTTCAATGCTTATTTATTTCTATTGCCTGCAACCCTAGGGTAGGTGTTGTTGTTAGGGAGAGGCGGAGTAAATCCAACCATGAGATGGTGTCATCGCGCCCTAGACAAGTAAATCTCCATCCAAGGTTAAGGATTAGAAAGGAAGTAAGGATTAAGATTTGAACATAGTCGATTCTGAATTGTGTATGAATTGAATTGATTGTGGATTATGCTATGATGAATTGATCTCCTTATTGTGTTATGTAGTACTATTCTCATTATTAATTATGCTATTATAGATGAGTTTAATATGAGTGATAGATGAATTCAATATGAATGATGCTATGAACAGAATATTGTCTTAATTTATTGATCTTTAATGTTTATAATGTCCCTTTCTAGTGATCTTATTGTATGTAAGTAAAGAAATCAGGAATATCCTAAAAGGGGACATTACATGTGTTATGAGCCGTTGCACCAAACTTGTTAATGAGGTTTGTTGTGCCATCGAGGGGTTCTAATGGTGTATTCGTGATGCTTTTATGATGATGTTTTGTATGACCATCAAAGTGTTTCCGATGAGGTTTTGTATTAGCATTGGATTCTGACTGTGCATTATGGGATGCATATGTTGTGTCTGTGTAGAATAGATCATTGCAGTGTTTCAGCTTCACTATTTTCACTATATTTATTATAGTTGTGATTATTATAATCATCTCAGCATTGTGAAATATTGTTGATTATGTGTGTGTTAACCTCTATCTCATTCAGTTTGAGTGCAAGATGAATCTTATGAATCCTTGTATAACCCAAATCCGAATCGGTGGCAATTTTAGAGTCCACATGTTATGGAGACCCGTGAAGTGTGTATGAGTCCTTTGTATGTGTTTCCTTTTAGTTTTTTGCATTGCATTTAGATTTATTTTCAAAAGCATGTTTTTCGTGTTTGCGGAACATTTTATGGTTGAGTTGAAATGGGTTAATTGTACCTTACCAGAAAAAGTCTATTGCATTATTTTATTCTAGTAGAGGAAAATTAAAGTGAATTTGATCCTTTCTTCGAAATGAAATATTTTACATTTAATAGGTAGAATTTGCATTATAATGGGAATTTCGATTTAATTCCATTGGTTATTGGAAAATATTGAATGTGGGTTAATTATGTTGCATTTGCCTTGTGGAATTAATTGCATTAATTTAATTGTTTAATTTGCCTATTGTTTCAAGTCATTTTTGGAAAAGAAATTGTGGCATTACACTTGGTATCAGAGCTCATGTTGGAGCATTGAGAGCTCCAGGTTGTGTGTTCTGCTCGTTGTGTTCGAGCATGTGTGGGGTCCTTGTGTGGTTGCATGTTGTGTGTAGCATGTGTTGTTTCCCGATATGTTTTCTTTGCATGTGTATGGCTGAGAAATACAATATTGCAGGATTAATTAGACCCTTGTGGTTTCCAAGAAGTTGCTTTTGCGTGATTTGACTTCTTGATGTCTTGAATGCTTGGCAAGAATCCTTGAAGTGTGTGTGAGTGTTTGAGTGACTTTTGTGGGGTCATGTTGGTGCTATTGTGACCACTTTTGATAGAGTGGCTATGTAAACCTTTGTATGAGAAGGAATGCCGATGTTCATCGACGTTTGATTGAGCCTTGTGTACTCTCTTGAGAGTTATGCATTTGGTTGTGAAAGAGGTGGTGTTTGTTTATATGCCTAGCATTTCAAAGAAAATGTTGGATTGATTAAAATAGATCATTTGGATAATGACTTATGTCCCCAAATTGCATTCTTCCCTAGGATTCATGTGGGAACCTGGGTGTGTTATTGCATTGCATTAACTGGAAAGATGAAGAAAAGCGTTGTAAATGGGTTATATGCAAGGGAAATTGTGATGAATGTTGTGTAGGGATATTGAGTCCATTAGTTAACCCTGCATCTTGTGACTCTAAATTGTGTTCTCCCCTATTGCATAAGTGTGCATTTTGGCTTGTGAAAGGAATGGTTCATAGAAAATTTTATTGCGTTGATGTGGACTAGAGTCCCCAACTACTTGTCGTTCCTTGTGAATCATGTTAGTGTTATTAATCTTGTTGCATTGAGAACATGTTTATGGTGTTGTTCCTACATAAGTCTTCCATTTGAGTGAGGTTGTACCTTGCACTCTTGTTATGCATGCATTTTATTTTTAGATGTGCTTGTCGTCATGTTATAGAGAAATTTGAGCATTGTAAGGATGGAATGTGGATAAGAGCTTAATTGTCAACCTAATCCTTTCCTTGTGGTATTCCTATGTGTTTGGAATCTAAATGTTGCATTAATGAATTACCCATATGATTGCTGAATTCTTGTATGATGTGGAATGTTAATTACTCCTTGTTGTGAGAATGGATGAGTTGAGATATCTTGGCTTATGAGCCTAATTATGTACTAACTTAGTACTGGTTAGATGATTGCTAGTGTGGGACTATGTGCATCATTGCATAGTAATTGTAATTCCCTTGAATCTGATGAAGCTTTAGTTGCTTGACAACCTAATTTATGTCTTGTATGGATAAGTGAAATGATATCATGCTTTATAATGTGATTGGAGTCTTAAAAGACTCATTTGTTTGATGTTGTTTGAGCACGTTCTCTTACTCACCTTGGATTTTGAAATCCAAGTGTAGTTTAGCATTTTACTCCCTTTTTTGTGACTGCAATTAGTCACGTAGTACATGAAAAGTGTACCTTTAGAATTTGATACTTTCTTTCGATTATTGGTGAATTCTCTAAATGTTTGTGAGGGCCATCATTTATTTATTATTCTTGTTTATGAATAAGTCTAGCCACCGAACTTTGATATCGATTTATCTTGTGACTTTTAGGGTCACACTTAATTTATTGTTGAAATTGAGCTCATTTTATTCCTTATTGTCATAATCAACATTTCTTCCACTTTGGTGCTTTGTTTTATTATTGTGGTGGCTACGCTTGAATGTTTTAATTGCTTGCATGTATCATGTAATGTCCTTCTCTATTATGTCCATGATGAACCTCTAATGGACTATATATGTAATGTCCCCTTTTTGAGCTAAAGTGACTCAAAGCTTGGAAAATGGAAAGTTGGAAAATAACTAAACATGGAGATTTGGAAAGTTGGAAAGTCACTTTAAAAATAAAGAGAAATTAAAAAATAAAACAAATGACAAAATAAAATAATATTTTATTTATTAAAATATTATATTTGGAGTGGAAAAAAGGAGAAAATGGGAAAAAGGACAAATGACAATTAATATAATATTTTATTAATGAAAATATTATAATTTATTACTTCCTCAAGGGTAAAAAGGCAAAATAATAAAATATTATTATCTTATTTTGGCCGCCCAAGTTGAGGAAGAAAAAAGAAAAATAAAATAAAATAATATTTTATTATGGAGGTGGACTTGAAAGCAAAAATAAAATAAAGTGAATTTGGGCGCCCAACTTGTGGGTTATAAAATGGGTGTTTGGGAGTCATTTGGATCATATTGTAAATTTGACATTTGATATTTAAGGTTTTCCTTTTGGCTGCAACATTGGTTCAGCAATTTCCTAAGGACAAAAACCCTTAGAAATTTAGTGGTTTGGACGAAAACCCACTCCACTTTGAGAGGTAAATCCACCTAGGGTTTACTATTCAGTATAATTGCAGGTTTTTTCATTTTTTGGAGCTACAAGGACATCATTTTCTGCAGGTTTTTGACAGCTAGGGTTTTGAAGAAAAATTGACATGATTTGTGCCAAATTGTCAATTTGATATGGCGAAGATTGAAGAGTAATGTATTGCAGGTTATTTGTGAATGAATTGGCATCAATATCACATGGTTTTATGATGGAATCGATAGGTTTTGGAAGGCAGATCAGAATTGCACCATAGCTGGCCGCTAGGGTTTCTAGGGCATTTCATATTATTGAGGAAGATTTGCAGATCTGGGTGGTTATATAAGCTGATCGTGGGTTCTTTTGGAGGAGAAAGACATTTATGTTCATCACCTAGGGTTTCTACATTATTTGGAATCAAGCGCTTCACTATAGGAGGGAAAACTCAGCATATGAATGAATGTTTTCAGTCATGGTTATATCAGAAATATGCATCAGCCATTTCTGATTTGTCAGATAAGGGTTTTGAAACATATTCATCACTTCATTGGCATCTATTATCAACATTCATCATCTAGGGTTTGAGCGGCTACATTGGCAACCTAGCACTAAGTTTTGGAAGAAGTTTGTGGCCTATTTTGGAGCTGTCCAACATTGTCTTCATCAGCAATTTTTATATCAGACCTCATTGTGAACAACAGACATCAAAATCAGGCTTCTATTTGTCATGTATGATTTCATAGTATGCCTAGAAGAGATGTAACTCAATCGGGTATGTTGTAAACAAACTCCATATTCAAATCTTTAATTTGAATAGACTTTACCATCATTTCTTATAGGTTTAATCAGTCTGATATACTCTGTATCAGACCTAAATATCAGTGTAATCAGACCTGTACCAATAATAAATAAAGCCTAATTGAGTGTTGAATCATTGATATTTGTTCATGTGAGTATTTGGCTATCTTTCCTATGTATTTACACATGTTTTGGCATTGAAAATTCATTCAAACAAACATCATAAAACAATCAAACACTCAGAAATCAGATTGCATGACAAGTGTTTGACAGAATGTCAAACCACACAAATTGAAAATTTAGGGCACAATAAGACAGGGATCTTACAGTATAAGGGAGTAGATTGTGGAGAAGGTGCTAGTTCTTGGTGTGTGTCTGTTATTAGAACTGTGGTAATTTCGATTCCTTATTCGTTGAGTGAATCTTGTGTTAAGTGTTTGAAAAAGCTTAAAATGTGTTTGTATTCTTATGGACCACTTGGTGTGAGAAATCTTATGGTGTGTAAGTCATGCCTGGATGGTAGTGAATGATGTATAATTGAATTCATGTATGAGCTTAAATGTTATTCTTTGTATGTTGCCTATGAGAATGAGATATCTTTATTTCGATTGTATCTTGCTTTTAGTAGCTTATGTGTGGTTGGGTGTTGACTTAGTCCACCAACTATATTTGTTCCTATTTGTCTCAGTCATAATACCATGCCTCCTAGTGTTTCAACGTTCATAATGTCATGTCTTGATATTGTGAGAGTAAGGGACTGTTGTTACATATCCAAAAATTAGATCCTACCTCATGCCTTCGAGTGACGTCCTTGTAGACCTTAATCTCCTCTTCCCTCATGAGTGAGTGATCATCAACTAGGGCAGGTCCATGTGATGTCTTCAATGGAAAATCAGGTGTACCATGTGTCCCAACCTCTGTCTTATGGCTACAAGCTATGTCTCCTTGTGTACCATCAATTCCTTCATCCATATGCCCATTTTTCACGAACTTTGGATTGGCGTGTTGTCCCTTGCATGTAGCTGTCATAGAAGTCTGAACCTCCATTGTGTATGATGAAGAGTGTGCCCTCTCCAACAAGGCTCATTCATCTCATCTTCCTCTATTCTCAAGGCATCCAAGCATATCTCACCAAGTGTGAGAAGATGATCTCTATCTGCAAGCAAGTGAAGGTAGTTGGACTTCACTACCACCAAGGCCTCCTTGAGCTCATGTAGGTCGGCAAGATATAGGTCTTCTTCAAAGTCTTCATGTTTCCCTAGAGCCTTCCAACACAAGCCTGCCATCATCTTATGAACATGATCAAAAAGAGTTAGAGCTGCCATAATCATACCTTCATTTACCCGTAGTTGATATTCCAAAGGACGTGACTTATGAGACCCAACATTTCCATGCAAAATTTCTGATTGGTTATCATGATCATGCCTCTTCAAATCGGCTCCCTTCATGGTATCATTCTACTCATGTGTGAAGACTAAGTCATCATTATGCTCGGGCAAAGGGTTGCCATCAAAGCAATGGTTAGAGTCCTCTACATCATGGTCTTCCATAATGGGTGAAACAATTATGACCTCCTTATCCTCCAAGGGATCATTCAACTCTTGCAGATCTAAATCAACCCTAACAACATCTCTTTGTTCAACACATGGCAACATTACTTTATGTAGTTGTCTCAACCTTGTAGTTTTGCCAATCTCTATGATCATGCACTCATCATGAAGTCTTAGGTGTTCGCCACTTGTAATGTGTGATGCTTCCTTGCCCATAGCCTCATGATGCAAGTCATCAACAAGTAATCCTCCCTCTTCCATGGCGACCTTCTCTTCAGCCTTGTAATCTTCGTGGCCACTTAGGTGTTCTTCATTAAGTACTTCTCCCTTGTCCTCATAGGGCTACAAATCTTCTTTCTTCTCTACCTTGGCTTTCATGGAAACTTCTGATTTTTCTTTCTCTTTCCTCAATTTTCTGATGTAATCATATAGATCCTTCTTTCCTGGATTTCCCTCTTCATGAGCCTTCAAATAAAATTCAAAAGGAGTAGCTATCTTGGAATTAAAAGCATCGTACCTTTCAAGGATTTGAGTAGCCTCATGTCCATACATCCATTGTTCAAGCTTCTTCCTCAATTCACTTTGACCTTGTATAAGAGTTTCAAGCAAATACCTTTCTTCTTCCATGATGAATGATCAAACCCTCCAGGCTGGCAGGATCATGGCTATCATACCACTATAATATCCCAAATGGGGATATTTTGCCCTAGTTTGGATTTTCAGGCTTTTCCAACTTCTAAACCTTGGAGACTCTTATTTTGAATTCTGCCCTAGATTAGTTTTCTGCTGAAACCCTTAGTCTGATCCACTTTTCTGCTCTTAAACAATCCTTCCCAGCAAGCATAAAACATATCCAAACATGGCTAGAATTGATAGCAAATGGTACTACATATTAATATTCATCAAAGACATGAATTCCACCATGAATTACACAATATGAATGCACAAACCAATCTGATTTTCTGAACTGGAAGAATGCAATATATATATGGGGCAGACTTCTGCTGCTATAAATCAGACCTCCAATGGATTAATACATACCACAAATACATTGAATGATGTATCCCAATACAAGCCCTAGCTGGGCGAATTGTACCAGATTGATTATGATGACAAACAAAGACAATTGCTGATGGAAATGACCTAGGTCTGCTCCAAGTCTGCTGCTCCAAATGGTGATGACGGATGATGCCAAGGATGTCGCAAATCACCACAAACAACCCTTCAAGGTGGCGCTCAAGACATAGGGTCAAACCCTAGGCAAAGGCGCCTCAAACCACCAATGAAATCATCTCCAATTAGGGCAAAACAGGTCTGCTCTGCTGCTGTTACAAAATCTGCTCTTCCCAAACCCTAATCAGCAACACAACTCCCAAATATGCAAGATATCTCCTTCCAAGAGGTGGCGCTCCAATGATAGGGCAATCTTCTCCTCAAATGATGGATAATCCACGCCAAAGAAGTGCCTAGATGTGATCTTCAAATCAGATGTATAATTCTGCTCCAAATAATGAAGTGCAAGTGAACTCCCATCACGGAATCCTCCACAAGAAAGAGTTAGGGTTTCGTCCAACTCCTCCTAGGAACTCAAGGTTTCCCCTCACAGAGGTCGATCTAAGCACCCAACTCCCTAGGGCCGACCTAGACAGGATAAAAGGCCCTTTTACTGTTTTCCTTATGAGCGCTCTAATCAAATTAAAGATTTGATTATTATATCTCTCCTCTCCAAGCGCTATCATAGATGCAAGTAATATTATATTTCCATACTTCCATTGAGTGCCAAGCATCCAGTGATCTCCTCCTTGTGATGGTATGTAGAGTATCTCCTCAAGTTCGTCCATCTCTATGCATGAAGAACATATCATATCACTTATCCAAACATCCAAGTGGCATCCATATGAAGCAATCTCATCCCTTGGCAAGATCATATCAAGACTCCATATCTCATAGCATATCTCCATGTGAGTAGCTCTCCCAGGTGGTTCACTCCAAGAAAAATAATCCTCCAAGAATCCCAGAGTGAAGTGATAAGCCCATGACCTTTCTAATGGCGACCATTCCCAAAATGGGGACATTACATAAACAGTATAAAATAATTGCTTTTGCACATAGAGTGAAGAGGTTAGTAGTATTCATTATCAGTTGATGCTTTTGTTTCGGAGAGTGTGCCGCATTGAGATGCTTGCCACTCCTTGTTGAAATGACAGTCTTTGTTTGCATGTGCCACCTACACGTCTCTTCCACAAATGTTGGGGTACTTGTGCTAGTGTTGTCGTAGAGACAATGACACTTGTGTGTGTGTGCACACATTGTAACATTGCTTGTGTTGTATTTGTGAACGTAAAAAATTTGCTCGACCTATTTTATCCCACTAATGTCCTTAGTAAAATTTGGGCAGTACAATTCTCAATAGGTTGGAAGAAAGTTTCAAATCCATAGGGGACCAAGTAGAAAATCCACCAAAAAAGTTAGAATCAGCAAATATAAAACTAAAAGAAGGGATCTTAATTGAAAAAAAACAAGAGGAAGTATCCACGACTAATAGGTTGAACCTTGTGAGTCCTACATTCAAACAGAACCAAGGATTATATAAGCATCAAGTTATAATCATTAGACAACTCCTTTGAAGAGAGCTAATGTTCCAAGGCAAGAAAATCCTCCTTACATATATAAAGAGGTGCATTCCATGGGAGGACTTCTTATGAAATTTCAAAGATGGTATAAAATGAAGTATGTCATAGGAATGGAACCCAAAAGTAAAATTTAGAAAAAGAATAAACTGCATAAACACTAGTTGATGAATTGGATATACAAGATATGGGTTGTACCCAATCCAACACTTGAATGTGTTATATGAAACTCCTTTGTGGTCAAAAATCGGTCATTTGTCTGTCAAAGTTGAAATCAAAAATAGTTGTTTCCAATCAAGTCATAGATTGTCATGACAAAATCCAGAAAATCAAATTCTCAAATGTTTGTAGTTTGTCCTTGTTTTTAATTTTTAATTAATACTTCTTTTAATTGTTAATTATTAATTGATATTTTAAAATTAAAATTATTATTATAAAAAAATTTAAATTGTTATTAATTATTAATTGATTTAACCAATTAATAATTAAAACTTAAAAATATAAAATATAAAAATAAAATAAAGAGGCGTGTCATTTCCCCTTTTCGAAAATAAAATAATCAGAGAACTTGAAGCCTATTTCTTTATTTCCCATAGGCTTGAGGATAAATTTAAGGGAATAGTTTAATAATAATAATTTAAGTTAGTCCTGGTAATATTATTTCAAAACATTATAAAAGGATAACTTCAAATTATTATTAATTAAATAAAGTGGGTCATCTAAATGAGACATAATATGGCCTTTGTAATATTTTATTAAAATGTTTTTAAGTGAGCACTTTTGGAGGGAAAATTTTGAAGAGAAAAGGGAATTCAAATTAAGGACGCCAAAATGAAGTTTATAAAAGAGAGGCAATCACTCAAAGGAGATCATCCATTGTTTTAGGAAACAAACACTTTTTCTCATAGCTTAAGCATTTGTGTTCATCTATTCACCCGAGGATGGAAACCCTTAGAGTGCAAAGATTCGGAGGACGAAAACCTTATTGTCCTTTGGAGGTGATTTCATTCAGGAATCATAGTTGTGCTGAAAGATTGAAGCTAATTCCAATTTTAAGATTGAAAGAAGAGTATTTTGGAGGAGTGACAGTAAAGCAGTGAGTTTCAATCAATTTGTGATCATTATTGTTCTAATTGTTGATGTGCAGAAATTATTAATACTACTGGGAGGTTTATGTTGTTGTCGTACTACATGAAGTCTATTGTCCAAGTTTGTAGGCAATCGTACCATTGTTATTCCTAGTCGTACATCTTCTGCAAGCCATCGTACATCTTGAAACCCTATCATGCCAATTATAAACAACCACGTGCCAATTTCTATTGCCAATTGTGTCGTACAATTGTTGTATGATCTATCTTTTGCAATACTATTTAATCTAGCGGAGCTTTATTGTGAGTTGGCAATAGTCAATTAATAAATATATATAAATAAGGTTTCTTCTATGTTGTTTAATATTTCTCAATTCTGTTGTCTACAATAGTCTTTGTAAGTCATCAACTTATCGCAATAAAATATCAATTGGTGCAAAGGAGTTTCAATTATTAGTATTGGTATTTATTGTTGTTGTTCCATATTTCGTTATTGTCCTATTATTGCATAAAGGAGAATTAAAAAAATTGTAGGGTAAATAAAAATATTAAAAAGGGGCATAGTAATGTCCCTTTTTGGGACATTTCCAACATCATTGGAAAACTTCAACTTTCTTGGAGACCGCTAGGTTGATCATACTGAGTTTCTGACAATAGCAGTAAGTTTAGGCAACCAAGATGAGCTCAATGGTACTTTTTGGATGCAATTCCGACTTTCTAAGTGCATTCCAATCTTCTTGGAGGAGCCTGCTCTTTTTGGAAAGCACCCAGTTGCAAACATTTCATCGCCCTAAATCCTAGGGGTATCTTTGGTATGATCAAAAATTCACATTTGATTCATTTTGATGCTTTCCGCAACATTGGAGCGCAACTAAAAATATTAAATAGTTATTACTTAAGTTGTTGAAAAGTGAATAAATCAAAAAGACAACTTATGTGTAATTATTTAATAAAAAGATCTTTAAGTTGTGCAGCGCTTAGCTCAAGGGGTCATAAGGGGACTTTGCACATAATAAAATGAAATGTTTTATTATTTTGAAGAGAATATGGAGAGAAGGAAATAATATTTTATTCTCCCAAGAAAAGTTATAAAAGGAGGTGTTGAGTTTATTGTTCGGATTAGCTTGGATATTGTTTGTTATTTGCATTTGAGTGAGAACTTGTGTTCCTCTCAATATTTCTTGAGGACGAAAACCTTCCTAGCTAGATTTGGTGTTTTCATCTAGAAATCAGATCTATGCTAAATGCTAAGATATTGGAGCAATTTCATAAAGAGATTACCTCTGTGTTGAACGATCTATGCCTTTTAATTTTGTGTGGATGTTTAATTGTTGTTGATGATAGTTTTGACAAATAAAATTATTTTGTGAGCTTTGCGCCTTCTAGAAGCAGTCCCTGTGCAGGGCATGAGGTTTTCTGAGTTCTTTGGCCGCCAAAATCCTCGATGCTGATCTTTTTCCTTCTCTATCTATGGCGCTAAGGGTTTGAGCTCCATATTACATTGTTTGTTGTTGCTTTCAAGGGTGAAACTGGAGGTTTTAGTAGGTCCTACCATTTGGTACAAACCGTACCAACCCTAAAGCAAGGTGTGGAGATTTGTGGGTCAGATCGCCTCAAGTTTTTAGTGCCTTATTGCAGTTTGGGAGGCACCTTATTTGTGGAATGCAGATTACATTAGTTTTGGTGGACATCTCTATGCTAGTTAGGGTTTCAGAATTTTTACTTTCAGATTTTAATGCTGTTACAGCAATAATCAGACCTGTGAATCCAAAGATTTCAGTATTCTTCAGTGTATATCAGCTTGTTTTGGTTTACTGCTTCATCTACAACGACCTTCCTTCATTGGGTTTGCATCCTATCGTAGCAAGTATATCTTCTAGTGTTACATTTGAATTAAAAGGTGTTGCAGCAAAGTAATCTTTTAGATCAGATATTAATATCAGTTGGTTGCAGCCTTTTTTACTTGTAAATCTCTCTTATTATAATGCATTCATGCTTATATGTATAACCTCGGATGGTAGTACCACCGGTGGCTTTTTATATCATGCATTTCATTTTGTAATAACTGGATGGTTTATCGCTAGTTCTATAGCATCTCATTGTGATTTAACACACTCCGTTGAATAAACGTAGATAAGGATGGCTTGCCACCTTGTGTGCCAGTATCTTTGTTTATAATTGCACACTCCACTGAATAATCATAGACGTGGTCGGCTTTGCTGCCTAGTGTGCTCATTTTAGTTTTGCATCGAGCACACTCCACTAAAGAAGTGTAGACTTGGTTGGCTTTGCAGCCTTGTGTGTTTTGATTGATTTGATCACTTCATGTTGCTGCATTCTTAGATAATTGGGTGTGGTCCTATGCATTGTATGCTCTCACCTTGCCCATTCTGGGAACTAAGTGATCAGAAAGTGTTGGTGTGATGTCCCGATATTAAGGCATTGTTTAAAGATTTAAACGCCATGATAAAGGCGAAGAAGTCGTTTCCATCAAATATGGTGTTTGTCATCGTCAATCCCTTGCCCATTCTGGGAACTAAGTGATCAGAAAGTGTTGGTGTGATGTCCCGATATTAAGGCATTGTTTAAAGATTTAAACGCCATGATAAAGGCGAAGAAGTCGTTTCCATCCAATATGGTGTTTGTCATCGTCAATCGTGTATATAATAATATTTAATAAACAATAATATTATAAATATTTTATATTTATGGTATTTATAAATGATAATATAAATACAAAAAATAATATTATCAATTTTGATATTATTATAATTACAATATAATGTATTAATAAATATATTTATATATTTAAATAATAATATAAATATTTTTATAAATATATAAATAAATATAATTAATATAAATAAGAAATATTATTATAATCATTTATTATAATAATATAATAAATATCAATAGTAAATATCATTATAATATATTATTATTATATAATAATATAAGTATCAATATAAATATATACATTAATAACTAAATATTATTATAATTATAAATGCATATATATAAATAAATATAATTATTAATTATTATTATTATATAAATTATAATTATTAATATGGATATTAAATATTATATAATAATATGAATAAAGTCTTAAGTTAGCGATTATAAGGAAAAAAGTAAATATGCAAATTGCCAAAGGGGAGGAATGCCTACCATTCATATATGCTAATTAAGATATACAACAAAGGAACGATTAATAAATGACTCTTGATAAAAACATATAGATAGCCGTCTCCTTGCAGGGTGACGTCCGCTGAATAAAAAAAGACATAAATAATAGATTGAAGGGAAAAATGGAGGAAATACATACACAGCATCAGCAATCTCAATTATCTCATTCGAACACCTCTTCATCATGGAATGACTTAGTGTATGATCTTAATACTTAGTAATAATATAATCGAAGAGTCACATCTCCATACAAAGGAATAACCATCAATTGCTCAGCATTCTTTATCAGTTCAGCAGATATAAATCAGAACTTCACAATAAAGGAAAAACTAATAAAAGGTACAGAAGACAGGGTAAGTATTATTGAATTTATTTAATCTTTGATTGTTTAAGTAAATAGTTCTTAATATATATGTCAATCACATCATTAGTATTACACAAGTATATAAATCCATGTGAATGATTATAGTTTATAATGAAATGCCTTCTTTATTCATAATCGAATTGATATCCATATTTAGACTCAAGAGCTAACAATGATGAATAATTATAAGGATACCGTATAATGGTACTTCGATTTGCAATATGAATGTCTTTAATTCATGCATTATGATGATAATGGTATAATAGAATTCCATCTATAGTACAAAGGAATATTGCATAAGGATCATATCTCCGTAGCCCTTATTACTTCATCCAATGAGGAATCTTGGGTATTGTAGGGAAAGGCGAAGTAATTCCATCCCCTGTATAGACCCCAATGGCTAGGATATAGTTCCCATGGCCGGGTCCAGAAATCTCGTATTGATCCCAATGGCCAGGACATAGTCCCCGAGGCCAGATCCGAGACTACATATATATAGACCCCAAAGGCTAGGACTAAGTTTCCGAAATCGGGTCCAAAGATGGTTTCAGCGCGCCCTAGTCATGTAAATCCCAATTCTTTGGTGAAGAATAGGAGGGGAAGATATGGATCTTGAAATATGTTTAATATTCTCCCTAATGTACTTATGAAAACTATTATAGATTAGTCATCAATATTGAATGACAAGAAGGAAATGAATAATCCTTTGTCAAGAATAAAATATTTATATATTATCTTTGATCTTATTCAATATTGTCACTGAAATTTCTTGTTCTTTAATGTTTCTAATGTCTCCTTGAGAATCACTTTGAATGCAAATTCGGGTTTAAGTGATTCCTCTAGAAAGGGGACATTACAGTTGGGGACATTCCATTATAGCTTACTTCAATTGCAAAAATCAAAAAAAAATTGGGGTGGTCATTACAGACATTACAGTGGTATCAAAGCCATGATCTTGCCAGCCTATGAATCATGAGGAGCACTCAAAAAGAAAAATCTATAGAACATCTTATTGGATTGGTAAAGCAAATGCAAGATGTAGGGAAACAATTTCAAAAAAATTTAGACATAGTAATGAAAATACAAAAGGACAGTAGACAAGAAAGAAGAAAAGAGTTGATGAAGAAAGAGGAAAAGCCAAAACCAAAACTAGAAGAAGAGGTCAAGGAAATAATCATGGAGCATAAGCCAAAGAAAACATTCCTAAAAAAAGAACAGTCAAAACCAAAGATTGTAAAGGAAGTCCAAAGGGTTGACCTTAACTGGTTAAAGTATTGAGTTCTCATTGTAGAGACCCAAGTTCAAATCCCAAAGGCACATCTAATAGTGGATTTCTAAGTTGTGACTCTTGGTCTTCCATTGTTGGCTTCTAGCGTTGACGTGGTTTCTCAATAAGTGGATTTCTAAGTTGTGATTCTTGGTCTTCCATAAGTGGTTTCTAGTGTGGTTGCTCGAAAGGAGCTTGTATTGGTCGCATGGCTGTGCTCACAAGAGCTTGTATTAGTCTCATGTTGATGCTTAGTTGAGCAGAATATTTGTAAACGATTACCAATATAAAAAAAGATTGTGAAGGAACAAACCATTGAGCAAGATGTAATGTCCCCTTTTTGAGCTAGAAATGTTTAATGTTGAGCTAGAACCTTGAAAGGCTTGGAAACGAGAAAGTTGGCTCAAAACTTGATTTTATTTGGATTTTGGCTAGTATTATTTTATAATATTTTTTCATAAAGCCAAAATATCATCATTTTCAAGCCAAGGCAAAAGTGAAGGATGGGAAAAATAAATGTTGGACAACTTGAAGATTGAAAAAGATGAAAAGATGAAAAAAAAAATGCAATCTTTAATTGTATTTTTATTATTTTATTATTTTTCCCAAGAAATTGATGCCAAAGAGGAAAGAGAAAATAAAATAATAAAATATTATATTTTATTAT
The DNA here is from genome assembly GCA_027924645.1 of Cunninghamia lanceolata. Lineage (NCBI taxonomy): Eukaryota > Viridiplantae > Streptophyta > Pinopsida > Cupressales > Cupressaceae > Cunninghamia > Cunninghamia lanceolata. The sequence goes on along the minus strand of BSBN01001513.1, from coordinate 507,575 downwards.
TTATTATGCCCAAATATGCCACCCAAGGAAATGATTAAAAATAATAATAAAATATTATTTTATTTTGTGGAAATCGGCGCCCAAGAGGAAAAGAAAAATAAATAATAAAAAATAATATTGATCCAAGGAAAAAATCGGCGCTTGGAGAAAAGGAGGAAAAAATAAAATAATATTATTTTGTTTAAATGTTGGTGTCTAGAGGAGAGAGAAAAAATAATAAAATATTATTATTTTATTTTTTTTAAATGAAGGTGTCTATGAGATGAAAATCACTTAAAATTGTCAAATTGAAGATTGGATTTCATTGGTGGATTTCAAATTGTTCATAATTTGGCAAATTTAGAGAGAAAAGGATAAATAGAGGTGATTGGCATCATTTTCTACTTCTTGATCATTTGGCAAATTTTACATTTGAGTGTTTACTCTTGGCTGAAAATGATTTTCAGTTGAATCAAGGTGGTGTTCCCTTGATAATTTTGTGGTTTGGAGATGATCCCAATCCACCATCTGAGGTGAATTCATATGGGAGTTCATCATTGGGCTTCATTGGTGATTTGAATTGGTATTTTGATTTCATTCATGCTAGGGTTTGTTAGGGATTTGCATTTTCAGCTAGCTATGAAGGATGGAATTCAGATTTGAAGATGATTTTTGATGACATTTCATTGTTAGATTGATATTTGAGGGTTTGGCATCGAAGCACTTGGCAAAGAAGGGCAATTTTAGTGATTTCCAGCCATTATACAAGTTCTGATTTGTCATAACAGCAGCTACAGGTATTCTGATTTTTCATGACAGCAGCTACAGGAGGGTTTTATATTCAGATCTGAAGGTTATTGGGCATCTATAGGAGGTTTTCAACATCAATACATCATCCTAATCCTAATCGCCTTCATCCTAGGCATGGCCGCTTGAATTTGGAGCATGATTTTGGTACCTTTTGTTGACATTTGCATCAGGGTTTCATTTCAGCAGTGGCTACAGGTTTATATCAGTCATATCAGACCTTTATAAGGCTGCTACAGTTGCATATCAGTCATATCCAGCTGAAGATTTCATCATATTTTCATAGAGCATCATCTTCTAATCATTTGGCTAGGGTTTGGACATGTAATTTGGCATTTGTAAATGTAATTAGAGGTCTGATTTTCAAATCAGAGCTGACTGATTTTGATTTCCAGCCTTCTTCTATTGTAATCAGATTTCAAATTCAATAAAGAAGTGAAGCTATCTTGCCGGGTATGTTTATTCATGTTTATATGAGTTGTTTGGTTCCATAATTTCATCATTTTGTGTTTCATTTGCAACTCTATTTGCATTCTTGAATATCATATGTCAAAACTATAAACATTTGCAAACAAAAGCAATCAGAAAATTAGGGCAGCGAAGGAAAAAAATTTGTTTAATTAAGACAGGGTCCTTACAGTGGTATCAGAGCTCATTTCTACATAGTTAATTTAGTAAATATCCTATTCAGGATATTACACAAGAATAGAAGGGATCCACCATGCAAGTTGAAGGTATGGAACCCTCAATGGAAAAAGATATTTTATTGACTTCTAAGATTGCATGCCAGCAAAATGTTTCTCTTAATGAAGTCAAGGAGGTACAGGCATTATATGCTGAATACCAAGTGTTCAAAATTGAAAAAGATGTTCCAGTCCAAGAAGCACCTATCAATCTTCCAAGTATTGAGTCATTACCATATGAGATTGATTTTCAAGATAGCTATGGAAATGCAATTGAGAAAAATATTTTGGCAAATTCTAAAATCTTGAGTCGCAAGAATAGTGGTAATGATGCAAATCTTTCAAAAACTTCTAAATCAGCAAAAAGAAGATTTTTGTCATCATGGAAAGCACTCTAAGAAAGAAGAAAAGGCGAAGGATACAACTTGCAGTAAAGGGCACATATACTCAAGTTCAAAATTGTTTATGCATAAGGGTATGGGATCCGGGTGATATTTTGAGACACATGAAGCTTAAGGTTTTTAAGTTCAAAATCATTATTGTTGACAAATTCATCATCCCATGCACCTAGATAAGCAGAAACCCAAATTTAACCATGGAAGAACATAAAATATATATTGTGAACACTAATAAGGTTATGAAAGTTTCAGATACTGCAAAAAAATTTCATCCATACAAGGACAGAATTCATTTTTTATTGGAGCATCATCCACATCCTTTGCAATTTAGTTCAAGGAGTGAGTTATTAAGCATGGATGGACCTTATACATGCATCCAAGAAAGATCCAAGTTAGAAGTTCTTTCCCAACTATTATTATGTGAGCATGTTTTGGTAGTAGATGCAGAAAAACGCAGTTTGCGATCATTTCTTGGTTTTAATGCTCTAATTCAAACATCAACCTAGAAGGCAGACTATCTCTTGGATGCTATTGCACTGCATGACGATACTCAAGTACTACAATCCATCTTTGTTGATCCTCAAATTTGTAACGTCTCTCATGGAGAAGACAATGACATCCTTTGGCTTCAACGGGACTTCCATATCTACATTGTAAATTTGTTCAACACTGCAAAGGATTGTGATATTTACTTCAAAAATATTGTGGAATACGTTCAAATAAAATATAGCAGTGTGTCGATTGGCGACTTTGTCCTTTACCAGATCTAATGGTCAAATATGCATGTTATCTTCTGTACATTACAGAGCTTATTGACAGTAAATTGGCTGCAAGAGAGGATACATTACAAAATACCTACAACAATTTTGTAAACTCAAGTTTGTTTGAGGAGGTTGCTCATCATTCTAATTTGATTACTCTTCAATTGTATGAGAAAGATGGGGTAACTTTCGGGGGAACAGTTGCTTCTGTGTCTATATTGTCATGCTATGACAAAAGTCAAGGAGCAAGTTCTTATAAATCTAGAAACTGTGGTCTAAAAGATAGCTAATTTGAGCAGCTTGTGAGGAAGTTGTGCATATGGAGAGTTTCTATGGCCAGGGCAGAAGATGAGAGCTTAAGTTTGGTACTTTCTGATCAGGCTACAGTTTCTCTTACAAGAGCAGTACCTACATGTCCAAAAAGGATTTACAGCACAATTGCCACAGCTGATTCTATTTCACAGACTCTAGATATTTCTTCCTCCATGGCACCTCTACTTTCACCGTCACCTATAGTCTATACCCACATTAATGATATATGCCACCTCCTAAGAGACGATTATGTCAATACTAATTATAGTTTAGAAGATCCTCAGTCCATGGGGCTAAACTTTACATTTCAAGGAAAGGTTGTGATGCTTAGAAAAATGAAAGTAGTCAGGGCAGCAAGATGCTTGATGTTGGAAGGCATTCCAACCCTTTCATTTTGTAGTAAGCAAGATAAACATTATTTTGATATTCAAAGTTTTTTGAATAGGTTTAGTATAATTTGGGCCCAGGATCACAGCCAGATAAAGGAAATCGGCATGTCACAAATTTGGAATCAAGTTCCAAACATGTTTGCCACCCGAGGATGCACAAAGGAAACTTACTAAAGTTGAGACTTTATAGAATTGCATTGATGAGAATCTTGTGGCCTCCCTGGTTGCAAAGAAATGGGAAGTCATTCATCACAACATTGCACATGCTTGGGAAAAGACCAAATATGCAGATCCAAACATGTGTTGGGTAAGGTTTGATTTCTCATTCACAACAAACATTCTTGCAATGAATCAAACTGAATTCATTATTACTAGCATATATCAAAAGATTGGGAGAAATAGTGGGCAATATGGAAGCTATACAGCTTTTACACTCCTTGGAGAATACAGTAGAGTTTCTGGATTTCGCATAAAGGATGAAAAGAGTAGCAAGAATGCCGCTACAACTGATTAGTTTTAGATAGAGAAAGCGTGTTGCAAAGGCCAAAGATGTCCTTCCAGCTGAAGAAGTGGAAGCTGGCACACATATGATCTATGATGCCCAAAGGAGCGCGACAAAGGTGAGCAACCAGCAAGCTAACAAGGACAAAACCGCCTGCAAAAGAATTGTAAGACTTGAAGTCAAATTTCAGCAACAAGAAGAAGCTTGCAGCCAAGGACAAGTAAAGGTACGGTTATGTATTGATCAAATTTCACATTTACATTTTCAGTTGATTGCTAATGGAACGAGATTTAAAAATTTTCAGAATAAGTTAATAGAGAATTGTGAAGTTTTCAAAGCAGTCAAGGATCTTAACTTCCTAAGGAATGAATTAGATGATTACCCCATGGAAGTTTCCAAAAATATTGTTGCACAAGGAAGTTTTGCAAAAATTCAGAATGTTCTTGTAGTTGTCCAACAGTAGTGGCCACACGCCTCTATTTCAAATTTATTGGTAATGACAAACCGGGTTTTAAAGGTGACAAAATTTGCTGATATTCATGATAGAAACTACAGCAAATCCCTGTTGTGCGGAGAATCCAAAAGGGTTGTACTTGTGATGATGCTTTCCTTAATGCTCATTTGGAGGTTCCAGGCAAAAAGTTTTCAATTCCAATAGAGATAAAGAAGTTTGGAAATTTTCAGCTCATATTAAGCACAAAATCAAGCATGGTAACAACCATTCTGGTCATAGATGAAGTTATTTTCCCCATTTCTCTTTATTCAATGCCACAACCTTCAAGTAATCCTGAACCTAAGGGAAGAGGACGTTAAAAAAAAAAATTCATAGTTGCAGAAGTATCATCTGGTGCAGATTTTTCAACTCCCAATTATATCAAAGTGATGCAACGAAAACATGGTGAGTTCATATTTCACCTAAAGCAGCCCCCAGGAGAGTTAGAAGCTGCAAGAACAAAACACACAACCAAGTTGGGCATGCCTAAGGGATCTACTAGCGATTTGCAAGGGACTGCGAATCAGCAAGCAAAGCAATTTAAAGATGATTGAAGAAGGGCAAAATAAGATGCAACACACAAAGGAATGGAGAAGGCTTCACATGAACTACATAAACAGACCTCATACATGATTTGGGATCCTAGTATTACAAAGATTGTCATTTGGGAAGAGACAAAGATGCTAAACTGCATTGCTTGAAGACAAGCAATTTTGGGAAAGGCGAACTGTCATATCCCATTTTCCGAAATAAAATAATCAAGGACCCCGAAGCCTATTTCTTTATTTCCCATAAGCTTGGGGATAAAGTTAGGAGAATAGTTTAATAATAATGTTTTAAGTTAGTCCTAGTTATATTATTTCAAAACGTTATAAAAGAACTTAAATATTATTATTAGTTAGATAAAGTGGGTTGTCTAAAGGGGACATAATATGGCCTTTGTAATATTTTATTAAAATGTTTTTAAGTGAGCACTTTTGGAGGGAAACTTTCAGAGGGAAAAGGGAATTCAAATTAAGGGCACCAAAATAGAGTTTCTAAAAGAGAGGCAATCGCTCAAAGGAGATCATCCATTGTTTAAGGAAATCAAATTCTTTTTCTCATAGCTTGAGCATTCATGTCCATCTATTTACCCGAGGACAAAAATCCTTGAAGTGCGGAAATTCAAAGGATGAAAACCCTCTTGATTTCCAATCAAGATTGGAAAATGAAAACCTTCTTGTCCTTTGGAGGTGATTTCATTCAGGAATCACAATTGTGTTGAAAGATTGAAGTTAATTCCAGTTTTCAAATTGAAAGAAGAGTATTTTAAAGGAGTGACAATAAAGGAGTGAGTTTCGGTCAATTTGTGATCATTGTTGTTCTATTTGCTATTGTGCAGAAATTATTAATACTGTTGAGAGGTTTATGTTGTTGCCGTACTACTTGAAGTCTATCGTCCAAGTTTGTAGCCAGTCGTACCATTGTTATTCCTAGTCGTACATCTTCTACAAGTTGTCAAACATCTTGAAACCCTGTCATGCCAATTCTAAACAGCCACATGCCAATTTCTATTGCCAGTCGCGTCGTACAATTGTTGTACGATGTGTCTTCAGTAGAACTATTTGATCCAACGCAACTTTATTGTGAGTTCGTAGTAGTTAATTAATAAATATATATAGGGTTTCTTCTGTGATGTTTAATATTTCTCAATTCTGTCGTTTACTGTAATGTCCCTTTTTGGGATATCCCTGATTTCTTTACCTGCATTCAATAATAACTACTAGAAAAGGACATTAGAAATATTAAAGATCATTGAATTAAGATAATATTCAGTTCATAGCATCATTCATATTAAATTCATCTATCATAGCATAATTAATAACGAGATCAATACTTCATAACATAATCAATATTTGGTTCAATCCATCGTAACACAATCCCTCAAGCCAATCACATAGTGAATTCCTTAGGAATACTTGCAAGTAGCAATAACAAGGCGGGTCATCCTTAATATTGCCGAGAGCATGTGAGGGGGCCATCAGCCTTGCAACTCCCAATCCATCTGGGAGGGCCATCCTCCTTGATCAAGCTCAAGAGGGCCATCCTCTCTGATTAAGCTCAAGAGCATGGAAGGGTCATCCTTCACATCTCTTGGCCGAGTTGATGAGAGCATGAGAGAGCCATCCTCTTCATCTCTCGTGAACTTGGAAGGGCCATCCTTCCTACCTACAAACATCTCCCTGAATTCAAAACTGATTGTTTGGGAATTTGTTAGATGATTGATATAAAGTACCTATTGATGGATTTCAAGTTTACTCCAATCTGCTGCTATATATATTATCTCTGCTGATATCAGTTATTGCATATATATATATATATATATATATATATATATATATATAACACTGCTGATACATTCCTTGCAGATTTATTTCTGCCTTATATATATTCTCTTTTTTGCTGCAGATATATATATTATTTTCTTTATTTCTTCTTTTATTTTCTTGCTCCTTGATTCCATTCCTTCCTTGCCCATTTTTTATCTTCTCTTGGAAATAAGAGTCATAATCTTTCATATGGATCGTTGTTTTTAGAAAGAGACACAACCCTTTATAACCTTTGTCTTTTGATAAACCATATTTTAATTTTAATTCAATCATTCATTAACCAAACCGCAGATGTGAAAGTAATCTTTATTTTATAACTTCTAAATGTGGATCGGCTACTAAATAAAATGCTGTATCAAGCAGTTGGTTAACTTCAGATCCATTAGCCGCTATTTCTGGGGAGACAGCTTCTGACGCCATCTGCAGTTCTGTCCCTTTGATAACTTATAACTTATATTAATATACCATCGCTTATCAAAGAGACATGCCAGCATATAAATTTCAAGGTTATAATAAGTGAATAATATTCAAAGACGAATCGCTTACTCCTTAGACTCACGATTCCCTTCTTGATAATGTGATGAAGTGGAAAGAGGGATCCATGATATGCTTTTGGATTTCAGCGCTCCAACTTATAATTTTAAGTCAATTCATTCCATGAAATTGTGGTACGGTATGGCTCTAGATTTATATGAGCAGTGGCTTATTTTAAAAACGGGATATTACATTTACAATAATCTTTGTAAGTCATCAATTTATCGCAATAAAATATCAGTCGGTGCAAAGGAGTTTCAATTATTAGCATTAGTATTTATTGTTGCTATTCCATATTTCATTATTGTCCCATTATTGTATAGAGGACAATCACAAAAATTGTTGGGTAAATAAAAATATTAAAAAATGGACATTATAAGGCAGCCACCTCTTTACAAAATACTTACCTCTTATAAAAAGCAACGGCCAAGGATGAGAGTAAAGACAAAGTCAACAAAAGGACGAAAGCAAGGTCCAATCAATAGTAGCACGAAGAGAAGCACAAATTTTGTGAAGTTTTATTATTTTTAAAACTGCAGTCGAAGTCATAAAACATGCGCTTGATTCAAAAGTACATTTTTTATATAGTTTTGTCTCTTTTTAAAAAAAGAAGTGCAATCAGTTAAAAGTAAATTGTGTCTTATACTAGGTGCATATGTTATGAGCTTTTGTCTTTTTTATGAAAACTATAGATAGTCTTAAGGGTGCACCTAGCATGAAAAAGGCAAGCGCACCTTTTGCAAACTTTTTACAATTTAAAAAAATGCAGTTGGACAAAGGAAATCACACCAACATGGGGAGAAATCTTTTTAGCAAGGAAATTAGTTTGTCACTATATGTGCGGTGGCATCCAATCAGTAAAAAAACAAATGAGATGGTAATCCAGTCAAATAGAAACCATCCCAATGAAAGTGTTAAATATGGCCAAGTAGATCATGCTTCATCTAAAGGTTATTAGCAGCAACAGCAAGTCACAACAAGAAAACAATATTTTTCTTTGTTGATACAAGAAGGTTGATTCTAAGGGAAAATTAGTTATAACAGTGGAAAGTCCGATATATCAGCATTATATCTCCTTCAAATTCTTTTTATTTTTCTCTTAAATGTCTACAAAATCAAAAGTATATCAGTCCAAGGGGCACTTTTAAAAACGTTTTCAAAGGTGTTAGAGCAAAAATCTTTTGGGGAAAAAATCGGCAAACCAAAAGTAAAAGATTTTTCCAAAAAATTGGAAAAAATCGAATTTTCAAAAAACATAGAAAAACGCAAAAAAATAGAGAAAAACCTACTGTTTTTAAAATTTAAAGGCATTTTAACAGCATAGAGATATAGAGAGCAAATAAAAATGGGAGTTTAGCCCATGAATTGTGGAACATAGATTGTTTTCATTTATGTTCATATCGTTGATTACATTGCATTGCACAATGCATACTGCATGGTGCATAAATGACAACTAGATACCAATCTATATTACAACAAATTTCCTGGACAGGGATGGAGGGATGTGTTTTGGGGATGGATTTTTTGGGAGGCCATGTTTTAGGGGATGGTAGGGGGCAACTATTTTAAAATAGGGAAAATTTTAAAATATAAGAAATTTCAAATATTCATATGATAATATTGATAAGGCATTCATCATAGATATTATAGAACCTTAATACATAACATTAGAGTTGAATTGAGATTTCACATGAGTCGACGGATAAATTAACAAAATTTAATTGCTTTAATTGTCAATGTGCATATATATTATATAAATATTACAACAAAATGTCCAAAGGCTACAAGTTTCAACTACAAAATGACAAAAACATAGAAATGTGTCGCTGCCCCTAATCAGCATTTGCTAAGTCTACATCAAAATTTGAGTTTGGGGTCAATCTTGAGCCCCTCAATGTCGAATCCAAGTGCCACAAGATTGACCAAGGAGATGGAGATGCAAATCTTAGATTAGGAATAGGTGCATTGAAGTCTAGGTTGATAATATGGTGAATGTGTTATATGCAAATGAGGCTGGCATAAGGTTGAATGTATGGAACTATGTGGTGGAAGTAGAGGGATGGATAGGAGTGGGAGGATAAGCCAAAATTAGCACAAGAGCATACCACTTGTCAATATATAATTGTATTAAAGTTATTCTATCAAAATGGGCCAAAATTCAATAAAAATTGACATGGATAAGTAAATTTCCCATTACACCCAGAAAATACTCTCCATATAAATAATTGTATTAATATATTAAAATAACTTAGAAACTATTATTTTAAATACACACCTTATACACAATCAAAACCTTTTTAGATCCCTTTACAAACATAAACATACATACATATTGGTTATTTATAAAAATCTTCCCTTAAAAATATAATGTTTCTAAATTAATTTATTCGTAAAAAAACTTTAAGAACATACACATATATCTAAAACCAAAACAAAATTAATGCATGCACATTACACCTTTACAATTAAAAATTAAAAGAGTTCAAAAATTTAACAAAAACCAGCACATACTTTGAAAAGACTATTTAAAACAAGACATTGTGTACACTTTATTGAGAATTTGAGACTGATCATAATCGTCAAGATATAATAAATAATTAAAAGAAACACCAATTAGTAATATCCATTAATAGGATTTCAGCAAATAACTTAAAACTGAATGGTAAAGTCCTCGTTTAAGCTCCACAACAGTCACCCCTTCACAACACCAGCCAATTGACGGGCAGTTATTTTTAAATTTCTATTTTTAAAAGAAGCCCACTTCACTTGCAAATGGCAATGCCATCATTCTTAATTGCAACCAAAATATGAACAACTTTAGTTCTCTCATAATCAGTAATCCTCCCAAATCCACTACCTCCATTTCAAATGCCAAAACTTCTCTTCCACACTCTAAAACGACATGCAGATTCATGGGTTTTAGACGAGAGCCCAACTATATCCTGCAAGACCTAGGTAAAATCCTAACCCCCCAAAAAAATCTCGAGTTGAACATTAAAATCAGCAAAAACACATTGAAATCAGTTAGAAAATCGAGTGAAACACGATCCAAACGATTTATATGCGATTCAAGTATGAAAAAAAGGTCAAACATCATTGACCCCGATTTCTTTAAAAATGCGATTTTTTCCTGGAGAAAATCGAGAACAACAATTTGCGATTAATCGCAATTTTTACGATTTTATCCCGATTATTGCTTCTATGGTTAGAGCATTCAAAGATGTAACTTTCAATCGAGGTTTGACACAAATCAACATAAGAAGGGTTTTCAAATTCGAGAATTATCACAAATGGCCAAATTTCAAAGCATCTTCAGAGTCCGCCATGATGAGAATAGGGGATCCACCATGTAAACATAAAAAGTGAATTTTCAGAGCTTCGTAGAAGGGTTGCCAAGACTTCATTGGGATAGAAAAAAGAGTGAAGAGGATTTTGTTGCGCAAGATGAACGATACACAAACCAGATATGGGTATCAATTGTTCCAAGCTGGTATAGATCAATCAAGCTAAGGAAGAGGTGATCAAAAAACAAATCAACAAAACAAGATTTTAGATCAATAGAATTGTTCAAAGGATAGGGTTTTAGAGCAAAAGGTTTCAGATTCAAGTCACCAATGATTGGTAAATTGTCTAAGAGTTTTAGAGGTTCCTTCAAAAGGTTTGCCCAACTTCATCGAATAAAGGAAAGCATCATTTGAATCAAATCATCCAAAGCCACCTTCCAAAAAAGTTTATTTTTAGCCCACGCTAATAATAGTTCACCATTTTCGAAAAGAAGAGCATATTTTGAGCAATTTTCAATTAAAGCCCACACTATTTTTAGTTTTCTGTTATTTTTAGCATCCTCTATTTATAGCCTAAAGTCGGCTATTGTTAAATCGTCTATCTCATCATTCGAGAGATGTGAATATTAAGAGAAATTATAAGAATTTTGATCAACAATTGAACTAGCAATTGCATCTTTTAATATCAAAGTTAGTGGACGAAATAATTTGTAATAAAGTTTGTGTGTCATGCAAGCAGTCGTAGGTAGAGTTGAAGTTCAATCAATTTGTTTCATTTATTTTCATGCGTAGCTCTGTAAACAATATAAATGTCATTTGCACTTAAATGGCTAATGGTAATTCTTACATCTACATATTGCTAAACTTGCTATTTACTTAGTATTCAGTATTATTGCTAGCTGGAATTTGTTATTCACTCAATGACATCTATTACGCCTATCTTGCTTGTAAATGTTTCTTGAGATGTCTTGTTATGTGTGATAAGGGTTAAACTGTTTCAGCGAATTTGCAAGTTTTGCATTACAGGTTAGCTCAATGATGTAGATTGTGGCTTTGTACCGAGTCCTACATTTAATTTACCACAACATTCATGTATACGTGTTAACCTATCCAATCCGTGTGTACTTGCATTGTTTAGTCTCTATTTTCAGCTAAATAGTACAAACGTCTATTCTTATGATTTATTTTCAGTCAAAAAAACATAAAATCCTTTGCCTTGAATTGAAAAAGCGTCTCAATCTTATACATTGCGCAAACCCAAACAAATACGCATTTAAAGTTTATTCAGCCTAAACATGAAATCACCCCTGAAAACACTATAAAGTTTTTAAATTGCAAGTACATATTGTTCATAGTAGATTCATTTTTATTTTACAAAGAGCTTCCCCTTCTAATTTGAAGAACAGATTTATTGCACATCTGTTCCATTTTGTGTTGCATTGAAAGGTGCAAATTAAAACACCAAACACTATGTTAATCTACAATACAAAGTTTCTCTATAGAAAATAAACTGAATGGAAGCTAGAATAGCTGTAATTTTCTCATATAACTAACCTTGCTAAAATCCATGGAAGACACAAGCACAGGAAACGTGATGTATTCTTTCAAAATAGTGCTGTTTAATTGATTAGCATCATGTGGAAAGCCAAATAAAAATCCATGCTGAATACCAATAACTTGGAGGTTTGGAAATCTGCCATCCATAAGCAAAAAACCAATCAATAATAGAAATTATACATGCAAAACCATCCACGTCAATGAAATAAATGCACACAAAAAAAGGCTGCATTGAGAAAGCTCAATACCTCTGCTTAATGAATTTCAATTTATCAATTACATTATATCTCTCGTGTCTGCTTATCATGTCATTTTGACAAAGAACATTTACAGCTGCTAAGAAGATACCGCCTGTATCCCATGCCTTATGTCTGTTACTTTCCATGTTCAGCCATCTGTGAGAAGGACCTGTAAAATTCAATAATGAGAGTAGCAATACAAAAAAGGAAAACACCCATTGCTAGTTGTCAAACTCAGATAAAGTAACTTTAATATTAAGTTCAAAATCCAAATTTGATTTATTGTCTAAAGATATTTCAACAAAGACTTCTTAATACAATCAGTTAACAATAAGAGGATTGTTTAACCCTGATCCTACTTCTAAGTGAATACAGACAACTTTCAGAGTTCAATAAGGCCCACAGCTTCCTCTCAATAAGAACCGAAGCTTTCTATTGAGAAGTGCTTGAATTTGAACCAGAACCAATGTTATTTGAGAAAATATTCCTAATCCTTATGTGCTATTCAGAAATGCTCCAGCTCCCCCACACTGTTGCAAGGGAAATTATTTTCTAAGCACTTCTTGATTGAACATTAAAAATTTCAAGCATATTTTTAGGTTTACTTCTCAGTCTTCCTAAGAGGATAATATTAAAACAATAAACATCAAAACTTACACTATGGACCTGTGCTCAAAGAAATAGACCAATATTTTGCAAGATCAGCAAGCCTCCAATATAAAGGCCTTAGGATCTGGGATGACCAACAGGTCATGTTGAGGGAAAACCATTAGTGGAATTTAAGTGCATCAAATTTCACACTCAGAAAACAGCAAAATTTGAACATGACAAACTTCAAATTGAGATAAATGAATTTCAATTTATCAGCAAATGGAGATGGTAATTCCATCAGCAATTCTCTGGAATCAAGAAGAAAGAGTGAGTAGGATAGCTATGTTCAGCCTGAGGACAGTACATACCTCATATAAATTAAGTTGTTTAACAACTCTTGGCTATGTCTTGTAAGTGAAGCATAGCCTGCAGGTAGACCACTTGGATGACTAACGGAATGATAACCAGACAGGTAATTTCTCTTGGTTCTATTCTGTTTATGAACAAGATCAGTGTGTGCCTATTTGTTCCTGTACACTACTACATACATTATCAAGAACAGCATAGTACATACTAATTGCATAACTTAAAGTAATTTTCAGCAGCATATTTGCTTGCAAAAAGTTTTACACTAGGACAGACTCCAAAGCAACCAAAAACTAAAGCGCCTTGTGAACTGACCCACAGGAAGTATATTTTCAATTTTGTCAAGTTTGCCATCCGGGTATCTAATAAATGCTAATATGAGGTTTTTATGGTCAGAATAAAATGTACATAGAGTTTTAAGATATTTTTCACATGGCCTGGCCCATAAGACAAATGTCAAACTAAAAATCCTTGAGCAATGCCAAACAACAGATCTTGATATACATGTCCAAGAAAGAATTATTTTCAAATAAAACCCTTCCAAACACATTAGCATAATCAATGACCAAATATTCATTTTGGATTCTCTGACTTGGGGAATGAAACATAATGATAATGGCAATTTTCTAAGGTACCGGTGACCATAGGAAGTATCTGATAAATGCTAATGTGAAGGTTTTATGGCCAGAAATAAATATGCATATAATTTTTCACATGGCACGGCCCATAAGAAAAAGAGAAATTAAAAACATCTGGGTAATGCCAAACAACAGATCTTGATTTACATGCCCAAGAAAGAAATATTTTCAACTAAAACGCTTCAAACACATTAGTATTATCAATGCCCATATGTTCAATTTGGATTCTATGACTTGTGGAATGAAATGTAATGACAATGGCACTTTTCTAAAGTACAGCATGACCATAAGAAGTTCGGTTTAAGAATGAATTCACTGTTCACATATTATAAACCCAAAACAAAATCCATGACCAATGCTGAATAATGTATCTTAGTTTGTGTGTCCTAGAGACAATCCCTTTGAGTCAGAGTTGCATGCAAACTGATACAGTATCAGATACAGGTACAGTATAAGATACAAATACAACAAATTTTCAAGATTCCTGATACAGATACGGCTAGATACGACAATTATAGAAATATACATATATTTAATTATTTATATATCTAAGGGTATAGAACATAACTTTAAGTTTAGAAATATTTGTTTATATATATTTTGGTTTTTATTTTTAGTTTATAATTATTATTTTATTACATTATGTTTGTGCTTTTAGTGATCTGTATATATATACATGTGTGTAGAAATTTTTTTTAATTGTCTTTTTTTTTTTTGCAAATTTTGAATGTTTTTATAAACCCTAACTGGATAAATTACCAAACTGTGTGGTGTCACATCCAAATGTATCTGATACGGCCCAAAAATAGGCTTATTTATGATTATGTCTGGATATGGTATCTGTGTCGTATCCGAGAGTATCATCTGTATCGAGTGTCCAATATGCAGTTAAGTGTCTCCAAACAAGGGAGGAGAAGTATCTGGCAACTCTGCTTTGAGCAAATCTCTTCAAACAAAGTTGATTCTGACACTCAAGTTACAATTTAGTTCCAAAGACTTACATTAAAGGTAGTCTCTCAAATGTTAATATGCATTATTCCATCAAGCTGTAGTGAGAAGACTCTAGTTAAGAAACCTGATATGATGCTCCATTACCCCTGACAGACCAGACAGTTGGCCAAAAGATAATGTCAGGTGCAAGTCCCTGGACATTTTCACAGAAAATTCTCTAGGCGCTTGAAACCCGGAATCAAAACCAAAGGAAGATTCCACATGCTGCAGTGTAGCCCCTCGAGCAATGCTTCTAGCAAGATTCCAACATTAAAAAACACAAGAAATTGACATCAAGCAAACACAGTACCTTCAAGTGTATCTAGCGTTGATTCCAAAAACATCAAAAGATCTAGTCCAGAGGATGCAACATTTAATTTATCTGACACTGTAGAGCATCTGCAAAACAGAGTAGCATCAATGAATAGCAGTCAAGTTAAAGTCAGAAAAGGTGTACATTGTCAATACTCACTTAGAAACTCAACCTCACAAATAGATTTTCCAAGCACAGACAAATGTATTTCTCCACTTCTGCAACAGTCCGTGCAATAATTGAAAGTTCATACTCTTAGACAGGCACCAAACTTGTTGCTGTCCTTAAATCCTTTGCAGACCACAGGATTGAAAATGTATTCTCAATGAACTTGAATGCAAGTAATATATTACATGCTGCTACCACTGCTGAAGAGAGAATGAACAAGTAAACAAGGAGCCAATCTACACAATAATTGTGCATCCTCTTCAACAGGGTCTCTATCCAAACTAACATTACTAGGGTGACATGATAAATGCAAATTTACAAAAGAAAAATAGAGTAGAAATTTAACATAAAGCATACTTGTCTGTAAAATCCTTATCAACAAGGCCTCTGTTCAAACTAACATTACCAGTGTGTCAAGAAACACATTAAGAGTTGAAATTGAGATAAAGCATGCTTTCCCATAAAAGACCTTATCAGCCAGGTCTCTAGTGAAATTAACATTACCACTGTGACAAGATAAATGAAAAAATTTACACATTTGAGATAAATTATACCTAAAATATTATGCTTCCAAAAGTCCATAAATTGTTAAGAGAGCTTAGATAAGAAATTGTGTATATGATTTTCAGCACTAAATTTATTATCAAGGGTTTTCCAAAGGAGGTTGCATAAGAAGTGAGACAGGATTTCACAGTGCCTTGAGATATGCCAAACCTTCAAAGAACAACATTACAACTAAAGAAAAAATTAAGCTCTTACAAGTATTGGCAGCAACCCAGGACATTTTAATTACCAAAGATGATAAAGAAAAGAAGAAAAAAATCTTAGTGTCCATGGATAAACAAAATAATTCAATGGGGCTTGAAAATACAGCTTCTATAAATAACATGATGGAGCAAAAAGATGCTCTAAAAAGGCTGCAAGCTAAAACTAAGCTGAAAAAAAGACACTATTAGAGACTAGAAAACAAGGAAGGGTAAACGTAAAACAGGTAAAACCCAAACATATAAACACTCAACGGGCAAAAAAAATAATGTCATGAATTGCAAAAATTAGAAATAACCATGAGAAAGAAAGGCCCATTGCCAAAGAAGATACGGCTGATGAAAGCCATGAGTGAAAGTGGACACTGACACTAATCTTAAACACACAATAAAGGACCAACCCTCTCGTCATCAACCACTATGAATGAACCAATACAAGACTTATTGATATCCCTGGAAAAATGGTTAGGACTAAATAGGCCTAACTGGATGATTCTAGGGAGCATAAATAACATGTCCTAAAAACTCTCCTAATCTCCTCAGCCAATAATCCCCTAGTAGTAGAAAGGAACCTAATAATATGCATTTGGCCAAATCCTTTATAATGCAGATGGGGAGTAGTTGACCCTCTAGACTCAGAAAAACAGCATTTGCCA
This sequence comes from Cunninghamia lanceolata, assembly GCA_027924645.1. Lineage (NCBI taxonomy): Eukaryota > Viridiplantae > Streptophyta > Pinopsida > Cupressales > Cupressaceae > Cunninghamia > Cunninghamia lanceolata. The sequence goes on along the minus strand of BSBN01001513.1, from coordinate 490,782 downwards.
CATCTAGAATGACAGAGGATTGAGGCACTCTGGTAGTAGTACTCAAAGAGGAACACTATCTCATTGATCTGCCTCCATCTGTGTGTGTTGGCAGTATCCAAAGGGCAATTAATGCCTGCAATTTCCATAATGAGCTGAAAGAAAGATGTAATCATCCTAATAGCTCTAGGGACCCCCCTTGTAAAATCTACGTTTGAGAGCAACAACCTCCCAAATTAAAAGGCCAAACACTCTAATTAGGATAATGAATAGAAGTGGATAGAGAACATCTAGAATCTCCAAACTAACAATGGTACCTTTCCTTGCTTTCCAAGCGAACACTATGGCAGTCATGAATAAGCCAGATTAATTTTTGAAAAAGTTTAGAACATTTTCTCAACAATGGTAGCTATTGAAAATTTGAGAATAACCTCATTGGTAAGGCTATGTTACCGGAAAAAACATGGTTTGCCCTTGGTACGGGACCGGGTCGGAGCGGGTATGAGAGCGGGCACGATGTAATGTCCCATTTTGGAGCTAGCCGAAATATGGTGTTTGTAATTAATGGGAAGTACAATATTCAAATTGTATTTTCATTATTTCTTTGATGACAAGTCGGCATTTGGAAATTGGCAATCTTTAATTGCAATTTCATGTCTCTATTCCATCGATCACTTGTGGATAAGTCTTTGCATTGGAAGTGGTTTAATTGTGCTTGAAGAAATGTTTTGCATCGGCCTAAATTAGGTCCCTGCTAAGGAGTTACTTGACTTCAAAGAGGCCTTCACCTATCGGTTGTACATTTGGGTCTTTGCCAGGCGGTTATAAGGATGGTCCTAAATTAAGTTGATTCAAATAAAAATGTACACGGTGAACATGGGATGATCGGTTGAGTTATAGGTCCAAGCTAAGCATTCATGAGGATGGAGCTTAACTGGCCAAGGTAAATGTGTACACATAACATTGGATCATGTGCCATGCTTGGGTCTTGGTGCTATTTGGCCTTATGGGACATTGGATCATGTGTCATGAATAGGTCTTAGCTAAGGTAAAAGTGTACAAGGTGGGAGTTATATTCAATATGATTTTGTATTGCCCAAGGATGAGCACCGGCCAAGAGGAGACTTATTTCAAATTTGATAAAAGAACATGGACTTGGATAGCAACGATCAAGGTGGTTTCATTTCAAACTACTAGCGCCAATTTAAGGAGGGATCAATAATTCATTTAATAATATCAATTGCTCCATACTAGTTCATGAAGAAGTTGGGTGAAATTTTAATTAAATGCTATCTCCTATGAAGATCGCCGACCAAGTATAAAGGCTTCCAAAATCAATGAAATTAATGTCTTCATGACGCGCCGCCCTAGAAAGAAGGAGAAATTCGATGAAGACAACGAAATGTTGTGTCATCTTGAAGGAGCTTAAATAGGGTCATTGGACTTCAATTTGCATAGACTTGATCACTTGGTAAGTTTCTTATTCTTATGTTTTGGCTGGAAATTCCAATTTTCAGTTATCCGTCAAGGAGATGATCCCTTGACATTGATATGGCAATGTTCCCATATCCATTGTGAGATGTTATCATACAGATTACATCATGTGCTATGAATTGCAGGTTCTTTTGAAGAGTTTGAAGGGATTTTTGGCATACTTATATTTAAGACTTTGAAGATTTGAAGCACTTGGGACATCTACAATCCACATTGCATCATTTCAAAGATCCATCGATAGCTTGAGAGGCTCATCGTTGGCATATTGGAGGCATTCATTGAAAATCTGGGCATAGAAGTGTCATGTCCCTCGATGGGAATAATATAGTAATACACTCATGCTCAAGTCTTAAATAACGAATTCCTAAATCAATGATAGCATCGATCCATGAGGAGTTAATCATATGAAACGAAGTGCATATGTTAAGAAGCATTGGTGAATAAGACAAAGGGTGAAGATAAACATAGAAACAAATAATAACAATATTATGCTTTGTTAGAGGCACCGATCCTTGTTAGGCAAAGGGATCTCTCTCCAAACGGATGCAACCTTTCATCAACCCCGCCTATATAAGGATGGATCGAAGAACACCCAAGGAAAAAAAGCATCGATGAGAATTACAACCATCAATTCGTGAAGGATTAAAAGACAAACACAATTCGTGGCATAGCAGTCTTAAAAAAGATAATCAGTTCGGAGGATAAAAGCATCGAACTTCATTCAATACACAATTACCATCATCAATTCAGAGGATTCGAACACAATATAATTCACTTGGGAGCAGTCTAAATCAAAGATTATCAATCCAATATAAACAGCAGTCTCTGTTATCTATAAGAGGGAAACGGTGAATGTTATAACAGTGCTTCCAACGATAAAAGCATCAGCAAAGGTATGCCATATCCCAATTCCTCCAAGTTTATAATATTACTTACTGATCTAACAGATTTAAATGATAGAACCGTTGAATTAGATTTGTATTGGTATGCATTCGATTTATATTGAATATGTCTATAATGAAAACATCGAATAGTCTAGAATATAGTAAGCAAATAGAAAATGCAGTCCCTTTAATATGTTAACACCATGATTGTATAAGGAAATATCATATAGGATTGTATCTAAAAGATATGAGCAAATAAATTATGATAAGGAAAAGAAATGAGTTCTTAACTTGGAATATTATTATCTTATGAATGAGATTAAATATAAGGCAATGAAATCATTTATATGTTAAGCATGAAATGAATTATCAATGAGCCAAGTATGAGGCTATGACTAAGAAATGATAAGGTTCCCAAGTGGAATAAGAAATATGATATCATGATCCGGAAAGGATAATATTATCAATGATGGATTCATAACTCATAATCTCATAACCTATCAAGAAGGATGTCAAGCCTCACCCTTAATCATCTTACCACTTGTGAGTTTGGGGTTAAGTTAAGGACGTATGATTAAACCTAGGCGACCCTCAAGTGGATGAGGAACACCGGGTGTGTGTGAAGTCCCTTGAGCCAAGAGACGAGGAACACTGGGTGTGTGTGAAGCTCTTGGGCTTATGGTAAGTATGAGCTCATATTGTTTATAATTGTGCCCAACGGTAGGTGACTCTCGATGGGATGAGGAATGCCGGGTGTTGCATAAAGTCCCCTTGAGCCAAATGGCGAGGGACCCCGGGTGTTGGGAGAAGCCTTTGGGCCTCCGAATGGGATGGATATGGACACCTTAACAAACCATGCTCATAGGGGAGATAGGATTGATTAATGGTAGGGCTACCCTAAGACTCCCTCAAGATAGTGCATGAGAGTTGTGAGAGAAATTATGTGAATATGTTATGTATATGTTTATAATGTAAAGAGGAATAATGTGAATGTGTAATGTATATGTTTATAATAACGTGAATGTATAAGGCATATGTTTATTATGTTAAGAGAAATGATATGATTATGATTATAAGGTTACAAGCCTTAAGTACAATTGTGGAAAGTATATGGATTTGATTATTGATCATTAACCCTAATTATGATATGAAAAGAAGAATTGAACACTAATGTTCTCTTTGGTAAGTTGAAATTTTGTGCAAGATTGTGAAAATTTTGGCTTACTAGAAGGGGACATTACAAGAAGATAGCTACAGCAGTGACATTGTTTGTAACAGCAGACATGATGAAGGTGCAGCAGTGATTGAAGGATACCCACAAGCAGCATACACTCATATTTGGTCTTGGCTGTCATCATTCATATACTGGGTATTGATTGGCAAAGTATCTTCTTCTTCACTTGTACCTTGCATTAAGGTCTGATATAAATCAGACAAGGTCTGATACACAGGACAGCAAGCTATCAGCTTGTAATAACTTCTATTGAAATCAATAACAAGCATTCGTAGCTTATTCATCCACTTATTCAATTGTTGATGTTAATTTTGCATTGATCATTTGATGTTGGTTTATGTCTTTGTCAAACGGTTGCAAGAAATCTAATAAACAGAAAAATCAGGACAGTAAAGAGAAATTTCAGTCATAGCCAAAACACAAAAATCTTTGGTGTTTTGAGCAAATATCTATTGGGTATATCACAGACGAGAGTGAGGACGGGACGGATAGGGTACACCCCTACTACCCTAGTAGCCTATGGGTACATCTAGGATGTACCCACAAGGTACCTTAGGCAGCAGGGGTATACCCTAGTCATCCCTGGACATGCCCGAGCAATCCCAGTCGCACCCAAAGCCATCCTTTCCTCAAAAATCATCCAATGTATAATGAATCTTCTGATATTATTTCACAAGCATTCCTATCTTGAGCCTTTCAAGATTTTTTTTCTAGACGCGCTTTTCGGACAATAATTATATGGAGATTCAAGAATAGAAAAAATAATAATTTGCTTTGAGGTGCACAACTAATTGAAATCTATACAGCGTTTGAATGGCATTTGTGGAGCAAACCCCTTGTTCGTTTTTGCATCGTTAGAAAACAAAATTCTTTCAAATCTATGGTGGAATTTTGCCGATTTGAAAAAAACCAACGTCATTGAATCAGCTCAGTAAAGTGAAGGCTGGTGTTTGATCAAATTTCAAAGCTCGGTATTTTGTTATGAAGATTCTCCATATTGAATCTGAATTACAAATACATTCATCTTCTTAGAATTTTGTTGTTTATGGATGAAAATTCAGTTTAAAATTAACTGCCATGAATTTGCTATACATCTTTTTACCACTTGTTTTGGGTGGGTTAGAATATTTTCACTTATGGTAACAAACATACCCGAGTAAATCAAGAGCCTAACTAAGTATGATAATGTTTAAGGCTAACAAATACGTTATGGAGACTACAATCCTTTTTCTTGGGGAACACCTTGGAATGCTTTTTTGTTTTTTTAATTTATGAAATAGATTTATATATAAATCAAAGGAAATAGAATCACATCTTAAAGACATGCAAATTGGTAGAATTGGGAAACAAAGTACCACACAGCTTCAAACACAGTCAAAGCTAAAAACCTTGTTCTCAAAAGGGGGTTCTGGTGTTAGTGCATCATTTTATTTATGCATTAGCTTATTATGCTAGCATTATCTAGCACATTAAGATAAGCTTGTTTTGGTAGGTCTTAGAGGTATTTACCTGGGGACATAACTTGATATATTTAGCAAGTGGTTGTTTGTTAGAACTTATCACTTGGCGACTTCTCACTTAGTAGTACTTGTTAGTTAGGACTCCTCACTTTAACATTATTTCATTCATATAGATATATAAATGAATTAGAAAATGTATTTTCAATACTATTATTTAACTTATTTTTAGTATCAAGTATCAAATATATTTTAAATTATGCAGTCACTAATGTATATTTTTTTGTATATGTAATATGCACCTATCCTGTAGGGTTTTATGCCAATATTTTTTTGTTTTTCTGTCTGGTTTCCACTGCTGATTGTGTTTAGGGTTTGTTTGAGTTTTTTGCATATGTTTGTTTTGCAATGTAACAATGGAATATAATGCATGCAACAATACCCAGAAAATCTAAAACAGATATGCATAAAATGACAAAGACCCAGATCATAAAATCACTCAAAATGAATTATAGTGACATACCCATTTCATTTTCTTCAACTTCGTATTTTTGTTGTACATGGACTAGAAACATGGACATTAGAAAATCACTCCATATCACCAAATAACAAGTGATCTCCCATAACAATGAATATCAAAGCAATCTATGGTCCTAGGCGACCCTAATACAAGCAATAGACAGCCCCAAAGAGAGGCATTTGGCTCCTTTGAAGACCCACGTCTCAATCAGCTACTATACAGCTTGGCTGTGATGATATCAGCAAGAAATACCTCCCAAACTCCCTGAAATCTGCTCCAAAATCTCTACAACAACACTATGTTATGTCCACATACAAAATAGATGCCAAAAATTAGTCTTGTTGCTTCAAAATCTGCCTTGGTGAGTGGTACGGCCTTCTTTAGGGATGTACGGCCAGCTTGAAGTAAAGGTGCAGTCCCAAGAATCACTTCAAATCTGCTCAAAACTGAACTACAATGTTTGTTCTCAGCTGTTCATAAAATCTGCATAGGAATGTGTGCAATATCTCCTCAGAATATCATCAAAATGTATCAATGTAAGTACAATGCGAAGCCCCTAGATGAGACTCCCAGCAACTCTCCTAATGTTGTCTCTCAAACATGAAGAGAGCGATTCTACAGAGGTTTTCGTCTCTGCAAAACCCTAGTACAACCACAAGCTCCAAGCTCAAACTTTCACAACAAATTATTTTTGCAAGAGTGAATGAATGCCAAATGAAATCTCATTCTCCTTTTTGTTCCCTCACCCTCAACGCCCAAGAAGTTATTTTATTAATATTTTCATGACTTAATTGTTGCTTCAAAATCTGCCTTGGTGAGTGGTACGGCCTTCCTTAGGGATGTACGGCCAGCTTGAAGTAAAGGTGCAGTCCCAAGAATCACTTCAAATCTGCTCAAAACTGAACTACAATGTTTGTTCTCAGCTGTTCATAAAATCTGCATAGGAATGTGTGCAATATCTCCTCAGAATATCATCAAAATGTATCAATGTAAGTACAATGCAAAGCCCCTAGATGAGACTCCCAGCAACTCTCCCGATGTTGTCTCTCAAACACGAAGAGAGCGATTCTACAGAGGTTTCTGTCTCTGCAAAACCCTAGTACAGCCACAAGCTCCAAGCTCAAGCTTTCATGACAAATTCTTTTTGCAAGAGTGAATGAATGCCAAATGAAATCTCATTCTCCTTTTTGTTCCCTCACCCTCAACGCCCAAGAAGTTATTTTATTATTTTAATATTTTCATGACTTAAGCCCCTTATGAAGTGGGCGCCCAACTCCTAGCACCATGTCTCTTTTTAAAAACAACTTATAACAACATTTATTAGTCACTTTAATGAATTAAAGTAACTAAAGCTTTTAATCCATCATAAGTTAAATATTTAATTTAACTTATTTTTCGATAAATAATGCTTTATTCCTCAATCTCAAATCAATGTGATGAGTGCTAGGTATTCCCAATCCGGCAGTGCTAAAAATAGAAATGTCAATCCGACCTCACTGGTGACCCTGCCTAACTTACTATAAATAGTAAGTCCTAGTAAAAAGTACCCAATTAGGTTCCCTAACCAACTCCATTAGCCTACGGCAACCCTGGAATAGGCTAATCACTCCATCTGTCTATCTGGGCTAAGAAGGGAACATTACAGTCCGCCCTCCCCAAAATTGCTTGTCCTCAAGCAATATTAGCTCAGGATGCTGTAGTATCTACTCACTCTTCCACGTTGCATCCTCAACTGGCAAATTTTTCCATTTCACCAAGTACTCTTTGATGATCCTCTTCCTGAGATTCCTCTCTCGGGTGTCAATGATAGCTTCTAGAACCAGAATTAACTTCCCTTCCTCATCCAATGGTGGAAGCTCAGATGAAGGAACAACATTATGTCCAAGTGCTTTCTTAAGCCTAGATACATAAAATACATTGTGCACTCGGCTATTAGCTGGTGGCTCTAGCTCATAAGCTAATTCCCCTACTCTCCTGGATACCCAGAACGGACCATAGAACTTGGCCTTAAGTTTCTCTGCTCCACTCCTTTTGAGAGTGGACTGCCTGTATGGTTGGAGCCTTAAGTAAACCATATCTCCAACCTCGAAACTCCTCTCTACTCGGTGCTAATCTGCATATAGTTTCTGCTAATTTTGTGCTTGTTGCATATTCTCCTTGAGCTCTTTCATGATATCTTGGCTCTCTTGCAACAAGTCCTTAGCTTTCGGCACTTTGTTGTCACCAAGTAGCAAATCTGTGAAGCTAGGGGCATCATATCCATATAGGGCTCAGAATGGAGTCATCCTGATAAACATGTGATATGTTGTGTTATAGCAAAACTCCACAAGTGTAACCACTTAATCCAAGCTCTCTGTTGCCCCAACACATAGTTCCTGAGGTATCCTTCCACCAATTTATTTACTTTCTCTGTTTGCCCGTCGATTTGCGGGTGGTAATTGGTACTAAGAGTAAGCTCAGTGCGACACAATCTGAACAACTCCTGCCAAAAGATGCTTAGGAACTTGTTGTCCCTACCGCTCACAATGCCCCTAGGTACCCCATGCAATCTGAAGATCTCCTTGAAAAATAGATCAGCGACTTGTACTAGTGTATAACTCACTGATATGGCGAAGAAGTGCGCAAACTTGGTCAACCTGTCGACCACTACAAAGATGCAATCCTTCCCTTGTACTTTTAGTAGCCCAGTGATGAAGTCCATGGAGATATATTCGAACTTCTAATTGGGAATTGGCAAAGGCTGAAGTAGGCTAGCTGGATAAGTATGTTCATTCTTATTTTCCTAACAAATAGGACACTCCTGAACATACTTAAGGACTTCATTCTTAAGTCCTTTCCATGTGAAACGTTCCCGAACTTACTTGTAAGTCTTGAAAAACTCGAGATGACCAGCCATAGGTGTGTCATGGAAAGTCCTCAGAATCTTGCCTTTGAATTGAGAGTTAGGTACCAGAAATATTCTCTTCTTATAAATAATCAGATCATTATCCACTGAATACCTATCATCCTGTATTGTGCCCTCTATGATTGCTGCTGCCCAAGAATCCTTAGCATATTCTGCTGAAATTAACTCTCTCCAATCAACAGATATCTCCCCAAGCAAACACAAGTGGGGTCTCCTAGATAATGCATCTGCTACAACGTTTTTCTTACCTTTGACATATTCTATGTCAAAGTCATATGCCTATAATCGACTCACCCATTTTTGTTGTCGATCATTCAAGTCCTTCTGGTTCATGAAGGATTTGATACTATTATGATCAGTTTTGATAATAAATTTGCCTCCAACCAAGTAAGGCCCGAATTTGGCCAATGCATGCATTATGGCCAACATCTCTCGGTCATAAACCGAGTAGCTCTTCTTCACACCCCTAAGCTTGCTCTCAAATACAATGGGGTATTTCTCCTGCATTAGTATTGCCCCAATCCCCTCTCCTAAAGCATCACACTCCAACTCGAATGGCTTGGAAAAATCTGGGATTGCTAACACCGGGCAAGTAGACATCAAATGTTTGAAGTGTTCAGAACACTTCTGTGCTAAATCTGACCACACAAATGCTCCCTTCTTGGTTAAATCTATAAAAGGAGTTGCAGTCTGTGAGAAGCCCTTAACGAACCTCTTGTAGAAGCCACACAACCCAAAGAACCCCTTAAGCTGAGTGAGATTCGTCAGTGTAGGCCATTCCATGATAGCCCTAATCTTCTCTGGATCTACCCTCACACCATCTGCACTGATAATGTGGCCAAGATAGAGCAACTCTGTCATGCCGAAGTCACATTTAGACTCCTTAGCATACAAGGACTCACTCTCCAGGATGCTCAAAACCTCCTCCAGATGCCTCATGTGCTCTTCCCATGTTCTGCTAAAGATTAAGATATCATCGAAGAAGACCAAAACAAACTTCCTCAATTGTTTCCTGAAAATCTAGTTCATGCAGCTCTGGAAAGTAGTTGGTGCGTTTGTCAACCCAAACAGCGTCACTAAAAACTCAAGGTGGCCGTAATGACACCTGAAAGTTGTTTTCTCTGTCTTCCTCTCTCATCCTGATCTGGTGATACCATGATCTCATATCTATCTTCGAAAAGTAATAAGCCCTGTGAAGTTCATCAATTAACTCATCTATACGGAGAATAGGATACCTATTTTTGATGGTTTTCTTGTTCAAAGCAAATGGTAATCAATGCACATCTGAATGGTCCCATCTTTCTTCTTGACAAGAACTACTGCAGAAGCAAATGGGCTCTTGCTAGGCCTGATGTGCCCCATCTCCAACAACTCTTTAATAGTTTTCTCTGTCTCATCCTTGAGACGATAGGGAGTAGTAATTATAGGCTTGGACCCTTCCTCAAGCTCTATGACATGCTCAATCCCTCTATCGGGTGGCACTCCTAGTGGTATACTCCCAAACACCTTGTTGTGCTTGGTCAACAATCTCTGAATGTCTGGATGATAGTTGTTCTTTGGTTGTTGGGGAACCTCTAGCATGATTAGGCACTCTACTACCCACTCCACCTGGTCATGTCTCAACATTCTCTCCATTCTCTTAAGAGAGACTACTTGAGGCCCTCCATCTGATAATGCTCTAAGAACAAACTTCTTGCCATTTGATTCAAATTGCATCTCCATGTTTCACAAGTTCATGGTGAACTCACCAATGGTTATCATCCAGTGCATGCCCAACACCACATCTATGTCACCTATACCAACAACATAGAAGTCATCTTTGAGCTCGTACTCTCCAAGCCATATGCTCAATCCAGAAATCTTTCTGGTGCATGTAAGTTTGAAGCCATCTACTACCATTACCTTGAAGCCTTCAAACTCGCCTGTTTTGAGCCCTCATTTCGCCACCAACCCTTCATCAATGAAATTATGTGTTGCACCTGTATCAATAAGAGTGATGATGCATTGTCCACCTAGGACTCCTCTAACTCTGAAGGAGCCAACTTTCTGGAAGCTAGAAAGTTGTGCCATCACTCCTTCACTGTCACTACTACCTTGGGATGCATTTTCATAATCGTTGTCCTCCCTTTCCGATGGTTGATCTGATTTTTCTGAATTTGATTCCTCAGCTAAAATGTACTCTATCTGCTTTGCCTTTGCCTTGTTAAGGCATCTATGTGAAGGATCCCATGGTTCCCTACAGTGAAAGCAAAGCTTCTTCCTCCTGTACTCGTTAAGTTGCTCATTGGTCAACTGATTTGTCTTCTCTCTAGGCGGGTTGGTCTCTCTGAAAAGGTTTTTTATCTTTGTCTTTCTTATATGGAAATCCCTTAGACTGGAAATTGCTTTTGGATGTCGAAGACTCCATATCTCTAGCCTTTTTTATGGCCTCATATAGAGAAGGTGGGTTGAGGCCCTTAATCCAACCCCGTAAAGGATCTGTGAGTCCAATAGAAAGGACCATCAACCTGCGTTCTGAAATATCTGTCACCATGACTAACAGCTTCTGGAACTCTGATATATAACTCTCCACTGAACCCCACTGTTTTAACTGTGCCAATTCCTTGAACTGCAATTCAGGGTCCTTTTTATCAAACCTATCTATCAGTCATCCAGTAAACTCTACATAGGATGTAATCTGGTCATGGCAAAGAGTCACCTTCCCATGGTACCACCACTCATGGGCAATGTCGTCAAGATGCAGGGCAGCGTATGTAATGGCCTCCTCTGGCATAGGGCTAAGTTGTAAGAAGTTATCTAGCTTATGTACCCATGCTCTGGCTGTGGTCTTCCCTAACCCATCAAAGTAAAGTATGTTGAGCTTGTTTACCTTCTTCTGTAGCTCAATATTTTGTTGTCTACCACCTCCCTTGGGTTTGTGTTTCATCCTTAAGTCTGAGTACTCACCGAATGACATCTCCACTCTAAACTCCTCACTGGAAGCTCACCAATCTCTGACGATAACATCCTGAAACTCAAGCTGTGTGGGCTCTAGTTCTGGTGCATTATTCCGCAGGGTAAAGGTGGGTATACTAGGTCTATCATAAGTTGTATGCTGAGTGACCCCCCTGTTATTAATAGATGCTTCCCCTTCATTTCTCCTATCCTCGTCATGTTTGTGTCTCTTCCTATCACCATTGTTGCCCCCATTGTTGTTTTGGTTTTTGTCATTGTTATTATTATTGTTGTTATTGTTTCCAAGATTTCCGAAAACATGATTAGCCATCATCTCCATCATACGGTTTTAGTTATGTTGCATTTCCCGTTGTCCCCTAGCCAAGTCATTCAGAATGTCACAGGTGCTAAGTTCTTCACAATCTCTATCACCCATTTCCTCTACTGGTACCACTATTGTATCAGTATCTGCAAAAGGATCAATATGAGGTGGTATTGCAAGATCTGGCTATGACATATTTCTCCTGAGGTAGTATTGGTGTGTACCCGGCTGCATCACTCGATACCCACTCTGCATGTTTCAACTAACCTTATAGGATGGTAAGATTATTTGTGCTCTGATACCATTGTAATATGCCCCTGTCCTGTAGAGTTTTATGTCAATATTTTTTTGTTTTTCTGTCTAGTTTCCACTGCTTATTGTGTTTAGGGTTTGTTTGAGTTTTTTTACATATGTTTGTTTTGCAATGTAACAACGGAATATAATGCATGCAACAATACCCAAAAAATCTATAACAGATATGCATAAAATGACAAAGACCAAGATCATAAAATCACTCAAAAAGAATTATAGTGACATACCCATTTCATTTTCTTCAACATCGTATTTCTGCTATACATGGACCAGCAACATGGACATTAGAAAATCACTCCATATCGCCAAATAACAAGTGATCTCCCGTAACAATGAATATCAAAGCAAGCGTTTGGCTCCTTCGAAGACCCACGTCTCAATCAGCTGTTGTACGGCCTGGCTGTGATGATATCAGCAAGAAATACCTCCCAAACTCCCTGAAATCTGCTCCAAAATCTTTGCAACAGCACTGTGTTATGTCCACATACACAATAGATGCCAAAAATCAGTCTTGCTGCTTCAAAATCTGCCTTGGTGAGTGGTACAGCCTTCCTTAGGGATGTACGGCCAGCTTGAAGTAAAGGTGCAGTCCCAAGAACCACTTCAAATCTGCTCAAAACTGAACTACAATGTTTGTTCTCAGCTGTTCATAAAATCTGCATAGGAACGTGTGCAATATCTCCTCAGAATATTATCAAAATGTATCAATGTAAGCAAAATGCGAAGCCCCTGGATGAGACTCCAACTCTCCTAATGTTGTATCTCAAACACGAAGAAAGCAATTCTACAGAGGTTTTCATCTCTACAAAACCCTAGTACAGCCACAAGCTCCAAGCTCAAGCTTTCACGACAAAGTCTTTTTGCAAGAGCGAATGAATGCCAAATGAAATCTCATTTCTCCTTTTTGTTCCCTCACCCTCAACACCCAAGAAGTTATTTTATTATTTTAATATTTTCATGACTTAAGCCCCTTATGAAGTGGGCGCCCAACTCCTAGCACCATGTCTCTTTTTAAAAACAACTTATAACAACATATATTAGTCACTTTAATGAATTAAAGTAACTATAGCTTTTAATCCATCATAAGTTAAATATTTAATTTAACTTATTTTTCGATAAATAATGTTTTATTCCTCAATCTCCTCAAATCCATATGATGAGTGCTAGGTATTCCCAATCCGACAGTGCTAAAAATAGAAATGTCGATCAGACCTCACCGGTGACCCTGCCTGACTTACTATAAATAGTAGGTCCTAGTAAAAAGTACCCAATTAGGTTCCCTAACCAACTCCATTAGCCTACGGGAACCCTGGAATAAGCTAATCACTCCATTTGTCTATCTGGGCTAAGAAGGGGACATTACAGTATACATATATACAACAATACCCGTACCCAAAGGTGAAAAATGTCATACCAACATACCCAAATACCGAACCGGAGCCCTTCTCAAACCCATACCAACAACTTAGTGGTAAGGTGATATGAAAGGTGCAGAAAGCTATCAAGGATTCTTCATTGGTAGATGATCTAGAAAAGAAGTTGATCCTAAAGGAGGTCTCTCTTAGGATATATTCTAAGTTATCGGTCTTGGTACGAGGACCGGCATGGGTACAAGATTCGGGTATGCTCGTACGACAATTTTTAAGTTTTCCCCAGGTATGGGTACAGGTTTTTGTGTGTGTGTGTGTATTATAATTTTATATATATTAAAAATTCTAAAAATAGTAATACCCATAATTGCCAATAAACAAAACATTTAAATACCTCATAACTTGCAATGAAGAAAATACTCATGAATTGAAATTCATAATTCAATGATTTGTCAAATGTCAATACAAAATGAAAATTACAATCAATATTCAATAATCTTCGTATGGCTTTTCATTGAGAGCATCAAAGTCAACATTTGGTTCAATTTCATTTAAACCACAATCATGTCATGTCCATTTTTCCAAATATAATTAATATTATTAAAACAAAAAGTGTTTTTAAATACTAGTTAAAATATAATAAATAAATATAAAATATAGAAATAAAAATAAATTCAAATTTGGGCGGCAAATTTAGGTTCCTTGGGTCGTAAAAGGAAAGGTATATCTACAAGATCTAATGGCTCAATTTCATCATCCAATTTTCATTTTCTGCACTTGCCAATTGAATTCAAGTATACATGCCTGCAAGGACAAAAACCCTTGAGGGCAATCTCAAAGGTTAGGATAAAAACTCTACCCTTTGTTGAGCAATCCTACATCAAGGGTTGCAAGTGAGCTAATATTGATCATCTTGTCAATTTTCAAGTTAAGGCGCTAGTGTCTCTCAAGCATGTTTGCCATCATTCAGTTACAGGGTTATTTGTTGGTGCGCCATCTGTGAAGGGAGTCCACAGCACTCATCATTCATCAGTGACCCCATTGAAATCCTCAACCACGAAGGGAAGCATTACTATCAATTCATTAGAAGGGAATTAACATTGGTCACTACAATATACCATCCATCAGGGGCAGAAAGAAGTAGTTTGGGCAATCCACAGTGAGTAAACAGCACACCTCAACACACCACATTTGCACAAGCAAATCTTGATCGCCAATCGCTATACATCCTGGAACATTGTTGGAGTTGCGCCAAGATTTAAAATGAATTGTGACCAATTTTCATTAGCAAATAGTAATCCCTTAAATGTGTGCTCTTGTTGCTCTGCGGCTGTTGTGCCTAATCTGCATCACTTAATCCTTCGATTAAGGGTCACTGCTAACAATCATTGCAACTAGCAAGGGAAGAACAAACACAACCTAGTTGGTGACGGTGGGCAAAACACTCAACGATCTTGGACTAGGGATATACAAAAGCATCAAGGGAGGTCGCCTCACACTATACACCTGAATCACGCCAAGGCATAGAGTCAAACCCAGCCAAGCCACCGAAAGCAATATTAGAAGGATCACCACCAGATTTGACCCTAGATCTGATCCAGGTCCACCTCAAGCAACGGCAGTGACACCTATTACACCATCACAGCAAAGCGATCAGGTTCCTCTGAAACTAATTAAATTTCAATCTGGAATAAAAATAGACTTTATTTTCATCTGCTAACAGAAGGTACTGATTTTCAATCAACCTCAATAATTGTAATTCATTTTTTTGAATCACTGATGAATCAAATAAATTGGGTATTTGGTAATTCTTGACTATTCTAAGAATTGTGTTAGAAATCTAAATAATTTTCTAATAATCAAGTTCAGAAAACAAAACTTAGTCCCCCCACATTGGAAGGGACATTACAAATCAGATGCAACGCAACCCCACTAGCCACGTCATATGCAGAAATTGCCTCATCGATAGAGACATCAGCAAGTTGTGCAACAGTAGCATCTAAGTCAGCACACTTAGAAGTTAGATCCCAATTCCTTGTCACTCCTCGTTGTAATCAGGTTTTTTATGTGACAACAGACACAAATTGAAGTGTACAAACACCAAATCCTCAGCGTTTTTTGCACCTAATTGGTTGTGTTTAACTAAGTAGATAAAAGAATATGTACTTCAATTCCGCTTGCCTGAAAAAAAACTTGCAACTTATTGAATTTAAATACATGTACAATTATAAAACATAAATTATAATATATAACAGCAAAAGAAAAATGAGGAAGATAAAAATTTAAAAATAAAAAGATGCATACTTGAGATAAAACTTTTATTGCAAGAGGCTATAGGTAAATAGAGCCTTGGCCATGTAGGTATCACCATTCATGAGCATCTTTCATGCACTTGTCTTGAAGAGCGCAAACACCATGATTCTTTGAAGATATGAAGTGGCCAAACTCAATCAAGACAACACTTTGTATATCTACATCTGGGAATAATCTTATGAATGCAATCTTGTACCCAGTAGCAACCTCTTCGTCTCTTTGCTATAATACTTTGGGGACAAAGAAAATGCTAGGAGATGCAAGGGCATGGTCATCTTGTTCCAATGATCAATAATGATCTTTTGCACTCTTTGAAAGATGCTTCTATGTGGTCATGCTCCTTGGCTTCTATTATGGTCCTTATTTTTTCAACCCTAGAGTCCATGCCATCATAAATTTCACCCAAACATGATCGATCTATATCTGCATATCTAATCGTACTCATGATGGGCTTAATGAAACTAAAAACATTCCACATGAGCCCACCACTCATCATCTAGGATCAATGCTTTTAATTTTTGGGCTCTCTTTGTTTGTGATTGCCTCCATACACACCAAAGAGTGTTGATGGTCATGGCATTCAATGTCTCTCGTACCTTCACAAGTCGTCTCAAGGCGATTGTGTGTGATGTGAATTGAGTCTCAACAACCTAACATGGTGTAAAAAATAAACCAAATTAAAAAAATAAAAAGTAACAACTTAGCAAAAATTTAAAAATAAGAAATATACTAAAAAATAAAAATAAAATTACCTTAAAGAACTCCAACTTGGAGAAGGTCCTAAAGATGGCTTGTGACATATGATGATTTGTCACAAACATTTGAATCTCTTCCGCCTCCATGTAGATTTCTTTGACCCACTCAATCTTTCTACTAATCTTTTGCAATATGAAGTTAAGAGAGTGGACAGCACATGGTGTCCAAAAATATGCCCATATGTACCCTTCACTATTGAACCAACTGCCCTACAATTTTTAGCATTGTCTATTATGACTTGGACAACATTTTCAGGGCCAACCATTTCAATGGCTTGAATGAGGATATTGGAAATGAAGGTCACATCTTTCACTTGCCCCTCACAATCAACTGCCTTCAAAAACATCGCCCCTTTAGGGGGCATTGCAATGACATTAATTAGTGGTATGTTTTTGCAATCCTTCCATCCATCAAAAATGGACACTCCTATTTCAAACCACATATCCTTGATTTCTCTCAATGGTGCCTCTACAAAAACTTTTTCCTTGGCTAATAAGGTGGTGCACAACTTTTCATGCCAAGGATTAATGTAATCAGCAGGTACATTGGCAACTGTTGTCACCATATCCTTCCAATATGGTGATCTAACAAGGTTGAAAAGAAGCCCATTGCTATAAATGCAATGAGTAATGCTCTCATCTACAACCTCCCTTGCCTCATTCTTTAAGGCCTTTTCCAATGGGCCTCTTTTGCGGGAAAGAAAGGGAGTATTATCTTCTCAGGAAGACGATGGTGGCATGAAAGGATGTGGGCTAGCTGGTTGTGTTAAGCCACTAGGAGGTTTCTACAATCCTCTCTTGGAAAGAGGATGTACTCTTTCCTTTGCTCTGTTACTTACCATGTCAGCATCCTCTTGTTCTTTGATATATCCCATTATTTGTTGCTTCAGCAATCCTTTTTTATTCAGCCCTAGACAAAATTTTATTCCTAAGCCAGAAATAGCACACAAGTAAGCTTTCATTCAACTATACGAGCTCTTATACTCATTCTCAAATTGGCTACAACACCAACGATAACCCCCACCACTTGGAAGTTGTACAATCATGGCTGTATGTCACCATAGAGGTGACATTACATCAAATTTAAACGCACTCTATATATGTGGGGCAACTGAACTAGAACTACCAACAATTCTGTATGAATATAACAAAACAAAAAAAATATTACTAATTTTAAAATTTAAATTTTACAAGCCTACAACTTTTTAAAAAAAAATCGACATTATAACCCCTATATTATGTATAAAATATTAAAAGGTTTAAAAAATATTCTAAACATTTTTTTTTGAAACTTGAAAAAAATTGAAAAATCTTGAAAAAATTCTTCAAAACTTGAAATAAATTACAAGATTCACTTACTACTGATAGATAAATCTTCCTCGTGCAGCTCTTTTTTTCTTATTGGTGTAGGTTTTTCTCTCCCGTAGCCTTCACCTTCGAACAAAAATGCAACAACCTTCAAAAATCAATAATGGCAGCTTGGAGGCAAAAATGTTGTTTTACTTGTGTTTATGAAATGAGGCAAACGAGGTTAAAAGCCTTCATTGTAGGGCAAAATTAGATGTCGAGGGTCTTTCTTGATTTTAAAAATGTTAAAAAAAAATGCTTTTCTTTTTGTTTTTTGTGACAAGGTGGTCACGAGTACGCTTGTGTTTGCACGGGTCCAACCCAAGTTCCCTACAGGTTCACCCCAGGAACCCGAGGTGCCCAAAAGGACCATGGGACCCGAGGTGAACCCCAGTCTATCCTGGCCCCGAACTAGACCCATACGAGTACAAGGGGGAATCCTACCGAACCCTACAACATAGGATATATTATTACTATTTATTCACAAGGCGGGAGACCCTCTATGACTTGTTTTCAATACTATTGACTCCACAAATTATCATCCCATTACCTTTTTTGGCCAAGAAAACAAACCTTTTGCACCCAACCTTCCATTAAAGATTGCACATTTTGTTGAATTCATTGAAGGCACGATAGTGGATGATGGTAAAATTTTGGTCAATTTTGATATGGTTTCCTTGTAAACAAAACTTCTTGTTTCTCATGCAGTTGAAGTGGGAAAAGAAATCACATGCAAATACCACTAAAATAGTGGAGCTTTCTCTAAGATCAATTTTCTTAGTTTCTAAGTCGACTTCTATGAGCAAACAAAATAAATTTCCATGGAATGCCCTATCACTCCCCTAAGGACAGGCCTAGGGAGGACTAGTGGGGGGAGTGGCCCAGACAGCTGGCGGCAGCAGCAAGCTACTACCCATCACCCTCTGAAATTTCCCAAAGGGCCCCCTTTATAGATAGGGTGCTCGGTGAGCGAAGGGCACAACAAGGAAGGAGGAACATGTTAGCATTTTAATTCACACCCTTCAATGCGACACAAAAGGGAAGACATGTGTGATAAAACTGCTCTTCAAATTAGATGGGTAAGCTCCCTGTAAACAAAAACTAACCTAATTTGAACAATTTGTACTTGATATTTACAATCTGTATAGCGTTTTCTAGGGTGGTTAACACATAACAAACAAAATTAAAGGCATCTTTTTGGATTCACCGAGGGCAAAAGGCTGATATGCACTTCTACTTAAAGGTTTGTATGCTTTTTGAGTAAATGAAAACCCTACAACCATCACACTTATGCTGTTCAGCTAAAGGCAAAAACTGAGCAGTGCAAGTACACACAAGGAAAAGATTGATTTGAGCAATACAAAAGATCCGGTAAATAAGAAGAGGGGAATGACATGCAAAGCTGTCAAATCCACTTTACCGAAACTTGTAATACAAAGACTACAACTAACAGTAAAAGCACTTCAATTCACTTCATCTACATACATCAAACATTATGAGTTAAACACAATAGTTGAACCAAACTAACAACTATTCTAATACAAAGCTTCCAATGACAATTAAGCAATATTTTACTCATAAAAGCACAATAACACATAAGACACAGAGCACCTCAACAGCAATTTAGAAGCAAGATAGGCATTACTAAATTCTATTGAATAATATTGAATTTTGGATCCTTAAACTAAGTGCCAAGAGCACTTATTTAATAAATTTTACAATGTTTTGCATGAAAAATAACAAAAAGCCAACTACAACTTCTACCCTTCGAATAGCCTGATTGCATGCAATACAAGCTTTATTACAATATTCTATCCACTAGTCCTAAATCTCACTCAAGCAATCTTCAATTAAACTCCTGAAAAAGATTACTACAAACTAAGAAAATATCTTCTAGAAGACGGCTAAAAATATCGCGAGCTATAAATAGCTCCACTAAAAATAGACTTCTGACAGGGAGCTTGGAGTGATTTTGACAAAGCTTCTCTATTCTAACCAAATGGCAAATTCTCTAACGAAGCACTAGAACTTTGACAGTTCGATGCTTTGAACTGAAAACTTATGTACACTGATATCATTGCTTTTAGCCAATCAAAGCCCACTGAAAACAATGGCAAAACCCTAGACAAAATCTAATAATGATTAATCAAAATCATATCAAACATACTGCTAATCATATTTAAAATCTTAGCAATTTGGGAGTGATCAGCAGTATGTTTGATTAACAAAGATCGTTTTGGAAACCCTAGACAGTCAACAACAACAAAAATATGAGTTTTCATGATGAAAATCCTTGCTGTTATGTCTGAACCTTGCTGGTTTACTGAAAAGATGACTAGGGTTTAAGAATCAACTTAAAAACCCTAAGTGTTGATATGACCAAAAACCTTGAAGAATGTCTTCTTTAAACTGCTCTCATAATGCTCACTAACTTCATTTGAATTTTCTGATGAACAATAGAAGAAAAGACATTTTGAAGAGGCGAATTTGCTGCTGTTGTAAGTGTGACAGGATTATGACTGCTGTATAAGCTTAAATGAATACTGGAATGACAATCCCCTGCTGCTCTGCCACTGATATGGCTATTGTGGCAATTCGAAGTTGCTGTACAATAAATTCACTGCCCTGCTGAAAACTTCCAATCACACTCTGCTAATTGCATTCTGCTGATGGCGGTCTGCCAGGTAAGAAAAAGAATGTTACTCCTAAAATCTTGCAAAGGAAAATGATCTGATGATGACTATAACTCGCTCTTGCTCTGGAATGACTACTGCTAATCCGGAAATCGGTGTTAGGACTGCTGTGATGTGAAAGAGGGATTTGATGCCTTATTTGAGCATAATGTTTACTCGATGTGAGGCACCACTGCTGCTAAATATATCATTGCTTCCTCTTGTTTATATCTGCTATTTTAGGATGGATCTCCTTACTTATGAAATATATATCAGATCCTTCTTGAGTTTGAAGAGTTAGGATTGCATGAACAGACACATTCTTCTATTCTATTAATATATTTCCCTTTTGTCAAGTGCTGGTCGGCTGGGATAAAAATAGGCACGCCTATTTATAGTTTTGCTCCTTTTACATGATCTTAGTTGGTCTTTGTTCATAGGTGTGCACCTATATGAAGGATTTCATGCCTTGTATTTGTAATGTCTTTTTTGCCTTATAGGGCACATTCTCAACAGTGTGATGGTGGACTTCAGATTGAAAACTTGTGTTTTGCTTTATGAGCCACATGCTCAACAATGAGATTGCATGCCCTAAACTTGAAACTCCATTATCCCTTTAACAAGCACACACCTATATAAGGGATTTCAAAATTGGACCTCTTCACTTTATCTTTTGCCTAGCATGCGCTCATATAAAGGATTTCAGAATTTGATTTTGGATGTTAATTTTCCGTCACATAGGCACACGCCTGAGAATGTGACTTGCTGTTTTCAACATTTAAAACTCTCATCTCCCTTTCTGGCATGCGATCCATAATGTGATTAGCACAAACATACACTCTGAACTTTGAAACTAACTCTCTGCACAGTTAGATGTGCACCATTGTATGTGATTACAAATATCTCTTTCCAATCAAATCAAGATGCCTGAATATGTCTTCTGTAGATCAGAAAAAAGACCTATTTTCTGCTAACAGTGTTTTCAATCATTGTCATGCAGATTCTATCCTTTGAAAGTTGCAGATGATTTACAAGTTTTGATCAACGCTTAATGTTACTTCTCAGAAAGGAACATGCCTGTGAACAGATCTGCAACCTTCACCATTTTGACCTTGATTCTTTGTCGCGATAAACGCCCCTGAAATTCTAACCATAACCCTGAAATGAAGACATAGACTAACAAGAAAAAATTCCAATACATGACTCATGATTTGTCAAAAGACAAGGATTTTAGATGAAAATTTTGATACGATACAAAAAAAATTTATGAGTACAACAGGGTGCCTTTAAATTGTTTGCTTTGAGGCACAAATGATGGAAAATATATGTTGATGGCAGTTGGCACCATTTAACAAGACAAAATTCCAATACATGACTCATGATACAAAAAATTTTGACATGATACAAAAAATTTGTATGGGTACAACAGGGCGCCCCTAAATTGTCTGCTTTGAGACACAAATGATGGAGGATATATGTTGATGGCACAATATTAAATTCGTTGCACAGAAAGGAAAGCCTTTAAGGCTTCCCCAATTCATCTTTATAACCACTATGAATGTATCAAATTTATAAAGGATGCATAATACGATGGACAAATTATGTTCCTAGATGTTTTATTAAAGCTAAAAATTGACTCTGCTCTTGCTCAATAGGTATGCATGAAGGAAACCCACATGGATCTTTACTTACAGGCCACCTAGAAAAGAAGGCATGTATCCTTTAAACTCTCACCACCAAAGCAATATGGTTTTGGGGAGAAATAAATACAGAAGGCAACAGATCAACACAACTTTCATAATACAAGGAGGGAATCAAGGCATCAACAAAGGTACACAAACTCTAGTGGCCAGCATCAAGCCTTACCTTACATTGAGATGAAATGAGATGACTTTAACAACCTTTTGACCAACAATTTGGAAAGAAGAGATATCAAGTTGACTTTGCTTACTCCTAATACCATAAAGAAGATACTCAAACACCAAAGGATGCAGTTGATCTCATGCAAAGTAGGGAAGCCTATCTCATCACTTGTTCTTGTGGTTCACCATATACTAGTGAAACTTGTAGATCCATTCAGACAAGGATTGAATCACGCAGTGCAGATCTTTGACACAGCAAGGTCCAATAAACCAAGTGTATCAGAAAATTCATCTTCCACTGTGCACCACAATTGCATTTAAAAGTGAAAGTTAGTGCAAAGGAGAATCATAACACCAAGTGACAACTCAAGGAAGCAAAGCGAATTGAAAAACACTTATGTAACTTAAATAGGGACAATGACTTGAGATTAAGTCAATCTTGAAGAACTACCATATAGACTTGGAATCGAGTGTGACCAAAATCATGTAATTAATTGATTCATATTTCCCACTGGAACAATCTACGAGTTAAATTGGGTTGGGCTTGGATTCCAGAATATTTAATTAATTAATTTAAAATTTATTTTTTCTTTTGAGTTAGATTTTACCTGAGCTCATGTATTTTTAGGTTATGTCTAACCTCACATATTTGTGAAGAGTTATCCATATAAGCAGCTCTTATCTACACTCCATTACATTATTTAGCCTCATGATGTATCACGTATTTGTAAAGAGTTATCCACATAAGGAGCTCTTATCTACATTCCATTACATTAATTAGCCCGATGATGTATGATGAAGTATGACCTGAAATGTTGGTTGCAAAATCTTTAATGCAGGTTTATCCAAAAACTCTTTTGCAGTAACACAGAATTGACTATTAAAACTAAAGGAGAAAGAATGAAGGTTAACAAAAACAGTAGTCAATTTACCTGCAGTTTAAGACGTTCATCAAATCCCAGATACCATGTGTTCTTACAACATCACAAGTCAATGAACGCATTGATCTGATAGCAGATTTACATTCTAATCCTTCGATCCAAAGCCCTATTGAGAGAATAAATGATGTGATTATCAAAAGATTTCTTAATCTGAAGCATCTTTCTCAACGTGATTTGCCTGTTCAAATATTAATGTGCTTATTACTTAAGTGCATGAAATAAACAATATACAGAATCTTTCGACATAAGTACAATACATCCTTGCAGATTGAACATTCAAGAGGGTATGACATGTAAGAAACCAATACCCATACAAAGTGCTTTAAATTCAACCGAGTAACCTTAAGACATAGGAAATTGCAGCAAACAAAGACAACTCTCTGCACATGAACTTTATTTGAAATTTTAATCACAGAGTCAAAAATTGAAAGACATCAAGCCAATTCCCAGTTTCAATAGGAATTAACTGGTGATGGCAGCTGTTATAACATACCTACAACATATTGTTATGTTATCAAGATTAATCAGCCTCAACAAAAAGAGAAGGATGCCTATACGTACTGTTCCATCTCAGTTGACTCTAAAGACAAAAATGGGACAAGCATAGAACATAGATAAGCTCAAATTCAATAATTAAATATATGATCTTATTGGAAATAAGATTAGTCACCAAGCCCAAAAATCACTTTAGATAAGGTGGCAGCTAATTGATTCTCCAAACTAACACCAATACCACAACACTGCATAGATTATTGATATTAAGATAAGGAGACAATATATTGATTCTCCAAAGTAACACTTATAAAATCAAAGCTGCATGGATTTTTAATTCTATACTCTTAACAAATCAACAGTCAACATGATACAATATTATGCCACAATTTTGATTTCATTTACAAAATAAGAAAACATAGAAATTACTGGAAAAAGAAGATTTCCAGATATTTTCGTAATTCTGTCCAGAACTGCCACTTGGATGACCCAAATGTTGGAAATGTTGTCATTGATGTCAAGTGCATAGACAAGATGGCTGTCATTGATGTCAAGGTGCATGAACAAGATTGTTGATGTCAAAGAGTTTGTCGTGGAGATTGTTGGATTAGTTGTCCAAGATGTATGGAGGAGAATGTCAAAAGAAGAATGAAGAGATTGTCAAAGGACGTCATTGATGTCAAAGGAATATGTTGTCATTGATGTATAAGAGTACTGCTATAAGCAGAGATATATAAGGCAATGGTGGTCAAGTAAAAGAGCAGAGTTATAAGGCAAATATTCGTCACATTAATAAAGGCAAATATATTAATGACAGTGTTCCCCAGGGACGCCCGAGGGAATATAGGCACTCCCGAAGCGCAGAACGCCCTAGGGATGCAAGGACGCAGAAGGAACGTTTCCCCACAGTCCCAGTTTCAGCATGTAAATCGGGGACGTCCCAGGGACGCCCCCCCTAAACAGGGGACATTCCCTGGGAACACCCCCTAAAAATGGAATGCACAGACGCCCCAGGGACGTCGGAACGTCCCTCAACCTCAACCACATTTAAAATAAATAAAAACGCAACTACATTAATAAGTTAAAACCCTATCTTGTTTATTGTCTTTTCATTGCGCTAGTGCTACTGCAAACTACCGCCGCCACTTGGAGTGAGGAAACCAAATCATGGGTTTATTGTTCTTACTTCTTCCTGGTTGAGTTCCAACTATCCCATATCAGCCTTCAGGTATGCAGTTTTGAGAGTTAAATAAAATAAATAGATTTTTTCCTTCTCTCTATTGTTCGTATGATTTCTTTATTCAGCGCTGAAACACTGATTCAATAAAAAAAATGTTTTCTTCATCACTCCATTGAGATGGTATGCCCCTCAAGTGAATGAATATTTTCTTTTATAGAAAAACAAGGCATTCTAAGTATTATATTTGCTTAGTTAGCTTTCATAATTATTAAAAAGGACGAGAGATTGAAGGAGAGATCCATGCGCAATAGATTTGGATTTGTTTGGAATGTTTGATGACATGGCTGCAAAGTCACCAGGAACATCTCAGTCTTGGTTTTATATTGGTCTTGCTAGTAGTTAGTAATTAAACTTAAAACTTAAGTTGTTAACTGCTAAGTGTTAAGGAATCTTAGATTTCAATTTGTGAGTATTAGTTTCAGTAGCCATTTCAGAAAGTCTGCACTTACAGAAAAATCTACCTTTTTCTCTTTCAAATGTATTCATCCATACATTGCCATTCTCCCCAAAAAGGAGCTCCTAAGTCTAATTGAACTGTACAGTGTTTTCTTGTTCCATTGTAATACTCGTTTCAGAATTCAGCATCTCAACTGACAAATACCCAGTTTGTTTCCTTAATCTATAATGGAAATTGGAATTTGTAATAATACTTTCTGAGATTAGTGACTACTATATTTGCTGTTATTAGTTATAACTTATTAGTTGTTACTAAAATTCCTAAAATACTATGGCAGTGTGCACATAGTTTAAACAGTAAATACTAAAATAATAAATTCCTCAGGAGACTCTTGAAACCTTAGAGCTGATACATCCCTCGAAGCCATTTTATGGCTCAAACCTGTTATATTTGTTCTGTTATAAATATATTTGTTCTGTGAGAATATTCAATATACCACATTTGATTTAAACTGTCAACAAGGGAACTGTGCATCCTTTAAAACCTGTTGAAACTGTCAACAAGGGAACTGTCCACATTTTGTGGATATCATAAAATTGCTGGTATCCTTAAAATGCACAGGGTCTATTTGAATAATGTAGATAGTGATTGTTTATGATTGTTTGTGTACTCTTGAATTGAGTACTATTCTTATATTATTATTTATTGATTTAAAACATTCTTTTTATATTGCATCTGGGTTCAAATTTGTTGAGTGAACTGTGAAACTGAAGATGGATACATTCAGTGTAAATGCTGATTTGGATTTGGAGAATGAAGTTGATGAGGCAGGGGAATCAGGGAGCCAAACAGAAACCACGGGCAATTCAAGTGCAGATGCAAACGTATTAAAATCTGATTTCCCTTCAGAGTTGTTGTCACAATAAGCCAAAGGGCCATTTAGCAAGCAAAATCCATTACAGCAGTTTGCAACAATAGAAGACACAAATAAAACACCTAATTCAGGGGGAAGTCAACATTGGAAATGTACTATTTGCCCAACTGGTAAGTGGAATGGCAGCATAACAAGGACCAATGCACACTTTTTACATATCCCTGGTAAAGGAGTTGGGGGTTGTAAGGGTCTCTCACTTGAAATGAAGGTTGAAATAATCAAATTATACACAGGGGAACTCACTACACCATCAGTGTCTAGTAAATCAACATGAGGAAGTTCATATTTACCACCTTCATGTCCATCATTTGGGGTGAGTGCAGTGGAGTCAAGGGGGAAACAAAAAGCTATAGGTTCATCCTCACCAAACCCAATCACAAATATGTTCAATGCACAAGGAAGGGAGGCTGTAGATGATGCCATTGCCAATTTCTACTTTGGCAACGACATTCCTTTCCATGTTGCTCGATCTCCTTTGTACAAGGAAATGTTTGAGAAGGTAAGACAAGCTGGTCCTGGTTATGTGGTTCCTAGTGAGACTAAATTGAGAGCCACACTCTTGGAAAAAAGTTATTCCAAGGTTAACTTGTTGATGGAGGAGATGAAGGCCAAATGGGTGACACATGGCTGCAGCATAATCATAGATGGGTGGACAAATATTAGACACCGTCCAATCATCAATGTTATAGTTTCATGCATTGATGGACCTTACTTCTTGCGAGCAATTGATTGCTCAGAAAACGCAAAGATGCCGAGTTTCAATTTCAAATCTTGAGAGATGTCATTGAGGAGGTTGGTCCTCAAAATGTGGTGCAAGTGATTACTGATGCAGCAAATGTTTGTAGGACAGCAGGTATGTTGGTTCAATCTACATATAGGCACATCTATTGGACCCCTTGTGTGCATGCTATGAACAATGCACTCAAAGACATTGGAAAGATAGAGTGGGTGAAACAGGTGGTGGCAGATGCAAGGGAGGTGCAAATGTTTATTTGCAACCACCACATGTCATTGGCATTGTTTCGGACCTTTGCAAAGAAAGAATTCCTCAAACCAATTGAGACTCGATTTGCTTCCTACTTCATTCTACTAGAGAGGATGCTTGAGTTGCAAGAGCCATTGCAACTTATGGTTATGACACAAGATTGGAACACGTGGATGGAGTCAAAGATTGAGCAGGGGAAGAGGGTGAAGGAGATTGTGATTAGTGATAGTTTTTGGTCGAATGTGAGATACATCACATCTTTTGTACAACTTGTTTTCACTATCATTAGATTTGGAGATTCTAATAGTCCTAGTCTTGGGGAGACGTACGAGTGCATTGATAGCATGCTTGGCCAAATGAAGGCTGCCATTTGCGCGAAAGACCCCACCCTAGAGTTGTACAATGAGCATATTCACCCCATCATCCAGAAAAGGTGGCACAAGTTGAACACCCCTCTACACATGGCTGCATATGCTTTGAATCCAAAATGGTATGTGGAAAGAGTTGGTAGAATTCTTCCTACTCATGATCTCAAGGTGAGGAATGGCATCATGAAAGCCTTCAAAAAAATGTAAAGTCCAGAGGAAGCTTCATTGATCAAAGTTGAGTGGGTTAAGTTCACAGAACTAGAAGGCTACAAGACTTCGGCAAGGATCGATAAGCTCACTATGGCACAGGATAAGCCAGTTAGTTGGTGGACAATCTATGGACCTCCAAGACCATTGTGCACACTTGCCATTTGTCTTCTCTCACAGGTTTCTAGTTCCTTAGCTGCTGAGAGGAACTGGTCCACATATAGCAATAGACTTACCTCTACAAGAGCGGAAAAGCTTGTTGTAGTGCATACTGCCTTGCGTCTAATTGGTCACAAGACACCTTAGTATAGGCAGAGCCCAACGCAAAGGTGGGATGTAGAAACCGAGGAGCCAAAACAACTTGATGATGACCACAGTGTACAGATGGCATTGGAGGATCCACTTCCTTCTGACAGTTCCAATGATGAGGAGTTTCCTATATATGCTGCCGTTGATGATGATGATTCTGATTTTTGAGTTTTCAGTTATAGATATTGTTTTTGGCAGTTTAATTTTGTCATTTTAATGCTTGTCACTTGTATAATGAGATTATGAGACACTAGTATCTAATTGGTACTTTGAACTTTCAAAGCTCAAACTACTTATAAGTTTTAAAGTTTATAACTTACTTGAATATTTCAATTTGAATTTTGAAATGGATCACGATTTTCAGCTACTATGAGTTTGAATTTGATTTTTGAATGATTATTGATATTCAATTGTTCAATGTTTAATGTTTACTGTTAGTGTTTCCTATTTAGTTTAAGACTTTAAGTTACCTCGATATGTATCTTGTTTTAGTTTTTAACTTTTTAACCTATATATATTTTTATTAAAACATATTATATAGCCGTCCCCTCGCTATCCCCTTGCCGTCCCCAAATTTTTGGAAAATTTTTGCCATCCCCATCCCCCGGTCACGGAAACTCGGAGAAACACTGATTAATGATAAAGGCCAAGATTAAATGTATAGTCAATATGATAGCCAACTCTCACCTTAGCGCCATTCATGAAGATATATTATGTTTAAATTAAAGATTTAAACATGAACCTTTGTATGCAACGCCAAGACAAAGCCTGACCAACTTTCATTTGGTAGAGATGATACTTACAAGACAGCAAGGCAGAGATAAAAAGTATTAAAGAGAAGACAATGATTAATATATATAAATGGCAGCGAATTCGTTCATATGGCCAACCTCCTATTTACCTTGGCGCCATATGTTCATTGAAAGAAGAGCCTAAACTAGTATTTCAAAGTGGCTGACTACATTTAGATAAGATTTTAAATTAAAGATTTAAATCTTAAAGGTGGCCAACTTCCCTTAATAAAAAAGGCCAAGGATCATGTAAAGAATATAAGGAGCGCTTAAGAACAAGACAAAAAGGTGCAATTTAATTATACTAAGGGCAGCGATCATTTTATGAAGAGTTTTTTGTTTGTGAAGGGCTGCGATTTGTTTTGAGAAGGGCTGTGATTTATGAAGAGGTGCAATCTTCATAAAAGACATCTATTTACCAAGGACGCCTCCATTGAGAAGATATTAAAGATGAATGAACGTGGGTTTTGATAGCCAGCAATCAATGAATTTTTCCAAGTTTAAGAGCAGACCTACAAAAGATAAAGGGGCAGAAAATGAAGAGTAATTCAGATTTATTTTAAGAGGATATGCAGCCCATGTATGAAGGATAAATGACAATATATGTGAAGAATATATGAGAAGACTAAGAGCAGATTGCTAAGAGATTAGAGCAGATATAAAGGCAGAAATTATATGATCAGATTTATGAAAAGAGATTGTGTATGAAGTTATGAACTGTGATCAGATTTGTGAGGGAAGAAAGTATATGTGTGTGAACCTGATTTGAAAAGAAAAGACTTACATCATACAGAATCAAAAATAGTGATTAGATTGTGAGTAAAGGAGAACAATATTATCCATTGAAGAATTCGTAGGTTGGTGCCTAGAGATTGGTGTCTCTTACTGAGTTGGTGCTTAGTTGTGAAGGTTGGTGCCTACAAATTCTACAAACAGGCATTGGTGTCTCCAATGGGTTGGTGCTCACAAAAAAAGAATTGTAAGACAAGTAGGTTGGTGCCTACAGAAGAAGATCAATATATAAGCATTATTTTGTCATGGTTTTCTCCCACAAGGGTTTCCATGTAAATCATGTGTTCTCTATGTTCTTAATTGCTAGACCTTGCATATGTGTAGTTGCTGTGATTGATTAAGTTTGGAAAAGTAAAAGTTTGTTTGATATTGATTCACCCCCCCCTCTCAGTATTACAGTGTGCTCATCACCAAACTGCTCCCCAATTCATTCATCCCACTTCGAGAAGCAATGGGCCCCATTGCTCCCAATTTTTTTACCATTCTGCTAAATTTGGATAGTAGTGTACCATTTTCCATAATGATGCAATTGCCCTGCCTTAACCATCTAGAAAAGTGGAACCTACTAGTGCTCCATTTCTTTGACAATTGCATCAATGGTCTGATTTGTACTCATTGTGGTTACATAATTAGGATCCAACTCTATGCTCAACAACATCTAATCTATCCAAGAGTAGTGGAAAAAGCATGGGCAAATCAATTCTACATTGAACATTGGGTGCAAATCCAGGTAGGGTGGCAAGTTGAGTTCAAATACATTTTTGCACACTTGTTTGATGATGGTGTATGGTCCATATTGCAGGGCTCTAAGTTTCCTCTTTTTGACCCTTGAATCACTCATTTCAAAAATGCAACCACACTTTGCCTGCTACACCCCTAACCCTATGGTGTGTATATGGTTATGACTAGTCCGCTTGTGGCTACCCTAACTCTTATTTAAGTTATATAATCATTAAAATAGTCTTATATAGGTAGATAGGTTGACCTAACTGGCATCCATGGCATAAGCAGGTATATATAAGAGGTAGAGGTAAGTTATTATCATCATATTGAGTATTGTGTTCTTATTGAAGACTATTGGAGGTATCCCCCTCGAAGTGGATTAGGAGATTGTCCCCCCCTCGAAGTGGCATAATGCTATCAAGTATTTGCAACATATTTCCTATTATACTCTTCTATTGTGGAAGTTGTTTCATTACAAGTGGTAGCAGAGCATGATCTTAACACCATGAAGGCAAAAAATAAGGCAATTTTTTTCCATTTTGGAGGTCATTTTGGGAAGCACATATCTCTCTCATTTTCGCAAATCTTTTCAAGATTTTTAAAGGGTTTTTCAAAGACGAACTGAAGCTGCTACAATCCAAATTTCAAAGCAATTGGAGCATAATTAAGCGCGTTATTGCAAAATTAGGACTTCCACTATTTTTGCTCCTATGGTTGCAAATTGACGAATTTCTTGAAGATTTTTTCTAGGAAATGAGTTCTAGGCCCTGCTAGCTTACAGTAAAAATTTCAGATTAATTGGATTTGTTTTGTGTGATTTATTCCAAAATTATTTTTTTCCCATCATGGTGGGGCCTGCAACAAGAAGCAAAAAGAATGTTGCCGCACCTGGAAAATCTCCAAGCAATGAGTATGTTGTTCATAAAGAAAATGAATATATATTTGAACATATTTAGAAAGAAACCAACAAGATGAAGAATGAAATCTTGTTAATTGTGTCAGAACGAATGCAAGGGTTGGAGAAAATAATGGCTAAGTCAAGTGATATCGAGAAAATGATGGGGAGATTTGTGGGTGGCCAACATCCTAGAGATCCAAAATATAAGGAGTCACTAACATGTCCCCATTTCCAGCATGATCACCTAACAGGAGTTTGAGTTAGCCTATCATCATTCCCGTAGGCTAATTCGTGAATTGAGGGAATGCAGTGGTTGAGCTATGGAAATTTGGAAAGTTGTTTTTATGAGGCTCAGCGAATTTTCCTAGTCATGGCAAAGTCAGAAAATGAATTAATGTATTTTTACATTAATTATCAAAAGGCCAAAATAATAAATTATTTATTTTTGAAATGGGACGACTATCTGGAGAAATAAGTTGGCAAAAAAGGAAAATAAAATAATATTATTATAATATTATTGGAGCACCCAGAAAGGAGAAAATAAATAATAATATTTTATTATTATTTTGAGCGCTCAAGTATGGGAGAAAAATAATAATATTTAATTTATTATTTGGAGCGCCCAACTTGGAGAAAAGGAAAAAATAAAATAATAATATATTAATTGAATTTGGGCAGCTACATTGGGAGAAAAGAAAATAAATAAAAATATTGGTCTTTGGCCAACTTGGAGGAAAAAGATAATTCAAATCTTTAATTTGAATTTGTCGGCCTACCTCGGAGGAAAAGAAAGATTCAAGTATAAAAGAAGGTTGACGGAGCTCATTTGATCATCACGAACTTTTGGCAACTTTGGCATTTTGCTTGGCAATTGTATTGCAGGACTTTCCAAGGACGAAAACCCTTGTGGAAGGTGTATTGAACGAAAACTCAATTACATCTTGGAGGTGATTCATACAGAGTTCAAACTTGCACTTCATTGAAGATTTTGGAATTGTTTGAGCATTCAAGGTATATCTTTCATTGCAGATTTGGATTTCACTGTTGAAGATCTCTTGCATCTAGGAGCGCCACAATTGAAGACAATGAAGATCCTTGGCATTGCCCCTTGAGCGCCGATTTGTGAGCATCATTGGAAGACAAATTCAGATCAGTTCATACCTATCGCCATTGTGAAGGGTTGTTGGAGACATTGGAGACCATTCGCCTCTTCTAGGAGAGCCGTTTGGTGTGACATTTGGGTATATGCTTAAGCGCCAACCCTTGGGAGGGCTTGATTCCATGATTGGGCTGCGATCTTCTTGGCAGATCTGATCCCTGTAGCAGCGAACCTGTTGCAGCTATAACCCTAGCCACCGCCCCTTCCTAGGTAGTAGTTTGCATTGCCTTTGGAGCACTGGACCTTTGGAGGAGTTCAGCCTTGTTTGGGGCTGCATTGTGATCATTGTTACTTCATTTGACATCACCCAAGGAGGTCGATCAGCTAGCAGAAATAGAACAGCAGTTTGGGCATCACATACCATCATATTGAAGGCTTCAATGACATCTTTCATCACTCCATTGCTGACCGATTTGATTTGAGGAGGTCGCCCTCGTTGTTTTGGCAATTTGACTCCATATTGGTATGTTGTAGAGCATCTTTCATCTCTGATTTTGGCAGCAGCACTTGTGGATGTATTTTGGCTATGCTAGAGCCATAGATTTGATGTAATTGACACTTGAACCAACTGAATTTCATAACAGCAGAGATCCACTTTGATTGATTATCATTTTCCATCATTCTAGTGTGCAATTCAACTAAGGTTTGATTGTACATTTTGATATGTTGTTTATGATGCGTTTGATATGATAATTTGGCTGATATAAGTGTATGTTTAGATCTGAAACAAAAATCAGAATTCAGATCTAGGGTTTACAAGTTTGAAAATTGCAAAATTTGGTCAATACTCTATTTGGGACATTTCAGTCACACCACCAGGATTGGGACGAAGAAGAAGAAGAAGATGATGAAAAAGAAGAATAAGAAGAATAAGAAGAAGAAGAAGCAGAAAAAGAAAGGATAAGGAGGAGGAGGAGGAGGAGGAGGAAGAAAAGAAAGAGAAGAAGAAGAGGAAAAAGAAGAAGTCAAACCCATAACATCTTTCCATGCATTATCACTACTTCGAGCATTTCAAAAAGCATTATTTACTAAAGGAGATCCTGATTGAGCCATTCAACCAATGCTAGGGTACCATCTTCCATCCTTCAACTGTTCTTCGAAGGCACACCATAAGGTTAGAGAAATAGAACACATTCATCACCATCAAGAGCTAGTTGTAGAGGGAAGACACATCTTGAAGCTTGAGTCAACTTCAGAGACATACACAAAGGAGATGAGGACTAGGACACTCACAGAATGGAAGAATCTACCAATCAAAGTTACCACATGGGAAGATGAAGATTTTATGCAGAAGCATTCACAATTGATCAGCGTTGAGGACAACACTTTTGTAATGGTGAGGGACATGTTACACCCCTAACCCTATAGTGTGTATATGGTTATGAGTAATCGGCTTGTGGCTAACTTAACTCTTAAAGTTATATAATCATTAAAATAGTCTTATATAGGTAGTTAGGTCGGCCTCGGTAGCATCCATGGCTTAAGTATATTATATATAGGAGGTAGAGGTTAGTTATGATTATCATATTGAGTATTGTGTTTTTATTGAAGACTATTGGAGGGATCCCCCTCGAAGTGGATTAGGAGGTTGGCCCCTCGAAGTGGCATATTATTATCAAGTATTTGCAACATATTTCCTATTATATTCTTCTATTGTGCAAGTTGTTTCATTACATTGTCACCCACCTGAAACTGATGAGGGTCGCAACGCAAATCATGACATCTTTTGTATTTTCTATTGATCCTCTATAAAATTTCATGAACTTGTTATTGAAATGTCAAACACATTCGACATACTTGGTTGCCTTATCCATTCCTATTGTGGGCAGGGAGATGGCTCTTCACACACAATTGGCAATGCTACATCAATGGAGGCCAAATATTGAGACATGACACATACCTGAGAGGGGTTGTGTCCTATGGAGCCATGAATAGCTCATTGTAGTTGTGCTAGACATATGAGAAGCTCTCATCCCGTGTGCATTGATATTTTGAATGGTAAATTTAAAGGAGACACACAATCATGCGATTGACCACATTTGTTTGTTCACTAGTCTAATAGTGGCATGTTGTGGACTTGGTTGATCTTATCTCCATGATGGATTACAATGTATACTAGAAGATGTTGAGGAACTTGTCCCTATCGAACATGATGGCTTGTGGTAGGCTGCCATAACCTTAATCCTATAGTGTGCATACGGTTATGAGTAATCGACTTGTGGCTACCTTAACTCTTAATGAAGTTCTATGATCATTAATATAGTATTATATAGGTAGTTAAGTCAGCCTTGGTGGCATCCAAGACATAAGTATAGTATATAGGAGCTAGAGGTTAGTTTATGAACACCATATTGTGTATCGTGTTCGCAATGAAGACTAGTAGAGATAGCCCCCTTGAAGTGGCATACTATTATCAAGTAGTTGCAGCATATTTCCTATTATATTTATTCTCTTGTGAAAGTTGTTTACTTACAAGTGGTATCAAAGCATGATCTTGGCACTCGTAGGGCAAAAATCAAGGCAATCCTTTTTTTACTCAGGTCAAATTGTGAAGCACATATCTCTCTCAATTTGGCAAATTTTTTCGTAATTTTTGGAGGGTTTTTCAAGGACATACTGAATCTACTACAGTCCAAATTTGACATCATTTAGAGCAGATTTGAAGAAGTTATTGTGAAATTAGGGCTTCCACCAAATTCGCTCCCAAGTTTGCAAACCAACAAATTGTTTTTTGAATTCTGGAGGGTTGAACAAGGGCGCATTGATCCATCCATAGTCTAGATTTCAAGTCATTTGGAATTGCTTTAAGTTATTGCAATTTTAGGTTTTTTTCAGAAATTTGCTCCATAAGCTGCAATTTTTGGAATTTTACAAATTTGTTTATATTTTTGGAAAGCTTGGAAAAAATCATTAGAGATCTACCCTGTGAAATTTTAATTTTGTGGCTGACAAACTTCTAAAATTATCCTATCAAGGTTTGGTCAACAAAACATTAGATTTGTCATTATCAAGCCTCGGCATGGTTAGACCACAAACGAGAGGTGGGGCCAACATTTATAACTCCCTCCCCATTGGATGACAAAGTGGGCAAGATTGAGGAGGATATGCAACACTTGCAAGGAAAACTAGATATCATGCAAAGAGATATGTCTAGCATCCATAATGCATTATCGATTATCAAGGCTTTTATCAAGAATCAATTAGGCTCACAACCAGATGATTCAAGCAATCAAGGTGGATCATCAAGACGAGCCAATCTTAATCCAAATGCTAGCACTCTTACGGGATGTCAAAACCCATTACCAATTATGGATATGCAAGAAGAAGAAGAAGGTAACAAAGAAGAAGCAAAAGAAGAAGAAGATGGGGATGTGCCACAAGGACTACCTCCCAAAGCAAATCATGATCATGCCATTCAAATAGTAAAAGGGCACTGCCCACCATCCATCACCTCTTCCTTGAGGGTATACCCAAAGATTAGAGCAATAAAAGAACACATTTAGCCCCAGCAAGAGGTAGCCTCTAGTCTCGAGGAGAAGAAGGCAAAGGCACATACCAAAATGAAGAGGCAAGTGGATCAACATAGAATTTTAACACAATTAGTGCTACCTAAACTAGATCCAGAGGGAAGACCCATCTTGCAGCTTGAGTTAATTTTCCCGACATACACAAAGGAGCTGAGGACTAGGCCAATCACAAAATAGAAGAATTTGCCAATCAAGATGCCACATGGGATGATGAAGATATTCTGCAAAAGCATCCACAATTGATCAACATTGAGGACAACACTTATGTGGAGGAGGAGGTGTGCTACACCCTTAATCCTATAGTGTGCATACAGTTATGAGTAGTCGTCTTGTGGCTACCTTAACTCTTAATTAAGTTATATGATCATTAATATAGTCTTATATAGGTAGTTAAGTCTGCCTAGGTGGCATCCAAGGCATAAGTATGGTATATATAGGAGCTAGTGGTTAGTTTATGACCATCATATTGTGTATTGTGATCATAATAAAGACTGTTGGAGGTAGCCCCCTCAAAGTGGCTTACTATTATCAAGTATTTGCAACATATTTCCTACCATATTATTCTCTTGTGCAAGTTATTTCATTACATAGGCCAAAATGGACCTACACCTTTGTGAAGATCTTAGAAATTTTGTTTACAAATATCCTCTTTTTGAGGGCATGAGTACTACCATCTTCAAGAACTTGTTAACCACAACAGCTACAAAATAGTGACCATGCCTAGTTGTAACCAAACTAGACATGTAATCTATTTAGAGAGACTGCCAAGGCTTGTTAGTGGTTAATACATGTATGTACAGACCATGCTTTCAATTAGTTGGCTATGCATTGTGCAAGTTGCACAAGACTTTAGGTAGATGGTGATGTCACTATGAAGCTTTGGCCAGTAGAAGTATTTCTATAAGATTGCAACCATCTTCTCCATCTTAATGTTATTTGCCGCCCTAAAGAGAGCCTGACAATCATTTTCTAACGCTCTCTAGTAGGATCACAAATGTGGCCCATACAACACGAAAGCCCATCCTATAGATCATGATTAGGAACATGTTGGTCAACTGTCAACCTTTGTTATATGTCATAGAAATCAAGATCTCTAACATAATTGAGG
This sequence comes from Cunninghamia lanceolata, assembly GCA_027924645.1. Taxonomy (NCBI): domain Eukaryota; kingdom Viridiplantae; phylum Streptophyta; class Pinopsida; order Cupressales; family Cupressaceae; genus Cunninghamia; species Cunninghamia lanceolata. The sequence continues at coordinate 453,551 of BSBN01001513.1, read as the reverse complement.
CCACTATAATGTCTAATGTATGACAGAGTCAAGGACTATCATTAATGATGCAACTAAAGGTCGACTTAAAAAGTTGCCAACCTAGTTGTCACTTCCCTTTTAATGCCAAATGTTGAGGTGGAATTGTTCCAAAAAGGTGAACCATCATTGATGACAATCATTCTACATCTTTCCTTAGATGTGCATGAGTTGTAAAGGTTTCGATGTGTTGATGATCATCTTTGTACCCAGAATATAACGTTTACACTACTTGCATGCCTACACAATAGCATACAACTCTTTGTCATATGTCAAAATCTTGTACACTGTGTTAAAGGTCTCAGGATGGTATAAACCAAGTCCTCGTGCTGGTAAAAACCTACCAAGTGCATACTATGAGACATGTTTCAATCTCCTAAGATCGTTGCAAATCTAGCAAGACAAGGCCTCTACTTTTGTTGTGTAAAAGCTCAAAATTGTGCCTCTATCCAAACAAACTTGGCTTTTGCTCCTCTCATCACCTGGATTAGGGGCAATACAATGTGGGAGAATCCAAGCAAGAATTTACATTATAAATTGGCTAGACCCAAAAAAAATCCTAACTTTTGTGAGACTATGGGGTTGACCAAGTCACAAATGACCTAGATCTTCTCTAAGTCAACACATATGCCATTTATGTCAACAATATAGCCTAAGAATTGGATCCTCTCCATGTCGAAAGAACATTCCTCCACGTTGATGTAGAGCTTGTGTTGGCATAGGGTATTAGGGATCTGTTGAACATGCTACAAGAGCTCCTCCCATGTAAGTAGACAACCACAAAAGACCCTATGAAGGACTTTAACACATATATCATTATCCATATGAATGTTGTTCGCACATTGATCAAACAAAATGGCATGACTAGCCATTCAAACAAGCCCTCCTTGGATTTCAAGGTAGTCTTTCAAATGTCTAGAGGCTAAACAAGTATTTGGTGATACCTTGGTTTCAAGTTGATCAGAGTTTGTGTTCGAATTTTCAGGATTGTGCGATTGGCTCGTTTGCAGGCAAATCTCTCATCACGGGATACAGAGTTGTTCGGCACTTTCTCTTGAGCACCACCATTGAACTAGTTGTATTCATTGATTGGAAAGGAGCGCAGGCTTAATCGCATCACAGATTGTTCACTAGAGCACTACAGCACAATTTTCAAGTTCAGGGCGAATTGAATCTCTGCACCAGATCTGGATCATACAAACACTCACCACCTCAACCTACATCTGGAGAGTAATACAAATAAGCACTGTCCTGTCACTGGCGAATACAACATCGCAGTCTATTCACATTGTTCAGGGAGAATCAAGGAAAAGGCGTGGGTATACATATATTGGATTACAGATATAATAAATGTCAATCACCATTAGAAGTTACAACACTACGAAGACACTCCCCTCACAGTCCAAGGTTCCATCGTGGGGTACTAAACATTGGTATCATATTTGCAAAGCAAACCCCTACCTCATATATCGATTAGGGGTTGCACTGGCCTGCTGCACCTCAAAACTGTCAACTTCCCTTCACTCACGGCCAGATTAGAGGGACATGAAATTCATATCACTTCTAAAACTCCATTCAGATCTCCAGGGACCCACACACCGACCAACCAGGAGAAATCACTTTGCTAACTGTATAGGATCGCACATTCATCTCTGGCGAGTCACATTGACTGTGACAGATGTTGGCTGAACTGTGACTTGAAATTACGTCATGTTATTCCCGAGGCAACCTAGATTTCTAAGCCAGTGATTAATCAATATACATGCATACATTTTGCATCATTTTATTGGCTTTTTATAATGCAATACTGAGTGAAATTTAATCGTTCAATTAATTACAGTAGCATGTCATACCAATTTATGTCGAGGAAGTGAAATTATAGATTCTATTGATTGAATATCTGCTGCGAGTTTTTTTTTATTTGTTGTGAGTAAAAAGGACAAACCCAGTTTTTCAACATTCAATATACCTCGGACATTACAGATACCCTCTTTACATATCATATGCATTTGGCTATGTTCTTTGTGATGTAATGTTGTTTCATATGTCTTTTATATGCATTAGTGATTATAAAGATAAGAACCAATTTGGAGTATATTGAATATACTCAGGGAGCTCTACTAGGGTTTGATGAATGTGAATTGTGATAATTTATTACAAAGATTTTAGACTGTTACAAGTCTGACCAGAAAATCTTTAGACAAATTAGAAGAGAGATTTAGGATTAGAGATGCGGAGAAGTGGAGGTGGCATGATTATGCCCCCTAGGCCCTTATTATCATCAAATCCTCACAGGAGGGAAGAAAATTATGACAAACAAATGTTTGGAGGAAGTCATCAAAGAAGCCAAAAAAAAGAAGCAGAGAAAGCACCAAGAGCACATGTACCACAGCAATGTAGGTAAACCCAGTTCTTAAGTTGAACCATACAAAATTAAGTGACAATATTATAAAATTATAAGGCTTTCAAATAGAGGTCCCATTTGTAGATTTTTAGTTCATTTGTCTCTTAATAAAATTAGTTAATGGGCAAAAGTAACTAGGAAAGTCAAGGAGAATATGTGACCCACTCATGTCTGCAAGAAAAAAATTATTGTTGCTTTTACTAATGAAAGCAGTCCTAAGAGAATCTTCCAACACGACCAATTTTTTCTCGCAAAATGCAGGTCTATTCATGCAATATTGGCACCTGGGATTTGAACTGATGGAGTAAATGCCATCAAGGGCCCATATTTGGATCCAATGCATTGGCACATAGATTCTAGACAAACTATGTTTTCAAGAGTATTGAGAATTTTATAGATAGATTCATTCTAGCATCAAAGGCTACAAGAGGCAAGAGAGGCAGCCAAGTATGCAAGTATATGTGAAGATCTAGATCTGGATTGTCCCTTTCCAAGAGGATTTATTTGTGATCAGAAGGCATCAAGTGGATGCAACTAAAGATAATAAATGCATTCCCTTTCATTGTAGAGCTTGCCATGAATACAGTCGTCTGACTCATGACTGCCGATCTATCCCAGGTCACCCAGATAACCCTAGAAGCACAAAAAAATGGTGGTTACAAAAGACAGAAAGCAAAAATCAAATGAATAAGGAGGGTTTCCAAAAATCAAAAAGAAAACATGTGGTAAAAAGCAAAGAGAAATAAAAGGCAAGTCAAGAAAAAGAATTTTTAAAAGAAAGTGAAGCAAATCAAGCGAGGGAAGGTCAAAAAGACTCAAAACAGACATAGGAAACAGTTGAACAAAGACGGAATGCACAGCAAGATCATCAAAGAGAGAAACTATTTGAAATTATGGAGGAGGAGCTTATAACAGAAAATCAAGAGGAATCAAATAAAAAAACAAATGTTGAGGACACTAAGATAGAAGGTTACCCTCAAGTTAAAGAGAAGTACATGGGGAACAATAGGATCAATGACTATGAACAAGAAAACGCTGTTGTTGAGATCAAAAAAGGGGAACACATCCAAATCTGGTTTTCAAGGCTAAGTAAGCCTCAATCTAGGATTGGGAAGAGAACCCTAAAGTACAAGACGAAAGAAATAACATTTGAGTTATTAGATAAATCCTACAAATGTTTGCAAAAAGCATAAGGGCTATGGTGGGGTGGAATATAGGGGTGAGGAAACTTTGGAATGCATTGAAGATGTAAAGGCAACATTATAAACGGCATGCATTGTGAAGAGTAAAACAGCTAGGAAATATTCTAAAGCAGCTTTATGAATGACATGCAATACAAAAGATAAATAAAAACTTTCATGCAATCCAAAAGGCAAAGTAAATTTTACATGCAATGCAAAAAGCATGCATGCTCCTAGTTTAGATTGCTTTAAGTGATTTTTATTAGGAATGTCTCTTTCAGTTCAATCGCAAGTCTTGTAGATATGGTGCATATCTCTTGTTGTAGCGATGGGCATTTCCACTTTTTAATAGTACATTATTAGCCCTTATGAAAATAACAAATAAGTTGATAGCCTATATAGAATCTTGCACGGATTAACAAAATTTAAGCATGAACAGCAGCAAGATCAAATCCTCCACATTTCTAGAGTAAAGGCAGGACGTAGAAGAAGATCTGGCTCGTTCCAGTAGTGGTTCAACTACAGAAAATTAGCGTTCCAAAGGCAACCTCCTTGGCATCACTTCATGCCAAACCCAATGCCCTTTGACCAAAAGAAAATGATAGAGATACAGGGAAGGGCAAGGCAATGGATTCTAGCCTGTTGTTGGATGGTTTCACTACTTTTGAGAAAGGGGAAACCTCCACTCTCATCATGGATGCTGGCCTCAAGGCTAGGAAAGATGCTACCGAGGAAGATTTTCATCCTTTAGATACTCTGTAACTTCCAAGAATGGCCCTGGTGGATGGTCATATCCCAGAATTGGCAATGGAAGAAGCAAGGGTGGTTCACAATGCAAACCCTCTCCTCTCACCGATGATCATACATTTTTGTCGTGACAAATGCCTATCACTAGATGAAGTCTCGGACTGGGTGCAACTAGAATGGAAGGTGGTTGCATAAGTTTTCACTTGAAAAGGAATTTTTTGTAGTCCTCTTCTTGTCAGAAAGGCTCAAGGAGGAAGCATTGAGAAACCCTGTCTGGGTCTTTCAGAACTGGGAGATTGAAGTTCAACCCTAGAATGTAAGTTCTTCTCACTCTAAGTATTCTTCTGTTTTATCTGAAATATGGGTTCATTTCTATGGTCTTCCTCTCGAGTTCTAAAATAAATCTTGTCTATAAAGAATTAGGAATGGATTGGGAAAGGTGATAGAGATCAATGAAAGATTGTTAACAAGATCTCCCACTTCCAAAACAAATCTGCTTATCTATAGTTGGCAGATCCTTTCTTCAGGAGTTAGACTATGGATGGACCCCTTTCAGGTGTTACAAATGTCATTGGATTGGGCACATAGCTAAGTTCTGAAAGCTCATGCTCATACTTGTCATGTCTCCATATCGCCAATCTCTAATTGAATCGATTATGTCATATTCATTCAAATTAAATATATGAATGAGTTGATATATTTAATAAATATTATATAAACCCTTAAAGGCGATATTATTAATTAATATAAATCTTATGTATATTTAATATATCTAAATGACAATTATAATTAATATAAATATTATTTATATTATTATTATTATATAATAATATAATGATCATCAATATAAACATAATATATTATTATTATATTCATATAAATACAAATGATTTTATTATAATATAAAAATAAGAGCTAACAAATACATGTCTAAACATTATCATATATATTACATATTATAAAGCTTGTAAAATGGAATCGGCCCATTTCTCAAATAGACGCCGATTTCATGAGTTGTAATAATAATAAAAAGCAGCCAGTGACCCTTTGAATAGTCGCGTTCCTTCTAGTATGGATGGCGATCAATGAGAAAGGTAATATTCCTTCAGGGATATAAAGAGGGAATAGCATGGGATCGAACAATAGGATCTCAGGAATTCAGATTAATCATTTAAACAGCAATATCACCCGTCATGCATCTCTGCCTGAAAACTATATATCTGATATACATATATATATATATATATACAGATGAATACTAGTAAATAATTTATACTCAGATCAGTCTATTCGATGCATAGAAAATCTGCCTTCTAAACAATGACAACAGTATGCTATATCCCAATACCTCTAAGATTATAGTATTACTTACGGAACTAGCCAATTTAAAAAGATAGAATCCTTGAACTAGATATGTATTCCACGATGTCTCCATAATTGCAAGTTCATGATATTGTTTATTGATCAGCCAGATTAAGATAATAGAATCATGATAAGCATCTAATCTAGATATAATCAAAGAAGCATCTTATTCATCTCTGCAAAAACAGTCATAAAGAAATCAAAATAATTTAGTCTACAAGGAGAATACGACCAAATCAGATCAACACAGAATATCATTCATACCACCCTCACCCAGCAAGGAGCACAACACAGCAAATTACATATATCAATCAAAATATCAAAAAAGGCAATCGGATATCCAGTCAAGCCTGCCATTGATAGTGATCATACTGTGATCAGACCCAGTGAAATAAACAAGGTATGATATATCTATTTCGATTCTTACTCTGCACTTAGATATGTTTATCAGGAAATGAAAAATTGTTTGATATTAAGTTGATCATTTCTTGATGGCACCATGATAATATGTTAAGAATAAGCTTAGTAATAAGATATGTTCATAAATGAATAACCAGCTGATATGAAGCAATAGCAATTATAACAGTTAAAGGATATGAAATAAAGCAAATTTATGAATGAATGGAAAGCATTAACATGAAGATAGTATAAATCAAATATACTATCTCGTAATACAAGGGATCACGAGATAGCAAGAATAGTACTAAGGCATAAGGTTGAGAGGTAGGACGGAAGTTGGTCAACCATGGGTATTTGAAATGGCCCTTGTCTCACGACAAGTGGATTATGGCCTTAGGGTAAAACCTAAGGAGGGCCTTGGGATAAATCCAAGGAATATATTAAGGCCTTAGGGTAAAACCTAAGGAGGATATTAGGCCTTGGGGTAAAAGCCAAGGAGGGCCTTAGGATAAAACCTAAGGAGTATATTAGGCCTTGGGGTAAAACCCAAGGAGTTTATTAAGGCCTTTGACTAAGTTGGTGAGTTATTCACCCTTGAGTCAAAGGACTTAAATATTGGACCCATGGTGACTAATCGGCCTATTACATCCTAACTCATCATCCCTTATGAATGAAGATTATATGGCAAATGATAGATATGATGAACATGATATAATACATATTGATTATAATTATAAGGTTCTAACCCTAGTTGGAAAGTACAAGAATATGAATTTGATATTCCTTATGACTATTATAATATAATTATTGTTATGAGAAAGAATTAAGTACTAATGTTCTCTTTTTACGAGTTGAAATTGTTTGCAAGGTTGCGAAAATTTTGGCTTGCTAGAAGGGGACATTACAATACTACCCCCTCTAAGGCCTCGAGAAAAGGTGTATGTAAGGTCAAAAACATTTCCAATTTGAGAAATGGATTTTTCAAAGCTACAAACCATGATTAGTTTTTTTCAATGGATCCCTCGCCTCCTACCTAGCACGACTTTAGGGAAGAGAATGGTTCGAGGAATGTTAAGCAAAACCCTATGGCAGAAGGTTATAATGTTATAATTGATCTGGAGGGCATCCCACTTCTATGCAAGGTACAAATTCACCTAGTAAGACAAATCCCTGCAAACAAATGATGAAGAAAGTACAAGTTCACTTCAAGGTGAGGATGAGGATAAATTACAATTACCTAGAGACAAGATCAACTCAATGGTGGAGGCAATGGGAGATATTTCAAGTGCCACAGTTGACCGAGATAAACTTCCAAAATTAAACAAGAAAAAGAGAGGTAGTAAAACAGAGGTTGAACACTTGTAGAAAGAAACAAGGGAGGCCATAGGTGCTGTCTCTCAAGTAACAACAAATGATTACATTTCTAGTTTTTAGAGGTCAAGGGGAGCTCCTCTGGAGCAATGAAAATATTATCCTAGAAGGTTAGGGGTCTCAATGCTCATAACAAAAGGAGATTGATCGCGAAACTTCTTTTGGACTGGCTCCCAAATATAACTCTAATACAAGATGTAAATTCAAATCGAACTTATAATCTCTGACTTGGATATTTTCTGAATGTTGGATATTTATATAGCAGACTTAACTTATTACTTTCTTTTGTATTTTAGATGCAATTTCCACTTCTCATACACTTCCGATTTTTGTGTCGATCCGTGGTATTGCAGGGCAAAGACATTGATATAAATATGTGAGTGACGGTAGGAGTCACATCTGTGATAGACGTGACTCCTCAAGGAGTCATGCCTATCACAGGTGTGACTTTGTCACCATTTGTATTGTAATTGGTTTCACTGATTTTAACAGTTACTAATCACCGTTCAGAATGCAGAAGATGTTTATGCTTTGGTAATATATCATTCGATCATGCTATATTGATATTTATCTTAACATACCTTATATATTAAGTATGAATATATAAGTAATATTTAATATTACTTATATATTCATATTTATTATGTTATCTAATCGAAGCTACAAACAACTCAACACTCCCTCTTAGCTCGGGAAGATAACAATATCACAATAATCTCTGTGAATATCAATTATCTGATCTATAATGAATTACTCAAAGTAATTTAATATCACATAACTCATAATATATAGTATCACCTATCTCATGATACGTAGCATCACCTACCTCATGATACTAAAGGATATACTATACTCGAGAACATTACATTCTCCTTATATATATCCCAGTTATGGTATGTGCACTGACATTAAGTCACATAATGTCTACCATAACTTAATCATGATAACTCCATGATTCATACCAATATCAAGTCACATGATATCAGTCTAATGAACATTATAAGATCGTCACCTTATAATGTTAGGTACAAGTGTAGATTATCCAAAAAATCGTCACCTTTTGGAAATAAACACAGAATGGGTAGGCCCATAATGTCATAGAGTCACACATATGACACAAGATGTTTACACATTAAACATCTTTAATATATTAGTACAAATCAATTAGAATTTTACATTTCAATCATACCAAGATTTTTTCTGAAGTATTCAACTTTTACCTTGAGGAGTGGTTTAGTAAGAATATCTGCAGTTTGATCTCCTGTACTGATATACTCCAACTAAATCACATTCCTTTCCACCATATCACGCACATAGTGATGAGGAATCTCAATATGTTTAGATCTATCATGGAATACTGGATTCACGGATAGCTTAATACAGCTTTGATTGTCGCAGTGGATGATAGTTGGTTTCAGAGGTTTATCAAATAATCCCACAAGCAGTTTTCTAAGCCATACTGCCTCTCTAGCAGCCATAGAACCTGCAATATATTCGGCTTCTATAGAACTCTGAGCAACTGAAGACTGTTTTCTGCTGATCCACGATATCATTGCTGACCCTAAACTGAAACAACATCCGGAGGTGCTCTTCCGGTCAATTACACTTTCAGCCCAATCTGAATCTGTGAATCCATGTAGATCTAAGTCAACATTTTCATATTTTAAGCCATAATTTAGAGTACCTTGAAGGTATCTCATTATATGTTTCATAGCCACAAGATGTATCTCCTTGGGCTCACACATAAACTGACTTAGGGCATTTACAGCATAACAGATATCAGATCTGGTATTGACCAAATACATCAAGGATCCAATTATCTGTTTGTACAGAGTGGGATCTGCCAACGGAGAATCTGCTGCTGCTTCCTTCAATTTATGAAGATTTGTTTCCATGGGGGAAGACATAGGTCTACATTCCATCATACCAAACCTTTTTAATATATCAATTGTGTACTTCCCTTGGTTTAGAAGAATATAGTCTGATTTCTGCCATACTTCCAGTCCAAGGAAGTAGTGTAATAGACCTAAGTCCATGTCAAATTCGAAAGCTAGATCTTTCTTACACTGATCAATAAGGTAATTTTCTCTTGTAATCAATTGATCATCAACATATAATATAAATATTAACATATCACCTTTGCTTTGTTTGAAGTAGAGATTTGGATCTGCATCATTCTTTGAGAAGCCTAATCTCAAGAGATAACTGTCAATTCTTTCATACCAGGCTCTGGGGGCCTGTTTAAGTCCATATAGAGCTTTCTTTAATTTACATACATGGGATCCTACATTGTGAATCTCAAATCCTTCGGGTTGCTCTAAGTAAACCTCTTCTTCAATGGTTCCATTTAAGAAAGCAGTTTTTACGTCCATTTGATGGACTTTCCACCCTTTGGCTGCTGCAATAGCTAGAACTGCACTGACTGATGTATATCGAGCAACTGGAGCAAAGGTTTCGTCGTAATCAATTCCTTCCTTTTGTGAAAATCCTCTAGCTACAAATCTTGCTTTGTATTTCCCTATACTACCATCTACAGCATGTTTGATTTTAAATAGCCATTTTGAAGAAACAACAGATTTTCCTTTTGGTCTAGGTACTATATCCCACACATCATTCTTCAGGATGGATTGATACTCCTCTGTCATGGCATCCTTCCATACTTGGTGCTTAAGAGCTTCTATAGCACTAGAAGGTTCTGATTTAATGAATTCACTCATTAAAGCTATATAACTAGAGAATCTCTTAGGTCTTGTGCTTTCCCTAAAAGTCCCTGATGGAGCGGCATAATTTTTAGCTTCTTCCATTGTTTTGGTGGCCCAGAGTGGTCTTTTCTTGGGATTTTCTAGTGATGTGATTTGTTCATGGTTTACCTCTTCCTTAGGATACTCCCTCTGAAACTCAGGTGTAGGATCCTCTTTTATGCTTGAGTTGGAAGTTTGAATTTCTGACTCAATATCATTTCTGGCTCTTTTGAAAGCTATGTCTTCCTCAAAAATCACATCTCTGCTTAGTTCAATCTGTCTTTGACCAGGTATATATATTCTATAAGCTTTTGATGTTTCACTATAGCCTACAAAGATGTCTTTTCTCCCAGAAGGTTCTAGCTTAGTTCTTTTCTCTTTGGGCACATGAATGTAAACAAGACAACCAAATATCCTTAAATGACTAATGTCTGGTTTTGTCCCAATGAAGGCTTCTTCAAGAGTTTTGTCATCAATATGAGAGTGAGGGCATCTATTCTGTATATAGACAGCAGTACTAGATGCTTCTGTCCAAAGTGAAGTGTCTATATTCTGATCAAGTAACATAGCCCTAGCAGCTTCTACAATGGTTCTATTTTTTCTTTCTGCAACTCCATTTTGTTGAGGATTATAAGGTACAGTGAACTCCCTCTTAATCCCATTTTTATATTCATAATCATTTATATTCACTTTCATATTCATATTTATATCCATATTCATGTTCATGATCAAAGGCCTTATGCTCTACCCTTGAGAGGATCAGGGGTCGCCCTATCATTAATCCATCTCTAGCTCCATAGGTATGGTTCATTGAGGAGCCATTAACCATCCCATACGGAAGCCCAAAGGCTTCACTCCCACACAGAGTTCTTCACCATATGGCTTGATGGAACTTCATGTCCACACAACATTCTTCATCCCACCAAGAGTCACCTCACGTCAGGCACATTTAACATTGATGAGCTCATCATTACCATAGGCCCAAGGACTTCACACCCACACAGTGTTCTTCATCCACTTGAGGGTTACCTAGGTCCAACATACAATCTCCTAACTTACCCATACACCTAGGATAACGAGACAATTAATGATGAGGCTAATCCTTTTCTTGGATATAGCACAATCCTATGATTTCTAAGTCTTTGTTGATATTTCATATGATGACTTATCATTTTGGCCTCATATCATATGGCCCATCACATATGATCTAATGTTTGATCACTTTCCATTATCATTATTGATCATGTTCATACACATTTATCATATCAATTCATTCTTCCTTGTATATTCATTTATAATGACATTCATTTGTTCATCCATTATGTGTAATCAAGATTCCATATTCATGATGATAATGTACATAAATATCCTATGTCAATTATATGACTAATTTCATTTGATTGCTATTCTAGTCAATATAATGTAATGCATTCCTATAAGCTAATCATATCTTATTTCATGTCATTCATTTCTATCATTTACCAATGTATCATTGAGTAATGCATTTGCAACTATTTATTACTTACTGCAATATGAATATGCATATCTTCAGAAATTGCCTTAAGACATTTATAAGTTCAATATATAATAAAGATTCCATACCTTTGCTGATTTAATTGCAGATCGATTGATTCCTCTCCTTCCTTGATGCCTATCGATCTTCTTCATTGACTCCTTTTATTTCCCTTTGAGGGATGCAACTTCACCAATCATTACAAATCTTTTCATATATTATTTGCTCATGATTGCTGCTATCTTTAATTAGATCTGTCCTCCTAACATAGATTGCTGCTCCTTATACTCATGGATCGCTGTTATGAAGATAACGATTTACGCATCTTGATTTTCTTTACACCCTTTTCTTTTTGCTGTTCTTTCCTTCCAATGTTTTTGAATCGGATTGCTGCTGCCATTTGAGAAATGAGATGTATTAAATCTGAATTTCTCAAGTTCAATTTTCTGCCCGGATTCTGCTTAACTTGGCTCTGATACCATGTAAATTCAAATCGAACTTATAATCTCCGACTTGGATATTTTCTGAAAGTTGGATATTTATATAGCAGACTTAACTTATTAGTTTCTTTTGTATTTCAGATGCAATTTCCACTTCTCATACACTTCCGATTTTTGTGTCGATCCGTGGTATTACAGGGCAAAGACATTGATATAAATATGTGAGTGATGGTAGGAGTCACATCTGTGATAGGCGTGACTCCTCAAGGAGTCACGCCTATCACAGGTGTGACTTTGTCACCATTTGTATTGTAATTGGTTTCACTGATTTTAACAGTTACTAATCACCGTTTAGAATGCAGAAGATGTTTATGCTTTGGTAATATATCATTCGATCATGCTATGTTGATATTTATCTTAACATACCTTATATATTAAGTATGAATATATAAGTAATATTTAATATTACTTATATATTTATATTTATTATGTTATCTGATCGAAGCTACAAACAACTCAACACAAGAAACAAAATGTTATAAATTCCAAATGTCAGAGCATTCTTCTTCAAAATGGCATCGCTGGAAGTGTTTTGCAACAAATTCATCTGAAGTTTCAAGTGGGTTGGGTATCTTCTAGGATCTTGACTTGGTGAGTAAATTTAATTGCTAAAGGGGAGTGTTGGAATTTGTTGTACGTTTCACTCTTTCTGGGAAAACATTTATGGTCCTAACTTGTCCATCCAAAAAAGAGTAGTTTGGAGGGGCGTACACTTGTAGATTCTACCTCTTTTGAATCAATAGGTGCTTTTAGGGGTGACTTTCATGCCATTCTATCTAGTGCAAAAAAAATATGGGGGTTCCTCTCGATCCACTAGCTCAGAAGAAGATTTTAAGACTTTTGTTTAGGACAATAGTCTCATCAATATTATACTAAAGAAGGTAACCACCTAGAGGCTTCTACTACAATGTAGAGAGATAGGATAGGTTTCTTGTATCCTTGGGTTGGCTGTCCAAACCTTGGGTTTCAGAAGTGTGAGTTCTTCCAACAACCAGTTCAAATCATTTCCTAATATGGTCAGAGATATTACAGGTTTCCCTGCCACCTTTTCTGTCCTTTCAAATTTGAATTAATGTGGCTCAAGCACCTGGATTAATGGAATAAGGAGATTTTTGGCAATATTTTTGTGGAAAAAGCTAAGATTAACTTGGCTTTGGAGGAACTATATGCATTTATACAAGAGGAAGGTTTAAAAAATGATAGATTGGGAAGAGGCTACTTCGAGAGCAAGAAAACATTCTCCAAAAAGAAGAAATCTTCTAGAAACAGAAATCTTGAGACTGTTGGGTTAAGGTGGGGAATCAGAACACCAAGTATTTTTAGTCAGTCACCTATGGCCAGAAGATAGGGAAACAATGTTGCTTCTATTTCTGATAATCAAGGAAACAATTAACTAGCAATGGGGACATTTAAGAGTTGTTAGCTTCTTTTTGAATCTTTTTCTAGAAGAACAGGTAGTAAATAGGCTAGCTCTAGAGCACTTTCTAGAAGGCGTTACCAACCTGATTTAAGGAGATAATGAAGCTCTCTTGGCTCCCTTCTCTCTCTAAAATTCAAGGTGTAGTTTTGCAATGAAAAGTGATAGTGCTCCTGCTCTGGATGGTCTCTATACTGCCTTTTTCCAAGGTTTCTAGGATATTTTGGGTCAAGAAATCAAGGATGTGATTAATGAATCCCTTCGGAAAGAGTGGGTGTTAAAAGATTTCAAATATACTTTGCTCACTCTCATTCCTAAATCCCCTCAAGTTACTTCTTTTGCTGATTTCTCCCAAATCATTTTACATAATAGGATTAACAAAATCTTCTCAAAAGCCATGGTAGAAAGATTAAAGTTGTTACTCCCAGGTCTAATTTCCCCAAAGCAAGAGTGATTTGTAGGTCGCCAAATTATGGATATTATAATAATAACCCATGAAGTTATTCACTCTGGAAAAAATGGGCTCTCAAGGTATGGTCATGAAGCTAGAAATCTCCAAGGCTTGTGACAGAGTAAGGTGGTCTTTATTGGAGGTGATTCTGGAAGCCTTTGGTTTTGCTAAAAATGCCTTTCTTGGATCATGAACTGCATCTCCAAGGTCTGGCTCTCAATGCTTGTCCATGGATTGTCAGCTGGTTTTTTCCAACATTCCAAAGGAATTCGTCAAGGTGACCTAATTTCTCCTTTCTATTTATTTTATTAGCAGCAGATTTAAGTAGGAAAATCAAATCAGCTTGCTCTTCTAGGTCCTTAAATGGCTTCTCTTACTCTCCTTTAGCTTTGCCCATCTCCCATCTACAATTTGCGGATGACACAACTCTTTTTGGGACCCTGATGATGTCGACAGCTAAAGCTTTCAAAGCAATTTTGGTCTCATATGCAGAGGTATCAGAACAAATCGATAATCTTTTTCTTCAACATAAATCTTCTAACTCAAAGAAAGATTCATGATGTGTTTGGCTTCAATGTGGACTCTCTACCCAACAAATATCTTGGGATCCCCCTTTTTCAAGCCTTATTAGTTCCAACCTCTAGGACACTATTCAGCAGATTCAAGGTAAGTTGGCTTCTTGGAAGGGCAAATGGTTAAGTTCGGCAGGTAGACTCCTAAAGATTAAAGCAGCCCTTCAAGCTATTCCAATTTATCTTCTTTTCGTGTTGACAATTCCAAAAAGATTAATAATCAAGTAATTTCCATATGTAGAAAGTTTATTCGGCATAGCCTAGGGGAAGACAAGAAATTCCCTCTTTTGCAATGGAAACAGATTTGTTGTTCTAAGTAGCAAGGTGGTGCGGGAGTGAAAGATCTTTTGGTATAGAATATTGCTCTAGGCATTAAATTGTCTTGGAAATTTCTTTCCCAACCTAAATTGTTTTGTGCAACTTACTCTGACTGAAATACCTCAAAGACCAACCTTCAATCACCTTCTTCTTAGATGACGGGCTTCCTAGTGGATCAGCTATCTAGAAATTTATGGCCTTGTAATGTCCCCTTCTTGATACATGGTTAGTCCATCATTGAGTTCCCGTGGAGTAGCAGTTTGGTGAGGGAACTGGAGTTAGTTTGGCCTTGGAGGTATTTGTCGGTGATGGTGAGGTGGTTCGCATTCAGTGGATCCAATTGGCACGCTCAGGATTGGCCCAGTTTGCTCTTGGTCGTTATTTACTATTTTTAGTAAGTTCAGGTTCAGTGTCGGTTCGGGATTTTCAGAGTGAGGTCAAATTCGTCTCGTCAAGGGCTTTCCGACGAGCTATAGATCATTGCTTTTTGACAATGTCTTCATATTTATTTTAAAGTCCGAAGATTATTAATGTTATATATAATATGGATTTTATAATATATTGAGGGAAAAGTGACTTTATGTAAAATGAAGACATAAAGCAAGTCATGACCTTGGTCGCCCATCCCTAGGAAATAAAAGATGTTTTAAAATGACAAAATTCCCTTCTAAAACCCAACGCCCATCATGGAGGAGGAATAAAAGATGAAATGGAAGCTCATTTGGATTATGCTATGTTATGTTATTTTCTCTTGTGAGCTCTGCTAGGGTTTTGAGGGTTTGAAGATTCAAACCAGGCTCTTGGAGACAAAAACCTCCCTGAGTGACGGCATTCTACAGGTGTGCAATACCACCCAAAGGTTCCATTGACTGTGGATACATCCAATATTCATACTTGTGCTTCAATGGAATCCATTTGATGAGATTTTGTGGAGTTTGTTGCTAGATCTTTCAAAGATTGTTGTGTTCAGCTGTTAGCAATGGAGAAATGCTTATATTGTTGGAGTTTGTAGAGGTTTGGTGACTGCAGCAGTATTTCCTTGCTGGTCGTACTCTCCAGGCAAGGCCGTACCATCTTTGGAGGATTCAAACTTGAGTTTTCTTGCATTATAGACTCTCCTTCTTGGTCGCCTAGTATTCAGATCAATGTGCAGCGAGATTGTCAACCATTTTCAATGGATTCGTGGAGTTTATTTGCTGTTGTGTACTTGCAGCCTGGGCCGTACATGCTTATGAGTGACGTTTGGGGTCTAGAGCCTCATTTCTCATTGTGAGTAGTGTTTAGTTTGCATTGTATGTGGCGTCCAAGGCCTCTTGTGTTGCTGATAACAATCTTTGCATGATACTCTGTGATTCTTGGTGTTTTGGAGCTATATTGTAATATCCAGTGGCTGGACCGGCAAGAGACAAAAACTGAAGTTTCAAATCTGCATATGGGTATGTGATAGAACCTCTTTATTTGCAGATATATGAACTGGGTCTTTCATATTTCTTTTGTATTCCTTGTATATTTTCTGGGTTTTCCATATATGCTCTATATTGTATGCTCTGACAACGCATCTGCAGGAAAACTAAAAACCCCTTTTGCATTCTTCTCTCTAGTCTGAAAAATCACAAAAATTAATAAAAATAACACATAAAAAGATCTTAAGAATATAAAAACAGGTACGGCTCATTACAGTGGTATCAGAGCAATGATCTTGCCATTCTGTGAGGTTAACTATGACATGCAGAAGATGAAAATGAGACATGCGGCCTACAGATAGATATAACTTTAGACCCAAACTAGGTACACGGAATCCACAGAGAATACAGGAAGGAGAAGTACCACAGGTTGATCCATTTGAGTCAGATACAGAGATTGTAGCTATTGAGGAGCAGTGAGTAGTATTGTATAGTGAGGAAGAACTCGAAGTTCCAAGAACATATCCCTTTTCTGGTGTACTTCCAAAACATCTTGAAGAAATGGGAGACAGGGAAATCGGAGACCCTAGTACACGAGATATTCTTAATAACGTGGCGAGAGGACAGCAGCAGTTGATTAATAGGATGGACAAGTCCCAGGAGGCACTCACACGGCTTCTCACCCGTTTGTTCCCTGAGTTGGATGATGACAGGAATAACGAAGACCGGAATGACAAAAACAGGGACAGGGACCGGAATGATGGAGACAGACACAGAGATCGGGGTAATGGAGAACGGAATGGAAATGGAAATAATGGTGACAGGAACGGATAAAGGGATCTTGATGGAGAGGCTTCGGTGAATAACCGAGGTGCTACACAGCTCACAGCCGCAGATAGACCAGGCATTCCCATCTTTGTACCAAGGAATGAGATTCCTGAATGGGATGTGTTGATGTGTGTTTTATGACAGCAACAACATTTAGAATAAAACACTGGGTATTATATCCTCTCTTGAACAAAGCCTCTCAAACGCTGAACTTCGTGATCGAGTGAGACTGCTCCAAGGTTCCTTGAATGTCAAGTCTTGACGGGCACAAGGATAGACTCAGTGGAATGATGTGATTTTGTTGGTAATCACAAAGGGATTTACATGAAATTACTCCTTCTTCATGGACATGGAATTCACTCCTTACTCCTTGGATTTGTGAATGAATGAAAACTTCCTCAAACAGGGGAAAACTTGGAATTTCCAAGTTCCACACTTGAAGAGGCGTATGATTTGACAATGAAGCTCTGGAAAACTAATCCTAGCGAAGATCTAAAAAATAAAATGCAAAAGAAAGATAAGGGTTCAGGAATCTAATTGACGGAAAGGACTACTGCCGAGGATAGAAACTGGAACCACGCTTCTGCTTCGTCATGAGGCAACAACTAGGCAAAGATGGTGCTATCTTCTGAGGGAAAGTAAGGATTTTCAGACCGCTCCTGCAAGGGACGTGGAACTGAAACGTGCAGAAACAATCGAAGTTAGACTTGAAATAAGTTCAGACCAACCATACACTGTGATTTGCAAGCCACAAATCACAAATGGTGTGAACAATCAGTTTCAATCATGCATCAACAATAACAATCTCCATCATTCTAACTAATAAAAGCTAAAAGATAAGAAGAAATAAGACAGCTTCATAACTTAGAGCTTAAGATTTGCTTCAAAGAAATCAGGAAAACCATGTCATAATCAAAGAAAGCTATGAACACCAATCCACAATGCTCATATTATTGATTTGGAAAACGTTTCTTTACAACAATCTTGCTGATCCTTTGAAGTTTCCTACTCCAAGAATGGAGTGATACAAAAAAAATGGAACTAAGTAACTAGCTGCTCAGAGAGCCTAAGAAAAATGAGAAGAAAATGGACCCCCTTCAAATGAGGTGCCCCAGCCTTTATATAGGCAAGCAAAGTACAAAGAGGGGGGAGGAAATCTGATTTCCTCAAAATCCGCGCCAAACCCTTAAGTCAGTCAGAAACCCTAAAAGTGGTAGGTGGGGCCGCCACCTTGCCTGAATGAAACGCTGCCACCAGTCCTGGGCGCCACCTGACTAGGACCTCCTGCAAGGCAAGGTCTAGTCATCCGCTACCTCATCCTGTTCCTTGGAATTCTGTCTCTGTGTTGTGTACTTTGGAATTGGAATTCCATCCTTGTCCTGTCTTTCCCTTTGAATTCCGGTGCATATTCCATATCCCTCTGGATTTTTCCAAGTCACCAATTCTAGGAGGTCAGATTTCACATTTCAGAGGTTGTTCTGAAATTTCATGTGGAGGAATCCTTCCTTGAGCAAGGGTGCATTTTCCCTGGGGTCCTGGAATGGAATTCCTTCCTGAGTTGGAATTCCCTATCATCGGCGTGGATTCTCATTCTTCCTGATGCCGAACTTGATCCTCCTGATGAATGGTGCACTGTACCCTTGTTCTTGGATTTTCAAGGATTGATCCTCTTGTCCAGAACTGGAATACCTGATATTGGACTTGGAGTGATCTCTCCCATCCTGTCATCTTTGATGCACGTATTCTCTGTGTCATTGAAATCTTGAAAGGATTTTTTTTTTTTTTAATCTTCCTTTATCATTCATGTGAAGTCTCCTTGTCACTAAACTGGAATCCTTGATGTTGCCTTCCTTGTGCTAATCATGTCAGGTGTTAGGGGGAGAAAGGCGGACACTGGAAAGGAGTGATGTCCTTCATCTTCCCTTGGTATACTTGTGTAGTCTTCTTGTTATTGGAACTCCTGGACCGTTGAAATAGTCATCTTCTCCGGCGTTTGAAGTCTTTGCATTCATCCTGATCGCCTTGGATCATCCTTGAACATCCTCTTCATGGAACTTCTCCTCGTCCTAGATTCCTGCAAAATAAGGGAAACCTCGAGTAGTCATGATGAACAAGATCCTTAAATGCAATGTAAAAACATGAAATAATCATGCATGATTGATTAATTTCATTCCAAATTCTTGAGTAAACAAAGATTTTCTCCATTTTCCAACATTCTTCCCACTTAGACTAATTTTCCCTTCATTCCAAGACTACCAGACAGGGACCGGGCACTCACCAGAGCGAACAAGGTAAAATTCCAAGGCAGGGGGCATTTGAGACACTAAGCTAGATTTCTTCCTCCTAGTCATAGATTCCAAGTGGTCTTGGATCTCCTGTGGGAAATTCATTCCCTCCTAAGGAATTCTCCTCTTGAATGCGTGTTTTGGAGTGGTTTGGAAATGAGTTTGGCCGCCCTCCTTATATAGGTGTCCAAACCTCCTCTCCTCATGGCCGACTTGGCTTGGCCGACTTAGATTTTTGTCTTATTCCCCAAGCGGTGGCACACTTTCAAGGTTGTCAGGGATTTTGTCGTGTCGCGGAATCCTTCCTTGATTTGGGCGCAAATTTGATGAGGTCAGGGATTCCTTGTCGTCATGGAATTCCACCTTAAGCTTGAGCGCACTTTTGGATGGGTCTAGGATTTCACTATGTTTTGAATTCCTCCTCTTCCCTCGGGCGCATTTTCCAGAGGGTACTGGATCTCGCGACTCGGACAAGTGACTCTTGAGCGCACTTTCTCTGAGGAGGTGGATTTTGCCAGTTGGACAAGGGGTTCGGGTTCACAATTTTGTCAAGGGTTTACCAACTTGGTCAAGGAGATCTTTCGTTTTGTCTTAGAACTTTGCAAGGATGGAATTCATGAACCTTAACCTACAGCCTCAGATGAATCCTTGAACTAGGCTTTGACTAATCTACAGACCGCTTCACCTTTGAAGAATTGAGCGAATCTTTCCCTAAGTTGAAGGTCACCTCGCGGATTTCACTTTTCCTGAGCGTGGATCTCATTCCTGGCGCTATTTTGAGTATGCTCTGGAGTTTCCCATCCTAGAGCGCACATTCCATGTTCTCAAGGAATCCATCATTTGAATGCATTTTCCCTGACGTCTAGGAATGATTATCCAGAGCGCAAATTCCAGAGGGCCAGGGTAAAACTTATCCAAAGCGCAAATTCCACATTGTCAGGGATTCCTGACCTCTGGCACATTTTCCTGAGGGTCAAGGATTCTCCCATACTGGAATTCCTTCCAGACCAAAGTCGCACTTTTTCAGGGGTTCTGGAATTTTCAGTGTCAAGAATTCCTCCAAGACAAAAGGAGCATTTTCCACTGGGTTCTGGAATTTTCACTGTCAGGAATTCCTCTTTGAGGAAGGTCGCATTTTTCCATGGGTCCTGGATTTTTTGTCCTGAGCTGTGGAATTCCCTGTCCAGGATTTTTCCTAAGTTGAAATTCCTTATCTTGGAATTTTCCTAAGTTGGAATTCCTTGATTTTCCTGAGTTTGGACTCAGCTTAAACAGGATTTCGCGATTTTGACAAGGATTTTCCAAATTTTGCTAAGGATTTCCTAGAGTTGTGTTATGGAATTTTCCATGTTTCTGAGTCAGGAATTCAGGATTTTCCAATGGAATGATGAACTCTGACGTGGAATGACAAGCTTTGTCGCATTCAGGACCTTGGATAGGAACAATGGAACATGATTCCGAATAGACCTTGGAAATGGAAACTGGATTGGACTTCTGGATTGGAGTTTTGGATTGGAACTGTGGACAGGGACTCCTGGACTGGAAATATGGACAGAAACTCCTGGATAAGAACTATGTATAGAGTGAAGGATTAAGACCTCTGGCATGAAATGGTGGACTTTTGTCGTGGATTGACCAATTTGCTTGAGGAAGGATAAATAGGGTTGCCTTCATCCTTAGGAAAATTACTCTTTTACTTCACCATTTCAAGCCTTCTTCAAATTCGTCGTGAGCCAAGCATGTTGAAACTTCTTCTTAGTCAAATGTTCATGGATTTTGAGCAAGAAACTTGGCGAAAGATAAGCAAAAACCAAAACCTAACCTACAAACCCTAAGACCTAAAGCGAAAAGAGGGGGTCCCCATTTGCAATGGGGCGATGTGTGAAAACATCACAATAGGATGCTACACAAGTGGAATTCCAGGATGAGATCTTTAGAGATTGGAAGGCTTCTAGTGCGGAGTTTCAGGCTGAGATGACTTTCAGGGATTATTCAAATCTTAGGATGAGGCATAGACCCAAAGGAGGTAACAGGCAACAAAATAATGAGCTCCAAAAGAAAGTCAGTAAAATGACTTTACCTTACTTTGATGGTTCAAGAAAGATTTCAGCGAGAGCTTGGGTCCAAAAGTTGGACAGTTATCTACAGATCAGCCCCATCCCAGAGACTGATGCCATCACATATGCAGCCTTGCACTTGGAGGGCAGTGCACACAAGTGGTGGAGTAACGGGAAGGTAACTCTGGGACATGACTAGATTACATCATATGTTGAGTTCACAACCAGACTCATAGACAGGTTCGACAAGAAAGACCCTAAGTTGCAATTTAAGGAGCTAGCACAGTTGAGACAGAGTGGATCGGTCGACTCATACATTTTAGAGTTCCAGGATCTTTTAGTCATGGTTTCAAATATATCAGAGACGAGGTTGAACATGCTCTTTGTTGATGATTTGTCTGATCCTCTACGAGGATGGGTTAAGGGTTTGGACCCTATGTCATTGCAGGAGGCCATGAAGAAGGCCCGTGATATAGAGTCTTCCGCATGGTGGAGCAAATTTCAGAATAAGAACTTCCAACATAGGAGGGATAAGGAGAGAGACAGAAGACCTTTTCACAAGGACTCAGGACACCAGCCACATAAGAGTTCTTCCAGATTAGACAGTGACCAGTTGAATGATATCAGGAGGAAGAAACTCTGTTTTCACTGCAAAGAGCCTTGGGATCCTAAGCACAAGTGTGCTGCCCAAGGAAAGGTAAAGCAGATTGAATACTTTTCAGCAGATTTGTCTATGGAGTCGGAGACACATTCAAAGCAGCATACAGAAGACAATGATTTAGGGTCTCATGTTGCATCTAAAGTATCAGATAAGGATGAGGAGACCTCTCTACCTACAGCCCATATCTTGAGCATTCACAGAGAAGGGTCATTTAGGATCCGAGGAGTGTTGGGTGGACAGAGATGCATTACATTGCTGGATACAGGTGCCACTCATAACTTCACAGATGAGGGCTTGGTTGCAAAAAGGGGACTGAAGACAGAGAAGTTCAAGGGGTTTAAGATGAAGGTAGCCGATGGGTTCATACTCACTTGCACAAGGAGGATACCCAATTTGACCATCCA
The DNA here is from genome assembly GCA_027924645.1 of Cunninghamia lanceolata. Taxonomy (NCBI): domain Eukaryota; kingdom Viridiplantae; phylum Streptophyta; class Pinopsida; order Cupressales; family Cupressaceae; genus Cunninghamia; species Cunninghamia lanceolata. The sequence continues at coordinate 430,919 of BSBN01001513.1, read as the reverse complement.
GCTAAACAATTACACTTGCCAGTCAAAGTTCTGTGTTGTTAGCATGGGTGACATGGATGTGGTGCTGGGTATGAAATGGTTACATGAGATAGGTGAGTTCACTCTCAACTTGAGGACGATGGAGATGAAGTTTGAGGTGAACGAAGTTCGACATGTGCTCAAGGGCATTTCAGATGGTGGGTTGAGATTTGTTTCTCTCAAGCAGATAGAGAGATTGATTCGCCATGATCAGGTGCAGTGGGCAGCAGAGGTGATGGTGATGCCTGCAGCCTCAGAGCAGCAGAAGCGTGAGTATCCCCCTAACATACAGGCTCTCCTGACTAAACACACCAAAGTGTTTAGTGATATTCCACCAGGTAGACCCCCTGACAAGGGTATTAAGCATGTGATCGAGTTGGAAGAGGGTGCAAAGTCAGTGATCACTACCCCATACAAGGACCCAAAGAGATATAAGGATGAAATCGAGAAAGCTATCAAAGAGCTGCTCGAGATGGGACATATTAGACCAAGCAAGAGTCCATTTGCATCATCTGAGGTTCTAGTGAAGAAAAAGGATGGGACTCTTAGGATGTGCATTGACTATAGGGAACTCAATAAGAAAACAATAAAGAACAGGTACCCTATACCCAGGATAGATGAGTTGATTCATGAGCTGCACGGGGCCTGTTACTTTTCCAAGATAGACTTGAGATCCCGGTATCATCAGACTCGGGTCAAAGATAAGGATGTGGAGAAGGCAGCTTTCAAGTGTCACTATGGGCACTTTGAGTTTCTGGTCATGCCATTCGGTTTGACAAATGCACCCGCCACCTTCCAGTCTTGCATGAACAGAGTTTTCCGTGAGCAATTGAGGAGGTTTGTTTTGATATTTTTTGATGATATTTTGATTTACAGCAAGACATGGGTAGAACACTTGAAACACATTGACATTGTGCTGAGCATTCTGGAAAGAGAGTCATTATATGCCAAGATGTCAAAGTGTGAGTTTGGGATGACCGAGTTGTTATACTTGGGTCACATTACCAATGCTAGCAGCGTGAAGGTAGACCCGGAGAAGATTCGGGCAATTGTAGACTGGCCTCCACCAAAGAATCTCACTCAGCTGAAGGGATTCCTTGGTCTTTGTGGGTATTACCGCAGGTTCGTGAAGGGGTTTTCTCAGTCAGCTGCACCCCTCATAGATTTGACTCGTAAGGATGCTTTTAGTTGGACCGGGGGTACACAGGAGTGCTTTGACAAATTCAAACAGATTATGAGTACATGTCCTGTGTTGGCCATACCAGATTTCAGCAAACCCTTCGAGTTGCAGTGTGATGCCTCAAGTGAAGGCATTGGTGCGGTAACTATGCAGAATAAGCACCCCATAGCATTTGAGAGCAGAAAGTTGAGGGGTGTGGAACGCAGCTACAGCATTTATGACAAGGAGATGTTAGCCATCATGCATGTGTTGGCTAAATTCAGACAGTACCTAGTGGGCAGCAAATTTGTGGTTAAAACGGATCACAACAGTCTAAAACATTTCCTTGGGCAGAAGGATCTGAATGAGAGGCAACAGAAGTGGGTCAGCAAGCTACAGGCCTACGACTTTGACATTGTTTATGTCAAAGGAAAGAAAAATGTTGTTGCCGATGCTTTATCCAGGAGGCCCCATTTGGGTGCACTAGGTGCCATTGCAGATGATTAGAGGGAGATGATATTAGCTGAATATGCTAAGGATGCTTGGGCTACTGGAATAATTGATGGCACCATCAAAGATGATAGGTACACAGTGGTAAATGATTTAATCATTTACAAGGACAGGATCTTCTTGGTGTCAAGTTCACAGATGAAGCAGAAAGTTTTGAGGGCATTCCATGATTTGCCTATGGCAGGGCATCCAAGATACTTCAAAACTTATAGACAGGTCAGAGAGAGGTTCACCTGGAAGGGCCTCAAGACTGAGGTGATGCAGTATGTGAGAGAGTGCCCGATAAGTCAGCAGAACAAACAGGAGCTCTCATTTCGAAGTGGTTTACTACAGCCCCTGCCCATTCCTGAGAGGAAGTGGGATAGCATCTCCATGGACTTTATCACAGGTTTACCAAAAGTCCAAGGCAGGGATTGTATTTTCGTGGTAGTGGACAGGTTGACAAAGTATGCACATTTCTTTGCCAACCCTACCACCTATACTACAACTCAGGTTGCAGAGTTGTTCTTTCGTGAGGTATTCTGACTTCATGGGTTGCCAAGGAACATTGTCGGCGATAGGGACAGCAAGTTCCTCGGTAATTTTTGGCAGGAGCTCTTCAGGTTGACAGGGACAGAGCTCACCCCCAGCACAAGTTACCACCCCCAGACTGATGGTCAGACAGAGATAGTTAATAAATGTGTGGAAGGATACCTCCGCAATTATATTTCAGGGCAGCAGAAGGCATGCATTAAGTGGCTTCACATGGGAGAATATTGTTACAATTCCACTTATCACATGTCCATTCAGATGTCACCCTTTATGGCATTGTACAGGTATGAGGCACCGAGCTTTGTTGATTTGTTGTTTGGTGATAGCAGAGTGCCTAAGGCCAAAGACCTTCAGGAGAGTCAGGACATCATGAGGTCTTTGAAGGAGAATATACAGAAGGCTTAGAATCGGCAGAAGCAGTATGCATATCAGCAGAGAACTGAGCAATCCTTTAAGGTTAGTGACATGGTATACCTCATGCTGCAGCCCTATAGGCAGTCCACTCTCAAGAAGAGTGGGGCAGAAAAGCTTAAGCAGCGTTATTATGGACCTTCCAGGATCTCCAAGAGGATTGGAGAGGTGGCTTATGAGTTAGAACTTCCAGCAGGTAGCAGGGTACACAATGTGTGTCATGTATCTCACCTCAAGAAGGCGTTGGGGCATAATGTGACACCATCAGTTGAGTTGCCTCCTCTTGATGAAGAGGGGAAGTTGATATTGGTACCCGAAGCAATAATTGACACCAGGGAATGTAATTTGAGGAGGATTGTCAAAGAATACTTGGTCAAATAGAAGAACTTGCCAGTTGAGGATACTACGTGGGAGAACGAGCAAATATTGGAGCATCCTGATCTAAGATTGCTTGAGGCAAGCAATCTTAGGAAGGGCAGACTGTAATGTCCCCTTCTTGATACATGGTTAGTCCATCATTGAGTTCCCGTGGACTAGCAGTTTGGTTAGGGAACAGGAGTTAGTTTGGCCTTGGAGGTATTTGTCGGTGATGGTGAGGTGGTTCACATTCAGTGGATCCTGTTGGCACCCTCAGGATTGGCCCAGTTTGCTTTTGGTCGTTACTATTTTTAGAAAGTTTGGTTCAGTGTCGGTTCGGGATTTTCAGAGTGGGGTCAGATTTGTCGGGCTTTCCAACGAACTATAGATCATTGCTTTCCGACACCGTCTTCATATTTATTTTAAAGTTTGAAGATTATTAATGTTATATTTAATATGGACTTTATAATATATTGAGGGAAAAGTGACTTTATGTAAAATGAAGACATAAAGCAAGTCATGACCTTGGTGGCCCATCCCTAGGAAATAAAAGATGTTTTAAAATGACAAAATTCCCTCCTAAAACCCAACACCCATCTTGGAGGAGGAATAAAAGATGAAATGGAAGCTCATTTGGATTATGCTATGTTAGTCATTTTCTCTTCTGAGCTCTGCAAGGGTTTTGAGGGTTTGAGGATTCGAACCAGGCTCTTGGAGACGAAAACCTCCCTGAGTGACGACATTCTACAGGTATGCAACACCACCCAAAGGTGCCATTGACTATGGATACATCCAGTATTCATACTTGTGCTTCAATGGAATCCATTTGATGAGATTTTGTGGAGTTTGTTGCTAGATCTTTCGAAGATTGTTGTGTTCCACTGTTAGCAATGGAGAAATGCTTATATTGTTGGAGTTTGTAGAGGTTTGGTGACTGCAGCAGTATTTCCTTGCTGGTCGTACTCTCCAGGCAAGGCCGTACCATCTTTGGAGGATTCAAACTTGAGTTTTCTTGCATTATAGACTCTCCTTCTTGGTCGCCTAGTATTCAGATCAATGTGCAGCGAGATTGTCAGCCATTTTCAATGGATTCGTGGAGTTTATTTGCTGTTGTGTACTTGCAGCCTGGGTCGTACATGCTTATGAGTGACGTTTGGGGTCTAGAGCCTCATTTCTCATTGTGAGTAGTGTTTAGTTTGCATTGTATGTGGCGTCCAAGGCCTCTTGTGTTGCTGATAACAATCTTTGCATGATACTCTGTGATTCTTGGTGTTTTGGAGCTATATTGTAATATCCAGTGGCTGGACCGGCAAGAGACAAAAACTGAAGTTTCAAATCTGCATATGGGTATGTGATAGAACCTCTTTATTTGCAGATATATGAACTGGGTCTTTCATATTTCTTTTGTATTCCTTGTATATTTTCTGGGTTTTCCATATATGCTCTATATTGTATGCTCTGACAACGCATCTGCAGGAAAACTAAAAACCCCTTTTGCATTCTTCTCTCTAGTCTGAAAAATCACAAAAATTAATAAAAATAACACATAAAAAGATCTTAAGAATATAAAAACAGGTACGGCTCATTACAGTGGTATCAGAGCAATGATCTTGCCATTCTGTGAGGTTAACTATGACATGCAGAAGATGAAAATGAGACATGCGGCCTACAGATAGATATAACTTTAGACCCAAACTAGGTACACGGAATCCACAGAGAATACAGGAAGGAGAAGTACCACAGGTTGATCCATTTGAGTCAGATACAGAGATTGTAGCTATTGAGGAGCAGTGAGTAGTATTGTATAGTGAGGAAGAACTCGAAGTTCCAAGAACATATCCCTTTTCTGGTGTACTTCCAAAACATCTTGAAGAAATGGGAGACAGGGAAATCGGAGACCCTAGTACACGAGATATTCATACTTGTGCTTCAATGGAATCCATTTGATGAGATTTTGTGGAGTTTGTTGCTAGATCTTTCGAAGATTGTTGTGTTCCACTGTTAGCAATGGAGAAATGCTTACATTGTTGGAGTTTGTAGAGGTTTGGTGACTGCAGCAGTATTTCCTTGCTGGTCGTACTCTCCAGGCAAGGTTGTACCATCTTTGGAGGCTTTAGACTTGAGTTTTCTTGCATTATAGACTCTCCTTCTTGGTCGCCTAGTATTCAGATCAATGTGCAGCGAGATTGTCAGCCATTTTCGATGGATTCGTGGAGTTTATTTACTGTTGTGTACTTGCAGCCTAGGCCGTACATGCCTAGGAGTGACGTTTGGGGTCTAGAGCATCATTTCTCATTGTGGGTAGTGTATAGTTTCCATTGTATGTGGCGTCCAAGACCTCTTGTGTTGCTGATAACAATCTTTGCATGATACTCTGTGATTCTTGGTGTTTTGGAGCAATATTGTAATATCTAGTGGTTGGACCGGCAATAGACAAAAACTGAAGTTTCAAATCTGCATATGGGTATGTGATAGAACCTCTTTATTTGTAGATATATGAACTGGGTCTTTCATATTTCTTTTGTATTCCTTGTATATTTTCTGGGTTTTCCATATATGCTCTATCTTGTATGCTCCGACAATACATCTGTAGGAAAACTGAAAACTCCTTCTGCATTCTTCTCTCTAATCTGAAAGATCACAAAAATTAATAAAAATAACACATAAAAAGATCTTAAGAATATACAAATAAGTATGGCTCATTACAGGCCTCTACCAGAGACATTATCTCTACTAGGCTTTCCTAGAATGTTGATAATGGTGAGTCTGCAAATTTTTGGATGGACTCTTGGTTAGGGAATCCCCCCTTGGTGGGCTTAGAAGATCTTCATAAAACAATAGAAATTCTATCCAAGTTATGGGACTCTAAAGTAAAGGATTATTGGGAGGAGGTAATTGTTGAAAGCAAACAAAGAGAAAATAGAAAGCTTTGGATCTATGCCCCTTACTGGAAGCTCAGAAAGACAAACTAACTGTGGTGTTGAAGGACATTTGGCCACCCGTGTTACTTCAACAAGATTTTCTCTGTTGGCTTCAGAACCCTCACAGTATTTAAAAAGTTAGATCTAGTTACAGTGTTGTTAAGAACAGTCATATACCTTCTCTCCCAAATTGATAATTTGATGAGAAGAGGATTAAATGCAATACCTTTGTTTGGTTGGCTACGCATAATAAGATCCTGACATTTGATAATTTGATGAAAAGAGCCTTTCACAGCCCTTCTCGATACCTGTTATGTGAAAATGACAATGAATCGGTTAATCATTTGCTCCTTCTTTGCCCCTTTGCAATGGCTTTATGGAATCGTCTTATTTCAAAATTGAAGATGTGTAGGGTTTTCCTGGCCTTAATAAGATAGCACATTTGCTTCTGGCCTAAAGGAACTCCACAATTACATCCTCTGTGGCAGATCCTTCTGTGTATTATTTGTCTTAAAGGAATCGGCAAGTTTTCAAAGGAGAAGCAATTTCTATCGAAAGGTGTTGGCTGCAAATTGAAAGCATAATAAGTGAATATGTAAAATATGAAATTCTAAAGGTCTTATCCTCAATCTCCAATCATGAAGCACATTTTTTTCAACTTTAGGACTTCTATTTGTTAGCCCTTGTTAATGGGTTACATGCGAATAGAAAAGATGGTTAAAAAGAGAAATGGAGTCCTCCTCAGAAGGGATGGAACAAACTTAAATTTGATGGTGCAACTTAAGGCAACCTGGGCCCAACTAAAGCAAGATTTGACCTTAGAGACCCTAGGAGCTGTTTCATCAAAGGGGGTTCCCTCAAGCTTACTCACAAAACCAACAATGAGGCTGACTATGAGGCGATCATCACTGATCTTTGTATGGCTCATGTGGAAGGTTGTCAACACCTAGTGATGAAAGAGGACTTCATGAATCTCATTAAGGGGCTAAAAAAAGCTCTATGCCTGAGTTGTGTAAGAAAATTCCCATGTTTTCTTTCAACCAATGCTATAGGACTCAAAATAAAATGTCTCATTTATTGGCTAACCTTGGAGTGGAATTATCTCCCTTCTCTATGGAAAGCTCAAATGCTAATGTTTGGTCGGGTCTAGTTAATCTTCTTGATTATGATCAACCCTCTTAGATTTTTTTGGAGTAAGCCCCTCGTAAATGATGGTTTTAATAAGCATTTGATGTGGGTATATGTTGGATGAAGGCTTCTAGTATAGGCAAGTGTGTAAAGTCCTTCATAATTTGTGGCAGTGGTATCCAATGTGGCTTTCACTAAGGTGGTTGCTTTGGTCATTTGTTCTACAAGTGGATCTTTTATCTTCTAGTTTTGCAAGGTTGTGTGTAGTGCTTGGTAGGCTCCTTATGGCTAGATTGTCAACTAGTGGGCCGCAAGACCCTTTGCATAAAGGTAAAGTGTCGGACCATAGGCTTAAGAAGTTATTTGGTTGTCATTCTCCAACTATGTTGTGACTAGTAAAATGTATGTTGTACATTGAAGGGCTCAAAGATAATGATGCTTTTCGAAATAGGGCAAGGATCTTGGTTGAGTTTAAATTGAATTTGGCAAATGTTGTCTTTGTGGCCAAAGTACGGGAGTGTTTGGAGAATTTACTGATAGTGTAGAAGGTTGATGATGATGTGGTGACTCTTATGGCTCCCGGCTGCACCCCCTCTTTCCCAACAACAAGAAGTTGAGGCATTTCTAAATGGACAACAATGGAAGGCCATGTGGGAGCAAATGCAAGAAATGGTGGCAGATTTGGAAGCTCTCACAGATTTTAGTCAGAATCTCTGCATGGTTATGAAGTACATGGTAGTCTATCACCACAAGGGCTCAGTTCACGTTTCTAGCAACTATACTATGCCTTGTCTAGAACAGGGTAAACTAATTTGGTCTATGCAGCAGGTTGAGCTTATCAGGGCAAATTAGGTGCACTTTAAGTGATTCTTGTCATCTTTAAAATCAAGTTAAAAAGCACTAGAAGGCAAGAGCACCTTTTGGGTGGCTTTACTAGCAAAAAGTTCCACTAAATCTTCATAAAGAGTGTCAAACAACTTGTAAAATTGCACTCAACATGAAAAAATTTATGTGTTGGTACTGAGGCTCACTTTTTGGCGATGGCTGTAATGAAAAGTTCCTCCAAGCACATTTTTTGGCAACAACCGTAATGAAAAGTTCCTCCAAGCACATTTTTTGGCAACAACCGTAATGAAAAGTTCCTCCAAGCACACTTTTTAGTGATGAATGTAAAGTAAATCTCCTCCAGTGCACATTTGTTGAGGCTTTGCCACCTATTCTTCTCCAATTCATCTCGGAACCTTGAGGCAAGTTCAAAACAATAAAGAAGTCATCTTTCAAACATGAAGTTGCCGTAGAAAATAATTCAAGTTCAAGGGTTTGGCATATCATAATGACTAAAGGTTTTCAAAGGATTCGTAATGATCAGAACAAGGGAAAAGTTTCATCAAAATCATCTAAATCCACCTATCCAAAAGTCTATCTTTCACCTGTTTTGAAGAAAAGAAAATATTCTAGGATTTGCTATTTCTAGCCAGAGCTATTTATAGCCCAAGCTAGTTTTAACAGTTTGTATTTTTAGCACAAGGAGCTTTTTGAGGAGTCAGCTATTTTTAGAAGTCTATTTTAGATCTCTTGCCATGCAAGAGATGTGACATAAAAGGATAAATTGTAATTTTAACTGTCAGTTGAATTGACATTCGCATGTCTTAGAATTAGAATTATAAGATGGTATTACTTTGTAGTAAAGCTTGCATTCATGCAATCAAGCTATTTTGGGTAGAAATAGCAGTTAATTTCCTTCATTTATTTTCATGCAATCCTCTATAAATAGTATAAATAAGTGTTATTTTCCACTTTACTCCTAATGGTAATTCTCATGCCTACATATTGTTGAAGTTGCTATTCACCAAATATTCATGATTGTATTCCAAAATTCAGTGTTTATTCAAGAGTATTTAGTGTGCCTATTTCATTTCTAATTGACTATTGATGTGTTATTGCACTTTATGAGTTAAAACTTAACAATTATTGAAAGCTTTGTATACAATAGCTGTTAGGTCAATAGTTGTAGCTTTGAGTGCAACCGTCATGTTTTAACTTATAACATCGGGTGTATGTGCTTGAAACTATCCAATCTATGTGTACTTGCATTGTTTAGTCTATGTTTTTAATTGAATAGCACAAGTGTCTAGCGTTAGGATTTATTTTCATTCAAAGTGCATAAAATCCTTTGCCTTGTGTTGAAAGAATGTCTCAGCGTTTTACCCTAGGCAAACCCAAAAAGATACACATTTAAAGTTTATTCAACTTGAACATGATTTCCCCAAAAAACATTGTAAAGATTGTAAAATGCAAGTACATATTGTTTGTAGTAGGTTAGTTTTTATTCTATACGAAGCTTCCCCTTCTAATTTGAAGAGTTCAACTACACATCTATTATGTTTTGTGTTGCACTGAAAGGTGCAAATTAAAACGCTAATTGTTTTTTACGACTCTACTGGGGAACAACATACAGACTACTGTCTTAGCCATTGCAACATTTAAGTTTGGCACAAAGATTCTAGAGTTCACAAATATTTTTCAACTTCTGAAGAAGAATTATTGTAATCAATGGCTAATCAAGAGGGTAACCACATCAACAACAATCGACCACCTCCATGCCATGGGGAAATTAGACTAGTCCATTGGCATTGACAAAAAATCATGAACTTCCTCGAAGATCAAGAAAGAATTTTCCAAAGTTTTATAGTGATGGCAAACAATATCTTGACGAGCATATTTCAGCCTTCACCACTACATGTGGAATCTTAAATATAGCGCATGAAGATGTCGCAATTCATTTATTTGTGGAAACCTTACAAGGTGTAGCAGCTGATTGGTTTCACCATCTTGTTACCTATTCTATTACAAGTTGGGAATCAAGGAGTGAGAAATTTCTTGCACATTTCAAGCCGACTAAGGATGGTCATGTCTTGTTCACACAGCTCTCAAATGCCAGAAAAGACAAAAGTGAATCGAAACAAGACTTCGTTGCAAGATTCAACCATCTGGTTACTAGGATTGCTCACACTCTAAATTCTTCCATTGAGATTCTTTTGAGTTGTTTCATAAATGCTCTATATTCAAAAATTGCTTTCTCTCACAAGCAAGGAAACACTACAACATTGCAGGATGCTCAAGAACATGCCATTTGAAAGGCTGATAGGCATCTGTGCCTTCCTCTTCTTTTTGTATTGACATATCAGAGTTATACGATACTACTATGTTATTTTTGTATTGGTTAGTTATCGCTTGTGGATGCCAATGCACTAATTTGAATACTCGATATGTATATTTGGATCTATATAGAGATTTATACATGTGTATTATTTTATGTTTATATTTGTATTGGTGTTTCAACTTCACTGTTTTCATTATACTGATATGTTAGTTGAATAGATTCAATTCTTGCAGTGTTATATTATTAAATGATTAAATTGTATGATCTTATTGATTGGATGGATAATTTAATTGAAATGTGATTACTCAATGTGAATCTTATGGCATTGTGTAGTTTTACCATTTGCTTCAACTATTGTTACATATTGGGCAGATACATGTAACATTTGATTGAGTGAGTAGAAAATTTACAGTTGTTTGACCAATGGAAGGCATGTGGGGGAGAACAACATGGATTTCACTTAGCCATCTCACCTTACCTAATTCCTAAGGTCAAGTTAGTGACCCTGTGACCTTTGTGGGTGTAGTTGTTTGATTCGATAAACTATCCTACTCTATGTAGAGTAATAGGACATGTGACATCGAAACCCATGAAACCAATATCCAAATCAGTCATGATTCTGGATTCTCTAAGTGTTAGACCTGTAAATGCGTCTTTCTTGGGTGACTTTATTTATTGTCATTTGTGCATTACTTGGTATGTGCAAAAGAATTAAATAGTTTTGTTGAAATGCTTTTATGCTTCTAAAATAATTGAGAAGGGAAGTATTGGTTTAGTTAAGTTAATTGAATTTAAAAATATTGCATTTGTGTGAAAAACAATTTATTGGTATTTGTTAGTATTGGGGGAAATAAAAATATATCAAAAATTAGAAATATCTCTTATGAGATATTAGCTCAAAGGGAAAGGTTGCAATGTGAAAATAGGAAAAGGTTATGAGATATTTTATTTTATAGGTTTTTGCTTATATTGGAAAAGGTGTGTTATTTTCATTATACATCTCATGTTTTTGGAGAAATTGGGGAGAGAAAAAAAGAAAGAAAGCACATATTCTTGAAACCCTACCTTGGTTTGGTGATTGGATTGTGGTGTGAATTGCTTTTGCATGGAGAATCTCAACTTCCTTGTTGCCTTTGGATTGTATTGAAGGTATTCTTTATTCTTTTCATTTTTTAAAATGTGCAAATCTCTTAAGCAATTAAGTAATTTCTTGATTAAGAAATGGAATTGTTTTGGCCATGCTTTCCTTTTATGGGATTAGGCGTAGGGCTTAATATGTGTTGTTATATTTAATTATTAAATAGAATTTCATTGTTGTAGGAAATTATTTTGTTAAAAATGAATTTCCTACCCAAACCCTGACAAAGCTTCCCGAAAAATGTATGTGATTAAAAAAGTATGATGTTGGGTAGATTTAGACCATAAGGGTATATTTAGAATTTTAGTTTTGTATGTTTTCAAAATTTGAGAAAATTTTGGGAAGGTAGCTTGAAGATCCGTTAATGGTTGCACCTAGATATTTTTTAAAAACATTAAATTATTTCCTTTGGAAATTTGGAATTTTTGAAACGTTATTATTATGGAATCATGACTTCTTCCATAGAAATAAAATGTATTTGCATTGGGAAGCGTGTTTGTATGGAAAACCAAACCTTACCCATCCTTGGCGCTTTCTAAAGAAGATTGACCCTTGGATTGCTTAGGATTAGAGGATACCAATAGGAAGCTTAGAGTGGCTAACTTACCTAAACTCTTGGGAAGAGTTGGGGGCAAGCATTGAAGATCTTGCAGAAAATTGAATAATGCAAATGAATTAATGAATAGTAAATCTAAAAACTAATTAAGCATACAACATTAATGAAAGATAATGAACAGGTGTAGGCGTTGAAGAGGCTCCTTACACAAGTGTAGGCACTAAAGAAGCCCCTTACACGCATGCAAGTGTTGAAGAAGTCCCTTGCATAATGAGAAGCATACATGGGGTGGATGATCACTATGAGACCTATGCAATCTACTTCACTTCCTAGCTTGGTTATAGAGAACCAAGGGGAAGACCACTCCATGCCTTAGCTACCCTCCTCTTCCTTGTTTGATTGGGTTCATTGTATCCAATTATGTGTTGAGATAACCATGTGTGACTCTGCTGTGAATGTTGGCGTCTTACTTGAGACCATTGTGAGTGTATGAGTTTTGGCATTTATAGTGGTGTCCATGAACTTCTCTCTCCATAGCTTGGGGATTGCCTAGAGTGGCATAGGCAACTATTGCACTTGACAATGGTAATATGGTTGGGAGGTTGGTGACATCCTTTATTGGTCCCTTCTTGAAGATCTCATGGGAGCTGGAAAAGTTGTTTTATATATTGTAATCATGTTGTTATTTGTGACCACTGGAGCACCTATGGATTGGCTCAATCATGTTATGATAATGTTTTGAATGGAGATCAACCTTTGTTTTGGAACGAAAAATCATGTTTGTAGATTTATCCTATGTTGTCTCTTGTGAAGGAAATGTATAATCTGGTGCGTCGAAGTCCTCGCTTGTAAAATTGTAATTATTACATTGAATTCCTTTGAGTCGGAATGTATTTTTCCCACATAAGGGGCAAGAGCTCTATATTTGCTTTTGGCGGGTCTTGAAATTGGTGTCGAACAAGCATGGCATTTTGTGTCATTTTTGCTCATGTTTTGCTATGTGATAGAAGCATGATTAGAGAACCTAGTTTCACATTCCTGTAGAATTAAGCATGCAAACTAGTGTAGATATAATGTAAGCTATGTACAATGGATGTGAATCAATGATGTGATGGATGGTCAAAAACATATCCTGGGAGGTGGACGTATTCTTAGCTTACTTACCATTCTTGTCACATGTGCATACCCATGTGTGTGAGTGGATAGATGTGTGAGAGTTTAGAGCTTTATTGAGGTCTTGTGAATGCTCTACTTGTCCTATCTCTATTTTTGGATGGTTTTTGAGGTGCTTGTGAGTTACGACACGTAGGTGTTAGGACTTGTCCGACTTTCTTAGTGTTCATACTTTATTGGTGAACTGAGTTCTATGCCAAAAAACCCATAGGAAAGTCTATGTTTTTGACTTGGGAAGTTAATTTTGGTGAATCTTAGTCCAGGACAATGTAAGATCCCTGACGGATATTGGCTAAAATTTTGAATGCTCTGATTTGATTTTTCTGAATCTTGTAATTTTTCAATCAAACCCTAGGACAGAATTTTCTGATTTTCTATTTGCACCTTCAATTTGTCAACAACATGAATTATAGAATAGCCTAACTACTAGGAATGAGATACACCATACATTTCACATAAATGATCAACACAATCAGAACACTGCTGCCATGGATTCAATTTGCTTCAGAGTTCCATTACATCACATGTATGGCTTATCATAGCCAATTACAAATATCAGAGTGCTATTACGATACTGAAATGAAATGATGAATACATACCAGCTTCAATATTCAGATCTACTATGACGAAAGGCTTCAATGATGATGATTACAAATGTTTATTGACTGTTGCATACATCAGCCATGTCTGATTATTATCAGACTTAAATCAGACTTGTATACAAAGCAAAATGAGCATCAATATGCTTTCAAACCTTCACCAATCAATGCTAAAACAAAGAGATAGGACCAATATGATGTCCTATCATTCATTGGACCTTACAAATGCCCTAAATGAGTTCTGATATACTGCTGTGACAGAGATATGACTGCTGCAATAACCTTTGATAGCCCAGATTGCATCCAAATACCAAAATAGTGCCACAAATATGCTTGCAAACTAAACACAAAATGGTACGGATCACTGTAGCGATGGTACGGATCACTGTAGCGACGATACGGATTACTGTAGCAATCTTTAAAAAATCATTGAATCTCTAAAATCTTCAATTCCAGCCAATCAAGCATTCAAACCCTTCTTCAAAGATGCCAATTTAACCTTCAAAACCCTAGCTGGAATAATGCAGAAAATGTCTCCAATAAGCTCTAAATGGACTCCTGAATGAAGCCCACACTATGGCAATAATATCAGCTAGTATTGCACAGCCTCAGAATTGCATAAACATTGAAGAGTTCTCGTTCTTCAATGGCTGATATGCAGAAACCCTTTGTCTCCTCCAGAAAACCACAAAAACAGATTCAAATGATCATTCAATAATGAATGATTTGCTTTTCCCAATACCTTATATACTCCACCTCAAATTCACTTTTAATTCATTTCATTCAATTTACTTTCATTTCCCTTTTAATTAAGTCCTTATGATATAATCTTATAATTAGGTGTACTTTTTCCATAAATTCATTAATGACTCATTGACTCAAAATGGCCCCACTTATAAAGTTAAATCATAACTTTATAATAAACCTTTTAATCATTTAAGTGGCTCCAAACTCAACATTGAATTATAAAGTTAAATGGCCGATGATGGCATGGTTCGGTGGTTAAGTCACTCAGGATGTAGTGGCGGCCACCAGAGTTCAAACCCCCGCTGGGCCAACGAGCTCGCAAGGCTTTACGCCTTCGCTGGGCCAAGGAGCTCGCAGGTTTGAAGTGTTCTTCCTAGGGGATGAGGTCCCCCAGTTGTGGCCTCACCGGTTCATTGCTCCGGGCAAAAGCATTCGCGTGGAGCCGGAGGGCGTGTCGCACCAGCGTCGCCGGTCACGTTAAAAAGTTTACCAGGCGCATTAAAAAAAAAAAAAAAAAAAAAAAAATTATAAAGTTAAATGATAACTTTATAATATATCATTAATAAATACAATATCATTAATGCCACTTAAAATAATTATATCTCCTTAATTAAACATCATTTTCCAATTTCGTTTGAACCTGGGGTTTCACCATGGTACCCTCTATGCATCCAACCGTCTTACCCAAAATAGCAGGGGTCCATCTCTATCAACCTCTGTTGGCTAAAAATAGCAAGAGCCTCCAATACAGGACCAGAGACCTCTAAACAACCTTATCACCAGCTGAAACTGGGGAACAACACTAAAATCACCACATGACCAGATACCCTGCTATAAATAGAAACTCAGGAAAGATGACTTACTATAAATAGTAAGTGTGTAGAACTGAGTCCAACGAAGGCCAAACCTAAACCCATACTGAGCTCTGATGGAGAAAACACACTGATCTCTGCCAAATGGGACCCTCTAACCATCTGAGTTAGCCTACGAGGGCCAGTGATAGGCTAAACCATCATAAAACAGGATCACGCTAAAAAGGGAACATTACAGACAAAGACGCAAGACTATAGCACAATTGGAGGACTACAACACAAGTGCACTAGTGTCCTCCAGGTGCGCTAGTGTCCGAAAAGTGTGTTGTAGTCTGGACCCTTTGGACAGCAAGCCTTTCCTGCACTTTTTCAGAAAAAATTCATGAAGAAGAATTGTTCCTAGAGGCTTGCTTTGTGAGCCTAGCATCTTAGTTCGAGTGGTCCTTTGGGTATTTTGTGAGATATTGATCTCCTCATACTCAACCTTTGGCATGTGCATGCCAAGGTCTTGCTTGTCACGTCTCCCACCTTATGTACGTATGTTCTTGGTGTCGGGGGTTGTGGGATGTGTCGTCGTACCATCTCCATCATCTCCTATCCATTTGTGAGCATGAGTGGTTATCGGAGTAAGACAATCCCTATCTCACAGAGTCATCATGGTGACATTATCATACGATTAGTGAAGTCTTTCACTTGTGTTTTCTTCATTGGTGTGTGTTGACCATGTGTGGTCATTGCTTGGTGCTTTGTCATCATGTTGTTAGTGTCATCATGGGATGTCATGACATTTCTAGTGAGCGAGTGTGCAATTGTGAGTTGTGTTGCAATTGCATCGCGAAAATTTTGTCGGTCCATGTTTTGTCTGCCAATGTCCTGATGTAAAATTTGGGGCATTACACCATTGAGTTGGAGGATCATATGATAAAAAGATTCAATCAGGTCATTGATTCCTTCTAACATTCAATCACTTCAACAATTTCCACCTCCTTCAAGCAATAATGATGCTTTCATCAATTATGTAGTGACAACTCTCATCTACCTAGTTTCCCAACAAGGCAAGCATTAAAAATTATATTTTATGCCCACATATATTGCATGTGCCATGAAACTAATCAACATGATGGAAGAGATTGCCTAGAGATGCAAAGATTCACAAAGATATTGATAGCTTCAAATGAAAGTCAAGGATTTTCGGATAGTTCTCAATGTCTATCAGATGAGTCCGATGGTGGCTCTATGATGAGATATACTAATTACGAATCTGATAAGGTAAGAAATATTTTGCATAATCAAATATTGAATGACATCATGTGTTTGCATAACCAGGAAATGCAAATGGAACAAGAATATCCACAAGAAACAGAAATTTCGCCTACTTTGCTCAAATTCTTTGAGGTTAAAGAAGGGCTATTGATTGAGGAAGAACCTAATGTTACACAAATATACCACCTATTCTCCAAGGAAGATGAGAGCACACAAACATCCAAGGAGCAAAGTTACAAACAAGAAGTCGTCAAATACGTCAAAGAAGAAGATAAATCTAAAAGTTCTTTTCATCATTTGAAGGGTTGTTTGAAGAGCTTGCAACAAAAGTAATTAATTTCAAAGAAGAGCAAGATATTTTTCTCTCTCAAGAGAATTCAGCTTCAAGTTCAACATTTTCAATAAGCAATAATGATAAAAAATCTCAATTGATATCAGATTAAGAAACAAAGAATCTCGTGCTTGAAATTGATGTTTCTCTTCAAAATTTAACTCTGTTGTCAGAAGACCCAAATGTTTATTTATCTCAAGAGGTTGCCACTTCAAGATTTGTGAATTTTAAGAAGAAGTTTTAGCTCCAAGAGGTTGACATTTTTCATGATGTCAATGAAAGATCACAGATAGATGAAGAACAATTTCCTGAGCATTGTTTAGTTCTTTCCT
The DNA here is from genome assembly GCA_027924645.1 of Cunninghamia lanceolata. Classification (NCBI taxonomy): domain Eukaryota; kingdom Viridiplantae; phylum Streptophyta; class Pinopsida; order Cupressales; family Cupressaceae; genus Cunninghamia; species Cunninghamia lanceolata. The sequence goes on along the minus strand of BSBN01001513.1, from coordinate 413,770 downwards.
GAGCATTGTTTAGTTCTAGAGACACTTGCCAAGTCTGAAATATATGTGGAGGATCCATTACCAGATCTCGATTGTTTTCTACAACTTGAGAGAGGGTCTTAAATGGAGGACACAATGGATTTCCTTTTGAAGTTTGAATTGTCTTCATCCTCATCTTCAATAGATCCCATGCATGATAGTAAAGAAGTTGATGTCAAACATTCAATGGTTATCAATGAACATGTGCCAAAAAGGGTTGCTACAGAATATGATAATGTTACATTGAGGTAAATTCGGCCCAAGACTTCTATGTTTCAATACATACAGGTAAAGAGGACATTATAGAACATCCAACTATGATCAATGAAGATGATGGTATTTAAAAGTCAGAAACTCTCAATGAGTTTATGGTAAAGTGCATTGAGGAAGCAGTATGTGCAGGGAATCAGATGTACGAAAAAGTGAATGTAGAAGATGAAGAATGTCAAGAAGACATCAAAGAAGAGGAATCACAAACATTAAAAGATCATGTTCCTACTCTTGCTTGTATGTTAGAAGATGATGGATAGCAAAGTTTGTCACTAGAGATGGATATTTTTCAACATGTGCATTTTGATAATGATCTAGTACTTGAAGTTTCAAATCTTGATGGTCTCTCAAATTCAAATTCCAAGGGTTGGTCAGATGAAAGCTCAATTAACGAAAATGGCAGAAAAGTGTTCTCACCACAAGTTGCACAATTGTTATCCATTGTAGATCCAGAAAGTCAAGAACAAGTGATGGAGATTTTCTTTCAACAACTTCAGCCTTTCCTGGAGGATGATACTTGGACTGAGTTTAGGGTTGCATATGTTGAAGAGAAAAGCAAAGAGGATTAAATCAGATATTTGGTGATTACTATACCTTCAGAAGTAATACAACTGTAAGATCTTGCAAGATACCTTCAGGAGGCATGGTATCTTCACCTGCTAGAGAGATTTTTCCTTATGGAAGAAGATCTAGAACCATGGATCAAGCAATTCCTGCTAAATTTTTCACTGGATGGTCGTTTCCACCCACCTGAACTATGGATCTTTGAGGAAGTTTTGCAAAGGTTTTGTAGAAGGTTACAAAGGTTTTCAGACTATATGCTATCACGACTAGATTCTCAACTCAGAAGGAGAGGTTATCTTTCCCATATAATAAATGGTTGTGTAACCCATATTGTTTAAACTGTGTTCCTACTCCTAAAAGAGCATTTTTTAGGTTATGTCATATTGTGTTTTCCAATTTGTGATGTGTTCATTATGTAGTGTTGTATTTCCCTTTTCAAATAAAGTAAAATGTCGTGTTTTATTATTCGTAGACAATTTATTGTTTAAGTGATTCGGGAATAATCTAACTCCATTGCCCAACTAATAAAGCACCAGTCAACTTTAAAAACAAAGATTATGTGGTTCTCCTATGCTACAAGTATATGTCATGGTCTTGAGACAAAGCCAATTATTGTACACAATACAAAAATTTTGCAAAACTTTCATATTGTGTCAAGTTTCAAAGCTAAAACCTCATTTCTTCATTCATTCAAATAGTAATATTTGCTCTATTGGTATATGTTGTTTTTTGTCATCCTTTTCTATGTCTTAATGCAAGGAGATCACAAAAGTTTTGAACACTCTTAGAAAGGCAAAGAATGAAGATCTATCGATAAAGAGATGATAGAAAGTTCATTAAGGTGGGAAACAAGTTTGATCGAAGTCAAAATATACAAGGCATGGAGTGTTGATCATTGTGTCTCCTTGAGTGATGGAAAAATATTTCATTAAATGAAGACTTCAATGACATGTCTTAATGCATGAATTCCTATTTAAAGTCAAAATTGTTGCACAATGTTTTGGTGCATCTGTAAATAGCAGATCATAAGGTTTCAAAGTTCAAGAATCACTTGCCCGACAAAAGATAATTCAAATTTTTGGATGAAATTTATCGATAGGTTTTTGGTTACACAAAGCAAAAAACAATTTCATGCACATCAGAAAAAAATGCAAGGCAAAAAACTAATTCGCAGAGCAGAAAATTAAATTCGTGTGTAAGGCAGAAAACAAAAATCAATGCCCAAAACTCAGAAAATGGTAGAAATATTAGTGATTAATGCCATGGGACAGATTGCCATTAAAGTCATGTTTGAGCACTCTTTTAAAGTGGCATTACTGTGTCAGACTTCCACCCAATCTTGAAGGGATTTCAAACAGCAAATTAGGTGCACTTTTAAGTGATTTTTGTCATCCTCAAAATCAGGTTAAAAAGCACTGGAAGGCAAGAGCACCTTTTGGGTGGATTTACTAGCAAAAAGTTCCACTAAATCTTCATAGAGTGTCAAATAGCTTGTAAAATAGTGCTTGACATGAAAAAATTTAAATCTTCATAGAGTGTCAAATAGCTTGTAAAATAGTGCTTGACATGAAAAAGTTTAAGTGTTGGCATTGAGGCGCACTTTTTGGCGACAACCGTAATGAAAAGTTCCTCTAGACACATTTTTTAGTGACAAATGTAAAGTAAATCTTCTCCAGCGCACAATTATTGAAGCTTTGCCACCTATTTTCTTCGATTCATCTTGGAGCCCTAAGACAAGTTCAAAACAATAAAGAAGTCATCTTTCAAGCATGAAGTTGCCATGGAGGAAAATTCAAGTTCAAGTGTTTGACATATCATCATGACTAAAGGTTTCAAAGTGTTTTCAAAATATTCGTCATTATCAAAATAGGGGAAAAGCTTCATCAGAATCATTTAAAGCCACCTATCCAAAAGTTAGTTCACACTATTTTTAGTTGTCACCTTTTTTGAACAAAAGAGCATATTCTAGGATTTGCTATTTTTATCTGGAGTTATTTAAAGCCTGCGCTATTTTTAACTGTATCTATTTTTACCGCACGGAACTTCTTGAGGAGTCAGTTATTTTTAGATTGTCTATTCTTAGATCTCTTGCATGAGATGTGACTTCTAAAGGATAAATTGTAATAATTTTAATAGTCAATTGAACTAACAGTCGCATATCTTACAATTAGAATTAGTGGATAGGATTAATTTATAATAAAGCTTGCATTCATGCAATCGAGCTATTCAAGGTAGAAGTAGCAATTAATTTCCTTCATTTATTTTCATGCAATGCTTTGTAAACAGTATAAATATGTGCTATTTTGCACTTAGTTCCTAATGGTAATTCTCACGCCTGCATATTGCTAAAGTTGATACTCATTGAATATTCATGATTGTTATTCGAAAATTTAGTGTTTATTCAAAAGTATTTAGTATGCCTATTTCGCTTCAATTTACTGTTAATGTGTTACTGTGCTTTATGGATTAAGACATAACAATTACTAAAAGCTTTGTATTGCAATAGGTGTTAGGTCAATAGTTGTGGCTTTGAATGCAACCATAATGTTCTAACTTACAACATCATGTGTATGTGCTTTAACCTATCCAATCTATGTACTTGCATTGTTTAGTCTCTATTTTTAACTAAATAGTGCAAACGTCTAGTCTTAAAATTTATTTTCATTTAAAAGCATAAAATCCTTTTCCTTGTGTTAAAAGAGCATCTCAGCCTTTTACCCTAGGCAAACCCAAAAAGATACACATTTAAATTTTATTCAACCTGACCATAAAATCCCAAAAAAAACATTGCAAAGATTGTAAATTGCAAGTATATATCATTCATAGTAGGTTAAATTTTATTTTACGATGAGTTTCCCCTTTTAATTCAAATAACAGTTCTATTGCACATCTATTCCGTTTTGTGTTACACTAAAAGATGCAAATTTTAACACTAACACTTCACTTGAAACTAGTGGAGCTATAGAGAGTAGTCTTCCCTATATCTTGGCTCGGGGTCACTAGGTTCAGACTGGACACTAACTTGGAAGGCAAAAGGTCAAAGTTAACTCTGCTCTCTGCAAAATTCAGCACGAAGACATGACCAAATAGTCCACAAGCTAAAAATTGCATAAAGTATTAGATTTTCAAAAAAATGAGGATTTTTACTTCTAAAAAAATTAGCTTTGTAGACATCAAAATTGGCATTAACTGATGCAAAATTAAAACTAAATAGCCAAATTCAAGTCAAGTACTCAAATAGACATAAACTTCAAACACTCATCAGTGTCAAAATCTTTAAATATGTACACTTAGACAAACTTGCAGCATGTTTGCACGTTTTCCAAGTATAAGAAAGTTTGAGCAGAACCAAACTAGCAAGTCCAATCCATGTTTGATTAAGATGTCTTGGCACAGTAGACCACACATTCTTGAGTATGTTTATAAGGAGGGTGTTCTGGGGCTGCAAACTAAGTTATAAGATCAAGAATATACTGATGGAAAATGATCCTATTGACATATTATAATCATTTAAGGAATTTTTTATTTAATATTATTTATACCTATTTTATATAGACTAGAAAGTTATGACCTAATTACAGATCTTGTTTGGCAAGGATTAAGAAAGCATTATCAAACTTTGAGCAAGATAAAGGTCCTTGACATGGGAAAGGCTCAATGCAAGTCCAAGAAAGAAGGGAAATGAACCTTTACTCCTAGCAAAGGAAGATATACTACCACCCGTGTAAATTATATCTCTAGCAGCTTCAATGAAGGGTTTGCAATCCAAATGCAGATGTGGGATGAAAATTCTTGGATTGTTAAGGGCTTTTAGGATGTCATTGTTCTGAATAATTAAGAAAATCCAAAAAGCACACCCAATGACGTGATTGGAAGATGAACTACTGTGTGTTGTATTGTTTAACTGTTCTTCTTATACCATTTTTTTAAGTACTATGCATGTTGTTTGTGAAAGATAACTGCTTAATTCAAAGGAAACAATTAAATCAGTCATTGTTGTTGATTCTTCTGTATTGCTAGAAAGAGTAAAATTGTTTTTTTCACCTGGTAGCATTATATAGGATATCAAAGCGAGCCCAATAAATATTAAAAGACATTTTGAAACGCAAACATATATTTGATTATACTGGAAAAATTACATTTGCTAAAATGAAAAATTAGGCAGCATGAGACACACGCAAGTTATCATATCAAGGCCCAATACGTACACCATCAAATGGGACATATTCTAATATCAAACTAAGAAAAGGAAAAAATATTGATGCAGGGGCATCATTCCCATCAATTTTAGTTTTTCAATTTTTGGTTTTTCACGATTTCCGTTTCCGGCTAACTCTTTGACATGTGGTCATTCTTGGTTGGCATCAAGATTCATGAATCTTCCTTTCTCATTGCACCCATATGGTTACGGAAATTAAAACGGTTTTGGGGGCTCGGCCAGTGGACAGGGGAGTAGTTTGGTTCCAGTTTGGAGAGGAGTGACAGTTTTGGGGAGATTCAGTTTTGGATAAACCGGTCCCTTTATTTGTGGTTTTTCTTATCATTCTCCAGAGGGTTTTTGGAACGGTGCCAGAGGAGGTTCGAAGTGTTCTTGAGGCAGAGGAAAAGTATATGGAAGATAACTGAGCAAGACAGCGAGGAAGAACATAGAATAACCATGCAGCAAGCCGTTGTTATCAGGCAGAATCTTTTTTTGTAATTATTTGTGCAGCCCTCAACAATGGTATTTTTATTGTTTATCATTTCTGTTGATTACAAACAAGGCTGTAGACAGCGAAATACCAAATGCTTTTGTGTTGTTATAAGTCAAAGCCCCTCCACAAGGGCATAGTGTGTGAGTCTATGTCGTTGTAATGTTTCAGGCCATAACGTTGCATTAGTTTCCAATAAAAGAAATCATTTTGTATGGTATCTCTCTGTGTAATAGAAGACTGAAGTATTGCCACAGTGAAAGGAATTATAACTGATGTTATTCATCATTGATCAGCACACTTGATATAGTATCTCTGCTGTAACTATGCTACAGGTAGACACAAACCAAATGAGGAAAGGTAACCTTGAGAGGACTATTTTCTTTAAAAGTAGAAAGAACTCAGTGTGAGAGTGTATCATCATTTCTCAATGTGAGAGTGTGTCATCAAATATGGTCCATAATCATATTCATATTCAAAGGGACACCTTGTGTCTGTGGATGGGCAAGGTTTGGTTTACTCTTGAGCTTGGTTGAGCTTGGTCGTGAGGTCAAGACTGAGGGGTACAACATTTTAACAATACATATAATAAATGAAAAGAAGTCTTCCTGTAGACTTCCACAAGAAGGTTCCCATTCACCACACGGGCCCCAGTTATCACTTTTGCCCCACCCAATGCAAGGGAAATATGATTTGGGGGCGGAAGGGGGTCCCTGCTGGCGTAGCGAGTCCCTGCTGCTGGGATTTCCACAATCGTCTAGTATCTGCATACTGCACATCATGTCACTGTGAACCATAATAAAAGGTTGGACCGTATTTTTTCCTATCGGCAGACTGCTGATACTTGCTGATATAGCAATAACAGCTACCTCTGCTACAACTGCCTCGCCCTAAATCTTGGAGGCACTGGAAACTAGTTTTCTATTGAAAATGTAGCATATTAATTGCCCGGTATTGCCACCTGAGTTCTTGAAAAGTGCCTTATCCAACTGAGTGTTAATCGATAACACTGATGGCTAGGTGGGTCAGAGACGTGAGATCTATTGACATAAATTGTTGTTTGTTAACCAACAATTTTTCCAGAGAACAAAAAGAATAAAATATTAAACGTTTGTAAGGTAATAGCCTGTTGGTGATAGCATGTTACTTCTATAGGGGTAAACTAAGTTAAATTCCTTGCAAGGGGCATGTAATTTAATGTCTAATGTAAGACGATATATACTAATTCCCTCCCAGAGATTATGTAATACAATATCAAATATAAGTGGTTGTAACGTACCCTCTGCGGAAATAAAAAGATGTTTAAAATTAAATTTAAAAAGCAAGATCTTAACTATGTTCACGCCATTCAAGGCCTTGATTTAAACCATGTTCTTGACCGTTCTGAATATCTAAAATAATTGCAGAACCCTATTGAGATTTTCATCTTAGCATATGCTCCACATAAATATTATATATTAATTGAAATATGGATATGAATGACAAGAATTGGAAGAAAGGAGTACCTGGGTGTCTGGACCTTTCAGTGGGAAAAGCAGAGAAATGTCGTGAAAGGCGAATGAAATGAGGGGTTCTCTTCATTTCTTGCACCCTCTTCGCGAAATATAAGAATGCCATTCAAAATGGCATGAATATATTGCCTCTGAATTAAAGATTTAAAACCCTACAAAAACCCTGTTTATATTCTGATATGTTTTCTGCTGAATTATAAACAAATACAAGTCAGAATGTATGAACTCACGTTGTTTGATATGTGATTTTCTATTTAGTAGTTAGAGCAATTACCCGCGGGCCGCGATAATGTGATTAATTAGTCTTTTGGGCCACTATTAAAAAAGAGTGCCCGCTGTCCCCCACTTTTGTTTGGGCTATATAGACAAGTTAGAGTGATGGATTGACAAGATCGGTGGTGGAGGTGTTCACCTAGCGACCTATGTGGTAAAATTGCTACTATATGCAGATGATTTTATCGTAATGGTAAAAATGACGCATAGTCTACAAGAACCCCTGAAAGCTCTAGAACTATTATGTCAGGTGGAAATGCGTGAATATTGGCAAAACCAAGGTCATGATCTTTACTTTGAGAAGAAAGAAGAAACAAATAAATTTGAGTTCAAAGGAAACCCCTTGCAAGTGGTAAACGAATAAAAATATCTAGGCCTTGATTTTCACAGCAACCTCAATTGGGAGGCTTGTAGGGCAAAAAGGATACAAGGGGGATGGAAAGCCCTACATGTGCATCAAAACAAATGTAAATCAGTTGAATTATGGGATTGGAAAATAAAGATGACTTTATTTAGGTTGCTTGTTAAACTTGTGGTGTTGTATAGTTGCAAAGTTTGGGGCAACAACATGCCAACAATGAAATGGAAGCAAATAGAAAGGTTACGAAAACATTTCATTATAAGTAGTTTCAAAATAAAAATTGCGGTCCCATATGAGATCATCTTAGCCAAGACCAGAGCCTTTCCAGTGAGGTGGCGGCATTGATTCGATTATTGGGATACTTGTGTTGCAAGTATGTGTAGTTAGTGTTGTCATTGATATCAACATGTTAGCTTGGTGTTGTCATTAGTGTCAACTAGTTGAGCAAAGATGAGGATTGGTTGAGCAGAGATGAGGTTGTTGCAATGGTATGAGTTGTTTGGTTGAGTTGCTTTACTGAAGATGATTTGGTTGCTTTGAAGAAGTGTTGAAGATGTCAAGAATATGTTTATGTTGGTTGGTTTCCAAGTGTTTTTTAGAAAATTTGATTAATAAAGGAAACAGTGTGTTGAAGTGGCATTTTGGTTTATAGAGTAGTGTTTTGGTTTTGCTCTGCATTTCCTCTATGTTGAAGATCTGTCTTTGCGGTTTGGATATGTTGTTTAGAGATGCTAAGAGATGTTATATACTGAATTTGGTAGTCTGGTTCGTTGTACAGAGGAAGTTGTGTTCACCAGTGTGTGGAATATGTTTTTGAGCTTTACAGAGGTGTCTGGGAGAAACTGTTTTGCTCTGCATTTCTTTGCAGATTTGTTTCTGGCTTTGTAGTTCTGGATTTGTGCTTATAAAGCTTATATATTACTTCAGCTCAAGTTGTTCGTGGTTTGGTGAGCTCCGCAAGTTGATTTCTTGAGTTGCAGTGTATCACAGAGTTGTTTGAGTGCTCCAGTGTGAACTTCCGTCAGGTGAAAGTTGTTGTGAAAGGATTTGTTGGTTTTTAGGTGCTTGTGGATGCCTCTAGATCAAGTTCAGCTTGGTGCGTGGTCCGTGAGTTGTCTTTTGATCGTTGAGGAAGCATGTACTTAAAAGTTCATAGGGTTAACACAAGTTTGGCCGACTTGGTTGTTTACACTTCTTGCGGTTGTGCTTCGGTGATTGTGGAAGCATGGAGTAATGTGTAAGAGTGGATTTAGGTCCAAGCTAAGGTCTGGTGTAGTCCGCATTCATTCCTTTCCACCGCATGAATGTTTAGGTCCAGACCTAATTTGAATTTTCTGGGTTAAGGTGATTTCTCGAACTTGGAGAATGTTCTCAATTGAAGACAATACAAATAAGTGTCAAGGGATCGTGAGTGGGTGCATGTGCGATGAAGGTGATGTGAATAACAGTGTGGTTGAATGTGTGGTGTAGGCGGTGTTGCAAGTATGTGCAATCGATGTTGCAATGTCATGCCCCATTATTAAGGCATAGTTTAAATATATAAACATCATGATAAGATAGGAAAAGTCGCTTTTGATGATGATCGTATACATAATAATATTATTATTAATCTATAATAACATTATTTTATTATTATCATCATCAATATAAATATAATATAATTTATTATATGAATCATAATATTATTATAAATTATAGTGATCAATATAAATATAAATGTTAATGACCAAATATTATAGTAACATATTACTTATAGATATTATAAAATATATATATAATAAATATAGCATAAACATAACTCTAATGAAAGACCTTTATAAAGGTAGTAAAAAGTCAGCGACGAACATATAAGTATAATTAAATAAATATTATTATAAAATAATAATAATTAATATAATAGGGCAACGATTGCTATTGTGACAAAAGCTGACTTTCCCATATACGGAGCACTACATATAAGTTAATTAAAAAATTAGTTAAAAGAGATAGAGGGAGCAATCATCTTTAGTAAAGAAATGCTGTGATCTACATCAGGAAAGACAACGGTTGATATATGGTATAGTTTGTTAAGTAAGGAACAATGATTCTTTGTGAGGAGGCACAAATTAAATAAAAAGGATGTGTTTATTATGAGCAACTACCACATCTCCATTCGGATAGTATATAAAAGCATCGATCATCAAGGAAACAAGGAAGGCATAGGATCGAACAACAGAAAATAAGAAATAATATTTGATCAAAGATCATCATCATATCAAATAATACATCATCCATCGAAGAACATTCCTTGTCTTGTATATCCAACAAATACCATTCAATATCCTTCAGTTCATAACAGCAGATACAAAACCAATTAAGGGATAGCAATAGTATCTATCAGTATTGACAGCATTAAAGAATTATATCTGACATTATATCAGATCCGCCATCAAGATTATTGAAGCAAATACAGTCCATAAGTTATATCAGCAAGTAAACATCTATACATTATCATTCTTAATATATTCCTAATCAGACTATCATAGTCATACAGGTATGAATGCATATTTACATTTTTTGCTTGTTATTAATTCACACATGTATCATTATGATAGTATTGTGATTTATATGCAGCCATTGCTAACAATGTAAAGTATAGACAGTCATATGCAATTATTCATAATAATGTATTTTGTATGCAATCAGCCATAACAATATGTGACCCATTAACCTCATATGGGAGAGTGAAAGTAAAGTGCCTAGAGGCCATTCATGGGTATTTAGAGGCCTTTGTCACATGTGGTATAAGGTACCCATAGTGCAAAGGATATTAATCACATAGAGGCCTTGTCACATGTGGTATAAGGTACCCATAGTGCAAAGATTGTGAATTAATGGCCTTGGCTACCTTGATGTAAGGCATCATAAGAGTACAAAGGAGTCTCATAGAGGCCTTGACTCTAAGATTATTAAGGATACTACTTGAGTCTAAGGATAGGAGACATTAGAGCCCCATGGTGGATAGTGGCAACTCTCATCTCATCTCTCTCATAGGCTGTTAATGAGTGACATATGAAGAGATAGCAAGTATGCAATATATATTGATAAAGATCATGAGTTAATAATAGATCATGTGAAATGTCATGATAGAGAATATGCAAGGCGTATTGATAATGATCATGAGAGTAACATGTGAAATATTAATGATATGCAAGGCATATGGATAGTGATCATAAGAATAACATGTGAAATATGAATGATAGATAATGTGCATTGAGAGCAATCATAAGATTAGTAATAGTGATAAGCATTAAAAGTAATCATAGATTGATGATAGTAATGTATATTGAAAGTAACCAATGATGAACTAAAGTTATGAGTTGGCATTTGATCATAGAAATGATAAAAGCAATGTGATTATGTAAATTATATATGTGGCTTTAAATGAAAAATGTACTAATGTTCTCTTTTTTGCAAGTTGAAATTTGTGAACAAGGTAAAGAGGTTTTGATTTGTGACAAGGGGACATTACATGCAAGTATGTGCAGTCGGTGTTGTCATTGATGTCGACAAGCTTGTCTTGTCATTGATGTCAACTGTATGAGTAGTTGGTGGTGCAAGAGTATGAGTAGTTAGTGTTGAGTGGATACTGTCTATGATGATTGAGGTTGTTGCAATGGTATGAACTATTTGGATGGGTTGCTTTGTTGAAGGTGAATTGGTTGCTTTGTAGAGGTGTTGAAGATGTTAAGAAGATATTTTTGTTGGTTGGTTTCCAAGCGCTTTTGAGAAATTTTGATTAATAAAGGAAACAGTGTGTTGAAGTGGCATTTTGGTTTACAGAGCAGTGTTCTGGTTTTGCTCCACATTTCCTCGATATTAAAGATTTGTCCTTGCAGTTTGGATATGTTGTTCAGAGATGTTATATTCCAAATTTGGTGCTCTCGTTCATTGTGCAGAGGAAGTTGTGTTCACCAATGTGTAGACTGCATTTCTGAGTGTTGCAGAGGCATCTAGGAGAAATGTCTTTGCTTTGTATTTCTCTGCAAAGTGGTTTTAGGTCTTGCGGTTCTGGAATTGTGTTTATAAGGTTTATATCTTTCTTCTGTTCAAGTTGTTTGTGGTTTGGTGCTCTGGAAGTTGATTTATAGAGATACAGTGTATGACAAAGATAGTTAAGCATATTGGATAAATAGGATAACGTTGTGCAACGGGTGAAAGTTGTTGCAAAGGAATTTGTTGGATTTCAGGATGTTTGTGGAATACTCTAGATTACATTGAAGCCTTGCATGTGGTTTGCTAGCCAATTTTGGGTTTGAGGAAGCGTGTACTTAAAAGTTCATTGTGTTAACACAAGTTTGGTCGACCTTGGGTGTTTACACTAATTGTGGAGTTGCCTCGGTGATTGTAGTACCATGGAGTGGCATGCTTGGATGAATTTAGATCTGAGATAAGGTGTGTTGTGGTTCATCTTCATTCCTTTCCACTGCATGAATGTTTAGATCCAGACCTAATTTGAATTTTTAGGGTTAATGTGATTTGTCAACCTTAGAGAATGCGTTCAAGGTTGAAGATGGTATAAATAAGTATCAATAGATCGTGATCATAAGTGTGTGCATGATGGATGTGATGTGAATGATAGTGTGATTGAATGTGTAGTGCAGTACAAGCTTTCATGTGTTATATTACTAGATGCAGTGAGCAGAAGGTGTCTACGATTCTTCGGTGATGTTGCATAGGTGATGATGGTGTTGCGATGGAATTCCCTATTGCATTGAGATAGTTTTCTCCTTGTAACAACCTTCTCTTTCTTCTTCTCTATTCTGACAGTGAGACCTTTAGCAGTGAGCCTTCTAGCAATGAGCCTTTTGGCATTCGGTGTTGATACTACTTTATATTGTGAGCTAATCATCACCGTGGTTGTGATGTCCCGATATTAAGGCATTGTTTAAATTAAAGATTTAAACGTCATGGTAAAATGATGAAGTTGCTTTCTTGTAATAGAAAGTGCTTCTGGTAGAAATTATGTATATATCAATGCTTAATAAACATATATTATTAATATATAATATTTGATAAATAATATTATATAATATATTATATAAATAAAATAAAATATATTTATTTTTAATTAACCAAAATATATTATTATATTTATAAATAACAAATATAGATATTAATAAATATTAATAATAATAACTAAAAATCTTAAATTAAATATTATTATAATTATGATTCTTATAATATAATAATATAGAATTAATAGACTTTAAGACTTTATTAATATGAAGTGTACGGCTTGTGGGGGACAAGATTACTAAGGTAGAATGAATCTCAACTTAATAGAAAGTATTCCAAACCATACTTTATTCCAATCAATGCATGACAAGGCAGTGATCTAGTTTGTATTAAGTGTAGCAAACGGTAGTATAAAATTCAAACATAATTAAAAAGTGTAGCGATCAGAAAATAATAGTGATAGAAAATGATAATATAAAGTACAAAGATCAGAATAAGTAGTGGTAGTTAAGAGAAGCTGCGGATTAAGTGAATATAATCGCCGACCTTTAAAAAGGACAAATAAAATAAAATGAAATATATCTTGTTGCTAGCTGACTTCTATGGATGACAAAACAAAGAACTTAAACAACAACGATTAATTGTTGCTATAAAGGAAAGTCATATGGAGAGTCATGATTGTATAGGAGAGTTGTCTCTTTTAATAAAAGACGTCTCCATTCATACAGTTATGTGGTCATATAAAAATAATATATTTTTGAATATAGGGGGAATCAAGGGAATATTATTTCTGAGGGAGGAGAAGACAAGGAATATACAAAGAAGAATATATATATTTTGACTTTATCCAGAGGAAGAATTATATGATTTCTGAGTATAAGAAAAGATATTTTTGAGTAAGATAGGTTTTTGGTATATATGTAGCAGCCTGTCATAATATGTATACCTCTGAGTTTATAAAGAACAAGATCTGATTTCAAATGATATATCGAGAGGAGTATCATGAAAGACAATGGAATATCACTAGATTTAAAGTAGATATATAAGAAGATGCAATACAGATCTAGAAGAAGAATCTATTGGGTTGCAGATAGCATAGAAGGAATGAATGAAATCCTTCAGAGTTCTAAAGAATACAAAGGCAAGAATCATCCTTTTTGGTATGATGTATCTAACCCTATGTTTCTTATGATAAATACCATGTGATAACAATGACAAATGCATATAATTGAAGGTTATCATTAGTATCATAAGCATTCTGAAACCTGCTATGAAATATAGATTATATTCACAACACATTTATGATTGTTTGCAACTATGAGTTTGATTAGTTTATTATACATTAATGTGGATTCTTATATGAATGTTAAGGTGTCTATGATGGGGGAAATGTGATGCAAGAGGGATAACAGAGTTGGGGCACTCTTCTAGGTACGCCACCCCTCTAGGGGGATTGATATAATCCCATTGGGGCTAATGGGGTACAAAGGGTATTGCCCTTGGGCTTAGAAGAGATGGCTTCTGGGCACCTTTTGTGATCTCATTCTCCTATCATAAACATGTAAACTCAAAGGAACCAATCATAGAGGAAGGGAAAGGAAATGATATGATGAGGGGATAACGGGAACGATACCTCACTAGGTAGACCACCTCATATGGATGGCATGGGCCACATGAGACCAAGGTGGATGGTATATCCGCTCTTGGGCCTAGGGTCGAGGACTCAAAGACACTCCATCAAAGTCACGTTCCTCAACTCTCTTATGGTTGAGTCTTCTAGATAGTTAGGTTTAGTTGGATTAATAATGCCATTATGAGTTTGTTGATCATGTTAACTTGACTGTGAGAAATATTATTATAAGTATTTTCTAACTTGTTTGCAGGAATCAAATCAAGCCAAGGGTAAGTGCAAGAAGATGAGGGGCCAAAAAGGGGTCTTAAGTGGCCACTTTTTTTCTGAAATCAGGAAATACTGGCCTTGGATGAGAAATTCAGCATAGTTACACTCAAAATTTGTAGATGCAACCAAAACAATGTTCGTAGTGCTCCGAGTCTACTTTCTAAACTTTTTTTTTTTTAAAAATGGCATAGATTAAGGGGTTCAAAAGAGGGAGCCACATAAATTGGTGTTGTTTCTGTCAAAAAAACATAACATAGCATGTTTTGTGGCTCCCTCAAAATGTCAACTTTTTTTTGGTATTTTTAAAATCGCTTTAGTGAGAAACTAGCTAATAGCATGTAGTTTATGCCTGATTTTTTGATAAGTTTTTGATGAATATTTGATTTTTTACTAATTTTCAAAGTGGACACATCCTAAAAAACAGAATTTTGGCCATGCTACCCCTATAAATTTTGAAAACTAATTGAAAATCATTTTTTTCTTTTTTGAATATTTGTAGAATGGAGTCTAGTTTCTAAATATGTAATTTTTTTAAAATTTCAATGAATAGTTAATTTACAATGAAAAAAAGACCAAACAGTGGTTTTTGCCCAAAAACAGACACAAACAAAAGAAATTAAAGATGAAAGGCTTAACATTGTTAAAATGTGAAAAAAATCACATCATCAAATAGCTAAGAGAAATCCTAACATTACCCAGGTGTTTGATTTGTTTGACCTTGAAACACGTGCAAATCTGAGGGTTAGCACGAACGAAATTATGTGAAATCTTGAAGAATATGGAAAAACACGTCTGTGACTATTTAAAAGGCACTCCAAGCCTTTGGGTTGGAAATCCAAAGAAAATTCCAAGCCCAAGGCTTGGGATTCCCAAAGCAAGACATAACGCGCTCGCGTTATGTTTTGCTTTGCATTTTTCCTTTTCCGCAAGTCTGTTGTTTGTCATGTTTGACATAACGCGAGCGTGTTATAACGCGCTCGCGTTATGTTCCCCTTAAATTTTTTTCTGTTCAAGTCTATTAATCATGTACGTATGTATCTATCTATCTATCTATCTATGTATCTATGTATGCCTATATGTATGTATGTATGTATATATCTATGTATCTATGTATGCCTATATTTATGTATGTATAGTGTTGAGGGCAGAGGAGGGTAGAGATGGGAGTGAGCCAGATAGGGGAGGAGAGGGGTGGATAAGGATTGAGTGATTAAGGTTTAAGGTTGAGGGTTGAGCATTTAGGGATAAGCGATTAGAGTTTAGGACCTTGAGGGATTAGGGTTTAGGGTTGAGGCTTTAGGGATAGCGTTTAGGGTTGAGGGTCGAGGGATTAGGTTTAAGGTAGAGTGTTGAGGGTTGAGGGATTAGGGTTTAAGGTATAGTTTAGTAGTTCTCGTGGATAGAGCCAGTAAACAACGAGAGATTTTTTGCTTGTTTCATAACAATATACCTTCCCTAAGTGCAGGGTGGACAACAAGAAACATAGATGTACCCCAATGCAAATATTTTCTCATAATGATCATCCTTCTGATTTCAACTGTTAATTAATCACTGTGGATGTACCATATGCAAAGCTTTTCTCATAGGGTTTAAGGTATAGTGTCGAGGGTTAAGGGTTTATTGATAATGTTTAGGGTTGAGGTTTGAGGGATTAGGTTTTAGGGTTGATGGATTAGGGTTTAAGGTATAGTGTTGAGGGTTGAGGGTTTAGGGATAGGGTTTAGGGTTGACGGATTAGGGTTTAGGGTTGACAGATTAACATTTAATGTTGAGGTTAGGGTTAGAGTGTCGAGGGTAGAGGGATTAGGTATAGGTTTTAGGGTTGAAGGTTTAAGGATTGAGGGTTGAGGCTTTAGGGACGAGGGTTTAAGGCTTAAGATATAGTGTCAAGTGTTGAGGGTGTAGGGATAGGGTTTAAGTTTTAAGGGTTAAGGGTTGAGGGATAGGGATTAGGGTTTAAGGTATAGTGTTGAGGTTTGATGGTTTAGGGATAGGGTTTAGGTTTGAGGGATTAGGGTTTAGGGTTGATGAATTAGGGTTGAGGGTTGAGGGTTGAGGTTGAGGGATAGGGTTAATGGTCAAGGGATTAGGGTTAAATAAGAGTGTCAAGGGTAAAGGGATTAGGGATAGGGTTTAGGGTTGAAGGTTTAATGATTTAGGGTTGAGGCTTTAGGGATGAGGGTTAAGGGATTAGGGTTTAAGATATAGTGTCGAGTGTCAAGCATGTAGGGATAGGTTTTAGGGTTCAAGTTTTAAGGGTTAAGGGTCAAGGGATCAGAGTTAAGGGTTGAGGGATTAGGGTTTGACGTTGAGGGTTGAGTACATTGAAGTTCGAGGGTTAAGGGTCGAGGGATAGGGTTGAGGGTCGAGGGATTAGGGTTAAGGGATAGGGTTGGAGGGTTTAGGGATAAAGGATTAGGTTTTAAGGTATAGTATCGAGCTCATTGAGGGTCTAGGAATAGGGATAGCATTTAGGATTTAGGATAGGGATAGCATTTAGGATTTAGGGATGAGGGATTAGAGTTGAGGGATGACGGATTAGGGTTGGGGGTTGAGGGATTAGGGTTTAGGGATAAGGTTTAGGGTTGAGGGTTGAGGGATTAGGGTTTAAGGTATAGTGTTGAGGGTTCAGGGATAGGGTTTAGGGTTGAGGGTTGAGGGATTAGGGTTTAAGGTATAGTGTTGAGGGTTTAGGGATAGGGTTTAGGGTTGAGGGATTAGAGTGAAGGGTTGAGGGATTAGGATTTGACGTTGAGGGTTGAGGCTTTAGGGTTTAGGGATAGGGTTGAGGATCGAGGGATCAAAGTTAAGGGTTGAGGGATTAGGGTTTGACGTTGAGGTTTGAGGGTTGAGGTTTGAGGGTCAAGGGTTTAGGGATAGGGTTGAGGGTCAAGGGATTAGGGTTAAAGTAGAGTGTGGAGGGTATAAGGATTAGGGATAGGGTTGGAGGGTTTAGGGATAAGGGATTAGGGTTTAAGGTATAGTATCAAGTCAGTTGAAGGTTTAGGAATAGGGATAGCATTTAGGGTTTAGGGATGAGGTATTAGAGTTGAGGGATGACGGATTAGGGTTGAGGGTTGAGGGATTAGAGTGAAGGGTTGAGGGATTAGGATTTGACATTGAGGGTTGAGGGTTGAGGCTTTAGGGTTTAGGGTTTAGCGATAGGGTTGAGGGTCGAGGGATCAGAGTTAAGGGTTGAGGGATTAGGGTTTGACGTTGAGGGTTGAGGTTCGAGGGTCGAGGAATTAGGGTTAAAGTAGAGTGTGGAGGGTATAAGGATTAGGGATAGGGTTGGAGGGTTTAGGGATAAGGGATTAGGGTTTGAGGTATAGTATCGACTCGGTTGAGGATTTAGGAATAGGGATAGCATTTAGGGTTTAGGGATGACGGATGACGGATTAGGGTTGAGGGTTGATGGATTAGGGTTTAGGGATAAGGTTTAGGGTTGAGGGATTAGGGTTTAAGGTATAGTGTTGAGGGTTTAGGGTTGAGGGATTAGAGTGAAGGGTTGAGGGATTA
The DNA here is from genome assembly GCA_027924645.1 of Cunninghamia lanceolata. NCBI lineage: Eukaryota > Viridiplantae > Streptophyta > Pinopsida > Cupressales > Cupressaceae > Cunninghamia > Cunninghamia lanceolata. Next base: position 395,665 of record BSBN01001513.1, on the reverse strand, counting down.
GGATTTGACGTTGAGGGTTGAGGCTTTAGGGTTTAGGGTTTAGGGATAGGGTTGAGGGTCGAGGGATCAGAGTTAAGGGTTGAGGGATTAGGGTTTGACGTTGAGGGTTGAGGGTTGAGGTTCGAGGGTCAAGGGTTTAGGGATAGGGTTGAGGGTCGAGGGATTAGGGTTAAAGTAGAGTGTGATGGGTATAAGGATTAGGGATAGGGTTGGAGGGTTTAAGGATAAGGGATTATGGTTTAAGGTATAGTATCGAGTCAGTTGAGGGTTTAGGAATAGGGATAGCATTTAAGGTTTAGGGATGACGGATTAGAGTTGAGGGATGATAGATTAGGGTTGAGGGTTGAGGGGTTAGGGTTTAGGGATAAGGTTTAGGGTTGAGGATTGAGGGATTAGGGTTTAAGATATAGTGTTGAGGGTTTAGGGATAGGGTTTAGGGTTGAGGGATTAGAGTGTAGGGTTGAGGGATTAGGATTTGACATTAAGGGTTGAGGCTTGAGGCTTTAGGGTTTAGGGTTTAGGGATAGAGTTGAGGGTCAAGGGATCAGAGTTAAGGGTTGATGGATTAGGGTTTGACGTTGAGGGTTGAGGGTTGAGGTTCGAGGGTTAAGGGTTTAGGGATAGGGTTGAGGGTCGAGGGATTAGGGTTAAAGTAGAGTGTGGAGGGTATAAGGATTAGGGATAGGGTTGGAGGGTTTAGGGATAAGGGATTAGGGTTTAAGGTATAGTATCGAGTCAGTTGAGGGTTTAGGAATAGGGATAGCATTTAGGGTTTACGGATGATGGATTAGAGTTGAGGGATGATGGATTAGGGTTGAGGTTTGAGGGATTAGGGTTTAGGGATAAGGTTTAGGGTTGAGGGTTGAGGGATTAGGGTTTAAGGTATAGTGTTGAGGGTTTAGGGATAGGGTTTAGGGTTGAGGGATTAGAGTGTAGGGTTGAGGGATTACGATTTGACATTGAGGGTTGAGGCTTGAGGCTTTAGGGTTTAGGGTTTAGGGATAGAGTTGAGGGTTGAGGGATCAGAGTTAAGGGTTGAGGGATTAGGGTTTGACGTTGAGGGTTGAGGGTTGAGGTTCGAGGGTCAAGGGTTTAGGGATAGGGTTGAGGGTCGAGGGATTAGGGTTAAAGTAGAGTGTGGAGGGTATAAGGATTAGGGATAGGGTTGGAGGGTTTAGGGATAAGGGATTAGGGTTTAAGGTATAGTATCGAGTTGATTGAGGGTTTAGGAATAGGGATAGCATTTAGGGTTTAGGGATGAGGGATTAGAGTTGAGGGATGACGGATTAGGGTTGAGGGTTGAGGGATTAGGGTTTAAGGTATAGTGTTGAGGGTTTAGGGATAGGGTTTAGGGTTGAGGGATTAGAGTGCAAGGTTGAGGGATTAGGATTTGACGTTGAGGGTTGAGGCTTTAGGGTTAAGGGTTTAGGGATAGGGTTGAGGGTCGAGGGATCAGAGTTAAGGGTTGAGGGATTAGGGTTTGAAGTTGAGGGTTGAGGGTTGAGGTTTGAGGGTCAAGGGTTCAGGGATAGGGTTGAGGGTCAAGGGATTAGGGTTAAAGTAGAGTGTGGATGGTAGAAGGATTAGGGATAGGGTTGGAGGGTTTAGGGATAAGGGATTAGGGTTTAAGGTATAGTATCAAGTCGGTTGAGGGTTTAGGAATAGGGATAGCATTTAGGGTTTAGCGATGAGGGATTAGAGTTGAGGGATGACGGATTAGGGTTGAGGGTTGAGGGATTAGGGTTTACGGATAAGGTTTAGGGTTCAGGGTTGAGGGATTAGGGTTAAAGTAGAGTGTGGAGGGTATAAGGATTAGGAATAGGGTTGGAGGGTTTAGGGATTAGGGTTTAAGGTATAGTGTTGAGGGTTTCTGTCATCAAATGTAGATTTATGGGTTTGATTATATTGATTGCCTCTCTAGTTTTGGGGTGTGGATGTGTTGGAATCAATCAGGAAGTCTTCAGGAGACTTTGTGGAAGTGGATTGGCAATCACTTGACAGAACCCCTGCTATTTATGCTTGGATGAGGATTTGTCACAAACTAGAACTTCTTCTTCCAAAGAAGATCTATCTTTCTTCCTCAATGGGCATTTTCTATCAAGAACTTGATTATGAGGGCTTACCCCTTCATTGTTATGCCTATCATATGGTGGAGCATCTAGCAAGCTCTTGCAGGAAACAGGAAAAGTTCCCCCTCAAAAACCTTGTGGTCATTCAAGTCTGAAGGGGAAGGTTTGGAAAGAGAAATGCACAAGATGTGATCAATCTATAGTAGGACAAAACACGAGCGCATTATAATGCGCTCGCATTTTGTCTTGCTATAGAAACGGTAAAAAAGTGTTGACCCCTGTGATCCAGGGCCACATGCTCTGTTTTCATACTGATTCTGCACGTGCTCCGACAAAAAAGAAGTGCTTTCATGCTGTTGGGAAGTTCACTTGCACATTTGACACATTGTACCATGTTTGCATGATCTTTCCACCACCTTTTATGCTTTGCCAACGTGAGAAGGAGGAAATAACATAGTTTTCACACCAAGTTTGATATATATCTATTCAAGTTTTAATTTTTGTAGTGTTGCAATGTTAATTGTGATTCAATTTTAGGAATTTAACATTATAGATTGGTTAATAGTATTGCTGTTAGTAATTATATTTGAGTGTTATTCAATTTAACATTGAAAAGGAAGCAAGTGGTGAAAAACTCAAATTGTTGAGGAGTTTGATGCAAGAAGAAAAAAACACTACATAATTGGCTACTCTCTCCATTCAAATCTTCGTTTTTTAGGTATGTCAAGTCTTTACATGCATGTTCTTTACATTTTCCTTAATTCAGATTGAATTACATTATCATGCTTTATCATACATGTTTAAAATAGACACATTCCCAATCAAGAAAGCAGCCTACAATCTCACATGATGCCATGTATATTTTCTATACTTGGGCTCTTTAATAATTATGTGTAATAAACAGACCTTAACATACCATGATGTCAAACTATACAAGAATAAATCCTTACAACATAATAAAAATACAATCCCACTATTATCTTGTATTCATTTCTTAGGAAGTAATATTGGTCTCTTTATCATGCTACAGACAAATTCTCCATCATGCCGAGAAAATGATCAAGAATTAAACCAACATAGGAAGAGATAGAAGCTAAGAATGCAAAGAAAGCAGTGGCTATGAGGGAACTTCGTGAGAAGAGGAAATTGGACATGATAAATGAAGACATACCAATTGAAGAGAAACCACAACCATCACAAAGAGATATGGTATTGGTGGCACAAAGAGAATGAATACAAAAACTTCGTGCTACGAGAAATTTGAATACCATAGTTGGAGACACGTCCTATACCGCAAGTCAACATGTGGGGACACCATCTACCACATCTCAAGTTGAGAGTACATCATCACTCACATGTGATGAAGGAGGTACGCCATCATTCCCACCTTAACCTCAAGGTATGTCATCTATTCCATCTTCGATCGAAGGTATGCCATCTAGCCCATCTCATTTCAATATTGATAAAATTCCTAATGTTGAGATGAATTTACCTAACTTAACACCACCTAGAATTTTGCATAGAAAGCCAAAGTATTTGATTGAAATTGATGATAATATTTTGCAGCCAATGGAAGGTAAGATTCCAAAACACACTTGTAGAAGATATGCTCATAAGATTTGGAGATTATTCTTTGAAAAGTTAAATGAGACTACAAGATGTCAACTATTCATTGAAATGATGCGAAGTATAAAGTATAGGTCCATCATGAAGATTCTTGGGTTGAGAACATCAGAGGCTTTAAGTGAAAAATCTACTGTCAAGAATCTAACGAGTGCGTATGAGAGTGTGGGTAACACCTCACACACAAAAGATAGTAATGCAACACGGCGTGTAATTACATCGACTATAGTAAGTAGTCAAATGAGGAAAGCTCGTCTCATTAGGAAGACAAGTCAAGAATTGAGAATTAATAGGAAAACTTTACAAAAGATGGTAAAGAAGCAAAGAGGTGAATTGGTTATTGAAAAGATTCCAGTGTATCAGTTTATACCTATATTTCGTGAGAACATAATGTATGAGTATGCAAGACATGCCCATAGAGCTTGATGTTTGGACTTGCAATTCAAGTTATGCAAGGACACATTTCTGATTGGTAGCATTGTTTCATTCATCAACTTTGTAGAGAACTACAGTCTATAGCCACAGCGTGAGGTGCAATCATAATATTACAACTCCACACAGGTTTTTATATTTGTGCACATTGAATTCATTCATGCGAATGATAGTACAAAGGATGACAGAAAGATAATAAGGGAGTATAATTTCTATATTAGTGATGATCGCACGCATTCTACAGAGTTCGTGCAAGGTTGCTTTCAAGTGTTCTACAATGATTTGGCTAGAAGGGGCATATCGATCAGTCAACATATCATATGGTCGGATAACTGTGCCTCACAATTCAAGAACTCACGGAATTCCTATTGGCTGAGTAGGAGACATAATTTTATAGGTATTCAACATATGTGGAACTTTTGTGAGGCTAGGCCTGGAAAGGGGGAGCATGATGGTGCAAGAGCATGTATCAAAAGAGCCATAGCACGAGAAGAGTTAAATTATAAAGACAATGCAAAGTTGATAGATGCAAAATCGATTGTCGAGTGGTGTAATGCTTCCATTGGTCCAGGTAATGAAGGTAAGTCTTCAGTTCATAGATTTTTTTTGGTTGATAGATAATACTAACATTGCACCATATGAGGACTGTTGTACACTGACAGGATCAAATGAGATGCACTCTTTCAGAAGCTCAGTTGTAGGTTCATGGAGTATCCATACGCGAAAGATGTCATGCTTTTGTTCTTCCTGTACAATTCAAGTCTAGGATGAGTGCGAGTCAAAGGAGTGGGTTGACGAATGGTAGTTAAGTTATCTTAGCCCACTTGACACGTATCGACCCCCGACAGCACTGGAACTAACACAGATGGAATCATTAGTTGACTTTGACCACATATCAGATTTAGTTCAACCAGGTAATATAGGGCACGTATATGCATCTAATTTCATCTAGTTCAACCAGGTAATGTCATCTTACTTTGTAGTGTTTTTTTAATGTTGACTAATTTCATCTAATTTGCTACACATATCAATGTAGGGCACGTATATGCAGTTATTGCAGATGAACATATTGAAGAGGGAACAGATTATTACTTATGTCGTTGTGTTGAGGCCAAAAAGAAATTGGAGGCCCCTATTACAGATGGAGAAAACATCGAATACCCTACAGGCTCAGTGGTTATTACTAGAACATGGCTTAGAAGGTACCCACATAAGAGTGTTAATGTTTGGCTGTTTCAGGACTTTGACACGCATCAGAAAATTCTTCATTACTCGAACCTTGTCGTGGCATCCAATGTTCATTTGAAAGTATCAGGGTAGACCTTTGAACAAAATCTTGTGGAAGGTGCGTGAGTTTGACCATGAAGCAATACTTCACACAATAAAGAGTAGAGCAGACCCAGATGGTTCATTGGATTAATTTGTAAGTATTCACATTGATTTTGTAAAGTCATGTTACATTGAGTTGTAAGTATGCACATTAATTTGTAAGGTTTGTCTTTTTTTTTTATTTCCTCCTACATTTTTACACATACACATTTTTACATCATCATGTTATGCATTTTTGGTGTCCTGCTCTGATGCGAAAAGGCAACAATCTTTGACGAGATGTTACTCAAAAATCGTGTCACTTAGAAACATTCCGTTTGAGGCAACACAATCATGTAGAGTGCCTCTACAATAACCTCTCTCAATTTTTTATATCTCTGAGGCATTTACTCGTGGTGAAAGGTTTTTTGCTGCCCCAAAAATCGTCAGAAGGAGGCTATGTAAAGTTACAAAGGGGTGTAACTTTTGTCTTGCTCCTGATGTGACCAAACTGACTGTTCCAACACGTCCGGATGGGTACATTTACGCTAGGCATGGTCCTATTTTTCACCCAAACATGTCAAAACAGTCTGAGCTACATTGTACCGACGATATCCCTAAAAAGTTCAAAGTGCAAAAAGGCAACAATCTTTGACGAGATATTACTCAAAAACTGTGTCACTTAGAAACATTCTGTCTGAGGAAACACGATCATGTAGAGTGCCTCTAGAATAACCTCTCTCAGTTTTTTATATCTCTGAGGCATTTACCGTGGTGAAAGGTTTTCTGCTGCCCCAAAAATCATCAGAAGGAGACAGTGTAAAGTTGCAAAGGGGTGTAACTTTCGTCTTGCTCCTGATGTGACCACACTAACTATTCCAACGCATCTGGATCGGTACATTTACACTAGGCATGGTCTTATTTTTCACCCAAACATGTCGAAACAGTCCGAGCTACATTATACCGACGACATCCCTGAAGAGTCCAAAGTGTAAAAAGGCAACAATCTTTGAATGGTTGTTACTTGAAAATCGTGTCACTTAGAAACATTTCATTTGAGGCAACGCAATCATGTAGAGTGCCTCTACAATAAGCTCTCTTGGTTTTTTATATCTCTGAGACATTTGCCCGTGGTGAAAGGTTTTCTGCTGCCCCAAAAATCGTCAGAAGGAGGCAATGTAAAGTTGCAAAGGGGTGTAACTTTCGTCCTGCTCCTGATGTGACCAAACTGACTATTCCAACGCGTCCGGATGGGTACATTTACACTAGGCATGGTCCTTTTTTTCACCCAAACATGTCGAAATAGTCCAAGCTACATTGTACCGACGATATCCCTGAAGAGTCCAAAGTGTAAAAAGACAGTAATCTTTGAATGGTTGTTACTCAAAAACCATGTCCCTTAGAAACATTCCGTCTGAGGTAAGGCGATCACGTAGAGTGCCTCTACACTAACCTCTCTTAGTTTTTTATATCTCTGAGACATTTGCTCGTGGTGAAAAGTTTTCTGCTGCCCCAAAAATCGTCAGAAGGAGGCAGTGTAAAGTTGTAACTTCTTCTTAGGCGCAAATGTAAGGGTACATAAGGGGAAAATAGAGCCTAGATGACTTAGTGCATTTCTATGACTTCATTCACATGTTTAAATGTTTGAGAAACTCTCCTTTAATAAGCGTTTGTCCTCATGTCAACGTTAAGCTTTATACCTCCTAGGCGCTCAATTAGGTGATGTCCAAATGAGCGCCCAAGGATGTGAGTCTTCAATCAGGGTTTGGAAGTGCAAGATGTTAAGAGCAACATCATTCAAGCATGCTCCACACCTAATAAAGGAATTTAAGTCCTGAAGTCACCCAAGATAGGTTAGGCGCACTTTCTTTCTCCTCCAGCCTCAAAGTGGCGCCTAACATAGAAGTATCATGTTAAGAAGCACATCAAACAAGGCGCTCTGGTAGGAAAAGTTGTTTGGCCTTCAAGATGAGGTTGCCTTAGTGATTTAAGTAAGGATGAAAGCCTATTCACTCTGGGCACCAATCTCAAGTTGCACAATTATGAATGGGCGCCTAGAGCAATAAGGCGCTACATCATGGTTTCAGGACCTTGAAATGGCGCCCAAGCATATAGGAGGAATTTTCTAGGAGCCAGAATGTTTTTGAAACTCTAAGGAACTAGTCCAAAGACTCTGTTAGCACTCATTTTGACCTGGGGTTGATTTTTCATATTTAGGGGGTTTCTTCTTTTGAACCCTATATCTTCTTGCCCATTTTCCTAAGTGTTGGACCTCCTCGGCATTGTTCAGCTGCAGCATCATATTTTCCTGAGGAGGAGGTCATCATCATCATGTTTGCTTCGATGGTGGTCAGCATCATCATGTTTTCTGTCGACCGGTTTTCTCATCAGGATCATCATATTTCAATATCGGGTGATGTCTGGATATCATCCTGATCCTGCTGATGAGCTACAGTGCGCCCTGATTTGCTTGCGGGGGTGATTTTTCAAGTATCCGGTGATCTTCCAATTATCACGTTGCCCAAACACGATGATGATGTTGCCCCGATCTTCTGAAGGGATTATTCTCTGGGTTGTTCGACCTGACCTGTTTTTTCTTAAGGGTTGTCATTATCATCATCATATTTCCAGTTATCACCGTGTTGCTTGCGGGGGTCATCATATTTTCTGCCTGCATGATATTTCGCCGGGGTGATATTTTTATCATCGGGTGATCTTGGTTATGATCATCCTGATGATGTTGTTGAAGAGTTCTAAGTGTGACCCGATATTCACTGGGGTCATCATATTTTGAACGTCAGGATGATCTTAGTCAATATCATCCTGATGATGTTGTATCACTTCATGTTCGTTGTTTTATCATCCTAATGATGCTGACGTCATTCTTATGTCAGGGTGATATCTATTTCTCTGCCTATCTGCATCATGATATTTCCGAAGGAGGGGGTGATATTTTCATTTTTGAATATCACCCAGATGTATGTTTGTTCTAGCGTCATGATGATGCTGATATCAAGGAGATATCCGCCTGCCGGCTTCGTGCATTATCTAGTGGGGGGTGATCTTTTCAAGCATCATCATATTCATCTATCGCCCCGATCTTATAGTGGAGCTACAGTGCAACCTGATATTTGTGCATCAGGATGATATTTCTAAATATCCGGTTGTCTTCCGAATATCATCCTGATGTCAATATGATGATGACGTCATCAAGGTCCGGGGGGGTCATATTTCTAACACAGATCATCTTGTGGAGATCTCTTGATATTTGCAAACATGATGATGACGTCATCCAGATATGATGATGACGTCAGCAGGATATGATGATGACGTCATCAGGATGTTCATCGGCCAGACTTTTGGTATAGGCTCAGCAGGAGGATGTTCCTCCGATGGATCAGGTTGTGCCGATGAGGGCGATTATCATGCAGGTTATATTGCGATATGATGCTGACGTCAGGGTGATATTTCAAGCAACAGGATATCATGCTGCTGGAGGATGATGATGAAGAAGTCTTATACTAGTGTCGTCAAGAGCAAAAGCGCCGACATCATATATGCTCATGACCTAGTATATAAAGTGTTAAAGAGGTCACCGCGGGGTGCATGTGGGATAATTGATATCCTGCATATTTTCAAATATCATGATGATGAATCTCGGCCGGAAATGGTTGCGATCGACTGTTAGATGTTTTTCCCAAGGCCGCGGGTTGGTGCGCCGTTAATGGCGAAGGTTGCAGAGGTATGGGCGGATCTGGTACCTGATTGAAGGTGTACATCAGCGGACAGTGGCGCAGGGCTCGAGATATCTTCCTGTCTCCTCCCCTACCTGCTGCATTCATGTTTGGGCGCCAATCTGGTTATGCGTTGAGCGCCATTTTGCTGATACTGTGTATCTGGCGGGATTTTTGGTCAACCATGTAATTAATTGTTGTGGTACACTACCTGGCTGTTATAAGCAGGAAGTGTTACTCATTTGTGGTTGTTGAAAGTTGAAGATTTTTGGCTCTGTAATTCATAACAAGCTGATCTGGTTGCTCTGTACAGCTTACCTGTGAGTTTATGTATCTCTTGTTGTATGTTTTTGGCATGAACCCACTGATTTCATGATTAATCTTATATGAGAAATGCTATCTTAGCATGTGTTGTGTTAATTCTATCTCCAGTATTGCATGTATTCTTCTTCTGAATCTGGATATTTGGGTAATGTTTAGATTCTAGAGCATAGAATTCCTATGTTGAATGTCTGATCTTTTAACTTCTGCTCAAGGGGTAGATTAAACTGTTTTCAGGTTGAACATTGGGAAGGGTATACTGCAGTAGGGATGCCATAAGTAGAGATAACTTAACACTCTGTATTGGGAGATATCTGTAAGGCAGGTATCACATATATCCCCTTGAAATCCAGTTTTAGCTGTTCATACTGATCATTCACAGGTGTATGTCTACTGACTCCAGGCCCTGGATAGGCACCAATCTTGCTTTGCGTTTGTGTTACAACCATGTCCAGCTTTGCATCCAAACTTAAAATCCAAATCAAAATCTAAAACAACCATTAGGACATTAGAGTTAGTTTTAGGATCCTCAGTCCTCTGTCTACAACTACAAATAGGCCCAAAGCTAGCCCCTTTGCTCTTATCTTTCAGTTTTGGTCTACTTACAGGAGGACTTATCTGCTTTCTGTCAGCATCCCAGCCTTGTATGCATATCCTCATGGATGTTGAGTAGGGAATACCCCCCTAGGTCTTGCAGAGCCTGAAGAAGAAGAGGAGATAAAATATAGAGTCTACCTCCTATACTGTTGGCCCCTGGCCCAGAGATCCTGGTGATCACTGATGGCTACCTTGTAGGGAAATCTGGGAATAAGCATCCAGTCTGGGAAAAACCAACAGACTCTATGGTGCCATCTTGATATCATTGAGTCAACTTTGGAACTCAAACATATTGAAACAAGGTCTAGGAAGCTAGGCGCCATCTCTTGCCAGTTCAACCTCTTAGATGTGCCAACATTGGAAAGATACTTAATGAGCACCTAAGTTTGAATTGATCTTGTGATTGAAAGTTTGGTGATGTATTGGTGCAAGATGATCTTCAGTTGAAGCAATCTAAGTTCTAGGAAGGGTTTAGAAGTTATCAACCTCTTCACTAAGTTAAGTGCACTTTACAAGCTTTCTTACCCAAGAGTTGCAGCTCATTAAGACAATGCGCATCTTAACCTCCGGGACTTTTCCAAAGAAGCGCTTCAGTTTATTAGCACCTTTGGACCTTGTTTTGCATTCTGAAAGAGAAGGCGCACTTTGGAGGCATTTCTAACCCAGATTGACGCCTAGGTATAGTCATCTCTCTGGAGCATTACAATGTGTTTTAAAATGAAGGAGGACATTTCATAAGTTGGGGAATTGATCACTGAAGACCTTGGAGTGTTTGAATTACTCTAAGCAAGAAGACACATTTCCATGGAGTATCATACTCTAGATAGCGCCTAATGCCATCAAGGTGCAATTCTACCCTCACTTTGGTGCCTATCATCAAGAAGGGGCATTGGGCATTCCTTGAATAGTTCTGAGCGTTTGAAGTTCGTGAAATCACCAAGGAATGTTGGGCGCCATGTGTATCCTCAACAAGCTTGAGTTTGCGCCTAAACAAGTTGGCGCTTATTCATGTTTTAACTTCCCTCTTGAAGCACCTAACTTGGGAAAAAGTTATCTTGTTGTTAGTCAAGTGTTTGATGAAACAAGCAGTATGTGTCAAGTCATAGGGATAACACTATGGTCCTTAGAAATTTCTCTATGACTTTTGATAAGATTATCTACTATTATGTGGATGCTTGATAGTATTAAAATTATTGGGCATTAAGTTGAGGTGACCATTCTTGTTATGATCATCACTTCTCACAAGGGGTATGTCAGTTATCCCATATATCATTACATTATGATTATTTTTCAATATCCTGATGGTGGAAGGATTGTTTTCACTATTATCTCTAGCTTGGGAAGTCATCAACCATCCATTTATTCTGTAAACCCTTTACCCACTACTAATTGTGGCTTGATCAATTCTTAATGCACTTTCTAAATATTCCTCATAAGACTTATAAGGTAACTTCTAAACCTCCTCCCTTGTATCCCTATTTACAAAATGCAAAAAGAGGTTATAGATTTCTCTATGGACCATATTTAGGGCACTAGTTGACAAATAAAGGACTTGCCTCTGACTTCTAAAAATGTACCAATAACTAAACATTTTATTTCATACTTAGGAACTCTCAAATTCTTGCCTTGACCAATTTGTTCATATTGAAAGGTATCACAAAATCACCAATGGGTTGTATGAAGAAATGTATAGAGACCTTTGGAAGGTAATAGTACCAATTTAACATGATTCCTTCAAGGGTCTTGGGAAATATCCTAGCCAAAACTATGTCCCAAGGGAAGATCTCTCTTACAGTCATCATATACGCCTTGATGTGGGAATTTGGATTCCCTTACCCTTTGAATTTTGCTACATCTGGGAGGGGATGTAATAATAACATATTACGAATTTTTAAGTCAAGAGGCTCTTTTAAATAGTCTAAGTAGGTTCCTGAAAAGGAATCTTCAGAAGTTGGAGTTCTTATGAACATGAGACTCATGGATGGGGCTTGTGTACTAAGTTGATTTTTCATTTACACATTTGTTTGATATCCTAGATACATTGGTTGGACAGTGATGGGATGATACACTATGGGAGTCACATGATTTTGTAGCGCATAAGCTCCACTAGGTTGTTGAAGATGTGGGAAAATGTCATTACTAGTTTTTTTGAAAAAAAAAAATTGATAGGGAAGATTGAGTTGCCCCCTAGTTTTTCTCAACCCTAGTGTTGAATGGATTCATTTGAACTTTTGGTCTTTCTATAGTTTTGTCCTTTAGAGGTTTCTCAACACCTCTAGCCTTTAACATCCTGATCCATTGGACTAGTGTGGCTATGAGGTTGGAAAGTGTTGCAACCTCCATCCTTTAAACTTCTCCACCTTGTTATGGGTTGTTTTGAGTATTTTCACTTGCTTTCTCTTCGAGAATATTTTCTAATGATACATGATGTGTCATAGATCATTCAACTTGATAAACAACATGGAGGGATTCTCATGCCTCCCATACTTCTTGCAAGTTTCTTTATAGATAGCTCACATCATTGTCCATCTAGGTGGTCATTTCCCTAAATATTATGATAAGATAATCCTGTTAATGAACTTTGGATTGAATGAGAATCAACATGCTTTGTCTTGACTAGAATAGTTGGGATGGACAAAAATCTATTGATTCTACGTTGGGTTGTTAAAGGTCAAGACGTTTTGGTGTCTAATGCCCTCTAAATCTAAATATTCAAAATCATAGTGGTTCAATAAGTTACAACAAACAGTCAGGTAGACAATAGACTATAAGGAACAAGGACTACACATGAATCCAAAACAACACTAGTCAATAAGGACATCACAAGTAACTCAACATTACTTCCAGAGGCGTTCACAAAAATAAAGGGGAGAACACAACTAGAGAATGCTAGACTGTAGTAGGGATAAGTGTCTGATGTAGAGCACATAGTGGAAGCATAGAATTATCAACTTTTGAACCTTTGAACTCACTATTGGAGAGACAACACACCGTCGACGAGGTTAAAATTTCATCGGCCGATAGGCTGATGCCACCATGACTCCATTTGATTTCACTTCTGACAAACATCCCATCATTGACTCTTATCAGTCAGACAGACCGCTATCGGTGATTTTATATCCTTTCACACCGATGTCTTTGTCACTCCGATACAAGACTCTAAGTCCCTCGCCTATCTGTAGGACTTAATACCATCGGCACACTCAAAAACTCTTCTGCCGACACACCGATCTCACCAATGACAACCTTCGGACCACACCTGTCGGTGAGACTCCAAACATTGGTGAACTCCAATTTCGTTGGGCTAATACACCAATGGATTTCGACTGTCGGTGTGACCCCCTTCATCGGCGAAGCTCTCAACTGCTCTTCCGATGCGCCAATGGGATTATCTTCCGATACACTGATGTCTTTGACTTCGAACCACACTCGTCGGCAAAGACAGACCACTATCGGCGAAGCCTAACCAAGGTCTGTCGATACGCCGATACGACCAACTCTTAACGTCGATACAAGGTTCTTTTGAAGGCAAAGGGCGCCTAGGCTTATGGGGCTCAATTTGATGTATTTATTGAAAGCTCAAGGTGAATTGATGCTTATTGAAAATGCCACTTAGTCCTTCATTTGCATTCTAGGCGCCATTTCCTATTGACTTATATACTCCTCCTCATGCTAGGGTGCCATAATGAAGTGGTTTAGACAATAGGTGTGCTTCACTTACTAGAGGCTTGTTCTCCTTCCACCTTAGGTGTATTTTTATGGTGGAATAGGTGTCAATGGGCGCCTTGTCTTAAATGAATGCTCTCTCTAAGTTGGGCGCCCTTTTGAGGCTTTATGAGTTGCAAATTGTGCCTTAACCCTTCATGCTTGTTGCTTAATGTTTGAATGTTTAAGAAAGTCTCCTTTAGGTGCTCATCTTAATGAATTTTTCTCAAGGCGCAATCATCCTAATGACTTGGATATTCATCCTAGTGTTTCAGGATATCAGGCTACCAGACTTAGTCATTTTCAGGATCTCAAACATAAAGAATAACATGATGATTCATTTTTTTGTATTGCATATAGTTGACATTCTGTGCTACTCATAAAGAATATTAATATTTTCTGTTCAACATGATGATTCATTTTTTTTTAAATACAACTTTTATCTTTTAGTTCTAAAATGAGGTTTAGGTGATACTTGAAAAAAAATAGCTAGCTTATTGGATCAACAAACATCCTATGTAATACAATTGGACTTTAAATATTTGAAGTAGCCATCTACAAATATCAATTTAAACATGGATTTATAATGCAAGTATGGACGCCATCAATAAAAAAGATTTGTATTAACCAAATATTCATATAGGCATACATCAATATCTGTCGATAGAAGTATAACATATATACAAAATAGCCATATAGGCTTACAAGAATGCCATATAGGCATACAATGTCAACTATATACAATACAAAATATATGTCCACAAATGCCATATAGGCATACAACAAAGGAACACAATAAAAAGTCATTCCCCTTTGGCTGGTGAAGAGAATAGATCATGGGCAGCCTTTGATCTTCTAGGGGATGGAGACGCGCATGTGGGTGGTCTACTACGGACCTGAGGGCTACTCCTCCTATTTAGTTCTTCCTGCATCTTTACCTGTTACAATAAAAAGTATAGACATTAATATATAGAAATTACATGTTATAAAAATGAAACATTTAACAAAATAATCACTTACCACTAACATATAATCTGTCTCCTCACTTGCCTCAGTAGCAGGAATAGGCCCTGGTGATGTCATGTCCTATAAAAACCATCTAGATAGAAATTAAACTTCAAATCAATAATCTTTTGATTTTTCAAAAATAGACAACTATAACAATGAATGTAAATTGAAATTTCCTAATCTGCCTCATACCCCTGTCAATGCCATGGAGCTATGAATTGTAGAGGCCACACCATGCTCCATTGCCCTCTGAACATGGGGAGGTGTCTCTGCAGCCTACATCATCTGGAAATAAAACAACATTATTCAATTACGAAAACTATAATAGTAATGCAAATCATGGCTCCTAACATACACACACATTCATCTAAACATGGAAGTACACACAATAAAGCACACAAGCCACATACAAAATTTTAGTAAGTACAATTCATTCATTAAACTATTTATTTTATTACCTCCGTAAAGCTTTGAAGTCCACCACCGCTAGCAGGTGTTGCCGTGAAATCTACAATATTAACCTATTCAACATCCAAAATCAGATATTAGAATACCATTCATATAACGATGCTATTCACATGTAATATTTATAATTGTTTACTGGTTACATACCCCGACAGTAGATGATCTAGTGTAAAATGCAGGTGGCGAACCACTGAAAACTGCATCGACACTATGACCCTGAAATTTCATTAAAATCATCAATTTAAATTAATTAATCTTGCATTTCAAAAATAAAATTTAATAAATTAAATTCAATAAACTTGCTAATATTTACCTGAGTATCAAGGCCAAAAGTCTCGCTCAGGAGAGTATCTGTCATCACCATCTGCTCAGCTACAGATGTAGCCTATGCACCTGCGTCCTGACTATCCATGGGGTCATAACCACAGGCTGACCCGCAAGTCTGACAAGTATGGGGTGGGACCCTACTCCTCGCACTATCTCCCAACCCACTCTGTGCTGCAGGACTGGCATGCTCTATGATGCTCTGGGTCAAGGCACTAATGGATTGAAGTGTATCGACCTCAACACTCTCCTTCACAATGGAAGGGATAGAAACATGCTCGTGGGCTGGTCTGTTGATTACTCGTCTCACTACCCGTTGTGGGTCAAGAAGTGCCCCTGGTCTATCTTGTGTTGACCCCCCACCTCTACCCTGGAAGTCCCGCATATCAAAATAGTTTGGCACTTTATTGAGGACAAACTTGCAGTAGAGTTTCCTCAAAAAGTATTGTGGGACCTCATTATTATTGCATGGAGGATGGTCAAAAACCATCCACCACCTCTGCCCAAAATTCTCCCTTATCGCTTGGTTGTTGCACCAATGGATAGGGACCCTCTTGCATGTAATGGGTGGAGGTTGATTTGTTTGTGGGTTTGTGAAAATCGAACACAAGTCTAATTTTGTGATTTGTAATTTTTTCACATCTTGGTATAATAGCTTGTCTGCATAATAATCTCTAAACTCTCTCCTCTTATCCATCCAACTAGTTATTTGCTTGCTAATTGAATCTACATTTGATAACATAGATTCAAGAGATTTAGCAAGCGTGGACCTATGCAAGGTTGAAGTGGAAGGATCTTTCAACTTTGCAATTATATCTTCAATTTCTTTTTTGTTGTTTTCAATTTGCTCCATTATATTTTCTTGTGTTCTAGGGGCATGTCGAGGAATGGATGGAGGAGGTTGTTGTTCTGCAGGATTTTGTGGAGGAGGAGGAGGTGCATTAACATTTCCTGACAATTAACGAAATTTACATCAAAAATTAACTCAAACCTACCTATTTAGAAACAAATTCAAACAAAAAAAAAAAAACTCACTCCTTTGGCGTGCTCGACGTCGTGGAGGCATTTTGGCGATGAATTGCAAAGATTTTTGTGTTGAATTGAGATCTCCAAAACACGAGCGCATTTCCTAGGGTTTGCAGGCCGCGGGTATATAGGAGGAAAAAGAAATGGAATGACGTGAAGTGCTTTTTTAAAAATTTATAGGAAGTAATAATGCGCTCGCGTTATGTATTATTTTTTTTTCAAAATTATGTGGCCACTTTTTGGCCCCCCATGTTTTTGCACTTACCCCCAAGGTACTCTCTAAATCTTTGTTTGCTTGGAAATTAATAATTTAGGGTAAAATTAGTATTGTTCCTATAAGGGACATTACTGTGATGGGAAAATATGGATTAATCAATTAATGAATAACAAAACCCAATACATCTATGAAATCTAAATATAAAAAAGGAGAATAAAATAACAAACAATGATACTTACACCTTTACCTTGCGTCTTCCATAGTTCGCTTATCTCTTCTTGATCTTGATAAATGTGAAGCCCTCAGAAGCATGTGCTCCCTTGCTTGTTGAAGATGCCAAGAGTAGAATGGCTAGGATACTTGTTTATATTTGAAGATGAGTTTCAAACACAAATGTGAGAGGATGAATATGAAGTGCTATGAAGGCGCGCTTGTATTTCTGCAGCATAAGTTCACTCAAGGTATGGATATTAAATGAAGAAGGAGAAGGTTGTATTTATAGAGATGTGTAGAAGAAGATCAATGGTTGAGGATAAAAGGGGAGATCAACGGAGGAGGATTGTTGAGGAACGTGCAACAAATGGAAGAAAGACATGTGTCATTTGAAAAGTAGCTTTGTGGAGTTAACTCCTCTCTTGATGAGGATGAGATTTGATTTTCTTAATTTAGAATTTACTTTTCTAATTTAAGAGAAAGTTTGCTTTAATGATGCTTTAAAACTGCTTTTGCTTTTGTGTGACAAGAGGAAAGTATTTTTAGAAGATAAGAATGATTTTTTAAGATAAGAATGCATAATTAAATAAAAAGATTTATTTAATTATTTTGTAGATAAATGAGAGGAATAAAATATAATAATATATTTTATTTTTGTGAAGATATTTGAAGAATAAAATAAAATATAAAAATATATTTTATGTAGTGGAGAATTTAGATTTTATTTAAATAAAATTTGCATTTTATTTAAATTTGGAAGAATAAAAGGTTTTAATTAAATAATTAAAATTATTTAATTATTTAGAAGAATGGAGTAGATGAATTTAATTAATTAAATAAAATGTAATTTATTTAATTAAATGAGAGGAGATGAATCAAATAAATAAATAAATTTATTTATTTATTGATAGAGGAATGTGAAGAATGAAATAAATATTTAAAATATTTATTTAAGTAGAGTCATGCCATTTTTAGGTGTATACAATTACAAGTGGTATCAGAGCATCTTTCCTGCTATCATGTGAATACTTTGTGTATTATGTGTATTTGTGTGTATGCTTCATGCTTGTTGTGTATACTTTGGTATTATGTGTACTCGTGTATACTTGGTGACCTTGGGATGGTGGACAGACCCGCGGTGTAGTATGGGATGCACCGAATCCCCTTTCCAGTTGTCAAACAGTATACTTATATGTATTAATGCAACTTACGTGTATTCATACCCTGTGATGTATGTGTATTTGAGCGTATTCAAGTGTATACCTTGTGAATTATGTGTATTCAAGTGTATACTCTATGACTTTGTGTTTGAGTGTATACTCTATGATTTTGTACTCAAGTGTATACTACATGATTGTGTATTTGAGTGTATACTCTATGACTTTGTATTTGTATTCGAGTGTATACTCTATGACTTTGTATTTGTATTCGAGTCTATACTCTATGACTTTGAGTGCATACTTCATAACTATGTATTCAAGTGTATACTCCATGACTTTGTGTATTCAATTATATACTTTACGACTTCATGTATTCGAGTGTATACTCCATGACTTTGTATGTTCAAGTGTATACTACATGACTTATGTGTGTTCAAATGCATACTCCATGACTTATGTATGTTCAAGTGCACACTTCATGACTTACTTGTATTCATGTGTATACTTCATATTCATGTATTACATGTGTATACTTTGTGTGTTACATGTATGCTTCGTGCCTTATGTATTATGTGCGTATACTTTGTGAATTACGTGCATGCTTCATGCTTTATGTGTTATGTGCATGTATTGCATGATTGTGTATTACATGCATATACTTGTTCATGCCTCATGCTTCGTATACTTTTGTATTATGTGTATGTTCCATACTCCACATATTAAGCGTATAAGCTTGTGTATGCTTCATGTACTACGTGTATTTATGCTTGGTGTTTTACATATCACATGTACGATTCATACTTCATGTATATTTGTGTGTGTATACTTCACAAATTATGTGTATCTATGTATATGCTTCATACATGTATACTTCATGTATCGTGTGTACTTATGTGTATGATTCATGCCTCACATGTAGTTAGGGCTATACTTCATGTCTTACGTATCACGTATGCATCATGTATTACATATATCTATGTGTGTGCTTCAAGTCTAATAACAAGTTAAACAAGAGAAACTTGTCTCGAACATCACTAGTTACCCATTCGTGTTGTTGAGAGATATTGATACATGAACAAAATGGAACAACAAATTACCTCATACTTGGAGAATGCTAATGTTGACAGTTGGATTGAGACAAGAATACTAACAACAATTCCTGAAGAGATCGATTTAGGACCCTGATGGTTTTAGAAGTATTCTAATTGTGATTGCTTGAGGACAAGCAATCTTGGGTGAGGTGGACTGTGATGTCCTGATATTAAGGCATGTTTAAATTAAAGATTTAAATGTCATGGTAAAATAATGAAGTTGCTTTCTTGTAATAGAGAGAGCTTCTGGTAGAAATTGTGTATATATCAATGCTTAATAAACATATATTATTAATATATAATATTTGATAAATAAGAATAATATATTATTATATTTATAAATAACAAATATAGATATTAATAAATAATAATAATAATAAATATAAATCTTAAATTAAATATTATTATAATTATAATTCTTATAATATAATAGTATAGAATTAATAGACTTTAAGTCTTTATTAATATGAAGTGTACGGCTTGTGGGGGACAAGATTGCTAAGGTGGAATGAATCTCAACTTAATAGAAAGTATTCCAAACCATACTTTATTCTAATCAATGCATGACAAGGCAACGATCTAGTTTGTATTAAGTGCAACAAACGGTAGAATAAAATTTAGACATAATTAAAAAGTACAGCGATCAGAAAACAATAGTGATAGCAAATGATAATATAAAGTGCAACGATCAGAATAAGTAATGGTAATTAAGAGAAGCAGTGGATTAAGTGAATATAATCATTGACCTTTGAAAAGGACAAATAAAATAAAATCAAATATATCTTGTTGCTAATTGACTTCTATGGATGATAAAACAAAGAACTTAAACAACATCGATTAATTGTGGTTATGAAGGAAAGGCATTCGAAGAGTCATGATTGTATAGGAGAGTTGTCTCTTTTAATAAAAGACATCTCCATTCATAGAGTTATGTGGTCATATAAAAATAATATATTTCTAAATATATGGGGAATCAAGGGAATATTATTTCTAAGGGAGGAGAAGACAAGGAATATGCAGAGAAATATATATATATATATATATTCTCACTTTATCCAGAGGAAGAATTATATAATTTCTGAGTATAAGAAAAGATATTTCTGAGTTAGATAGGTTTCTGGTATATATATAACAGCCCGTCATAATATGTATACCTATGAGTTTATAAAGGAACGAGATCCAATTTCAAATGATAGATGGAGAGGAGTAACAAGGAAGACAATGGAATATCACTAGATTTAAAGTAGATATATAAGAAGATGCAATGCTGATCTAGAAGAAGAATATATTGGGCTGCAGATAGCATAGAAGTAAGGAATGAAATCCTTAAGAGCTCTAAAGAATACAAAGGCAAGAATCATCCTTTTTGGTATGATGTATCTAACCCTATGTTTCTTATGATAAATACCATGTGATAATAATGACAAATGCATATAATTGAAGGTTATCGTTAGTATCATAAGCATTGTGAAACTTGCTATGAAATATAGATTTTATTCACAACATATTTATGATTGTTTGCAACTATGAGTTTGATTAGTTTATTATACATTAATATGGATTCTTATATGAATGTTATGGTTTCTATGATGAGGGAAATGTGATGCAAGAGGGATAACAAAGTTGGGGCACTCTTCTAGGTACGCCACCCCTCTAGGGGGGTTAATATAATCCCATTGGGGCCAAGGGGGTACAAAGGGTACCGCCCTTGGGCTTAGAAGAGATTACTTCTGGGCACCTTTTGCGATCTCATTCTCCTATCATAAACATGTAAACTCAAAGGAACCAATCATAGAGGAAGGGAAAGGAAATGATAAGATGAGGGGATAACGGGAACAATACCTCACTAGGTAGACCACCTCATATGGATGGCACGGGACACATGAGGCCAAGGTGGATGGTATATCCACTCTTGGGCCTAGGGTCAAGGATTCAAAGACACCCCATCAAAGTTGCGTTCATCAACTCTCTTATGGTGAAGTCTCCTAGATAGTTAGGTTTAGTTGGATTAATAATGCCATTATGAGTTTGTTGATTATGTTAACTTGACTGTGAGAAATACTATTGTAAGTATTTTCTAACTTGTTTGTAGGAATCAAATCAAGCCAAGGTACTCTCTAAATCTTTGTTTGCTTGAAAATTGATAATTTAGGGTAAAATTAGTATTGTTCCTATAAGGGACATTACAGTGGTTTTTCCCTTCTTAGGTTTTCCACGTAAATCTAGTGTTCTGTTGTGTTTGATGTTGGTTTGATTCAGTTTCTATTATTTGCTTTTCATACTTAATCTTCATAACAGTCTAAGGGTTAAGTGAATCTATGCAGATCTAAATATGTGTGAGGGTTTTAAAATTTTAAGCTACAACTAATTCACCCCCCTCTTAGTTGTCTTGTGCATTCAACAATTGGTATCAAAGCAAGGTTCCTTGGAATAGAGCTTAACTGCTTGAGGTAGATCCAGGATGGTGCACAAGAAGGATGTTCCTTTGTTTGATGGAACAGATTATGTTTTTTGGAAAATAAGGATGGAAGGTTATCTGATTTCTCTTGGATATGAGATCTTGAAGGATGTTGAAACTGAATACACTATATCAAAAAATGGTCCAAGTACTGCAAATGAGATCAAGGTCTATAAAACCAATGGTAAAGAGAGGTATGCTCTTTTAAGTGGTCTTACTAATTCTGAGTTGGTGAAAGTCATGAATTTGAAAACCGCTAATGAAATCTGGAAAAAGCTACAAAGTATTTATGAAGGAGACGATAAGGTCAAGCAAGCTAAAATGCAGAATTTGAAGCTCATGTTTGAGACCATGTGAATGTCTAAAGATGAAAACATTACAAGCTACTTACAGAAGGTGGATGAAGTTGTCAATGGCATCAAAGGACTTAGTGGAGATGTGGATGAAAAAGAAGTGGTATTGAAGGTACTTAGAACTCTAACTAAAGCTTATAGTCATAAAGTTTTTGCTATTGAAGAATTACAAAATCTGAATCAATTTACCAAAGATCAGTTGTTGCGTACCTTAACTGCTTTTGAAATGAGAGAATTTGGTACAAGTAGTGCAAAGGTTTAGACTACCTTCAAGGCTGGCAAATCTAAGAAGATTGTGGAATTAGATCAGGAGGATTCAAATGATCTAGAAGCTAATTTTGCTAGAAGAATGAAATTGGGTATTGGTAAGTACAATGATAAGTTCCCTTTCAAGTGTTTCATTTGTGGCAAGATAGGTCATTATGCTTCAAGATGTCTGGAAAGAATTTTGAGAAGCAAGAATAGGGAGAACAAAAGTAGAGTGCCTAAGAAAAGCTACTATGTTAGAGGAGATGCAATTATATTTGATGATGAATCTAATTATGAGAATGATGAGGGTAATGAATGTTTGTTCATAGCTTTAAAAGATGATACTATTTCTACTAACTCTGGGAAATGTGTGAATGAAAAGGCTCCAGAGGTAAGTCCTAATGTTGAAAGCACTTTGATATTTGCTTTTCATACTACACAGGAAAAGAACTGTTGGGTCATTAATAGTGGATGCTCAAATCATATGACCAACGATAAGAGTAAGTTTGTTAAACTTGGAAAATATGATGGAGGACTAGTTGAATTTGGTGATGATACATTTGCTAAAATATGTTGAAGAGGTTCAATCAGTTTTGATGGCAAGCATAATACTGATGATGTTCTTTATGTCAAGGGCTTGAAGCATAATCTCTTGAGCGTTGGACAAATGTGTAACAAAGGATACATTCATGTGTTTTAGGATGGTGGTTGTGAGATCAGAAAATATTCTAGAACTGTGATTGCTGTTGGAAAGATGACAGATGGAAATATTTATCAACTCAACGGTGGTGATGGTTATTACTTCATGACTCAAATCAGTGAAAGTTGGCTATGGTATAGAAGATTGTGCCACATCAATTTTGATAGCTTGGTAAGAATAAGCTCAGTTTAAGTTGTGAGAGATTTACCAAAGATTACAAAGCCTATCAATGCTATTTGTAAGGAATGTCAAATTGGAAAGCAAACAAGAAGTAGTTTCAAAGTCAAGAATCTATCTTCTACCAGACTGTTGGAATTGGTGCATACATATCTCTATGGTCCTACCAAGGTAAGAGTTTTCAAGGTGACGGGTATTTGATGCTGTTAATTGATGATTATTCTAGGATGACATGAGTTACTTTTCTCAAAAGAAAAATTTGAAGCCCTGGATAAGTTCAAAGCATTCAAAGTCATGGTTGAGAATGAAATGGATATGAGAATCAAATGTTTGAGGTCTGATAGAGGTGGAGAGTTCACCTCCAATGAGTTTAACATGTTTTTGTGAGAATCATGGAATAAAGAGGCACTTATCTGCCCCTAGGACTCCTTAGCAGAATGGAGTGGTCGAAAGGAAGAATAGGACTAGTCAAGAAGCTGCAAGGACAATGATAAAAGAAGCAAACCTACCAGAGGTCTACTGGGGAGAAGCAATTCATACTATTGTTTACATACTAAACAGAGTGCAGACAAGAGAAAATAGTACAAAGACCCCTTATGACTTATGGTATGGAAGGATTCCTATTGTCAAGTACTTCAGAGTGTTTGCAAGCAAATGTTATATCAAAAGGGATGAAGAAAATCTAGGAAAGTTTGATGCAAGGTCTGATGAAGGTATCTTCCTTGGGTATTCTACTAATAGCAAAGCTTACCAGTGCTACAATAAGAGGCTAAGAAGGATTATTGAGAGTGCAAATGTCAAAGTTGATGAAGATCTACAGAATAATTTAGAAGTGAATGGATATGAATCAGATGAATCTTCTTGCAGAGAAGAAGAAAATGCTAAGGAAAAGGAAGTGCAGGTTGAAGAGGAAGAAGCTCTAGAAAAGACTCCTAAAACTCCCAAGTATGTGTAGAAGCGTCATTCTGAAGATCAGATCATTGGTGACATGAACAAAGGTGTGCTAACAAGAAGGAAAGATGTTGAAGAATAGGTAAATCTATGTTTACTCTCTAAAGTTGAACCTAAGACAGTAATTGAAGCATGCAAAGATGGGTATTGGATCAAAGCTATGGAAGAAGAAATAATGTAGATTGAGAAGAATCAGACTTCGGAATTTGTCCCAAGACCTATAAACAAAAATGTGATTGGAACTAAGTGGATATTCTAGAACAAATTGAATGAGAATGGGGATGTGGTAAGAAACAAGGCAAGGCTTGTGTGTAAAGGTTATTCACAAGTAGAAGGAATAGACCATGAGGAAACTTATGCTCCAGTGGCAAGAATGGAGGCCATCGGGATATTTTTGGCTTTTGTAGCACACAAGGATTTCAAATTATATCAAATGGATGTTAAGTCAACCTTCTTGAATGGTGAATTGGAAGAATAAGTATACATAGAACAACCAGATGGATTTCAGTTATCAGATAAATCAGATATGGTTTGCAAGTTGAAGAAGGCACTATATGGAATGAAGCAAGACCCCAGAGCTCGGTATGCAAGGTTAGACAGGTATTTAATACATCAAGGATTCAATAAAGGTTCTGCAGATAGCAATTTGTACATCAAAGTAGGAGAAGATCAATTTCTGATTGTGGAAGTATATGTGGATGACATAATCTTTGGAGGAAATGAAGGTATGTGTAAGGGTTTTGTAGATGAAATGCATAAAGAATTTGAAATGTCAAAACGTGTTGAGATGAACTTCTTCCTTGGCCTACAGATCAATCAAATAGATAAAGGTATTTTCATTTCACAATCAAAGTATGTCAATGAGATGTTGAACAAGTTTGGAATTGAAGACTCTAAACTGGTATGTACCCCTATGACGACTGGTTACAAGATGAGCAAGAATGATGAATCTCCTAAGGCTGATCAGAGCAGGTATAGATCAATGATTGGAGGATTGCTATATTTAACTGTTACTAGACCAGATATTATGCATGCAGTTTGTCTTGTGGCTAGATTTCAAGAAAATCCAAGAGAGTCACATGTTGCAGCAGTGAAGAGGATATTCAGATGTTTAAAGGGCACTCTAGATCATGGTTTGTGGTATCCAAAGGATGATAACTTTGCTCTAAGTGCTTACACAGATGCAGATTTGGGCTGGTTGTGTAGATGATAGGAAAGTACAAGTGGTGGTGCATTATTTCTTGGAGGTAGAGTGGTGTCTTGGTTAAATAAGAAGTAGGATTCAGTATATCTGTCTATTGTAGAAGTATAATACATTGCAACAGCATCTTGTTATACATAGGTGTTGTGGATGAGGCAAACCTTGATGGATATTAGAGTGGTATATGATGACCTATTCCTATCTTCTGTGATAATACAAGTGCTATCAACATTTCAAAGAATCTGGTGATGCATTCAAGGACAAAACATATATCAATCTGGTATCACTTTCTGAGAGAGAAGGTTGTAGAGAATGAAGTGAAGCTTGAGTATGTGCCTACAAAGGATCAGGTTGTTGATATATTCATCAAGGCTCTTCCTAAGGATACATTTGAATATCTTAAGTAGAAGGTGGGGGTTATTGCCCCTCCTTCCTTGAACTAGATGCATAAGGAGATGCATTAGTCTAGTGAATTTCAAGATTCATTTCTTATTCTAGACTAATGTTGGAGACTACCTCTCAGGGGGAACAGGTAGTGGTCATGACGGTTGTGGCAGTTAGGGGAGTAAGTTGTAATGTTGATTGCTTCTAAGGGGGAGCATGTAGAGCAGTAAAAGAAATGATGTTGCAAAGCAATAATAAGCAGGTACAAGTTTGAGAAGTTGTCTAAAAAGTAAGATTGAAAGAGAGATGTGCAACCCTTTGCCATTGATGTCAAAGGGGGAGAAAGAGCAATGTGAAAAAGGAGAGAAAGCAGTGAGTCAGTTGTCAAGAAGAGAGTAGCAAGTTGAGAGGGAGAGAAAAAGAAAGGAACTGATTGGTATGAAGCATAATATTGAGGATGCTATTGTGTTGATGATTTTTCACATTATGTGTTGCCATCAATGAAAAAGGGCTCAGAGATTGTTCCAAGTATGTGCAGTCGGTGTTGTCATTGATGTCAACAAGCTTGTGTTGTCATTGATGTCAATTGTGTCAACTGTATGAGTAGTTGGTGGTGCAAGAGTATGAGTAGTTAGTGTTAAGTGGATACTGTCTCTGATGATTGAGGTTGTTGCAATGGTATGAACTATTTGGATGAGTTGCTTTGTTGAAGGTGATTTGGTTACTTTGTAGAGGTGCTAAATATGTTAAGAAGATGTTTCTATTGGTTGGTTTCCAAGTGCTTTTTAGAAAATTTGATTAATAAAGGAAACAGTGTGTTGAAGTGGCATTTTGGTTTACAAAGTAGTGTTCAGGTTTTGCTCCGCATTTCCTCAATATTGAAGATCTCTCCTTGTGGTTTTTATATGTTTTTCAGAGATGTTATATTCCAAATTTGGTGCCTGGTTCGTTGTGCAAAGGAAGTTGTGTTCACTAGTGTGTAGATTGTGTTTTTGAGTGTTGCAAAGATGTCTGGGAGAAATGTCTTGTGCTCTGCATTTCTCTGCAAAGTGGTTTTAGGTCTTGCAGTTCTGGAATTGTGCATATAAGGTTTATATATTTATTTTGTTCAAGTTTTTTGTGGTTTGGTGCTCTAGAAGTTGATTTCTAGAGATACAGTGTATGATAGAGATAGTTAAGCATACTGGATAAATAGGATAACATTGTGTGGCAGGTGAAAGTTGTTGTGGAGGAATTTGTTAGATTTCAAGATGTTTTAGGATGTTTGTGGAATACTCTAGATTGTGTTGAAGACTTGCATGTGGTCCGCAAGTCTTGGGTTTTAGGAAGCATGTACTTAAAAGTTCATTGTGTTAACACAAGTTTGGCTGATCTTTGGTGTTTACACTAATTGTGGAGTTGCCTTGGTGATTGTAGTAGTGTGGAGTGGTGTGCTTGGATGAATTTAGATCCGAGCTAAGGTGTGTTGTGGTCGGCCTTCATTCCTTTCCACTGCAAGAATGTTTAGGTCCAAACCTAATTTGAATTCTTAGGGTTAATGTGATTTGCCAACCTTGGTGAATGCGTTCAAGGTTGAAGATGGTATAAATAAGTATCAAGGGATCATGATCAAAAGCGTGCGTGTGACGTATGTGATGTGAATGATAGTGTGATTGAATATGTAGTGCAGTACAAGCTTTCATGTGTTAGATTATTAGATGCAATGAGCAGAAGGTGTCTACAATTCTTCACTGATGTTGCAGAGGTGATGATGGTGTTGCGGTGGAATTCCCTGTTGCATTGAGATAGTTTTCCCTCTGTAACAATATTTTCTTTCTTCTTCTCTATTTTGGCAGTGAGCCTTTCTTTTGGGTAGTGAGCCCTCTAGCAATGAGCCTTTTGTAATTTGGTGTTGATACTACTTTATATTGTGAGCTAATCCTCACCGTGGTTTTTCCCTTCTTGGGTTTTCCATGTAAATCTGGTGTTCTCTTATGTTTGATGTTGGTTTGATTTAGTTTCTATTATTTGCTTTTCATGCTTAATCTTCATAATAGTCTAAGGGTTAAGTGAATCTATGCGGATCTAAATATGTGTGAGGGTTTTGAAATTTTAAGCTACAACTGATTCACCCCCCCTCAGTTGTCTTGTGCATTCAACAGTAGAAGCTTTCATGTGTTAGATTACTGGATGTAGTGAGCAAAATGTGTCTCCAATTCTTCAGTGTGACTGCAAAGGTGTTGATGGTGTTGCGGTGGAATTCCCTGTTGCATTGAGATAGTTTTCTCCTCGTAACAATCTTTTCTATCTTCTTCTCTATTCTGGCAGTGAGCCTTTCTTTTGGGTAGTGAGCCTATTGTTTTTCGGTGTTGATATTACTTTATACTGTGAGCTGATCCTCACCATGGTTTTTCCCTTCTTGGGTTTTCCACATAAATCTGGTGTTCTCGTGTGTTTGATGTTGAGTTGATTCAGTTTCAGTTATTTGCTTTCATGCTTAATCATCATAAATTTTCAAGGGTTAATTGAATTGATGTGGGTCTAAATGTGTTTGAGGGCTTTGGAATTATAAGTTACAACTGATTCACCCCCCTCTTAGTTGTCTTATGCATTGAACAACTTGAAGAAAATAGAGAGTATGGAGGGGTACCAATGGCCCAAAATAGCAATAGAGGAAAATCTAAATAGAAGGAAGAACATGTGGATTAAGCAAAATACCAAGCGGTTGAGTAAATGGGGTATTAGCATGCAATAGTGCCCAGACACCAATGTAGAAATCAAAAGGTATGTGAGAGAGAATGTCAAAGCTGCCATGTGGACAAAATAGCTTCGACAAAAGAGAGAATATTATGTCAAACAATTCAACCCCGCATCTGACCACAAATAAAAACACTATATAGGAGTGGAAATAAAATGGAAAGCTAAAATGCTAATAACCTAGCTAAGAAATAGTTCATTCCATCTTAGGTGCAAAATAAGGCGATGAAAAACACCAAAGAGAATGGACAGAAAGGATTTTTTACCTTTGCACATCAAGATTTGTGGAAATAGATGGCATTTCACCATGGAATGTATGGCATATAAGGACATCCAGAGCAAATATGTTGGTAGTCTAAAAGGAAAATCTTTAACAACATTGTTTGAAGATGAAAGGATAGCAAAAACAACATACTATTTGATCAAAATTCATAGCAAAAGATCCAAGATCAACAAAGAAATAAAGGATAGTCAGAAGTAACAGTTGTGGGTTGTTGGGTGGTACTTTTGTTTCTTGCTGGACTATTTGACTCTCGAGTCCCATAGACCACCTAATCTCATGGATGTCATTAAAAGACTTTCATTTCATTCTCCATACAAATTGGCATGTCTAAAGACATTATATCATCATTTTAACATACATCAAAGATAACATACCATGCCTTCATGAACTGCTAGCTAAGATGATGGGCCCCATAATAGGCATGAAAACTTTCATGATTCTTGTTAACGTGACTATCTCATTTTCCATTAGTATAGTCATGTTTCTTCATTATCCAATTGATTTTAAATTAATTGAGCTGAAAATTTCAAATACATTCATCACTTCCATGCTTTCATTTTTAGTTTGTTCCAATATTCAAATACAAGTTGTAAAGGAGGCAAAAGGAATTTGTGGTAAGTGGTATAGTCTTTGGACATGCAAAGTGATGATTTTATGTTAATTTTTTGTAGGAATGATGCTCATGTGGTTGCCTAGAGGAGGGATTTGTAATTTCTAGATTTTAGGGCAACAAAATTTGTTATGAGTCGAGACAATTTGCTTAAAGTCCTCTGTATACATTTCTAGGTAGTGCATCTCAATCTACATCATCATAGTTTTCATGTTTATGATATCAGGCACAAGACTGCCTTTTAATTTGATGGGGTTATAGCTTCCCTTCCCCCTTTTTCATGATCGTGTTAATTTCATAGGGTTAACCTTTGTATATGATGTCTAAAGACAAACAAATACCTTTATCTTGGCCAATACCTTTGTAGTTAATCGTCGATTAATGATCTGGATTTCTTTCAATCTAATTGTATTGAAATATAGTAGAGATTGCAATTATTTGAACAATATTTCTTCAAGAAATTAGCTTCAAATACTTTCAAAAGTACCATGAATGACATAATTTGTCCACTTTATGCACATTGTGTATTTATCATATTCAAGGAGATCATTTTTATTGCAACATTTTTGTCAAACATTTGGTGGAAATTAATTTCATTTGTTCAATAAATTATTTTCATACCTTATTTAAAATATTCCACGATGTCACATATTAAGATGTTGTCAAAGTTTGTAATGTTGTATATGTCAATTTAAAATTCTTCAAAATGTTCAAAACCTTGGTAAGAAGACCATTTGTTGTTACAGTTTATGAAACCAATATCTTTCCTATATTTTATTATTAAATATATGCACATTCAACATACTTCAAAAGTAGCATACATATCTATCTAAGTATTCCTATTTTTCTTGATCTTGGCATTTTAGTATGTCTTGAGCCAAAGTCCTCAAAGATTTATTACAAGTGTTAATGATAGTTTAATTTGTAAATTACTTGCGGTTAATGATATAAACAATGCATTTATAAATGGTTATGTTTCATTATATATATCAGTTTAAAGTTCGTTAAAATATGCAAGACCTTGTTAAGAAGACCGTATATTGTTGTAGTCTATGAAACCAACATCTTTCTTGTATTTGTTAATACATTTATGCACCTTTAACATACTTCAAAAGTTGCATACATATCTATTTGAGTATTGATGTTTTTCTTAATCATGGTATTTTAGTGGTTGTGGTTATTTATCATCCATACAAATTGACATGTTTAAGACATCATATCATTGTATTGAATTTTTTAATTATTAGTTCGTGCCATAGGCGGGATTACTTATGCATCCATGTGATGCAATTTGTTTTGCCCATTTGACTAATCGACATTGAGTATTAAATTCATTTGGCAAAATCCCTAAAGTTGAAATTTAATTTTTTTATTTAATTTCTCTGTTGTTCTATTGGTCAATTGGGCGAAAAATAGATTTTTTTTTAATTATCTTAAAATTCAATTGACCAATGAGCATTGAGCATTAAACTCATTTGACAAGATGACTATAGTTGAAGCATTATGTGAGTACCAGGTTGACATTGTCTAAGTACATACTGAAGCTTTAAGTCACTAATAATTTCAGTACAACAAATTACATTAAGTTTTTAACTGCAAAAATTTTAATGTATACTGTGCAATGGTCCGGATTTCTTCTTTTCAATGCTATTCGTTCTTTTTTCTGTCAGTTTTGTTTTTCGTCAGTTCACATTTGCCAGCGTACAAACAGCCTGTGCTGAAATGGGAGTTTTGGAAGAGGGTTTGGACATCCAGCTATCAAAAATTAATAAAACCTTTATACTTTGTTTCCCGCTCAGGCGCATGTGATTTGCTCTAGCTTTGCGAGACCACGGGAAGAAACTCCAATTTCATCGCTCTTCCACAGGATCATTGGACTGCATTTGTGGGTTTGCAAGAACCACCGCTCTCCCACATTCTACCGCTCACCCGCACATGGATTTCATACCTCCTGCGGTGATGCGGGGAAAAAGGTTTCAGAGCATTTTCAAATCTGATAAGAATCCTCTGTCCATTTTGCTTTGATAAATGTCCATTCCTTGTTCTGAAGCACCCATTTTGCACAGGCTGGGAATACGCTTGTGGAGGTTGTGAAGCACGACCCTGCACTAGCCGATTGGATTTCCTTAAAATTATTAGAACCTTTTTAACAAATCCATTTTGTGCCTATACAACAAACATGTCAGTCCATGAGATTGGATTTCTTTGAGGAACTTTGCCAAACAGTTCCAGTTCCGTGTCCATGCTTCCACATTCTTCATACATGTCTACTAGAACATTTCCAACTATAATATTTGACAAAAATCCCCATTCCGTTATGCTTTTATGGAGGCCCATAACCTGTTTTAAAATGCCATAGAGGTCACGGGCTGGAGGACGAAGGAAAAAGGTTGAGGAATCTGGATTTACACCTAAGCTTCCATATTTGCAGACATGGCTACAAGGGCATTGGTAACTACAACGTCTGATAAAAATCCTCCTTCGAAAACCCAGTCAGTGACCAAACAATTTTCAGCAGTTATCAATTCAGCAGGAACTAATATGCTACACGCTGTGGATTATGGTGCCATGGACATCCACCAGAGCACGAGTGCGGGATTTTCAGGAGTGGTTGGATATTGCGGGAGTTTTGGTCACAAGTGGACATATCCCTTCACACGTCAAAAGCCTGCAAGCTTCAATAGTGACATAGTGGATAGTTTATTACCTGTGCACAATGCAGTGAATAAAAGGGGCAGGATATGTCCTATGACATCCTTTTTCCCGTCAGTCCTGTGCCATCCCATTTCTCCGTAATCTCCAATGACGTTCTAAATTCCTGCAGGTCTGGTTAACGGTTATCCCGGAAAGTTGTCGGACGCCGGTCTAGATTTCCTGTTTCCGAAGCCGGTCGTTCTTTTTTCTGTCAGTTTTGTTTTTCGTCAGTTCACATTTGCCAGTGTACAAACAACCTTGAATTTAGGTATAATGACAATCCACGCTACAAACTTACTGCAATCTAATCTAAATGTTAAGTTTGTACAGATCTGATATAGGTTAAAATTGAATAAAATTAATTATTGTTGAAACTCTACAGTCAATTAAATAATTAATAATTTATTTTCTAAATATTTTTGGTTAAAAAGTTTTGTAAAATTTTACAAAACAAAAATATTTGTTTCATATTAAAAATATTAACATATAATTAATTTTTTTGGACAATTAATAATAATCATTTAAACAAACCTAATTGTAGTAATATTTGTTTTCTTAACACAAATACTAGTAAATCATAAACTACTAGAGGAAAGGACCCAATAAATAATCAATAAAAGGGGCGGGACTTTTGTAGATGAGTGGAGTTTGGAGAGTTTTGTTGCATGACCGAATTGTTAGAATATAATGAATAACTAAGTGTAAGTGCTGGCAATATTATTTTGTGTTGTCAATCAATTGTTGTAGATGTGTCAACAAGAGTTGTAGAGGTGTCAGTTAGATTGAGTTAAGTGTCATGTTAGATTCCAGATTTATAGGGAGTTGTTGAGTTCCTCTCCTATTATAAAATTGTAATCTCTTTGATGAATAAAATATATGTTACATTTGTTTTGTTTATTATTCACTCAATATTTTATCATGGTATTAGAGCTGGTTTGGGTGTGACTCCACCATTGGAGTAGCCAAAATTCTAAAGTTGCTGCTGTGTTAAGAGACTGTCCAAAGAGGACTACAGCGATTGGATTAAAATTTTGTTGGTTTTGCCATTTGTAAAGCCAAGGAATGACTTTGACGAGGAGCTGTTTAATGTCATTCCTTTCTTCGTTTCTCTACTGTTAATCTTCTGAAATTGAAGATATATTTTGCAGAAGGGTGAATATATTTTTTATTGTGGAGACAATCAATATATTGTCCTCGGTGAGCAGTATTTCTGATTTGGAGGAGATTTGCAGTAGTTCAAATGCTGAGAAGAAGCTGTTGCAGAGGAAGTTGCTCAGCCTGACTATACTCCTGATTTTGCTGTTGGTGCAGATCAGTGGGGGGAACCCACTATTGCTGGAATTCCTGCTGATGCGATGCCTCCTATAGAATCTGTCAATGCTGTTCAATGGGATTTGTCAGTCCCTCTGGTTATGGCCACAGCTGTAGAGTGGGATGCAGCCCCTATGTCATCGTGGATTTCAATGAGTTTATTTTTTTGGTCTTTTCAATTCTACTTTTCTCAGGAACAGAGGACTTCTTTTTGCTATGTATGAAGACATAAAAAGAAGTATTGGAGAAACTGTAGATGAAAATGATGCAAAAATTGTCATTGTTAGTGTGTGACATAGCATTTGCTGATATTGTTAGATAGTTTGAGATCATCAAAGCACATTGAAAAAAGGTTGTCAGAGGAAATATGGGTTCCTCGACATGCCTCCATTTATGATGTTGAAGGAGGAGTGGTGCATGAGATTTCAAAGGAGCAATGTTGTGCTCATGTGAGAGTTGGAGTTATTTTAAGTTATTCATTAAGAAGGGATGTTAGAATATAATGAATAATTAAGTGTAAGTGCTGGCAATATTATTTTGTGTTGTCAATCAATTGTTGTAGATGTGTCAACAAGAGTTGTAGAGGTGTCACTTAGATTGAGTTAAATGTCATGTTAGATACCAGATTTATAGGGAGTTGTTGAGTTCCTCTCCTATTATAAAATTGTAATCTCTTTGATAAATAAAATATATGTTACATTTGTTTTGTTTATTATTTACTCAATATTTTATCAGGATGATATCTCGTAGTCTATCACTTACCCACAAAATCCATTACCATCCAATTTTTCCACTCCACTCTGTAAGTGTGCATTCTACGCTAATTTCGATGGGTACAAGATATGTTCTGTGACATCCTTTTTTCCCGCCAGTCCTGTGCCATCCCATTTCTCCGCAATCTCCAATGACGTTCCAAATTCCTGCAAGTCTGGTTAATGGTTGTCCCAGAAAATTGTCTCACGCCGGAAAGTTGTCGGACGTCACTCAAGATTTCCTGTTTCCGACGCCGACTGTTCTTTTTTCCGTCAGTTCAAATTTGCCAGCATACAAAGATTGAGAAGGATTCATGACAGTACACTATGCACTTTCCGATTTATTGTAATAAAAGTCCTTAGGGGACAAGAGTAGTCTATTAAGCTTGTAAATATTTGTGATAATGCATTCCGCACTTTCTGAGCTTTGTATATTAGAAGTGTTCTTACCAAACAATTTTCAGCAGTTGTCAATTCAACAGGAACTAATATGCTACACGCTGTGGATTATGGTGATGTTAAGGTTGCAGATTTTGGTGTCTTTGCTCAGTCGACACGGATTGTTTCAAAACGGAAGACATCTGTTGGTACTCCATTCTGATGGCACCAGAGGTTATTCAGAATTCAGATGGATACAATGAAAAGGTAGACATATGGTCTTTGGGAATTACTATTATTGCAATGGCAGACGAAAAGCCTCCATAGAGTGGCTTGGAGTGGATTCTTCATTTTTTTGGTCACGAAGGACCGAATTAAGACTACAGACCCTAGCAAGCATATATATATATATATATATATATAGTTATTCTTGAAAATGCAACAGTTAGGGCAAGCGTTGAGAGTGCACTAGCAAAGTTCGGTGCCCTGGTTGAGTCTTTAAAGCCTCACATATTTGTACCATTGCGCCGATGCCTTTTTGACAACAGTGATGAGGCTGTAGGAATCGTTGAGAGCATAGGGGAAGGCCTATTATCATGAGCCATATTGGACAACCATATGTCAAGAAGACTAAAAGCATCTCGATACGCCAAGATCAATCTGTGGATGTCATTGTTGCATATCTGCAGTGCAAGCTGCGCATCAAGTTTGCAGTTCCTAAGTTCAATAACTTGGACATTGATACCTCCATCAATTGGCTGATCCATAACCTCAAGACTAGAAAGATTGGTGGAATCTACCTGCCAAACACTCGGTGGTCTGCTGGAGAAGAAGATAAAGGAGATTTCTGTCAGATATCATAGTTGAATATGCCTGAAACAACCATTCCCGCAGAGCCAGAACAAAGTAGATGCGGATGAGCGGTGAGCCTTCCCGTGTTACCGCAGGGGTTTTTCTCAATCCCGTAAATGGAGTCCAATGATCTTGTAGGAGAGCGATGAAATTAGAGTTTCTTCCTGTCGTCCCGCAGAGCCAGGGCAAATCACATGCGGGTGAGGGGGAAACAAACTATAAAGGTTTTATTAATTTTTGATAAGGAAAGCTTGGAATGGAATAAAATAATAAAATGAGAATATAAATTTCATTACAAATGAAAGTATATTTCACATTAACCATTAACCATGAATAAGCATATTAATTTATTAATTATTTATTCTAACTTAATGGCAAATAATAATATAATATTAATATAAATTATTTCTAAGATTGATATTAATTTGTTGTTTTGTAACTAATTATAAATTAATATTATAACTATATTATTATGTTTAATTATAAATTATTTTAATATTATTTAATATTTAGTTAACTATAGTATATACATATAATATTAATATGTAATATTAACTTAATATTTTGTTTAAATTCTTTTCTCATAATATACTAAAACAATCTATTGGCACCACTATGTAAATGTCATATGGATATGCATGTCAATCGTTTTGTAGAAGCATAATCTGGAGGACATCATTTTTGCATTGGCTTCTTTAGGTATTACAAGGATCAACAAATTAAAATCAATCTTTACATTAATCAATTACAATGTCATTCATTTTATTCAACTTGACGCAATGCATCTCTTGTTTAAAAATGATTTGCTTATAGCAGGGAATTCAATTAATATGCAAATTAAATTGTCACTAACACTTGTAATAGATGGACATGTTTCATGCAAGTACACTAGCTAGTTGTAAATACAAAGGAATGATTTGAAACTAGATACATGTTAATGTAGCTTTCATTCCGTTCATTCAAAATTTAGTTGAATCTAGATTGATTTGGATTAAGTAAGACTTGGTTGTTTGTGTTTGTTGTTCTTAGAATTTTACCAATACACAAAAAGATGTATATGTCTTGGCCACTTTAGAGTGAGAGTGAATTTATCATAATGAACTAATACCCATGTGTATAAAACAAATTTATGAAAGTGCTACAATAGACTATTTAACTTCCATGTTCACATAAATTAAAACTCCATAAATATGAATTAAACTCTACTTCTTCAAAGTTTATATATGGAAAATTCATACAATTATTGTCGATATTACCAACTATTTTGTTAAACTATTTTTATGAAGAGGGGTTTTGAAGAAACCCAAGATTTTGGAAAAAAAAATATTACATATGACATCGAGACAAATGATATAAATTTTGCATGTGTGTAAATCTCAAATCTTTAAATATTATGAAGCATTGTCCTACAATTTTTGAATGTTCTTGATTTATCAATACTTTAGTAATGACATTGATATTTACACAATACACGTTTTGAGTAAACCTGTGAATACTCAAGTAAATTGGGTCATCAATGTTGATGAGGTATAATTAACCTCATTTCATAATAAGTCATATAACCCTTTATGTGTCACCCAATTACCCAAACCATGCCAATTTACTAATTTTATAAGCAACATTTGTTTATTTTTGATAGAATGATGTACAAATCTTGTTTTCCAATTGATTGAAGTTTTCCACTAATGTTGACATGATCGTGTGTAAAGGTTTGTGTATTTATGCAGGTTTTTATGAAGAGCCTAGTGGATCTTAAAAGCAACTGAAGTCAGCAGCGTCAGAATCTCAGGGCGCCAAAAATCTAAGAATACATGATCATAGACTTTATCGACAATTCTTTTATTTTCTGTTAAAAATATTTAAGACACTTTATGAGTCCACTCAGAGCCTTTACTATGTTGAACCTAACAGACATCTAGTTTAGTTAAAAGTTTGTTTTTCTATTGAAGACTTCTTCAAGTGGCATTTATGTGTCACCTGAAATTTTGGATTTTGGTAGCATAGATTATGGGTAATCTCAAAAACAATTATGTTATGTTATGTTATGCTATGTTCTGATAAACAATACAAAAGTAATGTTCAGCTATTATGTTCTATGATAATTTTCTATGGAATGAAGCAATCAAGTTTATTCTGAGGAATATATTTTGAGCAATGGAAAGGCAAATAAAAATGGAGTTATTTTGGAGCTGTTGAGATAATGCATGTGATTTGAATGGATAAGATCTCTTGAGAGTTGGCCACTTGAAGGATATTGGATAGATAAGTGTTTTATTGTTGTGCAATTGTGTTGTTCAATTTTTTTTAATAAATGATTTTGTTTAGGTTAATGTAACTTTTTGTTTTAGCATTGTTGTGTGTCCCTACAGGATATTGTGTTCAAGTTAATAATCTTTAAGTTTTGTTTTTATGCTAGAGTTTCTAGAGCATCTGATCCGTCCATAAAATCTGCTATCATTTGTTAGCTCAAGTTTTCATTTGTCTTCAATTAATAGTTAGTTACCTTTTTAAAACTCATAGTTAAAAATGCATGTGTTGATTCCTAGTTAATTTATATGGTTTCTAGATTAAAAATTCAAATGCTTTCTACATTAATAGTGGTATGCTTTCTAGTTTAGATTTATTTTGTTAAAGGCTTGTTCAAAAACTTAGAAAACCATTTCTAAGATGAGATGTCCATATTCATTCCCTATTGTAAACTACCTTGGACACTACCTGGCCAACATAATTAACATATTTCAACTAAAGTGTTAGGACCTCAAGACAACCTGTCACTTTTTAGCGCCGTTGTCGGGGACCTTTCTAGTGTTAATAAAAGAATACTTGGATACCTCTTTTAGTAAGAACAAAAATAGTTGTCAGACTTCTTTTTTTGCATGGTTAGGAAATGAGGTCCACATAGAAGATTCATACCAAACCCCCCCCCCCCCAATAGTAGTTCCAACCACAAACAGGGAGTTAGAAGTCTTAGCTGAAGAACTTTGTTACGAATTGATCAGTCAGGATCAACCTGAGACTTCCCAACATACCCCATAAATGCAGCCATCAAACCAAACCTTTGAGGAGGAAAGTATTCATTTTAACATCATGGCTGATAACAATGATAATCCTTTCAACAGAAGGAGAGAAAACCATGGAGATGGTGATAACCCATGGAGAACAACCTAGACATTTACCTATCCTATTGCTCTCAACGAAGATGACGATTCACCCATGAAAAACATTTCACCTTCCGTCTTACCAACCTTCAGAGGGTTATCCTCCGAAGACCCTGACCAATTCCTTTTTGAGTTTAAAGTCATGTGTCAGACATATGACTACAAAATGGATAATCATAAACTAAAACTCTTTCCCTCTACTATGAGAGATTATGCCATCTGTTTGTTAATGGGATTAGTCTTAGGATCAATAACCACGTGGGAAGAAATGGAGACTATCTTTTTAGACAAATATCAGAGCTACTGTAGAGTTAGTGATACGAAAGAGGAATTGTTCAAACTAAGGCAAAAACAAGATGAGAGCCTAGAAGATTACCTAGATAGGTTCATCTTCTTATCCAAACGATGTGGGGAAGAGACAATGAGCCCAAAAATTCTGAAGACCATATTTCTCAATGGAATTAATGAGGATGCTAGGAGAAGCCTAGACTTTATGGGAAAAGGAGATGTGTCCCAACTTGAACTTGGTGATATTGTTGAGTTATGCAGGAATTTTTCCCAAACTCATGGAGGTATCTGTAAGTCTAGTCTCTTGAGGGGCTCAAACGAAATTGGTAAACTGTGAGAGGAAATAGCAAATTTGAAAACTGATATCCTTGTTCAGCTAAACACCACCTTGAATGGAATACAGGACAAAACACGTAATCCTAAAACCTTACCCATCTACAGCCATAGGTGTCAAAACAAACATCTATTAAGGGAGTGTCCTTTGGACAAAGCAGACAATTGTCAAATTTGTGAAAAGAGTCATGCCACTCACTAATTTGAGATCCTGAATGCAATAAAAAATTCTAAGAAAAGGTCATCTGACACTGAGGAAGAGATTAATTTTGTGGGCCAAAGACCTGGAGGCAATTTATCCTATGGACAAAATTCAAATTCATCGTGGCGCCCTCCAAATAATTGGAATAATAATCAATGGGTGGCACCTTGGCCTCCAGCACCACCTAATTGGGGACCTTGCCCTTGGGGACCACCTGAATGGGCAAATTAGTCCTAGGGAAACCCTTAATGGTCAAATCAGATTCAACAACAATGGTATCCTCAGAATCTCACCCCTTAATGGAATCAGTCTCCAAATCAATTCTATCATGGACCAAGGAGGATGCCCAATCCACAATAAAACCTCTTGCCAGTACCCCAAAACACTCAATAAAATGAGTAGGTCAACTAACCACAACTACCAGTGCAACCTATCCCTAATCCAAAGAATAACTATCAAACCACACTAATGTTTTCCATGAAGTAGGAAAACATAGCTGGAGTCAATGCTATCTATTGTGGAAACCTACAGTTGACGTCAGGAAAAATACTCCAACAGCCTACCATAGTTGAGATCCTTGACAAACAAAATGAAGAATCTGCTGAAGGAACAAAGACACCTTCCATACCTTCAAATAAAAGCCCTAGGAGTAACCAAGAGAAGCCTTCCCAACAATCCTCACCTAAAACTTTAGAGTTGCCTTAAGAAGAAGTTGTCAAACGTTTAACAGATCTTCCAGAGAAGGACTCGATCTTGAAGAAGAAACCTTAAGCACCTTTTTCGAAGTGCCTTAAAGAGACACCCTTGAAAAACCCTCTGGAAATGACCATGCCCACCGAAATTGCA
Source organism: Cunninghamia lanceolata (assembly GCA_027924645.1). Taxonomy (NCBI): domain Eukaryota; kingdom Viridiplantae; phylum Streptophyta; class Pinopsida; order Cupressales; family Cupressaceae; genus Cunninghamia; species Cunninghamia lanceolata. The sequence continues at coordinate 355,456 of BSBN01001513.1, read as the reverse complement.
TTAATACAAGAAATTAAACAACTCCATATTAAGATTCCATTGTTACAGGCAATTAAATAAATTCCTGAACTAAACCAGCTAGTCAAACAATTATGCATAAAACACCAGGAAGGAAGAAGAAATAAATTAACACTGTGCACATCAATGGATATTTAGCCAACCTTCTGACTGGAGAGATCTCAACCCCAAAATATGGTGACTTAGGTAGTCCACTCATAACAGTGACAATCAACGAGGTAGCAATACCTAATGCACTCATGCACTTGGGAGCAACCATTAATGTCATGACGGTGGATGTTATGGAAAAACTGAGGCTCACTTATTTACGTCCCACAACCACCATATTGCAAATGGTGAACTAGTCCATAGCTATTCCCAAAGGTGTCCTGGCAAATGTTCCTGTCAAAGTTGATAATTGGGAATATCCGATGGATTTTCAAGTAATTCAGTCCCTCACACCTAAGGACATTTATCCATTAATACTAGGCAGACCTTGGTTGGCTACAGGTGCAGCCAAAATTGACTGCAGAGCAGGAGGAATGACCATTTCAAATAGCCCCAATATCAAACACTTATCCCTATATCCCCTTGCTCAACCTGTTGCGCATAAACAAGTTTGGGTTGATGAATCAAATGGTTTCAACAAACAAGAAAATCTAGCCTCACTTGCTATGGTAGTCATCAAACAACACAGTGAAGAATTGGAAGTTAAATTGGAAAACAACATGCAGGATCTTGCCATAGATTCAAGTGATGAAGAAATTTTAGAAGTTGAAGAGATTTTAGGGCATTCGATCCACACGGATGATATTAAACACAATTACAAGACCTTTACAATGTTACCTTGTCCTCTGGCTAATATCATTCCAAAAACATATCACTTCTTTGAAGATATTGCCAGATTCCATAAAAATATACCTCATAGCTATCCTCTCAACACCTTGACGAGAGAAATTCATATTGTCACCTCCAACTACCCAGGGACCAAAACTATCATGTTATTACTAGGAAAAACCTTAAATATTAATAGCTGGTTAACTGAGATAGATGAACTTATGTTATTTGATGTTTTGGTGAATAGATCCTAAGCTTTTGGTTGGGATTACATAGACATGAGAAGGATACACCCAAGTGTTTGTACCCATCACATCTATACTGAAGATGTTAGACTTGTTCATCAACCACAATGAAGACTCAACCCTACTCTCAAAGATATTGTTAAAACAAAAATTAAAAAACTCCTACAAGTAGGATTCATCTATCCCACCTCTGATGGAAAATGGGTTTCACCTCTATTAGTAGTCCCAAAGAAAAATGGAAAATGGAGAGTGTGCATTGATTATAGAGAGCTCAACAAAGCCGCTATAGAGACTACTTTCTGCTACCTTTCATAGACCAGGTCTTGGATAATCTAGTAGGAAGGAAGTATTTCTCATTTTTTGATGGATTCAACAGATATAACCAAATACAAGTAGCAGCAGAGGACTAGGACAAAACAACTTTTACCTATCCCTGGGGAACATTCGCATATCGAGTTCTTCACTTCAGGCTATGTAATGCTCCTGCAACATATCAGAGAGTTGTTCTAGCCATCTTTGTTGAGCTTGTAAATGATTGTGTGGAAGTCTATATCCAGACGACTTCACAATATATGGTTCCACTTTTGATGAAGCTCTTAAAAACTTGGACAGGGTGTTGCAGTGATGTGAAGACCATCAGCTATCCCTGAGTCATGAAAAGTGTTTAATAATAATAGAACAAGGGATAGTGTTGGGACACCACATCTCAGTTGAAGGGATAAAGGTAGATCCTAAGAAAATTGAAGTGATACAACAATTAGAGACTCCAAAGAACCAAATTGATGTCAGAAGTTTCTTAGGACATGCTGGATATTACCGAAGGTTCATAGAAAACTTCAATAAGATTACAGCCCCTATGTTCTCCCTTCTTTAAAAGGATATAGACTTTGTCTAGACAACAAAATGTCAAACATCATTTGAGATCATTAAGGAGAAACGCATTATTGCTCCAGTTGTACGTGGACCTAACTAGAACCTTCCTTTCCATATTTACGCAGAATGTTCCAATGATGCTATTGGAGTCGTTTTAGGTCAGGAAGATGAGAATGGAGGAAAATATGCCATTTATTTCACTAGTAAGAATTTGACCCCCACCGAACGAAACTACACCACTACAGAGAAACAATTCTTAGTTGTGGTTCATGCAATCAATAAATTTTGACATTACATTACAGGGTATAAGGTAAATGTGTTGACAAACCATTCAGCTATCAAATACCTAATGAACAAACCTGCAGTAAATGGGAGAATAATCATATGGTTATTTCTTCACCAAGAATTCAATGTGATCATCATTGATAAACCTGCAAAGTTCAACGTAGTCACATAATTTTTATCCTAGATCAAATAGGATAATGGAGATTGTGCCCATGTACAAGATGAATTCTCAGATGAAAACTTATTTGCCATCTCCATTAAAACCCCCTAGTTTGTAGCTATCACCAACTATCTGGCCACCTCTGAGTTTCCACCAGACTTTACATCAAAACAAAAGAAACGCCTCATTAGGGAAAGTGTTCAGTTCAAATGGATCAATGGTATGCTATTCAAAAGTGGCCCCGATCTGGTTTTACACCGTTGCGTCAGGTTAGATGAAACATACAACATACTTAGAGCCTGCAATGATGATCAATTTGGTGGTATTATTAAGCAAAAAGGACGTCTCACAAAATCTTAGGTGCAGGGTATTATTGGCCTTCCATGCATAAAGATGTAAAAAAAATATGTTCGCCACTGTGGTGAATACCAACGAGTAGGAAGACCTACTGGATCTAGTGAGATGCCTTTGCAACCACAGGTGGTTTTGGAACCTTCTAAAAAATGGGGGCTAGATTTCATAGGCCCCATAGATCCTCCTTCATAGGGTAAAGAATACATCCTAGTCCATACCGACTATCTGACTAAATGGGTAGAAGTCCAAGTGCTAAAAGTTGCTAGGGAAGAACAAGTTGTAGATTTCCTTTATACCAAGATTTTCCTTAAATTTGGAGCTCCTAGATCAATTGTCATAGATCAGGGACCCCAACTTATGTCTAAAGTTCTTTTAGAATTTACTAACCATTTTCAAGTAAGCCATAGGAAGTCATCTCCCTATCACCCACAAGCAAATGGTCAAGTCGAAGTCACCAATAGAGAGCTTGAAAACATTCAGACAAAAATAGTTTCATTAGGGAGAAGGGATTGGGCTAAGAAATTACATGAGGCAGTTTGGCCTATAACACAACCTGGAAATCAACCACCGGTCTCACTCCCTACGAATTAGTCTTTGGAAAGAAACCTCTTCTACCCATTGAATTTGAAATACAAACGGTCATAACAACAATGGAATTGGGATTGGACCTTAATCAAGCATAGATTGAAAGAGTCCTGCAACTTAGTGAACTGGATGAACTCCGTCTAGAAGTCATTCACCAAATCGAGTCGGTCCAACAGCAATGAAAGGATTGGAATGACAAACATCTAAAAGAAAGAGTGTTCCATAACGGTGATTAGGCACTGCTATTTGACTCTAGATATAAAGACCAAAAAGGTAAACTAAGAACCCATTAGTTGGGTCCTTTTGAGATTTGTAAAGTATTCTCAAATGGAGTAATGCAACTTAAACCCATCAATGGTGACAATCGAACACTCCTCGTCAATGGTCATCGATTGCGAATCTACCACAAACCTATTAACAAATAAGAATTTACAAGGATGGTAGAAATGCAAGCAAAGAACTAATGTATTGACTCTGGCTTGGCAGAGAAAAAATAATCTATTCTCAGAGCTATAAAAAAATGTATGAATTTTTATTTCAGAGCATTTTAGTCAAGTTATTGTATTTTCCATTTTTGTTACTTGTCTAAATTTTATTATTGTTTTACAGTACTTCATTTTTGAATAAATACAAAATTCTGACGCATCTTTCAGCGATGCTCCGAAACTTTATTCCCGCATTCCGGCTGCATCTTTCAACGATGCTCCAGAACTTTGTTCCTGCATTTCAGCTGCATCTTTTAGCAATTCTCCAGAACTTTGTTCCTACATTCTAGCTACATCTTTCAGTGATGCTCTGAAACTTTGTTCTTGCATTCTCGCTGCATCTTTCAGTGATGCTCCAAAACTTTGTTCTCGCATTCTAGTTGCATCTTTCAATGATGCTCCAAAACTTTGTTTCCACATTCTAGCTGCATCTTTCGGTGATACTCCAGAACATTGTTCTCACATTCTGGCTGCATCTTTCAACGATGCTCTGAAACTTTATTCCCACATTCTGGCTGCATCTTTCAACGATGCTCTGGAACTTTTTTCTTGCATTCCAGCTGCATCTTTCAGTGATGCTCCGAAACTTTGTTCCCACATTCCAGCTGCATCTTTCAATGATGCTCCAGAACTTTGTTCCTGCATTCTAGCTGCATCTTTCAGCGATGCTCCGAAACTTTGTTCCTACATTCTGAATGCATCTTTCAGTGATGCTTTGAAACTTTGTTTCGCATTCCTTCGGTACCCTTTAGCGATGCTTCGAAACTTTGTACCCTCACTCTCACAATACCCAACCATAATGCTCCACAATGTTGTTCCCATATGTTTGTCATACTCATTCCATGAGCATTTGCTTTCGATGCTCTTGATTTTTAAAAGCATACCCATTTCTGCCACTAAACTTTCCCGTACCAAAGCATTCATTAAAGGACTCATTCCTTGTGTCACCACCGCCTGTCATAATAAATAAAATTATGATGACTATTTACCGTCATTATAAATGAATTACTCCAGCCACTTCATCATGATCATTAATAAAGCTACCCAAACCTTTCGCCATCCCATCCAAGTTTTGTATACATAATTGTCTATAAAGTCATTATGTCAGCACAAGTGTGGTGAATTTCAAATCAAATTGGGACACGAGGTACATACACATTCTTTCTTAATTAAGCAATATGTTGTGAATAAAATTAAATAAATTGACACGCTCCTCCCTTTTTCCAAATTTAGCAAATTTGTGAGAACTGTACTTTCACTGGAAGAGATGGCGACATGCCATGCAAGGTAACAAGTAGACACAACGTAGCTTAATGCAATGAATTAATGGATGTCACATCAACATTGTCGTAATACAAGTGGTCGTAAAGATTGAGTTTCACTTAGTCTACATATCAGTTTGTTTGAAATAGTTACTCACCTTGGTGTGCCATGACATTCAGTAAAAATCCAGTAGAATTACCAACAGGGGATAGTATGGGGGGAGCAAAACATAAATCAAAGCCAACTTCTGCAAATAAATTATTGGCACTCAATAGTATTTTAGAAATGTTTCAAAGAGTGGGATGGCTGGACTTCATGAAAAAGTTCAAAGGGCATAATACACAGCTAGTTAAAGAGTTCATGGAGAATTTCTCAGAGGGGCAATCAATTGTGTGAGGAAAGAAATTTAAGGTAAGTTCTCGAACTATTTCTAGCTTATCTGGTATAAAAAATGAAGGCTTGAATCTATCAGAAAATACAAATATTTCCTACCAAAAATTCATAGAGCTTTTCTTAAGAGAAGGGGAACCTCAGCCATTATTAGTTGTGAACACCCAGGGATAGAATAAAGGGTTTCAAAGAATGTCCATTGTAGATCCATGGAGAACGACAGTAGCCTGGATAATTAAGTATTTTACATGTGAAGGACAATGTGCTATTGTCATCGATCCTCCCTTTTGTTTGCTCATTCACCTGTGCCATGGTGTCGAACACCCTGAATTAAGGGTTAATCTTCCCACCTTCTTAAGTGACTCCCTTATCCACATGATAGAAAGGTTCAAAATTGGGTATGGGCCATTAAAAAACCACAGCCTCATTTCTTTAATTTGCAAGCATCATCTCGTCAAGAAGAGAAAAATAGATGAGAAATGGCAAAAATTTCTCAAGAAATATGAAAACCCTGCACCCTTAAGACATTTTGAGAGAGGTGAGTCATCTGGTTTGGCAGAGGAGAACCCTAGGGAACCTTCTCCTGTGCCTCAACCTGCTAGGGAAGCTCTCAAAGGTGAAGTGCTGAAAAATCTACCAAACCCTTCATAACCGAAGGAGCCACCTATACCATACAGTGTTCTAGAAACTCCAGAAAAATGAGAAAATGTGGACTTAGTTGACTCTAAGGATGAAAAGAGTCAGCATAGAAAAAGGGAATAGAGGCCTAAAATCAAGTTGCAAAAACCTCCTCCAAGAAGGAGTGAAAGATTGGTTATTGACTTTAACTATTTTGCAGCATGTGACCAGCCGCCTATCCCTAAAAAGAAAAGGTGGGATAGGTAGCAGAGTGAAAATCTAGCTCAGCCAAGTGAAAATCAAGCCCTGCAAAATAATGACACCCTTGAATTTGAGAAGGAGATTGATCCACCTGAGAAAGATCGAGAGGAAATAGGAGAACAAGTTCCAAATTATATACTTGTCAAAGAAGTAGAGGCTCAAGAAAACAAGCCTATGGAAACAATTTATGCCACTCTGTAGTCATTAGATGAATATAGAACTGACACAGTCCCTCAAAATGAACAATCATCCCCTCTGAACAATGTACATGATATAGAGCAAGGTCCAATAGAAGAAAATGATGAAGGACATGTGTCTAGCAATGGTACCAAATTTTTTATCCCAAATGAGAAATGTGATCACATGAAAGAGGAATTGAAAGAATTAAAAGAAGAAATTGTATAGTTGAAGAACAAACTCCAATAGAGTGAAGAACAGATGAATATACAGCAGCAAAAAATTGACACACAGACAAAACTTTTGTAGCATAAGGATCAGGAAATAAGGACTCTAGGGACTCAATTAGAACAAAAAGATAAATTCATTAAGGAATTATAGTCCCAGATGAAACAAATTAAGGAAGAAGATACCAAACAATTGACCAGTCTAACTGTAAAAGAAGAAGAAATAAAAAATTTGACTGTCAATTTTGAACAATTCCTTAAGTCATTTGTGGAAAAACAGGAAAAGCATAAACAAGAACTTAATGCAACTCTTAGCAAAACTGTAGAGCTAGAGCAGGAATTACAGGAAATCAGTGTTAAGCCAGCCATGGAATCAAAAGAGATACAAACTGAACCAACCAAAATGGAATGGTTTCAAGTTCATATTCCTCCCATGTTGGCAAAATAGATGGAAAGGTGTTATTTCCTAAGGCAAGCTCGAGTAGAAAATGCTAGACTCAAACAAGAATTAGTATTGTTAAAGGAATCTTATGACAAACTTTATCAAGCTAAAACTGATGCATGCAAAATTAGAGAGTTATTGCTAGCTTGTAGAAAGCCATGCAGGCTATATTCTATGTTCCTTAATGAACAATTGTTAAGATGGAAGCTTTTAAGGATTTCCTGTAATCTGCCCTATGATCCTGATGACAAACAATTTTTAGAGATATTCAAAGAATCATCCCTTGTTCAAAAGAATTTGTTGTGTGAATTCTTTTCACATAATTTATTGTTAGAAAAGTACAGTGAGTTTTTCATTAATCTCAAAGCAGTCATGTCCAACCTGCGGAACCAACTGAATTGGCAAGATAGGACTAGAGAATACCTTCAAGAAGAGAAAATTGTCGGGCTTCACATGAGGCATCCTCATCATAAGCCCTTTTCCCTAAAGGCACAGTTCTAAATAATAAAAAAGTATACAATTATGAAGGAAAAATATAATGATAGAATAAGAATCTATTTTGAAGATTTCATCAGTAATGGGCCACAATTGATAGAAAGAGCATGGAATGCTTATGAAGAAAGATATACTCCTCTGCCATGTACTTGAAACAGAGGGAGAAGATTTCTCCAACTAATCTCGTATGGTCCTATAGAAGAGTAGAAGCTTTGACAGAAATACTACAGCAGCTTAAGACCAAATGGATAGGCATGAGGTATAGACCTCCATTGCTCCTTCAGCGGCCCCCTGTAGCTTTGGTAATTGCAGAGCAAGACCCCATGGATTTACATGCATGGAAGGTGAGTGTAAAATTACACAAAGGTTTTCTTAAGTATCCTAACCATTTGGATGAGGAAGCAGGGGACATCTATGATCTCAACTCGAAGTATGATGAACTAAACAAAAAGAGGGATGTCGAAAGGCAAAGAGCCCATGCCAGCAGAAAGCAGGAGGACCTGCTCCATCTTAGAGAGGGGAGAGTGATGAGGTATAATTAACCTCATTTCATAATAAGTCATATAACCCTTTTTGTGTCACCCAATTACCCAAGCCCTGCCAATTTACTAATTTTATAAGCAACATTTATTTATTTTTTATAGAATGATGTACAAATCTTATTTTCCAATTGATTGAAGTTTTCCACTAATGTTGACATGATCGTGTGCAAAGGTTTGTGTATTTATGCAAGTTTTTATGAAGAGCCTAGTGGAACTTAAAAGCAACTAAAGTCAGCAGCGTTGGAATCTCAGGGTGCCAAAAAACTAGGAATTCATGATCATAGACTTTATTGACAATTTTTTTTATTTCCTATTAAAAATACTTAAGACATTTTATTACTCCACTCGGAGCCTTTACTATGTTGAACCTAACAGACATCTAGTTTAGTTAAAAGTTTGTTTTTCTGTTGAGCACTTCTTCAAGTAGCATTTATGCGTCACCTGAAATTTAGGATTTTGGTAGTATAGATTATGGGTAATCTCAAAAACAATTATGTTATGTTATGTTATGCTATGTTCTAATATACTATATAGAACTAATGTTCAGCTATTATGTTCTGTGATAATTTTATATGGAATGAAGCAACCGAGTTTATTCCGAGTAATATATTCTAAGCAATGGAAATGCAAATGAAAATTGAGTTATTTTGGAGCTGTTGAGATAATGCTTGTGATTTGAATCAATAAGAAGATCTCCTGAGAGTTGGCCACTCAAAGGATATAGGATAGATAAGTGTTTTATTATTGCGCAATTGTGTTGTTCAATTCTGTTTAGTAAATGTTTTTGTTTAAATTAATGTAACTTTCTATTTTAGCATTGTCATGTTTCCTTGCAGGATATTGTGTTCAAGTTAATAATCTTTAAGTTCTGTTGTTATGCTAGAGCTTTTGGAGCATCTGCTTCGTCCATAAAAATTTCTGTCAGTTGTTAGCTCAAGTTTTAATATGTTTTCAGTTAATAGTTAGCTGCCTTTTTAAAATTCATAGTTAAAAATGCATGTGTTGATTCCTAGTTACTTTATATGCTTTCTAGATTAAAAATTCATGCTTTCTAGAAGAGTGGTATGCTTTCTAGTTTAGATTCATTATGTTAAAGGCTTGTTCAAAAACTTAGAAAACCATTGCTAAGATGAGATGTCGAAATTCATTCCCTATTGCAAACTGCCTTGGACACTACCTGATCAACATAATTGACATATTTCAACTACAATGTTAGGACCTCATGACAACCTGTCACACATTCATTTGAGATGTTTCCTTCTAATCTATTTCCCCTCAAGTATAACATTTCCAATTTCTTGGAAGCTTTGTTATTGTATTTAAGATAAACTTGTGAAGGTTCAACTGTTTCTCAACCTTCTCCTGAAAAGAAGCTTATATTTTGTAAGGTTAGCAAAAAGAAACATTACCACATATTACAGTTTACATTATTTTCATTCAAATAGTTAATCTATCTCATTTCACCATTTAATTGAATGCCAGGATAATATGAGAGCTAACAAATTAAAAAGATACGACAACCATTTGTAATCTAAATAGTTTATATTAAGAAGAGAAAATAAATTATGTGACCTCCTTGCCACAAACCAACTTAACTATTTCTTAGTTATTTTCAATTGAGTCTCTATCACTTAGATATAGTTCAAATTCAATAGGTTGTATAGTGAGAATAATTCCTAATACGAGGGAGTGTTAGGTTTGGGTGAAATTGGTAATGATTTGGTTATTTTTATCATAATGGGTTATAGTTGAACTCTAGATTACATCCAAACAAATTGCAATACTGTAAAACACTTAGAATTGTAAGGACAATCAGATTATCTGCGATGAAGTTAGTGTATGAAAAAAACCTATAGCCAATGTGTATGGACTATTATCTCAATAATTGTGGGAAATAGAATTGTAAAGGCCATTTTCATTGTTCATCCAACTTTGTACGTGTTTCTTCAAAAACTAGTGCATTCAATTATTGTCTTTGTAACCAAATCAATATGAATTTCAACTATTTTATACCAATGCAATTCTTTAAAACATCTTAATCGTGTCAATAAATAACATACTACTTTATTCCTTATGTTATATGGAAGGAAAATACAGCAATGAAGAACAATTTCCTCATAACCCCATGAGAGATAAAAATGCACTCAAATCATAGCTATAATAACCAAAATACAACATACGAAAGAATAGGCAAAACATATCACAAGGTGACACAAGATATATTCTAGGAAAACTCTCAAGAGGGAAAAACCCAACCTCCAAAAGCATCCACACTCAATGTATTATTCAACAATGAAACTTTATAATACACTTATAGAGTCTTCATGAATACTTCTGAAACATCAAGCTCCTCCAATGCACCTTCCATGTGTCAAAGCATGTGACCACACATCCCATGCCATGCTTCACATAAGCACTCACTAGATAAACTCAATACAATGACAGCCCACTCAACCAGCCAACCCAAACCACCAACCATATGCTTGCTTTTATAGACTCAAGCTCACACAAAAACAACTTGTGGTATTGGGAAAACCATGTGTCTGAAAACCATGAGTACACAAAACCATTGACCCCTCATTTAATTCTTGCAACTAATTTTTCATTTTATGCTCTAATTAATTAATTAATCATTCTATGTCTCCTACACATAAAATAACTAACCCGGTGTTACATACAACTTTACAATTGGCCCCAAATAAATATTTTATGTGGCTAAACACATCCCCTAGGATACACCACAAATAAATATTTATTTTACATAATTAGGTATTTCATCTTATGCAAGGTGTACAATACACCTTTTTCCTAACATTCTCCCCCTTGTTGTATACATTGCATAAGGGTCAATCAATGAAATACATCATCATAGCCATATATGAAACCACATGAATCTCCAACATGCTCTCGTGCTCCATCACGATACCTGCAATAAAACCAATGTGACCACCATCTCAAGCAAGATCTCCTCTCATCCTCCAACATGCCACCTATGGAAGAAAAGGAACATGCCAAGGTGAAGATGCACCAATCTAAAGAACACGGGCGTTAAATCCAAGTGATAACAAAGGCTCCAAGTTGTTGTTAAAGGTAAAAACCCACATGACTAGAAATAGCACCCACAACATATGCTAATACATCCAACCATCTATACCTCCTAGGTATCAACATCATTAGTAAACTCATGCCAAAAACATATCGAACCCATAAACAATAATCGCAAGCTCCCTATATAAAACCTATCAATGAAGAACATACATATCCATGAACTCCCACTGCATGGCTAATGTCAAATCTAAAAATAGATCAAGGCATACCAAGTCTACCAATCAACACTCAAATCAAGGTGTGGCTAATGATCAAAATTATGTAGTACCAAGAATAATCACAATGATCCAAACATGTAACACAAATAGCTGCATACTCTCTCACAACATGTCACAATAACTCTTCCAAGTCTAACCATATGAACATGAACCTCCAAGAAGTAGCCATAGAACAAAGAGAGAAAACCTATAAATCATATCATGTCCTTCTACCAACACCTCAAAGTGCTAAGTTGTGTCAAGTATGATCTCCTTCACAACCTCAAATGAAAAGCCTTAACAACACCCAACCATTCAATCTCATAGATCATATGAAACATATGTATCATGTGTAACGAACATTAATGTAAGCCTCTCTAACCAAGGAAGATCAAACTCAAATATCCATTCCCAACAAACTAGGAATAAGTGACAAGGTTCATTGTACCTTAGCATTTAATCATATTTTGTGTCAAATTCAGGGTTGTGTCCATGGCAGTTTGCATGTGAAACTTGATGATCAATAGTCCTTAACTAATCTACTGAATTGAACTTTCCTAATTAAACAAACTCATGCTCCTGATTATTGCATTGAAGGAAAATCTAATCTAAGAACTGAAACAATACTTTGCTAAAATGATCTATCTGATTTCAAAAACCTAAGCATTTGTTAAAATAGAAACAAGATTGCATTAACAAGAATTGATCTATTATATGAAAACAACAAAGACTACATTTAAGAAAGCTGAAGTAACATGATAAAGCAAGAAATAATACTAGCCTCCTATCTGTTGGTGGGAGTGGGCCCTTGCTCCACACCTTAGAACTGAAGGCTAAAAAAAGATTTCAAAACAAAAATATAATAGAACCGCTTTCCTTAATCCAGTTTGTCCAAAGTAGAGTATATTAAAAAAGTATATGTTTCTGCTAAATATGAATTACATAAAAACCAGCTAAAAATCTATATTGTATTTTGTTGTCTTCATCAATATATATCAGTTTGTTGTCGATATCATATTTCTGGAGTTAACCATCTTTTCTCTTAGTTGAAATTGAGATACAAAAGATATTTTATTCTAGAACTTAAAAATGCAACTGCCTATATAAAAGGATAATCATGTAGAACAAAAAAAGACTTGAGTGACATTGAAGGTGTCCTTAAATCTAGAGTTTAACTTTTAACAAAATAGGTCATGGAGGCCCTGATAAAAAGGAATTTAACTTCTCAAAAACAACGAACTATTAGAAGTCTTCTAACTCATGCAAAATCAAATAGCAAGTGCATTGTGTCCCCTTGAAACACTGGAGTCATCTTCTCAGACTCCTTGGCCTTGATGTGTGGAACTCTATAGCTTTTCAGAAGCTCTTGAGATTCTGGCAATGAAGTAGCTCCGGAGACTCTATGCAGTTACCAAAAGCTCTGGAGACTACTATAAGGCTTGCTAGGACATAGCTCCGGAGGTATTCATGATCACCAACCTTTCATATCCCATTGCTTTAACTCTGGAGAACCTCCAACCATGCTAGAAAATGTTGGAGTGTTGTGTAGTGTCTCTCCTGCTCAACTCCAAAGATAATTAGGACCATCTCTAGAGTCTACCAAAATTGTCTTTCACCTAAGAGATAGATACCTATGAAACAAAAAGAGATATTTCTGCATAGTTCTATCAGTTTCACTTCAAACATGGGTCCTTTTATCATAACAGTAACTTCAACATTTCATCTCTTATTAACATAATTAAACAAGACTTCATAGCTTCTATAGTGCAATTAACACGATAGGTAGTGCATGAAAATGGGAAAAAGGGAGTAAAAAGGTATGTTTGGATGAGTGCTACCTACCACTCTTTAATTAGCCCAATCACATCTCCTAAATCCTAGTAAATGTCATCATAAATCAACTCATATGCACAAGGAGATAACCATGCCAACATCCATCAAATGAACCCTCCAGAACTAATAACCAAAGCCCAAGATCCATTTCCATGAGAAGATAAAGCATAAGATAAAATGCATCTAAAAATGTGGGCTATACCTCTTAGATGATAATCCGCCAAGTAGACAAAGAGTGGGGAATAAGAATGCTTCTCTAGGATACACCAAGCCATAATGACTCTCTCCAAGAACAATATCCTCTAAGGCCCATGAACTCACGTCCATATCTAAGTGAAAATATTCTCGGTTTTCCTGTTGAAACCTCCAAAGAGTAACCATCTCAACAAATGTCTCTAATCCCAAGAGAACTCTAGCCTCACCCAAGTATCCAAGTATCCATGAGCACCTACAACTAATCAATCCATGCTAATATCCAAATGCAACACCACACTATCATGAAGCTCCCAAGCACATGACAAATGTACTCAATACTAAGAGAACCAACAAGATCATTGTCAAAGCTCCCACTGCACATCTGCATAATCTAGGAACCCAATCATGACATCATGATCTAACATCTCCTCCTAGGAGATCACATGTACCAATGCACACATCCTGGTCTCAAGAGAAACTGTATCATGCCAACACTTTAATCTAGAATCAATAGTCCACCAAGACACAATACCAAACACCTCTAAACCAAGGCTCAACATCTCCAATCACATAAAGATAACCACCTTCTAATAATGGAACTCAAGATGTCAAAGCACTCATACTACATAAGAATCATGATCCAAGAGTTTATCCATGACACCCAATCACTGTAGAAGATTATCCATCACTAAGTGGCAAATCCACATCACCACCAAAGCTCCCACTGAAATGTGATATGAGATACACATGGCATCACGATAACCATCTCTCAAATGAAGATCATCCATGATCCACGCACACTTAGTTGTAATATCAATAACTCCAAGTAGAACCAATATCTCCAAGCCAAGAAGATAAACCATCATCATTGTCAAAAGCTTACGCTAAACCATGTAACCAAGATATCCATGACATCGTGATAAACATGCTACAAGTCCCAATAATTGACTATCCAGGCACTCTAATCATCCATCCTCTCATCCCAATGCACAAATGACTACAAACAAGGTCAACTAACAAAGTATGCATCAAACACTAAAAAGATCTGGTGGATATAGACAGTCCACATCCAGGTCATCAACCAATGGGTAATCAACCCACAAATCATAACTCGCAGATCCCAAAAAAATGAAGCATGCAAACTCATCATCACACTAATAACCTACAAATTGAGATATTAAAGAATATAATCCTATAGACCTCAAGACTTAAACACCAAATCAACCCTAGATCTTATTTGCCAAACAATGTAAAATCCCTTACCTAGATTTTAACTCAAACTCACAATTTTTTTCCCTTGCTGGCATTTTGTTAAATACTTTGCATAATGCTTATCTAATAGTATTTTCAAAGTGTTTTGTTATAGAACAACTTGTCATGAAGTTTGGATCATAAATAATTCAACATTGCATCACAATAATGAAAGATTAAAGAGGGACATTTTGTCAAACAATTTGCAATCGTTTTGTATAAATGTAATTTGAGTATAGGAGTAATACAACCTATTGTTATAAAAATTAAAATCAGAGAAAATGGAGAAGATTGATTTTCTAACCTTCTAAGGAAACCAATAATGCTTGCAAATGTTATTAGATTGGTAATCAAAGTGTACAACACTTAGAAAAAGCAAATTTCTTCTTCAACCAACAGTCTCAGCTCTCAACCTCCTCTGAACAACCCAAGCATGTAACAAAATAACCCTTCTATACCGGTTGGGCGGCCAACTTATCTAAATCCTCAATGAAGTTGGCATCTCTTCAAGGATTTCCCATGCTCCTTCTGAGACCCACATTTTACTCTCTAAATAGAGTTGTGGTTCTCTTTTTGTTGCAACCTTATTAGAATAAGACACGAGTATTATAAAATAGGTTGTGGTTAAGTATTGAGGCCCTTCAAATAAGTCACTTCCACAAAGATATTCTACTACTTGCTTGGCGCTATCTTCTAAAGTCTCTCCCAAAAGATGGGCGCTGGAAATTAGGGTATAACTCTCCTCAAAGACTTCACAAAAACTTTAGTAAAATCTTCACACAAAAACTTCTAATTTTGTATTTGCTTGCAAATCTTCACAAATTTACCAATAAAACCTTCTAAGGAAGAAAATACCAAAATCTATATAAAATGATAAATCCTTCAATACAAATCTTTCAAACCTACATTAATTTGCACACCTGTGAATCCTAAATGAATCCACTAAGGATTGGCTAGGTGGGTTTTCATCCACGAAACCAATATTCCCTTAGGGTTTTTGTCCTAGGGTTTGCTGAACAAATGCTCTAGCTCTTAAAGAAACTCCAAGAAAATGATATTTCAAGAAGAAGTCACACTTCTTCCCCAACCTCCTTTTATATCCTTCGTTGAGAGAAATTACTTTATTTCTTTTATTTTCTCACTCACATAAAGTGACCTTTTAATTTTCAATTGACATTTTATAAAGTCACTTTAATATTTCCTTAGTTCTGTTTTAATTATTAATTAAATATAAGTAATCCTTAGAAGTAACTTATGATTACTTAATATTTAATTAATTAAATATTCCCTTAAGCTCCTTCCAATTAGGCTATAGGAATTAAATAGGCTAAAAGGTCTTTGCCAACAACTTAAGTGGAAGATGGGGACATTACAGTCCTCCCTTCCCAAAATTGATTGTCCTCAAGCAATTACAGATTTGGTTGTTGAATAACCTGCTCTCCTTCCCAAGTGGCATCCTCTAGGGGTAAATCTCTTCATTGAATCAGATATTCCTCAATCATCCTACTCCTCAATCTCCTCTCCCTGATATCTAGAATAGCCTCAAGGACTAATATTAATTTACTCTCTTCATCCAAGGGTGGAAGCTCGGGAGATGATGTAACACGTTGCCCAAATGCCTTTTTGAGATATGAAACATGAAACACATTGTGGATTTTGTTGTTATCGGGCAACTCCAACTCACAAGAAACCTCTCCTACTCTCTGCACAACCTTGTAAGGACCATAGAATTGAGGTTTAAGTTTCTCTGCACCACTCTTCTTCAAAGTAGACTGCCTACAGAGCTATAGACACAAGAAAACCAAGTCCCCTATCTCAAAAGATCTCTCAATCCTGTGCTTATCTACATAAATCTTCTACTTATTCTAAGCACGATGGAGGTTATCCTTAAGTGACTGAAGGATATCTCAACTCTCTTGGATCTAATCTTTAGCTTTTAGAGCCCTACTATCATCAAATGCCAAATCTACAAAAGACATAGCATCATAGCTGGATATAAAGCCCCGAAAGGAGTCATGTCAATTGACATGTGATAGGTGGTATTATAGCAATGCTCTCCCAAATATAACCACTTGATCCAAACCTTCTGCTACCCCTCAACATAGTTACGCAAGTAACCTTCAACCCATTTATTCACAATCTTCGTCTACCCGTCTGTCTACGGATGATAGCTAGTGCTCGGGGTTAATCAAGTACCTAAAAGTTTGAATAGCTCCTACCAAAATATGTTTGGAAATATGTTGCCTTAATCACTAATAATGTTTTTGGGAAGATTGTGGAATCTGAACACCTCTCTAAAGAATAACTTTGCAACCTGAGGTGCCTTATATTCAAAAGATATGGCAAAGAAATGAGCATATTTGGTCAACCTGTCAACCACTAGATAAAGATGAAATCTTTGCCTTGCACTCTAGGAAGACCTATAATAAATCCCATAGATATACTTTCCCACTTCTACTTGGGAATAGGTAATGGCTGCAATAAACCTATTGGAAAAGTATGCTTTGAATTGTTCTTCTGACAAGTCACACACTCCCTAACATGATGCAAGACGTCATCCTTGAGGCCCTTCCAAGTGAATCTCTCTCTGATCTATCTATATGTATTAAAATAACCTAGATGTCCTGCAATAGGTGTATCATGAATAGCTCTCAAAAAAATTTCCTTTATTTTTGATTTAGGAACCAAATAATCTATGTCCTTATAATAAATGATGTCATCAATCGATGCCCTGTATCTGTCATCCTGAACCTTACCATCCATGATCTCACAAGCCAAAGTATCTTTGGAGTATTCAACCAAAAGGTGATCCTTCCAATATGTTGAAACCTCTGTCATAGCACACAAAGTGGCTTTACTAGACAAAGCATCAGCTACCACATTTCTCTTTCCCTTCACATACTCAATATCAAAGTCATAAGCTTGAATTTTTCTTACCCACTTTTGTTGATGTTCATTCAAATCTTTTTTTCTCTAGGAGGTACTTCTTGCTATTATGATTTGTTCTGACTACAAACCTGCCTCCCACCAAATACTATATGAATTTTGCCAAAGCATGCATGATGGAAAGCATTTCTTCATCATAGGTGGAATATAATCTATCTACATCCCTGAGTTTCCTACTCTCATAAGCTATACGATGCTTATTCTGCATAAGCACATCTCCTATTCCCTCTCACGATGCATCACACTCAAAAACAACTAGTCGAGAGAAATCAGGAAGTGCTAAAATAGGACAAGAGCTTATTACCTCCTTGAGTTTGTCAAATGTTTGTTGAGCCTCATCCATCCATTTGAAAGCTCCCTTCTCATTAAGATCTATAAGAGGTGCCGCCAATTGAGAAAAACCCTTGAAAAACCTCCTATAATAGTTGCATAGGCCAAATAATCCCCTCTAATCTGACAATGTCTTCGAAGGTGGCCAATCCAAGATGGCCTGAATCTTCTCTTGATGAACCTTCACTCCATCAACACTAATCACATGCCCCAAGTATAAGATTTCAGTCATACCAAATTTACACTTGGACACTTTAGCAAACAAGGATTGTGCTTCCATGATGCCCAACACCTCATCAATGTGCTTGAGGTGATCCTCCCATGTCTTGCTATAAATCAAGATGTCATTAAAAAACACAAGCAAAATTTTTAATCAAGATATCATTGCTCTACACATTTTCATTGAAGCAACAACCCCATAGATGTGCAATTGTAGAACAACAAATTCAAAGACATATGTAATACACTTTTCTTCACTTGTACACTAGCATCACTTCATACAACTAGTAACATTAATGAATGGATTTCTCTACACAATGTTAAACCCATACAATCTCTTTACAGGATTTGTGTAAAAAAATAACAAATACATAGTTAAAATTCCATTATCATAATCATGTTTGCATATGTAATACACTTGTCTTCTCAACAACAAACCTTTGCTATAATAAGTAGCATGATTGAATGGATAAAGTACACACTCCTTTTGGAGCAACAATCCCATGCAATCTCTTTAGAGGATTTACGTAAAAACAATACAAGTATAGAGTTGAAATTGCATTATCATCATCATGTGTTCATACAATATACTTGTATTCTCAACACCAAATATTATCCACAATAAGTGGCATGATTGAATGGATAAAGTACACATTTTTTTGAAGCAACAACCCCATACGAGCTCTTTACAAGACAAAAAATATGATCTATAGATGCAGAGTTAGTTGCATCTACTCTTATAGTAATAATACCATAGAGTATTGTTTCTTAAGTAGGTCTACACAAGAGATCTAGGCAAAGCTAAATCAATAGGTCTAATGCACATTACAACTAAATAAGGAAAATACCAATTTA
Source organism: Cunninghamia lanceolata (assembly GCA_027924645.1). Lineage (NCBI taxonomy): Eukaryota > Viridiplantae > Streptophyta > Pinopsida > Cupressales > Cupressaceae > Cunninghamia > Cunninghamia lanceolata. Next base: position 336,286 of record BSBN01001513.1, on the reverse strand, counting down.
CACATCTGAGTAAGTCAATAATAATAAACATTTTCAATATTTATGATGTTCATTATGAAAGGGTTGTAGTAAAACATGTTGTAGGCCTACATGTTTTCTTGTTGCCCTATATTTGTAGGATTGTCATCATAGAAAATTTGCATGGTAGAACAACAAAGTCAATACACTTTCAAAAAATGCTACAACATTGAAATAATTGTTTGTAACTACAACTTGGGGGGTCATAGATAGCTGTGAGATGGACTATACCTCGGAGGCATACAAATTGTGAAAGATAATTAGTGACAAGAGGAGTTCTTTGTGGAGATTTCGAGGTTGCTTGCATAAAAACAAAAGGCAATGGAACTGAATATTTGTAAAATAAATAAAATGGTTGTTGAAAATGCAATATATTTTCTAAATTCACACTCACCCATACTACGAGCAATTGCTTTACACTCATCTATAATTGATATGCCTGATAGTTGTCTATGTTGTTTTTCTTTCCTCTTCAAACATTTGTTGTTAGGGAATGTAAACATTTCACAGTCTTCCTCTAGTTTGTTCAAGTCCCCTAAGATGACTTACCTATGACATGCACTACAATGAGCATGTTCCTTAGTTACACTAAACCATGGTCACATTTAGATAATAATGGTCTCAGTTACATTGGAATTTGGAATGAAATGAAATGGTAGCACACTTGATTCTTCAAGGACCCTCCTAAACCTCTCGACACATAGTCAAAAAGCATGTATTTACTGTGAGAGTCACTAATTGACTGAAGCCACCAAGATCACCTGCAAAACCTAAGATTTACCTTCCACAAGAGAAAAAAGAAAAGAGGAATAATTTGCATAATAAGGATGCAATTAATGAAATAGATTAATGAATTACATGAGAAAACTTATTTTTATACTTGCAAGTTAGAGAAAAACCCTAATATGACTTAAGAATAACCTAAGACTAAAATTAGCCTTAAGTAAACATAATAAAGTGTAATTAAATATTTAATTACACCAACACCCCCCCTAAGTGCAACTTAAGGAGAAATGAAAAACATGCAACTAATGCAAGAATGGGTCCCGGCTACAAGGCCATGTTAGGTACCCATGAACAACAAGAATCTCTCATAAAGTGGAGAGAAAGGAGAAAAACCCACTGGGAGAAAACTTTTCTCCAAAAGAGAGAAAAATACAACAAGTACATGAACATGTGATGGAAGAAGGACTAACACTAAGACCCCTCGAGAATTAAATCCATCACAAAAGTACAATCTGAATGCCCCCCATGAGAGAGGAAGAAAAGAGAAGGTCTGGTGACCCCCCATAAATGAGAATGATGAAACCCCATGTGAGGAAATTCTCCCTCCCAAAATAGAGACGAGAAGAGAGACCATGCAACCGCTCCTCAAGATAACTCCTATAGTGTTGGAAGATGCTCCACATAGAATAAAGATGAAGACCCATGAATCTCGAACAACATTCCTCCCCTTGGGAAGAAATAGAATTGCAAATGTGTGCATAATGTCTTCCCATTCTAGATAGGAATATACAGGAAGAAGGATAAATGTCTCTAAACTCTGCACATGATCCAAAGATAACAATGATGCTCCTGAAAACTGCTCAAATGTCTCCAATCCACTGCCAAACTGTGACTGAAGAAGAGGAGGATGAAGAACAATCTTTGAAGCAGATGATGGTGATGCAAATCCATTGAAGCTATCATCAAAGAGAAGACAAATGTCCTAATTGTGGTCCTCCAAATATGCAAGATGGGACTCTACAAATAGCAATGATATATTTGGTAGATATGTGTCCCAATGAGCTATCTCTATAAGACTGATAATGTCCTTCTGCAAAGAGTCTGATGTAGCAATAGGTAATAAAGATGTGATCTCAATAAGAGGAGAAGGAGAAGCAAGTGAAGTCTTTGTGTCATCTGAACTAGCAAAACCTGTCAAATATGCAAGCTCCTCAACTGTATCATCATCAAAAGGTATTCAATTTGCATCATCAAGGGGTATGTGGAAATCCATAGCAAGATCATCTAGGAATGGAGAGATATGAGGGTCTCCATATATCTCCCAAATGCTAGTCCAAAGAGTGCGTGGGCACTCAATATGTGAGATAGAACACATATTGTCAAAATCAATACTAGAACTAATCAATCCTACAATATGATCAATATAATATCCCCATGTAGATTTCCTCCCAGGTGTATCTGGTTCAGGTATGAGTCCATAAAGATAAGACAAAAGATTAAGCCACCTGAGATGTGTCAAGATGCCTTTTTGCCAAGACTCATAATTATCCTTACCTAATGTTACCATAGAAGGGTGAATAGCAAAACCCATTATATCTTCTCAAATAAATCAGATCAAAGATCAACAATTTGAATATGTATTTATGTTGATAAATGAAGCCCAACAAAACAAACATAATTTCTCCAGGTGCTAAAATGTCCAGAATATCAAACAGAAGCCATAAAACTGACAAACTAAGTAAATAATATCTGGGGCTGAATTTTGAAAAAGTGCATGGATGGATGTGTAGAAATCCTCAATACATTTTCAACGCCTTAAGAATCACAAAAATTAGAGATCGGGGCAAAAGATACGAGCTCAGAGGCCAAAAATGGTATCTAGACTTCAAACAACAATAAATGTCACTAACAACTAAATATGGAAAAAATACCTATCGCACTAGATTGTGCTTAGAACCAAATTTCTGATGTCAATTCGTTCACTTGATTTCGACACCGTATGCAAAAGATATGCCCAAAATACTGAAGGTTGCTTCGAAAAAGAAGACCTGACTTTTAGTGAAAACAACAGGCTACTAAAAAAAATAGAAAAAAATACATGACCACTGGATAGTGCTTAAAGTCCTCTTTCTGTTGATATCTTGTTTTTCTTATTTTGATGTCGTATGCAAAAGATATGCTCGATTTCGCGAAACTGCTCTAAAAAGGCAAAAAAAACAAGTAGAGGCTAAAAATAGGGATGCAGATTTGAGATCTATTTTTCTTGAAACCCGTGTGCTTTCTACAAAAATTAAGAGATACCCAGATAGGATTTCAATGCTACCAACAAAACCCACAAATATTTTGAGCTGAGGTTACACCATTTGAATTCTCAACACCTATTCTCTCAAACTAGTGAACAAGAATCTTGAGGTTTGGAGCTCTGAATCCAATGGAATACTTCGTTTTACAAAAAAATACATGCAACAAACAACTCTTGCTCAAATTTTTCTCCAAATCTGAGAAGGGGCTTGCAAATCTAGAGCTCTAATACCATGTGAGAGTCATTGATTGACTCAAGCCACCAAGATCACCTGCAAAACCTAAGATTTACCTTCCACAAGAGAAAAAACAAAGATGAATAATTTGCATAATAAGGATGTAATTAATGAAATGGATTAATGAATTACATGAGAGAACTTGTTTTTATATTTGCAAGTTAGAGAAAAACCCTAATATGACTTAAGAATAACCTAAGACTAAAATTAGCCCTAAGTAAACTTAATAAAGTGTAATTAAATATTTAGTTACACCAACATTTACTTATCAATTCATGATAGCATGTCCAACAAGGACTTCAAGAAGTCATTTGACTTCTTAAGCACTTGCATGGATGAGAGTGCGTAGAACTATCATCTCTATTTTGAAAATGGTGTTGAGGCACTACATCATCCATATTGTTCATCTAGATCTCACTAACTACACATGTATCATCTATAATTACATGTGTATCATCTATAATTTTGCATTTATCTTCAAGTGTACTTGTATTATATACACCTACACATGTATCATGTTTTTATTAGGCATTATAGTCAAACAAAAAAATCATTTCATCAAGAAAATATAAAGGAACTTTGCTTACCTTCTACCGTTTGTGTATGGTGAGATAAACCTACAACACATGCTTGCAAGTGACATAAACTTGATTTCTTAATCTCTAGTTAACGAGCTTGAATTTCACACTAAGAAATACTAGAGTTCTTATTCTTTGGTTTGGCTAAAATAAGGCATAGAAATCTTAATAAATACTCAGTGTGTAATCAAGTTTGTAAGACCATAGAGTTTAAGGATGGGGTAGTTGCTAATGGCATTCCATTAGACATTTGCAATGTGGTGTTTGAAATCCCTTGTCTCCATGATAGAGATGCCATATTTTATATAAAAAAACAAGCATAGGTTGGTCAAAGAAAGTCAAGAGTGCATGATCGAGTCTTACAATGGAAATTCCAAAGTTTCCATGGTAAGTGCAACTCCAACAAGGCAATTAATGAATGCTAAGTTTGTGTTGCTAATGTTGCAGGGTAAGCAAAAAGAACGAGTGGCTAAGGTAAAGACTATACATGGGATACATACCTATAAAGAGAAATGAGGCATAGATTAGCTCACAAGTTAGTTTTATGTACTCTTTGTAATGTCCCTAACTAGACTGTTAGCATAATTTCAACAAAATTTCAAAATTAACACAAATCTGAGCTCCTTTTTTTATCACCAAGATCTTGATGTGGGCAAAGTGAGAGCATACAAAGACTAGAATGTAGACAATGTGTAGCTAATTCAAACTCACTAGTGGCAAGCCACCATTTACAATCAATATCAAGCTTGTAGATGAGTGTGTAGATATGGTCAAAGCCACCGATAGATTACAAGCAAGTCTGATCAGTGCTAAAATGGTTGTTACATCCCCAACCTTTGACTATGCTTTAATTTTACTTTCATGTAATTAGTGGATAAGTTATCATAGATTAATGATTTGACATTTAGGGAAAATGTCAGGATAAATCATTGATTTTATGAATTATGATTAATGCATAGAATTAGACATGAGATCAAATGATATTGAGATTATTTAATTATGATGTATAAAGATATGTCGATGATACACTAATCATGGTTTGTATGACTGTGAGTGACACAGGAAATATATTTCCACCTTCGAGAAAGGAAGGAGAGCATCATCAGAGAGAAGAGAATAAATGGTTAGGAAGAGACAAGTTTACCATTTGAGTTCCAAGTTGTATATCTTGTAAACCTTGTTGAGACGAGTATGTAATAATTAACATTCCTTGTTGAGTCAATCTCAATTCGACCTTTTTTAATTTGTCGTTAGGAAAGGTTTTCGACGTCGAACTTCATTTGATTTGGTTGAGAAATGTTCAGGGAACATTATTGATGTGTAGAGTTTAATCATCTTCTTTTGTCAAATTTCCATATATATATATATAATTATGTTATGTTTGTGCAAGGTTGTGAGGGGGGAGCAAATATCAACCCCATGCTCACATTTGATCGTATGATCATTCTTTTTGCTCAGTCATATTTATGGCATTTCTACCATTGTATTAGTATAGATTATAATTGTTTATTATTTTGAGTATTAATATATATAAGTGAGTTACGTGGTTGTATATTTTAAGTTTTGGGACCTTATCATATCGTGATAGGGTCGGTTGTTGTAATTCATTCCATGCATAAGGTGGAAATGACTCCATACTCCATGAAATGTGGAGAGAATGGAGAGTTGGCTATTAAGTTCGAAGTGGGCTCAATGTAGTGGAGAGCCCGACTTACCTTGCATGCTCCTCATCGGAGATTTAGTAGGAGGTAAGGTAGTTACTTCCGTAGGTGGTAGGAAGAAAGGAGGATATTCTTATCCTTGTGGATAATAGTATGATCGGGGGAAGAAAAACAAGAGAAAGTTTAGAAAGGAAAGGAGAGGGTGATAAGCTTCACAGAAGGAAAGACATAGTAAGAGTATTCTAGCTCAACAAAACTACGAAGGAGCCTTATATAGGTATCATTGATGCTTATATTTATGACACAACTAAACTGGATAAGTTTTGATGCATGTATCTATTATATTTTTTATCCTACCCATTTACACTATATCATTATCTGAAAGCTATCAAAGGCTGATAGGCTAGGAAATGCATTGTATTTGTGATAGAACAACAATGGCAGTAAGCTTGTGGAATGTCCATAAAACTTCTTATTGTTAAACCTAAATAACATTGTTCAGGTTTCTTAAACTGACAAAAAGGAATTCTCTTAGTTAGAATAGATAGACAGATAACATAAGTTTATGGGATTAAAACCCTTTCACAGTCTTGTATTTATTATGAACGGCTTCATGCATTTATTCGAGACTATCTTTTGCCATAGAGGTTGTTAAGTCGTGGCTTGTAAACTTTTGATTTAACTCCTGGATAGAAAGTTTGCATGGTGAAGAATTAAGTCGTTGAGTATATAAATTAATCTTCTTAGTCTGGAACGATACTCAGGCAACTAAGTTTAAAGAAAAAATTTTAGATGCCATTACCTTTTCCAAACAATTGATAGTCTGCTAACTCGATGATTAAGACTTTGTATTCTTTTGACTTTGAAAGAATCTCACCTGTTTATGGGCAGAATAAAAGAGTCAAGATTTCGACTCTTGAGCCCATTTTACAAAATGAAGGACTCTCGAACCATAGTACAAGTTAATAGATTCTCGAGTCCCTTGATTACAATATATTATTACTATTTCAAAAGAAGAATTATTATTATCATGGAAATGTACTAGTATTACAGTTAATAGAATCTTTTGCGTTCCATTATGGTACCAAAACAACCAACTTTATGATAGTTTAGAAAAGACTTGTGATCAATAAAACCATGTCACACGATGACATCTACTTAGCCATGATTGTAACAACCAAAATTCTTAAACAAGACTAAACACAGATATTTACCATGAGATAAAACACATAAGGTGAAAAAGATAGAATTTCTTTTTTTTATTTAACTTGAAATCAAATTACAACAGTTTACATAATTTCTTTTCGGAAATATACAACATGATATAATATACAAAGACGACATTTTGTCCTTTCAATTACAAACATCTACAATAAATAATGTTTTACATAGTCTTAAGATTCACAAGTCACATAACCCAAAGGTATAATGCATCTAGAATTCTGACATCCTTATCGCAAGCCTCAACATGTCTTGTACTAGAGAGAGAGAGAGCATCTTCCCAGTGCTTTTCCTCCAACCATAGACCAGCGGTCTCCCACACATCTTTCAATTGGAAGTGGCCCTACCCTTCACGAAGAGTATAGACCAAAGGTGACCAACGGTAATTTACCATCTGAGTACTGGTGCTGTATCCTACATAACACTACTGATCATACAACCCTAGATACCCTCTAGCTAAGTATGATCTTTCCAATAGGTTATCCAATCCAGATATGGTGAACCGACAATGCATGCAGAGATGTATGCATTACTTTCGGCAAAGATTCAATATGAATAAACGTTTATAATAAACGCAGTCGTTATGTCCACCCACTCCAACTCGACTTGAATACTATCATAATCCTATAGTTTGACTTGGTCAACTATGTTTTACTATATAGTCTTGACAACTTTAATTTAGTCTTCCCGACTTAGACATGTTATCAAAACACTATCATTGTTCCATAGACCTTATGGATTATCTTTCTATACGAGGATTCTCTTTGCATCTTTGCAATACCCGAGATTCAAAACTTAACGACACTCAAGAACTTAAGTTGATATATAACAACTAAGAAGGTTACCTTACCAAGGTTAAGCATTATTGGTTAGAAAAATATTTCCTTTATGACTAGTAAGAATAAACAATCAAAGTTAGGGTACTTTCCCCTTTAATGTCGATCTAATTAATGATCACAAAGGTTTAGTATATAAAATTACCCTACTGGGTCAAGTTTAGGTTTTGTCCTCCCTATTCCACCATAATGGAATAACAAACATATATATATACATAAATGTGAGGCCTACCTTTGCCTTACCATATTTATTTTTCTTACGATACATTTGTGATGGATTTTATTATGGACATGTGGATATTGGGGACTGTTGATCTCGTATTGAGACCTTCATTACTATATCTTATGCTTGATTAGATAGATGGTTTATGCTTTGTGGATAGTTAGATATCATGTTAGATTTCCATTTGATGATATGATGTTTGATGCTATGATGTCATTTGATGCTATTGGTATGTGCATGGATGTTGAGACTGATGATATATCTTACCTTATGTGATCCTGATTATACTTGTGAGTGATGGATGATTTAAGAGACATATGTATATTATCATGTGATTATTTTGATGATTGTATGTGATTTTGCGATCATGTGTGTGTGATGTATGTTGTTCACTTACTTCAGCTATTTTGTCATGTGCTATTAATGGGTTTGTGGAAGTGTGCAGGTTACTTTCCATACCCATGGAAAATCAGAGGTTGGACAACAACCATATGTTATACCCCTGTTTAGCTGACCTAGTCCTAATTAGGACTAAGATCATACGTGTTTGAGAATGTTAATTTTGTTGTATTTGATTTATGACATTTTCTATGGTTTACCCCTTTTCAATTTATCTTTTGATGTGTTGTAAAAAGGGTAATGTTGAGTTTGCACAATTTTTAGTGCTAAATGTTTGAAAGCCCTTTTTAAGTGATTTTGTGTGTTTCTAAGTGTTGCTAATGGTCAAATATTGACCCTAGGTCATACCCCTAGGGTCTAGGACCATTCCTAACATGTTTAAACTTGATTTGGACATTGTATGGTCACCCAAACTTGACCCTTGAGTCAAGTGACGAGTTTGGGAAGTGTGAGGGGTGGTTGGAAGGTCACCATCTCACTTAACCCCAACCTCACCCACTTGGGTAAGGTTACCCTTGCTTCTCATGCTTTAGAAGCTTCTCACATGTATGAGACCTCTTCCCCATGCTCTCACACATGTGTGAGAGCACTTGTGGGGAAGAGTTTAGCTTAGATGAATGAGAAGGTGACAAGTGTCACCTCCTCATTCATAATAAGCTTCCCTTGTGTGCTCACATCTCTCTATGCTCTCACACATGTGTGAGCACTTTTGGGAGAATGTGTAGCTTTGTGAAATGGAGGTGACATTCTTGTGGGGTTGTAAGGAAGGTTATGTGGATGGAGGAGAGGGTGACAAGTGTCACCTTCTCATCCATTAGGGTTTGAGAGCCTTGTCTTTATATCTCTCTCATTTTGATGAGATGGGGGTTCTTTTGTTCTTTTCATTTGGGTAATTTTATGCTTGTTTTGGGAGAGGACTTGGATATCTTGGAAGGAGTTGGGAGAACTTGTGGAAATCTCTTCACCAACATCCTCCATCCTTGAATCTTGATAGGTATTCCTCAAGGCTTCAATCCGTTTTACTTGTTTATTTTGCTTATGGAATATGTATGTTTTTTATTAGTTCAGCAAGAAAAGAGGGTCCTGAACCCTTTACAAAATAGCCCCTAGGGCAAAAAGCCTTAAACTTGCCAGAAATAGTCCATTAACAGCGCATTAACAGTTCAATGACAACAGGCAAAAAATGACTAATCAAAAATAACAAAAACAATAGAAACAACAAGAAACTAGTTGCTGTCAGTCATCACATACTTGGCCAGAAATTCCACCATTTCTTTGTAATCCCCTAGGCTCTCCAGTCCCACCTGCTTGACCTTATCATCTAGATCTTTGACAGCCACAAAGATTGACTCAGCTCTGTGAAGGGCTTTAGCAGCAAACTCTACCATCACCTTCCACTTCTTCTGCATACCTATCATCTTCTCCTATAGGTGCCTCAGGTCCTCAGCATTCTTAACACACAAAGAGCAATTTCCCTTGCTGTCCTAACCACCATACTCTCTAGCAGCTTCACCCACTTCCTCGGAGCTGGATTTGTTCATGGAGGTGAAGTGGCTGGTCCCCTCCACTTCATGAACTGACTTAGTGGGGGTTTCTTCCCCTCCCTCCTCCATAGTTTCTTCGACAAAATCTAACTCATTAGAAATCTCCACCCCTTAAGGAGAAGCAAAAGGTTTACCGGCAATGCGGGTAGACCACCGAACCCCCAAGTTAACAGCCTCTGCACCTTCCCCACTACCAGCAATCTTGGTCCTAGAATCCAACTCAATAATTTTCATAGGCTCCATCATAATCACAGCCTCCTTACCCTTTTTAGATTTTTTCTCAATGGCAACCCTTTCCTCCTCAGGCTTCGCCATAGACACAGTCTCCTTACCTTTCTTGGCTTTTTTCTCAGTAGCCACCAATTCATCCTCAATCTCCACTCTATCTCGTTTGGCCGACCTCTTCCCAGTCGCCGGGGTGATGCCTTGCTGGGGTTTCTTCTTAGCAGTGGTAGGGGTTCGAATAGGGATATCCACCTCAGTACGAGGGTCACCCTTAGGGCTTTTAAGAGCAATTTTAGGGGTCCCCACACAGGTCTTCACCTTTCCAACAGAAGTAGTGGAAACACACGGTTGTGGGTCCTCAAGTAGTTTGACTTTAATTTGTTTTAGAGGGCACAAAGCAAGGTGAAAGTAGTAAAGATGCAGGATAAGGCCTTGATGGATGGGAACCAGTGGATAGCCAGCATTTTTAGCTCTAATCTCCCACACTGACTTGATAAAATTATCCAGAGAAGAATGGAGAAAGAAAGGAAAACTAATTTCCAGCTTATTCCTATAATGGTTAAGGAGAGCAAAGTGGTAGTGATAAAAAACCTTGAATCTTCCCTCTAGCGTGAAGAATTTCATAATCATGAGGTAGATTTGCCCCCATGGCTCCGACAACTTTTCTCTTTCGAACCCTCCATGCAGCTTCACAGGCGCCTCCCCTTCTCTGAAGAAAAGAGCCATATGTTCAGGGTCGGCCACCTTACTATGTCTCAAGTGCTTTTTCCCTCTGATTGGCAGCCCAGTAGCCTGCTTGATCACTTCTTCGGACACCTAAAAACTAATGCCACCAATCTTGACTTCTCTGGTAACATCGTCCCAAGACTCCACAAATTGGTGCGAGAGATTCTCGTCATGGCCAATCATCCCTTCCAAAAAAGGAACCACCTCCCCCTCATGGATGATATGCCACACTATAGGGTCTTGTTTGAATTCCTCTGCAGAGTTGGGTTCAATCTTGACAATATCTATGCCCATCTTGATAGCTTGAAAATTACAGAGCCTGTAGAGCTTATGGTTATTAAAGCAGCTAAGGTAGTTAGCAATAATCCTGTTAAAACAAGAAAGCCCGTAATAATAATCAAGCCATAACAGAGAGGTAATAATGACGGCGTAAATAATGAAGAGATACACCGCATTCTTGCCACTTAAAAACATCTCCTTGGGGGAAGAATTTAGCCACCACCTTGTGTGAAGACGAACGTCATCCACCGCGGACATAACCCAAATATAATTGCCCCTCTGGAAACTCGTCCAATCAACCCACCATAACTCAATCAATTGACCGTGCGGTGTCCTTTTTAACTAGGTATACTCAATCTCCAAAAAGCTCCTATTCCTGATACTAGTAAATCTAATGATGTGCCATCCTATCATCCCGGCTATCCATCTGACCAGAGGTGAAGTGTCACTCTAGAAATCCACGTAATCCTCATGACCACACTTAGGATTATCAAACCGCTAACTAGACCACAGCCTGTCGAAGACGTCACCATTCCCGCCACTATAGATTTGAAAAGCCCTGCGCATACAATTTTGAAAGTTCACAAAGCTAGACCCATCCCTTCTATGAATCAAATGACCATCTTTCTTCATCCTGCCATAACCAAACACACCAATCCCACCACTCGCCCACCAACACCAGAGAGTGACGACAACACCAACTTCCCTAATATGTATGTTATGATGTTTATGTTTATGTTCATGTATTTTGTTGTGGTTTTGTGTTTATGGGTTAAAGGGTTGTTGGATGAGCTCTCCATGTGAGTGAGCTCACCTTAGTCTTGGGTGAGAGAGGATGTGAACCTCATCGGTTTCCCCTCTTTGTGATGGTATAAGTTTTATGGCCAAGGGCCTTTATTTGGAGTTTTGGAGAGTTTGGTTTTATGGCATGAGTGCCTTGTTTTGTGAAATGAGAAGTATGACAATGGGCCAAGTGATTTTTGAGCATTTTGAGTATTAATAGTGTGGGTCTCCTTGAGTAGAGTGAGTCCACTCTCTCACCCTTCAAATCCATTTTTAAAAATGGATTAGTTATTTGTGTTGGCCTTGGTTGGGTGTAAATGTGCTTGATGTGAGTGTTGCATTTTATGTGGTTTGAAACTTGGTTGTTGGAAGGCCTCCTAGCTTGGGGGTGGCCTATTTTAGGCCTAGGTTGGGAGGTGAGCTTCCCATGGGTATGACTACCTTGTTTGTATGTTTTGTAGGTTTCTATGGAGGCTATGGAGAAGTTGAACTTGGAGAAAGATCTTGTTTATAGTGGTATTTGGTAGTTTGTAAATCTAAAGGCATTGAGATGCCCTACCCTTATTTTGGGTTGTAATAATACTTTGTGAAGAGATTAATCTCTCTTGTGTTGACGTCACTTCCACTTGTAACTTTGTAAATCTATTGGAATGGTTATAGAAATAATAAATATTCTTCTATTTGTGTTTGTGAAGGAAATGTACTTCTCTCCCTCTAATATACCTCTTCTTAATAGTTATTTTGTTATGGAAAGAAAATAAAGACATGCATGTATGGGTCTTAGAAGAAATTAAACTTCCTATGTTGTTTTAGAAAAAATATATATATATATATATATATATATATATATATATATATATATATATATATATATATATATATATATATATATATATATATATATATATATATTCCTTTAGTAAATAATCTTACTTGGGGTTAGTAAAATTGAAAATATATGATTATTCTTTGAGTGTATTTATTTAGCTAGATGATGCTCTTATAGATTTTTAGACTTAGCAATACACACACACACACACAAGTATTTATATATATATGAATATTTTACCTCGTGAATTAATATAATCTTACTATTTTTTTGTCACTGTGTATTTCTTTTGCAGTGACTAAGATTGTTTTACCAGTGATATATATATAGTTTTAAATATTGTTAACCACTATGGATTAAGTAGAAATGAAATGTATTTATTTAGTGAGTTATATACTCCGTGATCCTCGTGCATAAGGCACGAAATTGTTTTTTGTTAGGGTTCGGATGTACACCCTGCGCACGGAAGATGGTCGATCGCCATGCCTGTTTTCTTTTGTTGCAAAGAATGGGGGGAGGGGACCCCGCCCCCTCTTTGTATTCTCCTCTTAAGTGTCATAAATAATTTGCCTTCCCTTGGGTCGTTCGACCATCGCATATACTCTGCCCTAACTTATAAATGGCATTCGACCCTATGTGCATCGATAAGATTATATATATATATAGTTCTGTGTATCTTCTTTTTACTCTCTGTGATGTTTTTTTGATAAAGAAAAATATGTATATTTATTTATGCATGTTAACCAAAGAGCAAATCCTATTTTTTAAAAAACTTAGAAAATCATACAGGAAAAATATATGTATGGGAAATTTTTAGTAAAAGTAAATCCTTAGCTTTATCCTGTGCATGTGCTTTGATAGACAAATAGGAAAGAAGATCTTAGTAAACCAAAACAAATGTTAGTAAATAGAATCTAGCAACCTGTGAGAAATAAACATGTTAGAAAAGAAACCAATCAGAAATTATTCTTGTGGGGAAGATATCTCCCACTTGGGGAGGTACCTTCCATACTCCTTGCTTTTCTTTGAAACCTTCAACCTACCAAAAACAAATCAACTTGTGATGAGAACAAATGGGAAGTTAGAGTATTTTTATAATACTTCCATAGGGTTTGGTGCCTTATGCTTTAGGTTTTGTTTTACTTAATTAATTACCTAGTTTTGTTGTAATAATCCTACTTAGTGTAATAGACTATTTTGTCCTCTAGTGTGTGTGTAGGGATTTATTAATTTCTTTAGTTAATCCAAATTTGCTTTGTGCATTTATTTTATTTATTGCATTATTCCTTTGTTGTAGATGAAATTAATTTGTTCCTAGCTTTTAAGTTACATGAGGTTGTAAAAACTATTAATGTGGGCTTTTTATTTAAATGTATTTTAAAATATAGTTATAGATAGATTAATTCATTTCGAGATTTATGTGGGAGGGAATTTAGTGAAATTATGCATTTAAAATTATTTAATTTTGAAAGGGGATCAGTGGGAATTTTATTTTAGTTTAATTTTTGTACCCTCCTATAGTTGATGAGGTGGTGTTATGCTGCCGAACTCACTATAGGAAATTATCCTATTTTATTCCATAATGCCCCGTTATGCTACCGAAATTATTCTAGGTTTAATTGAGTTAAATGATTTATTAGATCATTTAAATTATTCCTTTTGTGTTAAATGTCAGATTAATATAATAGTTAGAAATTTATTATAATCTTATTTAGATGTTTTGATCCTTTGGTCTTTAGTGGACCCAAGGTTAGATTTCAATTTATATCGAAATTGACTCACTCATTTTAGGAAACCCTAGGGTTAGAATCCGAAAAAGGATCCAACCCTCTCAGTGTCGCTTCTTGCGACATACACCCCCTTTAGTGGCTTACACATCATAGGGATGGCGAAGTTTGTGTTGCATCATCCCATTGTGATTGACCTTCCCCGCCTTCAGGCAATGCGCATGATGTTAGTTGTTGAGACAACTACGTGGTGTGCATGTGTCACCGAGCACGTATGTTGTGCGCGAGGGGGTTTGTAGAGTCGGGTGGGAAATTTTTTGATAATTCATGTCATGACCACATGGAAAATGTGGACATAACATGTGGTTATCATGTCATAACCACATGGCGAATGTGGGCATGACATTTGGTATCAGATCCCAAGTTTAAACACTAGGCATTAAGGGCGCATTATTTTATTCCACATTTTTGTTAATTTTGTTTTAATTTTAGGCACCATGTTCTTGTAGGATGCCACCTAGATCCAGGAGAGGGTGCCCACGCGCTAGTGGGTCTAGATGAGCTGGCCCGGGAGCTGTTCCACCACCTGAGGACCCAAATCAAGAGTCACCACCGGTGCCCGATTTAGGCCCCCAGATTCTTTAGGCTTTACAGGCAGTCTTATCGAGATTGCCATCGGTCGTTAACGAGCCACATGTGGATATTCCAGACACTACAGCTGAGGATGGCACATCAGCTCATCGGGAGCACAATAGGAGTCTACCGCGCCACTAGGAGCGCTAGGCAGGGATTGGGTGGAGCATATACCTCCCGATCCTTATATTTATGGACCACAAGATGAAGTGGATGTACCCGTTCGAGGACACCAAGACCACAACAACCCTATCCAGGATTTGCTTAGGCTAAAGCCAACTACTTTTGTGGGTACTTTAGAGGGAGTTGAGGTTGAGGCTTGGCTCATCAGTCTTGACCATTGCTTTACGTTGTGTCCTTATGGGAGTAACATAAAAGCACCTATAGAAGTTCATCTTTTTGTGAGATGCGACAACGACATGGTGGCGCACGAAGGAGCACAAACACTACCTTTCTTTAGACACACTTTCATGGGACACTTTTCTAGAGCACTATAATGCGCGCTACCTATCGGAGCACTATAGGCAGTGCCGTATTGATGAGTTCCTGATTTACAGCAGAGAGGGTTCACAGTTGCACAATATGAGTGCAATTTTGTGGAATTATCCCGTTATGTCAAGTATCTTCAGTACGAGAAGTTGCTTGTGAGTCGTTTCATCAGAGGATTGAATCCTCACATAGCAGGACTAGTTTGCATGGCTGACCCATGGACTATGAATGAGGCCGTCGAGAAGGCGCTCATTGCAAAGGAGGTGCAGTCCGCAGTTTTAGGACCGCAGTCATCCGTAGGACCAAGGTTTTTGTAGACCTCGACCACCTCAGAGGGGCAGTTTAAGATCCGCATCATTACCTCCTAGACCTCCATAGCAGCAGCAATAGTAGCAGTATCAGTTAAGGTCAAGGCCACAATAGACGGCACAAGGTGGTCCTAATCGAGGATGGTAGTCACAGGGTCTGTGGAGAGACCAACGTCAGCAGGCACCAGTTGCAGGACCAACTAGATCATAGCAGTATTTTAGAGGATCTCAAGGTAGTACAGTACGACCTAGAGCACAGGAGTCCAGTTAGACTTAGTCAGCATAGGTTCAGACACGTGGACCTTATTATGTTTGTAGTGGCACAAGGCACTTGGCTAGAGAGTGCCCACAAGGATTTACAATTGGAGGACAGCATGCTAGTGGTTCTGAGGCTACAGTTGGAGACATAGGACGATCTCACCGAGTCTTTGCAGTAGTTGATAAACGTCAGGCTGACTTTTAGGCCTCTATGATTGAGACCCTAGGTACTATTGGGGATGTCCCCATTACTATTTTGTTTGACTCAAGAGCCATAGACTCCTTAATTTCTCCATCGTTAGTGGAGCGTTGCAAGTTGGTGGCCTCTAGGTAGGACATTAGGTGGGAGGTTGAGTTAGCTACAGGGGCTAAGATAGTCGTAGATGCTGTGGTCATAGATTAAGAGATAGTTCTTGGTGCCTTTACGATAGTTATGGATCTTAGGGTCATACCCTTACGGTCTTACGGTGTGTTGTTAGGCATGGATTGGCTTGAGGCTCATAGGGCCAAGCTAGATTATCGCTGAAAAGGTGATAGGTTGCCTCGATGGTCATGGCACAACAATAAAGATAGTGGGCATTTAGAAGCCCACAATAATTCGTATGATATCTGCTAAATAGCTTAAGTGCTATATGCGGAAGGGTTGTCAGATGTTCACGATCACAGTTAGTGACAAATCAGAGGATGAGTCAGAGGCTTCGCTTGATGAGCACCCCATCCTTAGGGAGTTTGCGAATGTCTTTCCTCTTGAGCATCCACAAATGCCACCTCGCAAAGAGGTTGACTTTCATACATACCTTGTATCAGGTGCCAAGCTAGTGTCTCGTGCACCTAACAGGATGACCACACATGAGCTCACAGAGCTCAAGCTTCAGCTAGAGGAGTTGCTAGTGAAGGGGGCACATCTGACCTAGTGTCTCACCTCAGGGTGCACCAGTCATCTTCATGAAGAAAAAGGATGGGTCTCTTCAGCTTTGTATGGATTATAGGAAGCTGAATAAGGTGACGGTGAAGAACCATTATCCCTTGCCTAGGATTGATGACTTGTTTGACCAGATGCAGGGAGCCAAGGTGTTCTCTAAGATTGACCTGAAGTCTAGATACCATCAGTTACGCATCACAGAGGTGGATATCCATAAGACCGCATTTCAGACTCGCTATGGTCTATATGAGTTCACTGTGGTGCCCTTCGGCTTGACGAACGCCCCTGCAGTATTCATGAGTCTCATGAATGGGGTGTTTCACACATTCCTTGATCGGTTCATGATTATATTCCTTGATGACATTTTGATTTACTCATGGACTGGGGAGGAGCAGGAGGAGCATGAAGAGCACTTATGCCATGTTCTACAGTGGTTGAGGGAGCAGCAGTTTTTTGGCAACTTGGCGAAGTGTGCCTTCTTTAGATCAGAGGTTCAGTATTTGGGGCACATTCTATCTGGCGATGGTATCTCAGTAGATCCATCAAAGATTAGAGCTATCAAGGATTGGCCAACACCTACTAGCATCATAGAGGTTAGGAGCTTCATGGGGCTAGCAGGATATTATCACAGATTTGTAGAGGGCTTTTCTAGGATAGCACACCCCATCACTTCCCTTCAGCGGAAAGGGAAGAGTTTTTTGTGGAGAAAGTAGTGTGAGAGGGCCTTTGAGGTCCTCAAGGAGCATCACACTAGCGCTCCTATCTTAGCAATACCTGACCCGGCAGTAGACTTCATGGTTTGCACATATGCATCATTAGAGGGTTAAGGAGCAATGTTGATGCAGGATGGTCTAGCGATCGCGTATGAGTCTCGAAAGCTCAAGACCCATGAGTTGAACTACCTGACGCATGATTTGGAGTTAGCAGTGTTAGTTCATGCTCTTGTTCAATGGAGATACTTCCTCTTAGGATGTCATTTCGAGTTACACTTTGACCATCATAGTCTATAGTGTATCTTCATGCAGCCGAATCTAAACGACTGCCAACGATGTTGGATGGAGTTCCTGTTTGAGTATGACTTTGATGTGCATTACATCAAAGGGAAGGAGAATGTGGTGGTTGATGCCTTGAGTCGAAGGCACCACAAGATCTTGACCTTGACCTTGAGTGTAGACTTGAGAGGGCGCATCTTGCAGCACCTACCAGAGGATGAGTGGTTTCTAGAGGTTCAGCGGGAGCTGCAGTCACAGAGGGCCCTTAAGGGCAAGTTTGCAAGGTATTCTCTTGAGGCAAATGGTCTTCTATGGCATCATCAATGCATCTATGTTCCCGTTGCAGGTGATCTTAGATCATTGGTTTTATCAGAGGCTCATAGAGCACCTTATACAACACATCCTGGGGTGAAGAAGATGAACGCCGATTTGAGATAGTTGTACCATTGGGTAGGTATGAGGCATGATATTGCAGAGTTTGTTGCTCGTTGCCTTGAGTTCCAGAGAGTGAAGGTCGGGCATCAACATCCAACATGTTTACTTTACCCTCACGAGATACCAGAGTGGAAATGGGATACCATTTCCATGGATTTTATAGTTGGTCTACCTTTGTCAACCCACCACCATGATGCCATCATGGTGACGATTGACAAGTTGACTAAGGTAGCCCACTTTCAACCTGTACGCATGACATACAATGCACCAATAGTGGTGAGGGTCTTCTTGAACGACATTGTGAGACTTCATGGGGTGTCTCGTCACATCATATATGACAGAGATTTTGTGTTCACATCAGCTTTTTGGAGGGCATTGCAGCAGGTTTTGGGCACTCAGCTCAACTTTAGTTCAGCTTATCACCCTAAGACAGATGGGTAGACTGAGAGGGTGACTTAGGTGTTAGAGGACATGCTTCGCATGTATGTTATGGATCACCAGTCTAGATGGGAGGACTACCTATATCTGGTTGAGTTTGCCTACAATAATGGGCATCATAGCTCATTAGGTATGTCTCCCTTCCAGGCCTTGTATGGCAGGTCGTGTAGGACTCCCTTGAGTTGGGACCGTATAGAGGATAGAGTGGCTATTGGATTTGAGTTGGTACAGGATATGGAGCAGCATGTCACATTGATCAGCCAGAGATTGTAGGAGGCACAAGATCACCAGAAGAAGTATGCCGATGCTAAGAGATTGGATTAGAGCTTCTCCGTGGGTGATAAAGTGTTCTTGAGAGTGCAGTCACATAAGAGTCCAATACGTTATGGAAATGTCTCTAAGCTTGCACCTCCTTTTGTTGGACCTTTCGAGATCTTGGAGCGAATAGGACCCGTAGCTTACTATCTTGCCTTGCCACCTAGTCTGTCACGCATCCATGATGTGTTTCATATTTCTGTTCTGAGATATTATATATTTGACATGATTCACGTTTTGGACTGGGATGCCTTATAGGTAGAGTCAAGCAGGCAGCTAGATTTGGAGCCAATTCACATCTTGGCTCGTCGGACGCTGGGCCTTCGAGGCTAACAACTAGACCAGGTCAGAGTTCAGTGGGACTGTTATGATGAGGTCTCAGCTACATGGGAGGATGCTGCAAGTTTGAGGACTCTTTATCCTCACCTCTTTGCTGACTTCCAGGAGCAAGTATAGTCTTAGGGGGGAGGATGTGAGGCCTACATTTGCCTTACCATTTTTTTTTCTTACGATACATTTGTGATGGATTTTATTATGGACATGTGGATATTAGGGACTATTGATCCCGTACTTAGACCTTCATTACTATATCTTATGCTTGATTAGATAGATGGTTTATGCTTTGTGGATAGTTAGATATCATGTTAGATTTCCATTTGATGAGATCATGTTAGATGCTATGATGTCATTTGATGCTATTGGTATGTGCATGGATGTTGAGACTGATGATATATCTTACCTTATGTAATCCTGATTATACTTGTGAGTGATGGATGATTTGAGAGACATATTTATATTATCATGTGATTATTTTGATGATTGTAAGTGATTTTGTGATCTTGTGTGTGATGTATGTTGTTCACTTGGTTCAGCTATTTTATCATGTGCTATTAATGGTTTTGTGGAAGTGTGCAGGTTACTTTCCATACCCATGGAAAATCAAAGGTTGAACAACAACCATATGTTATACCCCTGTTTAATCAACCTATTCCTAAGTAGGACTAAGGTCATACGTGTTTGAGAATGTTGATTTTGTTGTATTTGATTTATAACATTTTGTATGGTTTACCCCTTTTCAATTTATCTTTTGATGTTTTGTAAAAAGTGTAATGTTGAGTTTGCACAATTTTTAGTGCTAAATGTTTGAAGCCCTTTTTAAGTGATTTTATGTGTTTCTAAGTGTTGCTAATGGTCAAATATTGACCCTTATGTCATACCCCTGGGGTCTAGGACCATTCCTAATATGTTTAAACTTGATTTGGACCTTGTATGGTCCCCCAAATTTGACCCTTGAGTCAAGTGACGAGTTTGGGAAGTGTGAGGGGTAGTTGGAAGGTCACCATCTCACTTAACCCCAACCTCACCCACTTTGGTAAGGTTACCCTTGCTTCTCATGCTTTAGAAGCTTGTCACATGTGTGAGACCTCTTCCCTATGCTCTCACACATGTGTGAGAGCACTTGTGGGGAAGAGTGTAGCTTAGATGAATGAGAAGGTGACAAGTGTCACCTCCTAATTCATAAGAAGCTTCCCTTGTGTGCTCACATCTCCCTATGCTCTTACACATGTGTGAGAGCACTTGTGGGAGAATGTGTAGCTTTGTGGAATAGGGAGGTGACAAGTGTCACTTCCACATTCTTATGGGGTTGTAAGGAAGGTTATGTGGATGGAGGAGAGGGTGACAAGTGTCACCTTCTCATCCATTAGGGTTTGAGAACCCTGTCTTTATACGTCTCTCATTTTGATGAGATGGGGGTTCTTTTGTTCTTTTCTTTTGGGTAATTTTATGCTTGTGTTGGGAGAGAAGAACTTGGACATCTTGGAAGGAGTTGGGAGAACTTGTGGAAAGCTCTTCACCAACATCCTCCATCCTTGAAGCTTGAGAGGTATTCCTCAAGGCTTCAAGCCTTTTTACTTGCTTATTTTGCTTATGGAATACGTATGTTATGATGTTTATGTTCATGTATTTTGTTGTGGTTTTGTGTTTATGGGTTAAAGGGTTGTTGGGTGAGCTCTCCATGTGAGAGAGCTCACCTTAGTCTTGGGTGAGAGAGGATGTGAACCTCCTTGGTTTCCCCTCTTTGTGATGGTATAAGTTTTAAGGCCAAGGGCCTTTATTTGGAGTTTTGGGGAGTTTGGTTTTATGGCATGAGTGCCTTGTTTTGTGAAATGAGAAGTATGGCAATAGGCCAAGTGATTTTTGAGCATTTTGAGTATTAAGAGTGTGGGTCTCCTTGAGTAGAGTGAGTCCACTCTCTCACCCTTCAAATCCATTTTTAAAAATGGATTAGTTATGTGTGTTGGCCTTGGTTGGGTGTAAATGTGCTTGATGTGAGTGTTGCATTTTATGTGGTTTGAAACTTGGTTGTTGGAAGGCCTCCTAACTTGGGGATGACCTATTTTAGGCCTAGGTTGGGAGGTGAGCTTCCCATGGGTATGGCTACCTTGTTTGTATGTTTTGTAGGTTTCTATGGAAGCTATGGAGAAGTTGAACTTGGAGAAAGATCTTGTTTATAGTGGTATTTGGTAGTTTGTAAATCTAAAGGCATTGAGATGCCCTACCCTTATTTTGGGTTGTAATAATACTCTTGTGAAGAGATTAATCTCTCTTGTGTTAATGTCACTTCTACTTGTAACTTTGTGAATCTATTGGAATGGTTATGGAAATAATAAATATTCTTCTATTTGTGTTTGTGAAGGAAATGTACTTCTCTCCCTCTAATATACCTGTTCTTAATAGTTATTTTGTTATGGAAAGAAAATAAAGACATGCATGTATGGGTTTTAGAAGAAATTAAACTTCCTATGTTGTTTTAGAAAAAAAATCTACATATATTCCTTTAGTAAATAATCTTATTTGGGGTTAGTAAAATTGAAAATATATGGTTATGCTTTGAGTGTATTTATTTAGCTAGATGATGCTCTTATAGATTTTTAGACTTAGCAAAACACACACACACACACACACACACACACACACACACACACACACACAAGTATTTATATATATATGAATATTTGAGCTCATGAATTAATATAAGCTTAATGTTTTTTTTTATGTCACCATGTATTTCTTTTGCAGTGACTAAGATTGTTTTACCATTGATATATATAGTTTTAAATATTGTTAACCACTATGTATTAAGTAGAAATGAAATGTTTTTTTACCGAGTTATATACTCCGTGATCCTCGCACATAAGGAGCAGAATTGTTTTTTGTTAGGGTTCAGATGTACACCCTGCACAGGGTAAAAACCCTGCGCAGGGAAGATGGTTGACCGTCGTGCCTGTTTTCTTTTGTTGCAAAGAATGGGGGAAGGGGACTAATACTCTATGGGGGCGGCGAGGCCCCCACCCCTTCTCTGTATTCTCCTCTTAAGCACCATAAATAATTTGCCTTCCCTTGGGTCATTCGACCATCGCATATACTTTGCCCTACCTTATAAATGGCATTCGGCCCTGTGTATATATATATATATATATATATATATATCTGCATGGCTCCAATACATATATATTAATATCTGCAACCTCACCTTCATCTCTATGAGATGTTAGTTCTACTTCTCTGTGTATTAAGTTTTTATTCAACGAGACACTATATATATATAGTTTTGTGTATCTTTTTTTTACTCTCTGTGATTTTTTTTTTATAAAGAAAAATATGTATGTTTATTTATGCATGTAAACCAAAGAGCAAATCCTATTTTTTAAAAAAACTTAGAAAATCATACAGGAAAAATATATGTATGGGAAATTTTTAGTAAAAGTAAATTCTTAGCTTTATCCTGTGCATGTGCTTTGATAGACAAATAGGAAAGAAGATCTTAGTAAACCAAAAACAAATGTTAGTAAATAGAATCTAGCAACCTGTGAGAAATAGACATGTTAGAAAAGAAACCAATCATAAATTATTCTTGTGGGGAAGATACCTCCCACTTGGGGAGGTACCTTCCATACTCCTTGCTTTTCTTTGAAACCTACAACCTACCAAAAACAAATCAACTTGTTATGAGAACAAATGGGAAGTTAGAGTGTTTTTATAATACTTCCCTAGGGTTTGGTGCCTTATGCTTTAGGTTTTGTTTTACTTAAATTAATTACCTGGGTTTGTTGTACTAATCCCACTTAGTGTGATAGACTATTTTGTCCTCTAGTGTGTGTGTGGGGATTTATTAATTTATTTAGCTAATTCAAATTTGCTTGGTGCATTTATTTTATTTATTGCATTAATCCTTTGTTGTAGATGAAATTAATTCGTTCCTAGCTTTTAAGTTACACGAGGTTGTAAAAACTATTAATGCGGGCTTTTTATTTAAATGTATTATAAAATATAGTTATAGATAGATTAATTCATTTCAAGATTTATGTGGGAGGGAATTTAGTGAAATTATGCATTTAAAATTATTTAATTTTGAAAGGGGATCAGTGAGAATTTTATTTTAGTTTAATTTTTGCACCCTCCTATAGTTGATGAGGTGGCATTATCCTGTCGAAATCACTATAGGAAATTATCCTATTTTATTCCATAATGCCCCGTTATACTACCGAAATTATTCTAGGTATAATTAAGTTAAATGCTTTCTTAGATTATTTAAATTATTCCTTTTGTGTTAAATGTCAGATTAATATAATAGTTAGAAATTTATTATAATCTTATTTAGATGTTTTGATCCTTTGGTCTTTAGTGGACCCAAGGTTAGATTTCGATTTATATCGAAATTGACTCAATCATTTTAGGAAACCCTAGGGTTAGAATCCGAAAAAGAATCTAACCCTCTCAATGTCGCTTCTTGCGACATACACCCCCTTTAGTGGCTTACACGTCATAGGGATGGTGAAGTTTGTGTCGCATCATCCCATTGTGATTGACCTTCCCCACCTTCGGGTGACGTGCATGACGTTAGTTGTTGAGACAACTACGTGGTGTACGTGTGTCACCAAGCATGCATGTTGCGTACGAGGGGGTTTGTAGAGTCGGGTGGGAATTTTTTTGATAATTCGTGTCATGACCACATGGCAAATGTGGACATGACATGTGGTTATCGTGTCATAACCACATGGCGAATGTGGGCATGACAATAAAGTAATAATTTAAAAAGAAAAAGGGGTTAACCTCTTGATCTAAGAGGTCATTCTAAGTTTCTCAACCCTTGACTAGATAGAAGATTGTTTTCCATTGTTCTAACCACTAAGAGGTTGTTCAATCTTTTACAACTAGGTTATTCTTCCCTTACAAAGAGATCTTAATTATATCAAACCATATGGTTCTATATGAGTCTAGAATATTGACTTAGGCTTGATTTGATAACAATTGTACAAAGACTAGTTTAAGTTGTCATCAACCTAAGTTAAATGTCTAAGTTGTTATCCTCTTGAACTAAAAGTTAAGTTTCTCTTTCTCTTCCACAAATAAGTGATATCGAATCATTAATAAACAAGTGATGAAGGGAACAATTCACCCTTTGCATCTAGTAGAAGGTAATCCCATAATGATAATACAATCATTTAAGAACCATTGTGTTCTAAAGAGTATAACGATACCATTCTCATAGTATTCTACGTTTAACAAAATCTATATTGTTTGGATGTATAGTTTTATACCGACACTTACAACTTATGATATTATAAAGATACGTATAATCCATTTGCATAATGTCATTCTAAATCTATTTTATATGAATAAGTGTATATGATGGACATAGTACTATTCAAGTAAAATACTCTCTTAATATCGTTGTCTACATTCTATCATTCGTCCATGAGCATGAATAGTTATAATATCCACTAATAGATAAAGGAAAGTGTTAATATCTATCAAACAAACCTTCTTTTAAGTACAATAAACATTTACGTCTATTAAAGGCCATTGAAATCACTATATAGGAAGGCTATTTTACTCAAAAATGTCGGCCTTTGCGCCATTATAAAACATCGACCTCTAAATGCTTAGACACTTCGATTCAAAAACTAATCAAAAATATGAAACAATATGAAAAATCATATAATAATTAAAGATTTCACACAAGGAAAGAACATGTTAGGTTTCTTCGACAATCAAGGATGGTTCTTGCAATGCTTTGCTTCTTCCTCTGTTAATGATTATCCCTTCTTTCTGTGATGATTGTCTATCCTTCTTTAATCAACTCCCCCTTAGTCAAGCAGAGAGTCTCACCCTAAAATAACCTATGACAACTTCACTGTTTTAGATTATTTTCTCTTGAGTGCCTTGTTCCTCTGCTCTCCATGCTCAAAACAAACTCCCCTCTGTGCCAACAAGCCATGCCCTTTCTATTGGTTGATTTCCCCCTCAAGACCATCAACCCATCAATAATTTAACTCAACTCCACTCACATACGTGGATGTCTTGCTTCCTACAACCACGTAAGACTTATTCAAAAAATTGTTAAAACAACCTCTTACAGGTTCACAGATTTTGCCACAAGGAAGCAAGAGTTATGATTCCTCAAACATTGCTCTGTTGTCCTTCTCACTAATGAATCTAAGAGAGTCGTGGCTTTATAACACATAACTAAGACTAACTGCTCTCATAATGATCGATACCAGAAAGTAAATCCACGACTCATAATCGTCAAGTCGCCACTAAGAGTTGTTTAAATGACTTTATAAGTGTCGCGAGAGCTCCACTAAACATGCCTATGGGACACTATTAGTTTGAGCATGTGAATTAATAGATATTGTGGTATTTATTACCACTTTACACACCACTAAAGGCTCTCAAAAGGATAACCGATACGTAATAAAAATGGTTACTATGATGACTACATCACTAATAGAGTAGTTGCTTAACATTTAGAACCACAAGTAATTCTCGTCAAACAAATTTTCCAAAAAAAAATAATCAAAAGAATAATAGTCTTAGACTATATATATAACTTCAATAGAGAGTAATATAATAATGTGATGAATGACTTACGTAAAATGTGATAGGGTCGAGTTCATCTCCCCTTCATGAACACATGTTATTTCTCGTCGATTTCATTTTGCCTTGAATGAAACATGCGACGATTAAAAACTATAATCATGCCAACAATTTAACCAACTACACCTTGAAGATGTAAATGAAAACTATTTACGACATGATCGACGACAGGTCGCGTTAGTCACAGATGACTAACGTTCTTTCTTGACAACGTCATTTTCACAAAATGACAAGATCGATGGAAAACTAACTCAAAAAGGATTCTATAAGACATCGACAACTTGTCGAGTTGATCCACAAATTAACCATTAAAAAGTGACTTACCTTAATCGACTAGAGTTAACTAACTGAAGAACACTATACTTATTTGGCAAATGACCATTTATAACCCAATGTCTATTCTCCTCTCCTCAGAAGATACTCTCTCTCTCTCTTTCTTGGAGAGTCATCAAAAACCTATTTTCCTGCATATGCTTGCAATCACTAGATCATGATCAGTGCATCATTAGTCCATTCATAAACCTTATGAATAACAAATGAAATTCTCATAACATAAATTACTAAATCATTACATCATATGCATTGCATTTAATCACATAACTGATATTCAATAAAATCAATATTTTCTAATGACATTTAACCCAACATCAAAATATTTATCCATAGATTCACTTCTATTCACGTAAAAGTAAAAAGTAAAAACAAAGCCAAAATTAGTCCATGTAACATATCTCTCCCCTAATGATTCATCGTCCTCGATGATTCAATGTATCAAAATATAATTTAAAATAATTTTTTGTTTAACTACTAAAACCATGAAACAAATGAGGAAATTTCTGGTAAAATTCATGGTAATCCTCCCATGTAGCACTATCCTTTGCATACTGGTCCCACACGATCTTGCACTGTATAACCTCTCTGTTACGCAAGCGGAGCTTGCATGTTTCAAGCACTTTGAGAGGTTCGATCGTGATCACCCCTGGGTCCTACATCTGTAATGCATTCTAATTCA
Source organism: Cunninghamia lanceolata (assembly GCA_027924645.1). Classification (NCBI taxonomy): domain Eukaryota; kingdom Viridiplantae; phylum Streptophyta; class Pinopsida; order Cupressales; family Cupressaceae; genus Cunninghamia; species Cunninghamia lanceolata. The sequence continues at coordinate 309,230 of BSBN01001513.1, read as the reverse complement.
GAGTATGGTTATCTCCTACAATATATTTCTTTAAATAAGAAACATGAAAAACATTGTGCATTCTAGAGAAGGTTAGTGGTAGAGCAATCTTGTAAGCAACCGAATTGATCACTTCGAGAACTTCAAAGGGTCCTACATAGCGAGGAGCTAATTTGGAAGATTTCCTAAATTTTATAGAACTTTTCTGAGGTTTAACCCTCAAAAGAACTTTCTCTCCAACATAGAATTATCTTGGTATTCGCTTGGTATCAGCATAACTTTTCTGTCTATCATTGGCTTCTGCCAATCTTTTCTTGATCAACTTAACTTTTTATTCCATTTCTTCCAGCATTTCTAGACCAATGCTAATCCTATCTTCTAGCTTATCTCAGCTTATATGAGTTCGGCATCTTCTTCCAGACAATGCTTCAAATGGTGCCATCTTAATAGCAGAATGATAGGAATTGTTATAAGCAAATTCCATAAGTGGTAAGTACTCTTCCCACTTATATTCTTGATCCATGCAATACATTCGTAACAAATCCTTCGAAACCTGGTTAACTCTCTCAGTTTGACCATCTGTTTCAAGATGATAGGTTGTACTCACATTAAGTTTAGTCCCTAGCGCTTAGAACAAGGTTTGCCAAAACCTTGATGTTACACACGCACCTCTATCCGAGATAATCTTTTCAAGAACTATGTGTAATCTAAACACTTCCTAAACAAATTTACGAGCTAACACTGGTGCTCCATTAGTTAAATTCCCCGGTATGAAATGTCCTACCTTTGTGAGTTTATCAACTACAACTAAAATGGCATAATGTCTATTCCAAGACATTGGAAGACCCTAAACAAAGTCCATACTTATGACTTGCCACTTCCATTCTGGTATATCATGAAGATATAATAGTCCTACATGATGTTGATGTTCTTCTTTTACTCTCTGGCACTTCAGACAACTTGCTACAAATCTTGCAGCATCATTCTTCATTCATTTCCAGAAATAAAGAGGTTTTACATCCGCTAGAAGTTTAGTTACTCATAGATGTCCTGAGTATGGTGTAGTGTAAACTTCTTTCCACACAGGGTTTCTTAATTCAGTTGAATTAGGAACATACATTCTTCCTCTGTATCTCAATAGTCCATCAGACTCAAAATGAAACCCATCATACATTGAATCTTTAGGATTTACCATAAGAGCTTGTTTGACTTGCTCATAATATTCATCACCTCATAAAGTTTGCAACACTAAATCTTTAAAGTTTGCAAGTATAGAGACAATTAAAGAAATATGTCTTCTCTGACTCAAAGCATCAGCTACTCTGTTATCTTTTCCTTTGATATAGTTTATCTCAAAGTCATAGTCAGATATCAACTCTAACCATCTCCTTTGTCGAGCATTTAGATGAGGTTGAGAAAATATATACTTAAGACTTTGATGATCCGACTTAAGTACAAAGGTTTTCCCTAATAAATAGTGACTCCACATTTGCAAAGCATGCGTAACCACTGCTAATTCCAGATCATGTGGTGCATATTTTTTCTCATAAGCTTTTAGCTTCCTTGACTCATAGGCTAGAACTCACCCATCTTGCATAAGCACACCCCCTAATCCTTCTCCTAAGGCATAAGTTATTACCTCAAATTACCCTTTGGGGTCGGGTACTTTCAAAATTGGTGTTGTTTCAACTTTTCCTTTAATAGATCAAATGCTTCTTGACATTTATCTGTCCATTCAAATAGTTTCCCTTTTATTTGCAAGGAAGTGATTGGACTTGCAATACTGGAGAAATTTAGAACAAACTTTCTATAATAACCAGCCAAACCCATGAAGCTACGCACTTCATGCACATTCACGGGTACAGGCCAATCTAGAATAGCTTTGATCTTTGCTGGATCAACAGATATTCCTTATGCAGATATTATATGTCCTAGATACTAAATCTCCTTCTGTAAGAAAGAACACTTAGAAAGTTTTCCATATAACTTATGTTCCCTTAACCATTGCAGAACTACTTGCAAATGTTCTAAATGTTCTTCTTCATTCTTAGAATAAATAAGAATATCATCAAGAAAGACTAGAACAAACTTGTCTAAACAATCTCTAAACACACTGTTCATGAGATTCACAAATGCGCTAGGGGCATTCGTAAGTCCAAAAGGCAACACTGTGAACTCATAGTTCCCATATCTTGTCCTAAAAGTTGTTTTGTGGATGTCCTCATCTTTCAATCTTAACTGATGATATCCTAATTGCAAATCAATCTTTGAAAACACTGCAACTCCATGCATTTGATCGAAGAGATCATCAATACGTGGTAAAGGATATTTGTTCTTTATCATTGCTTTATTGAACATATGATAATCGATACATAATCGTAGAGTTTCATCCATTTTTTTGACAAAGATAACTGGGGCACCCCATGGTGAAATACTAGGTCTAATTAAACCTTTATCCAACAATTCTTGTAATTGGGCTTTTAATTCCATTAATTCCGTAGTTGTCATACAGTAAGGTGCTCTTGATATAGGCTCAGATCCTGGTTTAATATCAATTGCAAAATCAAAAACCCTTTTGGGAGGTAGTCCTCAAAGTTCCTCAAGAAAAACATCTTGAAAATTTCAAAGAAAAGGATACCTTTCTTCAAAGGACATACTATGTTTTTCAAGACCTTCCTCAATTTGCTCCATTTTTACTGTAAAAAGCTAACAACCCTTTCATATAACTCTTTTTAATTGCTTAGCAGAGATAGGTCTAATCTTGACTTCTCTTTGAATACCCTAGAAAATGACTTTATTTCCCAAGTCATCTAAGCACTCAACTATTTTTGAAAAACAATCGAATTTAGCTCTATGCTTCTATAACCAGCTCATTCCTAAGATTACATAATAAAAATCTAAGGGGGCTACATACAGGTTTACCTCTGTTGAAAAACTAGAGAGATCAATATTGGCCTCAAACAAACATTGCTCTACCTGAGCCTTTGATTGGTTAGCATATTCTACTAACCAAGGTTTAGACATGTACCCAGCTTTTCTAGGAATCTTATTCAAAACTCTAGGAGAAACAAAAATTTTAGTAGCTCATGTATCAATCAAAATAGAAATAGGGACTCCAAACAAGGTACCTGTCATCTCAATGGGTGTGATTTGGTACTCTGCATGATGATTGTCGAAAGCTGCATGAATCCTTTGCTGGAAAGTTGCTTGTTGAGTAGGTAACGCAGTAGCTCTTTGCTAATGATTTTGGTTCTTGGTTGGACAACGATTAGCATAATTGTCACCCCCACATGTAAAGCATCCTCCAATAGGTCCTCTCTTTTCTATAGACTTTCCAATATTATCCTCATTTCTTTTGAAATTACCATTCCTTTTCTCATTACCAGTCCCACTCTTATTCTTCTGAATTCCCTTACCATTTCTTTTATTCTCATAGCTCCTGTCATTTCTTATTTTGGATGGTTGGAAAGTTGGAGTTCTATTGAATCTCTTGCGATTTCTATCTCGATAAGCTGAGATGGATTTCAACTTTTGTTCTTGCTTAATTGCCTTCTCGTATACCTGGTCCATTGTTGTGGGACCATGTACGCCCATCTCTCTACCAATTTGAGCATTTAAACCTGTGATAAACTTCCTGATTTAGAATCTTTCATCCTTTTGATACTGGGGCACATATTTCAGAAGACGGGTAAATTTCTCCCCATATTCAACTACTGACATGTCTCCTTGAGAAGATTCTGAAAATCAGTCAATTTTTTATCAAAATAAAGTTGTGGCAGCCACCTTTTGCAAAAGAGTTCCATGAACTCATTCCAAGTTACTCTTAAGGAACTTAAATTTAGTTCCATTTTCTTATTCATCCACCAAGTGGATGCTTCTCCTACCAATTGAAAGGCTTCCCAAACTGCTTTGGTTACTTCTGAGTAATTCCTTATCTCTAAGTACTCCATTTTCGTCAACCAAGCTTCAACTGCATCACCAGTCACTGTTCCATCAAAATTCGGTGGAGTGACCTTTTTCATATCGTTGGAAAGTTCTAAGGCAAGCCTATCCTTTGCTTCCTTCTGAGGTTCATGGGATCTCACTACTCACACTATGTTCTTGGTGATTTTCCCCACTTTCCCCATGAGAATTTTCATTTTCTCTCTCAAAGTTTCCTTGATCCATTACCTTCTTTTCCAAGTTACCAAGTCTTTCCTTGGTTTCTACAAGCATGATTAAAATTTGATCCAACTTGTCCTTGGAATTATCTAGCGGGTTGTTTTCCTCTTGACTCTCACCCTGGTTTGTTCTTGTCTGAACCATGTTTGTCATTTTTCTCACACCTGAGAATATTGAGTTATCTATTAGTTTCTTGATTTTAATGCATCTCATTAAATCAAAACATAATGAACTCAAAACAAACAATAGTTTGGTACAAAACAAACTCATCTTTATTATAAATTATTCTGAAGTAACTACATCCTTTATGGATACATAGTATGACTTGTTGGAGTACATGACCATTGAGAGGGGGGGTGAATTAGTGGTCTATAAACTTTAAAACTTTTTGCATCTTTTAATCTACTGGATAGACAATGAGAGAGACTTTAAAGATTTATCAAACACATATGCATAAATATGATGATAATCAGTATGATCAAGACCTAAAAGACAAAACATTAGGGCACACACATAAAGATAAACAACATGAACCATAACACATGTTTTTGATGAGTGGAAAACCCTCATAGGGATAAAAAAACCACTCTTGAATCCTTCCACTTTATTATGCCTCACTGGCAAATCAAAACCTCACTGGTTACATTCAAGCCTCACTGGCTACAAATAGGTCTCATTGACCAAGCAAGCCTCACTGGGAAAATGTGAACATAAGAAAGAAAAGTTAATTTAGGGGGTTACCTTGATTCACTACAATACATCAGATGTTTTAACCTTCTTCACCATACATACACAATCACTTATCATTAATTACATAACAAAAGGAATATTTCAATGTCCCCAACATAACATGTCAAACTCCTCTGCAAATAACTTCATCCCTCTCTGCACATCACTTCAATACCTCATGTCTCACCGCCTTGCATGTCCTTAGAGCATCCTTCAAGTCTAATCCGTTCAAAATCTTTGTTTTCCTTGGCCAAACATCATAATGTGCATATTGGTAGATAGAGCTCATTTTGTATATCACTAGCAACCAAGTCTCATCTTCCAACTTATCAAACAGTGCATAAAACTAATTTTACTGGGCCCTTCTTACCGTTAAAAAACTGCCAAAAATAGTTAATAGCCTTTTAAACAGTAACTACCTATCAAATTTAGAAAAAAATAGATAACTGTTTGGTATTAAAGACCTTTTAAATAACCATCATTTGATCTTCCCTTCACGCCACTAAGAATTTTAATCTGAGCCTTCAATTTCTTTTTGGCGCTCAAAGCAAGGAAACAGTACTAATAGCAAAGGTTATTATCAAAGAGGGCCAGTCAAAATGATGTTTCAAAAACCCTTTAGTAAGTCACTTTAAGTGACTTTACCTTCAATATGAAGTCAACCTTAAATTAAAACAAAACTGCTCGTCATAGAATGTGCACTAAGCTTTGTAGATTAGAGTTTCTATTAGTAAGTCTTTGGGTTTTGACAAGGAATTTTAGGCTTTATAGGACCTTTGATCCAAACCCTGAACATCTGCATTTGATGTATCTGATTATGAGTATCATTACTAAGATTATGAATACCATGAAGACATCCTAAACACCATTCATCATGCATATCTTATCATGAAGTGAAATCATCCTGAGGTCAAAGATCAACGTAGTATTTGGCATCCAACTCCTTGTGCAATATCATGAATAAGGGCATCCTGATGACATGTAGTTGTGATCAGCATCCTGAAACCTAACCATCTTGAAACAAAGCAGAGACATAATCGACATGAAATATACACATAACTTTACAAACAACAAGATCAACTCCAATAAATGAGCCAACTCCACCAAAACATGAACTCCTCTGAGGATATCTAACAAGTGTGAATCTGTTTAGCTCTCTCAACTCATCAAAACTCAATACATGAACACTATGATGTCCTAACACCTGTAGAGGTGATGAACACTCCAAACACTCTATGCATGAAAATAGTATGATGGCATACTGAAGACAACCTAAAGAAGACTGATGTTCCAATGAGACAGATCGAACCAAAAGAATAGTTGCATCTTGATTCATCAACATTACCATTTTCCATTCATTGCCATTCAACAACCTGAGCATGAACAACTCATCCTAACATCATAATCACAACCTACAACTCAAACCTTTGACATCAATGACAACTATCACAACATGACTCATTTGTCATATTCAAGGGGAGTATATCTCTCCAATTCACTATCAGATACATAATCAAGAGGTGTATAACCTTCTGACCCACTATCATACCTAAGTACAATGATCTCAGAAGAGAGAGGTATGCAAGGGTCTCTCCTAACCATAGGTGCATCATCTTCAAACATATAAGCTATGATCCTAGCTGTGATCTTAGATGCCTCTTTCCTTTCTCGCTCGCTTGATTCAAGTTAAGGCATTCCTGAGGGTTTTAGTAAACCATATGTCGTTATCATTATTGGTTTCCTCAATGATTTTAATTATGGCTTCACGCTCTCTCTTAGCTTTTAGGTAATGCTTATTCCCAATAACCAACTTCCTAGCAGTCATCTTGAGACGCACCATCCTGGCACAAGAAATCCAAACATTAGCTAACTGATTAATGTTGATTACAGGTTAGCATAGTGGACTCATAAGCCCTAGTGTTGAACCTGGTAGCTTTGATACCATATGTAACAACCAAATTTTTTAAACAAGACTAAACACAAATATTTACCATGAGATAAAACACATAAGGTTAAAAAGATAGAATTTCTTTTTTTTTATTTAACTTGAAATCAAATTACAATAGTTTACATAATTTCTTTTTTGAAATATACAACATGATATAATATACAAAGATGACATTTTGTCCTTTCAATTACAAACATCTGCAATAAATAATGTTTTACATAGTCTTAAGATTCACAAGTCACATAACCCAAAGGTATACTACATTTGGAATTTTGATATCCTTAGTGTAAGCCTCGGCATATTTTTTTCTAGAGAGAGAGAGAGAGAGCATCTTCCCAGTGCTTTTCCTCCAACCACAGACCAGTGGTCTCCCACACATCTTCCAATTGGAAATGGCCCTACCCTTCATGAAGAGTATAGACCAAAGGTGACCAATGGTAATTTGCCATCTGAGTACTGGTGTTGTATCCTACATAATGCTACCGATCATACAACCCTAGATACCCTCTAGCTAAGTATGATCTTTCCAATAGGTTATGCAATCCAGCTACGGTGAACCGACAATGCACATAGAGACTTATGCATTACTTTGGCCAAAGATTCAATATGAATAAAGATTTGTAATAAACGCAGTCATTATGCCCACCCACCCCAACTCGACTTGGATATTATCATAATCCTACAGTTTGACTCGGTCAACTATGTTTTACTATATAGTCTTGACAACTTTAATTTAGTCTTCCCGACTTAGACAAGTTATCAAAACACTGTCATTATTTCATAGACCTTATGGATTGTCTTTCTATACGAGGATTCTCTTTGCATCTTTGCAATACTTGAGATCCAAAACTTAACGACACTCAAGAACTTAAGTTGATATATAACAACTATGAAGGTTACCTTACCAAGGTTAAGCATGATTGGTTAGGAAAATATTTCCTTTCTAACTAGTAAGAATAAACAATCAAAGTTAGGGTACTTTCCCCTTCAATGTCGATCTATTTAATGATCATGAAGTTTTAGTATATAAAATTACCCTACTGGGTCAAGTTTAGGTTTTGTCCTCCCTATTCCACCATAATGGAATAACAAACACATATATACATAAAGTAATAATTTAATAAGATAAAGGGGTTAACCTCTTGGTCTACGAGGTCATTCTAAGTTTCTCAACCTTTGACTAGATAGAAGATTGTTTTCCATTGTTCCAACCACTAAGAGGTTGTTCAATCTTTTACAACTAGGTTATTCTCCCCTTACAAAGAGATCTTAATTATATCAAACTATATGGTTCTATATGAGTATAGAATATTGACTTAGGATTGATTTGATAACAATTGTACAAAGACTAGTTTAAGTTATCGTCAACCTAAGTTAAATGTCTAAGTTGTTATCCTCTTGAACTCAAAGTTAAGTTTCTCTTTCTCTTCTACAACTAAGTGATATCGAATCATTAATAAACAAGTGATGAGGGGAACAATTCACCCTTTGCATCTATTAGAAGGTAATCCCATAATGATAATACAATCATTTAAAAACTATTGTGTTATAAAGAGTATAATCATACCATTCTCATAGTTTTCTATGTTTAACAAAATCTATATTGTTTGGATGTATAGTTTTATACTAACACTTACAGCCTGGGATATCATAAAGATACGTATAATCCATTTGCACAGTGTCATTCTAAATCTATTTTATATGAATACGTGTATATGATGGGCACAATACTATTCAAGTAAAATACTCTCTTAATATTGTTGTCTACATTCTATCGTTCGGCCATGCACAGGAATAGTTATAATATCCAATAATAGACAAAGGAAAGTGTTAATATATGTCAAACAAACCTTCTTTTAAGTACAATAAGCATTTACGTCTGTTAAAGGCCATTGAAATCACTATACAGAAAGGTTATTTTACTCAGAAATGTCAACCTTTGCGCCATTATAAGACATAGGCCTCTAAATGCTTAGACACTTTGACTCAGCAACTGATTAAAAGTATGAAACAATATGAAAAATCATTTAATAATAAAAGATTTCACACAAGGAAAGAACCTGTTAGGTTTCTTTGACAGTCAAGGATTGTTCTTGCAACACTTTGCTCCTTCCTCTATTAATGATTATCCCTTCTTTCTCTGATGACTGTCTATCCTTCGTGACTTGACTCCCCCTTAGTCAAGCAGAGAGACTTACCCAAAAATAACCTATGACAACTTCAATGTTTTAGATTATTTCATCTGAAGCAACTTGTTCCTCTGCTCTCCACGCTCAAACCGAACTCCCCTCTATGCCAACAAGCCATGTCCTTTCTACTAGTTGATCGCCCCCTCAAGACTATCGACCCATCAATAATTTAACTCGGCTCCACTCACATACGTGGATGTCTTTCTTCCTACAACCATGGAAGACTTATTCAAAAATTTGTTAAAACAACCTCCTACAAGTTCGCAGATTCTGCCATAAGGAAGCAAGAGTTATGATTCCTCAAACATTGCTCTACTGTCCTTCTCAATAATGACTCTAATAGAGTTGTGGCTTTATAACACATAACTAAGACTAACTGCTCTCATAATGACCGATACTAGAAAGTAAATCCATGACTCATGATCATCAAGTCACCACTAAGAGTTTTTTAAACGACTTTACAAGTGTCGCGAGAGCTCCACTAAACATGCCTATGGGACACTATTAGTTTAAGCATGTGGATTAATAGATATTGTGCTATTTATTACAACTTTACACACCACTAAAGGCTCTCAAAAGGATAACTGATGTGTAATAAAAATGGTTACTATGATGACTACATCACTAATAGAGCAGGTGGTTAACATTTAGAACCACAAGTAATTCTCGTCAAACAAATTTCCAAAAAAAAAAAAAATCAAAATAATAATAGTCTTAGACTATATATATAACTTCAATAGAGAGTAATATAATAATGTGACGAATGACTTATGTAAAATGTGATAGGGTCGAGTTCATCTCCTCTTCACGAACACATGCTATTTCTTGTCGAATTCATTTTGCCTTGAACAAAACTTGTGACGATTAAAAACTATAATCATGCCAACAATTTAACCAACTACGCCTTGAAGATGCAAACGAAAACTATTTACGACATGATCAACAATAGGTCACGTTAGTCGTAGATGACTAACGTTCTTTCTCGACAACATCGTTTTCACAAAATGACAAGATCGACGTAAAACTAACTGAAAAAGGATTCTATAAGACATCGACAACCTGTCGAATTGATCCACAAATTAACCATTAAAACGTGACTTGCCTCAATCAACTAGAGTTAACTAACTAAAGAACACTATACTCATTTGGCAAATGACCATTTATAACCCATGGTCTATTCTCCTCTCCTCAAAAGATACTATCTCTCTTTCTCGGAGAGTTATCAAAAACCTGTTTTCCTATATGTACTTGCAATCACTAAATCATGATCAGTGCATCATTAGTCCATTCATAAACCTTATGAATAACAAATCAAATTCTCATAACATAAATTGTTAAATCATTACATCATATGCATTGCATTTAATCACATAACTGATATTCAATAAAATCAATATTTTCTAATGACATTTAACCCAACGTCAAAATATTTATGCATAGATTCACTTCTATTCATGTAAAAGTAAAAAATAAAAAGTAAAAACAAAGCCAAAATTAGGGATGTAACAATGATTTGGTAAGTAATCTAAATGAAAGTTGTGTATTGGAGTTTGTATTATTGTTTAATGTCGATAAAGATTAAATGAAAATCTTTGAGCCAAGATTAGAACCTTGGACAAATTTATGAAGTTATAGACAACCATTATTATGTCGAGATGAGACATTAAAACCAAGAATATATGCACTTTTGAAACAAAGAATAGAGTGACAGGGAGTAATAAATTCCATGTTGCAGTTGCAACAAGAAACTTCTTCGAAAGATTAAGACCTCGATCTGAACCATCTTGGTATTGTACTCCAGAAATAGAAGTTAATAACCTAAGTCAGGAGGACTATGGGTGAAATTTATTTAAGACACCCCATGACTGATATTGGTCAAACTAAATTCACTGTAGGTTGAGATAGTTTCTAAGTCGAGTTAGAAGTGAGTGAACAATCGACTACGTTCAAAATGTCTATTTATATTAAATCTTTGGCCAAAGTAATGCATCCATCTCTACATGCATTAGTCGGTTCACTGTGCTTCAAACTTGCATAACCATCCAATACTGTCATACTTAGTTAGAAGGGATATATAGTTGTATGACCGTGTTGGTTATGTAGGACAGAACACTAGAAAATCATATGGCGAAACTTGTTGGTTCTTTATATCTATTCCCTTCTTGAAGGGTAGGGCCACTTCCAAGAAGGAAGGTGTGCGGGGGCCCGCTGGTCTATGGTTGGAGGAAAAGCACTCGGGTGATGCTCTCCTTCCCAAGCAAATGACAAGCCAAGACTTATGAAGACATATATCAAAATTTCAGATGCAATATATTTATTATTATGACTTGACAGTCAAATTTATAGTAAACATGATATTTCCACAGTCCATGATAGTCAAATGAATAAGCTTCTGGAAAAACTATGTAGTTTTTTTTGCATCGACGTTTCGGATCAAACTCTATGATCCATCATCAGGAAAAAATTGAGAATGAGAAAGAGTGATCCGAAATGTCGATGCAAAAAAAGCAACACAGTTTTTTCAAAAGCTTATTCATTAGTCAAATTTATGTAAACTATTCTGATTCCCATGAGCAAAATATTGTAATTTTAAAATGAAAGATTTCACTAAAATGCTATCTTTGAATATGTTGTAATTTTCAATTTTGAAAATATTCGGAAAAGATATGCTTTTTATTTATATGATTATGCAAATGATTAATATGTTAGCAAACAAATGCTTATGATAACTATGTTCTTTTACTTTCTAATAAACTAGGTGTGTAAATCCAGGTAATATGAGAAGACATGTTACATTGGCAGATAATAAGTAGACTTGATTAATGTCAATTGAGCTGATTACAAACTATAGATGTGATCAATGTCAAACTGGTAGATAACAAGCAAATCTATATCAACACCAAATTGGTGGATAATGAAATGCAAATGCAAAGAGATCTGGTAGTAAACCTTCCAATTTTTTACAATAAAGTAGTTATGCAAGAAGACTGCATTTCAAATGTTAAATCTCTAAAAATATTAGCAATGTAATCTTTTTAGAATATTATAATTAGCTACATGAACTAAGGGAGAGGGGCCAGTAGCCGCACACCCTAACTTCGCGCACGTCAAGCACATAGCTAGACATGTCAAATTTCGATGATTTTTTTTGCGTTTTTCCATATGCGAGTGAAGAGCTTAAAGCTATTCTTTTAGCTTCTGGGCATTTCTACATTTCCCTGGACGACACGTTATGTGCTCATGGGTTGAAAAAGTGTCATGTCAACATGTCACCCCATACATGCGCACCGATGTGCAGGTAACTGCTCGCCATGGCCCCCCAAAAAATTTTCAAGTTCACTAAAAAGGCAACACATTTGATCATTTTTATAGTCACAGAGCATTAGAAATATGTTTATTAACACCCCACCATAAATCACATTGGTGGGGCCTTCAAACTTCCCCGCCCCCTTCTTAATCTTCCCCGTGCCCATCTAAGACACAACATCCATGTTAATGTGTTTGCTTAGGCGCGGACGGAAAACAACATTAAATCCATTCAATGTTCATTCGGGTCTGAATACATATTCCACTTTCCACCGAAAAGTCAATCATTTTACCAACTGCTTTCCCTGTTCTCCACAGTGTGAGGGTTTTTTGCGTCCGCTGGTTGTCACTCTCCATGCAGGTAACGAGCAAACAACATCTCTCCCCATGTGATTTCAGCATTGCATGTTTATACAATCGTTTATCTCCATTTTTCTGTCATGCTACCTGTGATTTGGGTACTGCTATGTAATTTACTTTCACTTTTTCATTATTTTGTCTGAGGCAACCCTTGTCTTGTGATAATTCCTCTGTACAGAAGAATATACTATTGTATAATGATGGTTTTTTGTTATACATACAAATGGGTCGTATATTTTTATGGGTATATGCTTTTTAGTGTTCATTGTCAACGATTAAGGGTTTCATTATTTTGTCTTCGTGATAATTTTACTGTACAGAAGAATATACTGTTATATAATGAGGGTTTTTGGTTACACATACAAATGGGTTCTGATATTTTGATGGATATATATTTTTTAGGGTTCACTGTCCACGGTTAAGGGTTTCATTATTTTGTCTTGTGATAATTTCACTGTACAGAAGAATATACTGTTGTATAATGATTATTTTTTGTTATACATACAAATGGGGTCATATATTTTTATGGGTATATACTTTTTAGTGTTCATTGTCAATAGTTAAGGGTTTCATTATTTTGTCTTCGTGATAATTTTACTGTACAGAAGAATATATTGTTATATAATGAGGGTTTTTGGTTATACATACAAATGGGTTCTTATATTTTGATGGGTATATATTTTTTAGGGTTCACTGTCCACGGTTAAAGGTTTCATTATTTTATCTTGTGATAATTTCACTGTATAGAAGAATATACTGTTGTATAATGATGGTTTTTTGTTATACATACAAATGGGGTCATATATTTTTATGGGTATATATTTTTTAGTGTTCATTGTCAACGGTTAAGAGTTTCATTATTTTGTCTTCGTGATAATTTTACTGTACATCGTTTATCTTCGTTTTTCTCTCATGCTACATGTGATTTGGGTACTGCTGTGTAATTTACTTTCGATTTTTCATTATTTAGTTTGAGGCAACCCTTGTCTTTTGATAATTTCACTGTACAGAAGAATATACTGTTGTATAATGATGGTTATTTGTTATACATACAAATGGGGTCGTATATTTTTATGGGTATATACTTTTTAGTGTTCATTGTCAATGGTTAAGGGTTTCATTATTTTGTCTTCATGATAATTTAGACTGTTATATAATGAGGGTTTTTTTTTTATACATACAAATGGGTTCATATATTTTAATGGGTATATATTTTTGAGGGTTCATTGTCAACGATTAAGGGTGTCATTATTTTTGAGGGTTCACTTTCAACATCTATGGTACTGATTATACATATGTATACATGTATACATATCTAGAAATACTTTCCATCACACCGTTGAGAACAGGGAAAGTAGTCGGTAAAATGATTAACTTTTCGGTGGAAAGTGGAATATGTATTCGGACCCGAATGAACATTGAATGGATTTAATGTTGTTTCCCGTTCATGCCTAAGCAAACACGTTAACATGCATGTTGTCCCGTAAATCATGTCTATTAAATCATTCAACATATTAAATCATGTCTGTTAATGTAATATATATATATATATATAGTGGGTTCAGAAGGACAGGCATTTGGCCACTGAATAATGCTGCTGTTACAGTTCCTAATGCTGTTGAAACTATTTCTAATGCTGATGTGATGTGGTTTCCAATGCTGGTGATGTTGTTTCCAATGTTGCTGATACAGTGTCTCATGTTGTTGATACAATTTGTAATATGGAAGGTCTTAGTTTGCCAATCCTGTTGATACATTGTCTAATGCTGTTGATACAATTTGTAATATGGAACGTCTTAGTTTGCCAAGTCAAGTTAGCCAACCAGAATGGATGGCTGAAGCTGCTAGAAACATGGGGATACAAACATTAGTATCTATTAATATGAAGTTAATGTATTTGTTTATAGGGTTTCATTATATGAATGTTTCGAATGTTTTCAATCCTATAGCTTTGTCTCATTAATAATTTTACAGTCAGATTCTTCCTAGTTTTGTCTGAATAATATTTATTAATTATTGTTACATTAAATATTTACAATTGTTTTACTATGTTGTAATATAATACATTGAGGGTTTCATTTTATATAATCTATCCAAGGTTTATATAAAAAACTTCTATACATTTATGTATACATATCTCTATACGTATCTACATATCTATAGACATATGTATATTGATATACATATGTATATGTATCGACATATGCAGCGTAGACAATGAAAACATTTCAAGTTCGTCCTTAACATTTCAATATTTTAGAAATATAGATATACATGTTCGAAAAATTACTCCAATTTGTTTGCTAAATTTTACTACATCTTTTCCAGTTGTTTGTTTGCTGCATGGATTATACATATCTATAATGATGTCTCAATCTATTTTCAGTCATTACACTAAGGATGCCATTTTTTCTACAATTCACTTCTGGTACTGATTATACATATCTACATGTCTGCATACATATCTAGTTACATATCTGTATATCTATAGACATATGTATATTGATAGACATATTGATATACATTTCTATATCTGTAGATAGACATATGTATATCTAGACATATGCAGCCTAGACAGTGTTAACATTTCAGTCTATTACTTAAGATTTCAACATTCAAACTGAACAATCAAATTCAATTCTGCTTATCATATCATCAAATACAATAGCTTCTACGCATTTAATCAAATTCAAACTCAACAACCAATTTCAATGCATTCCTTTTTCAAATTTGCATCCATTATAAGAGGAACATTATGCAGCGTAGACGTTGTTTTTAGCATAAATTTCCTGAAGGATCAATGCAAAACCTGTCTGGTACTTAAGATTTAAGAATTTTACAATTGTAGCACATCTATATGCTAGAAAATGTTGAAACCCTTAAACGTTTATAATGCACCCTCAAAAATAAATACATGTCATAATATTTTTTATATATATATATATATATACATACAAATATATGAATACATGTATATATTATACATGTATTTCTATATGTGTGTGCATAAATTATATAAATTCGAACACATTATGTTTGTAGTCCATATGTTTAGGAAATGGGTGGGTAAGTTCGAAGTCTCCACCAACTTGATTTATGGTGGGGTGTTAATAAACATATTTCTAATGCTCCGTAACTATAAAAATGATCAAGTGTGTTGCCTTTTTAGTGAACTTGGGATATAAATGATATATACACATATATAGATACATGTAAATTTTTATTATGTATACATATATGTATATGTATCACTATATATGTCTGCAATATATAGTTGTATTATTGCACTGCTTGAATTTATTTGGATGATTTGATGTTTGTTCGTTACTACCCGGATGACTACCCGGCATATAATTTCTATGATTGCAGGCATGTGAGAGGTTTGCCGAGCACCTTGCATTGCGAACTCTCTATGAAGGTAAAGTCTTATAAGGCTTTACTTACATCACTGGATGACGAATTGTACTATGCATTTGTGTTTGTTAACACACCACTATTCATGGAATGTTTTGCTCTGATGGCTCCGATGGAATATTTTGCTGTCATGCCTTATTATATACAGTCTTCTTTTTCAATACTATGTGATTATTTAAAATAATATCCTGAATGCAGTTCATATTTTCTTTTGCAAATGTGTGAGATTATTTGGATGATTTGATGTTTGTTCGTTACTACTCGGATGACTACTCGGCTTTTGATTTCTATGATTGCAAGCATGTGAGAGGTTTGTACAGCACCTTGCAAAGCGAGCACTCGATGAAGGTAAAGTCTTATAAGACTTTACTTAAAACACTGGTTGACGAATTATACTATGCAATTGTGTTTATTAATACACCACTACTCATGGAATATTTTGCTCTGATGGCTCCAATGGAATATTTTGCTATCATGCCTTATTATATACAGTCTTCTTTTTCAATTGTTATATTTTGGTCAGTTCAATTTAATGATTTTGTTTTATGATGTATGTTCATTATTGCCTTGATTGTCATTTATATGTTTGCAGGCATACGACGATGGTCAATGCTTTCAGAAACACCTTCGATTGGGTTTAATCAAATCAGGTAAAGTCTTATAAGACTTTACTCGGGTAATGACCCACTAGGCTTTAGGTTTTCCTTCATAGTGGTTTTATGTTCTTTTCAATCATTTTCCTTTACTAAACTTTAATTTATAATATTTTAATTTACAATACTTTAATTTAAGTTCCTTTGAATAGTTTAGAGTTACAAACCATTCAAGTCTTTTTTTTTTTTCAAAAATAATTAGAGTTACAAACATATAAACATAATTAGAGTTCCAAAAATAATTAGAGTTACAAACCATTCAAGTCTTTTTTTTTTCAAAAATAATTAGAGTTGTAAACCATTCAAGTCTTGTAGTACCATGCTAACAAACATGAGATCAACACATAGATATTTTAGAAATAACCATTTAACTCTTGATTTTTTTCCAAAACAGTTACAAACATATAAACATTACATCAATCTGTTCCTTTTTCACAAAATATTACATAACGATATGACTAAATTAGATGTACACAGAAAATTCAGTAATGTCAACTATCTCCATCCAAAAAATAGTTCTTCAATTCTCCATAAATCCAGGAAAAGGCATAAGCTGTTCAGGTTCTATAGCAGCACATTCATTTGCAGTCTGAGTTAAACTGAGTGGCTTAGTTAAAGTCTGTAGTGATGCAACAATCTGGGCAAACAAAGCCTGATTAGAATATCCATTTACAAGCAACTCATTTGAGCTTCCTAGGCTAGACCCTGCCTGCAGATTGCTTAGAGCTGCAAAGGCTAGGCTCAAGATGGCAAACATGTCCATTAGAATGGGATGTTGCCCGGGTAGAGGAGAATTCAAGGTACTCAATGGTCTGTCATTTGCTAAATTTTTCCCTTTCTTTTTTGCTGTCTTCATCCCCGGAGCACTCTTTGCCTGCTCACGTCGAATTTCCTTCTCCCGTTTTTCCTCTGCCGCTCTTTGTTTTTTTAACACTCTTTCCAGTTTTTTCTCTCTTTCTCTTGTTGCTGGGCTTCTTTTTCCGCTTTCCTCTCCAACATTTGTTCATTTTTCCTCAGCCGCAACTCTTCTTGACGAGCTTTCTCCCTCTCTTGTTCGTTGAGCGTTTGAATGTATGCATCGGATGTTAAGATCTGGGGCTGCCTACTTAAACGTAGTACACCAGCCTTATTCTTACCACCCCTTGCATGCACCCTTCAAACCGGGAGCTTGAGAAATCGACTAATTGGCTGTGGCTGAAACTCACTATCTGGGGTGCAAGGCACATAATCTGGTTCCAAATCACCTATGCATTCTTCTTCTTCTGCAATGTCCTCGTTTTGTGGATCCTAATTTGATGCAGTAGTAAAATAGTGTATGATGTCAGATGGATCATGATCTGGTGGTGAAGGCATGGAAAGGCCGACATCCACTTGACTAAAATTTGTTCATATCCCCATGTTTCTAGCAGCTTCAACCATCCATTCTGGTTGGCTAACTTGACTTGGCAAACTAAGACCTTCCATATTACAAATTGTATCAACAACATTAGGAAATCTATGAGCAGCATTAGACAGTGTAACAGCAGCATTGGAAACAACATCACCAGCATTAGGAACTGTAACAACAGCATTGGAAACAACATCACCAGCATTAGGAACTGTAACAGCAACATTGGAAACAACATCACCAGCATTAGGAACTGTAACAACAACATTGGAAACAACATCACCATCATTACGAACTGTAACAGCAGCATTATCAATAGTTTCAACAGCATTAGGAACTGTAACATCAACATTAGAAATAGTTTCAGCAGCATTAGAAAGTATTTGACTTCCTGCCATTTCAGTGCATTCTTCTTGTACTTCCATTGGATTTTGTACACTTCCACTTTTATTGTATGTTTTGATGAATTCCTCAACTTGTGCATATGAATATCCTGCTAATTGCAAGAAGGATTCAACTGTAATTATCTCGGCATCCTCTTCCACTGTGAAGGCCTAATTCTATGCTGCACTGCCCATAGAATCTTCACTGTCTTCATTTGATACTTGGAAGCCATCACTTGGCCTCATGTCTTCTTGAAGCGCAGACCTATTTAGTGGCCAAATGCCTGTCCTTCTGAACCCACTAATTATATTAGCAAGGGTCAAGGCCTGCTTGAATGCCTTGCTAGCAAGAGTGGCCAACTCTTCTCTTCCAATTTCTATTTGCGGGTGGCTGGCCATCCATGTAGACCTTTGCTTTTTGAAATAGTTTTTGAATGGTGAAAAAATACTCACATCTAGTGGCTGCAATCTATGGCTTGTATGTGCTGAGAGGGTGATGAGGTCAATCCCTAAATGACGTGCTTCCTCGATGGTCTTGAAGGCAACATGGCTGCCATGACCATAAAAAATCAGAAGAACTCTGTTGGTAGGTGAAACCCCTCCGGGGATAGATGCAGCAAAATGTTGCAGCCAATTCAAAAATAGTTCTTTTGTCATCCACGCATGTTCTTGAGCTGCCATGCATGCACCCGGCTCACAATTGGCTATGTAGTTTTTGATATGCCTTTTGGATTTAAATAGATAAAAATCAGGTATACTACAACCCGATGCACTAACACATGCCAAAACAATAATCCACTCCCTACTTTTTGAGATGAGATGGGGCACACAACGAGATCCCAATTTTGCTATTACCTGCATTCCACAGTTCCTGCCAGCTTGTACCCCAGTTTCGTTGCAGTTTCATATTCTGTTGGACCCATACTTTTGTGTTTTGTAAAGATTTTCTAAATTGTCGTAGAATGAACTTACTATGCTTGGCCTTAGCATAATGGCTCTATCGGTATCCACACCCTATGCAGTGTGGATAGTTAGATCTGGATGCCTTTTCCTAAATCCCTCCCACCATGACCTCCCTGGCATCCCATCTGTGAAAGGATTTGGCCTAGACTGAATGACCTCTGCCACAGTAGATTTTAGCTGTGAAATTTTAAGCCCATGGCCTATGTCAGCCATGTCCTTGCACCATTGAACTATTTTTGCCTCTTCCTCATCAGTCAGGATGGTTGGTGGCCCCCTGCATTTGGTGCTCGTGAGACCTAGTAACTAGGCCCTCAAACTGCTAGCAGACACTCTCCATTTCTTTACAGCTGCTCTGATTGACATATGTTTATCTTCGACATCAGCCATAGCACTTTGGATGTCATTGTTTGTCCATATACTTCTGTTCAACTTTGAAGAACCTGTTTCCACAGCAGTAGTTTGAAGGCAATTTGTATTGGTTTCCAAATCCTCTGTATGTGCGGAGGGAAATATACATTCCACTGGAACATGATCTGGTTCTGTGGTATGTGTATCTTCGTCCCCCGACATCACGTTAGGAAACTTGCACCCCCCAAGTTTTCTGACTGTCCTCCTTCCAGAAGTTCTCCTCCCCTTTTTACCTGGAGCCATAAGTATCTATACACCTGCAAGAAATGCAAGCATCATCAATACCAGAAGTGATATGTAGAAAAAATGGCATCCTTAGTGTAATGACTGAAAACAGATTGAAGCATCAATATTGCAGTGGAGGATGACAACCATCACTTGTTCCATTTTGTAGTGTTTCAATGTGTTCCATTTTAGACTGTATTATCACCTCAATCTGGTTTTATCATTATGTACAGAGATCTATAGATATACACGTGTATACACATATGTAGATATGTATAGAAATGTGTATAGATATACAGATATGTAGATATGTATACATATGTATACAGATATGTATAGATATACACATGTGTATACAGATATACATTTATCTATCTATGTACATATGTGTGTAGATATACATGTGTGTGTGTGTATATATATATATATATATATATATATATATATATATATATAAGACATTAACATACATGATTTAATCTATTGAATGATTTAACAGACAACATGCATGGTAATGTGTTTGCTTAGGTGCAGACGGGAAACAACATTAAATCCATTCAATGTTCATTGGGGTCCAAATACATATTCCACTTTTCATCGAAAAGTTAATCATTTTACCAACTGCTTTCCTGTTCTCAACGGTGCGATGAAAAGTATTTCTAGATATGTATACAGATATGTAAATATGTATGCAGATATGTATACATGTATGTATAATCAGTACCAGATATGTTGACAATCAACCCTCAAAAATAATGACACCCTTAATCGTTGACAATGAACCCTCAAAAATATATACCCATTAAAATATACGAACCCATTTGTATGTATAAAAAAAAACCCTCATTATATAACAGTCTATTATTCTGTACAGTGAAATTATCACAAGACAAAATAATGAAACCATTAACTATGGACAGTGAACCCTAAAAAATATATACCCATCAAAATATCAGAACCCATTTGTATGTATAACCAAAAACCCTCATTATATAACAGTAAAATTTAGCAAACAAATTGGATATGTCTTTCGAACATGTATATCTATAATTCTAAAATATTGAAATGTTAAGTACCAGCTTGAAATGTTTACATTGTCTACGCTGCATATGTCTATACATATACATATGTCTATCAAAATACATATGTCTATACAGATATACAAATATACAACTGGAAAAAGATGTAGTAAAATTTAGCAAACAAATTGGAGTAATCTTTCGAACATGTATATCTATATTTCTAAAATGTTGAAATGTTAAGTACCAGCTTGAAATATTTACATTGTCTACGCTGCATATGTCTATACATATACATATGTCTATCAATATACATATGTCTATATATCTCATATGTCTATAGATATACAGATATACAAATATATAGATATATACAGATATACAGATATATAACAGTCTAAATTATCACGAAGACAAAATAATGAAACCCTTAACCGTTGACAATGAACACTAAAAAGTATATACCCATAAAAATATACGACCCCATTTGTATGTATAACGAAAAACCATCATTATATAACAGTATATTCTTCTGTACAGTGAAATTATCACAAGACAAGGGTTGCCTCAGACAAAATAATGAAAAATCGAAAGTAAATTACACAGCAGTACCCAAATCACGGGTAGCATGAGAGAAAAACGAAGATAAATGATTGTATACCAATATAGATATGTATACAGATATGCATATGTCTATTTATATACATATGTCTATATATATATATATATATATATATATATATATATATATATATATATATATATATAGAGTACTTTAACAGTCTAATCTAAATATATATAGAAGCTTTAACAGTCTAATTTGAAAATATATAGAAGCTTTTTATATAAACCCTGGATAGATTATATAAAATGAAACCCTCAATATATTATATTACAACATAGAAAAACAATTGTAAATATTTCATGTAACAATAATTAATAAATACTATTCAGACAAAACTAGGAAGAATCTGACTGTAAAAGTATTAATGAGACAAAGCTGTAGTATTCAAAACATTCAAAACATTCATATAAGGAGGTGAAGTAAAGGTGAAGTACCAACTTGAACCTTAATGTGGAAGTTTGCAAAATTCCTTTTGGCAGCAGACAGGTTTTGCAGTGCTCCTTGCAAACAGGGTTTGCAGCGCTCATTCAGGAAATTTATGCTTAAAACAATCTCTACGTTGCATAATGTTTGTCTTATAATGGATTGATATTTGAAAAAGAAATGCATTGAATTTGGTTGGTGAGTTTGAATTTGAATAAGTGCATAGAAGCTATTGTATTCAATGTTATGATACGCAGAATTGAACTCAGTTGTTGAGATTTGAATTTGATTAAATGCGTATGAGCTATTGTATTCGATTGATGTGATTTACAAATCTCTTTTTTTAATGTAAAGTGGTTTAATTTTTTTTTTAATTAAATAATCTCACTTTTTTTATGTAAACGGGTTTAATTTAATTTTTTATTAAATAATTGTCTGGATGGGGAGCCTGATACCATTATGTGTTTGTGCAGGTGCAAGTGGATGTGATAGCAAGTATGGGAGAATGTGACAGCAAGTGGGGGGGATGTGATATCAAGTATGGGAGAATGTGTGATTAACAGCCTTTTGGAATTGGGGTGGTGTGTGTTTATGGTAGCTTAGGTACCAATAGCTGTGCACAAAAGTATGTGAATATGACCAGTTTGACTTTATTTGATGTCCAAATGAGTGGTTTTTTATAAACATGACATATTGTAATAAAAACATTAAAGTGTATATTTAAATTGGAAGTTCTCATATTTGCATCGTGTTGGCTTGAAAATGCAAGTGGAAGAGCATGTGTATTATTCTTTTGCAATGGTAAATTACTCATGCAGTTGTGAACATGTATTGGTGCATATGTGCTAATTTACTAGGTATTCTATTTACATGTAATGGTTCTATATAAAAAATTTATTGGGTGGTAGGATGCACAAAAACATAGCGGTTATTAGGGTGTGGGCGGCTACTGGCCCCTCTCCCTTATCTAGAATATGAAGAGCCAAAATATAATCCCCACTGTGAACATAAAATGTTTGTGCAATATTAAACCCAAAATTTGAAAGAGGTATGCATCAATGATACCATAGAAAAAAGAACTTGAAATTAGATTATGGCGGCTAAAATAAGGACTATATGGCCCAATTTTTAAAGTTGGTATGACTAGAAATGTGAACTGTACGACTTAGTAAAGTCACCCACTAAAGGTGCGATAGGAATCTGAAATGAAGCGGCCAACATTAGAATATGTACAACACTTGAAAACTTAAATCATACACCCTAAGATTTATGACTTCTTCTGACTTGTCTCTTTGAAATGTACGACTACCCTTACAAATCTAATTGCCTTTTCCATAAGTTGTGAATTAATCCTTGAGATAAATTAGCAAACCAAAAGTAAGTGCACATACTTGTGTCTTCTCGTTTAGTCCCCTTTTGAGGAGTTCTAGTACTATACGACAATTCCAAGCTCCTCTTAATAAATTTGTGATTTATAAAGTTTAATTTTCTTCTTTTAAAAAGATGTGATTACCTTTTTGATACCCTCATCACTTCCTTGTGAAGTGTACGAATTTAATGGAGGTATATGAATTGTACGACCAAGTATAGGAAAAGAACAACTTTCTCTATAAAACATAACATCGAACAAATATTTATAAATTGATATGGGTTTGTAGGTAAATATTAATAGATTTCATTCCAAACTGAATTATTTTTTCTATAAATTCACACCACAAAATTAACGGAAAATCTTCACAATCTAAAAATACCTCAAACCCGTGATACTAAAACTGGAAACCCAAACAATAAACACCAAACACCAAATAAATTGGAACATTCAACACACTGGCAATCCATGTATGAAATTGCTCAAACAGAGATGAGGGTTTTCATCCCCAAATCCAAACCTTGTAGCACACTAGTAATCCCTATATGGAATTACTCAAATGGCTAGGAGAGTTTTCATCCTCAAAACCATCTTTCTAAAGGATTTTTATCATAGGGCAAATGAAGATGAACTCTTGTTTATTCTCAGGAAATACGAAATTGATAATAAGCCAAAATCATTCTTTTGTGCACAACTCCACTTTATATATGCACTTTTGAGGAAATAAAATATTATTTTCATTTTTTTCTTCTCTTTTCCCTCCAACATAATTTTAAAAGTCTCTAGAAATCTCCACTTTTCTACCTTGATCCTACGACACTTTATAACATAACTTTAGGCCCTCTTTTAAAAGTATTTTATTATATTAGACCTTTTTTTAAAATAAATTTTTAATACTAAAACATGAGTTGCTTTTTTTCAAAATATAACATAAAGTTACTTTTTGGACTACTTAAGTTAACTTATTAAGTTATTTCCATAGCTCAAAAAGGGGACATGACACTCTTTGAAGAGCTAGAGGGGCTACCCCCACATAGGGCAACGGAGCATAGGATGCAATTGCTACCCAATTGTTTGCTTCCTAATATAGGCCTATATCATCAAACTATTTTAGACACAAATGAGATTAAGACTTAGTTAAAATAATTGTTAGATCATAGAGTAACTAGACCCAACACCTCTTCATGAGGTTCTCCCATAATGGTGTTATCAAAACAGGATTAAACATGGTGCACGTGTATAGAATATAAACAACTCAAGAAGATAACAATGAAGAATAGTTATCCACTGTCTTGGACTAACATATTTTGGATTGGTTGCGGCATACTAGATACTTAACAAAACTAGATCTCAAGTTAGATTATCACCAAGTGCAAATCAAGGATGATGACATATGGAAAACCATATTCAAGACTAGACATGACATCTTTGAGTGGCTAGTGCTTCCATTTAGAATATGAAATACATCATCAACTTTCACAAGAATTATGAATGAAGTATTGCATCCACTCATTGATGATTGTTTTATTATTTAATTTCATGACATATTGGTTTTTAGTATGACCCATGATGAGCACTTAGAAAAAATGTTGATAATTGCAAGGGAGAATAAGCTATTTTTGAATGGCAAGAATTGTGAATTTACATAAAAAATATTTTGTTAGCTTCTTGTGTTTAGAAATGAAGTGATACACATAGAGCCAAAAAAGGTAAAATTCATAATGAAGTTGCTTAAACCATCAAATGTCATTGAAAAATGGAGCTTCATTGCAGTAGTCCAATACTTGAGAAAAGTTCTCAAGTATTTATCATCCATAACAACATCTCTTCATGCTATCACAAGCCAATGTAAAGGATTTAAATGGGGTAAAGTGTAATAAACAACATTTGAGGTTTTGAGCCACAAGATAAGCCATGCACCCATGCTTATAATAGCTTTTCCTGATTTGAACAACCATTTAAGGTGGAAATGGATGCAAACCACTATGTTATGGGGGTTGTTCTTAAACAAGGCGGTAAGACCAGTTGTTACCATGGATTAGTCCTAGGTTATTGCACCTATGACAAAGAGTTACATGTGTTTGTATGAGCCATAGTTGGCAGACTCGCCGAGTTTTCGGCGAGTCTTCAAAAACCTGTGAGTTTTTTTCCTCATCGAGTCTTTATGACTTCAACTCGCCGAGTTTTTGTGCCGAGTCTCTACTAAAAACTCGCTGAGTTTTTGGTGACTCGGTGAGTCCGAGCAGAAAACTCGTCATGTGTTTGCATAACAGGGTCCTGTTGATGGTGTTTTTAGCGTTAACTACAGTAGGAAACAAAAATTCTGCCAGATTTTGAAATTCCCTGGGTGACAATATATTTAAAAATATATTTAAGTATAAGTTTGTATATATTTTGAAATATACTCTCAGGATGTTTGAGATAGGTTCCAGATCCATAGGATTTAACATGCAAATTCTAGATTTTGGCTTGGATCCATTAGATTTCAGACTTAACCAATATTTTAGGGTTTTAGAGTTTCAAACTTATCCAAATTTAGGGTTTTAGGAACATGCAGTATGAGCAGCCTCCATTGTTTACCGCGGACGAGATTCTTGATTTTGAGAGACAGGTAATGGAGGATGTGGGTGCAACAAGAGATGTAGGGTTGGATGACATTCACGAGGATGAGGAGTCATTGCCAGAGCTAGATATTTCCAGGATGGTGGTCGAGCCTCAGCTATAGCCTTCCATGCCAATCGAGGAGCCATTGGTACTGCGTACTTACAGGTCTATAGCATCTACCTCTTCCCTAGCTTTGACTAAATTAGGGAAGAGGAAGGTGTAAAATGTTGTATTTAGTATTTACTTCTATTTTTACTATTTTCATTTTTAGCTATCTATTGTAATTTGTATCAGACTATCAGGCTTTCATCCATCAGGATTCCGCATGAGAATGCAATTTTGTAATCAATTTGCATTAAAGTCAATCAAATTTAATAGAAAACGCTTTTGTACTCATTTATGGACTCATCGGATTCATCTTGTCATTGAATTTTGTGAAAAAAATGTGTATCTAACGAAACTTAAGCAATTTTTTAAGTTCTCAAGTTTTTTGTTGAGTTTTTGCCGAGTTTCCTCTGAGTTTTTGTTGACTCATCAATTTTGGGATTAGCGAGTTTTTTGGTGAGTCGAGTTTTCCAACTATGGTATGAGCAATGAAGAAGTGGAAATACTACTTGTGGGGGAAGGAGATGGTTGTCCACGAAAACTACCAACCACTCTAATATTTGTGAGCATATTCAAAGTTACAACAAGCACATTATTATAAGTGGATGGGATTATTTCAACAATTCCACTTGGTCATCAAATACAAGAGAGCTATTATGAATAAATTTGCTAATATGTTGTCTAAATTATCATTGTTGATAGCAATATGCACACTTTATATTCTTAAGCCCTTTGAAAAATAGGTATATTCAAAAAATAATGAACATGGTCACTTTAGAGATCTATAAAATCAAGCAAATAAGGGCAAATTTGATGAATTTTCATTTAAGATTGATTTCCATATACAAGAAGGCTTGCTCTTCAAAATGGGGAAATTATGTGTGCCCAAGGAAAGGAGGTTGTCCTTCTTAAAAGAGGTTCATAACTCCAAGGTGGATGGACATTTTAGGGACACCATGACTATATCTAATCTATAATGGTTTGTTTGTTGGACACATATGCAAATAGATGTCATAAAACTCCTAAGTTAAAAAATTGTGTAGTGTGTGTAAACCTAATAACTAAAAGTTAAGGCTATATAATTCACTACCCATACTTTCTCATCCATAGCCTAAAGTATTCCAATGGACTTCATAGGAAGTGTTAGGACCCAGTTTAACATATGCAAAAAATTCCTACATCTATGCCCCTTTGTTACCTTAACCATGTTTTACCCATCATTTATAATCAATTTGAGAGATCTTAAATGTGTCCCCTTGATTAAAAAAAAATGTGTGCTTGGTGTAGTGCTTGATTCCCCATTATACTTCAGTTATTCTCACAAGTAGTAAAATCTACAAAAATTAAAGTATAAGATTGTCCAAGTCATTGTTGGGTCTTTTGTACCTTTACAGAAGTTGTCGGCATTTTTAGTAGTTCTTAAAACCTTCTGAATTAATGACAAAACCTTTTTCAACACTTTCATTGTTTCTTAGAATCTTTCAAATTGTCAACAACGCCTTCGTTGGTGATTTCAATGGTTCTTCGAACCCTTTAAACCACCATCAAGGCCTTTGTTGGCGATTTCAATAGTTTTTCAAACCACTCAAACCATCGACAAAGCCTTTGTTTGTTTTTTCTTTCATTCCTTGAACCCCCAAAACATCGACAGACCTCGATTCCTTTCATGTGCTAACTTTTGTTGTAGTTCTCATAACCCCATAACCCCAACAAGGTTCCAACTAGTCCTTAAGTCCCTGATCTGAAGTTGAGGAAAAGGCAAAGCAGATATATTTGAGAAGAAATAAGGCAAGTCATTGGCATTTTTTTAGGTTCTCAAACCTTCAAAATCATTGACAAGGTTCAAAGGTGTTGGTGTTTCAATTCGCACCTCTGGAATGCGAGTTGGAAACGGACAACTATGCACAGATAAACTACTCTTCTATTATGAGGGGAAGTTCCCTTTTTGCTGATGTTTGTTTAAAAGATAAATAAATTAAATTTTGACTATCTTTTTGCTTCTCAGCTGCGAGCACAAGGTTATAAAACTCTATCACTGCAGTAGAGGTTTTTCTTTTTAACTTCTAACTACAGCTAGGCTTAAACTAAATGACGCTTTTGATCACCTAAGTAAATTCAGAGCATAGGAATTAAAAGTTAACAGAGAATGATTTGTTTTAACATAAAAGATCAAATAAACTTCTGCCAGATCACATCAGAAGACTCATTGTACTTTAAGATGAAAACTAAAAGTAAGATTACACAAGCCACGCATCTGACGACAAAACTAGATGATCGTGAGATAGAGAATCAAAGCAAATGGCAGGCATGAGATTTCTATTCTCAATATAATAAAGTTATTACAACTCCAGGACAATGATATTGTAGCAAAAGGCAGGCATACAATATGCGATCAAACACTAGATAACAGATAACACAGAGTGAACAAGCACTTGAAATAACAATTTCCGCAGGCTAGAATAAGCACAACAAATTTTGTTATCACAATTACAGTTCCATTACAATGGGCAAGGCTGCCCTTATTTATACTAAAACAAAGGAGTAGGGAACCCTAAAATCTCCTTGATTTAACCTAACTAACTTGCCAACTCACAAGCTTTATTTCTATTCTAAGACAAATATTACAACTAATAACTGCTTTAAAACAATTTGCTTTAAAGCAAAGAAAGCTCCAACTATTACAAAGTGATTTTTTACTATTTTAAGGATGGATAAGATTTGAATGAAAGCAAATGCTTTAAATCGAAAAGCATTGAGTTAAAGCTACTTTCTTTTGAGTCACATCCCCATCTTTATTGCTGCTTTATTTGTGACCTCATCTACTGATATTTTGGGAAATAATATCTTCTAAAAAGTAGATTTCGAGAGAAAAAGTTGGCACGTGGGTTTTGTAGACAATCCTGTTCTGAAGCAGCCCAGATTGTTGAATTTTGAAAAAGCTGAGAATTTCCCGAAAAAATAGATTTCTGAAAAGATAAAAATTTCTAATTTTCAAGAGGATGAAATTCCAGATGGACCCATTTCGATGAAAACTAAAAAAGCTCCGGCCCTGTTTCTAAAAAATGATGCCCTAGAAAAATGGACCTTGAAAAAGCATGACTCTGTGCTTCCCAATCCCGAAACTATGAAGAACACTAAAAAAGCACTCCGTTTGGGTTCTTAAATCTTTGTGAGAAAAAAAAGATGTTTTCTTTCCTCTGGATGCAACCTACAAAAGTAATGAATAAAGGAGGCCAAAAGCTTGTCTTTATAGAACTTTAGGGCAAAAAAATAGCTTTCTTTGTGAAAGCACAAAGCTTGAATATTTTCTATGAAGAAAGCAACTTTTAAAGCACAAATCCAAGTTGATATGCTAGAATAGGAAGAATCCCTATTTTATAGCTGCCTATGGCTTCATGTGTTAGATGATAAAAAAAAATCTTCTTTGATGATGTCATCAAACATGCGAAGTTGCAAAAGTGTTAGCCAAATTTTCTTTCTTTTTGAAACTTGTGCACTCATTCTGACTCCAACATGGCCTGTCTCTGACTTCAACAAGATGGAAAACTATCACCGTTGACTGAAAAAGTTGACTGATCATGGCATTTTGGAGTTTTATTCCTGATTTGATCCCTAGCCTCGAACTGACGATCAGACAACGTTTGACTACAATTTTGACTTCTGAAAACTATCACCGGAGGAAGATCGGGAAGCGGCTGATGGATGACATCAGCAGAACATGAAAAAAATATCTCTGGAGATCCTATGCGCCCCTAGCCCCAGGGGCGCTTTTGGACTCATGCCTTAGCCAAATTTTTGAAATTTTCAACTTTTCTCTTTATTCTCCAAAAAAACATGAAAAATAAACTAAGTCTAGAGAGGATAGGCGCTCCTAGTCTCCTAGGGCGCCTAAGGTTCCATGCCTTAGAATTTTTTTGATGATTTTCATTTTCTTCTGCAAATCTTGATGGCAAGTGGAATTCCACCAAATTTTGAGGGTCCCTGCCTGACGTTAAGTATATGTCTAGATATTGAATTTCCTATACTTTAAATATTTTGAAATATACTTTTAGGATGTTTGAGATAGGTCTCGGATCCATGAAATGTAACATGCAGATTCTAGATTTTTGAGGATCCACCAGATTTCAGAGTTAGTTTTTTAGGGCTTCAAGACATCAGACATAGTCAATTTCAGGATATCAAGGATAGGCATCAGGATGAGGGTAGACAAGATAGCTTGAGCATATCTGAGATGAATCCCCTACTTTTACGGGCCTTTTGACTGAGTCCAACTGATTTTGACCACTTGAAAGTGGGCTAACGAGGTAGTTTTAATGTTTTTCAAAAAACACAAAAAATCTAACATTGGATTGCTTGGGCGCCCCAGCCTCCAGGGGTGCTTGGATTTCCCAGACTCAGTCAATTTTTGATGATTTCCATCTTTTCCTCGTTTTCTAGATTCATCTTGCTTCGTTCTCCGTTCTTCATTAGTTGTCTATTGCTCAACAGTTCTTTGCCTTCTGAAAAAGTAGAATTGACCCAGTAGAGAAAACTTGACCTTTTGCGGATTTCATCTGGACCACCTTGATCGTGAAGCAAAATTAGCTAATCAGAATCAGGGATGACACCTGAATCAGAGATTCTATTTTTAGAAAATTTTACCAGCATCTGTATCTCAAGAAACCCAGAAAACCTAATTTGACGTCTATTTTTAGAAACTTTCTATTTTTAGAAATTTTGACAGTTTGACTTTTTTGATGAAAATTTTTCTAGACTCTTATAAAAAGCCTTAATAAAGCAAAACTTTTGATTGGGCACAACAATTGGCTCTGTCTGGGGACCATGTCGGATACTTACGGCATAGGAGAACCAAGAATCTCTGTACTTTCTAGCTTAGACCAATGCCTTGTAAATTGGGCAATAGAGTCATGTCATTTTCTTAATCACCTAGAACAAGACTTTTTCCCCAAAAATCGCCTAAGACCAGACTTCCTAAAATCACCTAACAGTTGGCACTTCCCAGAAACACAAAATAACATGACTGCCACATTACGAAATGGAACACATTACAACATAACAATCACATTACGGAAAGGGGAAACACATTACACACACAGTCTTTTTCAGAGCGAGGACAAGAAAAACAAAAATTGCTACACAAAACTATCAACTGGTTCAGAAAAATAAGAGCCTTTTCTCTTGAGCTGTGAGATTTGTCTTGGCAACACATAGCTTTTCTTCTTCTGCAACACTTTCTCGAAGAGCCACGATTCAGGTGGGTAATCACGTTCAGGCCATGAGAAGTTCATGATGAACTGATTGATACACCAGAGCTCAAGTTGATCAACTTCTTCGAAAACAAGAAGCCTCTGCAACAAGTGAAGGTACATAACCTCTTTTTGAAGATATGAAGTGATGTCTTGTGGCCAAAGTATACTTGTGGGAATGGTAATCACCACATATAAAACTTGACTTTCTTCATTTATGTCTTCAACATACACAACCTTGAACTCAGTCAATGTATCATCCTCTGAAAAAGGTCAAAGCTGCTCGTATAGAATCTGCATCACTGGTTCTTAGGTTACCGGATCCACAACTAGCATCATCGATTTATCTAGTACTTTAGGTACTTCTTCATCATTCTTAACAATCATGTCTTCGTCCATCCAATCCTCAGAATCTGAATGTGATAAACCATCAAGATTTGAATCTTTGAGCACCTGATTACCATCAAAGTATACTTGCTGAATAACCTCTTCACCTAGTAGCTTACTTCACCATCCATCATTTTGAGTCTCATCAACCTCCATAGAGCAATTTTCTTCAATAAACGTATCTTCGAGACCAAAAATGTGGACATCTGGTAGCATCTCATCTACAGTAACCATGTACCCTTCTTCTGATAAGCAAGCAAGATCAAAGACAGATTCCTCTAGGCTTTGTGTTTCTTCTTCATCTGCTTGATCGATTTCACATACAGCATATCTCACCATACACTTGTCAAGGATTTCTAATTTCTCCAATTGATTCTCTTTAGTGACCAAGACTGAATATTCCATGAACTTTTATTCTCCACAAGTCTCTTCATATGTTGCATTTTTTGTTGACTTTATCATATCTGTGATGTCTCTTTCTTGCACAGGTTTATGGATATCCTCTGAAAGTTTAGCATCATCTTCTTCACTAGTGTGTATGAAAACTTTTTGAGACAAAGATGAAGACGGGCTAAACTGCAAAAGAAAATTTACAGTACCCTCTACTGAAGAATCACTCTCCAAGTGATGTAGAAAACTGTCAAGATCCAATGATGAATATGATCTCTAGTTTTGAGAAATTCCTCCAATGATAAATCATCTTCAAAATGAAGAAGATCGTGTTCTTGCTCCAATTGCAATACTTCTTTGGTCTCTTCTCCTTTGAATGGATCTGACACAGGTTCTTCAAACCAACCTTCAAAACATGAGAAGAACAAATTGGATTCATCATTGCTCTCTGTAGCATATTTGATCTCTTCCTCATAATTTTGCTCTTGAGAAGATTGTTGCACTTCTTCTTGCTCAAAGAAAGTATGCAAGTTGTGCATTTCTTCAAGTTCTTCCATCAACGATCCTTCTTCATATTCAAAGAAATTATGCAAATTTTCAACTTCTGATGAAATTCATGTTCCATATGCAAACACATGATGTCGCTTGAAATAGAATTAGGAAAATGTTTCCTTCTAATATTTGATTTACACTGGTAAAATCCCTTCATAGAGCCACCATCAAATTCATCAAAGAGATGTTCAGGATTATCCAAAAATCCTTGATTTTCCTTTGATGATTTTAATAGTTGCATGAATCTTCTCATCTTAAGGCGATTTTCTCCATCATGTTGGTTTGTTGCTTGGAACAAGCAGTAGATTTGTATTGCAGAAGACACATCTGCCTCTTGATGGATAGGTGATACTTGACGCACAGGTGAAGCAGGTTGATCACTTACATAGTTAATGAAAGAATCTGGTATACTTGAAGGAGATGGAACTTGCCAAAGCAGTACAACATTCAAGGGCACCAGTGGCTTGATTGAACTCTCTAGATCTTTCCTGAAGTGATCATATGATCTTCTAATTCAATAGCATACTCCTAAGCTTCTTGCAGTTCTGTAGCGTGTCTTTGCTTGAGGTAGAAACAAATTTCTGAAGATTGTGCATTCGTGAAACAAATTAGCAGAATTTCTGATGAAGGATTCAAGGTGTTCATGACTTTTCCAACCAGATGGTTGAATCTGGCCATGAACTCTCGCATTGACTCACTTCTATCTTTCTTGATATTCGAGAGTTGTGCAAACAAGACACGACTGTCTTCTACAGGTTTGAAACAGGCGAGAAATTTCTCCCTCATCGACTCCCAACTTGTCATAGAGTTGGCAGCGAGGTAATTAAACCATTCAGCTACTAAGCTTTGCAATGTTTACACAAACAAATGCACTGCAACATCTTCATGTGCAATGCCAAGAATTCCACAGGCGGTGGTGAAGGCAGAAATGTGCTCATCAGGATGTTGCTTGCCATCATCATGAAACTTCAGAAAACCTTTTCTTGATCCTTCGAGAAGCTCATAATTTTCTACTAGTGCCAATGGTCCAATGTTGTTACCCCAAGGTAATGGGGATGGACGCCTTTGATCTAGGTTATTACGAGCATTATTATTGGCATCACCCATTGCTCTAGGCTGGATTACTAGTTCCTCTTGAGGTTCTTCCTACTTGACTTCAGGGATTAACTGGGCTTCAAGAACTATGCTAGATGCTTCTCCAACTTCCATAGAAACAAGATCTTGGAAGAATGGTTTTGTAGTACCGTCTCTTCCCCTTCTTGTATAAACCATGTGAGCTGGGATTATCTACTACCGTGCGGGAGGTGGTAATACTGGTCTTTCGGACGCAAGATCCGCTTTGTGTTCTTCTTTGTCAAGAATAGTAGCTACATTTCTCCACTGAGAAGGACTTTCCTTTTGCGCAAATATGAAACTCCTCAGGCTACTAATGATGTTCGTTTGCTCTCCTTCCACATGTACAAGATTTGGTTGAATAGTAGGTGGTGTAAGATTTGGTTGTTGAATATGAGCAGTGGGACACCAGATACTCATTCTCGTGACATAAGCTTAAGCTTGCTTGAAGTTTTATGCCTCATGCCCCCACGGTGGGCTCCAAAAAACTGTTGGCGTTTTAATTCGCACCTCTAGAATGCGAGTTGGAAATAGATAGCTATGCACAGATAAACTGCTCTTCTATTATGAGGGGAAGTTCCCTTTTTGCTGATGTTTGCTTAAAAGATAAATAAATTAAATTTTGCCTATCTTTTTACTTCTCAGCTGTGAGCACAAGGTTATAAAACTCTATCGTTGTAGCAAAGGTTTTTCTTTTTAACTTCTAACTACAACTAGGCTTAAACTAAATGATGCTTTTGATCACCTAAGTAAATTTAGAGCATAGGAATCAAAAGTTAACAGAGAATGATTTGTTTTAACATAAAATCTCAAATAAACTTCTTCCAGATCACATCAGAAGACTCATTGTACTTTAAGATGAAAACTAAAAGTAAGATTACACAAGCCACACATTTGACGATAAAACTAGATGATCGTGAGATAGTTAATCAAAGCAAATGGCAGGCATGAGATTTCTATTCTCAATATCATAAAGTTATTACAACTCTAGGACATTGATATTGTAGCAAAAGGCAGGCATACAGTATGCGATCAAACAGTGGATAACATATAACATAGAGTGAACAAGCACTTGAAATAACAATTTCTGCAGGCTAGAATAGGCACAACAAATTTCGCTATCACAATTATAGTTCCATTACAATGGGCAAGCCTGCCCTTATTTATACTAAAACAAAGGAGTAGGGAACCCTAAAATCTCCTTGATTTAACCTAACTAACTTGCCAACTCCCAAGATTTATTTCTATTCTAAGACAAATATTACAACTAACAACTGCTTTAAAACAATTTTCTTTAAAGCAAAGAAAGCTCCAACTATTACAAAGTGATTTTTTACTATTTTAAGGATGGATAAGCTTTGAATGAAAGAAAATGATTTAAATCGAAAAGCATCCAGTTAAAGCTGCTTTCTTTTGAGTCACATCCCCATCTTTATTGTTGTTTTATTGGTGACATCATCCACTGATATTTTGGGAAATAATATCTTCTAAAAAGTAGATTTTTAAAGAAAAAGCTGACACGTGGGTTTTGTAGACAATCCCGTTCTAAAGCAACCCAGATCGACGAATCTTGAAAAAACTGAGGATTTCCTGAAAAAGCAGCAAAAAAGCATATTTTTGAAAAGATAAAAATTTCCAATTCTCAAGAGGATGAAATTCTAGGTGGACCCATTTCAATGAAAACTAAAAAAGCTCAGGCCCCTGTTTCTAAAAAATGATGCCCTAGAAAAATGGACCTTGAAAAAGCATGCCTTTGTGCTTCCCAATCCCGAAACTATGAAGAACACTAAAAAAGCACTCCGTTTGGGTTCTCAAAT
Organism: Cunninghamia lanceolata; assembly: GCA_027924645.1. Taxonomy (NCBI): domain Eukaryota; kingdom Viridiplantae; phylum Streptophyta; class Pinopsida; order Cupressales; family Cupressaceae; genus Cunninghamia; species Cunninghamia lanceolata. The sequence goes on along the minus strand of BSBN01001513.1, from coordinate 273,475 downwards.
CTTCATGAGAAGAAAAAGATATTTTCTTTCCTCTAGATGCAACCTGCAAAAGTAATGAATAAAGGAGGCCAAAAGCTTGTCTTTATAGAACTTTAGGGCAAAAAAGTAGCTTTCTTTGTGAAAGCACAAAGCTTGAATCTTTTCCATAAAGAAAGCAACTTTTAAAGCACAAATCCAAGTTGATATGCTTGAATAGGAAGAATCCCTATTTTATAGCTACCTATGGCTTCATGTGTGAGATGATTAAAAAAAATCTTCTTTGATGATATCATCAAACATGCGAAGTTGCAAAAGTGTTAGCCAGATTTTCCTTCTTTTTGAAACTTTTGCACTCGTTTTGACTCTAGCATGGCATGCCTCTGACTTCAACAAGACAGCAAACTGTCACCGTTGACTGAAAAAGCTGACTGATCATGGCATTTTGGAGTTTTATCAATCCTGATTTGATCCCCAGCCTCGAATTGACGATCAGACGACGTTTGACTGCAATTTTGACTTCTAGAAACCGTCGTCGAAGGAAGATCGAGAAGCGGCTGATGGATGACATCAGTGGAACATGAAAAAAACTATCTTTGGAGATCTTAGGCGCCCCTAGCCTCCAGGGGCACTTTTGGACTCATGCCTTAGCCAAATTTTTGAAATTTTCAACTTTTCTCTTTGTTCTCTTGAAAAACATGAAAAATAAACTAACTCTGGAGAGGATAGGTGCTCCTAGCCTCCTGGGGCATCTAAGGTTCCATGCCTTAGAATTTTTTTGATGATTTTCATTTTCTTCTGCAAATCTTGATGGCAAGTGGAATTCTGCCATATTTTGAAGGTCCCTGCCTGACGTATATTTCAAAATATAGTTTTAGAATGTTTGAGATAGGTCTCAGATCCATGGGATTTAACATGCAGATTCTAAATTTATGAGGATCCACCAAATTTCAGAGTTAGTCAGTTTTTCAGGGCTTCAAGACATCGGACTTAGTCAATTTCAAGATATCAGGGACATGCATCAGGATGAGGGTAGACTAGATAGCCTAAGCATATTTGAGATGAATCCCTACTTTTACGGGCCTTTTGACTGAGTTCAACTGATTTTGACTAGGTAAAAGTGGGTTGACAAGGCAATTTTAACATTTTTTGAAAAACACAAAAAAAATGTAACATTGGGTTGCTTGGGTGACCCCAGCCTCCAGGGGCACTTGGATTTCCCAGACTTAGTCAATTTTTTATGATTTCCATCTTTTCCTCATTTTCCAGATTCATCCTGCTTCATTCTCCGTTCTTCATCAGTTGTCTATTGCTCAGCAGTTCTTCGCCTTCTAAAAAGAAGAATTGACCTAGTAGAGAAAACTTGACCTTTTGCAGATTCCATTTGGACCAACTTGCTCGTGAAGCAAAATCAACCAATCAAAATTAGGCATGACACCTGAATCAGAGATTGTATTTTTAGAAATTTTTGCCAGCATCCGTATCTCAAGAAACCCAGAAAACCTAATTTGACGTCTATTTTTAGAAATTTTGACTTTTTGACTTTTTTGACGAAATTTTTTCTAGACTCTTATAAAAAACCTTAATGAAGCAAAAAAATTGATTGGGCACAACAAAATGGAAGGTTCCTCGGTAGTTTTGTTGGTTCTCAAAACTTTGAAATTGCCAACAAGTTTCAAAGGAAAGATTCGTCGACACTTTTCAAGGTTCTTAAAACTTCTAAGACATTAATAACATTTGAAGGCTTAATGAATGGGGAGGCAAATTTTAAAAAGGAAGATCCATCGACGATTTTAGTAGTTCTTAGAACCACACGAATTGCCAACATGGTTCTAAAACCACACAAAATGTTGATAATGTTTTAAAAAGTCTTCAAACTGCCAACAAGCTACATGACTTATATGTTCAAGATGATAGGGAAAGTGTCACCAAGATGGAAGCAAATAAAATATTGGAAAGTTTGAAGTTTCTCAAAAGTGTTGACATAGTTTGAAGTTTCTCAAAAGCGTTAACATAGTTTCATGAGTGGTTAAAAATGATAGCGAATGCATTCAAGCACCTCACCCACCTTCATTCATGACCCAGGATGCCACTAATGGCCAAATTTGACCCCCTGCAACTATACAATCATGTTATCTTGCCAAGATCGACATTAAACATTCTACGGGCATAGATCCACACGCATATTTCAACAAATGAGGGAGATGGTGAAGTAGTTGCAATTAATGTTACAATTAAAAACCCTAGCTACCACTTGTCTATAGGCATATTTCAAAGGGTGTGGTGTACTTGTTGTATTAAAGATTGACTAGCAGAGGCACCTTAAAAGCTTGATGGGTGACTAGGATGCAATGTAACCTAATGCTATAAATATATGTTTGCAAGGTGTAAAAAAGGTTGGTCATTTGAGCCAATTTCTTGATTGCAAGTGTCTCAAGTTGGTTCTAGGACATCAAGTGATGCAAGTCTAGTTTGTAGGGGGATGTAATGCATTTTGTAAACCATATGAAGTGTTTTCAATGTACACATTGCATGTAAATGGTATGTATCTATGGTAGTTTGTAATTATTCAGAGGATGCTCAGATGTGGATCCTCTCTTGCCACATTTTCTGGTATAAATATAACATGGGTTAGATAAATGTTTGACAACATTTTAATTCATTGAAAATATTTTGTGATGGTTTCTTCTTTGTTCCATGTGGATTTTTGAAGTTCTAAGAGGGATTATTAAGTTTGTCCATTTGCATAAATGTCATCTTTGATTTGTATGTATATGCACATTTGTTGTGATCCTAGCATATTATATTCCTAATTATAACAAGGATAAACACGTGTCATGCTTAACCTTAATAGATTCATTTATTAGTCTTAGTTATTCCTTAAGATAACTTTGTTAGGATGAAGTGGTGTGTCCCTACATAGTTATGCATATAAATAAGGAAGAGAGAGACTCTCCCAAACCATCATATCTTCTAGTATTGAATTCACATATTATTTCTTGATTATTGGAGGTCATCCCCTCGAAGTGGTCTACTATTTTACGAATTTTTACATTTGTTTCCAAGAAATATCATAACAAGTGGTATCAAAGCTGTGATTTGGCGCAAGATTTTTGTTTCCACCATAAAATTGAGAATTTGGACCTAATTTTTTCTGGGTTTTGAGGTATGTGGTAAATAAGGTACCAGGTAAAAAAAATAGATTTCTACCATACGTTTTGCACAATTTTATTTTATTTTATTTTTTTCATTAATTGGCTCTACATACCGCAAATTTTGGAATTTTTTATATTTTTACATTTTTGGAAAGATTATAAAAAATTATGTTGGGTCAGTTCTTTGTGATTTATTATTAGAGATAAAATACATTCCATAATTTAGTGGTCAAAGTTGGGTCAAAATATTTTATTTCTTATAATCTACAGGTTACAATTTTTTTTTAAAAAAAATTAAACACTTTTATAAAGATATTGAAAACCTAGAGTTTAAAATACATACACATTAGAAGGCATGCCATCTTTAGGATTCAAAGACTTTTCTAAAAAATTGAATCCAATGACCTTTATTCCAGCACCTAAAATTGAGGGTAAAATTCCTTCGGGATGTGAAATAGTGGTACATTTTATTAAGGATAATTTCTTTGTCCCATTTGCATCATCTTTAAATAAAGGTTTAGATAGGTTTTAACAAGAACTATTATATGAATTGAAGTCCCAACAAAACCACCTAGACGGGTACAAATCAGATAAAATCAAGGGATAAAACAACCTTTTCAAGATCCAAAATTAAACCTACCCAAAATAAATATCTCTAAGCTTGATGGTACTGATGTAACTTCATGGATATGTCTCATGAAACAATACTTTAAGCTTCATAAGATACCAGACAATGCAATGATTAACGTAGCCTTGAAACATTTAGAATCAAAACTTTATCTATGGTACTAATGGAGGATCAATGACAAATAATGGCAAATGCTTAGTTGGAAAGAGTTTAGTAGTGAATTAGCAACCCTCTATGAGAAACCATAGAATGGAAGCTATGATACCCAACTAAAAAAATTAAAACAACTAAGGTATGTAGCCAAATATAATGTTGAGCATATAGTATTAGCAATTCGAGCTCATGAGGTGACACCTTATCAAAATCTACTCTACATCAATGGACTTAATGACCAAATTAAGCATGATGTTCATTTGTTGGAACCTTGCATAGTTAGGAAAGATATGCAACAAGCATTGCATATTGAGAAACATAACTCCACCACCAAAAGTTCCACACAAGGTCAAACCACAGGATTGGAAGACAAAATTGTGACTAATCCTATTAATAGAAACGAGGACAAATTATTTAACCTAAGAAAAATTAGTAAGCATTCTCATCAACAAGAGGGAAATAAAAGAGAAAAAGATTTATGCTCAAATTATGATAGCAAATGGTCTAGGGGTCATAACTATGCTAATAATGATAAAATACTAAAAATTGTCAAGAATGAGGTTGAAGAAGAGAGAGTAGCTACAAAGAACCAAATGTGGAACTTGACCACAAAACTTCACCACTAGAAGTTCCACACAAGGTCAAACCATAGGATTAAAAGACAAAAATAATTATATTAAAAGAAATAGGGACAACTTCTTTAACCCAAGACAAATTAGTAAGCTCTCTACCTCTTGTTGGAATGGTGATAGCAAATGGCCTAGAAGTCATAAGTGTATTAATAGTGAGAAAACACTAATGACTATCAAGAATGAGGTTGAACAAGAGTGAGAAGTATCTACAAAATAACCAAAGGTGGAACTTGAGCATGATAATTTGAAGGAAGTAGAATGCACTACTATCTCCTTACATGCATTCAAGGGAACAAGTGCACCACGAACACTCAAAGTAATTGGTTATATCAACAAGTGAAAGGTGACAGTGTTGGTTGATTCAGGTAGTACACACAATTTTATTGATAGAAGGTTAGCTAATGAGCTCATTGTTTTGTGTATCTAATATCTAATTTCTAGATCATGATAGCTGATGGGAAACAACTCTCTTGTGGTGGTAAATGTAATCATATAAACTCTCAATGGGAAATTATCAAGTAGATTCATAAATGTTCTCTATCCCAATCAAGGGAGTAGATGTAGTTTTGGGCATACAATGGCTTAAACAGTTAGGAATAGTGACTTTTAATTTTCAAGACTTATGCATGGTTTTAGTACACATGGGAAAAATTATAAACTTATAGGGATACAATCACCACCAAGTCAAATTATTAGTTCCCATAGGATGGAGAAATTACTTAAGAAAGGTTCTTATAGCATAGGGGCACAACTACATTTTGTATAAGCACAAGATGTGAAAACTCAAGATCAACCAAAGATTCAAGAGATCATTTGACACCATTAACATGCATTTCAAAAACCTAAGGGTGCTACCCATAGTCAAAGACCATGATTGTGCCATTGAATTAATACCAAGAAGTATTCTTTATCCCAATAAAAGTGCCTATTCATCCCCAATGATTATGGTTAATAAGAAGGATGATTCAAGGAGAATGTGCCCACATTATAGGGAGCTCAACAAACTCACTCTTAAAAACAAGTTTCATATTCCTAGTATTGATGAATTGGTATATGAATCTAATAATCTAGTTTTCTTTACTAGGTTAGATTTGCATTTAGATTATCATCAAATTCAACTAAAGGAAGAGGATATAAATAAGACTACATTTAGACCACAAGAGGGTCGTTATGAATTATTATTTATGTCATTTGGTGTCACTTCAATACCCAATCAACTTTTCAAAGCCTCATAAATTGAAGGACGAGATGAATACAGGGGTTAGACGAGCATCCCACACTCGAAAGGTGCCCCGCATAGGTTTCCGTTCCACCTATTTCATCAAAAAATGGTGTTGGAATTCTTTAAGGACATCTTCATCTATAGTAAAACATGGAATGATGAACAATTCATAGAAAAAAATCTAGAGTTGCTAAGCGTTGAGGGCAACATTGTTTTGAAGGGGATGGGAATTTATGATCCTAGTATGCTATATTTTGAATTATAATAAGGATAAGCACTTGTGGCATGCTTAACCTTAATATATTCATTTATTAGTCCTAGTTATTCCTTAAGATAACTTAGTTAGAATGAAGTGGTGCGTCCCTACATAGTTATGCATATAAATAAGGAAGAGAGAGACTCTCCCAAACCATCATATCTTCTAATATTGAATTCAAATATTATTTCCTAATTATTGGAGGTCACCCCCTCAAAGTGGTCTACTATTTTACTGATTTTTATATTTCTTTCCAAGAAATATCATCACAACATCTAGTTCCATTTATGTTTTGCAGTTGTATCGCCCTCTTCGTTATAGTTCTTGAGTCTATTGCCCAATGGAGTAGGCACCAGTCTAATTGGTGAGAGATCAAACACTTTCCATTTTAATCATCCTATTGTCCTTTGTACTTTAGGAGTAGATTAGGGTTTCATAGGCTACTGCGGTTCATTGTTACAACTCAGGGAACATTCTAAGCAACCACAAATAACTAGATTGTTATAGAATCATGTCATGCAAGCCTACACCTTGCACTTGTGTATGAAATGTTAAGTGCATTCACTTGTGGGGATATAGTATTATTGTTATCTATAGGTGCATATGTCAGGTTATGGTTATCAACTTAATAAGAGGTTTTATAGGCAACTAATTAGTATTTGGTCTACTGACAAATATTAGGGTCAAGCATACATTAGGTATAGTTGTTGTTGTTTTAGTCGTGAGTCATCTTAATCAATTAGAAGCCCAATTAAGGACACCTTTAGGAACACCCTCATAGGTCTAGTTGATCCCAAAGTGGAGGAAAGCATACCCACTTTCAGCAATTAACCTCTAACCATCCATAATGTGTTGATGAGCCCATGTCCTACCCTCCTAATTACCAGTCCCTGGCCTTGAGGATAGGATAACATTCTAAGATCATGGAGCTATAGTTTCAAGACCTAATTGAATGATGCTATTACTAGGGATAGCATTACTGGGGAAGGTTTAATCTGGTTGTTATTTTGAGAACCCCTGCAACTTGAAGAAATGATATTTTATTTGCCTGTTGAGTTGGCATATCGTTAACTTGTGCTAACAAAATGACGTTATTTCTCAAGATAGCAATGCTAGAGATATGTTGATTTGGTTCTCATTTTGAAGACCTTGCAACTAATAAAGTATCTATTGTAGTGAGCTTTATTTGTTAATTTGGTAGCCCGTCAACTTGCACCAACAAAATGGCATTGTTGCTAGGGAGACATTAAAGGGTTGATGTTCATTGAAGATTTTTTTGGTGGAAGACAACCCAAAAAAAATTCTTGCCTTGGTGGTTATTTTTGCTCCAAGGATTTACTCTCTTAAAAGAGGTAGCGACTTTACTATCAGAAAAGAACTTTGATTGTTGTCGCAACCTATTTGTTTTTGGTGCTTCGAGAACACATCTCAAGCTTATAGTAGTTGGTAAAAAAAGTACTCAATATTTTTCTTCCTACCTCTTGAGACCAAGTTTCTTTCATGATAAAGAAACACTTAGTTATAAGACCTCATTCTTCTTCCTTGCATAGTAGAATGTTCTAGTCATGGGTTCTTGGTTTAAAAATGATCACATTATGGATGCTCCTTTACATGCACCTTCTTATATTTCAAGCCCTAGATATTATGGAGAATAAGATGACCCATAACACTTTAGCGATGCCTATTCATGCTATTCAAGTACGTTTGCATCATATACAAACACATGTACAAGCTTACAAGCATCCATACATGATCATAATGAGCTTGTTAGGTAGCAAAAGGAAAATAAAAATCAAATTGTGTTGCTTGAGTATTGTTGAAATCCAAATGCCAACCTACTTCTGTGAAGAGACATGTCACCAAGCCTCAAATAATTACACTTCCCATTATTCCCCTTGTTGATGTATACGAGAAATTTGACTTGTCATGGGTAAATTATGATTTTGAATGTATAAAAAATGAAATTTACCCACAACTACCCAAGTTTGATGGACTAGATTTATCTCAAGGGGGCACATGTCTAAGAATTTTTTATTTTATGGAGTATAATTATGTAGATGAGGATACACAAATGATATTTTTTGCTAAATCTTTGAGTGAAGATGCAAATAAATTGTTATGCAATTTTTTCATACTACTATTTCTCTTCTTGGGATGGTATAATTGCAACCTTTAAAGAGTGATGTGCACTTGGTGTTGATCCTTATTTTCTTGTCAATGAATTGGTAAATATCAAAAGGCAAAAGGGAGAATCTAGTAAGGACTTTAGTCACATGTTTGTTGTTGCTATTTTCAAATTCCCACATGTTTCTGAACCTGTTACACTTATCTACATTGATATGTTCTTTGAAGCCTCTGAGGTTGGTTTGAGTTTAGTGCAGACAGATTTGAATCTTATAAGTCTACAACAAGCTTAAAAATGCCTTGAATCTCTTGAAAGGATGATAAATGAATATGTAACAAAATTGTTATCCTCAAATGCAAGTGTTGTTTGTAGGGAACTAATTGTTGTGAGCAGTAACCAAATGGATGCAACATGTGTCAATTTGGCTTGTAATGCAGGGGATAATGTTGCATACCATTGTGAAGTGAATACAACATTAGATCAAGCTAGGTGTGAACTTGAAGGGGTATAATGTTGTGATGCTTAATCATACAAAAACATTATAGGTGATGAAGACAATGTATGCAATTACCTTTGGTTGGACATGTCATCATTTGGAGATGGTGACAATGATATACATGATGGTTTTTAACTTGAGGTTGAGGTATGTGATCCTACAGTTTGTGGTAGCGATATGGACAAAGAGGGATGTGTGTGTATAAGTGAGAAATAAATTAAATCGGCCTATGAGGTTAATTATGATAGCGGTTTACACTCATGTGATGTCAAAGATGAACAGGGGACTAGTTCCTTATTTGATGTGTTTCCTTTCTTTGTTTCATTAGATGATGATGAGGCTAATAATTTTTATTTACATGAGCATGACATGGATGTGCCTGCACTTAGTGATAAAATTGTTGAGATAAATGATAGTGCAAACATTGATTTTCAATTTGAAGGACTTGCACTTGATGATTGTCAAGATGGTGGTCATGTGGATGCATATGAGAGACTATTTCTTTGGTGCAAGACTTCTCATCTCCCCCACACTAGTTGTGCTTTGAGTGGGCCATAAGAAGATGTTGTCATAATGAATGAGGAAGAAGAGGCAATATGTTATCAGTTTGATTTGAGTAGTGAATATGACACAACAAGTTGCCAAAATGAGCCTCAAATAGAGGGACAACTTAAAGAACTTGGTTCTTCACTTCAAGTGTCTCATGATGTTGACCTTTGTGTTGATGGTTTGAATTGTGGCTTGAATCATCTTATGATTTAGACCTTGAAAATCATATCAGCACATGTGAAAGTGATGTATGTTGGCCACTTATTGTCCAAAAGCTTGATGTGAACACTAGTGACTATGAAGCTTTCCTTTTTTATGGACATGTTTCTAATGCTATAGATGATGGTGGTATGCTTGAATTAGAATCCTTTACGTGGGTCCAACATACAACTAAAAATGATATTGAGTAGTAACACATTTGTGAAGTTGAGAACTAGCATGTTGTAGCTCAATTTGGGGGTATGCTCGAGGTTGAAGTTTTTTATTTTGACCTGCAGGAAGAAGCCTTTCTTTGTGCAGATCAACAAGGTAGTCAGACATGTTTTTCGATGTCATGTGAATTGGAGGTGTTTTTTTCTTTTTTCCTTGATTCACATAAGGAGGCCAATAAGCATGATAACGTATGTCTAAATTGTAATTGGTTTGACTTCAAAAGTTAATTAAAAGAAAAATATTCAATAAAACATTATGAAACCAAATGCATCCTCTACATATCGTAGTTAAAAATATAAATTCAAAAAAATTAGAATTTTGTCCTTCATAGAAAAAAGGTTATGTTTTACACAGTACATGTCACTCTTTAAAAATGTTGTTTACTATTAGAAACTAGTTATTGAAGGAGATGGAAAAGGAAATATAATTTGATTCCAAAAAATTTAAAATATATATATTTAGAATCTACAGAGAAAATGTGACAAATCATTAGTTTACACCATCTTCAAATTCCTCACGGTTTAGCAACTATAGGTGTCCGAAAGTGAAGATTTTTTTCAAAATGCTCATTTCAATGTCAACTTTGGCCAAAAAGTGTAACGCACTATTGTGGGATCACCCTAACACACATGTGAAGTTGAGAACTAGCATGTTGTAGCTCAATTTGGGGGTATGCTCGAGGTTGAAGTTTTTTATTTTGACTTGCAGGAAGAAGCCTTTCTTTGTGCAGATCAACAAGGTAGTCAGACATGTTTTTCCATGTCATGTGAATTGGAGGTGTTTTCATTTTTCCTTGATTCACATAAGGAGGCCAGTAAGCATGATAACGTTGCATCCATGGCTGGTGGAAGTTTTCACTCATCCATGTGTATTGATGTTGACTTGGTTTTTAGTGATGCACTCTATGTTGTTTTGATCATGCATGAAATATATGGTAAGATGGACTGGAGAAGATCATGCACCTACTATTTTTAGTTGCCTTGCAGTAGTAACTTTGATGGTGGAGTTAGCCTTCACTCTCCATGAATTGTTCACAAATTGATGCATGTATGTAAAGGATGTCTTTTTTATAGCTGAGTGTTGAGTATACTTTAGGTTTGCAGGAGATCAACTCTTTTATTCAACTTGTCTTTGATAGAGGCAGGGGGTGTTCAACAACCTATCCATGGCCTTGTGCCATGGATCTTCTTTGCAAGGTCTAACTTGCAATTGTCTCAATTTTGTTTACATCCATATAATCTTAGTCTCTTTATGTTTTATTATCATTGGTTATATGTTGTGTTTTACTTTATGGACATACATTTTTATGTTTTTCTTTCCTCCCGTCTCTCCTTGTGTTTATTTTTCTCTTTTCATCTACCCCTAGAGATCTTGTCTAGATTCTCACTATGCTTGCAAGAGGCACACATCTCCAACTAGAGCCAATGTTAGGACCTAGTTTAACACATGCAAAAATTACTTGTCTATGCCCCTTGGTTGCCTTAGCCCTATTTTGGCCATCATTTATAACCAATCTAAAAAATCTTAAGTGGGTTCCTCTGATAAAAATGTGTGCTCAGTTCCCCTCATACTTCAATTAGTTGGCCATGTTGCAAAATCTCAAAATTTTCTAAGTACAAGGTTGCCTAAGTCATTGTTGGGCCTTTTGCACCTTTATAAAACTTGTCAACATTTTTTGTAGTTCTTCAAACCTTTCGAATTATTGACAGATCCTTTGTTGGCACTTTCATTAGTTCTTCGTACCCTTCAAACTACCGATAAAGCCTTTGTTAGGGATTTCAATGGTTCTTCAAACACTTCAAATTGTTGATAATGCCTTATTCACTAATTTCAATGGTTCTTTGAACCACTTAAACCACTGACAAAGCCTCTGTTAGCATTTTCCTTGGTTCCTTGAACCTCCAAAATATCAATGAGACTTGATTACTTTCATGTGTTGGCATTTGTGGTAGTTCTCATAACCCTGAAACCGTTGTCAAGGTTCCAACTAGTCATTAAGGCCCTAATTTGAAGTGGAGAAAAAGCCAAAGTAGGTATCTTTGAGAAGAAATAAGGCAAGTCATCGACATTTTTAAGGTTCTTAAACCTTCAAAATCACTGACAAGGTTCAAAGGGAAGGTTTCATTGACAGTTTCGCTGGTTCTCAAAACTTTGAAATCACTAAGAAGATTCAGAGAAAAGATTTGTCGCACTTTCAAGGTTCTTAAAACTTCTAAAATGCCAACAACATTTGAAGGATTAATGAATGGAGAGGTAAACTTTCAAAAGGAAGACTTGTTGGCAATTTTAGTGGTTCTCAGGACCACATGAACTGCCAACATAGTTCTAAAACCACTCAAAACACCAATAATGTTTTAAAAAGGATTCAAACCACCAATAAGGTACATGACTTGTAATTTTGAGATGATAAGGAAAATACTACCTAGATGGAAGCAAATAGGATTTCGACAAGTTCAAAGTTTCTCAAAAGTGTTGACATAGTTCAAAGTTTTTCAAAAGTGCTAACACAGTTTCATGAGTGGTTAAAAGTGTCAGTGAATGCATCTAAATGCCTTACCTACCTCACCCACCTTTGTGCACAACCCAAGACACCATTGATGGCCAAATTTAATACCTACATCTGTATAATCATGTTATCCTTCCGAGATCGACATTAAACATTCTAAGGGTGTAGATCCACATGGACATTTAAATAGATGAGGAAGATAGTGAAGTCGTTACCATTAATGTAGCAGTTGAAAACACTAGTGACCGCTAGTCTATAGGTAGATTTCAAAGGATCTAGTGTACTTGTTGCATTAAAGACTTTGATTAGCTGAGGTACCTCAAAATCTGATGGTCGATGTAACCTAATGCTACAAATATATGTTTGTAAGATGTAAAAAAGGTTGGTCATTTGAGCTAATTTCTTGACTACAAGTGTCTCAAAATGGTTCTAGGGCACCAAGTGATGCAACTCTAGTCTATAAGGGGATGGAATGCATTTTGTTAACCATAAGAAGGGTTTTCAATGTACACATTGTATGAAAATGGTATTGTCTCCATGGCAGTTTGTATTATTCAGGGGGATGCTCGAATGCAGATTCTCTCTTGCCACATTTGTTAGTATGAATGTAACAACGATTATATAAATGTGTGACAATGTTTGAATTCATTGTAGAGATTTTGTGATGGTCTCTCATTTGTTCCATGCTGGTTCTTGAATTTTTGAGGTATTATTAAGTATGTTCGTTTGCACGAAATGCCATCTTTGATTTGTGTGTATATGCACATCTGGTTCCATTTATATTTTGTAGACATGTCACCCTCTTTCTTGCAGTTCATGAGTTTGTTGCTCAATGGAGTAGGCATTGGTCTAATTGGCAAGAGATCAAACACTTACCATTTTAATCATCTTGTTGTCCTTTGTAGTTTAGGAGTAGATCAGGGTTTCACATGTTGCCATGTTTCATTGTTACAACTTAGGGAACATTCTAAGTGACCACAAACAACTAGATTATTAAAGAATCATGTCGTGCATGCCTACACCCTATACTTGTGTATGAAATGTTAAGTGGATTCATTTTTGGTGATATAGTATTGTTGTTATCTATAGGTGCATATGCAAGGTTGTCATTAACAACTTGTTAAGAGGTTTTATAGGTAACTAGTTAGTCTTTAGCCTAGTGACAAATATTGGGGTTAAGCGTACATTAGGTATAGTTGTTGTTTCGGTCATTATTCATCTTAATCGGTTATAATCCTTGTTAAGGATACCTCTAGGAACACCATGTTAGGTTTAGCCGAGCCCAAAGTGGAGGAGAGCATACTTGGTCTCAGCAATTAGCCTTTAACCATCCACAATCTATTGATGAGCCTATGTCCTACCATCTTGATGACAAGTCCTTGGCCTTGAGGATAGGATAACACTATAGAAATATGGAGTTGTGGTTTTAGGACCTAATAGGAGGGTTGCCCATATCTAAGAAGGAGTGTGATTGTCTTAGTGTAAGTTGATCTATTTAGAGAAATGTGAATTCTTGTTCCATGCAAAAAGACACTTACAAGAAAAGATCTAGTTGAGTTGTTTTTTACACATGTTTGGGTTTATTTTAGTTTTCTTTAAAGTACAGTGTCATATAAGGATTCAAGTTTTTAGGGAAAATTATGGTGTTCCTTGTAGGAAAAAATGGAAATTCATTTGAAAAGGTCCATTGCTTTCCATCCCCAAATGAATGGGAAAACATAAGTGGTTAGTAGAAGAACTTTACAACTGTTAAGAGGATATAATTATAGGAATCCAAGATTATGGGACAAGAGTCTTGCTTATACGCAACACTCCTACAATTAGGAAATGCATGCTTATATGAATTTGTCTCTGTTTGAGACATGTTTTGGCTACCTACCCCCTAGTCCCCTAAATGTTGTTGTAGGACAATCATATAATGATAGAAAACATGAAGTCTGGAAGATCCAAATGGCTTGAAATATTATTAAATACATTTGACAAATACATCTTGAAGTGTAAGAGTAACTGAAAGAAAGTTGAAGACAAGAAATGATCAACACCATGTTGAGATTAAGTTCAAGATGGCCGATAGAGTGTGGTTGTACTTGGGGAAATAAAGACCCCATTGAAAATCTAGGAAGTTGAAAGCTCCAAGGTATGGACCATTTTTCATTTTGTAACAAGTATGAAATAATGATTTTTGTCTTGATTTGCCACTTTACATGAAGATCTATTTGATGATGAATGCTGAGATTATTTATTTATTTGAGACCTCTTCATTGGAAAAGTTAAAGAACTTCTATTGCCTTCAGTTGAGGATATTTATTTAGTAGTGTTATAAGAACTGGAAAAGGATCTGGTCCTTCAAAAGGAGAGGTATCCCTATAGAGGTGTCCACGAGACTTTTTTGGTTGGCTTGAAGGGGAAACTTCTAGTAAGGTGAAATGACACCCAAAAAAGGATGTGGGGAAGAAATTACCTCATGTAATGAGTCCTCGAGGTTTCAAAAACCAAACTTCACTCTACTAGACAGGTGTGATCCATAAAACAAGTCATTTTTGTATGATCAGTCAATCACTATACCCAAATCTAGTCAGGGAGCCATTTGAATAACTTTTATCAAAAGGATATCAATGTTTGTTAGTTATAGAGGTTTATGCTTGTTTAAAGGCCAGATAAGGCCTTGGTATGATCAAAAGCATCTTAAGGGTGACAAAGAACATGTGTACAAGCAATAAAAAGAAGAGATTTTTATAAATTAATAAAATCATTAGTTTCCACAAGTGACAAATTCACCTCTTCCATATTGATTTAAACAATGCTTCATGGGAAAGTAACAAAAACATATTTTTCATGAATTTTTCAAAATCACCTCTTTGTGTAAGTGATTATTTCATCATTGTGTGAATAAAGCATGAAATTTTAAGAGTTCTAGTCATTTTAATTTATCTTTCAGGCATGGGTAATGTCTTTTGGTACTACTAGAGGCTTTAGGGGACTACTTAGTAGTATGCCACACGTGTGCACAAAATAGCTCTCTTATTATCCTCATTGTAAGCTCATTTTGTAGGTTTTTGTCATTTAGAGTGGGGTTTTAGAGGTTGCAAACATCATTTTAGGTTTTATAAGTTGTGTAAACATGATGTTCAAGTTTGTGTTGATGTGTTGTCAACTTACTAAAATGTAAATTGACTAGTGCCTAGTGGATTGAGGAGAAAATTACTCATTCTTATCGGTGTTTTTCCCTCTCAGGGTTTCTCTAAGGCAACCTCTTACGTTTTAAGTTATTGTTTTATGTGCTCGTTATGTTTCTAGACCATTTTCACATTTTCCATGATCTTTCATATTGCAAATGATGTTTGAATTGTGTGGTGGTTGAATTTACAATTGTCAAACATTATTGAGGTGTTTAAGAAGGGCTATAAGCTTAGATATCCATTATTGATGAGTTACTAGGGAATATCTCTATCAATGTATGGATCAAATTAACGTTGGGAAATATATATGAGTGAATATAGTTCTACACAATAGGAGGAGATCAAAGTGAATGTTTGTGAATAAAATATGTTAGAGGTAGGGCTATGGGCTTAGATAATTTGATTGTTATTAGACCATAAGAAGTAACAAGCAACCTTCCTTGTCAAATTTTTATAGCTAAAAAGGTTCCTTGTTTAAAGGTAAGCAAACTTGAGCCCCTTTTTGAATAAGTTTGGACAATATTTTGGTGTTAACTTAAAAATGGAGGGTTTCATAAAAATTAGAGTCGGGTGTTTGATTTTCTTGGGTTATTTTTAAAGGATCCTTTCTAAGGTCTAGCTACAAAATCATACACAATCTTGGTTGGGAATGGTAGATTTAAAAAAAGAAAGGAATTCTTTGTGACCTTTCTAAGCTAGCATTGGCAATGGAGAAGCCCTTTATAGAAGAGTTGTCAAGCTTGTAAGTAGATTTAAGAACCAAATCTCATAGATACAAAAGTTATTAGCTCTTGCCTTGGTTGATGGTTTCCCATGGATGACATCAAATCTTGGGTTTATAAGACTTGGGGACCAGGCACACTTGTTTATTTATTCCCTATTAAAGTTTTTTTGTGATTCAATTTTCTTCATATGCTAATCAACAAAGTTTTTGTCTTTGTCTACATGAAGGATTCTAGATAGGGGGATTGTTTTGCATCCTTGGAAGCGAAGATTTATTAAGTCTTCTTATTTTAACCCTCCCTCAAATTTTTGGATTATATTGTATGGCCACCGCTTAGAATTCTAATGTCGTGGCTACCTAAAGAAAATTAGCTAGTGTATGGGAGAGATTGTTGAAATAGAGCCTAAAATGCAAGCAAAGTTACATATTATTTATGTTTGCTTTAAACTTTTTGAAATTTGGATCTCCCTCTTCTAAAATAGATGATATTATCCCTACTCTCAAGGGATTTTACTTAGTAAGTGGATCATGAATGAACTCCCTTCCATTTTTGTGCCTATCACGAGATTGGTCATATGAGAAAGTTCTATCAAAATCAGTTAGCTCCTCATAATGGTTTGAGGATCCATTTAATAAAGTTTAGTCTTGTTTACATTTGAAGCTACCTTAGAGGCTAGGAAATCCATTTTCAATGCAATTTGTTGGTGGTTTAATTGTCACTTTTTGTGAGAACACAAAATAGAACAGTGAATATGATAAATTATTCTTCAAATTCTAAGGGAAGCTTCCTGAGATCTAACTAAACCTAAATTAATAGAAACCACAGATATTTACACTATACAAATCTTCAATGGGATTTTTTCATTTAATATAAAATATTACTTTAACTATGTTTTTTCCCTAGATCCAACACTAAACTATCAATAATTAAGGTTGGAGCAAGATTTTCGTATTAACAACTCAAGCACAAATAAATGTAACTTTCTACTAGTTAAAATAAAGACCAATGTTTAGCCACAAAGTTTTGATTGAAAAACACCCACAGATACCATTTATCGATATGTTAACATTGACACAAGAAATGATAGAATGAAAGAACATCGCTTGATTCCATAAAGTAAATTGTCAAAAGAATACACAAAGTTATAACTTTGATGAGCAACAAATACCAACACAAAGTTTGACAAGATTGTTCAATTCAATTCAACTCTATAGAATTGCAGATAGATGAATGATCTCCATATATGCTTCTACAACATACGATTTGTATTGACTTACATAATTTCATTCGTTAAACATTACAGAATGACTTGACTTCAACCTTTGAATGATAATTTTTGTAGCATAAGTTTGGCATCAACTCTCATTACATTGTATGTGTAAATGACACACATTTATAACCTTCTAGTTGTACACACATTTATAACCTTCTAGTTGTAGCTTCTTGAATCTTCAAAAATAAAGTAACAATAATTGATTTAAAATTAGTTCTATCCTTTTCCTTTGAAAATAATATAAAATATTACTTTCTTTCCATTTTTGCTTCTCATCTTGAGCATCTAACTAAATCAAGGGCTCTGATCTTCTATTTCTATCTTTAATTTGCTTTAACTAATCCTCATCTTGGCTTGGGTGTCAATTTGAATGAAGGGCTTAGATTCATCGCCTTTTCTCCTTTATTTCACTTTATTTTCCTTCCAATCTTCACTCGAGTGCATATACTAATGTGGGTACCACTTTTCCTTTGTTTATATCTTCCTTTTGGCAAGAAAAACATGTTATTTTGGTGTCTAGAAGAACACAACGCTCAAATGTTTTTTACTTGATCTTAGCATCACAAAACATTTTAATTTGATTCTCATTAGTTATTTGCTTATGTGGACATGAAATTTGAGTTACTTTAATTTTGGTGCTCATTGGGATTTTCCTTGATGGATGCCAAATCAAGAATTACATGCCTTGAATGCTAAAAACAAAAGTTGGTGCTCATCAGGGATTTTCTCCAATGGATGCCAAATTAGGAATTCCATGCCTCAAATGTTAAAAAAAAAAGTTGGTGCTAATAAGGGATTTTTCCCAATGGATGCCAAATCAAGAATTCCATGCCTCGAATGCCAAAAACAAAAGTTGGCATGATGAAAGCCAAAATTGGGAAACTGATGACTTGGATACCAAAATTGAAGACTTTAAAATGTGATGCTGAAAATGAATAAGGCATGGGTGTAGTGGTTTTTGATGAGATTTTGAATGATTTTACATAAACTTTTAAACTTTCATTAAAATTGCTCCATTTCCTATTCTCGAATGTTGCATCATAAAAACTCTGACTTTGACAAGTTTTCAATCATTTTACTACGTCATGAAACTATTTTTGCCTAATGAAGCTTGAATCTATTCTGTTGACCTTCTCCCATTGTCATTTATTACTTTTCATTGGAAAATACAAAATCGAAAAAATAACTTTCTAAAAATAGAAAGTTGTGATTTTTGTGTTTATATCTTCAATTTGGGAGATAACAAATAAAGTAAAAAGCAAAAAAATATTTTTTCTAAAATTAGAAAGTTTGATCTCTAGACTTCATTATAACTGCTTGTCTTGAATATTGGACCCTCTAAAGTGACAACTTTATGCTTGGAAGACAATCTTTATATATGATTATATCTAAATGTGATAGAGAAGATTTGCCTTAGCAGCAATCCTTCCTGCTTGTGCCTTATATTTGCCATCATAGTCTTTCTTTGAACTTCACCCTTCTGTTCCTCTTTTGGTGTTCGAATTGAAGCCTCCTTTAGGATTCATAGCTTGATAATCTTCATGACAAGCAACCTGCATACATCATTAGTAGACCAAGACAAACCAACAGTCAAGGACTTAACCACTTTGATAGGAAAGATAACATAGTTGCCAGTGAATTGACAAGAATGATGTGACATTTAATTAAAAACATAATTGAAAATAAAGTTTTTTAGGGATACCAATAGTGGATTTTTTGGGGACCATGGGACATACTTTGGCCATAGGAGAACTTTAGAATTTCTTAAAAATATTTAGGCCAGTGTCTTATATGCGGGAAATAGAGTTAAGCATAACAACTAACATCTAAAATAAACACACCTAAAATGGAGCAATAAACAAACACATCACTGGAAAGGGAAAACATTAAAACATCATGAATAAATGGAAATGACAACATAACCTACTTACCTACCTATGGACAAAAAAACATGACTAAATGAAACCAGTAATGGGTCGGGAAAAGTAAATTCCCTTCTGTTTCAGTCAGGATTCTAACTACGACAACCATATTTTGAAAACCTCTACAAATTGCTCATGAATATCCTAGGTTTAGGTTCTGAATGATTGTCTCGCATACTGAAAAATCTCTCTAACCTATGAAGATATTGTGCTTCTTTTACAATATATTTGACAAGATCTTACAACTACAACACATATGTTGAAACAATGACCTCTGCATATTTGATTTAATCCTCACCACCTGTCCCTTCTGCATATTCAACCTTGAATTTAGTCCTAGCATCATTTTTGGAAAAAGGTTGAAGGTGTTGAAGAAACTTTTCAATTTTGTGCTCTTACCTTTCTAGATCCTCTATTGGTTTCAGCTTTACATTTCGTGTTGGCAATCCTTCTTTAGCATTTACTTTAATTGAATCTCCATTTGACAACTCCTCCAAGTTTGAATCCTTAATAATTAGATCAATGCCTTCCTTTGGTGACAAACTCTGCCATCCATCATCCCATGTTGGTGTGCCTTGAGCAATCTGAGTTTATTTAATTTTATCAATGTAATCAGTTTCAAAGAATATGTCTTTATGAGGAAGAAAATGATTAATTTTACTGTTTCCATCTTCATTGATTAACCATTTTCATTTTCAAGTATATTTAAATCTGTCATCAATTCTTTGACTACCACTAAGTGCTCAAGTCCTAGTTTTTTCACCTTGTCTCATGCAAGTTCTTCAAATAATCCCTTAAATGTAGATAAGAAATCTTCTGATGCATCTTCTATTATGCACTCAATAGTTTCTTGCTCAACGAAAATACTTGGATTCTCATCGTGTCCAATGGTTGCTTGAGAGACTTTATCCTCACCAGCAAGCAAATGATATGTGGTCCCTTGAAAACAAGTTAGCATTGGTGTCTTCTCCCATGGATGTTGCTCATGCATTCTCCTTTCTTTGAGTATTTATTTTTCCATAGATGCTTGATTCCATGAATCATTAAATTTATTTACCTTATTGGCACAAACTAGTCCATTTTGATTATATCTTGTGATAGAGTGACCATCGAGCTCACCTCCAAGATTTTGAAAGTTACCCATAAACCTTTGATTGTCTAACTTGGAAGCTATCAAAAGTTTCATCATGTGACATATCCCTTTGAAGCTGCACTTGAAACTATTGTACTACCTTTTTGCTAAAATTGTCTTTTTATTTTGGTTATATCAGTCACCAATTTCTATAATAAAGGCTTAGTGGGACTTGGAACCATGGGCCTAATAGTATTTTTTTTGATTTTCATGTCATCTTTAAGTTTGACTGCTCAACTTTGGGCTTCTTCTATCTCATCCACCTTGCCTGTTTTGAGAAAGATTTTTTTTTTTTTTTAAGGAAAAGCATTGATGAAGCAACTCTAGAGAATTTGTGGAGAAGGCCCAAAAGAATTATTGATGCTTCCAACAAGTTGGTTGAATTATGGTTCAAACCCTCTCATAGGTTCATCACGGTGTTTTTTTAATTTGCTAGTTGAGCAAATAGAACATGCCTAACTTCAACCAGTTTAAAGTGTGAGAAATTTAGCATGCATAGTCTCTTAGTTAGTGATGCAACTTGGAGTGAGGTGATGGAACCAATCTATTGCTACTCCAACCAAACTTTTGACAAAAAGTTTTATTGCAACATCTTCATGAGAAACCCCCAATATGCTACAAGCAGTAGTAAATGCTGAGATATGCTCATATGAGTGCTGAGTACTATCACCATGAAAATTTGGAAAATTCTTTCTTGAACCTAGTGGAAAATCATGGCAAACTACAAGCGCCAAAGGACTAATGTTGGCTCCCCATGACAAAAAAGTGGAGGTAAATCTTGGTTATTGTGAACATTATTAGCCATCTCAAGGAGGCATTTGAAATATGAGATCAAGAATCCCTATCTTTTGTTTAGATCTAATGTACACTTTATTAGTTGGGACAAAAGTGATAAGATTTTTTGCTTGCGAGCTTGACTTGTTTGTGTCTCATTCCTAGTTTGAGGACTTGTTTTATCTCATTTCCCTATTAGAGTAACCAAAAACTATTGATGTTTTAATTTGTCACTTTCATGACCACACAAAACAGAACAATAAATATGGTAAAACCATTTTTCAAATTAGAAGGGGAAGCTCCTTGAGATCTAACTAAAATTAAACTAATAGAAACCACAAATATTTAAACTATATAGATCTTCAACAAGAGTTTTGAATTTAATATAAAATAGTATTTTAACTATGTTTTTCCCTTGGATGTAACACTAAACTATCAATAGCTAAGGTTGTAACAAGATTTTTAGATTTAACAACTCAAACACGAACAAATGTAATTTTCTACTGGTTAAAATAGAAAACAATGTTTAGCAACAAACAAGGTTTTGATTGAAAAACACCTTGATAGATACTATTTATTAGCTAAATCAGAGACTAAATGTTAGCATTGGCACAATAAATGATAGAACGAAAGAACATCACGTGATTCTATGAAGTAAGTTGTCAAATGAATATGCAAAGTTTATCACTTTGATGAGCAACAAATATCAACACAAAGTTTGACAAGATTGTTCAATTCAATTCAACTCTAACATGAGCTTCTACAACATAGGCTTTACATTGACTTACATAAGTTTATAAATTAAACATTACATAATGACTTGACTTTAACCTTTGGATGACAATTTTACATCATAAGTTCGACATCAACTCTCATTACATTGTATGTGTAAATGACACATATTTATAACCTTCCAGGTACAAGAAATTCTATTCTCATTATGTGAAAATAATATAAAATATTACTTTCTTTCTATTTTTTTATGTCATTTTGAGCATCCATTTGAATCAAGGCTCTAATGTTCTATTTTTGTCTTTAATTTGGTTTAATTGATCCTCATCTTGTCTTAAGTGTCACTTTGAATAAAGGGCTCAAATTCATCACTTTTTCTCCTTTATTTCACTTTATTTTCCTTCCAATCTTCACTTGAGTGCATATACTAACTTGGGTTCCACTTTTCCTTTGTTTCTATCTTCCTTTTGGCCAGAAAATCATGCTATTTTGCTGTCTAGAAGAACTTAGGCACCCAATTATTATATATTTTTTTAAAAATTGATCTTAGCATCATAAAATATTTTAATTTGATTCTCATTGGCGATTTGCTTATGTGGATGCCGATTTTGAGTTACTTTGATTTTGATGCTCATCACGAATTTTCCACGATGGATGTCAAATCAAAAATTCATTGCCTCAAAAGTCAAAAACAAAAGTTCGTGCTCATCGGGGATTTTTTTGATGGATGCCAAATCAAGAATTCCATGCCTCGAATGCCAAAAACAAAATTTGGCATTCATCAGGGATTTTTAGTTTCAAACTTAGTGGTAGATATGTTAAATGTATAAGCTAGAGATGAGGTAGATGATGTAGTTAGAAAAAATTTCTTTGACAATGACATTTTATTTCATGTATTCCTTATCCTTATTTTAAGGAGGCCATTTCTATTGTTGCATGAGTAGGGCCTTCATATAAAAGAGAAAGGTAGACACAACCAAGGACTACTATCTTGGATAAGAACTATTCCAAGATAGATGTATTAGTGGAGGAGATGAAGATTAAACGAGTCTCACATGGGTTGAACATTATCATGGATGGATGGATAGACATTAAACACATCTAAATCATTAATATCATGGTCACATATAAAGAAGAACCTTACTTTAATAGGACAATTGATTGTTTAGGGAATTGCAAGGGTGTAGAGTTCTAGTTTTAGATGCTTAGGGATGCCACTGATTGGCCCTAACAATGCAGTGTAGGTTGTGGTGGCTATGACATATGTGTCTAAGGTAGTCATGGAGTTGGTTGAAGCTCCCTAAAAGCATATCTATTGAACCCCTTATTGTTTGAATGTGATGAATAATGCACTCAAGAATATTAGCAAAATTGTGTGAATCACATAAGTTGTACCTAATATGTGGGATGTGCAAATGTTTATATGCAATCACCACATGTCACATGCATTATTTAAGCCATTCTCCAAGAAGGAATTCATTAGACCCTTTGAAACCAGACATGCATCCTACATCATTTAAATGGAGATGTTTAAGTTGCAAGAGCCCTTGCAACTAATGATCACGACACACGTGGAATTTGGGATCCAAGTCAAAGATAGAGAAAGGGTTGAGGGTGAAGGAAGTGGTAAAGAGCAATAGTTTTTGGTTCAATGCCAAGTACATAATGTTTATCATATCATTAGTTTTTGAGGTGATTAGATATGGGGACTTTAATAGTCCTATTCATGGGGAGATATATGAGTATATTGATAGCATGCTTAACCAAAAAAGCTACGGTTCATGTGTAACAAACTTACCTATAGGAGAGTGAAGAAGTTTGTAGTTGTGTATAGTGCCTCGGTCTCATTGACTACAAGACGATTGAGTACGAGGAAAGTCCAACAACACAGTGGGATATAGAGCTTGAGAGATCGACCCAAATTGATGAAAGTCAAGGTGCACATACGTAGTTGGTAGGGATCTAATTACAATAACTAAACAAGTCTAACAATTCTAATAACAAAGAGTATACCACAACATTTGGATTAATCGATAAATTAAATTAATCATTATATTGTATATTACTTTGTACTAACTATTTTTTTTTGATGAAAATGCAAGTTATCTATTAAAATAAAATACCACTTCACAAAAAAATAGAGAGTGATCAAAAGGCACACCCCGAAAGTCACATGGGCTAAGCCCAGAAAGTTCTAGGTAGATCCCTGTCATCCAGTTTCCCCCAAATGTTCAGAACGAAGAAAGGAAAATGAAAATCGCTGGCCTGATGTCAACCCGGGATAAATTTAATAAATATTATGATAGAACTACTCTACTTATCATTATCATTAAATCAATCAATCAATTATTAAATTGTCATACTTTATATAAATTTCAGCTTTATTAAATTGTCATACTTAATATAAATTTCAGCTTCTTTTCCTCCTATTATTTCCCTAAATAATAAATTGATCTTCTTTACTTTTTTTTAATTATTTTCAAATATTAAAATTTATATAGTTTTCGTCCAAGACCAGCACAACGCTGGGCTTCACCATTACAAACACATAATTTTAAAGAAACAGCGTGCTCATAGAATGGAACAAGCAGTTCAGAGATGGGCTGTAAATATAGCAGCATGGAATCCTTCCGACACAGAATTCAATTTATGTATGTCCCTTCTGCCTGCACACGAGCATTCGGTCATTACAAGGTGCGCATTATAATTTATCCATACGTTTAATCTAGTTAATGCTTTATTGCGCACTGTCTTTAATATCAACCCTAGTTTGTAATTGTGTATAAACTCCAGTTATTTTGTCATCTACTGCCACCGAATAGAATAGTTAATAACATGTAAAGAAATCAACCCTAACATTCGAACCCTGATAGAACAAAAAATTACTCAGATAACCCAGAATCTTTGTTAACAGAAAACGATGCCAAAAAAGCAAAAATGGTGTGTAGGGATATCTAGTAAATGTTGAAATGGAGAAAGTTTGCAATGTTATGAAAATAAATGATAAAAAGAAAATTGGTAAGTTTAAATTCTAAAATCTTGGAAATTTGATTTTTGGGCAATTATTTTCTTGAAATTTGACCTACTGTAATTTCATGTTGCCACCTTTTTAGTCACCGATCTATTTAATTTTGCAATGTCAAAGAATATGGTGAATTTAATAAAAAATTAAAGGCAAAGTTAGTTTTTAAGCTCACCCTTTAGTGAGATGTCAATTTGGTGTATGCGATCTTCCTTTTGGAAGCCTACAAGAGGATTGTCTTCCCTTTGCTTTATATTATAGTTCACAAACTCGCTGAGTACTCGTGGGAGAGTATTTCGATGGATTTCATCACCGATTTACTGAGAGTCCAAGGTAGAGATTGCATATTTGTTGTGGTTGATAGATTGTCCAAGTACTCCACACTTCTTTACGATTCCATTAGGCTATTCAGCGCTTGAGATTGCAGAGTTATTTTTTAGAGAGGTGTTTAAGTTGCATGGACTCCCTAAGACCATTGTCAGTGATTGGGACAACAGGTTTCTTAGCATGTTTTGGCAGGAGTTGTTCCGATTGGCTAGAATAGAGTTGACACCGAGCACGAGTTACCACCCACAGACAGATGGATAGACATAAATTGTTAACAAGTGGGTTGAGGGATATCTTCGCAACTGTGTTGCAGGGTAGCGGCATGCTTGGATCAAGTGGTTACATTTGGGTGAGTATTGCTACAATACCACCTATCACATGTCGATTGGCATGTCACCTTTCAGGGACATGTATGGTTACGATGCTCCATCATTTGTAGACTTGACTTTTGATGATAGTCGAGCTCCCAAAGCTAAGGAGTTGATGTAGGATAGTCAAGATACCCTTAAAACACTTAAGGATAATATTCAGCAGGCTCAAAACCAGCAGAAGATGTATGCAGATAGACACAAGGTAGAGAGGACCTTTGAGATTGGTGATTTGGTCTTCTTGCGCCTTCAACCATACAGATAGTCAACATTGAAGAAGAGTGGCGCGGAGAAATTGAAGCCTAGATTCTATGCTCCTTACAGGATTCTGAGGAGAATTGGAGAGGTAGCATATGAGCTTGAGTTGCCTGTAGGAAGCAAGATTCATAATGTTTTTCATGTGTCTTGCCTCAAGAAGGCTCTTGGACAAAGTTTTGTTACTTCTCTCGATCTTCCACCTCTTGATGAAGAGAGCACTTTGGTTTTGGTTTCGGACAACATTTTGGAGATGAGGGAGCCGCGTCTAAGGAATAGGGTGATCCGTGAGTATTTGGTGAAATAGAAAGATTTGCCATTGGAGGATGCGACATGGGAAGGAGAACAGATTCTGCAACATCCATATTTGCTATTGCTTGAGGACAAGCAATCTTGGGAAGGGAGGACTGTAATGTCCCCATTTCCGGCATGATCATCTAACAGGAGTTTGGGTTAGCCTATCCTCATTCTTGTAGGCTAATTCACGAGTTAAGAGAATGAAGTGGTTGAGCTATGGAAATTTGGAAAGTTGTTTTTATGAGGCTCAACTAATTTTTCTGGACTTGGCGAACTTGGGAGATGAATTAATGTATTTTTGCATTAATTATTGAAAGATAAAAAAAATAAAATATTTTTCCAAGAAGTGGAACGACCCATTTGGAGATTTTTGGTCGGCCAATTAACAATATTCAATTGTTGGTTTTGAGCGCTCAAGGAGGGAGATTTATGTCGGCAAAATAATAATATTTTATCAAGCAAGAAAATAATATTTTATTCATGTTTTGGGCACCCAAGTTGGTCGGCCTATTGGAGGTAGAAAGAAGAGTTTTTAAATCATGTTTGTCGGCTCCTTTGAAATAAAAAAATAATATTCTTGGCGGACTTGAAAAAATAGAAATAAATTTCAATTCAAATCTTTAATTTGAATTTGAAATTGGGCGCCTAGTCTTGGTCGGCCAGCTTAGGAGAAAAAGGGAAATTCAAGTATAAAACAAGGTCATTGGAGCTTCATTCATCATCATGAACTTTTGGCATCTTTGGTATTTTGCATTCGCAATTTTATTGCAGGTCTTTCCAAGGACGAAAACCCTTGCGGAAGGTGGTGGATTGGACGAAAACCCAATTGCATCTTGGAGGTGGATTCATACGGAGTTCACAATTGCATTTCATTGGAGGATTTCGAAGGATTCTTGAGCATTCATGATATATTTTCTATAGCAGATTTGGACACCATTGTTGAAGATCTTTGCATCAATTGAAGCGCTGATTTTGTGAGGATATTGTTGCATGTTGGAGCGCCACCATTGGAGAATCAAATTCAGATTTTCACCACTGGTCTATCGAGAGTCTAAGGTAGAGATTGCATATTTGTTGTGGTTGACAGATTGTCCAAGTATGCACACTTCTTTGCAATTCCATCAGACTATTCAGCTCTTCAGGTTGCAGATTTATTTTTCAGAGAGGTGTTTAGGTTGCATGGACTCCCTAAGACCATTGTCAGTGATCGGGACAACAGGTTTCTCAGCATGTTTTGGCAGATTGTTTATCAAATTCAGATTTCATCACTGGTCTACCGAGAGTCCAAGGTAGAGATTGCATATTTGTTGTGGTTGACAGATTGTCCAAGTATGCACACTTCTTTGCGATTCCATCAGACTATTCAGCTCTTTAGGTTGCAGATTTATTTTTTAGAGAGGTGTTTAGGTTGCATGGACTCCCTTAGACCATTGTTAGTGATCAGGACAACGGGTTTCTTAGCATGTTTTGGTAGGAGTTGTTCCGATTGGTAGGAACGGAGTTGACACCGAGCATGAGTTACCACCCACAGACAGATGGATAGACATAAATTGTTAACAAGTGGGTTGAGGGATATCTTCACAACTATGTTGCAGGGCAGCAACGTGCTTGGATTAAGTGGTTACATTTGGGTGAGTATTGCTACAATACCACCTATCACACATCAATTGACATGTCACCTTTCAGGGCCTTGTATGGTTATGATGCTCCATCATTTGTAGACTTGGCTTTTGATGATAGTCAAGCTCCCAGAGCTAAGGAGTTGATGCAGGATAGTCAGGATATCCTTAAGGCACTTAAGGATAATATTCAGCAGGCTCAGAATCAGCAGAAGATGTATGCGGATAGACACAGGGTAGAGAGGACCTTTGAGGTTGGCGATTTGGTCTTCTTGCGCCTTTAGCCATACATACAATCAACATTGAAGAAGAGTGGTGCAGAGAAATTGAAGCCTAGATTCTATGGTCCCTACAGGATTCTGAGGAGAATTGGACAGGTAGCATATGAGCTTGAGTTGCTCGCAGGAAGCAGGATTCATAATGTTTTTCATGTGTAATGTGCCATACCTGTTTGTAAATTTTTAATGTTCTTTTTATGTGTTTTATTTTATTTTTTTGTGTGATCTTTCAGACTAGAGAGAAGATGCAAAAGGGGTTTTAGTTTTCTTGCAGATGTGGGTGGTCGGAGCATACAATACAGAGCATATAACTAGAACCCAAAAAATATACAATGAATATGAAGAAACTATTAACTACCTAGATAGCAAAATGGCCAATAATGAATTACTATGACATACCCATATGGATTTTTGCAACTTGATTCATATGCTGAGAGTGCACCAACAAATGGGTATGGTTGGAATGCCTCAAATCTCCAAGAAATGGTAAGTAATGAGCATACAAGTATTATCAGTAGAGAATAGGGCCTCCAACACCTCACAATGGCCAAAGAAGAAGCTACAATGAAAGCTGAGAAGCCTCTAAAAGTCCCACGTCTAGGATGGTGCAAGTACGACTGTGGACTAGAAATGCAAACAGCAACAATACACTCTAAAAACCTTCTGTTTAGTACTGAAATCAGTCTGCACACATAATACCAAGTTGGGCGACCAAGGTGGGGTGTTCCAAATGCACATAAGCTCACAAAATGTGTCCCAACAAGGAGTACGGCTTGGCTGGAGTGGTACGGCCAGCAGCTGGAATGCACAACAGTCACAAACACAATGAAATCTGCCTTGCTCTCAGTGATGTACTGATCTCCATGGCTGTGGATGAAGAACTAGAATCAATATGCAATGAAATAGCTCAAGCCCCTCTTCAATACTTCAACTATAGACTCCAATGAAACACAAATGTGAATGCCGGATGCATCCACCGTCAATGGCACCTTTGGGTGGTATTGCACACCTGTAGAATGCCGTCACTAATGGAGGTTTTCGTCTCCAAAAGCCTGGTTCAAAATGCTCAAACCCTCAAACCCTAGCAGAGCTCTCAAAAGAAAATATCATAATCAAGCATAAGCAAATGAGCTCCAAATTCACCTTATATTCTCCCTCCAGGATGGGCATTGGGCTTTTAGGAGGGAAATTACCTTTTAAAAACATCTTTGTTTCCCTAGGGAAGGGTGCCCAAGGTCACAACTTAATATTATGTCTTCATTTTCATAAAGTCACTTTTCCCCTCAAAATATAATAAAGTCCAAGTTAAATATAACATTATTAATCTTCGGACTTTAAAATAAATATGAAGATAGTGTCGGAATGAAGTGATCTATAGCTCATCGGAAAGCCCTTGACGAGACGAATCTGATGCCACTCTGAAAATGCTGAACCGACACTGACCCCGAACTTACTAAAAATAGTAAATAACGACCAAGAGCAATCTGAGCCAACTCAGAAGGTGCCAACTGGATTCATTGAATCCGAACCACATTCCCTCCACCAACAAATACCTCCAAGGCCAACTAACTCTAGTTCCCTAACCAAATTGCTAGTGCACGGGCACTCCATGATGGACTAACCAAGAGTCTAGAAGGGGACATTACAATAGACATAAATTGTTAACAAGTGGGTTGAGGGATATCTTCGCAACTATGTTGCAGGGCAACAACGTGCTTGGATCAAGTGGTTACATTTGGGTGAGTATTGCTACAATACCACCTATCACATGTCAGTTGACATGTCACCTTTCAGGGCCTTGTCTGGTTATGATGCTCCATCATTTGTAGACTTGGCTTTTGTTGATAGTCAAGCTCCCAGAGCTAAGGAGTTGATGCAGGATAGTCAGGATATCCTTAAGGCACTTGAGGATAATATTCAGCAGGCTCAGAATCAGCAGAAGATGTATGCGAATAGACACAGGGTAGAGAGGACCTTTGAGGTTGGCGATTTGGTCTTCTTGCGCCTTTAGCCATACATACAACCAACATTGAAGAAGAGTGGTGCAAAGAAATTGAAGCCTAGATTCTATGGTCCCTACAGGATTTTGAGGAGAATTGGAGAGGTAGCATATGAGCTTGAGTTGCTGGTAGGAAGCAGGATTCATAATTTTTTCATGTGTCTTGCCTCAAGAAGGCTCTTGGACAGTGTTGTTTCTTCTCCTGATATTCCACCTCTTGATGAAGAGGGCACTTTGGTTTGGGTTTCGGACAACATTTTGGAGATGAGGGAGCGGCGTTTGAGGAATAGGGTGATCCGTGAGTATTTGGTGAAATGGAAAGATTTGCCATTGGAGGATGTGACATGGGAAGGAGAACAGATTCTGCAGCATCCAGATTTGCTATTGCTTGAGGACAAGCAATCCCGGGAAGGGAGGACTCTAATGTCCCCATTTCCGGCATGATCACCCAATAGGAGTTTGGGTTAGCCTATCCTCATTCCTGTAGGCTAATTCATGAGTTAAGGGAATGAAGTGGTTGAGCTATGGAAATTTGGAAAGTTGTTTTTATGAGGCTCAACTAATTTTTCTAGATTTGGCGAACTTGGGAGATGAATTAATGTATTTTTGCATTAATTATTGAAAGGTCAAAAATAATAAAATATTTTTCCTCAAAATGGAACGACCCATTTGGGGATTTTTGGTCGGCCAAATAACAATATTCAATTGTTGGTTTTGAGTGCTCAAGGAGGGAGATTTATGTCGGCAAAACAATAATATTTTATCAAGAAAGAAAATAATATTTTATTCATGTTTTAGGCGCCCAAGTTGGTCGGCCTATTGGAGATAAAAAGAAGAGTTTTTAAATTATGTTTGTTGGATCCTTTGAAATAAAAAAAATAATATTCTTGGCCGACTTGGAAAAAAAGAAATAAATTTCAATTCAAATCTTTAATTTGAATTTGAAATTGGGCGCCTAGTCTTTGTCGGCCAACTTAGGAGAAAAAGGAAAATTCAAGTCTAAAACAAGGTCATTGGAGCTTCATTCATCATCACGAACTTTTGGCATCTTTGCTATTTTGCATTCGCAATTTTATTGCAGGTCTTTCCAAGGACGAAAACCCTTGCAGAAGAAGGTGGATTGGACGAAAACCCAATTGCATCTTGGAGGTGGATTGATACGGAGTTCACAATTGCACTTCATTGGAGGATTTCAAAGGATTCTTGAGCATTCATGATATATTTTCTATAGCAGATTTGGACACCATTGTTGAAGATCTTTGCATCAATTGAAGCGCCAATTTTGTGAGGATATTGTTGCATGTTGGAGCACCACCATTGGAGAATCAAATTCAGATTTTCAAATCAGATTTGAGTGCCATAAGTTGAGGGATCATAGCCGATTTCATATCAGCAATTTATTGCAGCCACAAACCCTAGCCACTGCCCTTGTTTTGCATGATAGATCAGATTGGGATTTCAATTCATATCATTCACCATCTTGTGGGAGTGGCGATCAGCTTGGAGACATTTTTACATCACTAGAGGAGTGCCAATTTCCTTGTGGAGGAATTCGCCCTAGTTTGGATCAACCTTTGACATCTTTGAGTTGCATTCATCACCTTGTGAAGAGGCCGATCAACATAGGAGACGAGTTGGAGGAGGCGAACAGCATTGAGGGTCTTTGCCATCACCAATCAGCATTGAAGACATCCATTGTTGATTGCAGATCCGTATTGGAGGAGTTCGCCCACATTTTGTTTGGCATTTGTTATCAAATTGGTATGTTGAAAATTATAATTCAGATCTGATTTGTAGCAGCGATGTATTGGTTGATATTGGGCCACGTTTGAGCCAATAAACTTGATGTAATTTCCATCTTATCTATTTAGTTTGGAGCAGCAGACTTGCATTCAGATTTATGTATGTTTGATTGTGTATTTCATGGTGTAATTCATGAATGATAAAACTGCAGTTATATATATTCATTTGCCATCATTTTCCATGTTTTAGAATATGTTCTATGCTTGGTGAAATCATTCGATAAGGTGCAAAAAATAAAATCAGAATTCAGATCTATGGTTTGAATATTTTATTGTGAAACAAAATTAGAAAAAATTGGTGAAACCCTCAGTGGGATATTTCAGTGGTATCAGAGCTTGGATCCTGCCAGTTTGGAGGGTTTGGGAAGGACTAAATTAAGTCTGATCCTATTAGCATTCTTGAGTATAAGATTAGCAGCTAAATCCTCCTATACTTGGATGTGATTTGGCTCGATTTTATCCTTGCATGTTATGTGGACAAAGATTTGACTTACTTAGTGGGTTGGTTGGGTTGTTCGTATGCAGTCTCCTTATTGGCAATACTATAGAAGAAGAGCAGGACAGCAAGAAGAACAAGAAGTTCCAATTGCAGAGGACATGGATAGAGAAAGAGGTACAAGTCCGCCAAGAGATGATAGGAATGTTGATAATATTTTGAGGACTCTAGTAGCGGGACAACAACAAACAAATAATGCTTTGCAACAAATGATGCAGTTTATGACTCAAGCCATGGGAAATGTGAGAGTTAATGCAACACCTACGGGTGAAGGTAGTGTGGTAGGTACACCTTGAGTTGACAGAGCTCGTACTCCCACAACTAATAGACCATTGCGGCCTACATTCCTTCCAAGGGAAGAAGAAGAGGTTGAGAATGAGTTGGTACAACCAACGGATGAGGACGTGATCGTCGTTCATCAAGCATATAGAGCACTTCCAGCCCTTCTTAGAGAGGATCTCAGCTTCCAACAATATTGGAATCAAAAGAGGGAAAGAGGAAGACCTAGAGGAGAGCCGAGACCTAAAAGACAAGAAAGGCAACATCAAGAATTCAAGGAAGCTTTAAACAAGGTACCTCTACCAAACTTTGATGGTAGCGGCAAAATAAGTGCAAGAGCTTGGGTTAATAAGTTAGATGCATTTCTCACCCTCAAGCCTATGCGAGAAGACAAAGCTATTCAACTTGCAACCATGCACTTGGAGGGAGCAGCTTATGATTGGTGGCATCATGGACTTGTGACACAAAACCATGCAATGATCCAATCTTATGATGAGTTCACAGCCAAACTCATTGCTAGGTTTGATAGGAAGGATGAAGAAGTTTACTACAGGGAGTTGGCACAGATGAAACAGATTGGATGTGTGAATTCCTACATTGATGAATTCCAGAAGGTTGTGGTTATGGTTCCTGATATGACAGAGAGAAGGGTAATTATGTTGTTTGTGGAAGGTTTGAATGATAAGTTAAGGGGTTTGGTGAAGGCTCATAAGCCTAGCACACTTGATGAAGCTATTTAGCTTGTGGCTTGATCTTGACAGTACACCATCATTTCAGCCACAAAAGAAAAGTTTCAAGGGCTCTTGTTCGAATAAGAAAAAAGTTCAACATAAATATCAACCTCTTAGGATGGACATTGAAGCAAAGAATGAATTAAGGAGGAAGAAACTTTGCTTTTCTTGTAAGGAGCCATGGGAACCAGGACACAGATGCCTTGGGAAAGGCAAGGTACATCTCATAGAGGTCATTTCCGATGATGAGAGTGAGGCTATTGAAGACATAAGCTCGGATAGTGATACAGATCATGTGGAGCAGCAGCCACAGGTGGAGCTTGAGCCGAACATTGCAAATGACACAGAACATGTCACTATTGCATCTATTTCAGGAGTGCCGAGGTATCATGCCTTTCAATGAGAGATGTTAAGGGACAAAGGGTCACTTGTTTGGTTGATAGTGGAGCTACTCACAACTTCATCGATGAGGGTTTATTTGTGAAGAGAGGACTAAAGAGTGAGGATTTTTAGGGCTTCAGTGTGACAGTTGCAGATGGCTTAACTATGAGTTGCACTACGAAGGTATCCCAGCTTAGCATTCGGATGGGTGACTACACATTGATTGATGATTTCTATGTTGTAGGATTGGGAGAGATTGATGTTGTTTTGGGAGTCTAATGGTTGCAGTCACTTGGTAGATACATATAGGATTTTTAGAAGATGGAACTTGAGTTCATGCACGAAGTGAAGAAGGTTGTGTGGAGAGCACTTTCAGATGGAGGACCTAGGGTTGTGTCAGCAAGGAGGATGGAGACATTGTTTAGACATGATAATGTTGCTTGGGTAGCTCAGTGTTTTGTATCATCCAAATCTTCTTCTAGCAAACAGGAGTATCATGTGGATATCCAGTCAGTGCTTGATAAGCATAGTATGGTGTTTGGAGAAATTCCTCCTGGTAGGCCACCAGATCGTGGGTTTGAGCATGTCATTGAGTTGGAGGAGGGCTCCAAGCCCGTTATTACTACACCTTATCATCATCCGCGGCATTTCAAGAAGGAGATTGAGAAGACGATTAAGGAATTACTTGACATGGGACACATTTGTCCTAGTTCTGATCCTTTTGCTTCTTCAGTTGTTTTGGTAAAGAAGGATGGCACCATGAGGATGTGCATTAACTAGAGAGCTTTTGTCATATCCCCATTTCCGGAGTGATCACATGTGGAGTTGATGATTAGCCTATTCACCATTCCCGTAGGCTAATAATTGTGGTAAGGGAATGATTTTTGGTTTGAGCTTGGTTCTAGAGGATGAAAATCTATAATGTTGGCTCAATAGGTGATTTTGGTTGGATTTTGGCTAAGTGTTGCTTAGTGATATTGTTTATCTAGCCAAAATATCATATTCTCCTAGGTGGAAATTATAAACATTGGAGGATAGAAAATGGAGTGATGGAAAATGTCAATCTTTAATTGTATTTGCAAATATATTTTTATCTAGAGCTTTCCAATGCCACTTGGAGTTTGACACCACCTTTCAAGGAGAATAAAATAATAATAAAATGTTGTTATGTATTGGATCATGTGCCAACGCTCAAGGGAAAAAGGGATTTCAAATTGTTTCCATTGGATCAAGCGCCCAACGCTCAAGGAGGAGATTTCAAATAACAATAAAATATTGCATTTAGATTGAATCATGAGCCCAACATCAAGGTGGAAAAGGAATAAAATATTGCATTTCAATACCCAAGGAGCCGCCACCCAAGAAGGAAAAACATTTAAAATCAATAAAATATTATTCTCTATGGGTTGCCGTACAAGGAGAAGAGGAGACAATATTTTATATTATTTATTGACCCAAGAGGATCACCGCTCAAGGAGAGTTATTTTTAAATAAAATAATGAATTTATTTAAATGGAGCGATCTAAGGTGACAAGGCAATTGGTTTTGTAAATATTGGTGGTTGTACAAATGCATTTCATTTAAAATTGTCATTGGGCAATTGCAATTTCATTGGTGGACTTCAAAATTTGGCAAAATGGAGCTAATTGGGACGCCTAGGCCAAGAGGAGGATAAATAGAGCCATTTGCCATCAATTTGCAACTATTAATCACTTGGTAAGTTTTTCATATTCATGTGTTTGATTGGAAATTACATTTTTCAGTATTTTTCAAGGAGATATGGGATCATATGGATTTCATCATGGATGTTCATTTGCAGGTTTTCATTGAGGAGTTGAAGGATATTTGAATTGCATTTGAAAATATTTTCATGTCATTGATGCCTTTGTTCATTATTGAAGACTCACAAGGTAGTCGATTTGCACAAAAGGGCATTTTTAGTGTGTTTTTGCTATCATATCATATTCTGATTTTGCAAACAGCAGGCTGGTAATTCATTTTAGAGCTGAAGGACACCATCAATTGAAAGATTTCAAGGGTTTGAAGCATTTGCAATCACATATACGTCAATCGCTACAACCCTAGAGACAATCACTAGCCATTTGGGCTCTATTTTGGCATCTTTGAGGCTTACTTTGTAAATCTGGGCAGTCATATTCAGGTGCAGCAGTCAAATCAATTTGGACAACAGTCAATTGTGAAGGTACAACAGGGTTTGAAGGCTATCTACAAGCATACTTTCATTCTACATTGGATTGGCCATCATTGTACATATTTTGGTTATGATTTCATGCTCATATTTGTTCCCAAATCACATTGTATGATGACTGATCCAAAAATCAGTCAATGTTGATACAACAAATTGGCACTTTGCCATTTGTAATTTGCTCATTGAAATCAATAATAAGCATTGGAGGTTTCGGGCATTCACTTTCTCATGTTTCATTGATATGGTTATGTGTTTATAATTGATCATTTGATGTTTGCTTTGAAAAGATATTGGAAAAAAATTCAGTTAGAAGCAGTAGGGTATTTTACAGTGGTATCAGAGTTGGATCCTGCGAGGCTATGGGTTATGAGCTACTACATTGATCCATTGCCGCCTCACTATCATAGAAGAACATGTACAACTGGAGACAAGAGGCAAGGTAATCCGCAACGTGATGATGTTGAGAACATGATTAGAGAAATGATTGATAATCAGCGCCAGATGACAGATCAGCAGCGTCCGACAAATGAGAATATTGCATGGATGTTTCAGGCTATGATGAATAATAACAGGATCAACAATCAGGCTAATCAAGATAATACAGGTGTTGGTAGTGTAGCAAGATCACCTTGTGCAAGGACACGCACACCTATAGTTGATAGACCTATGCAACCTACTTTTCTTCCTAGAGAAGAAGAGGTAGTTGAGGAGCCACAGGTTGAGGAAGAGGAAACCTCGTTTGGTGAAGATTTGATATCTTTGGTTGATGAGTATGATAAGTAGCTCAAGTAGCTCAAGCAAGTAGACAAGTAGCTCAAGTAGTCAAGCAAGTAACCAAGTAGCTCAAGTAGTCAAGCAAGTAGCTCAAGCCACAAAACATACATGTAAGTCGTAAAGTATACACTTAAATACATAAGTCGCACGAATACACGTATACACATAAGCCACAAGGTAAACCTTTGAATACACATAAATCACAAAGTATACACAGGATGGCAGGATGACTGCTCTGATACCACTTGTAATGTCCCCTTCTAGTAAGCCAAATTTTTCCTTAACCTTGCACAAAATTTCAACTCACCAAAAGAGAACATTAGTATTCAATTTACCTTTTATTTCAAATTATAATCATTTAAACCAATGCACATTTAT
Source organism: Cunninghamia lanceolata (assembly GCA_027924645.1). Lineage (NCBI taxonomy): Eukaryota > Viridiplantae > Streptophyta > Pinopsida > Cupressales > Cupressaceae > Cunninghamia > Cunninghamia lanceolata. The sequence continues at coordinate 236,393 of BSBN01001513.1, read as the reverse complement.
CCATAACAACATTAGAATTTAATTTGTATATTTTCATCTCATGATTATAACTATAATAATACCATTTCATAAATGCATTTCACATTCACATTATTTCCTCTTATAACTTGTTCATGATATGTCTCGGGAGGGACATCACTTAGACTCGGACGTTAACCAGCTCTAGGTCACCATCCTATGCGAGTATGACTTCGCTAAGGGGATAGTCCAACCATCCCTTACGGAGGCCCAAAGGCTTCACTTACACCCGGAGTACCTCACCATTTGGCTCGAGGGACTTCACTCACCCGGAGTTACTCATCTAGTCGAGGGTCACCTATCGTAGGGCACATAACTTTGCAAGTTATACCTTAGGCCCAAGGATTTCACTCACACCCGGAGTACCTCATCTTTTGGCTCAAGGGACTTCACTCACACCCGGAGTACCTCGTCCAGTTGAGGGTCGCCTAGGTCCATTACACTATCCTTAACTACGTCCTACTCAAATGGTGATAGAGGGGTTAATGATAGAGTCACTTAGTCAGCTCCGAGCATATCATAAACCTTATTCCTTATTTGATCATTGTCATGTTATTCATATTCATTCATTGGCAGCATGTTTGCCATGACCATTATAATGCACCATCATATCTATCTTATTTGACTATGTAACTTGTATTCTTCATGTATTCATTATCTAATTTAATCAAGATTCATTTATTCATACATAACATAAACATATCTATCATGTTTACCTTGAATTCATGAGTATTCCTATTCTATAATATATGATTTATGCCATCATAATCAGAATTCTCATTTCATTGATAATTTACTATACTTTCTAATATATTAAACAATCCATATACGATACTAAGACTACCAACTTCTAATGGATTTCAGATTATGAAATATGCTATACGCAGACCTTTATGATCATGCAGAGATAACTACAAATCAGATTGTAAACAGCAATAATTACATACAAGACATTACATAAATATTAATTACTAAATATGCCAAGGGTACTTACCTGCTGTGCCTTTGATTTATTTCTGACTGTACCTTTTCCTACAGACTGAAATTCTGAGTAATAATCCTCAGATTTCCTTTATTAGTCATCGCTTCTTCCTTCGATGCCTTTTTGAAGCAATGACTACTTCTTAAATAACATATGCTGTCCCTTAGTGAAGGGTGACGCAACCTTCCATAAAGCATACCCTTCTATTGTTAATCTTTGTTAACATTTGATGATTTCTTAATTAATCGCTGCTTTAGAGTCATCGGGGATTATAAGATATTGCTTCCCTTTTGACTCTATTAATATTTAATATATGTTATTTAATATTTATCTTATATAATATAATAATATTTAAATTTATATTTATATCTTATTATATATTATAATAATAATTACTTCTAAGTTTATTTATCATATATTTTTATTATATATATATTTATATATTATAATAATATATGTTTTTATAATTACTTCTATAATAATATTATTATATCATATATACATTATTATATATATATTTGTTTAATAGATATTATTATATATATGATCATCATCAAAAGTGACTTCTCTATTTTATCATGATGTTTAAATCTTTAATTTAAACAATGCCTTAATATCGGGACATGACAGCCCTCCCCACTTAAGATTGCTTGTCCTCAAGCATTCATAATTATGATGCCGCTAAAACCGTCGATTTCCTCGAGATGTTAAATATAGAAGCGATTACATCAATTTGTAGGTTACATGCATTGCCACTTAATTACATAATAAAATTGAAGTAGACAAGCAAGTAGCTCAAGAACGCAAGCAACTAGCTCAAGCAAGTAGGCAAGTAGCTCAAGCAAGTAGACAAGCAAGTAGCTCAAGCAAGTAGACAAGTAGCTCAAGTAGACAAGCAAGTAGCTCAAGCAAGTAGGCAAGTAGCTCAAGTAGTCAAGCAAGTAACCAAGTAGCTCAAGTAGTCAAGCAAGTAGCTCAAGCATACCCTTCTATTGTTGGCGCAGGGGCACCTAGCCATGGAGAGGTATCATGAGGTCAAGTTGCATTTGTCATTATTTGTTATGTTTTGAAAGGTCCTAAGGACTATTGGTATCAAAACAACTCACTTTGTAAGGCTTGATGAGCCATTTTGTTCCAAGAAACCTAAAAGGTCCTGAATGGGTCAACTGTGGTCAAAGGTCAAAGGGTCCAAAGAGAAGGTTGAAAATATTGTAAAAAGGTTCATTTAATCCATTTTTGCATGTATGAAGTGTCCCTAAGTGATTTGGCAAAGTTTGGTGCTATTTTGTCAAAAATGCAAAAAGTTGCAAAGTTACAACATTGCAAAAAGTGCAAAAAAAAAAGGTTGCAAGAATGTAATGGTTCGGTTCTAGAGTTGGTTAGGCAGTTAGAGGGATTGGAAAAGGTTTATAATGCAATGTTTGGTCAAAGTATGAGAGAGGAGCAGTTTGGAGGGGATTTGACAAAGATTATCCATCAAAACCCTCAAACTGTCACAAGGTTTTAAGGAATCTGTGACTGTCACAGAGCCAAGAAGGCTCACATTTGCTGTAATTTTGATATGTAGATGTTTTTGAATGATAAAGTAATGAAATAGCTTTCAGATGAATCCTTTCTTGTGCATTTTTGTGGAGTATTTTGTGAGAAATGATTGTTTTTCCAAAAACTGTCAAAACCCTGTTTAGGGTTACCCGTTTTGGGAAAAATGCCATAACTTTTGTTTCCACCGTTAGATCTTTATGTAACTTTGGGAAAACATTTGTACCTATGTTATCTACAATCTGACCGAAGCGATCGACCTCATTTTGTGTTGTGTGGAAGTTATGAATGACTGTTCATGGCATTTCACAGTGAAATTTCTGAGTTTGAACCCTTGTAGTAGAATTACCAGTCTGTTTTTAGAGCACATTTTCTAAAACAATCCATGGTAATTTTGACATATGTTATGTATCTTCCAAAAGGGTATCTAGATCAGGTTTGAGGTTTGTGGAGAAAGGCCTCTGTGAAAAGTTATTCACTGCTGTTCTGAAACAGGGCTACTAGGAGTTCAAGAGGCTTGTGAAGCAAATACTCATCCTATGTATGCAAGACCCTAACCATTGGTTTGGGATGGTTATGTGTGTGTTGTCTTGGGACCCCTGACATGTCTTCCCTCAAGAAAGTGAGTTATTTGATGTCATATCTATGAAGGGTGCTCTTGGTTCAAGAGTTCAATGTTTAGGAAGACTGTTTTTATGAAGTGGAATTCCCCATACATGCCTCAAGGTTTTAGAGGCCTGTTGATGAATCATCCACCCATCTAATGACTCTGCATCAATTGTTAATCTTTGTTAACATTTGATGATTTCTTAATTGCTGTGTATGCAGCCTTAATTGCTGCTTTAGAGTCATCGGGGGTTATAAGATATTGCTTCCCTTTTGACTCTTAATATTTAATATATGTTATTTAATATTTATCTTATATAATATAATAATATTTAAATTTATATTAATATCTTATTATATATTATAATAATAATTACTTCTAAGTTTCTTTATCATATATTTTTATTATATATATATATTTATATATTATAATAATATATGTATTTATAATTATTATATATACATTATTATATATATATTTGTTTAATAAATATTATTATATAAATGATCATCATCAAAAGTGACTTCTCTATTTTATCATGATGTTTAAATCTTTAATTTAAACATGCCTTAATATCGAGACATGACAGATGCACCATCTGAACCTAAATCATTGGTTTCTGATTGCTGATCTGAATGATGTTCCGACTCCACTGACTCATCTGCAGAAAAGTACTCCAGCTGTTTTGCTTTCCCTTGGGCAGCACACTTGTGCTTAGGATCCTAGTGCTCTCGGCAATTGAAACATAGTTTCTTTCTCCTGAGGTCATTTAGCTGATCATTATGAATCCTAGGAGAACTCTTGTGTTGCTGTCCGGGTTCCCTTTGAAAGTGTCTTCTGCCCTTATCTTTCTTCTGAATGAACCCCTTAGATTGAAATTTACTCCTCCATGCCGAAGATTCCATGTCACATGCCTTCTTCATGGCCTCTTGAAGAATAGGTGGATCAAGACCCTTTATCCATCCTCGCAAATGATCGGATAGCCCATCAATGAAAAGGATCATCAGCCTGCGTTCTGAAATATCTAAGACCATAATAGATAACTCCTGAAACTCTGTAATGTAAGAATCAACTGAGCCCACTTGTCTGAGTTGGGCTAACTCCTTGAACTTTAACTCTGGATCCTTCTTATCAAATCAGTCAATCAATCTGGCAGTGAACTTAACATACGAAGTGATCTGATCATGGCCCAAAGTTGTCTTACCATTACTCCACCATTTGTGAGCACTGCCCTCTAAGTGCAAAGCTGCATATGTGATTGCATCAGCTTCAGGCATAGGGCTGATCTGTAAGTAACTATCCAGTTTCTGAACCCACGCTTTAGCAGTGGTTTTGCCAGAACCATCAAAGGCAAGGTCATCTTATTGACTTTCTTCTGAAGCTCTTGATTGTGCTGCCTATTACCCCTGTTGGGTCTGTGTTTCATTCTTAGATCAAAATACTCCCTGAAAGTCATCTCAACACGGAACTCCTCACTGGAAGCCTGCCAATCCCTCAAAATCACATCTTGGAATTCTACTCGTGTAGGCTCTTGTTTGGGGACATTGTTCCTAGGTGCAAAAATAGGTATACTGGGTCTATCACTAGCTGTATACTGTGTAGCTCCCCTGTTATTGATTGATGCTTCTCCCTCATTATCCCTGTCTCTGTGCCTGTCTCCATTGTTCCTGTCACCATTGTTGTTCCAATTCCTTTCATTATTGTTATTGTTATTAATATTGTTCCCAGCATTACCAGGTATCAAACGGGCAAGGATCAGTGCTAGTTTTGTTTGTGATCTTTCCAATGTGTTTACCATATCACGCTGCCCTCTAGCTAGATCATTCAAGGCATGCATCATGCTGGTCAAATCTGCTCTCCCTTCGTCATACTGGTCTCTACTAGACCTACCCTCACGATCACCCATGTTTTCTGTAATGGGTTCCTCTTCAATGTAAATCTCTACCTGTTGTTCCTCAGCGACTACCACAACTGTATCTGTATCTGCAAATGGATCTATATGGGGAACCTGAATATCTCGCTGTGACCTGTTTCGTTTGAGATAATACTGATGGGTTCCAGGCTGCATGTCTGAGTTCATCTTCTGCATGTCTATGTCTAACCTCACAGGATGGCAAGAAGAGCTATGTTTTGATACCACTGTAAAGTGTTGCACCTGTTGGTTCTTTGTTTAATCTTAATTGTGTTATTTTTATTTATTTTTTTGTGTGATCTTTCAGACTAGACGGAAGACGCAGAAGGGGTTTTTTGTTTTCTTGAGATGTGTTTGCTAGATACAGTGCAATATATAACATGTAATGAAAACCTAGAAAAAGTACAATGGATATGAGCAAAATATCAGATACCCAGATCATAAAATCACATAATATGAATTATTATCACATACACATGTCAAAATATGTTACTTCGTACATCTACTGTAGTTGGACCAGCAAAATGGTAGCATAGAACTCCTCCAAAACACCAAGGAATGAGAGTATTTTGCATACAAATGATAACAACTGACTTAGAGACCCTAGACGCCCAGATTAAGAGGTGTAGTAGCTGTCAAAACCATGTGAAATCCCTCCCAGCAGACCCCATGTCACCACAGTAGTTGTACGGCCAGTTAGGAGCAGAAACACAACTCAAAGTAGAAGGAACAACATCAAAGAGACGCTGGAATATCACTGTTAATCAATGCAGACCCTTGTCCCTTCTATACGCCCCAAATAGAGTGGAAATAACAGAATATGGACAGCAAATAGCCTCTTTCAGGGTAGTACGGCTGACCGAAGAAGCTACGACCAGCTAGCAATAAGCCACAACTCCACACAAATGAGAATAACAAGATTAAATCTGAACCTTCACCATTGATATCAGCTGTTTATCACCAAATCTGCATAAGATATGATCAATGTGCTCTCAAACCCTCTCTGAAATGGATCCCATTGAAGCTCAAGTGCAAACACTAGATGTATTTGCTACACTAGCACCTTTGGACGGTCTTTCACGCCTGTAGTATGCTGTCACTGTAGGAAATTTGCGTTACCAACAGCCCCTGGGTTCGAATCTCTCCCAAACCCTCTCAAAACCCGTGCAGAGCAAAAACCAAGCAAATATCAATATTCAAGCATAACAAATGAAACTCTCTTTTCATCTTTTATTTCCCCAAGAGGGGTCGTTGCTTTTGAGAGGGAAATCTTTTATTTTTGAACTCACTTTATGAGTCTCCAAGGTGGGCGCCCAACTCCTCTTAAAGTGACCTTTTAATATTTCTTTATTTCCGTCACTTGACTTTTAATATTTCTAAAGTCCCGAAGTAAATAATTTAATTAATCTTCGGACTTTAAAACGGAGGCCAAGATATACTCAGAATCTCGTGTTCTATAGCTCGCCGAAAAGGTCTCGTCGAGACGCATCGACTCCAATACTAAGAATCCGTAAACGACACAAACCCCAATTTACTAAAAATAACAAGTTTGGGCCAAGAGCAAACAACCCACCTCAAGAAAGTGCCAACTGGAGACCCAACTGAACCCAAACCAACATCCAATCAACTAACCAACTCATCCAAGCCATTGCCAACCGAAAGTTCCCTAATCAGGCTAGTTAGTCTATGGGAACAAGATAATAGACTAACTCTGTATAGAGAAAGGGGACATTACAATATACTTGTATTTCCCAATAATAAAACTAAGAGTTTGGCGATTGGCAAGACTTGTTATTTAAGACAAGTTTTCTCTCATTTCATCACCCCAAGGATTCTAGACAATGATACAAACTCGTCTTTGATATATCTCCATGTTTGGTGCTAAATTTATTTTCATATCTTGGGAAAGTATCCGATTTCTTTAAACAATATCAATTTATCCCAAGGTTTGATAGGTGAGAATGATCCTGGGATTTGTGGGTTATGGGCCCATAATATAACTTAGCATAGGCTTATGTAACAATTTTGTTGCAACTTGATTTGTATCAAATTTATCTAAGGTACTCACAAGCCTAATATTGATGTCCTTGATCTTTATGAACGTGGAGTTACTTTGATCCAGAAACGAATTTAGGAGGAGACTCCTGGAAGAAATGATCTAATATAGAAGTGAATTTGGTTCATAAGATAAGTTTACTAGATCAATTTTGTAGGTTGATCCATGTATTGCCATTGTTCCTATGAGTGTGGGATAGATCATATATGTTATGGATTTGATTAAGCATTATGATTTTGTCCAAAATGAATAGAACCAATGTGTTCCTACCTTAATGAAGCTTGATGAATATAACTTACGATAGATTTCCCACATTTCTCTTAAGATCTCTCAAGAGTCAAAATTGAGTTGTCTTCATTACATTCTCTAAAAAAATGTTGTTTTGGTTTTTAAGAGATTGGTCATCCTAAGTCAAAATGATACCTTAGTGTACCTAAATCTCAAAGTTGAAAGATAATCTTAATCCATCTTTGTATCTTTAGTTATACCAAAGTTTTCGTGACAACTAGATTTTTTTTTGAGAATTGGAAGTCAAATTATATCGTTAGATTCAACTATGTGAGGGGTTATGATTGATTGTTCCTTCCTTGGGAAACTTTTGATATTTTGATTGCTTGATTTCCTGATGAGCGACGATTGCTTATGTCAATGAGTTGATTTATCCTTCATATCTATTGTCTTGAAGGAGTCACTACTCTTATTGTCTGCCTTTTTCAAGAATAATACTTAATCTTTGAGTTGATTGTTAGATTCATTTCCTATTTCACAAGGAAATGTGTAATATACACCCCTGTTGTGTATATATATGTTCTACTCTATATATTTTTGTTTTTTGCTCGATTGATGTTCAAGGTTTTGTGGGTTTTGCTTGCATGTTTAATTTTGCATGAAATACATAGAATATGAACAATATACTAAAAACCCAGAAAAACTAAAAGAGATATCAATAAACTAACAAAGACCCAGATTGAAGGAAGCCAAAATATGAATTATCATAACATACCTATATGGAGTTTTACACTTTCATGTCAGGGTCATTGCCGGACCAGCCAATAAGCTACAAAAAATTGCTCACAACTCCGTGAAATGAAGAGAAAATGCTTTACAATTAGGAGCAGCAACAAAACTATCTCTAAACGCCAAGGATGTGATAGATAAATGGCACGAATCGATTAGAAATCACAAGCTCCAAAGACCCACGTCCATGGCTGATATGTACGGCCTGTTGGGTAAATGCTATTATGATAAACAACCCCAAATCTAGTCTGAAACCTCTTACAATCTTCTGCAATGTGGTCGCCTATAGCAAGAATAATCACAGTTGCAAAAACAAGGAGCAAAACCACCTTCTACTCGCCAAGAACAACCTCACAATGGTACGGCCTCAGCAAGAAATATACGGCCTGTATGGAAAAGTCTACAGCAGCAAATAACACTCAACCATAACACAAAATCTATCCTTTATGCTATGTTTGGACCTGCAACTTGAATCCCCAAAGTAATATGATCATTCTGGTCCAATACTCTGTCAAAATATCTCCAATGAAGCACGAATGAAGCCTCTGGATGAAGCCTCTAAGAATTGACCAAATGGGTTTTCGTCCACAAAGCCAATGACAACCAATCTTGCAGAGGTTTTCGTCTCAGCAAGACAATACCAAACCAGGGAGCCAAGCTCCAAAAACTCTCGAAGGGAAAATCTCAAAGAGAAGAAAATAATAATCCAAGCATATGCAAATGAGAGCACTTTTCCCTCTTTTATAACTCTCCAAGAGGGGTGTTTCACTTTTTGAGGGAAATATTATTTTAATTTTACTTTTAATATTTCCCAAGGTGAGTGCTCCAAAAAATGACGTAAGTGACTTTTAAATATTTCTTTTTTCCATCACTTAACCAATAAAACCCAAAGTCCAATATTAAATATTAATGTTAATTTACGGACTTTAAAACGGAGGCCCAAACAATGTCGGAATGCCATGATCTATGGCTCGTCGGAAAGCCCTCAACAAGACGAATCCAACTCCACTCTGAAAATCCCGATCCGACACCGAACCCGAACTTACTAAAAATAGTAACTGCCATAAACAGATTGAGCCAAGACAGAGGGTGCCAACTGGATCCATAAACCATCTGATAACTCTGAGCTCAATGCAATGTCTGGGAGAGCCAACAACTGACTGCCAAGTCGCCAAAACAACGCCAAACTGACACTTACTAAAAATAGCAGTGTTCCCCGAGGACCAAAAAGAACAAACCCAGAAAAACCCAGAAAGATTGTCGACATGTAAGCACTTACTATAAATAGTAAGTACAGACAAGTTGTCCGAAATCTCTTTGGTAAGTGTCAACCAGCTCCACTGGGTCACCCAAACACCTTGGTGACATCGAAATACTCTAATTATGCTGTCACCAACCTAGAAAGTCAGCTCCAACTGTGCTGCAATAGGACTCAAAAATAGGGACATTACAGTCCGCCCTTCCCAAAGATTGTTTGTTCTCAAGCAATCTGCATCTGCATGCCCTGGTTGAACACCAGGATCCCAAATCATTCTGAAGAATGTCAAACAACATCTCCACTGTATTCGCTGGGTAGAGGTAAAACCATGCTTAGCATCAATGAAGGTAGCTACCCCAGTGTAGAACAATCTGCTAGACATAGGAACCCCTGGGTCCCAAAGCCAATATGGAAGTCTGCCATGCATAACATCCCCTGACTTCCGCTACACTACTCTGATATCAACTTCATCATGCAGAGAGTGGTGAAGCAACATATTGGAATCCAACTGAACTGTCATGCCAAACCTATTCCCACCTGGATCCCAACACATCGGAACCTCACATCCATCAATCATGAAGGGGTAAGTAAATCTCGAAGTGTCTGAACCACAACATCCCCTATCATCCCCTGCCAAACTCTTATGGATGTGCTGACTAACCAAGCTGCCATGCTCACTGCTACTCCAACCTCCTTGAAGTCTTGTCTCCAAATGAGACCCAGTAGTGGCAAACTCTATCAGGTACACTTTAGCATGATGGTAATCCACCCTTTGATCCTGCAAGTAATTTCCTGCAAACCACTGAGTCGGGTACTTGCAGCACTTAGTCCCATCTTCTGTAGATGGTAACCCTTCATCCCACAAAGGATGGTGTAAATCCCGAGCCAATCCACACTTATGCATCATGAAATCATCTGTGTGTGGACTAAAGGAAAAATGATGAGCACTCCTCACTATGCAGTCAAAATAAAAAGCGCCTGCCTGTGTCAATGGTTGACTGTCATAGTCACGGGGAACACACTCCTCATCACTCACATCACTTGAATCAGATGATGGCTCATGTCTCTGATCCTGAATAGCTAACTGGGTAGATACTCTGGCAACCCTCTTTGCATACCCAATAGCATACTCCCTATCATGAAACAATTGGAGATATTCTGATTTTATCTCCTCCAAAGCACTCCTGATGAACTGCAAATCATGAATCTGAGTACCAGACGAGACCCCATACTGTCTCTCCTCTAACTCTGTTGTCCAAAGAAGGTTCTCAACATTCTTATGAGTGCAATCTAAACGAGATAAGGTTGAATCAACCTTTTCTCCTATAACCTTCAGCTGATCTCTCCAATCCTGTGATCTAGTAAGCTGTCGATCACTATCAGCTGCAGAGGATGTAATCTCTGATTTGCTTCCAAGAGAGGGAAACAAATCAACACGAGAATTGATCTCCCCACTGTAAGATGCCCTGGATGTCCCCTGTGAAAAGGATGGAGTAGTGTGGTTATCTGTCACACAACTCTCTGGAAAATTCACTACTACAACACAAGAGCCATCAATCAACTGCTCTGCATCCTCTGAAATGGGACAATCCTCAGAGACCCTTGATGCAACATCTGATTCTCTGCTATTCTCAACCAAAGCACCCATCCTATCTATATCACTTGCACCTGCAACTGTAATGGGTATAGCCACATCCATAAAGTACTCCTCACCACTATCCGTGGGTGTATGCTCATCACTATTGACTGTCATAGAAATCAGAACTGTAACTACTGGAGATGAAGACTGTGCTAAGCTCAACTCCACGGTAAGCTCATCTATCCATAGCTTTGACTCTTGAAGGGCTGCTTGAGTGCTCTTCAAAGAGTTTGTGGTGACCTCAAGCTCATATGTGAGCTCATCAACCTCCTCTTCCTTTCCCCTTAGAGCATCATGATAAATACCATCGAGCATGAGAAGATGATCTCTGTCTGATAACAACTGTAGGTAATTATTCTTCATGATCCCAACTGCATCTCTGAGTGCCTGAAACTCAGCAAGGGAAAGTCCGCTATCAAGGTGCTCATTTATACCTGGAGTCCAACAACAATGTGTCACCAACTGTTGAGCAACATCAAAGTGTTCTAAGGCTAAAGCAATCATGCCTTCATTCACCTTCAATTTGCCCTGCCAAATGATTAGATCCCTCTGATAAATTGTCTCCACCCAAATTTTCTGATTTGAAATCTGCACTATGGTAAGAGGTTGAATTATCATCACTCACCAATTGGTTAGCATCCTCATGTGTGCTATCAACTTCACACACATCCTCGTCAAGTGTACTGCTGTTAAGAATCTCCTGGGATGGCTCAACTGACATCCCAGAGGCTGTTGAATTGCCAATATCAATGCACACCTCCCCTATCAAAATAGATGCATGCACATCCATCAAACAATCCTCGGAATAATCTCCATTACTCTGATCTAAGGTTATGGCAGCATCAAATTTGTCACCCATGGCTGATTTAAAGTCTTTATCCGCATACTTTTTACCTAGGTCCTTTGAGGACTTAAGACTTTCAGTGTCAATGCTCTCAGGCTCGCTTGCAAAGTCACCTTCTAGCAATCTATCAATCATTTTTAATTCATTCTCAAAAGCAGTATCTTCAAGACCTTCATTAAAGCGAGGCCCAGCTTCACAAATTTCTGCTGTAGTCTTTCCCAAATCAGCAAGCTCTCCTTCACATGTCTCTTGATTACTGATCTTGTTTTCATCATACAAAGGCTCAAGTTCATCTTTGTCATCTTCTTTGTTCTCATTATTATTTGGCTGCACTGAACAAGAAGTGGAAGTTTCTCTTTCACATTCTTTGTTGTTCCTGCATTTATGACTAGATGTCCAAGCTTCTTGGCATGTGAAACAACGCTGCTCTCTTCTCAACTGATTCTTGCTCATCCTTGTAACCTGTAAACCATAAGCAATAGCTTCTTCCTTTTCCACCTTTTCTTCCACGGGCACTTCGGTTTTGTAACTCTCTTTGAATTTTTCAGCCTTTCTTCCATCATCATTATCCTTGTATCTGTTCCTATCTCCATTATTCCTGTCATTGTTGTTGTTATCATCGATACCAGGATTCCTGAGTAAATAATTGGTCATCATCTGTATCGCTTGATTATTAAATTGTTGTATCTTTCTGTATCTCCTGTCCCAATTATTTAGCATCTCTTCCCGTTTCCTACACAAATTATACAATGTTTCCTCAATACCCTTGCTCTTCCCAGTCTTTATCATCCATGTCCTCTGTCACTACTGTATCTGTACCTGCAAAGGGATCAATTTGGAGAACTTGAATATCTTACTACGATTTGTTTCGTCTGAGATAATACTGAGATGTACTCGGCTGCATGTATCATTTCATCATCTGCATGTCATGTTAACCCCACAGGATGGCAAGATTTTCTGCTCTGATACCACTGTAATATACACCCCTGTTGTGTATATATATTTTCTACTCTATATATTTTTGTTTTTTGCTTGTTTGATGTTCAAGGTTTCGTGGGTTTTGCTTGCATGTTTAATTTTGCATGAAATACATAGAATATGAACAATATACTGAAAACCCAGAAAAACTAAAAGAGATATCAATAAATTAGCAAAGACCCAGATTGAAAGAAGCCAAAATATGAATTATCATAACATACCCACATGGAGTTTTACACTTTCATGTTAGGGTCATTGCCAGACCAGCCAATAAGCTATAGGAAATTGCTCACAACTCCGTGAAATGAAGAGAAAATGCTTTACAATTAGGAGCAGCAACAAAACTAACTCCAAACGCCAAGGATGTGATAGATAAATGCCACGAATCAATTAGAAATCACAAGCTCCAAAGACCCACGTCCATGGCTGATATGTACGGCCTGCTGGGTAAATGCTATTATGATAAACAACCCCAAATCCAGTCTGAAACCTCTTACAATCTTCTGCAATGTGGTCGCCTATAGCAAGAATAATCATAGCTGCAAAAACAAGGAGCAAAACCACCTTCTACTCGCCAAGAACAGCCCCACAATGGTATGGCCTTAGTAGGAAATGTACGACCTGTATGGAAAAGTCTGCAGCAGCAAATAACACTCAACCACAACACAAAATCTATCCTTTATGCTCTGTTTGGACCTGCAACTCGAATCCGCAAAGTAATATGATCATTCTAGTCCAATACTCCATCAAAATATCTTTGATGAAGCACGAATGAAGCCTCTGGATGAAGCCTCCAAGAATTGACCAAGTGGGTTTTCGTCCACAAAGCCAATGACAACCAATCTTGCAGAGGTTTTCGTCTCAGCAAGACAATACCAAACTAGGGAGCCAAGCTCCAAAAACCCTCGAAGGGAAAATCTCAAAGAGAGAAGAAAATAAATAATCCAAGCATATGCAAATAAGAGCACTTTTCCCTCTTTTATAACTCTCCAAGAGGGGTGTTTCACTTTTTGAGGGAAATATTTTTTTAATTTTACTTTTAATATTTCTCAAGGTGAGCGCTCCAAAAAATGACTTAAGTGACTTTTAAATATTTCTTTTTTCCATCACTTAACCAATAAAACCCAAAGTCCAATATTAAATATTAATATTAATTTACGAACTTTAAAATGGAGGCCCAAACGATGTCGGAATGCCATGATCTATGGCTCGTCAGAAAGCCCTCAACAAGACGAATCCAACCCCACTCTGAAAATCCCGATCCAACACTGAACCCGAACTTACTAAAAATAGTAACGGCGATAAGCAGACTGAGCCAACACAGAGAGTGCCAACTGGGTCCACAAACCATCTAATAACTCTGAGCTTAATGCAATGTCTGGGAGAGCCAACAACTGACTGCCAAGTCGCCAAAACAACGCCAACCTGACACTTAAAATAGCAGTGTTCCCTGAGGACCAAAGAGAACAAACCCAGAAAAACCCAGAAAGATTGTCGACATGCAAGTACTTCCTATAAATAGTAAGTATAGACAAGTCCGAAATCTCTCTGGTAAGTGTCAACCAGCTCCATTGGGTCACTCGAACACCTTGGTGACATTTAAATACTCCTCTAATTATGCTATCACCAACATAGAAAGTCAGCTCCAATTGTGCTGCAATAGGACTCGAAAATGGGGACATTACAAAATGATTCCCCTTTTTATATATTATTGTTAAGGAAGTCCTACATTTGAAGGGTCACATTTTCGTATTTGGGGTTTCATCCTTTCTCATATCATTATTCTTGAGAACCTAATTTAATTTAAATGGAATTCTTCATTGATGTTTTGGATGTCTTTCTCAAATGAAATGCTCTCCCCTTTATATCTCAAGTTTGAGGAAGTCACACTTTTTCACCTTAATAGTTACAACTCTTCATTATTGCCTAAGTTAATTTGTTAGTGCTTCTCAACCCAAGAAGCGTTTTACAAATAAAGCTTTGATAGATTTCACATTTTCATAATTTTTAAGCATTAAGTAATCTTAAACACACAGAGTAAACTTTGTTAGACATGAAGCAAACACATAGATATGTGTAATATATGAAGCATACGTGATACACGAAGTATACACATAAGACATAATATACAGACTATACACCTAAATACATGTGAAGCATGAAGCATATAAGTACACGTGATACACGAAGTATGAAGCATACACATAGATACACGTAATATACGAAGTATACACATAAGTACATGTGAAGCACAAAGCATACACATAAATACATGCGATACATGAAGTATACCTAAGACACAAAGTATATGCATAGATACACATAACACATGAAGCATGAAGCATACATGAAGTATACGCATAAGTGCATGTAATACAAGAAGCATGAAGCATACACATAATACACAAACTATACGCATAAATACACGTAACACAGGAAGCATGAAGTATACGCATAAGTACATATAATACAAGAAGCATGAAGCATACACGTAATACACAAGTCATGAAGTATACACTCGAATACACGTAAGTCATGAAGTATACACTCGAATACACGTAAATCATGAAGTATACACTCGAATACATATAAGTCATGAAGCATACACTTGAATACACGTAAGTCACGAAGCATATACATGAGTGTAAGGCATGAAGTATACACATGAATATACGTTTGCATCAACTATCATTCACAAGATGGCAAGAAAGATGCTTTGATACCACTTGTAATGTCCCCTTTTGGGATTGCCCTAAATCTTGCCCTAGATTCACAAGTTTAATATCGTTAGGGTTTAGAACTTACCAATTAAATGCTTTAAGCAAGATAAATCTTGGTTTAGGTCTATTTCAAAAACTGTAAACTACCAATGTCCTTAATGCATAGTGGAAGTCTTAATCATAATAGGGTTTGGATGAGGAACATGATAAGACCCCCTGAAGCTATCCATACCAAGCCCAAGAGCACGAATGTCTTAAAACAACCCACCCCTTGGCCCATGGTGTAGGAATGTCCAAACTAAGACAATTCCACCCTTGGGTTGGCGTACTTGGTGGATAAACTTGTATTTGCTTTTCCTATCCAAGTTACCTTATCCATCCCTCTTAAAACTCCTTAAATCCATCCTAACAACCAGTCATAGTTCGGCTTGAAAGGAAAGCCTTAAAAGGGGTGCTTGTAAACTACACCCACCTAAGCCCAAGAGCACGAGTGTCTTAAAACAACCCACCTCTTAATGAGGGCCCGTGAACAACATTACCCTCTCTTGTCTCCTTCAACCTTACATATGATTGATCATAGGATAAAGACATACATAAATACATATATAATCTATTTCTTTTAAAGGAATATACTCTAAGCATTGATCCATCACAACAGTACTATGAAATATTCAGAAGATATTAATATTTTGCTGATGATTCCCTTGTATCTCTTCTTCTTATATCTTTGCAGATTTATCTCTGCTGAATATATATATTTCTCCTCTTCATATCTGCTGAAACTTCAATGATGTTCCTTCTATATCTCTTCAAATGAAGTGTCTTTTATGAATGGATGCATCTCTTCCAAGGGAGATACCTTTGCAAGGAGTTACACCTCTTCAAGATCTTAATCGCTGTCCTTTACAAATAATTACTGCCTTTTGTAATTTACAAAACAGATCTCACTTACTTAATATTGATTGCACTCTTTTGCTTTTTGTTATCTTTACTAACAATTGGTTATCTTCCCTTCATTATGGCACAACCGTTTATGTAATTCTTATTAATGAAATCAATATGATAATAGTGATGCAGTTTCGTATCTTATTTCTATATTTGATTGCGTTATTCTGTTAAACCATATTCATGTATTAGTTGCAACACATATCGTTATCAGTTGATCGCATTAAATTGATTACAATCTATAATGATAATGTGATCGCCATGAATAAGAAGTTCGAGTTGGCAAGTTGTGACTTCTTCTCAGTTTGGTGTGATATATTACCGTGGATGGGTGCGATTTAGTAAATGTACTTGGTTAGAATAGAGCTAATATATCTGCATCAATGCACTATTTACATCTTCGCTATTAGACATTATCATTATTGCCACCACATCTTATTGGTATTCATGGGCCAAGTCAACGGATAGCATTG
Organism: Cunninghamia lanceolata; assembly: GCA_027924645.1. Classification (NCBI taxonomy): domain Eukaryota; kingdom Viridiplantae; phylum Streptophyta; class Pinopsida; order Cupressales; family Cupressaceae; genus Cunninghamia; species Cunninghamia lanceolata. Next base: position 219,405 of record BSBN01001513.1, on the reverse strand, counting down.
AGATTAAAGCTTCCTTCTATATGTATTGATCGCTGCACTCTATGTATACATCGCATCACATATAACTTAAAGGAAATTGTATCTCATCCTGAATATATGTAAGTGCTGCCTTATGATATATTTCTCCATACTAGTCTTTTATAATATTTCTTAAACTAATTCATCGAATGTATTGACGGAGTCGGCCATAGGGGAAGGGGACATGACACTGGGGCATGTGATTGGAGTTGATGGAGTGTAATGTCCCCATTTTGAGCTAAGTTATGATTTCTAGTTTGAGCTTGTTTCTATACATGGAGAACCAAAATGTTGGTTTATGTCTATACATGGAGAACCGGAATGTTGGCTCAACTAGCATTTAATTTGGTATTGGCTAAGTATTTCCAGGAGATATTATTCTATGTCTTAGAGGTTATTGGAGAATGCAATATTCAAATTGTATTTTCATCATACATTAATTGGATTGATTTGGGTTAAGGAAATAAAGAGGAAAATGAAATCTTCAATTACATTTTCCTATATCAAATTTTATGGAGTTTGTTGATGGAATAAGGTGATGCATTCGCCAAGGAAGAAAATAGGTCCAATGTTCATTGTTTCTAGTGCCAACCGTCTAAGGAGAGGATCGACTAGCATTTGAGATGGATTTACATTGTATGGAGTGCATTTGCATTGGATTGTGGTTCAAGATGATAAAGTTGTATTGTTAATAACCCAACGGCCAAGGTAATTGCATTTAATAATGTGTTTGCTCATTGTTTGGAGAGCCAACGGCTAGATGTATTCTCCCATGTAAAGGAATAGGTCCAAGCTATTGTAAAATCATTCAAACATCTTCAAACGGCTATCATTGAGGATGGTCGACCAGCATATGAGGTGGCATTTCATTGGTGAAGTGCAAATACATTGGATCATGGTCCCATTTGTTCCAACGGCCAAGAAAGAGGTATTCGCCCAAGGAAAGGATTATAGTTGAAATGACAATGGTTGGAGCAAGGTAAAGCATTTAAAATGTTTATTTGAAATCATTCAATGATCATGTCATGTCCCTATACTAATGACTTTGATTATGTTAAAGATATGAATCTATTATTATAAATCGTAAATTGAATATATTTAAATTAAATATTGTATAGTGTTAAATATATTCAAAATAAAATATTATATAAATTAAATACTTAAATATCATAAATTAAATATTATTATAATATATATTATTATATTATAAGATAAATGTTCTAGAAATTATAAAATTAATATATTTTAATATTATAAAATTAGGTGTATTTAAAATAAATATAAATTACAACTATAAAGTGACTTCCTCTTATCTAAAGATTTTAGTCAGAAAATATATAAGGGAGTTTTAAGTAAACTAATCCATTCATAAAGCAGCGATCAATATTCAATTGAGAAGGAAACAAAGCCTATTAGACAAATGGTGCGATTTCACTTTATAGAAGGCAACGATTAGTAGAACAACGTTTAATATATATGATAAACAAGCAGCAAGCATTTCAATGAAGGGCTGCGACTTCTGTTAAGTTTATTCTATTTAAAAATAATATTTATTAAAGGTGCTGTGATCAGATTTGAGGGAGCAATATAAAAGGCAGCGTATGAAGAGGAGATAGGCATTCCATAGAGTAAGTTGTTTTAAGATTTATAGATAGGAATTAAGCATATAGGCAGTAATTAAGTGGTAAGAAATATGATTCTTTTACCAAGAGTCATTACTCTTGGCAAAGGACATAACAAATATTAAAGGTCACCTCCTTTGAAAGAATGTAAAGGTATAAAAAATCAAGAGAATTGAGGGGGCATAATGGAAATATAAAACAATCCAACGATTATAAAGAGCAAGGACATAATATGGGAGTTTTAGAACATTTTATACATTTCTGATTACAAGAAGAAGAGTAATAAACAGATTCATGGGCAGCAAATAAGGACAGAGATAGAATGAGAATCATATGAATTAAAACCTATGTTCCCCCAAGTACCGGGGACGGGGACGGGCAGGGACGGGGGGACGAGTTTCGGGGACGGCATTTTTTTTTGGCCATTTTTTAGGGGATGGCAGGGGACGGCTACTAAAATAATGTTTTTTTAAAAAATATAAGGAAATTTCAAATATTTAAATGATAACATTGATAAGGCATTCATTATAGACATTATAGAACATTAAAACATGCATACATAACCATAACATTACACTTTTTCAACTTGTCACATGAGAATTGGCTTGGACCAGTTCAAAGTATATGAGCTTCAGGCTTCAGCAAAATAGAATTGCAAGTTAATCAATCACATACGAACAACATATGGATGAACTGTGTGTATCCAAGCTAAAGAACTTAGACAAGAAATTGCTGCGTAGGAAGGAAATGTAGATGCAATGGTTCCCATGTAGATTACATCACTAACAGTGAAGGAGATGGAATGATCAGTACATCAAGTATTTGACAAATTTGTAGTAGGAAAAAATAAAATAAGGCAATAATCAATGAATACAAAAACAATTCAGGGCAGCCTTGCTAACTATTTCTTTGTTTCCTGCCAAAAGTATGTTTTTTTTTTAATTTTTTGAGTTGGGAGTTTCCTGGGAAAAAGGGGACAGCTAGCTGTCCCCGGTACGGTTAGGGGACGGCTAGCCGTCCCCTAAGTCCCCTAAAAAAAGGGGACGTCCCCGGAAAAAAGGGGACGGCCAGGGGACGTTTCCTAGCCGTCCCCGCGTCCCCGGGACGTCCCCGGTACGGGTACGGCCAGAAAAAGGCAGGGGACGCGTCCCCGGGGAACATAGATTAAAACTGATCAAAAATCAGATTTTTAGAAAGCAATACAATAGAACTGTATCCAGCAGAAATCTAAGTGAAAGCATTGCTTGTTTGATATCGGAATGGTGGAGTGATGAAAATAAGAATACAAAGGCAAGAATCATCTCTTGGTATGATCAATCCGTATGTTTATGATGATGAATGACACATATTAAGTAAAGATATAATAGAGAATTACCATTAGTATCATACACGTGTATAAATATATATTATGAAACTTGATGAGTAAAAGACATAACCATCTCATCACTTCTATTTCCTATAACTATAGGAGAGGTGGTCTTGTTAGGGAAAGACGGGGTAATTCCATCACAATGCATTGGAGAGGGTTTAACGCGCCCTAGACAAGGATGCTAGGGAAAGGCAGAGTAATTCCATTCTCAATCGCATTGGAGAGGGTTCAACGCGCCCTAGACAAATAATTCCCCATCCATGGTTAAGGATTAGAAGGGAGATGATATGGAAAGATGAGTTTAGATTGTTATTTCTATTCTCCTCTATTACTTCATCCTAAAAGGAATGTTAGGTATTGTAAGGGAGGGGCAGTGTAATTCCACCTGCGATAAGGCCCGTAGGTTGGGACAGAGTTTCTCGTAGGCTGGGTCTGGGATGGTCTCCAGGCGCCCTTGACATGTAAAGCCTAGTTCTGTGAGGAAGAGTAATAAGGAAAATATGCATGATTGAATTATAGAACGCATTATGGAATAGTTATCAATAGTAAGTAACAATTAGGAAATAAATAATCCTTTAACAAGGAATGATGTGAATACATTATCATTGATCTTATTTGATTAAATTATTAATCTATAATGTTTCTGATGTCTCCTTGAGAATCACTTTGAATGTAGATTCAGGTTTAAGTGTTTCCTCTAGAAAGGGGACATTACAGATCAATGCCAACTAAGGGAATTGGCAGCCAAGGCAAGGAGCTATTTTAAATGCAAGCATATGATTTTAAATTCAATCACCTATGATTAGTTTGGATCGACTAAGGCATATGAAGGATTTTAAATGTAAAATGAAGATTTTAAATGACTGTTAGCAATCATTTCTAGCTGCCGCCTATGATAGAAGAGTTCATTGCTAGAGGATCAATCCATATGTGAAGTAGATGTATTTCATTTAAAACAATTAAAGATTGATTTTAAATGATTGAGTTCATAGATGTAATTCATTTAAAATAATTCAAGACTTTTGTTCTTCATTGGTGGAATTCAAGCTACATTCCAAAATGTCAAAGAAGAGGAACACCTATCCTTGGAGAGGATCAATAGAGCTCTTGAAGATCAATTTGGGACTATTGATGATTTGGTTTTGTGGATCATTTGGAGTGAATTGGATATCATTGGAACCCTTGGTCATTGTGGAGATGAACCAAGGGTTCATATGCATGATTTGATTGAAGATCTTGATAATTGAAGACCTTGGAAACATCATAGAGGCTGAATATTGCATTGAGGAGTCAATCGCTTGGCTAAGGAAGAGCATTTTGTAATAGTTTTGGCTTTTACAACATTTCTGGGCATATATACATTTTATATTAGTCATAGCAGCAGATATATTGTTATCAGTCCATTATTTGCTTTCATATAAGGCTGCAACAGTGACATATGGTCTCATTAAGCATTTACCATTGATAGTGCTTGATATTCTAGGTTTGGAGAACAATTGGATGTTATTTTCATGATGTATTCAAGTCTGATATGATTGATACATTGACTGAAATTTCATGACAGCAATATGTTATTTGATGTTATTTCATTTCAAATCAATGAAGATGCAAAAGATTTGATGGCTTTCATGTATGTTGATGTATTTTGATGTTTTACATTGATTGGTGCAAGAAATCTTATCTAAAATTTGAGAAGATATTTCAGTCATTTGTAGTAGGGTCTTTACATTTACATATTAATACAATTCTTGGCTCTCTTTTGGTGCTTAGTTTTTTCCCGAAATGGTTTCTCAAGTTAAATGTTGTGTGTCATGTATTCTATGGATATTGTTTGAATATGCTTTCTTTCGCAGTTTTATCACTAAATGAATAAATATAGAAAAATAAATCTCTAATTTGATCACATAATTTAAGATTCTATTGCAATCATTGACTGGAAGTTTTTACAGTCAAGTCCAAGTCAAATTTGGGTCTGCGAAGTTTTTGCCAAGTCCAAGGTTTCAAACTATGCTCTGCATGTTGTAATGTTGGAAAAATGAAGTCTTGAACATAAGGTTTCTAATTGTTTGATGAACAAAACATATAGGGAATCTCCTTATCTGTTGGTTGAAGCAACTCTGTATAATTTGAGGATATTAAAGGAACCTACTACAAACATGTAGGAGAAAAATTACTTTGGCCATATCAAATCACTTTCTTACTCATATGTTGGGTATTGTCAGATTTGTAAAACTCGAAGATAGGAAACGGGCTCTGGTCAGCCGGATGCTTCAGTATATGCTTATACATGCAGTCCTTGGCATTCCCTATGATGAAGTAGTCATAAGACGCACAGAGGAAGGCAAGCCATATCTGGTATGACATTAGCATACTAATTATCTTTTTAAATTTTTCATATCATACATTAACTTCTGTATTTGATATCTTGTAATGATATGCAAGGCCATTTTTCTGTATCTGTATTTCACTGTTGCATCCCAAATAATTTTTTGAAATTGGGCATATATTCCAATCCTAAACAATGCATATTTGCTGTTTTTTTCTTAGTTGTAACTGTGACACTGTATGCTTCTAGTGAAACTGAGCGAGTGTGATTTTTATATGTAAGTCTGCAAGATACCCCCTTTGTTGTTAATGGAGATCAATCCATGTAACAATTGTAGTTATTAATGGTAGATCGCATCTTTTAGCAAGGAAAACTGAAGTTTTAAATTATTAGTTAAAAATGGTGTTTACGTGAAAAGAAATGACTTTATATGGTAGTCAGATGCCTGGGAAGTTTCAAATAACTGTTAGAGAGAATAACTGCTTTTGAATTTTCATTGAATTTGTTAGCCAGATTGATGAACGGCATATTTTTGTTGCAATTGAGCTTTCAGTGCTCAGGTGATTGCTTGCAATCTTGAATAGCAAAAGAACTTCTTGTATCTATTTTATAAATGTTTGTTAACTGTAAAATTATTAAAGAAGGTTGCTTTAACACTTTTTTGTTTTGTTTTTGAAATGAATGCATCTTATGTTACATAATTAAACAAATGAGTTACAAATTACAATTGACAACCAAAGAGTCACATAAAACACCTCACTCTGTGAAGGCCAGGAAGGCTAACATTTGAGACTTTGACCCAGAAGGCAAGATGTCTATATCCCCTTTGGAAACATATTCATTACATGCAGAAACAGATTCTTTTTGAAAACATTAAATTCCTCCATTTGCAGGCAAGTACTATTGTGCGCTATAAATTAGGCACATGCAGTCATTGATATTTCTGTCTCCATGGGAATTATATTTTATGATACACTTTTGACAGAATTTGCATTTCTTGCTGTTCATTCTTGAAAGAACTGACTAAAACTTGTACTCAATTAGCTCTTCTTGCCTTAGACTTGCTTTTTGTGGTTTACCAAAACCTGTAATTTTATGTTCATTTGTCAACATTTTCGATGGTCACAACTTGTGGATGCCTTTTTCTCTGCTTGACTCTCTGTCTCTCCTTAGGTGACTTATTTAATTTGCATAGTCTGAAGAGCTTTTGTTAGGAAACTGGGATGTAGTGTGTATCTGCATGCAGGAACTTAACCTTTATCAGTGTTGGAAATTGACCAGTCATGAACTACAAGGAAGTGATTTATTAACATATAAGATATTTCTTGTCAAGAACTGTAATTCTGGAAGATGAAGCAACAAATTGAGTGGGATTTCGTTTTTCCTTATTTTAAGCAGCTTTTGGGTGAGGACCGAGGTTATTCTGAAGTACATTTGAAATCTGTCTTCTTGGATTGAGACGGTCTCACAAGCATCATAGCAAGGGAATATTTAATATTTCAATCTTTTGGACTAAGATGTTCTTGCGTCTTATCTATCAAGGGAATATTAAAAGACCAATGCTTATATCATATATAAATAAGTGCTTGATATTGTTGATAAGTTCAACCATACACGAGACTCTAGATGTTTTGAATGCTTCCATGGATGACCCTTTTTTTAAGAAAATAAAGTTTTCAACCTCATTGGCAACAACAGTCTTCCTTTTAAAACAATAGTTCTGAAATGTAATTGGGACTGTGTTACCATACATTTTCTTGATGAATTTCATGCTATATTATTTTTCTTTTGCTTCTGCTTCGGTGCTGTTTCTTACATTTGTTTGATTTTCATCTCCTTTCAAGAGAAGGCCCTTCAAAGTTTAACCTGATTACTTGATTATGGTGTACCTCCAATCTAATGAATACATCTATCCTTTCTACTTATAGGCAAATAAATTGGAGCATCATGACTTTCCAAATTTCAACTTCAATTCATCACATCATGGGGATTACGTAGCCATTGCATCTGAGCCTCTATGCCTTGTGGGTCTAGATATCATGTGCCATGGAATTTATGAAAAACAGCCCGTTCTTGAGTTTTTGAAGAATTTTTCTTCATGCTTCACAAATTCTGAATGGACGACTATTTTAGGTGCTGGTCCCAAAGACGAGGATGTTTTGAATCAATTTTACAGGTTGCACATTTCTTTCCTTATCATATTTTCCAGTTTGAATGTTATGCTTAATGGACCATAAAAAGACAAGATATTAGAACTATGCCTTAAAGCTTGTGAATCTCTTACACTTTTTGTCCCATGCATGTTCATCAAAATTGTGATAAAGTTATGATGTTTGTTTGTTAGTATTCTATAAGCAACTTATTTAAAATATTGAAAAAACTCTTGCATTTGAAAGCCAATGTGATAAAACATTATGGCTATTCCTCTTGTAATAATACTCTTTGAGACTAAAATAACATTTAACTTTTTAGCCTAAATGTATATGGCCTTAAAAGTAATTAGAAAATCTTGTAAGTCAACCTAACCTTGTTTTCATATTGTGGTTTGTTTTGATGTGTTCTCAGATACTCACTTAGGGGAATGCTTAGGAGATTATTTTTAGGAAATGAGAAGGGTAAGTGAAAAATGTAATGTCCCCTTCCTAGGCGACACATGGATGAGCAGTGGTTGGCCTATTATTTGGGTTCCTGTAGGTCAGCAGAGTGGTTAGGGGACCTATCCAGAGGCAGTGGAGCTTGGCAGGGAGCTTTACAGGCCATTCCAGACAGTTTGCGGCAGTTTCCTATTTTTTAGGGAGGGTCCCTATTTTTTAGGGTTTGACTGGGAGTTGACCAGGAGGCATCAAGTGACATCCGGGAGCATTTTGGGAGATTTGGTCACAGTTCCTATTTTTTAGGAGGGGACTGTTAGTTAGCCTGCCACATGGCGACCTCATCAGTATGGCACGTGCATTATCAGTTTTCAGTTCAGGATGGCCAGGTGATGGGAATGGAATAAATATTAAATATTAAAGTGTTGGCTTTAATATTTAATAAGAATAAAATAAAGTGATTAATAATGTCACTTTATAATAATAAAATCATTAAGGACCCCCTCCTAGTTGACATGATGTTTTAAAAAGGTGGACCTTTTTATAATGCCTTTCTGGACCCTCAACTTGGGCGCCCAACTTGGAGAGTTTAGAAATAAATAAAAGAATCATTAAATGATTCTTTGGAGATGCCTTTTTGCCCTAAAAGTGGACGCCACCTCTTGGGAAAAGCATAAAGTGAGTTTGGAATCATAATTTGCATTATCTCTTGGCATTTTTACAATCAACTTTTACAGATCTGAGCTCTGAGGAAGAATTGCAGCAGTATTCAGTCCTCTGGGAATGAAAAATCTCAAGGAATGTTGTGGATTGGATGATAACCTAGTTCACTTTTGTGGAGGACCTACTTTGGGTCTTCGTTTGGGCTTCATTGGACGAGTTTTAATTGATGAAATTGCAGATCTAAGTTTGCAGCAGTGTTATATCAGCAATATCTTTCAAATCAGCCACACCCATTTGCATGTAGAGCCTCTCCTAGGCCAATACCAGCATATGTATGCATTTATCTTTGTAGATCCAGCTTCTACATGAATATAGTGAGCAAATTTGATGGGTATGTGATTAAATTTCAGAATTGGTGATTTGCTGATTTGGGTAGTTATTAGTTTGTTTTCAATTCCTTGTATGTTCTTGGATCTTACTTGCATGTTACATCTTTTTTCCATCCTTGGCAAAAACTACACATCTCAAGAAAACTAAAACCCCTTCTGCATCTTTTATCTAGTCTATAGATCACAAAAAAATTAAAAAAATTATAAAACAATCAAAAATACAAAAAAATAATTCATCTTTCAGCAGCATTCAGAGTTAGAACCAGCAGGGTTCTTACAAAAAATTTATGGTTCTGTTGGCACATGCTTAGAGAACACACATTGCCCTCAATTTCCTCATGGTTTGTCATTCTTAGACTATCCCAACATACATCTCAACATATTTAGGCTGAGCAGTGCATTGTTTACCCTTAAAATTGAGAAACAATGTTTTATTTAGATGTTTCAACTTAAGTCGGATCTTTTCACTAAGTAAATCCATTAAACTAATCAGTTCTTTTTTATCCAAAAACAAAATTAAAAGAAAATAGTAATGCTGTTGGGTGCTTCTGTGGGAAAGCACAATGGTACTCACCTTATAATTTTGTATTTTGGCTTCTTGTAGCCAGTAGGCAGAGAAACACATCTGCTCTGTTGTAGCTTGGGCCCCTCCCATGAAAATTCATTAAATATATCCAGAAAGATACACCACCTTACTATGCCAATAGAGGATAAAGACCGTCAAAACTGCAGCACCTATACATTACAAGTGAAATACAAAAACTTACAACATGTAACACAATGTTGCTCTATAGCATAGATAAGACCAGCTATAACCAGAGTAAATACAAACCAAAAACTAAAACTCTAAGTTGCCGGTCCTAGTATGGGTTCAGGTACGCGGATACGGCAATTTTTTTTTTGCCTGGGTACGGTACGTCAACACACACACGCACATATATATAAAACTCTGAGACTAAAACTTGAAAATAGTAATACTCATAATTGCCAATAAACAAAACAATAAAATATCTAAATACCTCATAACTTGCAATAAGGAAAATACTCATGAATTGAAATTCATAATTTAGTGATTTCTCAGAGACTCAAATGTCAATACAAAATGAAAATTACAATCAATATTCATTGTTAAATAAGCATCATATTGGTCTTCATCAAAAGCATTAGAGTCAACATTTGGTTCAACTTCATTTGAACCACAGTCAGCTAGAACACCACTCCCACTAGCCATGTCTCTGTCATGTGTAGTTGTCTCATGGTCCTCATCGATAGAGGCTTCTGCAAGTTGTTTAGCAATAGCATCTAAATCGGCATACTCAGGAGTTAGATCCCAATTTCTTGTCACCCCCTCATTGTAATCAGGGTTCTTATGTGATAAGAGATGCAAGTTGGAGTGTACAAAGACCAAATCCTTAGCCTTTTTTGCACCCAATTAGTTCTGTTTAACTGAGTGGATAAAGGAGTATGTACTCCAATTCCGCTCAGGTGAAGATGAACTTGCAACCTGTTAAATTTGCATACCATACAAGTTACAAACTTACAACATTTACAATTATAAAATTATAAAAATAAAACATAAATTATAAATTAATAAAATGTAAAATACCCTACTAATAATGACTGAAATTTTTCCTTCAAATTCACTTTAAAATTGAACAACACAATGCCAAATGACATCAACAAACATATGGACACATAGATACCCAAACACCTTGCATTATTGAAGCCTTCAAATATGAAAAGTACAAAAGCTTATTGGCTGGTTTTCATGACAGTCAATGACTATTTCATATCAGACCTTATTACATGTACAAATATGCATCAAATTACATCAAAAACTCTAGAAGATCAATGCCAATATCAAATAGAATGTTCAACATATTAACCCAGCTCAACTTAGGGTTTGAAATGACTCCAATCAAGTCTGAAAACTCCTTATAACCTACTGTTTCAACTGCTGATATGACTGATAATTTCCAGCAATGAAGAAATGAACAAAATGTCTTCAAAAACCCTCTTTTACTGCAAGCGATTGGCTCCTAGAGTGAGTGATTGGCTTGGGATGGCTTCCAATGATGCTTGCTAGTCTTCAAACTCAAATGTCTTCACAAAATCTTACCTAAAAACCCTGTAAATGAATTTTCCAGCTTCTTGTTATAAACTCAGTCCATGCAAATGATGTCAAAAATCACACAAATCACACTTATTGTCAAATCGACTACCTTGGTAGTCTTCCTCAATGACCAATTGCTTCAAATGCATTGTGAACTCTCTCCAAACACCTCAAATTCAACCTGCAATTCAAGAACAATGATGAAATCTGCATGATATCATCTCATACAATGACATGGGATCATCACCACATCAATCAAGGGAGCATCACCTTGATAATTCACTAGAAAGTGCAATTTCCAGCAAATAAACATAAAGTATGAAAGCTTACCATATGATCAAAAGTTGCAAAATGAAGACAAATGGTGCTATTTATCCTTGAGCTTGGCTAGGCGTCCCAATTTGCTTGATTTCACCATTTGTTTGAAGTCCACCAATGAAAATTCATCTTCTTGAAGTATTTTAAATGCATTGGATCAATGATCACAATCATTTAAAACTATCCTTGTTTTTATTGAATGCATTACACCTCCAAAAATCCACGCCTTGGGCAAAATCGAACCATCTTTCATGTTAATTACATCTCCCATGGGCGGCGGCCAACAATTGCAATGTTTTATTTAATAAAATCTCCTTCATAGCTGGGCGAATGCTAACAAACTCACAATTTGCATTTAAAATCTTCAATACAATTTTGAATGCCGCCTTCTTGGGCGGCAGCTAGCATCAAAGCATTTAAAAAATATTATTTATCAATAACAACTTCCCTCTTGGCTGGGCAGTGACTCCACAATAACAAAATTGTATTTCATTTAATAAAATTTGCCTCTTTCCATGTGCGCCGATCCTCCTAGGCCATTGGTACACATAGCAATGAAAAACCTTTGCATTTACCTTGCTCGTTGACTCATGATCCTATGCATCAATCGCTTGATCCAATGGAATCCACCTCACATAGCTATTTTAGCTCCCAACACCCAAACGATGGACACATGATCCAATGTTTTATTTGAAATTGCTTAATCTCCATTGGGCAAATGATCCTTAGGCGTTGGCATCCATTTCAATGCAATTCCTTATCCATACGTTGGCACATCAAACTATGCAAACACTCATCTCTGGCGTTATAACTCAATGACAAATAGATATTGAAAAATGTAATTAAAGATTTCATTTTTCCTTGTTCACATGGCATCCATCGATCCAATGATGAAAATACAATTTAAATATTGTATTCTCCATTTTTCCCTTTCTCTATCCTCTAGAGGAAATTTGATAATTTGGCTAAATAAACAATATCTCTTAGCAACACGTAGCCAAACACAATAAAAATCACTAGTTGAGCCAATATTATTATTTTGATCTTCAAAAACCAAGCTCAAACTCAAAGTCATTCCCTTACCATGTTAATTAGCCTACGGGAATGGTGAATAGGCTAATCATCACCTCCATGTGAGATAACTCCGGAAATGGGGACATGACATAAAATTAATATATGGTAGGGAAAGAAAAATGAGGAAGTTAATTTTAAAAAATAAAAAGATGCATACTTGAGATAGAATTTTTATTGCAAGAGGTTGAAGGTGAAAATAGTCTTGGCCATGTAGGTACCACCATTCATGAGCATCTTTCTTGTACTTGTCTCGAAGAGCGAAAGCATCTTGATTCTTTGAAGCTATGAACTCGTCAAACTCACCTGAGACAATTCTCTCTAAATCTCCATCTAGAAATAGTCTTTGAATGCAGTTTTGTACCCAACAACAACCTCTTTATCTCTATACGGTGCCACCCTCCTCGGTAGGGAAAGTATCTCTTTGCTATAATACTTTGGAGACAAAGCAAATGCTAAGAGATGCAAGGGTGTGGTCATCTTGTTCCAACTCTAAAAAATAATCCTTTGCACTCTTTTAAAAAATGTTTCTGTGGGGTTTTGCTCCTTGGCTTCTATTATGGTCCTTATTTTTTCAACCATGGAGTCCATGCCATCATAAATCTCACCCAAGCATGGTCAATCTGTATCTGCATACCTAATCATACTCATGATGGGCTCGGTGAAATTCAAAACATATTGCACATGAGCCCACCACTAATCATCAAGGATCAATGCTTTGATTTTTTGGGCTTTCTCTGTCTGTGATTGCCTCCATACACTCTAAAGAGTGTCAATGACCATGGCACTCAATGCTACTTTCACCTTGACAATGTAATGTCCCTATTTTGAGCTAAGTAATGATTTCTAGTTGACCTTGTTTCTAAACATGGAAAACCGGAATGTTGGTTTATTTCTACATATGGAGAACCGGAATGTTGGCTCAACTAGTATTTTATTTGCATTTTGGCTAAGTGTTTTCATGGCAATTTCATTGAGTTGGTCAAAATGATGTTTTGGAGAATGCAATATTGAAATTGTATTTTCAAATGTATATAGTTGGATCAATTTGATCAAAGAATAAAGTGAAAAATGAAATTTTCAATTACATTTTCCTATAATCGACTTGTTTTGTATTTCGATGCCAAATGGAGTTGAATGGGATAATGTGCCAACGTATGGATAGGTATTTGTGCTATTAGGCCAAAGGAAATTGCATGGCAATGAGGTGCGACCTATTTTTATTGATCATTACATTTGTTCATGTGCCAATGATGATCGACGCCACAGAGGAAGGTGTATTTCATATGGAATTCATTGCCCAAAGTGCAAACGGTTAGGAGGATCAGCGCACAAGGTGAGAAAGAAATATTTTAAATGCTTTTCATGGGTAGTTGAAAATCGTTCCAGCCAAGAGAATAATTTTAAATGCCTTTCATGAGTTGTTGTGTGACGCCAAAGCCAAAGAAAGATTTTAAATGTTTGAAGACATTTTTTAATGATCAACAACTACTTGCACTAGCCGCCGCCTTTGGAGGAGTTCGCCCACATGAAGGAGGGTCGATTTTGCTTTGGGAGGTCCAATGGATAGCTGAAAATCATTTAATAATTGCAAGAGGGTTTTTCGATGCATGTTTGATCAACTACAATCATTTAAAATTGTACAAAACTCTTGATTCTCATTGGTGGAATCCAAATCACATTCCAAACCGTCCAAAAGAGGAGCACCAATCTTTGGAGAGGATAAATAGAGCTCTTGGAGTTCAATTTGTAACTATTTATGCTTTGGTTTAGGAGAGCAATTGGAGTGTGTTTGGTATCATATTGAAGCCCTTGATTCATTGAAGACACTACCAAGGGCTTTTGAAGTACATTGGACAAGTCTACAAGGGCTAGGAGAGTTACAAGTGTCAAAGGTGCAATCTATGACCCTATCGCTTGGCTTGGGAAGAAGATTTTGATACATTTGTGGTGTTTGAACATTGGCTGGGCAAAATACACACCTACAACAGTCATAACAACCTGTTGTACCTTTACATCAGTCAATTATATTTGCATTTCCAGGGCTGTAACACTCAATCCAAGTCCTAGAGGATCATTGTCTATTGTTTGTATATTGATATTGAAGCTATAGAAAACATTTGGCAACTATTTTCATGATGTTATCAAGTCTGATATGACTGGAACAGTGACTGTAATTTCATGACAGCAGTATGTTATTTGATGCTATTTCATTTCTAATCAATGGGGATGCAAGGAGTTTGATGGCTTTCATATATGTTGATGTTTTACATTGATTTGTGCAAGAAATCTTATCTAAAACTTGAGAAAAATTTCAGTCATTTGTAGTAGGGTCTTTATAGTGGTATCAGAGCCATAATCTTGCCAGCCTATGGGTGATGACTTCATATATCCATTTCCACATCATTATAGAAGAACGGGTACAATGGGTGATAGAAGACGAGGTAATCCACAGGATGAGATGGATCCTATGGTTAGAGAGATGGTTGAAAATCAAAGAAGAATGGCCGATGGTCAGCAGCAAACAAATGCAAACATACAACAAACAAATGCAAATATACAGCGAACAAATGCAAGCATTGATAGGTTGTGTCAAGCTTTGATAGGCAACAGGATCAATAATAACAGAGTTAATCAAGATGATGCAGGTAGTGTTGCAGGATCACCTAGAATAAGAACACGTACACCAATAGTTGAGAGACTTATGCAACCTACTTTTCTTCCTAGAGTAGAGGAGGTAATTGAGGAGTTAGAGTTTGAAGATGAAGATGTTGATGATTTGACAACTTTGATTGATGAAAGTATGATGCATTTCCTGATCATGTGCGAGATAGAGTGAATTTCAACAATTTAATGAGCCATAAGCAACAAAAACAAAGGGGACGTGTGAATCAACAAAGGCAAATAAGAGTACGTCCTACTCAACCAAAGGAGTACAAAGATGCATTGAACAAGATTCCTCTTCCCAGTTTTGATGGCAGTGGTAAGATGAGTGCTAGAGCATGGGTGAACAAGTTGGATACTTTTCTCACACTCAAGCCCATGAGTGAAGAAAAGGCTATACACTTTGCTTCTATGCATTTAGAGGGATTGGCTTATGAATGGTGGCATCATGGACTTGTGTCTGAACATCATAACAGGATCACTTCTTATGATGAGTTTGTTCATAAACTCATTACCAGGTTTGATCGCAAGGATGTGGAGGTCTACTACCGTGAGATTGCACAGTTGAAACAAAGTGGTAGAGTGGAGGCATATGTGAATGAATTTCAAAAGATTGCGGTTATGGTTCCTGACATGAGTGATAGGAGAATCACTATGTTGTTTGTGGAAGGATTGAGTGATAGGATCAGAGGGTTGGTAAAGGTTCACAAACCAACTACACTTGAGGAAGCCATTGAGTTAGCACTTGATTTGGATACCACTCCCACATTCACATTTCAAAAGAAGAATTTCAAAGAAGAGAATACAAATCTGAAAGTTCAAGAGCAGTCCACTCCCAAAAAGGATGACAAAGGTACTACATCAAAGATGAGTTATGAAGAAAGAGATGAATTGAGAAGGAAGAAATTATGCTACTCTTGCAAGTAGCCTTGGGAGGTTGGTCATAGGTGCCTTGGCAAAGGCAAGGTGCACTAAATAGAGGTACTCGATGAGGATGATGATGATGGACAGCCAACACTAGAACTTACAAATGATGATAACAAGAGTTTTAGGATTGCATATCTTTTAGGAGGTTCAAGGTACAATCCATTCATCTTTGAAGGTACTTTGTTTGGTTGCAAAGTCTTGGCACTTCTTGATAGTGGAGCTTCACATAACTTCATTGATGAGGGTTTGGTCAACGAAAGAGGATTGCTTTGTGATGGCTTTGAGGGCTTTGATGTGTCTATAGCGGGAGGACTCACTATTCTTTGCTAGAAGAAGGTGAGCAAGCTTAGTGTTATATTTGGTAAGTATACTCTTTGTGATGACTTCTATGTTCTTGATTTGAAGGACAATGAGATTGTACTTGGTATGTAATGGCTACACTCATTACAAAGGATCATCCAAGACCTACAAGCTATGGAGTTGAGTTTCCTACATGATGGGAAACAAATTGTTATGAGAGCCCTCAAGTACACTTTGCCTCATCAAATGACAGCAAAATCTATGATTGCTATAGGTCATGATTTGTTTCATGAGGACATATATGATGCATGCAAAGAGAATTATATGGAACCGACATTTGATGGTAAGCATTTGATTTTTGAGATGGATGACAATTCTATTGATTGGCATGACATCGTATTTGATTTGTTTGAGGACAGCAATCCTATGGCTTTGCATTTTCATGAGGTAGACATGCTATCAGCTTTGGATGATAGATATTTGTGGTATACTAATGATGGCATACAAAATTGGAGTGTTGGATATGGTAATTTGTTGAAAAACAGGGCACTACACAATCTGATTTTGTATATCAGACTTATGAAGAGGTAGAAAAGGCACAAGAAATGTGTGACATTTGATTGAGAGAGCAAGGAAAGCTAAGCTTATTGTTGGTCAAGGAAAACAACATCTTGAGATGGTTAAGACAATGAGGCAATCAGTTTTGTTTGATCATCATGGGTCAGCCATTGATGATATACATATATGTGACAATGAAGATGGAGGTAATTCAGATTTGCATGATACATTGATTTCCATTGGAAAGGATCAGCCTACTCTTGAAGGGATACAATATCATTTTGATGATGCCCTCTCATTGGTACATAAGGATGGTTATTCTTCATTGTTGAGTAGTGAAGTATGTGATTTTAGTTTTAGCACAATAGGATTGGATACATTTGTGTTTAGCATCCTTCATCTATTCATGATAATATTTAATGGTATAAAGATCTTCAGCTATGTTGGCTCATTATTTGACATTGGCATCTTCATTTTTGAGTTGATTGACTACTTCATGGAATGGATTTGTCATTGGAGATTGAGTATGGATGTGTTTGCATCATTGTGCGACAGTGGAAGTGGTCCCAGGATCTCTTTCATCAACATCTTTGAGATGGTATGTGTGAGTTTGTATGGATAGATTAGATGGGTTTGGGGTCCTGGTATTCATTGATTTTCATCTGGCACTTGCGATTGCTTGGGGCAAGCAATCTTGGGGTGGGAGGACTTGTAATGTCCCCATTTTGAGCTAAGTAATGATTTCTAGTTGACCTTGTTTCTAAACATGGAAAACCAGAATGTTGGTTTATTTCTACACATGGAGAACCAGAATGTTGGCTCAACTAGTATTTTATTTGCATTTTGGCTAAGTGTTTTCATGGCAATTTCATTGAGTTGGTCAAAATGATGTTTTGGAGAATGCAATATTGAGATTGTATTTTCAAATGTATATAGTTGGATCAATTTGATCAAAGAATAAAGTGGAAAATGAAATCTTCAATTACATTTTCCTATAATTGACTTGTTTTGTATTTGGATGCCAAATGGAGTTGCATGGGATAATGTGCCAACGTATTGATAGGTATTTGTGCTATTAGCCCAAAGGAAATTGCATGGCAATGAGGTGCGACCTATTTTTATTGATCATTACATTTGTTCATGTGCCAATGATGATCGACGCCATAGAGGAAGGTGTATTTCATATGGATTTCATTGCCCAAATTGCAAACGGTTTGGAGGATCGGCACATAAGGTGAGAAAGAAATATTTTAAATGCAAGCACTCAATTGGTTGGAATTTGTCCAAGGAAAAAAATAAGGATTTTAAATGCTTTTCATGGGTAGTTGAAAATCGTTCCAGCCAAGAGGATAATTTTAAATGCCTTTCATGAGCTGTTGTGTGACGCCAAAGCCAAAGAAGAGAGATTTTAAATGTTTGAAGACATTTTTTAATGATCAACAACTACTTGCGCTAGTCGCCGCTTTTGGAGGAGTTCGCCCACATGAAGGATGGTCGATTTTGCTTTGGGAGGTCCAATGGATAGCTGAAAATCATTTAATAATTGCAAGAGGGTTTTTTGATGCATGTTTGATCAGCTACAATCATTTAAAATTGTACAAAACTCTTGATTCTCATTGGTGGAATCCAAATCACATTCCAAACCGTTCGAGAGGAGGAGCGCCAATCTTTGGAGAGGATAAATAGAGCTCTTGGAGTTCAATTTGTAACTATTGATGCTTTGGTTTAGGAGAGCAATTGGAGTGTGTTTGGTATCATATTGAAGCCCTTGATTCATTGAAGGCACTACTAAGGGCTTTTGAAGTACATTGGACAAGTCTACAAGGGCTAGGAGAGTTACAAGTGTCAAAGGTGCAATCTATGACCCTATCACTTGGCTTGGGAAAAAGATTTTGATGCATTTGTGGTGCTTGAACATTGGCTGGGCAAAATACACACCTACAGCAGTCACAGCCTGTTGTACCTTTACATCAGTCAATTACATTTGCATTTCCAGGGCTGTAACACTCAATCCAAGTCTAGAGGATCATTGTCTATTGTTTGTATATTAATATTGAAGCTATAGAAGACATTTGGCAACTATTTTCAAGATGTTATCAAGTCTGATATGACTGGAACAGTGACTGTAATTTCATGACAGCAGTATGTTATTTGATGTTATTTCATTTCTAATCAATGGAGATGCAAGGAGTTTGATGGCTTTCATATATCTTGATGTGTGTTGATGTTTTACATTGATTTGTGCAAGAAATCTTATCTAAATCTTGAGAAAAATTTCAGTCATCTGTAGTAGGGTCTTTACAAACAAGTCGTCTCTAGACGTGTAATGTTCCCTATTGGAACAATACTAAATTTACCCTAAAAATTCAAATACCCCGAGTTTAGGGTTAGGGTTTCGGAATTACCATTTATATTACCTTCCAATTGGCATCATTCTTGTGCCCTAAATCTGCAATCGTAACATAAGAAACACATATACAACATATAGGTATACAAACATACCCCTTGAATTATTAGTGTTAGATAAGATTTCCTTGCATTCAAATTCATAAACAATATTCCATTCATCCATTCACTCAACTCCATCATAGTGGTGATGATAAGACATTCCTTGGCACATGATGCCTCCATGCAAGCCCTTACGGGGGCATTACGGGGGGCATGGCAGATCACATGTTCAGTTCCTCCATACAGGCCCTATGGGGGTTTGGCAGGATCAAGCTGTCATACAAAGCCTCCATACAAGCCCTTACGGGGGTATGGCAGGGGTACATATCAGACTTGCCCCCAAACAAGCCTTAGGGGGGTATGGCAGGACTGCTTGCCTCTGGTCTGTTTGTCATTTCCATCCTATGATGGGTGAACTATTAAAGATAACAATAAAATACTTATATGGATTCAAAGCTGACCGGTCACACAATATTCTTTATGATGCACAATAATATAATGGCTTGAATGTATATGTACTTGTAGTTCTGAGTCTATAATTTATGAACGTTATAGTCTGCCTTTTAGTTTTCCACAGTCCAATGGTTCTTTATATTCCAAATGCTTGCTGCTTATTATTGATTGGATTACTGCTGATATCTGCAGATTTATCTCTGCTCTATCCTCTGTTCCTATTCCATCACATCTCAGAATTATCTTCTTATCCAGATTCCTATGTCTTTCCTCTAGACATATATTTTACTGCATATTCCTCCTTTTCTATTCGATGCCTATTGGAATTGCTTGATTCCCATTATGTATCTGCCCTATCATGAGGCGTGATGCTTCACCACCCGTGTGACTTTTCTTAAATATTATTAATTAATTTTCAATTGCTAATGTGCTAATTGTATATGAATCGTGCCTTTGTTCTAACATTAGCCTTCCTAAACATAATCGTTGGTCTTATCATTAGTTGTAATCGTTGCCTCAGTTACTGATTGTTGGTTCTGCCTTTTGTTTTACTTGTTTTAGTCTTATTCTATATTCCCTGTCACTTTATTTAATGAATATTGATTGCTGTCATAATAAACTAGTCGCTGTTGTTTATCTGTTTAAGAGTGTTGAGTGGGGACCGCCATAGATGCTTGAGGGAAGTCGTGGGTTTCTCAAACTTTCTTTCTTTTAAGTCTACATGAGTTTAGTGGGTGATGTGGCATTATTGGCTTGTTGAAGCTCTAATAGTAGTCATTCCATTAAGAGACCACACTTATTAATCGCACCCCCTTATTCATATGAAATATTAAATATTATACTTGGCCCATCATAATTAAAATCTTTACTTCTTAATCTTCAATCATTTGAACTTTATTTATATTTATATTATTTATAATATATAATAATTATAATAATATTTAAATATATTATAATATATGCTTATAGATAAATGTATTATATATTAATAATAATATATATATATTTATTAAATATTAACACATATATAATTATAAATTATTATGGGGACATGACAGTCCTCCCCACTCAAGATTGCTTGTCCTCAAGCAATTTTGGGTTCGGATGATATTATTGACCCTAAATTTGAGAAGAGTCATGTTCAGATCAGTGTCAAGGTTGGAAAAATCTGAAAGATGAATCTAATGATGATATATTTGGATCTCAAGAAGACTATAATTATTAATTGTCACTGAATGATGATAAGTTAACATGGAGAATGATCCTGGGATTTGTGGGTTATGGGCCCACAATATAGCTTTGATGGTTGTCTTGAGGGTTATTTAGATTTGCCTCATATGACATGATGTTATCTTTGCACTTTGCTGTGATTGGATGATTTTGTGACCTGTATCAATTCTATGGCAATGTGATTGATCTTGGTATTGTCATTTATGGGATGCTTGTGATTTAAGTGGTGATAATAATCTCATGGTCTAGGATTGTCATACAGATTTTGGCATGAGGAAGAGTATTCCAAAATCCAACGAAAAGTCTACTACAACTTGGTAGTACAGTCCTTAATAATTGTGATTATCCTCGGTAAGGTCTTTTGATCAAGAAGTCATCATGAAGATGGAAAATGAGTAGTGTTTAAGGTATTTAGAATCATAACAAGGAATTATGCTTTCCTTCATACTTAGAAAAAGGTCTCTCATAAGCCTAGGACTCTCAGATTCATCATCAGACCCATGAGCAATTTTAAATTTGCCTTGGTACTATTGTGAACTGCATGGGTAGTCATAGACTCATTGTAATGTCCCCATTTTTCATGAGCATTAGAGTTCGGAGGATTAGCCTATCAATTGACCCTCGTAGGCTAGTGTTTAGTGATTAGAGGGTCCAGTGGGCGTTAATGAGCTCTTTAGGTGGCAGTTGACAATGTTTACCTCTCTAGATTGTTGTTATATTCTAAGGCTAAGCTATTTAGAAGTTTTTGGTTCCGTTTTGAGGCATTTACTATTTATAGTAAGTTAGTTGAGTGTCAGTGGCCAACCTTTCTATTTTGGGAAAGGCATCTGGATGAGTAGTGGTTTTTGTGGTTGACCCCCTGGTTCTGACGGAATCGAGAAATAATGAGTATTCTTGGAGTTATGACATTTTAATTATTAATAAAGTAATACTTTATTAATAATTAATTAAAAAGTGCACATCATTAAATGTTATTTGACTTTATTATTTAAAGGGGTATTTAATGATTATAAAGTCAAATTATATAAAGTGCATTTAAGTCAAATTATAAAGTGCATATTATGGGCACCTACTTGTAGAATAATATAAAGTGCCAATTTTAAGGGAGATATAAGTGATTATTAAAATATACTTTATATTATTTTGTTGTGCACCAAATGGAGGGAAAAGTAAATGAAATTAAAGTGAAATTTAATGAGATGAAGCCAAATACAAATTTATTATATAAAGGCTTTTTGAAAAGGGATTTCATTCATTCTTGAATCATTCAACATTTTGTCTATTCTGAAGAAGCTTTGGCTTTGGAGAAGAAACCTAGGGTTTCGCTGTAATTTTCAATCTTGGAGAACGTAGCCTCTCTTCGATTGTGCTACCTATAGGTGAGAAGATCACCCAGGGGTTGCAGGTTATTGGTGGCTTCATACGGAGGTCACATCTGAGCATCAATGGAGTTTATGCAAATCTGAGTGATTATCTTCAAAGATTGTTCAAGGGTTTGGACTCTAGAGATTAATCATCTAAGTTTAGAGATATTTGCTGTGAATGATTTTGCCCTGTTTGACAGCCATTGGATGTATTGAATCTGCTCCATATATTGCTGTCTTTACTTTTGAGGACATTACAGTGTTGTACTACCATATTAATGGAGATTGAGCATTCCAGTTGCTGTAACAAGTGTGACAGACCTGTATTTTGCATGGTAGTGTAATGGGTATGTAAAATGCTTCATATTTTGGCAATATATTTTTCTGCGTATTGGTTGCTTAGATAATAGGGGATATTTTCTCAACTGGGTACTTAATATTTTGTCAAAATATTGAGTATTTTGGGAGATATAGAAATTTGGAATTTTCAGTAGTTCATTTCCTTTGAAATTTCCTGTTAGTGTAGAAAATATATATATTTGCAATATCTCTGTTTGCTGTACTACATTGTTATACACAACATAGCATAAAATATCAAAAACTTAGACAAGGCAAAATAGTTAGTAAATATCTCAGAAGGGGTGGGATACTACAATGGTATCAGAGCGGTCTCCTGCCATCCTGTTGGGTTTAAAAAAAAAATTCAGCGAATTAACATCTAGCATCATTTGAGTGACCAGCACTCATCAGTTTCAGTTATGGGTTACTTCAATAGTGAAGGAAAATCTACGGGAGATTTGGAACGGGAAGCCATCGAGCTCAGGGAAGGCTATGAACGGGAAGCCCCTCGACTCTTTGAGGACTATTAGAGTACGTCAGATTATTTTAAAGCACAGTACTCTCTTAATGATTATTTGAACTTTGTTGTCATCTTGAGTCCCGGAAAGATTGGATTGGCAAAGTATATTAGGAGTGTGTATAAGGAGCAAATTTCATCTAAAGGGGTAAAATTCAGTCATGGGCACAATGTGAGCAGGTATGGTAGAACTACTAAATCAGATAATGAAGATGGTTCTGCATCCAAACTCAATGATCAGGTTACAGGAACTCCCATAATGAGCAAGAACGAAATGAGAAGGCAAGGTCTATGTTTCTCTTGCAAAGGTTTTCAGGAGCCTAACCACCAATGCACGAATAATGAGGTAAGAGAGACTTATACACATGCTGATTTACATTGCAGCCATGGGACAGAAATTATGGCACGTGATACACTTAGTTTTCCTTTGAAGACACCTCTTGAACCAGCACTTGGCAATGGACAGTTAGCAAAGGATGAAGTTTTGGTTGAGCTCCTTGAGGACACTACATATAAGTGTGGTGTAGCTCCTGATTTTCTGTTCTATGACAGCAGTCCATTGCTTGAGCGTAATGACGATTTAAATGTCATGGCAAGTTCAAAAAGTGTTGTGGAAGAAACTTTGAGTATTGACGCACAAGATAAGGGTGTTAAACATGAAGATTGTTTGGAAAATATGACCCATAACAATTCTGATTTTCATGACAGCAGTGGGATATGCTTGCATCAGCATGAGATAACGGTGATTTCACATGTGGATGATGTTTCTATGGAGTTGTCGAATGTTGGTACTCAAGATTTGGGTACTAATGATGCAATTTATGTTGAAGATTCAAGTCACAACAAGTTTGATTTTGTATATCAGACCTTGGAAGATGGGAACAAAACTGAAAAATTGCCTAATGGAGATGGTTCCGAGGATTGTTTGACGGATGTGCATGCATCTATTTTGATAGGGGAGGTGTACAATGATATTGGCAAATTAGTAGCCTCTAACATGTCATTTGAGCCATTCCTATAGGTTCATAACAACAGTACACTTGATGAGGATGTGTGCAAAGTTGATAGCACACATGAGGATGCTTATCAATCGGTGAGTGATGGTGACTCAACCTCTTACGATAGCGCTGACTACAAAGCAGAAATTTTGTGTGGAAATGACTTGTCACAGGGGTCTCATCATTTGGCAGGGCAATTGAAGGTGAGTGAAGGCATGATTGCTTCAGCCTTATAACACTTTGATGTTCAGCAGCTAGTGGTACACTGTTGTTGGACTCCAGGTATATATGAGCACCTTGATAGTGGACTTTCCCTTGCAGAGTTTCAGGCACTTAGAGATGCAGTTGGGGTAATGAAGAATTATTACCTACAACTATTATCAGATAGAGATCATCTTCTCATGCTTGATGGTATCTATTGTGATGCTCTAAAGGGGAAGGAAGAGGAGGTTGATGAGCTCACCTATGAGCTTGACGTCACCACAAACTCTTTTAAGAGCGCTCAATTAGCCCTTCAAGAGTCAATTTTACAAATAGATGAGCTTACTGTGGAGTTGAGCTTAGCACAGTCTTCATCATTAGCGGATACAGTTTCGATGCCTAAGACAGTTACTGATGATGACCATACACCCACGGATAGTGGTAAGGAGCATTTTGAGGATGTGACTACATCCATTACTCTTACTGGTGCAAGTGACTTAGATGGGATGAGTGTTTTCGATGAGTTTAGCAGGGAACAATATGTTGCACCAAGTGTTCCTGAGGTTAGTCCCATGACGGGTGGTGCAGAGCAGGTTATTGATAGCTCATGTGATGAGTTGGTGGATTCTTTAGAGAGTTGTGTGACAGATCACCACACTACTCCATCATTTTCACAGGAGATATGCAGGCATCATCCAGTGGGAAGATTGGTTCTCATGTTGATTTGTTTCCCTCTCCTGGAAGTAAATCAAAGATTACATCCCGTGCAGCTGATTTTGATCGACAACTTATTGAGCCATAGAGATGGAGAGATCAGCTGAAGGTTACAGGAGAGAAGGTTGATTCAACCTTATCTCGTTTTGATTGCACTCATAAGTATGCTGAGTACCTTCTTTGGACAACAGAGTTTGAGGAAGATGGTATGGGGTCTCGGCTGGTACTCACATTCGTGATATGTAGTTCTTCAGGAGTGCTTTGGAGGAGATTAAATCAAAATATCTCCAATTGTTTCATGATAGGGAGTATGCTATTGGGCACACAGAGAGGGTTGCCAGAGTATCTACCCAGTTAGCTATTCAGGATCAGAGACATGAGCCATCATCTGATTCGAGTGATGAGGAGTGTGTTTCCCATAACTATGACGGTCAGCCATTGACAGAGGTAGGAGCATTTTATCTTGACTGCATAGTGAGGAGTGCTCATCACTTCTCCTTTAGTCCACACGTTGATGACTTGATGAGGCGTAGTGTCATGACCTGATATTTAAGGCATTGTTTAAATTAAATATTTAACATCATGACAAGACGGAGAAGTCGCTTTTTATGATGATCATAAGAATATTTAATAAACATATATTTATTAATATATATATATATATATTAATATTATTTTATTAAATACAATATATTTATTGTATTTATAAAATATATGCAATAACATTGTCATCAATATAAATATATGTTATTCTTATAATAATAATATTTAATATATATATATATATATATATATATATATATAATTACTTATATTAATATTTAATATTATGATCATCAGTGTATATGTTAATATTAATAAATATAAGACAAATTGCCTTACAATACATAAAGCAGCGATTTGTCTTATTAGAAGGCTGCAATCCATGAAAACCATTAGAAATAACGGTGGGGCCAGCGTTGTCTTAGGAAATATAAAGACAAGCGATCCCTATTAATTAGTCCAAGTGATACACGCCAATTAAGAGAAGTCAGCTATGATAAATAATAGTTAATAACAAAACAAAGAAGTGCCTATGTAGAAATAAGACAAACCCCCTAAAGGCCGATTCCCATTGAAGGAACTAAAGGCAACGATTACATTAGTATAAGGAGCGATCAATAACTAAGAAGACCGACGGTCCATAAACATTAACTAAAGATAATTGCTGTTAGTAAACAACGAACCATTTATGAAAGGGCATGAGATCTCCAAAACAATGTGACTATTGGCATAACACCCCATTCGAGGCTTTAAAAAGGCAGCCACGATGAGATCAAGGCATCATCGAATAAGCATCTTATTCCTCATCACATAAACAGTCATAAAGAGATCAAAATAATTCAGTCTTCAATCAGATTACAACCCAGATCAGATCTTCTGCTCAACAATTTATTCCAGATTTAAATACGATTAAGGACAGAGCATTACCGGTTCTTCCTCATAGCCCATGATCAAGTGCCGAAGATATATAGATACTTTGTGATCATTGAATCCATTTGTCTTCCATCCACATACCATTTGGAGCAAATATATATATACAAGAACGGCAAATTTGCCAGCATTCGTGTCTTATAGTCCATTGGAGATCAGACACTTACCCAATCAAAGGTATGATCTCTCGATTGTCCATTATGAGTTATATGCTATGTATGCTGTTAGAATCTGATCTGTGTTGCATTGTGATTAAAGAATTGTATGATATGAATATCATTGCATGATGTTTGCATTTCAATCTATATATTAATCCGCATCTGATATTTGTATGGAATCTTTCATCAATCGATATACTGTAGTATAGTTCAATAAATGAACTGTTGCATTTATTTGTTCATAACATAATAGTCTACATAAATTGGAATGCACATTATCTCTATATAACATAATCAGATTTATATGATGTACTGCTAGGCGATCATGTCTTGTGTTTGTCTCTGACCATGATAAATTCTGAGCAAGTCTATAGATCTGCATTAGAATTGTTCAAGATATGTGTTAGTAGTAGACATTACATTACTTTATATTATGAACTTTAGCTCATTGCATATGACAGCATGTAGTATAAATGATCCTCATAATTGCTTATATATATAAAAGAAATAAATGATCATATATACATTTAGGAATGAATGATTGTCACAAAGGAATGAATATATACGTCAATCGATCATTATATTGGATGTTTAAATGAAAGATGTTCAAGCATTAAGATGAATGTATGGCCATCATGATGTAAAGGTCAAGAATCATATAATTATGAAGCACTATGTATAAATATTGATGATGATTTGGAAATCATAGTTTCATGCCATATCTGAAAGGAGAATTAAGCCTCATCCTTAATCATCTCGCCAGTCTATGGGTAGGGGGTTAAGTTAAGGGTGTGATTTGGACCTAGGTGACCCTCAAGAAGATGAAGTACCTCCGGGTGTGAGGTGAAGCCTTGGGCCTATGGTATGATGAACTCATCAATGTTAAATGTGCCCTACGGTGGGTGACTCTCAAATGGATGAAGTATGCTCGAGTGTAGCATGAAGTCCTTTGAGCCGAATGGTGAAGTACCTCGGGTGTAGTGTGAAGCCATCGGGCCTCCGTATGGGATGGTTAATGGCACCTTAGCAAACCATGCTCATGGAATTAGGGATCGATTAATGATAGGGCGACTCACGATTCTCTCTAGGATAGAACATGAAGTCTATGAATGTGAATATGGAATAACTATGTTCATGAAATCATGTGATTTTGATTAGAAGATTATAATGCTTAAAGACAAATGTGGAAAGAATATGGATTAATACTTTACTAGTGAGTTCTAATTATGATATAAAAAGGAAAAACTGAATACTAATGTTTCCTTTTTGTAAGTTGAAATTGTGCAAGGTTGTGACAATTTGAGCTTACTAGAAGGGGACATTACACGTAGGTGTCAATTGGCTCGGGATTCTTATCGTCCTTCGTGGGATGAAGAGTTGCCATCTTCCGAAGATGGAACTAGAGATTGCAGGTGTCTAACTCAGTTATTTTCAAAGGCTTACTTGCAGGGTCAGAGTTCAGATTACCTTCATGTTGAGGTGCACCAGGCAGAGTTTGCAACTTCTTTGTCTCATAAATCTCCATTAGAAACATGTCTTCAGAGAGGTTGCAATGGTAGTAGGCATGATGGCTTGTGTAGTCCTTACAATGGTGGTGGAGGAGAGTTTTATTATTCCCTTGACTTGGGAGAAGCAGTTTCATATCTTCTAGCACCTATGTTGGATAGTCAACACATCCATAGGAGTTTTACAGAGGATGAAGGGGGATGTTTTGGTTCAGACACTTTGAGATATATTTACCTCTTCATGATTGATGGATGAGTTTCGGTTGCATTGGGATCCAGGTGGTGACCATTTTGGCACGTCAGTTCGATTGGATCCCGGAGAGTTGCTTCACCATTCTCAGCATGGTGAAGCTTATATCAGAGTAGCGCAGTGGAGGTTAGTGGATGATATGCATGGCAGACTTCCATTCTGGTTATGGGATCCAGGGATTTTTCTGTTTGGTAGATTGCCCTATGTTGTGGTAGTTGTTCACAGCAGTTCTGAGCACGGGTCAATGTTTATCTAGTGGGCGCTGTGGGCAAGTAGCTGGTCATTTTACAGAGTAATTTGGGATCCCGACATTCAACTGAGCATTGATCGCAGAGTTTGGGATTCTTCTGGTGCATCAGGATTCTAGGTAGAGATTACTGGTGGTGTACACAGCATGTACAGTTTGCAGAGAACATTCAGTTTCATCTTTGATTTATTTGTACATGTTTTGATTTCAATGCACATTTCTTATGCGCATGTATTGGATAGACGGTATGATGGATATCCTTGC
This sequence comes from Cunninghamia lanceolata, assembly GCA_027924645.1. Classification (NCBI taxonomy): domain Eukaryota; kingdom Viridiplantae; phylum Streptophyta; class Pinopsida; order Cupressales; family Cupressaceae; genus Cunninghamia; species Cunninghamia lanceolata. Next base: position 190,315 of record BSBN01001513.1, on the reverse strand, counting down.
GCAGTTGTGTTTATGCTGGTGCTACAGGAGTCAGTTAGAGATGTGTGGGACATTTCGTGGTTCTTCCTTTGGGCCTCCAGTGGAGTAGAGTTTCTTTACAATGGAGATTGCTTGGGCACAAGCAATTTTAGGGAGGGCAGACTGTAATGTCCCCATTTTTCGTGAGCATCAGAGTTCGGAGGATTAGCCTATCAATTGACCCTCGTAGGCTAGTGTTCAATGATTAGAGGGTCCAGTGGGCGTTAATGAGCTCTCCAGGTGGCAGTTGACAGTGTTTACCTCTCCAGATTGTTGTTATATTCTGAGGCTAAGCTATTCAGAGGTTTCTGGTTCTGTTTTGAGGCACTTACTATTTATAGTAAGTCAGTTGAGAGTGGCCAACCTTTCTATTTTGGGAAAGACATTTGGATGAGTAGTGGTTTCTGTGGTTGACCACCTGGTTCTGACGGAATCGAGAAATAATGAGTATTCTTGGAGTTATGACATTTTAATTATTAATAAAGTAATACTTTATTATTAATTAATTAAAAAGTGCACATCATTAAATGTTATTTAACTTTATTATTAAAAGGGGTATTTAATGATTATAAACTCAAGTTATATAAAGTGCATTTAAGTCAAATTATAAAGTGCATATTATGGGCACCTACTTGTGGAATAATATAAAGTGCCAATTTTAAGGGAGATATAAGTGATTATTAAAATATACTTTATATTATTTTGTTGTGCATCAAATGGAGGGAAAAGTAAATGAAATTAAAGTGAAATTTAATGAGATGAAGCCAAATACAAATTGAATATTTAATAAAGGCTTTTTGAAAAGGGATTTCATTCATTCGTGAATCATTCAACATTTTGTCTATTCTGAAGAAGCTTTGGCTTTGGAGAAGAAACCTAGGGTTTCACTGTAATTTTCAATCTTGGAGAATGTAGGCTCTCTTCGATTGTGCTACCTACAGGTGAGAAGATCACCTAGGGGTTGCAGGTTATTGGTGGCTTCATATGGAGGTCACATCTGAGCACCAATGGAGTTTATGCAAATCTGAGTGATTATCTTCAAAGATTGTTCAAGGGTTTGGAGATTAATCATCTAAGTTCAGAGATATCTGCTGTGAATGATTTTGCTCTGTTTGACAGCCATTGGATGTATTGAATCTGCTCCATATATTGTTGTCTTTACTTTTGAGGACATTACAACGTTGTACCCTGCCATATTAATGGAGATTGAGCATTCCAGTTGTTGTAACAAGTGTGATAGACCTGTATTTTGCATGGCAGTGTAATGGGTATGTAAAATGCTTCATATTTTGGCAATATATTTTTCTGGGCATTGGTTGCTTCGATAATAGGGGATATTTTCTCAACTGGGTACTTAATATTTTGTCAAAATACTGAGTATTTTGGGAGATATAGAAATATGGAATTTTCAGCAGTTCATTTCCTTTGAAATTTCCTATTAGTGTAGAAAATATATATTTGCAATATCTCTGTTTGTTGTACTACACTATTATACCCAACACAGCATAAAATATCAAAAACTCAGACAAGGCAGAACAGTTAGTAAATATCTCAGAAGGGGTGGGATATTTCACTCATCTTAAGCATGTTATATTTTCATGATTCTTATGGTTGTTATCATGCACTTGGGTCCATTGAGCTGTCCGCCATCAAAGTTACTTCCCTTATCTTGAACAAAATTATAAAGTATGCTCCTATATTGAAGATTATTGTCAAAAGATTGTTACCACTATTTTGCATTGCATGGAAGATCTTAGATGACGAAGTTGCAGTTACCCCAGTGATTCCAATGGCCATACTAAACTTTGAGACTAGATTTGTTCATGTTCATGAAGACTGCCATAAGACGTCCTCACAATCACATATTTATCAATGCATCTTTACAAGGTTTTAAAGGATTCCATCTCACTGTCAATGCATGTCTTGTGACATCAGGGCCTTACAAGATGCAAGGATATAATGAATCTCAAATTTGGTTGCCCTCAAGGTAACTCACTAAATTTTGAGTGATAAAGGTTGTTATGGACTGAAACAGCATCTAGTTAAGATCTCTATTCTGATTATAATGAAGTTTGTCATAATTATTTGGAAGTAACAGTTCCAAAACCAAGTTTCTGCTGCCAATCAAGATAAGAGTAAGGGCAGCTAAGAAGAGACACTGAATCCTATAGGTCTTCCTTGCTGCCAAAGGTTAATTGTATTTTCACCTTAGATACTTGATTGAACATAGTCTCTTATAAGGGCATAGCATAGTGCTAGATCTCTACATAATAGTTAGGTTGAGGTCACTACATTGTATGAGTCCAATGAAAAGATGGAAGTAATAGTAGTAAGGCAAAATTGTATGACAACCCCTAGTGAAAATTGAACCTAGCACTTATATTTCAGAGTCAAGGCATAATGTTTGATCATTATATCTAGACTAAGATTGGCAGAACTACATTTGTGGGTGATAATGGTTAAACTATTTCAGCTGCTATGTTGTAACTATATATAGTGTTGTAAACTCTTAACATTGATAACAAAGGACATAATAGAACGTGAACCATGATTGTGTTAATCAAGAAAGAATCATGAGAGACCAAAATTACATTTGTTTATTTCGTGATGAAAGAGATTCTTTGGTTTGACACTCCAAATAGAAAACACCATCGGAGAGAAGATCCATGTTGAAGTATATGCACACAATTATATATGAAACACAAATCATAAATACACGTAGTACATGAAGCATACACAAAACTTATACACTTAATACATGATACACAAAAGTATACGCAGCATGAAGCATGAACATAGTATGTAATACACAAGTATACGCATGTAATACATGAAACACATAGCATACACTTGATACACAAAGCATCAAGCATGCAAAGTATACGCACGCAATACATAAGGCGTGAAGCATACATGTAACACGCAAGTATACGCACGAATATGAAGTATACACATGAATACAAGTAAGTCATGAAATGTGAATTTGAACATATATAAGTCATTGAGTACACACATAAATATACATTTGAACACACAAAGTCATGGAGTATACACTCGAATACATGAAGTCATAAAGTATACAATTGAATACACAAAGTGATAGAGTATACACTCAATTATAAATACAAGTCATAGAGTATACACTAAAATACAAATACAATGTCATAGAGTATACACTCAAATACAAACACAAGTCACAGAGTATACATTCAAATACAAATATAATCATCTATACACTCAAATACAAATACAAGGAATAGAGTATACACTCAAAATACAAATACAATCATAGAGTATACACTCAAATACAAATACAAAGTCATCGAGTATACTCTTGGATACAAATACAAAGTCTTAGAGTATACACTCGAATACATAGTCAATACAATAATTCACAAGGTATACACTTGAATACACTTAAATACACATAAATCACAAGGTATACCCTTGAATACACTTGAATACACATAAGTCACAAGGAATGAATAAACATGAGTTGCATTAATACAAGTAAGTATTCCATCGGACAATTGGAAAGGGGATTCGGTGCATCCCATACTACACCGTGGACCCGTCCACCATCCCAAGGTCACCAAGTATACACATGAGTATGAAACTTATGTCCCCTATTGGAACAATACTAAATTTACCCTAAAAATTCAAATACCCCAAGTTTAGGGTTAGGGTTTCAGAATTGCCATTTATATTACCTTCCAATTTGCATCATTCTTGTGCCCTAAATCTGCAATCATAACATAAGAAACACATATACAACATATAGGTATACAAACATAGCCCTTGAATTATTAGTGTTAGATAAGATTTCCCTGCATTCAAATTCATAAACAATATTCCATTCATCCATTCACTCAACTCCATCATAGTGGAGATGATAAGACATTCCTTGGCACATGCTGCCTCCATGTAGGCCCTTATGAGGGGCATGGAAGATCACATGTTCAGTTCCTCCATACAGGCCCTTACGGGGGGTATGGCAGGGGTGCAGATCAGACTTGCCCCCAAACAAGCCTTAGGGGGGTATGGCAGGATTGCTTGTCTCTGGTCTGTTTGTCATTTCCCTCCTATGATGGGTGAACTATTAAAGATAACAATAAAATATTTATATGGATTCAAAGCTGACCGGTCACACAATATTCTTTATGATGCACAATAATATAATGGCTTGAATGTATATGTACTTGCAGATCTGAGTCTATAATTTATGAACATTACAGTTTGCCTTTTAATCTTCCACAGTCCAATGGTTCTTTATATTCCAAATGCTTGCTGCTTATTATTGATTGGATTACTGCTGATATCTGCAGATTTATCTCTGCTCTATCCTCCGTTCCTATTCCATCACATCTCAGAATTATCTTCTTATCCAGATTCCTATGTCTTTCCTCTGGACATATATATTTTACTGCATATTCCTCCTTTTCATTCGATGCCTATTGGAATTGCTTGATTCCCATTATGTATCTGCCCTATCATGAGGTGTGATGCTTCACCACCCGTGTGACTTTTCTTAAATATTATTAATTAATTTTCAATTGCTAATGTGCTAATTGTATATGAATCGTGCCTTTGTTCTAACATGAGCGATGCCTTGATCGCAGCCTTCTTAAACATAATCGCTGGTCTTATCATTAGTTGTAATCGTTGCCTCAATTACTGATTCGTTGGTTTTGCCTTTTGTTTTACTTGTTTTAGTCTTATTCTATATTCGTTGCCACTTTATTTAATGAATATTGATTGCTGTCATAATAAACTAGTCTCTGTTGTTGATCTGGTTAAGAGTGCTGAGTGGGGACCACCGTAGATGCTTAAGGGAAGTCGTGGGTTTCTCAAACTTTCTTTTAAGTCTACGTGAGTTTAGTGGATGACGTGGCATTATTGGCTTGTTGAAGCTCTAATAGTAGTCATTCCCTTAAGAGACCACACTTTATTAATTGCACCTCCTTATTCATATTAAATATGATACTTGGCCCATCATAATTTAAATCTTTACTTCTTAATCTTCAATCATTTGAACTTTATTTATATTTATATTATTTAGAATATATAATAATTATAATAATATTTAAATATATTATAATATATAGCCTTATAGATAAATATATTATATATTAATAATAATATATATATTTATTAAATATTAACACATATATAATTATAAATTATTATGGGGTCATGACAAGATGATTGTGTGATGCAAAACAAGTTTCGGCAACCTAACATCATGTGAAAAAAATAAATTAAAATTTAAATAATAAAAAGTAGCAACTTAACAAAAATTTAAAAATATTAAATATGCTAAAAGTAAAAAATAAAAATAAAATTACCTTCAACAACTCCAATTTGGAGAAGGTCCTGAAGATGGCTTGTGATATATGATGATTAGTCACAAACATTTGAATCTCTTTAGCTTCTGTGTAGATTTTTTTGACCCAGTCAATCTCTGTGCCAATCTTTTGCAATAACAAATTGAGTGAGTGGACAACACATGGTGTCCAAAAACTATGCCCATACCTGCCCTCCACTATATTACCAGCTGCCCTACAATTTTTAGCATTATCTGTTATGACTTGGACAACATTTTCAGGGCCCAACATTTCAAAGGATTCTATGAGGATGTTGGAAATGAAAGTTGCATCTTTCACTTGCCCTTCACAATCCACTGCCTTTAAAAACATCGCCTCTTTAGGGGACACTACAATGACGTTGATTAGTGGTCTATTTTTGCAATCTTTCCATCCATCAGAAATGATGGACACACCTGTTTCGGGCCATTTATCCTTGATTGCTGTCAATGATGCCTCTACTGAAGTTTTCTCCTTTGCCAATAAGGTGGTTCACACCTTTTCAGATCTAGGACTAACATAATCAGCAGGTGCATTGGCAATGGCTGTCATGTCCCTCGAGCTCCACTCATTCAAATTGAAGATTTGAATGAATAATAGTGAAGGCTCCTTTAAACACATTCCTTTCATGTGGCCGATTCCTCATACATGTCAAGGAAAAAAACATAACAACAACGATCCTTTAGCAGATATTAAGCAACAAGAATATATAAGTTGTCATAACCTGTTGCTTTCAAGATTAAAGAACATCTCAAATGAGGACAAGAGTGAAATTGGAGCCATAACATGGTGGTAAGAGATAATCTATCTTCATAAGCAAAGCCGATAGTGAAGTTGGCAATAAATCACATCATAGAGCATCTTAAAATAACCAACGAACGGTTAATGATAAATAATAAGCAAGAAATAAGAATCGATCCATATTATGTTAAGATAACTAATGGTCGATTAACCAAAAGAGGCGACCATCATGAAACAACACGTCATCTCAAGAGAAATCCATTATATAAAAAGGGGTCGAATGGATGGTAGGAGGGCAATCAAGTTTGCAATTCAGAAACACATCAATAACACAAGCATCGAATCATAAGAGATTGATCACCAAGAGAGCTGCGATCCTTCCATCAACAGATATCATTATTTACTCATTATTACAGTAGATAACAAGTATAAGTTCCATCAAAATGCATCCATAACATTATAGTGAAAGCGCCCCTGCCACATATTCGGCCACCTTTTCATAATCAGAAATCGAATAATTGCTGATCATTGTTATAGTATATATACATATATTATCATTATTTCTGCAGGCCGAACCACATCTATTCAGCCACAGAGTCATATTGACCATAACAAGGTATGTAATTTACATTCAATATCTCTTTGCTGCATTATATTGTTTAATGTCTAATTCAATGATATGATGAACATAGATGAGTGAATTTCTCATAATGAAAAAGCTAGATATTACATGAAATAAGATATAATAGTTGTGAAGCATATTGAGCAATGAAATTAATACATTAACTTCATAGGAGAGGGTGAGTATGAGATGTTCATTTAGCCAACCATGGGTAATTAGTGGCCCTTGTCTTAGCTGATACAAAAGGTACCCCTCGAGGCAAGTGGATAGTGGCCTTTGTCACAGTTGGTACAAAAGGTACCCCTTGTGCAAAGGATTATTATATAGTGGCCTTTGTCATAGTTGGTACAAAAGGTACCCCTCGTGCAAAGGATTATTATCTAGTGGCCTTGGCTACAGCTGGTGCAAAAGGCATCCCTCGTACCAAAGATTATCATAGTGGCCTTGACTCAGTGGGTACAAAAGGTACTCCTTGAGTCAAAGGATAAAAATAGTGGACCCATAATGGTAAGTGGCAAAGACATCATATCACTCCTTTCATATGAAATTAATGATTAATGCACGGATAATGATAGAGAATGTGAAATGTAAATTGATAGTGATCATGACATTTAATGATAGAGAATGTGAAATATATATTGATAGTGAACTTAAGATTATTGAGGGAACATGTGAAATATATAATGATAATGATTATAAGATTAGTAATAGAAATGTGTAGTAATCATAAGATTATTGTTAAAAGATGTGAAATGTATATTTGTTGTTAATCATAAGATTATAAGAGCAATGTTACTATATGATTTGAATACTTCTTACATCTATTGCAAATAGTTGAAAATCAAAGAGGGTTTAGTGTACTAATGTTCTCTTTTTGCAAGTTGAAATTGTGTACAAGGTTGTGAAATTTGGACTTGTGAGGAGACATGACAATGGTTGTCGCCATATCCTGCCAATATGGTGATCTAACAAGGTTAAAAGGAAGCCCATTGCCATAAATGCAATGAGCAATGCTCTGATCTGCAGCCTCCCTCGCTTCATTTTTGAAGGCCCTTTTCAATGGGCCTCTTTTACATGAAACATTCTCTGCTAGGGAAGATGATGACAATGGCATGAAAAGATGTGGGCCAGCCGGTTGTGATAAGCCACTAGGAGGTTTCATTACGCTTTTCTTGGCAAGAGGATGTGCTTTTTCCTTTGATCTATTGCTAACCACATCGACATCTTCTTGTTCTTTAATGTAGCCCGTTATTTGTTGCTTTGGCAACCCTTTTTTATTGGGCCCATGACAAGTTTTTATTCCCAAGTTGGGAATAGCGCAAAAGTGAGCTTTCACTCTACTGTATGAGCTCTTGTACTCAATTTTACATTGGCTATAATGCCAACGATAACCCTCACCACCAGGAAATTGTTCAATCATTGTCGTATGTCACCAAAGAGGTGATACTCCATCAATTTTAAATATTTTGGGCAACTGAACCGGAACTAATAGCCATTCTCTACGAACCTACAACAAAAAACATTACAAATTTACAACCTTATAACTTAAAAAATAAAAAAAATCGGCATTATAACCCCTTATTATGCTTAAAAAGTTCAAAAAAATATTCAAAATTTTGGGAAAAAAAACTTGAAAAAACTTGAAAAATCTTCGAAAAAATAATTCAAAACTTGAAAAAAAATGGAAGATTCACTCACCTTTGATGGATAAATCTTCTTTGTGCAACTATTCGTCCCATGTTGATGTAGATTTAACTCTCCTATAACCCTCACCTTTGAAGAAAAATGAAGAAACCTTCAAAACCCAACAATGGCAGCTTGGAGGAGAAAATGTCGTTTTGCTCTTTTGTGTTTGTTAAATGAGTGAAAAGAGTGGTTATGCGCTCACTTTAGGGCAAAATTGTGCTTTTAAGTGTTTTTTTTTGTTTTAAAAAATTTTTAAAAAATGTTGTTTTGGGCTTTGAGCGCCCAACAGCCACAGGTCCCTCTAGGTTTGCCCATGGTACCGCCCAGGGTGCCAAGCGGTACCTTGGGCAAACCTAGGTAGGAATTGGCCTAGGACCCGGACCCGGACTGAACCCATACCCATACGGGGTGCCGGGCAATACCCTGGGTGAACCTAGGTAGGAATTGGCCTAGGACTTGGACCCCGATTGAACCCATACCCATATGGGGACAGTTCTTGGGGAACCCGGTAACATAGCTAAAATTGAATAAAACTAAACCGCCTAATATAGATCGTTCCGTACACCACCTCCCAATGCTCTCTTGCTGATTCTTGCTCTGCCACTTAAATCACCTCTTCCACCCAGCCTGCTGCTCCTCTTGTACCACCTGGAAGCTCTTGTCCTTGAAGAGCCCCTACCAAAGAGGGGAAATGAATACCACGACAAAGATTTTTGTGGTGATGGGCCCTATGGATAGAGCCATCACAAAAATTGGGATAGTATAGTTGCTTCCAACCTCCACTTTGCCATTTGAGTAACATGCAAACCGGGCAACACTTTACTGACATCGCTTCAATAGGCATGCAACACTCCAAGCTCTTGATGCATTTTCTCTTCCACTTGCTTGCCTTCCTTTTGTGTCGGGGAGAACACTAATTCGGCTGCTTCCAAGCATTTTATAGCCAATTTCTTGGACAACCCTACCCCTTTTCGTCCTTGACTACTTCCATATCCCCAAATTGGTTGGGCAAAAAAAACCTTAATAGCCATAAATGTAAATTTGCATCATAAACAACCATACCTAGATTGGAGACAAAGTCACCTCGTACAGCAGATTTTGGCCTGTTACTTGCATCCATACCCATCTCCCTCAACACACCTTGCATGAACCCTAGAGCTGCTTTTGATTCGCAAGCAAAGATTTGCTTCAGCCTTCTTTCAAATACATTTTCTCAGGGCTTTTGCTCCTTTCCTTTCCCTATGCTTCTTTTGCTTGCCATCCAAACCATTGCGCAAATACACCCTCATACAACCCAATAAGCCAGATGTACCACTACGAGCTCCATCCAAACACCGAGCATACTCTCCACAACACCTCTAGAAAAAGCCCCTTCAGCACGTGTGACCACTAAGCACCATTTAAAACCTCAAGCATTTGTAACACTCTTTCAATTATTAGAGTGCCATCCTTATTGCCAATCCATTAATACCACATACTACAAAATGAACACTAAACCATTGCTATTGTTACCAGACATGCCAAACATTTAATGCTCATTAAGATCTTTCTCATTAATTTTGCTATCAAAAGGAACACTAAACCATGGCCTCCAACTCAAACACTAGGGACTCAGAAAATATAAATATTGAGAACAATTCCTACAGTAAAGCTAGAACCATGCGCTTGGACACACCCATACCTAGCAAGGCTCAAAGTGGTTGATAATAAAAATGATGCTCCAAATCCCTCCATGAGCTAGGAATATGACTATAAATTGTTATAATTGGCTTTTGATCTATGCCCGCATTGGCTAGATAATCTGCTGTTGTATTCAAATTCCACCTACAATATTGGAAACAAAGCTCTTCAAATTTCTCCTTTATCCTTGTAACTTCATCTACATAACACTTGAGTTTCCAATTGGCACTCTTCCTTTTTTGAAGGGCATTAATCACAACCATCGAATCTCCTCCTATAGTGAGATTTTTCAAATTGAGATGCAACTGCTCCCAAACCAGCTATTAATGCTTGCCACCCCGCTTCATTTGACACCAAAAAATAGAGAGCCTCCATAAACCAAGCTACCTTTAGAATCCCTTAGAACAAATCCTCTCCTAGCCAAAACCTAGATTACCACTAGAGGCAGAATCAAAATGAAGTTTGACAAAGCTGTCAGGAGGGGGATTCGACTTCTCACTACATTCTCCCTTCTTAGCACAAGTTTTTTCATGTGTGCTTCCAGAAATTTTCACTCTTAACGCTTGAATGCGGTATTATTTTATTATAATATTATTGGATATGTTTGATTTTTAAAATATCTCTTAATTTGTGACTAGTTTAAATATTCAGGCCACCTTCCATCAGCATTCTTTATGGATTCTCTTAGGGGAGTAAGCATTCTAAAGAGCCCCTAATCTCTTGAGCATTGCAAAAAATTTAAGGAAAGGCATTAGATCAACATCTAGTAGAATACAATATTGGTACCCCATTGTCTTCAAGCAATATTCTTAAATTTTAATAATCACACATTCACTTAGCATATTTACAAGTTGCATGGAGGTACTCATTGAGATATATTGTTTTCTTAGATACTCACTTAGGGGAATGCTTAGGAGATTCTTTTTAGGAATTAAGCTAAGTTACCGATCTTGGTACTGGTTCGGGTTTGGGTTCGCCAGTTCGATTCGTGGACTCGGCCAAAAAAGAATTTGGGTTTGAGTTTGTCAGTACGAAAACATATAAAATCATAAATATATGCATATTTATAGTCTAAAATCAAGAATATTAGACGTAATATATATATTTCCTAATATTTTTAATGTACAATAATATTTATAAGTTAATAATATATATGTCAATATAATATATAATAAAATAATAAAGATTTTTTTTTTTTTAAAAGATAATGTGCTTGGTAAACTTTTTAATGTGACTGGTGACGCTGGTGCGACACACCCTCCAGCTCCACGCAACGCTTTTGCCCGGAGCTATGAACTGGTGAGGTCACAACATGGGGGACCTCATCCCCAATAAAGAACACTTCAAACCCGTGAGCTCGTTGGCCCAGCGAAGGCGTAATGCCTGCGAGCTCGTTGGCCCAACGAAGGCGTAATGCCTATGAGCTCGTTGGCCCAGCGGGGGTTTGAACTTTGGTGGCCGCCACTACAACTGAGCGACTTAACCACCGAACCACGCCCTTATCGGCAAAATAATAAAGAAAATTAATATTAATATATATTATTAATAACAACTATTAACCTAACAAATATTACGAATAGGTCAAGAAAGAATTATCCACTAGTAGAGATGGAGGGCCCAGGGAGACTCTCGCATATGCTCCATGATGAACGCCGAGGGAACCCATGAAGCGTGAAGGGCGGAGATGATGCTGGCAAGAAGACCAAGGGATCGCCGAAGCCGAAGACCCAACTTCTCCCATTTCCTCTCTTGTTGCGAAGTCGATGCCGTCCTCTGTTTCACATATACAAGGTTCTCGTCTATCGCTTATTTCATAACAAATCCTCTACTGGTTGATAGAAAATCGTGATATACAAAGGAAAACAAAAAAGAATTAAAAAAATCTTTAAACATGCGGTTGGGGTTCGTCCGGGACAAACCCACAGATGAAAAAATGTGTCCTGGCCGAGTCCCCAGCTGGATCGAACCAAAATCCGAACCGAGTACTAACCAGACTCGGATCTAGGCATGGTAGGAGAAGAATGAGTAACTTAGGAATTAAGAAGCGTAAATGAAAAGTTGATGTATTTGTTAGGTTATGCTTAGAAGTTAGGAGAACTCACACCACCCTTTATTTCTTCTTTAATTTCCTCTCGGTCTATGTGATTTCTTAGATTGTCCCAACATATGTTTCAACCAATATTGCATGGAGTTTTAGTACAGGGGGACAGGTTTTGTGGATGACAAATTTTTTGTTCAATATTTGGGGATGGCGGGAGGACAATAGGGGGGATGTCGGTGCAAATATAATATAATACTTGATAATTTAATTTAAAAAAATTGTAAAAGAAATTGCAGCACTTCTGGATTTGACTGTGATCAAGATTTTTCTCTCTAAAATGTTTTGGATCACACTCCGTGATCCATCATTTGGAGAAAAAAGAGAGCAAGAGAAGAGAATAAAAATTGATAAATTTGCAGACCCAATCTGATTAAAAAGGAAGGTAAATGATTGCACGGTATCCAAGAAATCTCTAGTGGGAAGAGACAAAAGTAACAAAGCTAAGTACAGAAAAAAAACAAAAGAAAGAAAAGAAGAAATTACAAAGGAAATACAGCCACATGGGAAAAAACTCAGTAAATATATATATATATATATATATATATATACTATGGACTGTGGAAAAATAATGAATTCCAAAGAAATTGCAGTTTATCTTTTATGTAAAGTTAAATTGTAAACACAATCAATTGAACTAACAATGCAGTGAATATTTTGATATATCAATATATTATTATATTCAATATCATGATTACATCAAGTTTCAACTTTCAAGTACAATGGGCCAATGCCTCAGTGAACTAATCATCCACTCCAAATGTCGTGGCATACTCATCGCTAGAACTGTTTTACCCATCTAGCTGAAGCTCCTCCAATTGGACACCAACCTTGTTTGTATAGCTTGATCGTCACCAATTTGCTCCTCTGGGTCTACATTACGCTGTGTTGTTGGACTCTCCTTGTACACAAGCATCTTGTGGTCCATGAGATGCAAGGCACTATGTACCATAGTTGAAAAAATCTGCGATTACTTGCCAAACTCATGAGTCAATCTAGCTTGCAAGTAACTCGTTCAATTACTTGCAGATGAGTAATACCTAAAACTCATGGCAAGTTTTTTTTCCAAAAACTCATGAAACTCGCCACAATTCATAGGAAAAACTCGCTCAATTTTTTTCAATGTCCTTTTAGACTCTCGCGATTGGTATTTCATGTGCCCTTGCTTAGATAGAAAATGCCATTGTAAATTCTGCTTGCCCTTCCTTTGTTTCAAGCAAACACAATTGGTATGTTCAATTGGTTGTGATTGGAAAACGTGCCATTCGTGTGACAAGATTGTTGAAAACATGCCATTTGTGCTATTGAAAATTCTCAGCTTTTATGTTTATGAGGGTGTTGTAAGCTGGATGCTGCCAAGCAAGGCACTACAAAAACCTAGCAAATATAATATGGAGGGAGATAATGACCAAAGCATGTGCGAAGAGGGGCATCCATATTTATTGCTGTTAAGATGACTACTTTAGTAATTTGGCACTCCAACCAATTCATCTCTATCATGTGATGGGATTGTTTCACAATACAAGGATCAAAATTAATTTTATTACTATAATATTTCCGTTCCATGTGTTCTCTATTGTATTTTTTCAAAAACATTTTAGTAAGATTAAAATCTTACATACCTCATGTGTGAACATCATTTCTTAATAATTTTTGATGTGTTCTCATTTGCTGCAACAAACCTTTCCCCAAATATTTATTAAACCTTGTTTATATATACTTTCTTATATATATTTGCACGCATATATGACATTCTATCTCATTATTTCGCTTGTTTTTATATATAAAAATACGAACAAATTATTACTAGCCATCGGTGTACTTTGTAATTTCCATTATTGCAATTATCCCTATTAAATTAAATATTATAGAGGATGAATATTTCCATTATTATAATCATTCCTCTTATATTTAATATTTAGAGGATGAATGAACGAGTGACGGGAGTGAGCGACAAGGGAGCAAAGGAGTGCTGCGGGCTAGCGGAAGGGATCTGCAGGTGAAGGTGACTAGTGAACAGAAAAAGGTGGACTATGGAAACCCTTCCACGGTGGCGATTGTTTTTGGCCCACTTAAGAATGGTTCCTTGTGGACTTTGGCGACTTAGACAAAGGCCTTGGGGAAGAAATCTTTTGGATCTTCACCCAAATTAGCAGCAGAAAACTTGAGACCTATCGATCTAAAGGTGTCGGATCCAGCGGCCATGGTCTTCAGTGAGTGCAAAAACTCATCGAATCCTTTTCACCAATGCAGCGATTTTTGTAGAAAACATTTTTTGAAGGCTGTCCCTAACTCAGACGGGTTTTTTAAAGAGGACTGTGTGAAGGCGTAGGGACCGCCGCCCTCTGACATGCAAGGGGAGAACGCTTCTCTCAATCCTGAGCCTCCCCCTTGATTCTCTTCTTCGGAATCCTCCATTACACTCAACCTTGGAGACTTTGTGGTCATTGGATGCTAACCTAAGGACTTCCATATTTTTGATGAATGCATCAACGAAATCTATGAGGACTTGGGAACTAGATCCATTATTTTCAGAAATATTGGTAAACGTCCAAAGTTGGAAGATTTCTTGGCTTGGTGTAAAGAGACATGGTGCAATTTGGAGATTTCTTCAGTTGATCTCCTAAAACATGGCTTTTTTCTAGTTACCTTTCAATCTTCGGAAGATTGCGGGTTTGTTTTGGATCATGGCCCATGGTTCTTCGAAAAATTAGGTTTGTTTATGACACCATGGTCGCCATTCTTTGATCCTGCCAATGCGTGCGTTACTTCCATCTTGATCTGGTTGCGGCTATACAATCTCCTGCTTGTTATGAGGAACTTTGGACTCATTCAAAAACTAGTTCACCAAATTGGAAATTTTGTCAAGATGACTAAGGGGTCCCTTGATAAAACAAGAAGAGTTACTAGAATCTGTGCTATGATTGACATCTCCAAAGCCTATTTCGCAGAAGGTCAGATTGATTTCTTCTCATGGTTCGTGGATGCAATATATCAATTTTGAAGGCCTCCTGGAGCGTTGTTTCAAATGCAATCATTTTGGACATAAAATCAATGGTTCCAATGCTAAATCCGCTTTTGGTTCCCGTGCCATCAACTTCAAAAAGTGGGTTAAAAAAGAAGGCAACCCTGATGATGATTTTGTATGGCAGAATCATGGGGAGTTTTTGGATCATCCCAGCCTTGTTCCTTCCGTGATATAGTGGCTGGTGATGCCCAAGTGGATCCTCCTTGTGGTGAGGCTCCTATGGAGGCATCACATGACAAATTGCAGATTTCTAATGACTTAGAAGACCTTCAGCTTCACAAGCATTTGCTTGAGGCTGAGGATCAATTCATTCATGCTTCCATGGATGAGGAAGAGTCCCTTGATGATCTCCAGGAAGATGTTTTGGCATCTACTAAAATTACTACCATCATCCAGACTGCGAGTACAATATCAAAGCCTAACATTGGACATTTGGTAAGCGGAGGGGAAGAAAATCTGAGGCAGAAAAACTTAGATTGGAAGCCTAGGATTTTGTGGGTGAGGGTACACAATAGACCATGGAAGATCTCACCAGAAGTAAACGAAAACAAAAAAATGAAGATACAGTGCTAGGACCCCTGGATGAGTTTTTTCTTGTGTGAGTAGATTGGTTAGGGAAGGTTTCAGCATTTGGATCTCTTTTCCTTTTGTTCTTTTCAGTTTCTTTTTTGTTTTTCCCAGAGAATGTCTGCCCTCTTTGGTTTGATTCTTTTTCTTTGCTCCCCGATAATCGGGTCTGAAGCTTTCTTTTATTTTGATTATGCTACTATACATGGGAGTGGGCCCTCACCCCACACTCACTGATATAAAAAATAAAAAAATTAAAAAAAAAAATTTAGAGGATGAATATTTGTTTTTATTTTTTTCCTTTGTTTCCTTTTTTATCTTTTGTCTTGTTCTTTATTCCATCTCCTCTATCCTTGCCCTTCCATCTTATTTAAGTAGCCAAGTCTGCAATCCTACTCACTATTCTATCCTAGTCCTGATGATGGATCACTGAGTGTGATCCAAAATCTTGGTGCAAAAACACTTATTAAGTTGAATCCAAAATCTAGAAATCAAGATTAAAATCTATTTACATCAACTTTTAAAGTAGTTTTAAGTTTTAGATGCGTATTTTCTCTTGTACCTTCAAATTGTTAAGGGCTCGAGTTAAATGGTAATAATAGAGGTAGAGACAATGTCAAACTCGTTTTTTGGTTTATGATGTGTATTGAACTCTAATTTTGATCTATATATGAAAGAAATCAATAATATGTTCCCTAAGTTTAGTAATATTCATGTTTTTGAAGAATATTGTTACAAATTTATGTGTTATTAATATTCGAAAAATTTGCCAAGTTATTGTTGAGTTTTTCCTCGAGTTTTTAAAATTTTTGGGTTAGTTGAGTTATTGCCAAGTCGTAGTTTTTCAACTATGCTATGTACAACTACAAGCTTCTCTGTTCTTCTAGAGGTAAGCTTGTTCCTCTTGGTAGAGTGGATGAAGTATGTAGACCAATTCCTCTTAGTAGTAGAGGAATTGCAAACTTGTGATAACAGGTGAATGGCTAGTGTGGTTATTAGTGATGGAGGCCCATGCAAATGCCATAATAGCATAGTTGAAAAACTCGGACTCGGCAATTACTTGGCACACCCAAACTTTTTAAAAACTTGGGACTCGGGGGAAAACTTGGCAATAACTTGACAAATTTATCGGCAAAAATTCGTCCAAATCTAGAAATCCTCTACAAATCGCAAAAATATGCCCACACGTGCTATCACCATTTTTTGTTTGAAAACGTGTAAACTTTAGGTTAACAAATGTGATGTTTTAATAGTGAATTTTGGGTAAGTTCAAACAAATTTTAACGAGTTTGTGGTGATTTTAAGGGTAAAAATTGCAATGAGTCTTTGAAAAAATTGGCGGCAAGTTTTGCTGCAAGTAACTCATGGCTAGTTTTGGCTTGCGATTACTCGTGAGTTATTCGCAAGTTTTTCATCTATGCATAATAGTATTGGGTCCCCCTGCACCATAGTCTCTCTATCCAACTTTGTCTCATCCAGATAGCCCTTGAGTGGCAAATTTGGTCCACTCATGGTAGATGATTGTAGACTTATCTACACTATTTAATGAAGCCTCCCTTCACCTCACTATTTGCCATAGGGACAACTCTACTAGGCCTTTGCAAATACCACTTTGGGCTCAACGCGTAGGCAACCACGTGCATAGGAGTGTCGAGTTTCTCTCACCTCCGCTTAAATGATAAGCTGAATGTTCTCATTGTAGAACAACAAGGTGGGTCTCTCTTTTGTATAGTGGCTTTTATTTGGCCATGCATGTTAATCATTGCACTTATATACCTCTCCAATGCTTGGAGTATGAGAGTTACCATATCTAATCATTGTGAAAATTGGGGATACGATAGAGGTGATGTATTTGGCATCAAACCAAAAAGTGTCGCTCTTCATCACTTCCTTTACCAACCTCCCCAAATTTGTCTTGGTCTCAGCCCACCAATTCCATTCTTGTGTCATGACCATTAGTTTCAAGGGCTCTTGCAATTCAATCATCCTCTCCAAGAAAATGAAGTATGATGCATATCTGGTCTCAATAGGTTTGAGAAATTTGTTTTGGAGAAGGACTGAAATAGTGCATGTGATGTGTGGTGATTACACATAAACATTTGCACATCTCTCACATTGACCTCAACCTGCTTGATTTGGTCAATTTTGCCCATGTCCTTTAGTGCAAGTTCATGACATGCACACGATAAGGGGTCCAAAAAATATGTTTGTAGGTATCTTCAACCTTCCTGGCTGCCTTACACACATATGCCACATCTGTCATGTCTTACACCACATTCTTAGGATTAACCTCCTCAATAGCATCTTTGAGGATCTAAAATTAAAACTCTGCATCCTTGTAGTTCCTTGAACAATCAATAGCCCTAAGGAAGTAAGAGTCCTCAACACATTTCACCATGATATTGATGAGTGGACACTACCTAATGTCTGTCCACCTATCCATGATAATGCTACATCCTTGTGAGACCCATGTGGCTTTCATTTCCTCCACAAAAATGTTTATCTTGGAATAGTTCCTATCCAAGATATTTGCCTCAATTTTGTCTCCCTTGGTGGCACAGATGAAGGTCTTGCTTTTGCCACCTTAGACATGGTGTCTTTAAAATAAAGAGATGGAGTAATGTGGAATGCAACGCCATTGGCAAAAAAGAATTTGCCGGTGGCATCATCTGCCTCATCTCTGGCCTTTACATTGAACAACTCTGCCACCAGGTTGGGAGTTTGAGATGAGCTCATGACTCTATGTTTCCCCTTTGGTTCTACTGCATTGTGCAAAAATGGGAACTTGTTACTGTTGAGAAGTACTAGTAGCCCTTGGTATCATGGTAGCAGTTGATGTAGAATTGGATTTCTCAACACCAAACAATTTCATTAGATCTGCCTTTTGTTTCAGTGACAAACTAGTACATACCCAAATCCCTTTGCCAGTGATGTGAAGGAGATGCACACTCACTCTACTAATGCTGCCATAGAATTCAAGGGCATGAAAATGGTATTTCCATAGTTGAGTCATTGCTGAGTTATTAAATTTGTTTGACTCTATCCTTGTAGCAAATTGTCGTGAAGGGGTTTTCTTATTGAATGGCCCGAATCCTTGGTAAAATTTTCAAACAGCTTGGAAGGGCAACTGAAATTGACACCACTCCCAATTGAACTAGCTTGGCATTACATGGCCATCATGGAGATGGCCACCCCTACTAGTGGCGTCCGTGGGATGGTGGGGGGATATTTCGTCCCTGTCCCTATTTTTGGCAGAGGATGCCTCCCTATGGAACAATGGTTTTGCAGGGGACATTCGGGGACTGCCACCTCTAGAAGTGGCACCTGTGGGACGGTGGGGAGATGTTTCATTCCTGTCTCATCCTGTCGTTCCTGTCCCCAAAACGTGGGATTTTTGGCAGGGGACATGCCCCATGGAACAATGGTTTCAACTTTCAACTTACTTAGGCTGAGCAGTGCATTGTTTTTCAATGAAGTCTGATCTTTTCACTTAGTAAACCCACTAATTATGTAATTTTGTTTGATCCAAAAACAAATTTGAAAGAAAATAGTGATGCTGATGGCTACTTCTGTGCAAAAATACAATGGCAACTCACATTATTCTTTTGTATTTTTCAATGAAGTCTGATCTTTTCACTTAGTAAACTCACTAATTATGCAACTTCGTTCCAAAAACAAATTTGAAAGAAAATAGTGATTCTGATGGCTACTTCTGTGCAAAAGTACAATGGTATCACCTTATTCTTTTGTATTTCGGCTTCCCGTAGCAAGCAGTTAAACGTTTTTACTCTATTACAAGTTGGGCTTATTTTGTTATATTATCATTGGATATGTTTCTTTGTTAAAATCAGCATCTCTTAAATTTGGACTGGTTTAAGTATTTTGGCTACCTCCTATCATTATTCTTATGGAATCTTTCAGGAGAGTAAGCATTCTAAAGAGCCCCTGCTCTCTTGAGCATCACAACAACTTTAAGTAAACTGCATACTGGTACAAAAATTTTTGCTACAATTTGCTACTTGATGAAATCTTTTGAAGGAAAGAAATTAGATCGACATCTAGGAGAATACAATAGGAGTACTCCATTGTATTCACTATTTTTGACAATTAAACATTCACCCAGCAAATTAACAAATTGCTTGGAATAAGCAAGTCTGGCATTTCTTTTTTTCTAACTTTTAATAGTAATGTCAGATTATTTATCAGCTACCTTGCCTAGCTAGACAGAGACACTGATATTTAATTGAGCACTTATTTGGTTAGTTCTAGAGAGCAAGATTGAGATCTCTAAGTTAAAGACAATTGTAAAGCATATTATCTTTAATTCTGTTTTACATTAACAGTAAGAGGTGAAAATCACATTGCTTGTCTTCTGATAAAATGTCAACAATTTTTCTTCTCTAGGCATTGGTGTTTGAAAGAAGCATACATCAAAGCAGTTGGGGTTGGTCTTGGATATAAATTGGAAAGATTGGAGTTTTATTACCCTGCACATCAGATATGGTCTGACGTTGCATATCTTAGAATTGATGGGATGGAGCAGAAAGATTGGCAATTCTCTCTTCATCAGTTTGACAACTGCCATTGGGTATATATTTTTTATAATTTTTGCGATGGCACTTATTCCATGTGATATCATGTGGTTTACGCCACACTGATCCATATACTTGGCTTTCGTCAGAACTTGCACAAATGCATTTTACCTTTTCTGTATATGACAAGTTTAATTCAGCATTTGCTTCCACATAATTTGTTGATAGAAGATTTATATTGTTCTGCTTGATGCAGGTGTGTGTAGCAAGGGGTCCCCCTAACCAGGCAGTGAGTAGTTATGGTAAAACATTGTGGCAAATAGAATTTGACAAGAAGAGCTACAACCATGGTTTTGAACTTCCATCCATGCCCTTTGCATTATATGAAATTGAGCATCTGATTCCAGAGAACAAAAAAAAGGATTACACTAACACCAGAACATGTTCTAGATAATTCTTTTATATTATATTGGAGTTGGTTTCATACCGATGCATTTCAATTCTTATTCTCTTTCTTGTATAATCCATGTGAATCATAACCATTAAAATATGCAGAGGAAATGAAAGACATTGCAAATGAGAGGTGACTAGATCTTTCTTTTTGTTCTTTGTCTTGTTACGTATTGCATTCATTTCTGAATAGGATACAACAGGAATTCAAATTTCTTGTCACAAAAGCCAGAAACCAAATTACAATTCCAAATTGGTTTTGACCAAACTTCTACATGACATATGAAACACAGAATGAACCTCTTCTCTGCTGACTAAGTAAACTGGCTTCAGTTATTTTATTGATTTTCTGGAAGAAGGTTCGGAAATTGAATTGAGATTATCACAGGACTTTAAAAGACTTGCTTGAGTTTTAGAGTATCGCTGCATGTGTAAAATTGGAGGGCGAAATGCTACAAAAACAGGTTCTCCTTAATCATGTGTACTTGTAGAAGAGTAAGTCCAATTTGAAATCATTTTGTAGACCTGCTTCAATTCAAAAAGACAATCGTAAGAAGCTCTTCAAATCAAATTGTGTAGGATTTTATTACAAGACAAATCTATTTTGAGATTTTGTTACATTGTTCTTGTGACAAGTTTTGACTGATTTTGGAAATATATTTAGAATATTCCATTTGCACATCAATATACTAATAAAGATCATGAACTCAGCTCTTGTATAATTATTACAAATTTATAACCTTAAGTAGTCCTGCATATTGTTTTCGCACACCGTGGCTACAACTAAGCTCAATGCATTTGGACTTAAGCATAATCCTTTTGATGGTACATATTAGTAGTTGAACCTCTAGTATGAAGTAACGGCATGTGTACACCATTCGCTTCTGCCAATCTTTGAAGTAGGAGACCGAGAAAGTATTTTAAGTCCATTGGATAAGCACTATATGATCAAAAGTCTTAGCGTAAGTTCCCTAAACACAATCAATGTCATGGCCAACGTTAAAGTTTGACATGATTTCAAAATTGGCAACACTATTTGGTTGCATTGATAGAAAGGACTATATAAATAATTCTTAAAAAAAGTAAAAATATCTGTGGGATGTACCCTATACAATTACCAAGTAAAATGAAAAAGAAATTGGGCTAACGTCTTCCACTATACCTTTGTCATTGTTCAGATTTTGCTTAGGCATTAGAGTCAACTAGGTTGGAATACTATGCAGATCTACTGGCAATCTCCTATCAACATTGTCATAAAAATAAAATATGGTGCACCCACAGGAAAGGACCTGGTCATTGATGAACAGTTTTAAGTGCTATCAGCTATATCCTACATGCATGCAAAAATCGATGGCTAAACACTTAAGATTTCTAACATGCTAACATATCTGCCTATCTCACCCAAAGCACACAGAGCTCTTCACTCTCTGCTATGACTTGCACCCCACAATCCCCAAGCTATTTCTAAGCTAATCCATACACAGATTTACCCAAAAAACACAAACACTTTTATATGGTTTCTTTATAAATTGGCCTCTTGATACTAGAATTGATTGACTGATCTATATCTAGAGCTATTGAAAGCAGTACAGCTATGGCGGTATATATAGGCACCTATCCCCTAGTGCTGCCTAAACTATATATAGAATCATGCACAATGCTAAATATATATAGAATTATGCACAGACTTGCTTATAGTGAATTGCAAGTCACATGTATCCTTAAATATTGTCTCCCTAAATACAATCTACACATGACTATCTTTAACCGTATGCAATCATGCTTATAAAGCCACACTTTCTAACTATAGCTAGGCACCATTTGCAGCATGCAAACGAATGGTTACATTATAGTGTAAACATGCTCTCGGCACATGTATTTGTTCTATCCATAGAACACCAAAACTATCAAAACTAAAAGAATGTGACAAAGTTACAAAACATGAACAAATATATCTCTAGAAGAACAAACAAAAGAATGCTACATATGCACTAGCTTTAACACATTTTATTAGAATTTGGTTCAAAAATTCATTCTACCAATGTGTGAGATTGGATACCAAGCACTCCTTAATCTCCAATACTATCATACTAATACTCTATAGATTGTCATGATCCATCGTTCTCAAGTGATGTAACTGTACCCTTAACAGATTAACTACTTCAGTGTGCATGGCCAAACGATTTGATATCCATTGTATTGTCGCACAAAACTTGGCATTTACTTGTGTAAGTGTAGTAGTGTCTATTCTGCTTTCTGAAGCTATATGTTGGAGTAGATCTGCATTGCACGTGCTAAGCATCTCCAATTCCCCATCTTTAAAGTCTTCATGAATTAGTTCATTTTGAAGTAAGCAAAATTCAACATTTATGGGTGCAAGTCTAGTAGTTAGCTAATGCGACAAACAATTTGTGTGCAGTCGCAAGTGTCTGTACAAAATCCAACTAAATGCTCAATGCCAGTGATGACAACCCTTGTTAGCTCTAACACAATCTTCAAACTCTTTTCATGCCTTTTCCTTCTACCTTTGCTCAAATTCTTCTTCTTTTGACCCTTTGCTTCTTTTTTCTTTCTCTTCTATGATTGTGGTTGCTTCTTCTACAACTACTTGTTCTCTAGCCAACCACCTGTTGTCTTCATCCATGGCTTTAAGGCACACTTCTAGATCTTGGGGAGTCAATACACGTATCAATAATGGATTAACCAATGCTTCAAATATACCAACATGGTCTTCCAAACTCTCCTCAAGCCCCAAAATTTACCTAGTAATCATATAATTGTTTAACACATTAGGATGCACCAAGATAACTTTATCTTGCAATTTATGTAAGCGTTGACTTACACTCAACATTCTCTATGTGATCTCTTTTGTTTATGCCAATGCTTTTATTGTGTGCAACAATGCAGTTGAATGTGCATCCTTGTTATTTGGCACGAGAGAGCATTTGTTTGATCCAAAGTAGCCTGGCATTATGCTTGAGCCTTAGCCAATTCTTCTTTAAGCTAGTTCACCTTGTTTGTTCTCTGTTTAAGCTGTGTCATGAGATCATCGAGATGGGAGCACAACCTAGAAGTATTCTTAATTGTGTTGAGCAAACCATGCAATTGGATTAACATGGAATCACCATTAGCCTTTAACTTCTACATATGCCTTAGGACATGACATAGGTAACTTGATTGTATCATACATATCTAACTAACTAGCTAAAAGTTCTTAATACACCTTGTCAACATGTGACTTTAGTTGTGTTGCCTTGGACTTTCCTGCTCCAAATTGTGCCTTGGATGTCTCTCCTTGTGAAAAGTTAAGTGCCTCAATTTCTTTCCTAGGTGCACCTCGTTGAGTCTATAGTGAATCCTTCACTATAAGTAGTAGATTCATCCTGCTTTGATGTTTGATCAATAAAAGTGCCCCTTGGCATTTGTGGGCCGCCTCACTCTCTTCCATTTTAGTATTTTGTAAAGATTTGGTGCACTTTTGGTAAATTGCTAAGTCCCGACAAACATACATCGTCTGATGCTCCATGCTAGATTTGATTTGACGGCTTGCGAGACATTTGTGAAGAGGTAGAAAAGGTTTTCACAAGAAGTCTAGACATTGTGACACATGGTAGTGCATGCAATTTAATAAAGTTAAAAGTGCTCAGTATGACTATTGACAAGCACCACTTCTTTTATCAATTTAAGTTATAACTTAACTGAGGCCACATGGCATGTTCTTAGGGATTCCCAGAAAAACAAATAGCAAAACCTTTTAGAGACAACACGAATCATTTGATTTGCCAATGATGAATTCATCTAATGGCCTGGGAGACATGTGGCCATTGCAACACAAAAATGCTTCACCTTGCATCCTGATGACACAATTTTACATCCATGAGTTCCCCACATCATCCTAAGGAAGTCTAGAGCACTAGAGTAGTAGAGGTGAGATTGGTCACATTCAAAATTCAAATTTCCTAAAATAGGAAAACCAAACATTCATGACCAACGACTGGATAGTGCCTAGATAGGAAGTTTCACCTACCATCGTTGTTGTAGTGCAGTATTGGGCGACAAATTTCATGGACCAAATGTCTAAGGCTACACAACTATGCCCAACCATTGACAAAAGCAATTAAGGTGTTGAATTTGTAAAAACATTTTCTCCACGAATTTCAAATTGTAAATGCATTTTCGGGGAAAAATAATTGTGGGATGGGTAGTGTAGTTTATAAATATTGGCTTGCATGCCTATTTGAAAGGGATGACACTGTGTCGATCTTGGGGAGAGACTTAGCACGACTAATCTTTTGAGCCTGATGTGTTGGTTGATTCTCGGGTGCCATTTTGTACAACTGAGCTTTTGAGCTTGATGTATTGGTGAAATCCAATCTCTTTTCTGCTACACAGGGGAGCCTCTATATGTTTTCAAATAAATACACATGTATCTTTGTAATGATTAGTGAACTTAGTAAGAAGCAGGTGATTGTCTTAAGTGATTCTCGATTTGTATTTGTTCATTATTGCTTGTTATATGCATGTTCTTTTTCGTTGTTTATTGCATCGTGACTTGTTAAGCTTTGCTTTGGCGGTCAAGATTGTATCTATTTGGGATGAGTTTTTTGTTTTACTTTATTTGCTTTCAACAACTATATTTTTTCATCCCCACATAGTGTCAGGCCCATGAATGAAATGCGGAAAAGATTGACAAAAATAATGGATGGGACAATATTCAATGAAGTTCATAACATTCATCCATTAATGCATTCATTCATAAAAAATGTGATACAATTTACATATTTAACAATATGAAAATTACTGTTTAGTTCATTTTTTGGATGATTGTTCAACTTCTAGTGTAGCTAGGAAATATCAAATATAAAATATTATCCTACTATTCCTAGGATTATGTACATTATTGTTACATCCCCCCTTATTTTGTAGGGATAGTGGTAAAACCACTGTTTGTGTTGCGCATTAGGCAATTTGTTTATGATACCTCTTTTTCTTGATACAGAGCTCTAGTGTTCTACAAAAGTTTTGCTTGAGTGATTCCCTTCTGTAGTTTTTCAAGAACCAAGATATGGACTTGGTATTTAGACTTGAGTTTGTTTTCTCAAACAGAGTCACATTTCCATGATGCTATATCTCATTTTGAGAGAATACTGCGCCTATTTGCCGTGAAATTTTTCACCACCATTTTTTGTTTTGAGTGTTGAAATTTGTAAAAGAAGACTTATCAACTTTTGTGTTTGTCACTTCTATGAGTGAAAATTGGAGAATCCAGGCTGATTGCACCCATGAGTAGTCCAAAAGTGTGCCAACTACACCATGTGATCTAAAAACTGGATAACCCAGGCTGATTGCGCCCATGAGTAACCCAAAAGTGTGTTGAAGCATGCTCTAAATGACCTTTCTATGAAGTTGAAAATGTGAACCAATTTCAGTCCACAGTGTCGACAAAAAAATGCTCTTGTGGTAGGAAAAATTGCATTGAAAATGAAGGCATATGATGATCTCACTCCATGGCATAGTCATCAAAAACCAAAATGAAGTGTGCAACCTCAAGTGTTCAGGTGTTGAGCTAAACATAACTTGTTGAGTGGCAATATGCTATAATTTGCAATATGTTGCAATGACAAATCCTCAATGGACAATGTCAGCAACCTCCAAGTACTATGCTCTAAGAGCTCAAAATTTGAATTTTGATGTTTCTCTAGATACCATGCTCGAAGAACTTGAAATCTAAATCTTGATGTCCCCCCTGTAAGATGAGGGGAGTTGTTGCAAAGCCCCCCTAGAAAGAGAACAACATATATGAACCTATCTGTAGAAATACACAACTCAATGACACCCTCGCGGGTTTTCATCACAAGTCTCCATTAAGCCGCCCTTTTGGGTTTTCAACTTAATGGGAAGAGTTTGCATGCCACCATTTCAGGTTTTCAACTTTCAACTCAAGTGCAAAAGTATAATCAATAAGAGGTAGTATCCATGGCCTCAAATAATCTATAGTGAGCTGCATATGTGGTGGTCTTAGTGTGCTCATTATCAATTTCCCATTGGGAAATCACAGGTACAAAAAATCACTGCTCCTATCAACACCAAAGAGACTTAGAGCATAATTATCCTCTATGGGAATTGAGTGCAACTCAACAATTTTCTTAGTAGGTTGTCACTGAATAGTACAAGTATTAGTATCTATATTTGCAATGCTTAGCTCATGATCAATTGGATCCACAATAGCTTCTGCATTAGGAGTAGACAAGCTCAACAAACTTTCCTACCATTGATCAACAACATCTGTGATCTTGAGTTTATTATCAACTAGATCGACAACAACATCCACATTAGGCGTAAATGAGCTATTATTTGAAATGGTGGGTTGGACTCTCCTATAGGATTTTGACAAAAGGCGAGTGTTTGTTTGTCATTTGGAATGATCTATCCATCCAAAATGCATACGCCTCATTGATTTGGTAGGTAGATCTTTGACATAACATTGTTTTGCAAAATGTGTGTGTTGACACATGATAGACAATGATATAGATCGAAACAATTATGAGAGGTATGCCCATGACATCCACAATGACAACAAGTTTGGACTTGATGGGTTTTAGTGCCAGTTGCTTTTGATTGACTTGACAACTTTGCCAATTTCATAAAGTTGACCAATAGGTGAAGACTCGACTATTGTTCTGAATACCTCTAGACACAAATTTGATTGGATTGGAATATTTTGGTATATAAAAATTCACAACACTTGTATACCCTAGATCAATACGATGCTTGTTGGGTTTTATTGTTTCCCAGACATGCACAACAAGTGGAGACTCAACAATGGGAGGACTAATAGGTATTATATCCATGATGACAACACACTTTTTGATTTAGACACAACATTGTTATGTGACATAGGAGGGGGCTCAACACTTTTCTTCAGAGACTTTTTGCCTTTCCCCACCTTCTAAGTTTTACTTCTTGAAGAAGGGACATCAACATCTTTCTTCTTTGCAATGCTATTTTGTGACACATGAGGGGGCTCAACATTGCTTGAAGAAGGAACATAAACATTTTTCTTCTTCACAACACTTTTATGTGACACATGAGGGGGCTTAACATTCTTCTTCAAGAACTTTTTTCTTTACCATCCCTTTGAGTTGAACTACTTGAAGAAGGAACATCATTGTGGACATCTTTCTTCTTTGGTGAGGCATCAGGGGTCTGATCTTATAGTTGATTTTGTAACCTATTGATTTCTTGCCGCAACATCTTGTAATGGTTGCAAAATTGCATGAACATGGGCTTGTATTGATGCCAACATTTTGATATTATCTCTACTTATTGTTTGTTGTTGACATTAATTTGCAAAGATAACATGCCATTGGTGTATAATATGGACATGATTACAAAGATTACACACTTCCAAGTTGGGTTCCACCAATAATGCTAGGAGAAAATATAATTCATGACGCCTTATGACATTTTTTGTAAAGTAGAGATGGATTGGTTCCTTATCACTCCAATAGGCTTTCGTTTCTATATACTGCCAAACCGATATACCAAACCTCTCGATATGCTCACCCTTTCGATATACCCATCAGTATGTATACGAAACTTATCCTTTCGATATACCCGTTGGTATGTGAAAGTGACATTAAAGCATGTGAGAGTAGAGAGGTACGTGGCAGATAGCCAGCACATGAAAATGATTTATCCTATCAATGGCACCTGCTTAGAAAGAAATCAAAATTTCTTTCAATTAGGATTTATGTCTTACAATAATGATGAATGGGTAATAGAGGGAAATGAAAATGAAAATGTCCTTATTACTCGGCGATTTATAGGGACGAAGCCATAAATGTCGTTGTTGCAACTATATTAGGCGTTAGCTATAGTAGTTCAATCACGACGACTTGACCCATAATTGTGAACCAGAGGTACCTCAAATACCTTACACTGTGATTGTTTTGGTTTGCAAATTTGATTTTGATTTTTAGACTTTTGATTTAAAAAAATTGACATATTGCTTAAAATACCCCCCCTCTAAAATATGCTATTATGGGTAAATTAACCTCTACTAAATAAAATTTTCACCCATTTGACTATTTCAAAACACTCCCACGATTATATTAAAATACGTTTCCAAAATAAAAACCATCGAACTTATTTTATACCATCAAGAATGCGAAGAAGCATGGCAAGGAAGAGTTTAGTCTTGTGACAAAGGTTGCAATAGCATTGCAAGTGGCATAGTAGAGGTATTTGTGATTTGTGATTTAACAGAGTCCGTGTCTATAAGTCACAAACATGATTGAGGGGTGCAAACTCTTTTGAAAGCCATGAAATAGAATAGCTATATGTAGTCTCAAGAACCACAAACTAGAACTGTGCTCATTTCCATTGATAAATTGACTTTCAAAATTACCCATTTATTGTGTTGTTTCTGCTTGTTGCATCGTGTGAGTCTTGTACATTTTTGCTACGTGGAGACTTTATTTCATGTCCATTCTATGAAATATAACAGAACGATACTCTCCAGCTAAATTTTTGCCATGGCTAAGCATAAGCTAGAAAGTGCATCTACCTCTTATTCTAAAGAATAACATTAGTAGAATAATATTGATAAATTGGGACTAGACTACAAGGAGGAGATTGAGGTCGTCAACATGGCTCCCCTTGAGAAAGAGGATGAGTATCAATGTAGATGACCATGTTGCCGATGCCTCCTCTCCAGACATGCAACAAACATATATTTTCTCATTTTGCTCAAGGTGTTGAAGCAACTGAAAAGAAACCAAGATGAAGGGGTTGACATTAATCAAAGAAATCTAAGGAAGAGGATACTCTTGCTGGTTCTAGAAGTACAAGATTAATCATGCAACCATCTTGTATTCAAGGGAAAATGAGAGATTATCAACTAGCTAGATTGAACTAGCTCATTCAATTGTATGAAAATGGGATAAATGGAATTCTTGTAGATGAAATGGGGCTTTAAAAACCTTTCAAACGTTCT
Organism: Cunninghamia lanceolata; assembly: GCA_027924645.1. NCBI lineage: Eukaryota > Viridiplantae > Streptophyta > Pinopsida > Cupressales > Cupressaceae > Cunninghamia > Cunninghamia lanceolata. The sequence continues at coordinate 160,532 of BSBN01001513.1, read as the reverse complement.
CCCTACTTGAATATTTACATGAATATCAGACCCACATAAAAATCAACTCTTGGTAATTGAAGGAATGAGAATTGAAACAAAATGCAACAAATAAAATTTGAATGTTAATTTATTTGTAGATGAAAAACAAATCAAAAAAGCCTAAGCTCCTATACCAATGTCAAGCCTGGGAATGAAATACAGAAAAGATTGACAAATATAATGGATGGGACAATATTGAATGAAGTTCATAACATTCATTCATAAAAAATGTGATACAATGTACATATTTAACAATATGAATATGACTATTCAGTTCATCTTCTGAATGACTGTTCAACTTCTAGTGTAGGTAGGAAGTATAAAATATAAAATATTATCTTACTCCTAGGATTATGTACATTATTTTTACACACAACACAAACAACTTTAGGATTAGCCTTAGATAGGGAGCTAACCCTCCAATCCTAGAGATTGTCTTGCAGGGATCACCTTCATTGTAGACTCGCATTACTACTTGCAAGGCTTTCCATGTCCTCAATTTTGTGTGGTGCATTGGCCCTTGACATTGGCCTTTAGACTAATATCAATAGTTTCTAGCACACTTGGTGGGACTTGTTCAATCCTAAAGGCATTCAACATCTACTATATGACTTGTACCCACCCTTGGCTAAGTCTCGGTGAATTCTTGTCTATCAATTTTGGTAACTTTACTTGGTGACTCTATATCTATAAACCCGGAAAAACTTATGACCCTCATAACTACCACAAGTTTTGCAACTAGAGTGTTGACAAGGATGGGTGTAGACTAGAGATTCTATGTCTAGGTCCTTGAAATGTTGTATTTATACCCCAATGTTAGGGATAAAAGGGGAGTTTGACTGAATGCGGTAGGATATAGAAAGTTGTGACATGAAATAACATGTGCATATGATAAAATGAAACAACTAACAACTATGATATACACCATAACACATCATAAGAGAGTTCCAATAATCCGCGGTCTCATAGATAGATATATATCAGGAAATTACATTCATAGGATATATTCATTCACTCATGTATCGATATATATCCCACCTATTACATATGTCCCATACATATTACACTTTCATCTATTTCATACTATATAGAACTTATATTTTCCTTCTTATGTCCTTTCTTTTGCTTCTCTTTGTCTCTAGTCTTTTGTCTTTTTGGCATTTTTACTTATACCCAAGTATAAGCAAAGGGTGTGTCCTCTTGTGTTGCTTGTGTCTTTTGGCTAATTTGCTAGTGCATTCCTTCTATGGTGAGTGATTGTTGTTCTAGTGTCAGCTCTATCCTGTTAACATCATTCCCCTTTTGAAATGATGTCTTGTCCTCAAGATATCTTGGCTCTATCTTGCTGGAGTTAACAAAATTTTATTCCACAAAATTGTTGAAGATTGCTATGCTTCAAGGAAGAATATTCTTGTATATTCCTTGAAGACAAGTATAAATGTTTTTCCTATTAGATGATTCCTTGTTGCAGGATGATTATTTGTCTGTTGATATTGATTAACATTTGTTCTCCTTCTATTGTCTTTGGTATTTGTATCTGTGTTGTAATCTTATTTGCTTCTGCTAGCAGGGTTGTAAGATGAGCAAGGCGGAGGCTGACTACTTCTCTAAGTTGTTCTATTTGAGCTGTGAGTGCTTCCCTTTGATCTTGAACCTGCTTGTACCAATTATTGAGGGTCTCAATGAATGCTCTTTCTCTCCCATCTTGATCTTGTTGGACACCATATGTTGATGCTTGCTGCATAATTTGATTCTCAATTTGCTCAAGATGCACTTTTAATGCTTTTGTTGTTACCGACCATCTCAAACAAAATTAGTACAAGGAGTTTGCATTTGACTATGTGGTTTGCATATTTCTTAGTTCCACTTCTAACTTTGTGTGTGCGGTGGCACACTTCTTCCATATTTCTTCTAGTTGCTTCTTCTTAACTTCTTCCATCAATCTTTCCCTTTCCACATCTTCTTGGTTTTGCACCCTTTGTATTATGTTCTTTGCAAATTGCTTGAGTTGTTGGCCTAGAATAGCTGATGCGTTTCTAGCTATTTGTGGGGATGCTGCTTGTAATGTACTTAGAACATCCTCTACTATGTCCACTATATTGACTTGTTTTAATAATTCTCTCTTGTAGTAGATTATAGTATATCTCGTAGTTGAAATCTTTCTAGAGGTGAGATTTGCGCCAAATTTTTGATTGGTAGTTGAAGGATTGGAGGAGATGGAAGTGGTTGTAGTTGTTTCTGTTCTGCTAGGAATTGCTTGATTTGATTCATCATATGTTGGGATGGAGAGGGTGGCATAGGTGGTGGAGGTAGTTGATGTGGTTCTTCTTGTTCCACCTATTCCTCCTCTTGTACTATCTTTTGTTTTTTGCTTGTTTTTCTTGTTCTTCTATTTTTTATTTTTATTTATTTTTTCTGTTGTTATGCTTCCCTTTTGTTTCTCATTTTATCTTCTTTCTCCTTTTGTAGTCTTTCATTCTCTTTCTTGTTGGAACTTATTCTCTTTCTTTTTCTGCAATTTTTCCTTTTTCTCTTTCTGCAAATTTTCTGATTGTTGCTTATCTTCTTCTTTCTTCAACTTCTCATCTTTTTCCTTTTGTAATTGTTCTTCATTTTCTCTCTCTCTATTTTCTCTCGTTCTTTTTGCATCAGTGTAGTGTAAGCTTTTTGTGTAGCCTATGTAGTTTTTTATTTAATTTTTGTATTGCTTCCCTCTCTTGGGAGAGGAGTGTGTCTACCTTGTCTTTTGATTTTACTTCTTGTTGTAACTATTTCAATTTTGTCTTTTGTTCTGGTGACAAATCTATCGCAACCATGTCCAGGGCTTGTTTTCTTATTTCTTCTTCAGTCCTTACTGCTTCTTCCCTTTTTACTTTAGGATTGTTGCTAGTTCCTCTAAAAATCTTCGATTATCTCCGCAAGTGTTTGCGATGAAGCTAGGATAAAGTCTATCATTACTTTTACAATTGTGGCTTTATTCTGTGCATTTACTAATGGATACATTTGTGTGGTGGTGAGGAGGATGCATGAAGTGAATAATCTCTTGAATAATACTTTTGCATTAGTAGTAGTTCTTCTTTTTCCTTTATTGTTTCTTTTTGTTTGTCTTTTTCTTGCTCTGCATTCTTTATTCCTTCCTGTCTTTGTGTTGCGGTGGGTATTCTTTGTGTTGATCATTTGGGTTTCTTTGGAGGTGGTTGTTCTAAAGTTACCCCTTCCTCTTCTTCTACCTCCATTTTTGTAGTGTTTGTTGTTGTGGTATGTTTTCTTTTTGCTTGCTACTTCTTGGTTCGTGATGACTTTCCTTTCTTATTTTCATTGCTCATCTGTAGTAGAGCTTTTGTGGTTTCTCCCTCAGGTGATTTTTCAGTTTCTATTTGTGTTTGCAATGATGAAATACTCAATCTTCTCCTTGTAGTTATCTATGGTGATCTCTTTTCTAATTCCTCGATTCTTTAGTGGCTGGTGTGCTTGAGAATCTCTTATTTCAAATCCTGGGGACTCCAATTGTAGGCATTTCGAATGCCATAGTTGTGATGGACCTACTTCTAGTGAGAGTAGCGAGTTAGAGATTTTTGTAACTTTTGGTGGGTCAAGATCCTTTGATATTCCCCATTTGTTGTGTAATTTTTCTTTGGTCTTTTCTAGGTGTTCCTCGACCCTTTGTTTTGTTTATTTATGTATGAACTCCTATATGTGCCAAATCTTGCCACCTTTTTGTCTTTAAGAAGGGCCAATAATGTCCTAGCATTTGCATGTATCAACTCATCACTTACTTCGTATGGTAGTTGTGGTATCCATGATGTCCTCGACTCGATTGCTTCCATGAAAAAATAATCTTTGTCTAAAATGAAGGTGAGATCTTTTGCGTATCTCCTTACTACATCATAAGAAATTTTGTCCCTTGCTTGCATCTTTTACTAAAATGCTTTAAAGAAACCCCAATATACATTGGTATATGATGTAGCTCATTGAAAATGTTTGGTGTTCATCTATTTGAGCCACAATGGTGGAATCTTATTTCCATATCTTCCCTACATATCGTGCAAGCATGTTTGAGAAATAGAATAGTAAACAAATAATGTGAGATCCATACTGGAATGGGTAGCGGTAAGATCCCTTCATCCTAGTGAGATTCTCCATCAATTGTTCTCGGCGGACTTTGCACAAATCCACCTCTTTGCCTTGGACCACCATCTCATATGCAGTTAAAACAAATGTTCTTTTTGTGGATCCTTCTTGGTTCGTATATACTATATTTTGGGGGCTATGCTCTGAGTGGCATACCTTATTGTAGGGTTTAGAATTTTCTCAATGGATAGATTTCTCCCATTTGGTGTTGCTCCTATGAGTTGGGTCACTTTCTGGTTACTTTCTTCTTTGAATGTGAATCCCCTTATTGCACAAACCCGTGATCGCATGGATTGCCTCTTTTGTAATCAGGCGGGGTTGACATAGATATATGTACTCATCATGAATGCAACTTAGAACTATGTGGATCTAGTCATGTTGTGTTGAGAAATCTGGTAAACAAATTTGTTTTTGCAGTTATTACCTAAAAAACTAACCTTGACTTGCCCAACAGGCAGCGGAAAATGTACCAACAGTTGGAGAAATTGTTGTGGATTAACAACTTTCCTCTGTGTTTGAGAGGGGCAACTCCCTTGTATGATAAATTTTGAGGTTTTTTTTGGGGTTATACTTTTGACCGAAAAGAAAAACAACTAAACTAAATCTTAAAAGATTAAAAAGAAAGGGAAAATCCTAGGTTGACTGATAGGAAGATGCAACTCTCATATTTCCCAAGAGAAGCATTCAAGATCAACATGAAGATAAACTCCCAGATTTATCTCCATGAGACATTTATTTGGATGTAACAGTATAAAGATGGTTTGAATGCAAAAATGTGATTTGACTTAAGAAAAAACAAATCTTGATAGTTTTTACAACACACAAATTGAGAAAAAACTATTCTATATCAACCTCAAATTACACAAACAACTTTATAATGAAGGATGACAAAATGTTCCAATCACCTAACTGAGAATCATAAGAATAATGACTATAATTCCAACATAAGAAAGAAAAATAGTATAAAGAAGACAATAAACATGCTCACATACAAGCACTATTATCTCTTCTTTATTTTTCAAAAGGAAATATATAGATTTCTTTTTCTTTGTCAAAATGAGAAGATCCACAAGTCCCTTATTTTCCCTAGCCAAACTAAAAATAGTAAAGAACCTGAAAACTTTTACATTTGAAATCATTGCGTTTATAGCCTCCCAACCCATAACTAACTAATAACCATTTCTTTTTCACTTTTGGAAGTTCATAAAAGATTTATGAAGTAAAATACAATTGACTCCCGAAAGTGTACTTAGTATAAATTTTATTACAAATATTAGAATAATGACTTTATAATAAAATATTAGCTCATTGTGTAAATTTGATGAGCTAATGGTTGTCATAGCATCATGTATGAGTTGTAGGTGTTCATTTGTAGATGTATTTTATCAAACCTATTCACCATATCTTGTCAATACTTTGCCTATGCATTCTCACATTAATTCGGTTACATCTACTCTTGAATAAACCGAGGTTTCCTGAGGAGTTTCTCCATATTATATGCTTGCAGGAATTAAAGATGATAGAAAAGCGGCCATGATATCTTGGATTCTCATTGACGAGGTATTTGGTCCTAAAATATTATGCCAAGTATATTTTCACAATGACCATGATATCAAACTTGGTATAATTTAGTATCTTCATAAAATATTTTGCCTGTCGGGTTGCTATAAGAAGGCACAAGGTTATTTTCATATTCACAAATTGAGAAAATGAATTCATATGCTCTATATGAAATGGACAATCTTGTAGTAAGATTTCTATTATATCCAGTCGCAATTTGCTTCAACTACCAGACTCTTTAGAGTTCCAACACATGAATCTGCTAAACATTTATTCTTTCCTACACATGCATTTTCACTATGACTTTTTGGATTCAACCAAATGGCATGCACCTTTTACAAAATGTCCACACATTCCTTGTGGATTCTCAAAGTCAGTAAACTGAATAGAGGAAATAATTTTACCCACAGAGTACTGAAGTTGAAATCTTGACTCTGCATCTCATGTAGCATCTTGGAGTTGGTTCTCATCTTCTACCAAGACTAAATAGGTGTGGGATGACTATCTAAGACATGTGCACATACATTGTTTATAGGTCAAGTAAGTAGAGATACTTTTGATGGTTCACCTCCTGTTTCCTCAAACAAAACTAACAAGTTCCTTGTAGTCTGCTACAATGATCGAGGGATATAGTACAATATTTAGGAAGGTTGTTCACCATTTTTTGCACTCTTCTTCAAGCTTCAACCTTCTTGATAATCACATCTTAAACAATCTCCGCGAGGAACCAAGAAGGAAACCCAATAATATCCATAATTTTCCCATTAATCCAAATTTGACCCTTTCCCATACTATTAAGGTCTATAGAAATATATAACTTGAGGTTGAAACAAGGACTCATTTTATTTCCATTTGTACTTCCTACAAAACCATCATTGATGAAGACATACACAACATAAGCTCGAGACCCAATAGTAAGCATTGGTGAAATGTTGGTCCTTGATTACATAACTGCCCTCTCTAAAGGTGTCAACTCACCAACAAGAATTTCACCAACATGAAGGCCTATTCCACCTATTGCATGAAAGACTTCGATAAAAGAAAAATAAAATATAACAAATGAGGGGAATGTGTTTGTATGTTCTTCAATGTCTTCTTAGTGACATCTTCCTCCTCTTCATCATCTACAATATTCTTAAACATGAAACTTGAGATGGGTTGTTGAATACCACTCATGTTCTCTATGACACCTAGGACATGAATACTAACTTTCTTGCAAAAATTTATCTCCTTCCTATCATCAATTATTGATACTTCATGCAGTGTAGTGACTTATTAACATACCATCCATATTAGTTACTTTTAGTTATTGGGCTATAGAAATATGTTCATTAGATGTCCTAGGTGGAGCATCCATGATTAGATAGTCTAACTTTCCCCAATAAACATATTTCAGAAAGTACTTGATCAACCCATTTTGTGTGGTCCCTTCCATATGACTGCCTCATCTAGATATGGCAACATAAAGCTGATAGACATCACACCAATATTGTCTTCTACGTACATAGGAGACTAGCCGAGATTGCTCTGATGTATTGCTTGCCCTTTCGGTCCAAGCATCTTAGGAATGTTTAGGCTGCAAATATCAATGTCAAGCATTGCAAGTTGCTTGTTTTGCTTCGCTAAAACAAATGAAAGTTGTACTGCCAATGTGCTCTTCCCCACCCCACCTTTTCCAAAGAAGACTAGAATTTTGTACCTCACAATAGCCATGTGCTCTGCTATAACAATCAAGTTATGAGGGATTCTTTATAAAATTAAATGTCTCTGTTTTAAATTGCTATTGAAGATCTTTCATATTCCATGAGATAACATTTCTTTTAGGCATACAGGTTGCATGCCTGGTGTATGCTTCTAAATTTGAATACATGTTTACCAGAGTAGTTTAAGCTAAAATATTAGGCAAAAATCCTGTTTCCATTATGCTTTGACAGGTAACTATAGACTATTTCAAAATTTCCAATTTGGCACACACAGGGAAGATGTTGGCAAAGGTTGTGGAGTGTAGCTTTACACCTATCAAGCACATTTTTATTGGGGATTTCTAATGCCTTTTCAACAGACCAATTTGTAAATATCCCTATTTAGAGGTTGTGTTTCAACACAAGTTGGGAGCACGTTTTGATGAGCATACGATTGTACTAAGAGGGGGGGTGAATCGGTATAATATAATCTTTTACTTTTTCAAATGAATATCCACAATAATATCAATTGCAAAACATTATTCACTTAAGATCTAACAATTATGCAACACATGATGAACACATGATTTACGTGGAAACCCTTATAGGAGAAAACCACGCAAAAATATTGCTTATATATATTTCTCTTACAAGCTTTGTAGGCACCAACCTACGGGAGACACCAATCCTTGCTTGTGCACTTTATGAGCACCAACCCACTAGAGACACCAATCTCGCTTGTACACTTTGTGAGCACCAACCCACTGGAGACACCAATCTCCATAACTAAGCACCAACCTAATAAGAGACACCAATCTCTTGTCAAGGAACCAACCTTCTTTGCAATAGGATCAATACCTTCTTGTGAATGTTCTCTTCAATGAATGATGAACATCACTATCTTATTCATTCCACGATTCCTTTCTTCTCATTTTTCATAACATAAATGTACTTGTATGTTCACACATGCTTGCATATTCTTTCCTTATATTCACCTTTTCTTTTCATGTATATATATCCATCATAGATCTCTCATATATGCTCTATGATCTTCTCTAATTCAAATCATAATTCTCCTTTAAATGTGCCTCATAAGTCTGCTCAAATCTGCCTCATATGTCTGCTCAAATCTGCCTTATATGTCTCCTCAAATCTGCCTCATATAGTCTTCATAAATTTGATCATAAAGTACTCTTTTATATCTACATGAACTCTCCTTTCAAATCTGCATTAATATATCTTACTATGTTCTTATCTTTCCATATGCAGATCTGTAGGTGTGGATATGATATATCTTTTATTCCTACACACTTAACACTCCTTTTTCACCTTCAATCACAAGATTTATTTATACCTTCACATTCCTCTTGAGAGACACCATTCTTCACAATGGACATGCCTTCTCCAAGGGAGGCGTCCTTTAGACATAGGTGCTTAAGGAGGGAGTCGGCCTTAGTTTTAATTCTTATTTTATTGTTAATACCACAACTGCCGCCTTACAAATATAACCATTGCCTTTGTGAAAGATGATCACTGTCTAAAAAATGATAATTGTTGTTCTTTGATAATAGCTGCCTTGTAATGGATTGTTGCATTATTAGACTTCTTAATCATTGCCTTAATAAATACTTTAGTTCACACTAACTTTGGGCGATTAATACTCATATATATATATATATATATATATATATATATATATATGCCTTTGTCTTAGGCGTCTAAATATGAAGACGACCATAATACCAAGTCGGCCATCAATTTAAATTTGTTTTTCTTCCTTAGACAAGGAGGTCGACCTCATCACATAGTTGGCCACACTTAATTAACTTTATTTCTAAATCCTCCCTTATTAATCATCTCTACTCTCATTTAAGGTGAGACGACCCTATTAACATTAAGTTAATTTTCTTTACTTTTAGTCGATTCCTTTAATTACTTCTTTCTACTCCCTCAATCAAGATCTTTATCTCTAATGATGCATGAATTTGCTCCAAAGAGAACCTCATCAGTTTTGGAAATAGAATTCTATACCCATTGTTTCCAAATCCATATGTGCTTTTGGGTCTATACCAAGATGTGTCCTAAACAACTTGTGCAAATACATATATCCATTTATCCAATTCAACTTCATTGCCTGTTGTACCACATTTTCTCCTTTGATGTCATTGACAACAATCTTGGACAACGGATTCCTTCTTGACATCAATGACAACATTTGCAACACGTTCTTGAGAATGTAGGTCTGTAACAGTTGAAGATATGTAGAGGAGTCTGCAGGGGGTTTGTGTACAGAAAAATGTACCTTGTTTCCTTCAACTGTCTACTTTGTGTGTGTTCTACAACCATGGTGGCCCTGCAACCTAGTGGCCATGAAAAATACTAGCAATGGGCATGAAATTTGGTTTTACACACATGCATATTTCTTTGGATAGAAAATTTCTAACTCCTTTTGAATAGATCCAATTTATGAATGTCCTACATTCATGGCATTCCATAATACCACATTCCTTTGAGCCATTTGAGTAGGTAGTTCACTTGCCTTGTCTATTCTTTCACATTTTGCAGAGATGTCTACCGGGGCATTACAACAAATTGGCATGTCAGAGATGTGGGGAGTTCTTGAACCAATGAACTCCCCAAAAAGTTCATGACTTAATAAATACGTTGATGAATACTAAATTTTTAGGGATTTAGAAGACTATTTGAATTGATATCGGGGGTTTAGAGAGTTCATGAACTTGTGAACTCTCAAAAAACGTTCAACAGGCGATAAAAATTCCAATCCATAGTATATTTTGGGGGTTCAAGAGGTCATTGAACCATAAAACCTTTGACAAACAATGCATTTTGAGAATTTTATGAGTTTTTGAACTTGAAAAAGTGTCGTCAAGTGTAATGTTAGGGGTTTAAGACCTTTTTGAACCAAGGAAAGCTCCAACAACAACAAATTTTAGAGGTTTTAAAATTCAACAAATCTTAAAGCCTTTGACAAATAATGTAGACATGTAAAAAATTTTGACTCGTAATTGCAATATTGTAGAGTATGAGGCACTAATCCAAGGATTGTTTGTAGAGAGGAAAGGCATTAAGATGTAGATCTATGGTGACTGAGAGTTAGCAATCAAGCAAGTATGATCCTCATGTGTAGCCAAAATTCTCTCATGAAAGCCTATACACTATGTGTGGGGTCTCCTAGAATGGTTTGATGTAGTCAACATATAAGCGGTCCACATAAAAGAAAATGTTCAACAAACAAAATGACCCTCATTGGTTCTCAATTTGAACCTACCAAGGACTTGCCGAGAAATAAAGATGTGATCAAGATGGTGATAAGACCCATAATACCTAACAATCAATCCCATTAGATGGTGTTGCAAAATGACTAGTAGATTGTAGACTTCATCCAAAATTTTGATGAATTTGTAGAACTTACTCCCAAGATTGAGGAAGCCTACAAGGATCATATAATCCAACTAAAAGGCAACACGCCGCCTAGGGGTATGGTTTGTATTGAAGGCATATTCAACCTAGATGACTCCTATATGAAGAAAGGAAATATTCTAGCTAGTAAGAAGGATTACAAGGATGTAGAGATTATCCCTAGAAGAGTTTTTAAGCTAGCAAAGATTTACACACAAGAGGAAAAGTAGCACCTCATTAATTTGTTCAATAAGTATGACTAGGTCATGGCCTAAGATTATGAAGGATTAAATGGTTACAATAAAGAGGTAATGCATCATTCAATTAAGACTTTATTGGAGATCAAGCCAATTAGACAAAAGAAAAGGCTAGTGAATCTAAAGATTGAACCACTAATGAAGTAGATCTCCAAGTTGATGAGCTCAAAAATCATCTACTTGTTGTGTGGTTACACAACACGCCCCATTTTGACTTGGCAAAACAGGGACCCAACTTCTTTTGGCTTGGTTTGAGTTTCTTGCTTTCTGGCGGTTTGGTAAAAATCAGTCAAGTGCATCATCACGTTGAGTCAGGATGAGGTAAGTCATCATTATGAGGTCAGTTTGTCAAAATTCGCATTTCCTGTCGGTGACCTCATATTCTGAAAGAACATTAAATTTCATGCAGGTTTGCATTTTACATCACCCTGATATTCATCAGGATGTGAGAATTATGAACAGTCAAAGTCTTGGTCAAACCAGATATTCGCAAGAGGGGGGGTCATATTTTATAACCTCAGTCATGTTTTAAAGATCATCATCATATTCAAACATCCCCTGATATATCCTGCGGCTCAAATATCCTGACATCAACTTTAAATGGTAGTAAGTCTTTCCCGTCAAGCGATCTTTTGTATCGCGAACATCATGTTTTGAAAAGTAACCCGATATTCGTTAATATCATCCTGACGCGAAATATCACCCTTAACAAACATCCTGATGACATCATCCGAATACAATAAACGAAGAAACAAACATCCTGATGACATCATCATCATATTTACATTTCAATAGGATATTTTGTAAACATGATCATGTTCGCCCAATATGACGATGACGTCATAAAGCATTTCCGATACAAAGAACGAATATCATGATGACGTCATCCTGATATTCAGAAAGGAAGACGAGCAAGCTTGACTCATCATCATCTTTTTTGGAACATCACCCGATAAACCGAAATATCCTCCTGATGTGCTAAAACGTAAACAAAGGGTGCATTGTTACCCGAAATCTTGTCGCGATAATAATTTCAATGCTAGGGAGGATGATATTGAAACTCAACCCGATATTTGTGAAATATCATCCTGCCCTCATGATATCCCGTCATATGGATATCCCCCCTCCCTTTGCCGCCATTATTATTAAATGCGCGCAGATGTGGTAGGTGATTCCCGCCGACCCCGGAACCCAACGAAACATCTGGCGAGATCCTAAGTTTTCGCATGAATGATCAAAGATTGCAATCTAACTTGTCAGAGTGCCCTAAATTTACCCTAACTGCGAGATTAAGAGGTAATTCAACCGCCATTGTTACGTTTACCTGCGTTAAAATTGTTTTACAGAGCACTTGCCTCCATATCCGCATAACAGCTACCGTTGCGCAATTCGAGCTCGCAAGATAGAAGGAAGGAAGTGATCAGTAGTTGAATTAAGAGCGTCTTGACGATATATTGGTATAAAGGAAAATCTGCATAACCAGGTAAGTGAACTGAAACCCTCATCATGTTGTTTCTAAATGATGTTGAAAGCTCTTGTTATGTATCCATATAAGTAAGTAATGTGAAATTGATGCAATAGGCATGATATTTGCAATATGTATGCATGCATATCCCTGTTGTGAGAAGAAATGTTGTTAATTGCAGGTACCCATGGCTGAAAAACGCTTAGTCAAGAATCAGGAGGAATTCAGCAGGCCTATGTTCTCTTCTCAGAGAGGGGTCCTGCTCAAATATGGAGCAATTACAGATACCCATCAGGGGATTACTAACCTAGAGGCCTGGTCGGCCAAGCTGAATGATGGACATGACAAGAGTCCGGTATTGGACGCAGTGTTTGTATCAGGTATGTGGAAAGCTGCTGGCTTCCCATATTCCATGGAGTCTCCGGAGCTAGTCATTGAGTGCACCCGGAATTATAACCCTCAGACGAGGCAGGTGGTGAAGCATGGGAGAGTGTATGCAGACCTATCCATCAAAGGTCTCTCCCAGACATTTGGACTGCCAATGGGCAGTAAGGTAAAGAGTGTAGACTTGAAGAAGTCTGAAAGAGAATACGAGGCCAACAAGAAGGCGGCCAGAAAGAACATGTATGCTTGGCGGGCCGAGAACAGCACATACAATGCGGCGGCCAAACTCCCCGTGCACATGTTCAAGTTTGACTTCAATGAGGAGTATCAGTACGTGATTGCCCTTCTGAACAGGGTGACTGGCCAGCCTGATACTGGTGAATTTAGAGATTGGATGTACGACATCATAATGATGTGTTTGTATGCAGACATCGAGCAACTGTGGGGCCAAATAATAAGCGATGCTCTGCATGAACAGCTGATGAACATGGGAGATTCAAATTGTACATTCTACATGACATCTTATATTGTTTATTCTTGTGCTTATAGGGGCACTTTTGATGCCCTGGTGAAAGATGGAAAACTGACGGGCACAAATGCAGCATATATCTGGGATCATCATCCCCAGCTGCAAAGAACCAACTATATCAAAGATTACAAACTGGTCAATGATGCATTCTCTATGCATTTGGTAAGGACCATGGAAGATGACAGAACTAAAAGACTGAGCATGGAGGCTCAAGAGGCAGTATACAGGCATGGGGCATGGTACATACAATTTGCCACCTTTTCCTATATCAGGATAGAAGGTTTTGAAGGACATCCCCTGATGCTGCCGAGATATCCCACGGATGCAGTAGTGTTAATGGAATTTATCAGGCAGGGCTCCACCATGATACAGATGTATAAGGATGCCAAGAAGCTGCCACCAATTTTGTTCCCAGTCAGCATTGGCAACTACATGTGCCCTGACTCTGACAATATAAAGAAGGTGATGGTCACCCTGAATAAGATGAATTTACTGCCCTTCCCAGTAACCAGACCATATGATCCTTACGGCCGAATACATAAGATTCTAGGAAAGCCTGTTCACCAGAGGCACCTAGAGGATTTTTGGGCTGACTGCGAAGATGAGGTAGAAGCCCGAAGGAGGAGGTATCAGAGGTTGACTCTGAACCAGATCAGAACATTTGATTGCATATCCCTCCCTCAGCAGCTGAAGAGTGATGACGGCAGGATAATGGCAGACGAATATGAGCAGAAGAAGATTTACAATGATACCATCTCTGCACCTGACCTCACCATGCAAGAGGATATGTCCTTAGACCCATTCTTTGCCAGAACCATACACTTGACCCAAGCTTGGGTAGATGCACAGGTAGAGGCATTGAAGAAGAAGGGTGTTGCCATCACGGTGGACAACAAGAAGAAGGGGCAGGACATCCCTGCAGATGAATATGATGACTTCCTGCTGGAAAAGAGGAAGACTAAGGGAGAGAGGATCCCTCCACCACAGCAGCCTAGCAAAAGGCCCCCAAGGGGCAAGAAGGTGGAAAAGGGACCCAAAGGGGTCATAATTGAAAGGGCAGTATTCACAACGGAGGAGGCAGCCAAATCAGGATCAGAATCGGATTCTCCTCCAAAGCCCAAGAAAACCAAGACAGCAGAGGCTGGAATCACAGAGACCCAAGAAGTGGGTCAGTCATCCAAACAACCAGGCAAAAATATCCTCATGGAGGAGGAGCCTGAAGAAGAGGAGGAAGCTCCACTAATAATAAGAAGAAAGAGGAGAGCTCCACAGGTGTTGGTTCCCACCACACCTAAGAAACCAAGAACCTCCATGAGAGGTGAGATAAGTCAACCCCCAGCACAATTACAAGGGGCAGGTAGTGAAGTGCAGAAGGAACTTCAGCATAACGTTCCACTTCATACCATTGTCAAGTTCAAAACTGAACTTGCTGAAGAACAACAAAAGGAAGCATCTCAGACACAAGCGGAAAGGCATGTCTCGCTAGACGAGACAATCGACCTGTCTGATGATGAGGTTGTGCAGGATGTGTCTGCACAAGAAATGGAAACACTTGCTGCTGATGCAAGTGTGACTCCTCACAAGCCTCCATCTATCCAATCAGTGCTTGAGGAGATGAAACAAGCAGAAGCGGAGCGAGAAAAGAGCCCGGAACCAGAAAAGAGCCCGGAGCAGGTAGCTCAGGACATAGGGCTGGACACACTGATCGCTGAGGTGACAAGTCCTGTAGTGGTAGACTTGGCAGAGAAACAGGATGCAAGTCCTGAGAAGCCAGCAGGATCACCTGATAAGGGCCACCTAACAAAAGAGATAGAGATGACAGAAGCAGAAGGTCATGCTCTTGAATCAGGCCAGCAAAGCCCACAAGATACATCAGCAGGACCTGCTATAGTGGAGGTCCAAGAAATAAAGGCTGATGAGAAGAAGGAAGAAATAGAGGATCTAGCTGCTAAGGCACAAGAGGTGGATAGTGCAGGCACAGAACAAGTAGCAGCCGTAGAACAGATGCCATCACCTCAGGCAGATCCTATGGTATCAGGTACGGTGGACATACCACCAGAAATAGAGAAACAAAAGGAGGATGATCAACCTCCGCAAAGGGAAGAACTGGGAACAGGTGAAGAAATGATGGAGAAAGATCACGATCATCATGATCTACATACAGGTACACCGCAGGGTTCCCCACACAAAGAAGATGCTCCCCCAGAAAAGGAAGTTCCTCAACAGGAGGAGGCACCACAGGATCAGCAGCAAGGCGAGCATCAAGAGAGAGAAAAGGAAAAATCACCATCTCCACAACACTTGTTGATAGAAACGGGAGATAGGGGTGAACAACATCATGATGCTGAAAAACATGATCAGGTGCCTCCATGGTTAGAAAAGGAGGTAAATGTTGAGGAAGAGATTGAAATTCAAGAGTTCGACGTCTCCACCCTGTTCTCCGCAGATATAATGAAGCCCAGGAGAAAGGCCAGAATGACTTCGGCCATCAAAAGAGATCCGGCGACAGGGAGAAGGACCGCACAAATTGTTGTACCTGCGGTAGAGAAGGAGAAAGGCAAGATCACTGTCGATGAATTTCAGATCAGTACAGTTGATTTAGGTTTTGCTAACGAAGAGCAGGAAGGTCAAGAGGGAAAAGACATCATAGACTCTGTAATTCAGAAAGTGAAAAGAGAGGAGAAAAATAAGCAACATAAAGAGCACATTGCTCAGTTGCATGCTTATATTAAAGGCTTTGACCAATCCTGATGATACTACAAGTGAAGCTGTAGTCCCATTGACTGCCATTTCTCATGAAGAAGTAAATAAATTGGACCTCATGAAACATGAGGCTTCCGTAATAAGGAAGTGGATGTCATCCACATTGGATGATGCTATAGAAATAATGAAGGGTTCTTTGAAAAGGTGGAGCATATTAAGTGACTCCAAAACCAAGGTGGACAAATTGCAGATGCAGACCGGGAAAAGGTCCTATAAACTGGAGAAAGTCCTCAGCCTGTTGGGAGAAATAAGGAAGATAAACCCACAACTGCTTATCAGTAAGCAGGTATTGAATAATAATACTGCATTATTAGTGGATATCTAGTACAAAGATGTACAGTTTGAATGCGGAGTCCTCAAGAGATGTCATAGTAAGCTGAGGGAGATCAGCATGAGGCTACGTGATTTAATGGGCATTGAGGCAGACATACTAGAAACACTAGAAGGCAAAGTAGAGGGAAAAATAGAGAATCAAGATGAAGACTCTACCCTTAAGGCTTTGCGCAGTAACTTCCAAATGGAAGATGATGGTCCACTCATCCACTTGACAGAGGAGATTATAAATAAGGTGATGAGGATCAAGGTCAAGATGGAGACCTACAGTGAGACATTGCAGGACAGGGAAAATAAGCTGGATAACAGCAGGGATAAGTATGAAGCATACAAGCACGCCATTATCAAGGCAAAGACTCAAGATGGCGGAGGAATAGATCAGGTTGTGCAGTCATATGAACAGATCCAGAGCAGCATGCAACAGCATCATCATCAGGACAGCGAAGATTCAGGAAGCGATGCACATGATGATGACCCGCATGAATCAGCTGAAGAGCATGATGGAGATACATCATGAGGGGGATATTTGCATATGCAATATAGATAGTTGCCAGCTGGCAACTTGTGCCATTTTGTAAAATTGGCAAGTCATGAAATGATGACCATTGATTTGTATTGACATATCAGATCCGTAGATCTTTTGTAATGGATTCCTCACCTTAATCTATAAAAGGTGGTGGAATGCCTTGTTATTTTCATTCGAAACTTAATTGAAATCTGTTTGCTGAAATATTCAGGGCTCATTTCAAAGCTGCTGTATATGTACATGTCTTTTGCATACTTAATGAAAGAGAAGAGTATTTTGATTACAAATCTTCGTAAATCTTGAGTAATTTGTGTTTGAATTCTGGATATGTGCTTTGATTAGTTGCGTCCCTTGGAGTGCTCATCATGTTGCATGTATTGCTTTCATTCATTATCCTCTGAAGTTTGCATCAACTGTATCTAGCTGTGGAATAACCTGGTGAACATATGGTTTGATTTCTTCTCCTCGTGACAGTATCAAGCATGTATGTGGATCAAAAGCTAAAGGTTCAACTTAATTAGAAGTATTTCCTTTTAATTTCTTTCAATTTCAGAACATCTCATCATCACAATTGCAAATAATTGATAATCTTAAGCAAATAATGCAAATATGCAGACATCTCGTAGGTAATCGCAAATATTTAGCATATTTGAATAAAAAAACATGCACAATTGAAAATATCATGCAAAGATCAAGGTATTCCTACATCTTCTCATCTAATAACTGCATAATATTACTTCTCTGTAAAGAATTTCTATAGGAATGTCATGATGATGGCGCAATTTCACGTAAGGCCCCAAAATGGAAACAACAATTCACATTAACTACTGAGTAACGTCAGTCGATTAAGACCTAATCACCGGAGACTTGGGATCATGAATTCTCTGAATTCACTGTATCTTTCAAGATGAATAAAGGTTAATGTGTACTTTTATTCTATGTTTGTTTGTGACTAACATCATGACCAACATAAATTGGCGCTAGAAGGAGGGCGAGTCCAGAGAACCACGCTCATCATCAGTATTTTCAGGTTTGATGACGCATAGAGTAAGGTAACCTCAGATCGCCTGTGAATTTCAGTAAATTACGTAAATATTTACTGTGAGAAGTTTGTACATGTTCATTCTATGTAAAGATTTCCAGATCTCACATAAATATTGCAAGCTTTACAGTAGATCTTCCTGAGTTCACTAAATATTGGCCAAAGATACGTAAATTTGTTCAAGTCTTGCAGAATTTAGGCCTTAGACACTTGAGATCTCGTGCTACGGTTCAAGATACTCCAATATCCTGTCATATTTGTAGTATCTTCACAAATATTTCATAAATATCCAGTCTGATTTGCCATCTGACCGCAAATATCACCTCACCCGGTGAAATCCAGCCAATATTTGCAAAGTTTCAGCCAATTTGCCTCCAATTCAAGAAATCCTGGCTCACAGGATAAGTACCAGGTCTAGACCTAGTGAAATTTTTGAAGAATTGCCTGTTAGAGGTTTCAGACCTACGACTGTAGACATTCATCATACTCCAGGGTCTAGTGCGTCTAGAGCTTCACCAGGACCTCCTCCTGTAACTCCTGTTGGTTTGCAGATACCTTCCGGTATATCCGCGACACCTCCTGTTCAACCTCAGGGTATACCTTTAGTTCAAACTCAGCCAGCTGCACCCCCAGTTCAGCCCCCTCAGGCTGCAATGTCTTTCTTTGCAGCAGAGTCACCTTTGACCTTAAATGCATATCATGAGTTACCAAAGAATCTGAACAAACTTTGCCCAAAATACCATCCCTATCAAGATGCTGAAGATCATATCAGGACATTTAAAGAAGCTTGCTGCAGAGCCAGAATAGAACATCAAGATGTGGTGTGCAGATTGTTTCCTTTCTCCTTAGGGGAAGAGGCTTATAATTGGTTCATCAGTCTGGGCCAATCCTCTGTTGGTTCATGGGCTGTCTTAGAGAAAGCTTTTCTTGACAGGTTCAAGGTCCCTATTGATCCATCTATGAATTATCACATGTTTGCTACAATCAAAAGATTTGAGAATGAGCCTATTGCTAATTTCAATGCTAGGTTCCAGAAAATGTTGTCCAAGCTAGTTGCCCCATATGTAGTAACTGATGCTGCTGCTAGAAGTATTTACTATTCAGCCTTGGATCCATTAACTTCCATGTTCATCAGGAGAACACATCCAGAGATCACTACATTGACAGGAGCTTTTCAAGAAGCTATCAAAGTAAATCAGCAGTTGATACCTGCTCCTACTCCGAATATAGTATTCCCTACTTTGCTTGGCATACAGTCACAATATCCTGCACCGTATTCACCACAGTATCCTGCACAATATCCAAATGGAGCAGTGATACCTCCAGCAGTCATGCCTGTACCTTTGCAAGTACCTCCATTGAGCATTATGCCTCCTCCTAATGGAAATGGCCAATCATTGCAATATCCTGCACATGCTCAGACATCTCAGGGTACTGATCTATCCAACAGTAACGATGGATCTTCTTTTTTCAAGCCTCAGACCAAAAATGTAGTGGCCAAAGCCCAAGAGGAAAAGGAAGAAGTCAAAGAAATTTCTGCTCAGTTGAGAAAACTCACCACAGAAGTAACACATTTGAGAAATCAAGGGTTTTATGCACAGTCAGGTCAGAATAGAAATTATTCCAATGATAGACCAAACTACCCTGACAGAGGATATAACAACAATAACTTCAACAATAATGGTGGAAGCAACAATAATCCACCTAGACAGCCCAGAATATGGAACTCCAGGCCAAATAACGGTTCATTACCATCACCCCTGGATAATCAGCCTCCGGGTGAAGCTAAGCAGACTACTAGAGTCAATCTTGCTGAGGCAACCCTTACCAATTGGTGTAGGATCCACAATACCAATGCACATGCAGAATTAGATTGCCCACAATTTAGGATTGCTGCCAGCATCTTTCAGACTGAAGTGTCTAACACTTCTGGAAATCCACCTCAGGCAGAAGGAAATGAGATAGTTCCTTGTGGATATGACTCAGCTTTTGTGCTAGAAACGTACACTAATCAGCCTCATCCGAGTTATGATCAGACCTGTGAGGAATCTGCTTTAACTTTCGAAACAAATTATGTTTTTCCTTTTGAGGATGAAAATGAACCTGCAAGAGAGCATGAGGAAGTACATGCATACCAACAGCAATATCCTAGTAAGCACAATTATAACTTGAGAAGTAATGCCAACAGACCTACTGGTCCATTGACATCATCTTTGCCTCCAAACAACTTCAACACACCTCCTGATCCTAAAGCTAGCAATAACCCTAGATTTCCCAAGGTGAATGCTCAGTACTTGTCACCTCAAAACACAGTAACGAAGGTCGTAAATGCACCTCAGGAGCCTGACAAGTTAGTTAGCTATTTGGCTGATGAAATGAAAAAAATCAAGATCAGCCTGTCCTTATCGGAGTTACTGAAAACTCCTACCATCAAAAAGGCATTCATGAAGTCACTAGATGATCCTGCTCCTAAAGAGGATAGTCATCTTTCAAGTCAATCCAGTGGCAAAGATCATGCTGCTAAGGATAATATTATCAGGCCTAAAGTGTCATCTACAGTCCAAGCCGCTGAAACCTCCCACATGACCTTGTATAGGGATAAAATTGAATCACCTCCGTTTCTCCTCACTATAAGAATGTTCAGCAAGAACTTGCACAACTGTTTGGTTGATTCAGGAGCCTCAACGAATGTTATGCCTTTGTCAATATGCAACGCATTAGGACTGCATCTGGCTAAATCCTTAAAGAAGGTCACTCAACTGGACAAGACAGAAGTAAGTGTAGTAGGAGAACTAACTCACATTCACATGCAGCTAGCATCTGATCCTAGGATCCAGTATTACATTGACATCCAGGTAGTTGACATACCTGATACTTATGGGATGTTGCTTAGCCGAGATTGGTCCAAAACGCTTAATGGATATATGTCCACAGATTTCAGTCACATATGGTTGCCATGGAAAGGTATACCTAATCAGATCAGGATTGATGCTGAGCCTAGGATGAAACATATGATCACGGAATATAACAAAACGAATGAGATCATGTATGTAAACGTAGAGCCTGGAGTTTATTGCATCAGGCCATAGACTATTAAAATAGAAGAGATCTTGATGCTTGATGTTCATCATCGTCATGATGATGATTATCATAAGGACGGGTCAGTTATAGAACTTAATAATGATCCTGATAATGAAAATAAAATGAATCGCTTCAGAGATTTTGAGATGCATTTATCTACTCAGGTAAAACGTTGTCAATTACTAAATATACCTGCTAATGATATCTTAATTGATGGATGGTGCAGATTACATGGCGAAGCACACTCGGAAAAGACTTGTGAAACATGCTTAGACATGATGATACTGGAGCAGACATATAGTGAAGCATCATCATCATATTCTGAGGTGAGTGCTACATCTGATGATGATGACGATACTAATTCTTATTTGTCTTCTGCAGGAACAGAAGAGTTAACAGATCATGATGAAGGTCATATCCCGGAAGCAGAAGAGATCCTGGTGTCTAATCAGATGAATGACGCGACAAAAGAAAAGATCACCCCTGGTAGCGATTGCTTCATGGAACCAGATTATGAGTTGTCTGATGAAGACAAAGGTAGTGACCTGACGAAGTTCGAAGAATTTCTGGTAAAAGAAATAGAGAAGATGACACGATAGCATAAATCTTCCCATGAGGTGTTAATTAAAGGTTGGTGTAGGTTGCACGAAGCACCTCACTTAGAAACAACTTGCTCACTATGTTTACACATTTTGAAGAAGCATGTAGCTGTGAATCTTAAACGTCATCCTCCTGCTGAGATGGAAGAGAAAACAGAAAAGTCATCAGGCTCACAAAATAAAGGAAAGAAGAAACTTGAAGATGATGACATCCCCAAGTTAAAGTGGATATCAGGCGGAGCAGCAGCCAGAGCTGCAAAGAGAAAAGAAAGTTCAGCTAAATTTCCTGCTGAAGATAAACCTTGGATCCTGAGGTTTGATGGATCCAAATCTAAGCAAGGTGCTGGGGTAGGAATAGATCTTATTGATCCATCAGGAAAATCCTACTTAGCGGCCTACAGACTACAGTTCCCCTGTACCAATAATGTCGCAGAGTATGAAGCTCTGATTCATGGAATGTTGTTTGCTCATAAGAAGAAAGTGAAGATCCTGCATGTCTTTGGAGATTCAGAACTAGTTGTGAGGCAAGTAAGAGGAATTTACTCCTGTAATTATAGAAAGTTGTCGAATTACAGACATCGAGTGTGGGACCTGATTGAGGACTTTGATGCCTTTAATATCATTCACGTACCAAGAGAACAGAACCAGAGGGCAGATGCACTCGCCCAGGCCGCCAGTACGTTGGAACCGCTGTCTATATCTGGTCTAAAGAGATTTTCCGTAGAATTGGTGTCAGTGCCTTCAGTACCTGACAATGTGACTAATCTCCAGGTGTTTGATGATGATCAGCACATTTTGGACTTCATATCAAACAGAGACATATTTGAAGCTCAAATCATAGATGAGAATGGTATGGAAGATCATGTCTGGGAAGAAGATGAGATATTAGAGTTGCCTAGCAACAGAATTCCCAAAGGTATGATTGAATTAGAAAGAGCTTTTGATCTAGATAATATGCTTAAACATAAAGATCTGCCTAAGGCAGATGGAGGTCAATATTCACAAGTGAATATTGGACAAGCTGATGACAAGAGAAACGTCTTATTGGGTAAGGTTTGTACACAAGAAGAGTTAGAAGGAATAACTCAGGCCCTTAAAGATTACATACATGTGATTGCATGGACTTATGATGAGCTAAAGACATATGACACTTCTGTCATAACTCATACTATACCTCTCAAGCCAGATGCAAAACCTTTCAGACAGAAGCAGAGGCCAGTCAATGCTCTGCTTGAACCAATCATCCTTGAAGAAGTCAAGAAATTGTTAAATGCCCAAATAATATTTCCTGTAAGGCACTCCACTTGGGTGGCAAATCTTGTGCCAGTCAGAAAGAAGAATGGAGACATCAGGTTATGTGTAGATTTCAGGAACCTGAACAGAGCATCAGAAAAGGATAATTATCCTTTGCCCTCCTTAGATGAAGTTCTACAGATTGTAAATGGAGCCAAAATGATGTCCTTCCTAGATGGTTTTTCAGGATACAACCAAGTGATGGTTGATAAAATTGACAGATTGAAAACTGCCTTCACCACAAAGTGGGGTATATTTGCATATAGACGTATGCCATTTGGACTCATAAATGCTGGAGCCACATTCCAGCGAGCAATGGACATAGCCTTCAGAGGCTTAATAGGAAAGTGTATAGTCATCTACATGGATGACCTGACGGTTTTCTCTAAGGAAAGGGGAAATCATGTTGCTGATCTTAGAAGTGTGCTGAAGAAATGTGAAGAGTACGGAATATCTTTGAATCCTAAGAAATGCATATTCGGAGTCACAACAGGAAAATTACTAGGCCACCTGATCACAGAAGATGGAATTATCATCGATCCTGACAGGGTGGAGTCTATTATGAAGTTACAACTTCCATGAAGCAAAAAGGAACTTAAGTCTTACTTTGGTAAGATAAATTTTGTGAGGAAGTTCATCACCGGCTTTGCTGAGATTGTTAGACCACTAAATGCCATGTTGAAAAAGGATGCACAAATTGAGTGGACACCAGAAGCCAAGGCTGCTTTTGAAGATATAAAGAAGGCCATTTCAGATGCTCCTGTCCTCATTAGTCCAGATTATACAAGAGATTTCTACATCTACTCGTTTGCCTCAGAGCATACTTCTGCAGCAGTGTTAACTCAAAGAAATGAAGAAAAAGAAGAGAAACCAATTGCTTTCATGAGCTGTCCTTTCAGGGATGCTGAGTTGAGATATGTAGATGTTGAGAGACAGGCACTTGCATTAGTCCGAGCAGTAAAGAAGTTTAGACATTACATACTGAGAAGCAAAGTGATTGCTGTGGTACCAGATGCAGCAGTGAAGATGCTGCTAATGCAAAGTGAACCTGGTGAAAAAAGAGCCAAATGGATTACTGTATTACAAGAATATGACATGGAGATCACACCAATGAAGCTGGTGAGAGGACAAGCTCTGAGCCAGATGATATCTGAAATTGATACAAACATCATCAGTCAGCAGTATGTGATCAATGAGAAAGACAATAGAGAATGGTATTCAGATATCAGGCACATCCTGATCACTGGAAGATGTCCTTCAAGAATGCAAGCTTCACAGAGAAGAGCCCTGAAGATAAGATCCCAGAAGTATATGATGAAGGGAGGAACCTTGTTTAAGAAGAATTATGAAGGAATATACCTGAGATGCTTAGAGAAACTAGAAGCAAATAAAGTTTTGACAGAGTTACATGACAAGTTTGGAACGGCACACGGATCAGCATTGGCCACAACTCATGCAATCCTCAGAGCATGATACTATTGGCCTACCATTTTTAAAAACACGGCTGATCATGTTAAATGTTGTCATGTCTGTCAGGTTGCTGCCAATAGAGAGAAATATGCTGCACAACCGTTGCAGCCAGTGGTGGAAGAGCGCCCATTTGCACAGTGGGGCATGGACTTCATAGGACCAATCAATCCTCCGTCTTCCTCAGGCCATAGGTATGTCCTAACGATTACTGACTATTGTACTAGATGGACTGAAGCTATCAGCAGCAAAACTTGCACTGCAGATGATGTCATTAAGTTTCTGGAAAGCAACATTGTTACCAGGTATGGAACTCCTTATGCATTGGTAAGTGATAATGGTTCTGCCTTCATTTCCACCAAATTGTTGAGTTGGGCTTTTGATCATGGGATCATACTTAAGTTTTCATCCAACTACTATCCCCAGGGAAATGGATTAGCAGAATCCACCAACAAGAATTTACTAAGTATCGTAAGAAAACTGATAGAGAAAAATCCCAGGGAATGGAAATCATTTCTGAAATATGCCTTATGGGTAGACAGAACTAGAATGAAAATTGCATTAGGAAACTCACCCTTCCAACTAGTATATGGGGTAGATCCTATCCTCCCTATAAATTTGAAAATTCCTACTCTACAGTTTGCCCAAGAATATCTAGGCATAGATAATAAGCAAGAAGTCAGGTTGCTTCAGTTGATGCATCTGGAAGAAAAACGAAGTCAAGCGATTGACCAATTTGTAAAACATCAGGCTGTTGTCAAATGCTGGTTTGACAAGAGAGCCAGAATTAAAGCTTTCAGGATATCTGATTTAGTCCTGATGTGGGATAAAGCCCATGAAAAGAAAGGTGATCATGGTAAGTTTGATAGATTATGGATAGGTCCCTTTCAGATTTCTGAGATCTTAGGAGACAACACTTATAGGCTTAAGAGCCTGACAGGTGAGGATGTCCCATTGCCAGTCAATGGACAATTCCTCAAACATTATTTCCAGGCCTGAATGACTTCGTGACAGTCATGTGTATCATATTGTATATTTGTATAGTTGTTTGTACAGTTTGTTTGTTGTGCTTGTTTTGTTTTGCTGGTTGGGACCTTGTTCCGGTAAGTCAGGATGATGCACCTCATCACCCTAGAAAATAATCAAGTTGTTAAGATTCAAATGATGAGATCACATTTAAACATAGGTTATGATTCATTCTAAGAAGTGTTCATGATCAGGTTTGTGATGTCTTTTCATCAGGGTGCTTTTTCTTGGTCAAAGTGAATCCATCACAATGAAACACCTAACAGCCTTGGGTTTGTTGAACACACTAGTATAGGTGTTAAGTGAAAAATCTAAAGGGACTCCCTTGCTACCAATGCAATCTCCAACCTAAAGCTGCAAGTGACTATACCTTGTACAAATGAGCTGACATGATGATATCAGATATGAATGTGAAGAGAAAATCAGAAAAGAAATAAAATTAGGCCATCTAAGTAACTCTACCGGGGCTATGGACGCCTGTTGGCAGTGGGGCTCTACTTAGGGAGATTGTATAGATAACCTTGCCGAGGCTATAGACGCCTGCTGGCAGCAAGGCTCTATCCAGGTTGGCTATGAGGGATGATCTCCAACTATGTAGTTTAACACCAGTTACTTACGTTTTCAACTTACTTTCAAGATGAGGATAATTAATCATATGCACACACCTGATCCTTTGTTAGCATTATCACCATGATGAAATTTTATCATTCAGAGGACCATGATGCTTACACTTAGATAGAATTAGAGCACTATAGATAAATGTGATCACATCACTTGAATCATTGGAATTTGTTCATTTTCTTTGGTGGCAAGTTGTTGTGTGGTTACACAACACGCCCCATTTTGACTTGGCAAAACAGGGACCCAACTTCTTTTGGCTTGGTTTGTGTTTCTTGCTTTTTGGCGGTTTGGTAAAAATCAGTCAAGTGCATCATCACGTTGAGTCAGGATGAGGTAAGTCATCATTATGAGGTCAGTTTGTCAAAATTCGCATTTCCTGTCGGTGACCTCATATTCTGAAAGAACATTAAATTTCATGCAGGTTTGCATTTTACATCACCCTGATATTCATCAGGATGTGAGAATTATGAACAGTCAAAGTCTTGGTCAAACCTGATATTCGCAAGAGGGGGGGTCATATTTTATAACTTCAGTCATGTTTTAAAGATCATCATCATATTCGAACATCCCCTGATATATCCTGCGGCTCAAATATCCTGACGTCAACTTTAAATGGTAGTAAGTCTTTCCCGTCAAGCGATCTTTTGTATTGCGAACATCATGTTTTGAAAAGTAACTCGATATTCGTTAATATCATCCTGACGCGAAATATCACCCTTAACAAACATCCTGATGACATCATCCGAATACAATAAACGAAGAAACAAACATCCTGATGACATCATCATCATATTTACATTTCAACAGGATATTTTGTAAACATGATCATGTTCGCCCAATATGACGATGACGTCATAAAGCATTTCCGATACAAAGAACGAATATCATGATGACGTCATCCTGATATTCAGAAAGGAAGATGAGCAAGCTTGACTCATCATCATCTTTTTTGGAACATCACCCGATAAACCGAAATATCCTCCTGATGTGCTAAAACGTAAACAAAGGGTGCATTGTTACCCGAAATCTTGTCGCGATAATAATTTCAATGCTAGGGAGGATGATATTGAAACTCAACCCGATATTTGTGAAATATCATCCTGCCCTCATGATATCCCGTCATATGGATATCCCCCCGCTCCCTTTGCCGCCATTATTATTAAATGCGTGCAGATGTGGTAGGTGATTCCCGCCGACCCCGGAACCCAACGAAACATCTGGCGAGATCCTGAGTTTTCGCACGAATGATCAAAGATTGCAATCTAACTTGTCAGAGTGCCCTAAATTTACCCTAACTACGAGATTAAGAGGTAATTCAACCGCCATTGTTATTGATGGTGACAAGTTGTCATTGATGTCAAAAGGTTGTTCAGTTGATGATGTAAAGTTGCCATAGTTGTTGCAGGATCAGGAGGAGCAGGAGTTCACATCATCCTGTGTAGAGTTTACATCATCTTGTGTGTCCTTTCTGTTATCATATGGTATGGTTGTGTGTTTATCTTGTTATCATGTTGCAGCTTGGTCAGTGTGAATGCTTGGTCATCAAGGTTGGAACAAGGATGTGTTGATTACAAAATATCAAGATAGAGCAATGAAATGATCTTTACATGCAGATATAGATTACAAAAAGTTGTTACATGCAGATCTTTACATGCTCATCTCATGACATTTGTTGCAATAAAGTAGTAGCATGGATGGTTTGATATCAGTAATCAGATGGTTGATGTTCATAGTTTGTTTCATGTTGGGTCTCAGATACTTCAGGTTGATATGTTGCTTTATGGCTAAGTCGGGAAGTGGATCAGTGCTAAGTTGAGTTGAGGATCTATGTTGAGTGGTGTTGATTTGTTCCTCCTTCATATTTCTTGTAGTCATTATGTCATCATGCTCCTTGTTCATATAAGTGGTATGTCACCTTAATGTTACTGGACTTAAGTGTTTTACCTATGAAGATAATCCTAAGTCTTTGTTGATTCTAAACTAAGTTGTTCATTCCTTTTTAAGCCCGTCATATATCAAATGTTCTTTATGTTTTAATCTTTTGTTGACTTGCTATAGCAAGTCGGGTCACTTAAGGTGACCTAGTAAAGGGTTCCTAACACATGGAAGTGACCGGCCCTTTCCCTTGGAGATCGATGGCAGCAGTAGCACATGGGCGCCAAGTCTTTTATCAATGATCACATTTAAATTTACGGTGGGCGCGAAGAGTTTTAGCAGACTTTTGAATGTTTGTTTCCATTTTAAAATGAGTATGTGGTGCGTAGTGGAGCCCGAAGGAAAGATGCAAGTCAAAATTTATTTTGAAAACTATTGTTCGATGGTTGCTATCGTGGAATGCTTTATGCATAAAAAGATTTCAAATATTTATAAATTGGAACCCGACTACTAAGCCTTTTATGGCTTTCTTTCATTTTTAGAAGCTTTGTTTAAAACAACTAAGTGGTCGACCCCATTTTTGTGGAATTTTTTTATGACTTTAAAAATAAGTAATTTCTAATTATGGATTGAGAAAAGGTAGGTAAGTAAGAATTTTAAGGAGTTATTTTTTTAAGAAAGATTTTCTTTCTTGAATTATCTCTTGGAGAGAAAAGCAAAGAGAGGAGATATATTTGTTATATTTTTTTGAGAAAGAATTTGTTTGAAGGAATTTGCAGGAGAGAAGATAATCAGAGAAGATATTCAGATTGAAGGAATATGAAAAATTTTGCAGAGAAGATGAAAGTTCTCGGAGATTTTTGAGTTTCTTTCATGATTTTGTCTATGCAGGGAAGATGAAGGGTTTATCTTGAAGATGATTTGTTACAGGATACGAATAAGAGGGATTTTATTTTATCTTAAAGGCAGATTGACAAAATTACATGAAGACAATGGATTTGAATATAAAATCATGAATTTTTTTTAAGGAATATGAATCAAAATTGAAGATTTTATTTGCAGGGGTAATCTTATTGTCCAAATTGAAATGTCAAAGAATGTGAAGGATCATGTACAGAGAAGAGGAAGATCAAAATTTTTTTAATGCATAGAATTGACGGAAAGATATTTTGTTTTAAAAATAGAGCAGAGAATATGAAGGGTTTTTGAAAGTGCATTGTGATGGGTTGTGAAAGTATATTCAGACTTTATTTAATGATACTAGAGATGCTTTTGATTTAAGAGTCTTGTGTATTAACAAGATGAGGAGAGTGATGTTGTGCAGATTGATGATGAACTGACAGGGATCAAATACAGAGATTGACAAGGTGATTAAAAGACAATATGCAATTGAAATGACAATCAGGTGCATGAATCATGAATTCGATTGATCAAGACACTGAGACTTGTAAGACAGAAATGAAACAGACAGAGTAAAGTAGTGTTATTGTGCATATTGGAATACAGGATTGATATTCAGTGTTGTTGAATGGAGGATTAGAATACAAGATTGATAAGCAGTGTTGTTGAATGGATCTGGAGAAAATTGTTTATAGAGATTTGTATATGGAGCTTGTTTTGATTTGAAAATCTAACAGGAGGTATAAGGTTGTATACAATGGTGCAAATCTGATTGAACAGCAATCATGTCTTGCACACGAAGTTTGATGTTTTGTTTATAGTGATTGTATTAGCCAGTGAGGCTTGTAGGTCAGTGAGACCTATTTGTTTACCAGTGAGGTATATCAGTGTTGGAAGTGGGTGCTTCTGTTTGGGATTGGAGTTGGTGCTCCATAAGGAGTTGGTGCTCCTAGATACAATTTGTATTGCCAGTGAGGCATGTTTTTCAGTTAAGCCAGTGAGGCAATTCTGGAGTGGTTTTTCTACCCCTAGAGGGTTTTCCACTCATGCAATTCTTGTGTCTTAATCATCTCTCTATGATTGTATGTTTTACTCATGAGTTTTGTTTATGTGTTTGACAAAGTTATGTGCATAATTATTTGACAATTCAATGATAACTTTCTCTTCTTTGTGCTCTGCAAGTTAAATATTGAAAAAGATTTAAAAATTCACACAACACTGATTCAGCCCCCCTCTCAGTGTTGTCCTTGACTCCTACAGTTACGTTTACCTGCGTTAAAATTGTTTTACAGAGCACTTGCCTCCATATCCGCATAACAGCTACCGTTGCGCAATTCGAGCTCGCAAGATAGAAGGAAGGAAGTGATCAATAGTTGAATTAAGAGCGTCTTGACGATATATTGGTATAAAGGAAAATCTGCATAACCAGGTAAGTGAACTGAAACCCTCATCATGTTGTTTCTAAATGATGTTGAAAGCTCTGGTTATGTATCCATATAAGTAAGTAATGTGAAATTGATGCAATAGGCATGATATTTGCAATATGTATGCATGCATATCCCTGTTGTGAGAAGAAATGTTGTTAATTGCAGGTACCCATGGCTGAAAAACGCTTAGTCAAGAATCAGGAGGAATTCAACAGGCCTATGTTCTCTTCTCAGAGAGGGGTCCTACTCAAATATGGAGCAATTACAGATACCCATCAGGGGATTACTAACCTAGAGGCCTGGTCGGCCAAGCTGAATGATGGACATGACAAGAGTCCGGTATTGGACGCAGTGTTTGTATCAGGTATGTGGAAAGCTACTGGCTTCCCATATTCCATGGAGTCTCCGGAGCTAGTCATTGAGTGCGCCCGAAATTATAACCCTCAGACGAGGTAGGTGGTGAAGCATGGGAGAGTGTATGCAGACCTATCCATCAAAGGTCTCTCCCGGACATTTGGACTGCCAATGGACAGTAAGGTAAAGAGTGTAGACTTGAAGAAGTCTGAAAGAGAATATGAGGCCAACAAGAAGGCGGCCAGAAAGAACATGTATGCTTGGTGGGCCGAGAACAGCACATACAATGCGGCGGCCAAACTCCCCGTGCACATGTTCAAGTTTGACTTCAATGAGGAGTATCAGTACGTGATTGCCCTTTTGAACAGGGTGACTGGCCAGCCTGATACTGGTGAATTTAGAGATTGGATGTACGACATCATAATGATGTGTTTGTACGCAGACATCGAGCCATTGTGGGCCCAAATAATAAGCGATGCTCTGCATGAACAGCTGATGAACCTGGGAAATTCAGTTTGTACATTCTACATGACATCTTATATTGTTTATTCCTGTGCTTATAGGGGCACTTTTGATGCCCTGGTGACAGATGGAAAACTGACGGGCACAAATGCAGCATATATCTGGGATCATCATCCCCAGTTGCAAAGAACCAACTATATCAAAGATTACAAACTGGTCAATGATGCATTCTCTATGCATCTGGTAAGGACCATGGAAGATGACAGAACTAAAAGACTGAGCATGGAGGCTCAAGAGGCAGTATACAGGCATGGGGCATGGTCCATACAATTTGCCACCTTTTCCTATATCAGGATAGAAGGTTTTGAAGGACATCCCCTGATGCTGCCGAGATATCCCACGGATGCAGTAGTGTTAATGGAATTTATCAGGCAGGGCTCCACCATGATACAGATGTATAAGGATGCCAAGAAGCTGCCACCAATTTTGTTCCCAGTCAGCATTGGCAACTACATGTGCCCTGACTCTGACAATATAAAGAAGGTGACGGTCACCCTGAATAAGATGAATTTACTGCCCTTCCCAGTAACCAGACCATATGATCCTTACAGCCGAATACATAAGATTCTAGGAAAGCCTGTTCACCAGAGGCACCTAGAGGATTTTTGGGCTGACTGCGAAGATGAGGCAGAAGCCCGGAGGAGGAGGTATTAGAGGTTGACTCTGAACCAGATCAGAACATTTGATTGCATATCCCTCCCTCAGCAGCTGAAGAGTGATGACGGTAGGATAATGGCAGACAAATATGAGCAGAAGAAGATTTACAATGATACCATCTCTGCACCTGACCTCACCATGCAGGAGGATATGTCCTTAGACCCATTCTTTGCCAGAACCATACACTTGACCCAAGCTTGGGTAGATGCACAGGTAGAGGCATTGAAGAAGAAGGGTGTTGCCATCACGGTGGACAACAATAAGAAGGGGCAGGACATCCCTGCAGATGAATATGATGACTTCCTGCTGGAAAAGAGGAAGACTAAGGGAGAGAGGATCCCTCCACCACAGCAGCCTAGCAAAAGGCCCCCAAGGGGCAAGAAGGTGGAAAAGGGACCCAAAGGGGTCATAATTGAAAGGGCAGTATTCACAACGGAGGAGGCAGCCAAATCAGGATCAGAATCAGATTCTCCTCCAAAGCCCAAGAAAACCAAGACAGCAGAGGCTGGAATCATAGAGACCCAAGAAGTGGGTCAGTCATCCAAACAACCAGGCAAAAATATCTTCATGGAGGAGGAGCCTGAAGAAGAGGAGGAAGCTCCACTAATAATAAGAAGAAAGAGGAGAGCTCCACAGGTGTTGGTTCCCACCACACCTAAGAAACCAAGAACCTCCATGAGAGGTGAGATAAGTCAACCCCCAGCACAATTACAAGGGGCAGGTAGTGAAGTGCAGAAGGAACTTCAGCATAACGTTCCACTTCATACCATTGTCAAGTTCAAAACTGAACTTGCTGAAGAACAACAAAAGGAAGCATCTCAGACACAAGCGGAAAGGCATGTCTCGCTAGACGAGACAATCGACCTGTCTGATGATGAGGTTGTGCAGGATGTGTCTGCACAAGAAATGGAAACACTTGCTACTGATGCAAGTGTGACTCCTCACAAGCCTCCATCTATCCAATCAGTGCTTGAGGAGATGAAACAAGCAGAAGCGGAGCGAGAAAAGAGCCCGGAACCAGAAAAGAGCTCAGAGCAGGTAGCTCAGGACATAGGGCTGGACACACTGATCGCTGAGGTGACAAGTTCTGTAGTGGTAGACTTGGCAGAGAAACAGGATGCAAGTCCTGAGAAGCCAGCAGGATCACCTGATAAGGGCCACCTAACAAAAGAGATAGAGATGACAGAAGCAGAAGGTCATGCTCTTGAATCAGGCCAGCAAAGCCCACAAGATACATCAGCAGGACCTACTATAGTGGAGGTCCAAGAAATAAAGGCTGATGAGAAGAAGGAAGAAATAGAGGATCTAGCTGCTAAGGCACAAGAGGTGGATAGTGCAGGCACAGAACAAGTAGCAGCCGCAGAACATATGCCATCACCTCAGGCAGATCCTATGGTATCAGGTACGGTGGACATACCACCAGAAATAGAGAAACAAAAGGAGGATGATCAACCTCCGCAAAGGGAAGAACTGGGAACAGGTGAAGAAATGATGGAGAAAGATCACGATCATCATGATCTACATACAGGTACACCGCAGGGTTCCCCACACAAAGAAGATGCTCCCCCAGAAAAGGAAGTTCCTCAACAGGAGGAGGCACCACAGGATCAGCAGCAAGGCGAGCATCAAGAGAGAGAAAAGGAAAAATCACCATCTCCACAACACTTGTTGATAGAAACGGGAGATAGGGGTGAACAGCATCATGATGCTGAAAAACATGATCAGGTGCCTCCATGGTTAGAAAAGGAGGTAAATGTTGAGGAAGAGATTGAAATTCAAGAGTTCGACGTCTCCACCTTGTTCTCCGCAGATATAATGAAGCCCAGGAGAAAGGCCAGAATGACTTCGGCCATCAAAAGAGATTCGGCGACAGGGAGAAGGACCGCACAAATTGCTGTACCTGCGGTAGAGAAGGAGAAAGGCAAGATCACTGTCGATGAATTTCAGATCAGTACAGTTGATTTAGGTTTTGCTAACGAAGAGCAGGAAGGTCAAGAGGGAAAAGACATCATAGACTCTCTAATTCAGAAAGTGAAAAGAGAGAAGGAGAAAAATAAGCAACATAAAGAGCACATTGCTCAGTTGCATGCTTATATAAAGGCTTTGACCAATCCTGATGATACTACAAGTGAAGCTGCAGTCCCATTGACTACCATTTCTCAGGAAGAAGTAAATAAATTGGACCTCATGAAACATGAGGCTTCCGTAATAAGGAAGTGGATGTCATCCACATTGGATGATGCTATAGAAATAATGAAGGGTTCTTTGAAGAGGTGGAGCATATTAAGTGACTCCAAAACCAAGGTGGACAAATTGCAGATGCAGACCGGGAAAAGGTCCTATAAACTGGAGAAAGTCCTCAGCCTGTTGGGAGAAATAAGGAAGATAAACCCACAACTGCTTATCAGTAAGCAGGTATTGAATAATAATACTGCATTATTAGTGGATATCTGGTACAAAGATGTACAGTTTGAATGCGGAGTCCTCAAGAGATGTAATAGTAAGCTGAGGGAGATCAACATGAGGCTACGTGATTTAATGGGCATTGAGGCAGACATACTAGAAACACTAGAAGGCAAAGTAGAGGGAAAAATAGAGAATCAAGATGAAGACTCTGCCCTTAAGGCTCTGCGCAGTAACTTCCAAATGGAAGATGATGGTCCACTCATCCACTTGACAGAGGAGATTATAAATAAGGTGATGAGGATCAAGGTCAAGATGGAGACCTACAGTGAGACATTGCAGGACAGGGAAAATAAGCTGGATAACAGCAGGGATAAGTATGAAGCATACAAGCACGCCATTATCAAGGCAAAGACTCAAGATGGCGGAGGAATAGATCAGGTTGTGCAGTCATATGAACAGATCCAGAGCAGCATGCAACCCCATATGCAGCAGCATCATCATCAGGACAACGAAGATTCAGGAAGCGATGCACATGATGATGACCCGCATGAATCAGCTGAAGAGCATGATGGAGATACATCATGAGGGGGATATTTGCATATGCAATATAGATAGTTGCCAGCTGGCAACTTGTGCCATTTTGTAAAATTGGCAAGTCATGAAATGATGACCATTGATTTGTATTGACATATCAGATCCGTAGATCTTTTGTAACGGATTCCTCACCTTATTCTATAAAAGGTGGTGGAATGCCTTGTTATTTTCATTCGAAACTTAATTGAAATCTGTTTGCTGAAATATTCAGGGCTCATTTCAAAGCTGCTGTATATGTACATGTCTTTTGCATACTTAATGAAAGAGAAGAGTATTTTGATTACAAATCTTCGTAAATCTTGAGTAATCTGTGTTTGAATTCTGGATATGTGCTTTGATTAGTTGCGTCCCTTGGAGTGCTCATCATGTTGCATGTATTGCTTTCATTCATTATCCTCTGAAGTTTGCATCAACTGTATCTAGCTGTGGAATGTCCTGGTGAACATATGGTTTGATTTCTTCTCCTCGTGACAGTATCAAGCATGTATGTGGATCAAAAGCTAAAGGTTCAACTTAATTAGAAGTATTTCCTTTTAATTTCTTTCAATTTCAGAACATCTCATCATCACAATTGCAAATAATTGATAATCTTAAGCAAATAACACAAATATGCAGACATCTCGTAGGTAATCACAAATATTTAGCATATTTGAATAAAAAAACATGCACAATTGAAAATATCATGCAAAGATTGAGGTATTCCTACATCTTCTCATCTAATAACTGCATAATATGACTTCTCTGTAAAGAATTTCTACAGGAATGTCATGATGATGGCGCAATTTCACGTAAGGCCCCAAAATGGAAACAACAATTCACATTAAAAATAGAAACAGCAATTCACATTAACTACTGAGTAACGTCAGTCAATTAAGACCTAATCACCGGAGACTTGGGATCATGAATTCTCTGAATTCACTGTATCTTTCAACATGAATAAAGGTTAATGTGTACTTTTATTCTATGTTTGTTTGTGACTAACATCATGACCAACACTACTCAATCAAGCATTCAATGTTGGTCTATAATTTGGTCTTGATCAGGAAGAATAATGTAGAAATTAGGCTGTGTATATTTGAGGGACATAAATAGAGCATCCCTCAAGGATTGGTAGTCGTTGCCATCCATGGAACGAATCCTTCAAATGGTGGCTAGTTTTGATAGGTTCTCCATGTTGGATGATTTCTTTGGCTTCAATTAGATATTGGTAAAAGAGGACGATTGACACAAAATGATGTTTACTACCAAATGGGGCACCTATTCCTATCAAAAAATGTCTTTTTTTCTATCAAATGTTGGAGCTACATTTCAAAGAGTGATGGACACTACCTTAAAGGATCTAATCAATGAGATCATACTAATATACTTGGGATGACCTAATAGTCTCCTCTAGGAACAAAGAAGATCACTTCAACCACTTGGAGAAAGTATTTGAAAGGCATTAGTAGTTTGAGATTTCTCTCAATCATAGGAAGTGTATATTTGGAGTGCCTTGGGGAAAATTCCTAGGACGTGTAATTTCAAAGGACGACATTGCCATAGATTTGAAAAGAGTTGAATCTGTATTACAACTCTCACTTCCTCAACACAAGAAAGGTCTACAATCTTTCCTAATGAAGATTAATTTGGTAAGTTCATATCTAACTTTGTAGGCATTGTCTAGCCCATTACTCTCATTCTCAAAGAAGAACCAACAGTTCAAATGGATACAAGGACACAAGGTATTTGAGTTCATCAAACATGCATTTGCAAGTGCCCCAGTGCTAATAAACCTCAACTTTTCCAAAGATTTAATTTTGTATGTATGTGGAGGAAATATTGAGATTGGTACAATGCTTACTCAAAAAAGTAGAATGGATAATACCGAGGAAAATCCTCTCATGCTTAAAGAAGAACCAACAGTTCAAATGGATAGAAGGACACAAGGTATTTGAATTCATCAAACATGCATTTACAAGTGCCCCAGTGATAAACCTTGACTTTTCCAAAGATTTAATTTTGTATGTCTATGGAGGAAATGCTAAGATTGCTACAATGCTTACCCAAAAAAGTAGAATGGATAATACTGAGGACCATCCTATTTCTTTCTTTAGCTAGACCCTAAAAGACACAAAGGAGAAATGCATGATCATAGATAAGCAAGCCTATGCCCTAATAAGGGCATTGAAGAAATTCAAGAACACATTATCTTTTAGAAAGGTAATGACCATGGTGATGTACTCAAGTGTTAGGTAATTTATCCACAGAGGAGATATCAATGAAAAGAGCCAACTGGATTACAAAGATCCTAGAGTACGAAATAGATGTCATTCCCATAAGTTGATGAGAGAAAGAGCATTGTACTAGCACCTAGTAGAAGACATCCTCATTCCCAAGGAGCTAAATGATGAAGAATAAGAGCAGTAACAAGTAGGGTGTTGTATAATTCGTGAAGAACAACATCAACCTAGATGGATTGTGTCATGTCCCTATAATGATTTATAATTGAATTGTTTATTTAAATAATAAGTTAGCCTTATATAAACTAAATATATAATATATTCATTTAAAATATATTATTAATATATATTATTTAATAAATAATATATTATAAATATATCTAATAATATAAATACAAATACTATTATCATTATTTTATATTGTAATATAAATATAAATAATATAATATAAATCATATATCATTT
This sequence comes from Cunninghamia lanceolata, assembly GCA_027924645.1. Classification (NCBI taxonomy): domain Eukaryota; kingdom Viridiplantae; phylum Streptophyta; class Pinopsida; order Cupressales; family Cupressaceae; genus Cunninghamia; species Cunninghamia lanceolata. Next base: position 122,913 of record BSBN01001513.1, on the reverse strand, counting down.
ATTATGATATAATATAAATAGTATAAAATAAATAATATATCATTTATTATAATGATATAATATAAATAAATAATAATATAAATAAACATCTTTTAACTTATCCTCTTATGATAAGGGAGTTACGTATGGTTAGAACTAGTTTTATCACAAAAGGGAATTAATCTAATGTAATAAAAATTATAAGAGGGTAAGTATGCCTTTTACCACCAAGCATAATAAGAGACGTGCCGCTTCGTCAGAAGAAAATATAAAAAAAGAGTATCGGATAAATACATATATTTAGATCTACATTATATATATATTTGTGAGTCATAAGTAGGAAAGATATCATAAATTAATATATAGAGATATATACATCAACGCAAAAGGGAGAAATGATTCAAGTTAAAATAAATATTTCTGAGTCATAAGTAGGAAAGATATCATAAATTAATATATAGAGACATATACATCAACAACAAAAGGGAGAAATGATTCAAGTAAAAATAAATATATATATAGTAGATGAAGGATGTGATGTCCAGATAGAGATCGGCATGATTAAACATAATTAAAAATTATATTCATTATAACATTATAATAATAATGATATTACAATAATATATATAGTATATAATAATTCAATGATGTCTATATATATTTATAATAGTAATATTATAATGATAATAAATAAGTAATATATTATAGAGTTATGTTAATAATAATATAACAATAGAATATATATATATATATATATATATATATATATATATATATATATATATATATATATCTGCTGGGTGCATAGAAGAAAATAATATATTTTCGAATTTATAAGAGTATATAGATATTCTAAAGTGAATTGTGATATCTCGATGATAAGAACTAAGATACAATTTGAATTAATTACAAAATCATATGGATCGTGATCTTACAAGGGTCTAAGAATAAAGGCATGAATTCCCAAGGGTAGATACGAGACTTCCTTATTAACCACCTAACACTAAGAAGGTGGGGTAGATAGTTATGGTAGGTATTGATCATTCCATGGGAATGGGCCTTGATTGATGAATCAAGGATATTGCTATGGACCTTCGATTTAAATATCGAAGGAATAGGCCTTAGTTAACGAACTAAGGAATTATGGGCCTTAGTTGACGAACTAAGGAATAATATTAATGGACCCATAGGATTGAGATGACATCACCTACCTAACGAATCTTCTCTCACAAGGTGGCAGGTGAGGTTAATAAGAGGCTTAAGGATTATCTCACCCAAGGAGAATCATGATGTATGAAAAAATGGAATTATGAAATGGCAAATAATATATGGTTATGTTTATGATTATCTTCAAGATTAAAAGGAAATGAAAAATGGAATACTAATATTCTCTTCTGGTAAGTTGCAATGGTGGATTTCTTCTGTTGCTTTGAGATAGTGAACCTCTTTATAGCAGTCCTCTTCTATTCTTCTATCTTCTAGATAGTGAGCCTTTCTTTTGGACAGTGAGTCTATTTGTATTCGGTGTTGCTATTCATATATATGTGAGTTAATCCTCACCATGGTTTTTCCCTTCTTGGGTTTTCCACATAAATATGGTGTTCTTATGTGTTTGTATTAATGTTTCATATTGTAACATACACCCCTGGTATATGTCTGTCCTGTATGTGTTTTTACATTTTTCTAATGGTTTTGGGTTTAGGGTTTTATTGCATGTTTTTGCATGTATGATTTTTGCAACATTGACATAGAAAATGAAGCATCTATGAAAAACCCAGAAAAACTAAAAGAGATATCAACAAAGTACTAATGACCCAGATTATATTTAGCCAAAATATGAATTATGGTAACATACCCAGATCAAGATTTACAACTTCGTCCAAATGTTGTAGCCAGGCCAGCAACTAGGCCATAGAAATATGGTCACAACTGCGTGAAATGAAAGGATATTGCATTACAATCATTAGCAGCAACAAAACTAACTCCAGATGCCAAGAATGTGTGAGACAAATGCCACGAATCGATGTGAAATTACAAACTCCAAGACCCACGTCCATGGCTGAAGTGTATGGCCTCCATAGCAGTAATTAATCACAGCAAACTCACAGAAATTAGCTCCTAATATATCTGTTTTCAACCAGCCATCCTCCTTCCCTTATGGTGACCACAAAAAGATAGGAATTTCCCCAAACATCTCACAAATTGATGCACAAAAGAGAGTACGGCCTCTAGATATTATACGGCTTGCTACAAGAATGGTACGACCAACAATAAGCAAGAAACTCAGTCACCAAACCGCCCAAAGCTCGTTCAAATCTGCATATCAAATCTTTGTCAAAAGATGTTCATATCAGCTCTAAACTTCTCCTGAATACCTCCAATGAATGCACAAATGAGACCTCTGGATGAAGTCTCCTCAATCCTCTCCTGATACGATCTCTCATGCACGAGGAAAGGGACCAATGTCAGGGTTTTCGTCCCAACACAACCAACTGAAACCTTAGAGCCAAGCTCCAAAATGCCAAAGCACAATAGTCTCCAAAAGAGAGCAAAATCCAATATTCTTCACATAAGGCAAATGAGCATTCTTTTCCCTTTTTGTTGCCCTCAAGCCCAACGCCCAAGAAGAGGGTTTTTTAATTATTTTAAATATATCCTCGACCCCTTATCACTCCATGAGGGGTGCCCATCCCTAGGAGACTAACTTTAAGTTATAACATCACTTTATAAAAATACTCTACTTTATAACTTAAAGTCACTGATGTCTCATAAAGTAATATAAGTTAAATATTTAATTGACTTATATTATATCGATTTGAGCTCTAATCACATTGAGACCATGAATATGGTGCAAAGGACCTCCACAACTGCCCTGCTAAAAATGGCAAGTGCCCAGCACCTGACTTACTAAAAATAGTAAGTCCACTAAAATGACCTAAACATCTCCATTAGCCTACGAGAGTCTGGTCATAGGCTAATCCTTGTCCATTGATATAATGGGCTAGATGGGGGAAATTACAGTCCGCCGTCCCCAAGATTGCTTGTCCTCAAGCAACCTCAGCTCAGGATGCTGCAATATCTGTTCACTTTCCCAAGTGGCATCCTCAACTGGTAAATTATTCCACTTAACCAAGTATTCTTTGATTCCTCTCTCGAGTGTCAATGATAGCCTCTTGTACTAGAATTAACTTCCCCTGCTCATCCAACGGTGGAAGCTCTATTAAAGGAATTACATTGTGGCCAAGAGCTTTCTTCAACCTGGAGACATGAAACACATTATGCACTTTGCTATCTGTTGGCAACTCGAGCTCATATGCCACTTCACCCACTTTTCTGGTAATCCTGAATGGACCATAAAACCTGGGTTTTAATTTCTATACTCCACTCTTCTTGAGAGTGGACTACCTGTAGGGTTGGAGCCTCAAATACACCATATCTCCAACCTCGAAACTCCTCTCCACTCGGTGCTGATCAACATAAGCTTCTGCTGATTCTGTGCCTGTTGTATATTTTCTTTGAGCTCCTTTAATATATCCTGGCTCTCCTATAAAAGATCTTTTGCCTTAGGCACCCGACTGTCACCAAGTAAGAGATCTGTGAAGCATGGGGCATCATAACCATATTGTGCCCTGAAAGGAGTCATCTATATAGACATGTGGTATGTAGTATTATTGTTGTCTCTCATATTTGCACCCTTGCTGCAACTGTAAAACTTTAGCAATCTGGAGAAACATAGGAATGATATCGAAGTGTGGGACCTTGCGAAATGAGATCAGACCTCTGGAGAAGGCTGGCTTCCTTAACTGGTTATCACTTAAAATCTACTGAAATTGTAGAGGAAAAGGGAGAAGGAATGCTTTAAAATGAAAGATGAAACAAAAAAACTTGAAAACAAAGGGGTGATTCACCAAGTTGAATAAAAGAACCCTCACAGTACTGAGAAAATGCACAACATAACCAAATACAGCAAGTAGACATACACATATTCAAATAATTCTAGCAGAGGTGAGAAACAAGATGATTGAGAGGAACAATATGTTCACAGACAATCATATGCAGATTCACACTAAACTAAAGAAAAAAAATAAACTCAGTGAAAGAGGTAAAATAACTTGCATATATTCAATGGGAAGGCATAGTTACAGTAGTAGAAAGCTCTATTTGGAAACAGAAAGCTTGAAAATCAAAAAAATTTCCAACCCTATTTACATCTCATTCTATGCATATATAGCATTTCAATCTGACCTAAGTCGGTTACAAAAATTCGCTCCATGAGCTGCAACAGAAAAAAAATCTGCCTGAAGGGACGTCTACCTGCAGAAGTTATGGCGTGAAATATCTTGGACATGGGTAGATGAGAGATATTTTTGGTCTTCAATGTAAGCTGTTGAATCATCAATCTGTAGCAATAAATGCAAAAAATATCTGCAGGTTGCCCAAAAATGGTCGCTGAAATGTCCAGTCGCCAAAACATGCAAATCTAGATCCAAAAAATGAAAGTGAGAATATCCCCCTCAAAAGCCCGTCAAATGAAAGAGGAGGCAAAAACAAGCATTTCTGCCTTTTGCAGCATATAGAAATTCACCAGGATGCGCAAGATATTAGCGATCAAAGTTGCGGTCAACTGCCTGTGTATATCGCATTGCATATCTATGCTTGTATATCACTGTATTTTGCAATTGCATATACAAGTGCTCATGCATTTAACTGCTGGATCCATTTATGCAATTTCCCTCCTTTTGCATATTCAAATCGCCTTGCATATACTTTTGCCTTTGAATCGGCCTTTTGCATTTGCCACCCCTGCCACGTGGCACGACCTGATTCGCCACCGAGATGAACTGAGAAGCATCGCTGATCAATCACATCCTCCTTATCGGGTGTCGGAAAGATCACAAACAGGACGACCGATACATATTGTCTTGCCGACAGTCTTTGTACATTCTCCTTGTATATTCAATTGTATATGCCAACATACAATCACTTCAACATGCAAACCACGCACTCGACACTGAATATGCCAAATTTGATTTTTAAGTCAGGTCCGCCTTGTATATCGCTGTTGTATCTGACCTTTGTATATCACAATATACAATGCGACTATACAAAGGTAAACTGTATACAAACCACTTGCATGCAAACAATTCACTTCGGTGTATACCAAAATCTTTTGTATATCTGATTGTATATGCAAACATACAATCGCGAATATACATACAATGCGTGGACCTCAAAAGATCATCAACCATATTGTAATTTTGCAGCAAGTCCAGCTTTTATCACTTCTTTGTATTTCAGCATATACAATGCACTTATACATACAACTCGCGGACCCCAAAATGACCATCTATTGTATTTGATTCCCCAGTCGGATTCACCTTGTATGTTTTTCCCTTTGTATATTTCTTTTTTATATCGCAATATACAATGCACTCAATATACAAGCCGCAGACTCAACTCTGAATATTTGCCAAAACTGACTTCTGGGTCAGGTCTAGCTTGCATATTGCCTTTGTACATTTTCTTTGTATATCGCACTTGTATCTTTGTCCTTTGTATATGCATCGGGTATTGTATCTTTCGCCTTGTATCTTTGTCCTTTGTATGCGTGATTGTACATTTGAACATACAATGCGAACATACATTCATCCCTGCATTCCACCCCTTGCATATCCCCTTTGTATATGGTACCTTGTATGTCGCATATACAATACGACTTGTATATGGGATACAATCGCCCATTGTACATTCAGCGGACCCCACCAATTGTATATCTTCTTTGTATGTTTTCCTTTGTATATTGCCGATTGTATGTAAGATACAACCGCCCAATATACAATCATTTGTATCAAAGCGGACCCCACATTCCTTTGTATATTCGGCCTTGTATATCCACTTGTATATGCGCCGATATACATTCTCCTTTGTATATGGCCCTTGCATATACAATTGAAACCCGATGCACATTTGTCTTTGGATCCCGCCTTTTATATTCCCCTTGCATCTTTGACTTGTATGTTACCTTTGTATATGCGATTGTATATTTTCCTTGTATGTGCATCGGCCCATCGAAGAGAGCTTGGACTTGGCTGCCGATGGGTATTGTCCTACCGAAAAGCGCTTTGTATGTAATCCCTTGCATGTTTCCTTTGTATATGCGACTTGTATATCCATCTTGTATATGCGAACATACAAGGGAAACATACAAAGAAACATACAATGTATATGTAGATAAAAATGACTAAGTATAAAATTGAGAATTATCTGCGATGGAAAGTACTTGGAGACAAAAGATTTCTAGGTTTTTTGCAAAGATTCTTTAGGTAAGATTTTGGGACTTTTTGGCAAGGCATAGCATGAGTATTTGAAGGATTTAAGCCTTGCAAGGTCATTTTCTAAAGGATTTTCAAGGAAAATACAAGGTGAACTATTTAACTCTAGACAGAGGAAAATAGGTCAACATTTTGGTGACTTCTATGGGATGTTTGCCTGCTAAACAATTAGATCAGTGGCCTTAAGCATCCATTGGGCATGGAGTCACACAGAGACTAAGAATATATCTTGACAAGCAATCCTGACTTTAGCAACTCAGCATATTAGCAGTGTAGAACATTTGGAAGATCAAACCAAGACAAAATGCTGAAAGCAAAGACAACACTTAGGGAAAACAAAAGGGATCTGAACTATTGTGTAGCAACACTTATTGAAAACAAGAAACCTAATCTACTGATTTATAAGGCACTCATACCTCAAAACACCTCTTCAGGTGTATCCCATTGACTGGGAAAGGCCAATTTTCTCCATCCATATTTGATAACTGAAATGCATTATGCTCCTTGCATTCAGTAATAATAAATGGGCCACTCCACATGTTGTCAAACTTGGAGTGTTTTCCTGGCCTGCTTTTCAACTCATCTCATTTGAGCACCATATCACCCTCCCTAAAAATTCTGGGAGTGGCCCTCTTATGAAAATTTATTTTTGTCTGAAGCTGATGATACTCCATAGCCTTCATAGCTTTATCTCTAATCTCTTCAAGCTCCATAAGTTGAGCATATCTGACAGCCATGGGGTCTTCCTCTTCAAACATCTCCAGCTGATTCATGATATCAAGTGCTGGCAGCTCCACAGATACAGGTAATCTTGCTTGTTTTCCATAAACTAACATATATGGGGAGTTTCCAATAGACCTCTTGGGGGTTATTCTATCTACCCATAAGGCATATTTTAGATTAGTGTGCCAGGTCCTCTGGTTGTCCTCCATTGATCTTTTAATAATCCTTATGAAGTTCTTATTTGTAGATTCAGCCAAACCATTATCCTGTGGGTAATAATTTGATGAAGTATTCAAATAGATCCCATTCTTCACAGCCCAGTCAGTTATCCTCAATCCAACAAAGGCTAAAGCATTGTCTGAGATAATGGACTTAGGCACCCCAAATTTGGATACCAAATCATGATAAAAACTTAAAACAACATTCTCATTGGATTCCTTCAGAGCCACTGCTTTAGTCTACCTTGTGAAATAGTCTGTAGCTATAAGTATCCACCTGTGGCCTGCACTTGATGGTGGGTTAATGGGACCTACAAAATCAATGCCCCATCTCATGAAGGGTTGTTCTACTTGAATTGGCTGCAGAGGTAAAGCTGGTAGCCTTTCTTTGCCTGCAAAAATGGCACATTTTACACATTTTCTAGCCCATGCATGTGCATCCTTAAATAAGCTAGGTCAGTAATATCCAGCTCTCATTATTTTCCAAGTAGTAGTTTTTGGGGCAAAATGACCCCCTACTGTTCCATCATGAAACTCATGCAGCACCTTGTCAACTTGATCATAATCAATGCATCTTAACAATACACCATTAAAATCCTTTCTGAAAAGGATGCCATTTATTAAAACATATGGAATGGATTGTAGCCTAAAGTATCTCCTCTTGGTTCTATCTAAACCTGCTGGACATTCACCAGTTTGCAAAAATTTAGTCATGTTATTAACCCAACCTGTGCCTACTGCTGCTGTATCATCCTGATGTGCATCTCCAATGGTTAGCAACACCTCTTCTTCTTTTTTTATTTCATTCTCAGAACTGGTAGCAAGTTGTTCACTGAGTCCTCTGCCTCTGACGAGCTTGGTTATCTTGATATCTACGTCATATTCCATGACTTTGGTGATCCAACCTGCCCTTTTCTCATTAACATCTTTACCTAACTGGAACTCTTTCACGCTAGGGTGAGCAACCATCAAATGTATCTTATTATTAGAAATAAGATACCTGAACTTCTTGAGGCTCCTTACCATTGCAAGGACATGCTTTTCAATGAAACTATATCGTTGTTCATACTCCTCCAATCCTTGACTAAAGAAAGCGATTAGCTGCTCAAAGCCTTCACTTTGTTGTTATACCAGAATTGTAGAAATTGCATCTAGACCGCCATAAGCATACAAGATAAAATCTTTTGAGAAATTAGGATTTACCAGAGTTGGTGCAGCCGATAATGCCTCTTTTATGGACTCAAAGCTAAGTTTGGCCTCAGTTGTCCAACTGAAAACTGTATTCTTCTTTAACATAGATGTCAAAGGCTTCAATAGATTTGCAATGTTAGGTATAAATCTTCGCAGAAAATTAATTCTGCCAATAAAACTTTGCAGTCCCTTCTTGTGACTGGGTAAAGGCAGCTCCAAAATAACCCTTACTCTTTCTACATCAATGGTAATTCCCTCTTTTGACACAATGTGCCCTAACAGCTTGCCTTCATGCACAGTGAAAATGCATTTCTTGGGATTGAGAGATATCCCAAACTCTTTACATCTCTCGAATACTTGCCTCAAGTGGAACAAATGTTTAGTTGCATTTTTAGAGAAAACTATGATGTCGTCAAGGTACACCAGCACCAATTTATACAGCAAACCCTTAAAAGCCATATCCATAGCTCTCTGAAAAGTAGAGCCAGCATTTGACAGACCAAAAGGCATCCTTTTGTAGGCCATGGTACCCCATTTGGTAGTAAAAGCGGTTTTAAACTGATCTTCTTCCTTGACTAACACTTGATTATAACCGGAATATCCGTCAAGCAAGGAGAATCTTTCTGAACCAGCTACTACTTGCAGAATTTGCTCCATTGAGGGCAATGGGTAGTGGTCCTTCAGGGAGGCTCTATTAAGGTCTCTAAAGTTGACACACAGCCTAATCTCTCCATTTTTTTTCCTCACAGGGACAAGGTTGGAGACCCAAGAAGTATGCTTGATCAGAAAAATGATTTTTCCCTCGATCAGCTTGGTTAATTCTTTAATCATCAGGGGCTCAAGCCTCGGATTTAGAGGTCTTTGCTTCTGCCTCACAGGTTTTGTACCTAGTTCTAACTCTATAGTATGTTGGGCAATATGAGGGTCAAACCCTTTTAGGTCTGAGTAATCCCAAGCAAACACATCTTCAAACTCTTGACAAAGAGCAATAAAAGCTCTCCTATCCTTAGGCGAACAAATTTTACGAATTTTGAGAAGCTTACCTTTGAAAATTTTCAGCTCCTCGTAATGTTCCTCTTTGACCTGCATGCTGGTTTTATTCCTTTTTAGCTGATCATCAGTACTAAAAATAGATTCCAAGGTTACCAATCCCTTGGGCAGCTTGTTTGTTCTTAACTGAACAATTTGATCATTGCCATATTGTTGTTTGAGTTTATCCTGATTCATCACAAAAAATTCATCTTCTTCTAATAGGAAACGCAGGATCTGCTCATCACTCTCAAAAACCTGCCAATAAATGTTATTGTCAGGGATAGAAGGCCTATCAACTATTTTCACATGAGGCTGCACCTTCTCTCTTTGAATATCACTGGGGATATCAAATTGAGCCCCAATCGCAACTAACCTATCTACATGATAATTCTGTTTTCTTGGAATAGAGATCAGATTGAAAGCATCAAACTCTTCAATCATATCCCATACCCTATGCTTATAGCATTTCAAAGTATCATTCTTCGTAACATGTAGTCCTCTTACCTGATTTATAATAAGTTCACTGTCCCCAAACACCTGCAAATAGCCAATTTTCCTCTTTCTTGCCCACTACAAACCTTGGATCAACCCTTCATAGTCAGCAGTGTTATTTGTACATGAAAAGGTAAAACGGAAAGAAGAATAATATATGTCACCTTGTGGAGACAAGCATTGCACCACCACCAGATCCATTCTTGTTCCTAGAGCCATCAAAGTACATTTTCCATACCTCATTTTGTTGTCCTGTCTGCTGTTTAGCATTCTTTATTAGGCTTGGAATTTCTGTTTCAGGCTCATGTAGTATGTAAACCCCCATACCAGTTTCTTGAATGTGTCCCTCAGGATCATCAACAACATTTTCTGAGGCCCACTCCTTTAACAACACCTCTGGTATACTTTCAACTTGTAGTTCTTGAGCAGCAACAAGCTCAGGATCATCACAAATAACGTAATTTGCATTAACAACACTTGGTGTATACGGCTCTATGTGATACTGGGTAAGCAATTCGGACTTTAGGGTCACCTTTGTGCCATATTTGGTCCTGAAAACATGTGGGACCAGTCCGAGGATAAATATCCTCCTATCTTGGCTGTGAACTTTCTTGACAAACACATGGCAAAATAAGGAGGTAAGTCTATGATGAATACCTCCTGGGAAATGGAAACATTTGGGCAAGTGTGCAAGGTGAGTTAAATCTTTTATCACACCTACAGTGTTAACAACTGTGCCATCTAACTGAAGTACACCTTTCTCCAGGGGTTGGTACTTCAATCCTAATTGGTCTACAATCTACTTTGGCATTATAGAACTACTTGTGCCACTATCCACCATGCAATTATGTACCAACTTGTCTCCAGTTATCAAAGACACATAAAATGGAAGTGGTTTAGGACTTTTGTTTGGCTATTTATTGTTGTCTTGGGATGAATTGGTAAGGATGGCCCTAGCTGAGTCAACAATTGCATCATTGGACACTTTTAAATCAGACAAAGCAGATTGCAATATGTCCTTTTGGCTTGGGATGGCTAGAGAATCCCACATAGACATTGTCACATTCATCTTCTTCATATTTTCAATAATATTGAAAGGTGGAGTAACATTTACCTTTTGATTTGACTTTGTAACCACAATATCAGCCTGCAAATGAGGTTGTTCCCTTGTAGTTGCTTGAGCATTTCTTTGCAAAAAATGGGGAATCTGGGATGTAGAAGCATTAGCAGGTCCTTTTCCTTTATTTGTTGCTTGATCTATCTCATAACCCCTCTTTTCAGCTCTTGTATTTGCCGCAATTGAGGCATCATCTCTATTTAAGCCACAGAATTCACCTTCCTGCCAATTTATGAAGGCAGAATCATTCTAAGTTTGCTCTTGCTGCTGCACAGCCCCATCATTAGGTGTGTTTGGCTATGAGATTGCAACATTTTGTACCATTAGAGCCTGATTGATCACTCCATTCGAACAAGCTGCCTGACTGTGTGGTTGATTGCATGGAAAACACCATTCATACTCAGATGCAAGGTTATTCTGAACAGGGACAAGGTCCCTAACTGCATTAATGGGTGCCGGATTGTAAGGCTAGAAAGGCATCTGATTCACGTTTTGCCTAGGACCCTGGTAATTGCCTTGATATGGAGGCCTATTGGCCTGGTATGGTTGATTCTGCCCTTGATAAGACTGATTTTGACCTTGATTGGGTTGCTGATAAGGCTGTCTGTTCTGGGATTGCTGCTTTTTTATGTTCACCAGTTCATTCCCAAAAGTTTGTAGAATGCTCTCTATTTTCTGTTGGCTATTTTTGATCTCTTTTAACTCTTGTGATGAGCTAGAAGCAGCAGTTTCAGAATTGGCAGTACTTGGCAATGTTGCAGTAGCAGGTAAAGGGGCAAAATATGGGATTGGCAAGGGCATCGAAGCTTGAATCTCAGGGAAAATGGGCACTGATGGTCTAGGTGTTATTTTTCCATCCTGAATCAAGTTGTTTTCTGCTCTAATAGCTATTTCATATGCATCAGGTAGGCTTATACCTCCCAATGATTGAATCATTACTGAAATATCACTATTTAAAGCTTTCAGAAAATACAGAAAAGCATATTCTGATGGAGGCCTTACCATGGTAGGAATTCTATCCCATGTCTTCTGGAATCTGAAGTTGAAATCCATCATTTGCTCCTGGGGAGCTCTCTTTATTGTGGTCATCTGTTCAACCAATGATAAGTTATCTGACTTATCTTGAAATTGCTTGTTTAATTTATCACCCAGATCATCCCAGGTACCTATGGTCTGCACTGGTAAACTCTTGAACCATTGTAATGCCTTTCCTTTAAAAGAGGCAAGTAGCCTGATGGCTACATTCTCTTGGGTTACATGATGAACACCGCATGGAGAAGCTACATCTCTAATGTGCTCAATTGGGGTAGTTTGATTCTCCCCTGTGAAATAGGGCAGAGTCTTCAAAGATGCCATGGGTATGTTATCATGTACTGTTAAGTTCAATGGGTTGCCCCATCAAAAGCCACAAATGGTTGATTTCTTGCCATTGGAACAACTAGAGGTAGGTTTGCTTGAGCTGGTACATGAACTATAGGTGCAACTGGCCTGAAACTTGGTGGAGTCGATTGTATTCTTTTAGAAACTAGAGTCCTTACTACAGCTCTGCTCTGTCTTCTAGGTGGAGACAATTGCAAATAATCAAATGAGCTTGAACTCCAAGTTTGGACCTTTCTCATAAAATGTAACAGCAACACTGATCTGCTTGTCCTTCCTTAATATGAGTCGCCAGATGTGCAGGTTTTAACCTCTTACAGGTCTGAAAATCACTGGCTGCACATCAAAACCAGCAATAAAAGGTAGTATTTGATTGTTTTCTAAGTCTTAGGTCCCACTGGGCGCGCCAGAAACTATTGTCTCTCAGATTTGCACCCTTGCTGCAGCTGTAAAACTTCAGCAATCTGGAGAAACATGGGAATGATCTCGAAGTGTGGGACCTTGCGAAATGTGATCAGACCTCTGGAGAAGGCCGGCTTCCTTAACTGGTTATCACCTAAAATCTATTGAAATTACAGAGGAAAAGGGATAAGGAATGCTTTAAAATGAAAGATAAAACATAAAAACTTGAAAACAAAGGGGTGATTCACCAATTTGAATAAAAGAACCCTCACAGTACTGAGAAAATGCACAACATAACCAAATACAACAAGTAGACATACACAGATTCAAATAATTCTAGCAAAGGTGAGAAACAAGATGATTGAGAGGAACAATATGTTCACAGACAATCATATGCAGATTCACACTAAACCAAAGAAAAAAAAACTCAGTGAAAGAGGTAAAATAACTTGCATATATTCAATGGGAAGGCATAGTTACAGTAGCAGAAAGCTCTATTTAGAAACAGAAAGCTTGAAAGCCAAAAAATTTTCCAACCCTATTTACATCTCATTCTATGCATATATAGCATTTCAATCTGACTTAAGTCGGTTAAAAAAAATTGCTCCATGAGCTACAACAGAAAAAAAATCTGCCTGAAGGGACGTCTACCTGTAGAAGTTATGGCATGAAATATCTTGGACATGGGCAGATGAGAGATATTTCTGGTCTTCAATGTAAGCTGTTGAGTCATCAATCTGCAGCAAAAAATGCAAAAAATATCTACAGGTTGCCCAAAAATGGTCGTTGAAATGTCCAGTCACCAAAACATACAAATCCAGATCCAAAAAATGAAAGTGAGAATATCCCCCTCAAAAGCCTGCCAAATGAAAGAGGAGGCAAAAACAAGCATTTCTGCCTTTTGCAGCATGTAGAAATTCTCCAGGATGCGCAAGATATTAGCGATCAAAGCTGCGGTCAACTGCCTATGTATATCGCATTGCATATCTGTGCTTGTATATCGCTGTATTTTGCAATTGCATATACAAGCGCTCATGCATTTAACTGCTGGATCCATTTATGCATTTATGCGATTTCCCTCCTTTTGCATATTCAAATCACCTTGCATATACTTTTGCCTTTGAATCAGCCTTTTGCATCTGCCGCCCCTGCCACGTGGCACCACCTGATTCGCTGCCGAGCTGAACTAAGAAGCATCGCTGATCAATCGCATCCTCCTTATCAGGCGTCGGAAAGATCACAAACAGGACGACCGATACATATTGTCTTGCCGACAATCCTTGTACATTCTCCTTGTATATCCAATTGTATATGCCAACATACAATCACTTCAACATGCAAACTGCGGACTCGACGCTGAATATGCCAAATTTGATTTTTAAGTCAAGTCCACCTTGTATATCGCCGTTGTATCTGACCTTTGTATATCGCAATATACAATGCGACTATACAAAGGTAAACTGTATACAAACCACTTGCATGCAAACAATTCACTTCAGCGTATACCAAAATCTTTTGTATATCTGATTGTATATGCAAACATACAATCGTGAATATACATACAATGCGCGGACCTCAAAAGATCATCAACCATATTGTAACTTTGCAACAAGTCTGGCTTTTATCACTTCTTCTTTGTATTTCGGCATATGCAATGCACTTATACATACAACTCGCGGACCCCAAAATGACCATCTGGTGCATTTGATTCCCTAGTCGGATCCGCCTTGTATGTTTTTACCTTTGTATATTTCTTTTGTATATCGCAATATACAATGCACTCAATATACAAGCTGCGGACTCAACGCTGAATATTTGCCAAAACTGACTTCTGGGTCAGGTCCGGCTTGCATATTGCCTTTGTACCTTTGCTTTGTATATCGCACTTGTATCTTTGTCCTTTGTATATGCATCAGGTATTGTATCTTTCACCTTGTATCTTTGTCCTTTGTATGCGCGATTGTACATTTGAACATACAATGCGAACATACATTCATCCCTGCATTCCACCCCTTGCATATCCCCTTTGTATATGGTACCTTGTATGTCACATATACAATGCAACTTGTATATGGGATACAATCGCCCATTGTACATTTAGCGGACCCCACCAATTGTATATCTTCTTTGTATGTTTTCCTTTGTATATTGCCGATTGTATGTAAGATACAACCACCCAATATACAATCATTTGTATCAAGGCGAACCCCACATTCCTTTATATATTCGGCCTTGTATATCCACTTGTATATGCGCCAATATACATTCTTCTTTGTATATGGCCCTTGCATATACAATTGAAACCCGATGCACATTTGTCTTTGGATCCTGCCTTTTATATTCCCTTTGCATCTTTGACTTGTATGTTACCTTTGTATATGCGATTGTATATTTTCCTTGTATGTGCATCGGCCCATCGGAGAGAGCTTGGACTTGGCTGCCGATGGGTATTGTCCTGCTGAAAAGCCCTTTGTATGTTATCCCTTGCATGTTTCCTTTGTATATGCGACTTGTATATCCATCTTGTATATGCGAACATACAAGGGAAACATACAATGTATATGAAGATAAAAATGATTAAATATAAAACTAAGAATTATCTACGATGGAAAGTACCTGGAGACAAAATATTTCTGGGTTTTCTGCAAAGATTCTTCAGGTACGATTTTGGGACTTTTTGGCAAGGCATAGCATGAGTATTTGAAGGATTTAAGCCTTGCAAGGTCATTTTCTAAAGGATTTTCAAGGAAAATACAAGGTGAACTATTTAACTCTGGACAGAGGAAAATAGGTCAACAATTATAACAATACTCCCCCAAGTACAACCATCGAATCCACACCTTCTGCTACCCTGAAACATAATTATGGAGATACCCCTCCAACCACTTGTTCACCACCTCTATTTGGCCATCTGTCTACAGGTGGTAACTAGTACTAGAAGTCAACTCAGTACCACAAAGTCTAAATAGCTCCTGCCAAAATAAACTCAGGAACTTGTCCCTATCACTGACTATGCTCTTGGGTACCCCATGTAACCTTAATATCTCCCTGAAGAAAAAATCAACCACCTGAGCAGCTGTAAAGGTTGCTGAAATTGCAAAGAAGTGTGCAAGTTTGGTGAGTCTATCGACCACCACATAAATACAGTCCTTCCCTTGCACCCTAGGCAACCCTGTAATGATGTCCATGGAGATACATTCCCATTTTTATTGGGAATAGGCAATGGCTGTAATAAACATGTTGGATAAGTATGCTCATGCTTATTTTGCTCGCAAATGGGACACTCACGAACATACTTCAGCACCTCCTCCTTAAGCCCTTTCCATGTGAACCTCTCTCGAATATGTCTATAAGTTTTGTAGAATCTAGGATGGCCAACCATTGGAGTATCATGGAAAGTCCTAATCACCTTTTGTTTAAACTAAGAACTGGGCACCAAAAATATCTTATCTTTGTATATGATCAAATCATTCACCACATAATATCTATCATTCCTAATCGTGCCATCAATGACTCATGTTTCCCAAGAGTCCTTAGCATACTCTGTTGTAATTAACTCCCTCCAATTAGCAGATATCTCTGCAACTAAGCACAAGTGAGGTCTCCTTGACAATGCATCTGCAACTACGTTCCTCTTCCCCTTGACATACTCGATGTCAAAGTCATAAGCCTGGAGCCTGCTAACCCACTTCTGCTACCTATCATTCAGATCCTCCTGGTTCATAAAATATTTTATGCTATTGTGATTTGTTTTGATGATGAACTTTCCCCCTACTAGATAAGGTTTGAATTTGGCTAATGCATGCATTATGGCCAACATCTCCCGGTCATACACCGAGTAGCTCCTCTCAACACCTCAAACTTTTCTACTCTCAAATGCTATTGGGTGTTTCTCCTACATGAGCACTACTCCTATCCCCTCTCCTGACACATCACACTCTAGTTCGAACGGCTTAGAGAAGTCAGGGATGGACAACATAGTGCAAGTAGACATCAAGTGCTTGAAGTGATCAAAGCACTGTTGAGCTCTGTCATTCCACTCAAAGGCTCCCTTCTTCATCAAGTCTATCAATGGTGCAGTTGTCTGAGAGAAGCCTTTTACAAACCTCCTATAGCCCTTAAGTTGTGTGAGGTTTGTGGGTGGGGTCCAATCAACAATTGCTTTTATTTTTTCTGGGTCTACCTTGACACCATTAGCACTGATAATGTGGCGCAAATAAACAAGCTCAGTCATGCCAAAGTCACATTTTGACTCTTTGGCATAAAGGGACTCACTCTCCAGTATGCTCAATACCTCCTCCAGATGTCTCATATGATCCTCCCAAGTCCTACTGAAAATCAAGATATCATCGAAGAATATCAGTACAAACTTCCTAAGCTGCTGTCTGAATATCTGATTCATGCAACTTTGGAAAGTAGCAGGAGTGTTGGTCAGCCCAAACGACATCACAAGAAACTCAAAGTGGCCGTAATGACACCTGAAAGCAGTCTTCTCTATGTCTTCTACCCTCATACAGATCTGGTGGTATCCTAACCTCAAATGAATTTTCAAAAAATAACATGCACGATGCAACTCATCTATCAACTCATTAATCCTCGGAATGGGATACCTGTTCTTGATGGTTTTCTTATTCAGTGCCCTATAGTCAATGCACATCCTAATCGTACCATCCTTCTTCTTAACTAAGACCACTGCAAAAGCAAAGGGACTCTTACTAGGCTGAATGTGTCCCATCTCCAACAACTCCTTGATGGTCTTCTCTATCTCATCCTTCGGTCTCTTAGGATAATGATAGGGGTAATCATGATGCGCTTAGTCCCATCCTCTAACTCAATGACATGCTCTATGCCTCTATCTGGAGGCACTCCTAGTGGTATATCTCCAAAGACTTTACTGTGCTTGGACAAGAGCTTTTGAATAACAGGATGATAACCGTCCTTCTGTTGTGGTCGGGACTCTGGCATAACGAGGCACTCTGCTGCCCACTCTACCTGGTCATGTCGCAATAACCTCTCCATTCTCTTCAGTGACACCACCTGTGGTCCACCATCTGACAAGCCTCTAAGACATATTTTCTTTCCATTGAATTCAAATTTCATTTCCATCTTTTGCACATTCATGGTGAACTCTTCTAACTGGCTCATCCAATGCATGTCAAGTACAACATATGTATCCCCAATGCCAACAACTTAAAAATCATCCACCAACTCATACTCACCCATGATGATCTTCAATCCTGAATTTTTCTATTACACTGCATTTTGAATCCGTCGGCTACCATCACTTTGAAACCTTTGAATTCCTCTACCTTCAATCCCCTATGAGCTACCAACCTCTCGTCAATAAAATTATGTGTGGCTCCTGTATCAATGAGGGTGATGATATGTTGTCCACCGAGTCAACCACACTATGAAAGAACCAACCTTCTAGAAACTGGAAAGTTGGGCAAGAGTACCACCACTACCAACACTGTGTTGTGATGCTCTCTCATCTCCGCTATCCCCATGGTCTAAAGGTTGATCTGAGTTTGAATCGGATGCCTCTAACTAAGTCTCCTCGGTTGAATAGTACTAAATCAACTTGGCCTTAGCCTTGTGTGGGCACTTATGTGAGGGATCCCATGGTTCTTTGCAATGGAAGCAAAGCTCTTTCCTTCTATATTCGTTGAGTTGGTCATCTATCAACCTATTTGATTTGTCTCTAGGCTGCTCAACATCTCTCTGGAGGGGTCTCGTCTCCTCCTTATCCCTCCTATGTGGGAAGCCCTTAGACTGAAATTTACTCCACCACACTGATGACTCCATGTCTATGGCCTTTTTCATGGCTTCCTGGAGTGAAGCAGGGTCAAAGCCCTTAACCCAACCATGTAGTGGGTCTGATAATCCATGAATGAATAGAATGACCAATCTGCGCTTTGAAATATCTAGGACCATAATAGATAGGTCATGGAACTTAGATATGTAGGAGTCTACTGATCCACTCTGCCTCAGCTGTGCCAACTCCTTAAACTATAACTCTGGGTCGTTTTTGTCAAACCTATCAATCAGTCTAGCAGTGAACTCCACATATGAAGTGATTTGATCATGACCCAATGTGACCTTTATGTTGCTCCACCACTTATGTGTAGTCCCCTCCAAGTGTAAAGCTGCATAGATAATGGTGTCCTCCTCTAGCATGGGACTAATCTACAAGTAGCTGTCCAATTTTTGGACCCAAGCTCTCGCGGTGGTCTTACCTGATCCATCAAACTAGGGAAGTGTCATTTTGCTCACTTTCTTCTACAACTTCTGGTTCTGAGGTCTACCTCCCCTACAAGATCTGTTCCTTATCCTAATGTTAGAGTACTCTACAAAGGTCATCTCGACCCTAAATTCTGCACTGGATGCTCTCCAATCCCTCAAAATATTCTCCTAAAACTTAGCTTGTGTGGGGTCCTATTTAGGAACTTGGTTCTTGGGAGCAAAAATGGGTATACCAAGTCTATCACCTCCTGTGAACTATGAAGACCTCCGATGGGTAACCGATGCCTCACCCTCATCATCTCTGTACCTGTGTCTGTCATCCTGGTTCCTGTCCCATTATTCCTATCTCTCTGGTTCATGTCACCATTGTGTCTATCACCCACATTGTTCCTATTCCTATCGCCTCCATTGTCCTTGTTTCTATCACCACCATTGTTCCTGTTCCTGTCACCTCCATTGTACATGTTCCTGTCACGATAATTATCCCTGTTATTCTTTCCATCCTGAGATACTAACTGCTCAAGAATGTGTGCTATCTCAATATGGGACTCTCTCAACCCCTTTCGAGGCTCCCTTGACTCTCTCTCCATAGCTAACTAACTCCTAGTGAGCACATTAAGGATCTCATGCATGCTTGGTTCTTCATTTTCCTCGTCACCCATCTCTCATGTAGGTTCTGTAATTGGTGGTAGTTATCCTAAAAAGGGATCCTCTATAGGTACTTCTCCCTCCTATATCAACTGCAGAGTCTGTATCTCTGGTTGTGACCTGTTCCTTCTCAAATTGTATATGGTGTGTCAATGATGACATAGGATACATAACTCACTGCATGTCTGTTTCTGGTACACAGGATGGCAAGATCTTCTACTTTGATACCACTGAAACATACACCCCTAGTATATGTATGTCCTGTATGTGTTTTTTCATTTTTCTGATGGTTTTGGGTTTAGGGTTTTATTGCATGTATGATTTTTGCAACATTGACATAGAAAATGAAGCATATATGGAAAACCCATAAAAACTAAGAGATATCAACAAAGTAATAATGACCCAGATTGTATTTAGCCAAAATATGAATTATGGTAACATACCCAAATCAAGATTTACAACTTCGTCTGGATGATGTAGTCGGGCCAGCAACTAGGCCATAGAAATATGCTCACAACTCTGTGAAATGAAAGGATATTGCATTACAATCATCAGCAGCAAGAAAACTAACTCCAGACGCCAAGAATGTGTGAGACAAATGCCACGAATCAATGAGAAATTACAAGCGCCAAGACCCGCATCCATGGCTGAAGTGTACGACCTCCATAGCAGTAATAAATCATAGCAAACTCACAGGAATCAACTCCTAATATATCTATTTTCAACTAGCTATCCTCCTTCCCTTATGGCGACCACAAATAGATAGGAATTTTCCCAGACTTCTCACAAATCGATGCACAAAAGAGTATACAACCTCTAGATATTATATGGCCTGCTGCAGGAATTGTACGGCCAACAATAAGCAAGAAACTCAGTCACCAAACTGCCCAAATCTCATTCAAATCTACTCAAGGTAACCTATCCTCAAATCTGCATATCAAATCTTTGTCAAAAGATGTTCATATCAGCTCCAAACTTCTCCTGAATACCTCTAATGAATGCACAAATGAGACCTCTGGATGAAGTCTCCTCAATCCTCTCCTGATATGATCTCTCACACATGAGGAAAGGGACCAATGCTGGGGTTTTTGTCCCAACACAGCTAACTGAAACCCTAGAGCCAAGCTCCAAAATGCCAAAGCACAATCGTCTCCAAAAGAGAGCAAAATCCAATATTCTTCGCATAAGGCAAATAGCATTCTTTTCTCTTTTTGTTGCCCTCAAGCCCAACGCCCAAGAAGAGTGTTTTTTAATTATTTTAAATTATATCCTCAACCCCTTATCACTCCATGAGGGGTACCCATCCCTAGGAAACTAACTTTAAGTTATAAAATCATTTTATAAAAATACTTTACTTTATAACTTAAACTCACTGAAGTCTCATAAAGTAATATAAGTTAAATATTTAATTTGACTTATATTATATCAATTTGAGCTCTAATCACATCGAGACCATGAATATGGTGCAAAGGACCTCCACAACTGCCCTGCTAAAAATGGCAAGTTCCCGGCACTTGACTTACTATAAATAGTAAGTCCACTAAACTAACCCCCTAAACATCTTCATTAGCCTACGGGAGTTTGGTCATAGGCTAATCCATGTCCACTGATATAATGGGCAGATGGGGGACATTACACATATGTTTACATTTTGCTTGTTTAGTGGTGAAAATGTGGAAGCAAGGTAGAAGACTTCAAGTCCCACATTTTCATGCACTAAAACATTAGGGAAGCAAAGGGTAAGTTTAGGGATAAATTACTAATCTCCAATGTTCCCTTTTCCTATTAATTATGCCTATGTGACTATTTGAATCAAGTTTTATAAGCTAGTTTCTTTTTCTAACTATGAAACCCTAATTTGTAAATCAAATTGTAATAACTTAATTTCCAACACAGATATGAATGAAGTGATTATAGAAGTGCAGAGTAAACAGATCAAAGATAGTGTACCCAGAAATTGAAGAGTAGTTGGACTAGGGTGCTATTGGTAATGTCCCATAAGTTTCTGAATGTCAGGATTTTCTGCAACAACTGCTTTATAATCTCTAGAGGCTTCTAGATCCCAGAAAATCCACCCAGTTGGACTAGGGTGCTAGTGGTAGTGTCTCAAAAGTCTCGCAATCTTGAAATCCAAATTCTATGACAACTGTGTCAACAATATCAGTCTTCTTGTCACTCCTTTCCATCAAATCTCAACAAATGCAACCTACACATGCAAAAGGAGGAGAAAGATGGTTGTGGATATATAGGAGCTTGCCTCAATCAAGCCCCATTTTTGGTATTCCTACCTCAACAATAGCCCAAGATAAAGATCTGCAGATGTGTGTGTTCATCTAACAAGTGTATATGCATAAACACAAAACCCTAGATGACTCAAGCATCAAGGAAAGATCAACAATTTGCTTCACTCAGTGAACAAACACAACTTCACCTCAAGGAGATGAAAACAATGAAGACTTGCATGAATAAGAAGGCGAATCAACAATGTCCACGGAGGATCTCCAAGCTTGATGTTGGAGGCTTCAACCCTTCTCCCAATCATGTAAAAGGTGTACAAACCCTAGGAAGAGCATAATAGTCTCAAGATCTTGATTCCTAATCTCCATCCATTGTCTCCATGATAGTAAATTCAAATAACTTCAAAGAGCTTCAACAAATTACTGAACTTCAATGGCAATTTTGGCATAAAGCTTGCATATAGATTGTGTGTAATAAAATGATTTTCAAATGTATTTAAATATCCTTAGGAATTTCAAATTTTGAAATAAGATATCGACATCACGTGAAAAATGAAAATTTGAAAATGGAATCCCAGAATGCACGGCAAGAGCCGACATCCCTCCAAAATTTAGGACCCCAGGAAATAGGGCAGGACAAGGGCGCTAGTGCCCAAGTCCTAGCCTTGATTTCCCACTCAAGACTGCCTCAAGGAGGTTAGGGGATCCCAAAACCAAGTTTTCTTTTCACCTTCAGTCTTTAGTTACTCCAAAATATGACATTCTTCAAGCTAGACCTAGGTCAGTCAGGGTTCAGGAAGGCCTGAAAGAAACTAGGTTGAAAGGTCACCAAAGGAGATGAGCTAAACCATGGGAAATTGTGCCATTCCATACAGAAGGACAATTTCTGACATAACATTTAGCCCCCACTTTAGTGGCCATATGACACTACGTGCATATGCAACTAAAAGAAAATAAATACATCAGCCACGAAAAGGGTACCCAAAAGGATACTGTAGAGGATGCCAAATTGTTATCGCAAAAGAGGAAGAAGCCCCCAAGTCTGTAATCTTGCAAGACCACAAAGTTAGGAACCACAACCTGCAAAGAAACACTTGTCAGAAAATCAAAAATCAAATCAACCTGCAACCACCACCAATAAAGTCAATCCATAAACACTAAGGGGTTGAGTGATGAGACATGATGAGGGAGGAAATCGAGGGAGATATATGCCCCCCTTGTTTCTACTGGCTTAGTCCGAAAAGGAGAAACAATGAGATATCTACATGCGTCAATTTTGAGGAAACTTGATGAGAAATGCGTTGTGAGGGTTGTTTGGACAAACAACACCCAAGCATAACACATTGGGTAAGATAGAGAACGGAACTAGGATTTCAACACAATAGACGATAGAAATCTGAGTTTGATAGCTCAAGATAGAGGCTTAAGAGTAAGACTATTCAATTTTGCACCTAGATAGTGATAGGGATTCTCATCCACTTACTATATGTAAGGGGAGTTGTCACTTTTCACTATTCATTGTTACTATGCCGACCTGACGTCCATACCAGTTTCTGCGACTGGAGATGCTTCGAGCCTGAGTGGCAAAGAGACATTTCAAGGCTGAGGTAGATTCCTAATCCTTGCTTGTACTATCATTCATTCTGTGTCTTTTAGATTTTGTCATTTTATGTGCCAATTAGGACATTCTAGACAAGGGTCCCAATCAGGGGCGCCCAAGTCCACTTATGGCACCTAGGTCCTCCTGGGGCGCCCTAGTCCACTTGGGGCAACCAAGTCTGACTTGGGCACCCAGATCCTCCTGGGGTGCCCAAGTCTAGAAAGGACAAGGGGCCCAGGGACAGGGCACTGATTGCTATTGTATACATTAGGTGATGATTTTATGCTTGCAAACTAATTGAACTTCTCGTTGTTTGTATCATGCAGGTTGTTCTGGGGATGCGAGAGCATACAGGTGGTCGCCTGATGTTACTGCTTCGAGATCACATCAATACCATGACCAATGCAGAGAGAGGCCACTTACAGTTAGTAGGGCTCTGGTGGGTGTTCGATATGCCCACAATTAGATTTCACTCTAGTATGTTGATGACATTGATGGAGAGGTGGAATACAAATACTTCTACATTCCATCTGCCTATAGGGGAGATGACTATCATGCTAGAGGATGTCTACCGGATCCTGCAATTGCTTTTACGTGGGGAGACAGTGAGGGTCGTAGAGCATCGCTCAGCAGAGTATACACGGGAGATCCTGATGTACTATCTAGGCCACACAATCACTCAGGCAGAGTGTGGGCATATTCAGCTTCAGTTACTAAAGCAGGGATGCACTAACATCCCTCTGATTCAGAGGATCATGATTGTGACAGTAGCATTAGCAGTTGCACCAGATGGATGAGGCACTCACCTTCACAGGGGCCTTGTTCACACTATCAAGGCGATGGAGGAGCAAGGGACAATCTACGCGTGGGGGTGTAGTATGCTTGCGCACGTCTACCGCGAGTTGGGACGGTATGTCTGTTATGAGGTATAGGGCTTGATGTGTTACACATTACTATAGGTCTGGGCCTTTGAGCATATCAGATGAGCGCAACCTATAGATTTTCCTATAGAGCCAGCATTTACCTATCCACGAGTCCACACCTATCCTCTTATCAGATGCTGGAGACACGGTGATCTATTTTACTGGAGGATTGTGTTTGATAGATTGTAGCCCAACAATATCATCTGGAGATCATATCGTAGCTATATAGCATGGCTAGGTTAGCGAAGATAATTAACGAGGATGCAGAGGGATCGACTGATGGTCGGTCACCTCAATCACATTGTTTCTTGGTTCTACTTTGATCAGGTAGCACGATAGTTTAGATGTTGACAGGATGTACCTATGATGCGTTCAAGCTATGTGTGCTCTGTATGCAGTGCAATCAAGGCGAACAACACCCGACAACCGAAATTAGTAGATGTAGCAATTAATGATGATGATGGTATAGAGGATGTAGAGTCAGTATCTGATGCAGACGACATCAGACATCAGTGTTACATGAGCATATCAGATCTAGTGGTAGACAGTGCGAGCTGCTCCTATCTATCTCCCTGGTCACCCCACAGGTGATCCTCAACCTTTGGCCGGTCACATGAGTAACATAGGGATAGAGGATGACATTAGTGACTTTGTAGGATACTATGATCTAGACGATGATGAGGATGAGGTCCCATCACGGTACATCTTCAAGGCAAGACCGGGGTGAGATCAACAAGAGGCAGCCAGCGATGAGGAGGCTGAGTCTCAATCACAGTCAAGAGCTCGTGGTCCAATCCCTGTGGATGTGAGGGATCGATCCATCATGAGTGAGGGGAGACTAGTAGTTGTATGCCCCCAACTACAGAGACAGCTACAGAGCTAATCACTCCATCAGCTATCCAAGATCCATCTTGGCGAGATGGAGATCTAGGTAGGATGCTTGTTATATATAGATGCAACTATTTGTGATTATTTATTTATGATGTCTATATGAGGTACCGATATCTATTTTGTTTCCTTTTTGTAGTTGGGATAGACGTATGGTGCGACTTGGTGAGCTACGTCATAGCAGAGATAGTTCTAGTCGATGCGGTTGAGCAGTGGGTGCAGACGGGATATTCACCACAACCATCTACAGGGTGACATGCAGAGATCTTTGTGACTTTTGTGAGATACAGGTTATCAGTGGAGTCTATTCTAGATCAGGCTATCCAGAGAGCCGAGTGTACAGAGGCGGAGCTCCAGACTCTATGAGATCAGGCTACTACAATACCCGCACCTGAGGGAGATCCTATCACGAGTGAGATCTTACTTCCTAAGTTGCGTCAGACGAGAGCTGACAAGGATAGGCTCTGGGCAGAGCTAGAGAGAGCCACATCTGAGAGGGATCAATATCAGCAAATGTATCAAGAGTCACATGACGAGGTGCTAGGACTGTGAGGAGAGATCAGAGGGTTATGATCGCGGAGTGTCTCTAGGAGTCATTCACGATCCGTAGCCACACATGGTCAGGCTTCCATCACATGTGCACCATGAGGTTCCAAGGGCACAAGTGGCAGAGGTTCAGCTATGTGATGTTTATTATGTACTATGACATCCCATTTTGATATACGAGATAGTCGACTCTGATGTATATGTAAACTGATGATATATATATAATGTTTTTCTATTGTTGTTTTTAATGTTGTCTAATCTATCACATGTGATATATGTAAAATGCAACTAGTGATAAATGTTAAATGCTCATGTGAGAATGTGATTAATGCTAATGTGATTCTTAAATGATTCTATGTAGAATATAAATTAAAAAGCACAATGATTAATGAATTTCACACATAACCATTATTTTATGCTTAACTCGGTTAATACAAAGGTGATCTCTATTAAAACATGTTTAAACAAGATGCAACAATGATTAACCACAACAGATGCTATGTTAAATGAATTAAGACAAAATAATCATATCTTGTCGGAATTGAAACTAAACTAACTAATAAGTTTTTCTTTTTAAAGTAACATCTAACATATAATCTTAAGCATAAAATTTATTGAGGCACACAACATTAATGGGTTCTTTAAGCACGTACCTTGTTCGTCAGCTAATTTATACGCTCCTGATCCAAAGGCTTCAGTAACGACATACGGTTTGAGCCAATTAGGCCTGAATTTTCCTTTTTCTCTAGGAGGTGCGTTCACATTGCATTGATTCTCATAAAGTACCAAATCTCCAACGTCAAATGAATTGTGTATGACACATTCATTGTACAACCGTTGTATACTCTTTTGATGCCTTAAGATGCTCAAGAGTGTTAATACGATGTTCATCCAGCATCTCAAGTTGTTGTAATCTCTTTTCGCTTTCCATGTCATCATCGATAACGTCTCTCAAAGAGACTCTTAATGAAGGAATTTTGAGTTCCAAGGCCATTACTGCGTCAGCGCCATAGACAAGATTATACGGGGTAGTTCTAGTAGCCGTATGAATGCTTGTTCTATAAGCCCATAATGCGTAAGACAATTGAGTATGCCAATCTTTCTGATGTTTGTTAATAGTTTTTCATAGAATTTCTCCTATAACCTTGTTTGAAACTTCTACTTGGCTGTTCGATTGAGGATAATAAGGTATAGAAAACTGATGTTGAATGTGATACTTTTCTAGAAATTTCTTCACATCCTTGTTCTTGAATGGTGTGCCATTGTCAGAGACCAAGGAGGAAGGTATACCAAATCGAGAGATTATGTTATCTTGTATGAAATGACAAATTACGTCAGCAATTGTGAATCATAAAGGGAAAAATTTGACCCACTTTGTGAAATAATCAGTAGCAATGATAATAAATCTATGTCCTTGAGAGGAAGGTGGAGAGATTTTACCAATTAGATCCAAGCCCCAAACAGAAAATGGCCAAGGTGACACTTGGGCACAAAGTTCCTAGGCAGGTGCTCGGATTAAATGTTGATGTTGTTGACATTGCAGGCACTTCTTGACATAAGCAAAGGAATCTTGTTCCATGCGTTTCCAATAATATCCCATACATATTAATTTTTGTACCAATGATTTTCCTCTAAAATGTCCTCCACAAGCGCCAAAGTGAGATTCTTCTAAATCTATCAGAATCCCTGAATTACTAAGACATCGTAGAAGAACACCATTATAACTTCGTCTATATAAGACATTAGATAAGATAATATATCGCGCTACAAGTTTACGGAGGTGAACTCGAGCATTTTTAGATGTTGAATTAGGGATGGTTCCATCATGCAAATAGTTGAATATATGGAAGAACCATTCATCAGAGTTGATATCACAACAGAGATCAAGACTTGCAACTACAGGATCTTCTATGACTGATGTTTTAAGATTATGGATAATAAAGGTAAATTCATCAGGAGAATTGTCAGGGGATATAAGGGAAGTTGCACTTGCCATTGCATCCGCATGTCGATTATCTTTCCTTGGAATAGTATCAATTGAAAAGGACATAAATTGCTTTAATAGGGACAAAGCGAAATCGTGATATTGAGATAATTTGTCTTGTTTAGCTTGATATGATCCATTTATTTGTCTTACAATTAGTTGTGAATCACCATATATAGTGAGGTTTTTGATGTTTAAAGATAAAGTGGCACAAAGTCCTGCAATAAGAGCTTTGTACTCAGTAATGTTGTTTGTGCATGAGAAGTTGAGCCGATAAGACATAGGAATCGACTTACCTACAGGGGGTACCAGTATGACACCAGCACCGAAGCCAGTTCGACATCTTGATCTGTCAAAATACAATTCCCATGTATCTTCTTTATCAATAGCTAGTATTTGGTCATCAGGGAATGTCTCCTGATTTTGAAAGCAAAGGGAGAGGGTGCCTTAGCTAAATGGTCAGTTAATGCTTGTCCTTTAATTGCTTTCTAAGATATAAATTTGAGATCGAATTTAGTTAACAACATAACCCATTTAGCTAGGCAACCAGAAAGATCTGTTTTAGCAAATAGATGTTTCAAAGGGTCAAATTTTACTATTACACGTATCTCAGCATTTAGGAGATAATGCCTAAGCTTTTGTGTTGTGAAGACAAGAGCTAAGCATTGTTTCTCAATGACAATATATCACACTTCATAATTAAGCAATGTTCAACTGATGTAATACACAACACGTTTCTTGCCTTCAGTATCATGTTGTGCTAATAAGGCTACAAGAGCATTACTAGATGCTAAGGTGTAAAGTATAAAAGGTTTATTGGAAATGACAGGTTGTAAAACAAGAGGTTAAGCGAGATAACTTTTTAAGTCCTCGAAAGCCTTCTGACATTTCAAATTCCATTGAAATTTTGAATTCTTCTTCAGTAGTTGAGTAAAAGGGTGAGTCCTATCCACAAGTTGTGAGACAAATTGACGAATGGCCTGTATCTTCCCTTGTAAACTACAAAGTTCAGATATCTTTTTAGGTGGCAGCATGTTAACAATCGCATCAATATTTTTCGTATCTACTTCAATACCACGATTTGAAACTATGAATCCCAATAGTTTCCCACTTTCTACACCAAATACGCACTTACAGGGATTTAATCGCATGTTGTGTTTCTTTATTTGCTCAAAGATCTATCAAAGAGTTATGGCATGATCTTGGCGACGAATAGACTTCACCAAGATGTCATCGACATAGTCCTCTAAGATATTATCCATGTAATCATGAAAGATAAGTGTCATGGTGCATTGGTAAGTTGCTCCAACATTCTTAAGTCCAAATGGCATGACTACCCAACAAAATGTTCCCCATGGAGTTATAAAAGTTGTTTTATATTGATCATGAGGGTTTATGAAAATTTGATTATATCCTAAGGATCCATCCATGAAGGAAAATAATTCATGGCCGGCTATTGAATCAACGATCATATCAATGTTAGGAAGTGGGAAATCATCTTTTAGAGATGCAAGATTCAAATCTCTAAAATTGGTACACATATGAATACAACCATCGGGTTTAGCAACATCCACTATATTCGAAATCCAAGGTGAATAGTCAATAGGGCGAATAAAGCTAGCTTGTAAAAGCTTTTCTATCTCAGCCTTGACAAGTAACGTGATTTTAGGATTAATCTTACGAATCTTTTGTTTAAATAGATTAGCATCTGGTTTCAGTACAATATTATGTGTTACAATCTGAGGATCAATACTAGGCATATCTGAATAGTTCCAAGAAAACAATTCAGAAAATTTGTGTAACAATTTTGTCATGTCTTCTTTTTCTTCTATACTTAAGCAATCACCTATAGGGATAACTTTTTTAGTGTTAGCTTTCTCCATGAAAACATCAATAGTCTTTCCATTAAGTAGAGTACTGTGGTCTAGGAGATCGGGTGATTGTGGTAACTCTTCAGATCCTTCTTCAAATTTCAGAGTAGTATTTATCATGCTAACAAACTTTCCAAAATATGCAGCACTGTTCAAACAATAAGGCAATCCATGTTTATGATGGTGACGGGGAATATTGTCGTAAACACCTAAGAATTCAATTATCGCTTCATCTGTTGAAAAGACATCTAAGGGTATCTCTCTTGGAGGACAATTAGTGTCAATCATCTCAGGGAAAATCAAGTTAAGCATGGATATTGTATTCACATTAAGAGTAGGATGTCTACGGGATTTAGATTTCCTTAAAGGGTTATACCCAATGCCACTTGAGTAATGTCGCGAAGCAGATTCTATAGGTACACAAATCCCTTGTTGATTAATACCACAACCATTACCTACATAATCACAATTCTTATAAAGGATCTGAAATTCTTGACCATAGAGAGAAGCCATTTCTTTGGAAGAAGGTGGGGCTTCATAAGTCTCATAATCTGTAGTGAAGTAAGAGTATTATCTATATTTGTTAGCAAAGAGACTTTTGTATTTGAGCAATGAGATGGGATCGATGCAACACTTGATGTCTTAGGAGCGGAGTTGTTAATTTTATATTCACTTGTAGAGGGAGATGTAAAATCTAACAAACCCCAATCATCACCAAGAAATGCATTTGATTGTTTTGGTTCTTGCACAACATTATTTATAGCAAGAGGGGTTGACAAGTCAACTTTTAGAATGTTTAAGATCTTATGTTGAACAACTTGCTTTTGTGATTCAATTTGTAAATAAAGATCTGGTTCAGGATCAACATGAATAGTATGAAGTTTATCATTATGAACAAACTTGATTGAACGATGAAGGGTAGAAGGAACTGCCCCCAATGCATGAATCCAAGGTCTACCAAGAATCATATTGTAAGATAAAGAACAAGGCATGACATGAATCAAGGTAGGTAAAGCCACATGCCCAACTTGTACAGGTAAAGTTATAGTGCCTACGGATTGTCTTCCAACATTATCAAAGCCACGGATACTTATCTTATCCAGTTTAATCAAAGATGTTTCAACTTTAATCTTATGTAATAAATTGATGTCGCAAACATTAAGAGCTGATCCATTATCAATCATAACTTGTTTAATCAATTTCTTATTTTTTGTAATGAATATAATCAAAGGATCATACTAATTTTGAACTTCAAGAGATGGCAACTCATGTTGTTGAAACATAATATTTGTTTTTGTCGCATACGTACAATCTAGAAGAGCTGCTACATCATTAGGTTTTACAGCGGGTGGTACAATCACCTTTTGTAAAGCTTCTTGGAGCATTCCATGGTATGTAGGTGAAGTTTGTATAAGTTCCTAAATAGATATCTTAGTAGGAGTAGCACAAAGCTGCTCAACAAGATCGTAATCTTGGCCAACCTTATGTGTTAAATGAGGTGCTTGAGGAAGCATAGGTTGAGGAACTGGTAAAGATATTGGAATGCTCGATTGTTGTTTTCTTTGTTTGTTATTCCAAGTATTGTATGTATGAGCAACCATAGTATGACTAGGTTGTTGTAAGTTTCGATGTGTTATTTGTTTAGCATAGTTATAAATGTAATCAAGAGGGTGGGAAGAAGGTGAAGGACCTCAAACAGTGAGCACCGATTTAGAAGGAGGTTGAACTGCATTTGAACACAAAGTGACCACTATTTTCAGTTTCATGGATTCTTCTTGAGTTTTAGGAACATAGATTGCATTTACAAATCTTTGAAACAATGACGGTTTAAGAGTCGTAGTGGAATGTTCAATCGAGATAAAGTCCTCAAGGGCTTCATCTGACATATTGAAGTCATCACAGCTAAACAGCTCATCATACACATGAAATTCTTGCAAGAAGTATTCCGACATTATAACATGCTCAAATGAAATCAAGATTTGAATACAAAATGATTAAGCATAAATTTCGTGAAAATATAGTAGAATAACACTATGCAACACACAAAGTTGTAATTTTGAACTCTTTTAATGAAAGGATTAAGGTAATAACTTAAATTTCAATGTGTGCATTTTCACAAAAGAGGGTTTGTAATCTAAATGTGTTTTAGGACAAAAAACTAACTCAGATCTAATTTTGAAAAAGGAATGCAAGTTCTATAGAGCATGGGTTCACCAAAATGTTTAGTGGTGAAAATGTGGAAGCAAGATAGAAGACTTCAAGTCCCACACTTTCATGCACTAAAACATTAGGGAAACAAAGGGTAAGTTTAGGGATAAACTACTTATCTCTAATGTTCCCTTTTCTTGTTAATTATGTCTGTGTGACTGTTTGAATGAGGTTTTATAAGCTAGTTTCTTTTTCTAACTATGAAACCCTAATTTGTAAATCAAACTGTAATAACTTAATTTTTGACACAGATACAAATGAAGTGATTATAGAAGTGCAAAGTAAACAGATCAGAGACAGTGTACCCAGAAACTGAGGAGTAGTTGAACTAGGGCACTAGTGGCAATGTCCCGTAAGTTTCTGAATGTCAGGATTTTCTGCAACAGTGGCTTTACAATCTCTAGAGGCTTCCAGATCCCAGAAAAATCACCCAGTTAGACTTGGGCGCTAGTGATAGTGTCCCGAAAGTCTCGCAATCTTGAAATCCAAATTTTGTGACGATTGTGTCAGCAATATCCGTCTTCTTGTTGCTCATTTCCGCCGGATCTCGACAAATGCAACTTGTACATGCAAAAGGAGGAGAAAGATGGTTGTGGCTATATAGGAGCTTGCATCAGTCAAGCCTCGTTTTCGGTATTCCTACCTCAATAATAGCCCAAGATAAAGATCAGTAGATGTGTGTGTTCATCTAACAAGTGTATATGCATAAACATAAATCCCTAGATGACTTAAGAATCAAGTAAAGATCAACAATTTGCTTCACTCAATGAACAAATACAACTTCACCTCAAGGAGATGAAAACAATGAAGACTTGCATGAACAAGAAGGTGAATCAGCAATGTCTGTGGAGGATCTCCAAGCTCGATGTTGGAGGCTTCAACCCTTCTTTCGATCATGCAAAAGGTGTACAAACCCTAGGAAGAGCAAGATAGTCTCAAGATATTGATTCCTAATCTCCATCCATTGTCTCCATGATAGTAAATTCAAATAACTTCAAAGAGCTTCAACAAATTACTGAACATCAATGGCAATTTTGGCAGAGTTTTGGAATAAAGCTTGCATATAGATTATGTGTAATAAAATGATTTTCAAATGTCTTTAAATATCTAACCTTAGGAATTTTAAATTTCTAAATAAGATGTCGACATCGTGCAAACAATGAAAATTTGGAAATGGAATCCTGGAATGCACGGCAAGAGCCAACATCCCTCCAAAATTTAGGACCCCGAGAAATAGGGTAGGACATGGGCACTAGCGCCCAAGTCCAAGCCTTGATTTCCTACTCAAGACTGCCTCAAGGAGGTTAGGGGATCCCAAATCCAAGTTTTCTTTTCATCTCAGTCTTTAGTTACTTCAAAATATGACATTCTTCCAGTTAGACCTAGGTCAGTCAGGGTTCGGGAAGGCCTGAAAGAAACTAGGTTGAAAGGTCACCAAAGGAGATGAGCTAAACCATGGGAAATTATGTCATTCCATACAGGAGGATAATTTCTGACATAACACTGCTAATGCATAACAAGGGTTTGAAGATTGGAATAGCTTTGAGGGTTTAAAGTTTTAATGTACAACTGACTCACCCCCCTCTCAATTGTCATATGCATTCTAACACATAGATGGGTGCACAATTGTCAAAACTACTAGTTCTACACTAGAAAGAAGAAAACGCACCTCTACCTCTAAAGCCAATATCTGTGGATCAACCATTTTCCATGTGGGGACTTGGCTTCATCGATGTGATCGATCCACTATCTAGTGTTGGCCATAAGTTCATTTTCATAGAAATAGACTATTTCACAAGGTGGACTAAAGCTACAGTGCTAAACAATGCAGTGGAGACAATGATCATTAATTTTCTTCAAGACATAGTCCTAAGGTTTGGTGTTCTTGAAACCATCATCACTAACAATGCTAAAGCATTCTAAGGGATCACAATCACCTAATTTTCTCATCAAAACATGATATACCTAAAGGTGCCATCAAACTACTACTCACAAGGGAACAGATTGGTTGAGTCTACAAACAAGAACTTGTTGAGAATCATCAAGAGAATGGGAGCAAAATCCAAGTAGCAATGGCACATACACTTGGAGCAAGCTCTCTAGGCTGATAGGATAACTTAAAGAGGACAACATGAGCATCCTCTTAAACTTTGGTCTATGGGAAAGAGGTTTGGTTGCCAATCTCCATAGAACTACCAACCCTAAACATAATTTTCTAGCTAGAGATTGATGACAATGAGGCCATGGAAACTAGACTGGCTGAACTCTTAGTACTGGATGAACTAAGAACCGCTACACACCAAATGAGCAAACACCAGAGCACAATGAAGAAATGATTTTATAAGCGGGCCACAGTTCAATACTCTAAGGTGGGTGACTTCATGCTTAAAAGTGATGAGAACAAGGTAAAACAATGGCACCATGATACATCAGACTCCCTCTAGAGCGAAACATACATCATAGTTGGTTGTAAGCAAGCCAATGCATTTGAACTTGCAACACTTAATGGAATGATATTGCCATTCCCAATAAACAAGATTCATTTGAAGCCATATGTGTAAGTTATCCTCTCCGTCGTACATAACCTTTGTATCATAATTTTCTTTCATGTATAGTTTTCTTTCCATACAATTGAGGTTACACAATAGTGGCTTCCCTATATATAATTCACCTTTGCGCGCTAATTTTTGTCCTTTGTGCTAGCCAAATTTGAGTTGATCATTGATGAATCAATTATGCTATCTCACCTCTTCAACATTTCCTATGACAAGTCTAGGTCAAGAAATAAAATCATTTCCATAGCATCAATTGAGTGTAATAATGAGCCTCTTGCTAACCAAAGAGTGTAACACATTGATTTTGCCATGTCAGCTTTGATCCAACGACAACCATTATTTCTTGAAAAAGTTGTTTAAAGTTTTTAAGGGAAACCCTAGAAACCATCTAAATTTTTAGATGTTTTAATCACATCTGTTCATGTAAAAAACTAACTACCTTTTTGTTGCAACAAGACTGATAATTAAACACGAGCCATTGATTTGGCCACATCGCCTCAATCTAATGGCATTCACTAATCCCTAGAATCAATTCAAGAGTGACACACAAGATTTCTGCAGTATGGTAGCCTATTTACTAGGCATGAGGGATGATAAGGCTACACTCCCAGAGTAACTCATCATTGCTCATTTTCTTAATAGAACCTCTACTATTGAAACTCTCTAGTTAGACTTCCCTCAACACTTGGAGGAGCAAATTGCCACGCAATTACAGAACTTGGAAGTTACCAATTTTTTTAAATATCCCTCCATCCTTGCCCATATGCTTCTCCATCAATGTTACCAATTATACCTAGATATTGATGCAAAAATTGCCCATGGACCATTGCGATATGATCTAATCATTGTTTGGACCCTCATCCTCCATTAAAGTAATGAATGTTATGGCTTTGATTGCCCTCTGTACCTCCTCTCCAATGATGAAATGTCCAAGCTCACCAAGTCTTGTGTGAGTACCCTATGGTCTATCCATAGAGGAGATTGGCTCTTTGGTGCAGATCCCACTGTCATTAGGATATATGGATTCACTAGGTTCATGTACAGGCTCCCAAGGTTGGGCTTTTTTCCCTTGAGTGCTTTTGATAGGTAGACACCATTGATCTACAATTTGGTAATGGAATTGGAAGAGTTGCTTTCTATACCCTCTCATAGACTTGCTATGACATAACACTTATCAAGAGAAGGATTGCAAAAGTTGTTGTTAAATTGAGGGAATTGCAGTTGGACAAGATCCATGATCATTGGGATTTTGATCCCATAGGATTATTCTCAGCATGGATAAATAAAATAAAGAACAATGAATCTTCAAGGTTTTCTCAAGAGCCTTGGCTAGACATAGAGGCCAAGAGGAATCCCACAAAACAGAATGTTGACAAATTCATCCATGTTTGGCCTGTGACAGCTCAACCAGCCTAAAAAATCCAACCATATGAGATCTTCTATAAGAAGGTAAAAGAATATGACACAAAAATGATCAATGATTGGGTGTTAATGCTCAAAAAGGAGAAATGAAGTAAGAAGAAGATCTCATCATGGTGGAAATTCTACCAAGAGATAGGCCACATAGAGGAGAAGCCTAATGATATCCCAAAGGATAATATTTGGGAAACAACCTATGATAAGGTGCATGACAACACAACCTCCTCCCATAGCCTACAAGAAAGAAATAAGTGCATAGAGGTTGTCTCCTCAGAAGGAGAAGAAACAAAATCAGATGCACCTAGCAGTCGAATGACTTTAGCACGAGCCACACAATAAGAAGCATCGTCTACCAGTGGTGTGAAACCATCTTAATTGGCCATCTTCACAAGGGTCTACATTTGACAAGAAGGACAAAGAATCCTTGCCCCAACTACATCCACACAATCAACAAGACGTCCCACTACTATCCAAGTGACCATGGGGTAGGTGGCTTCTGGTCACAAAGAACACGGGCAAAATGAAGCTACAAGGGCATTGTCTCAAAAATTTAGCATTGTTAAGAAAAGCTTGTTCCAAATAGTTGTTGGAGGTGATGATAACCCAAAAGAATGAAAGAAGAGAAAACTAGAGAAGACAAACCCACCTATGAAGAGGAGAACCAAAAAGGAGGCCAAAGAACAATCAACAACTAGCGTGGTGCAACAACAAGCACCTACATGCCCCATTGTAAGTATTCCTCATCCTTCTCCCCTTGTCTCTTCTATTCCTACTCCTCTCCCCACCATACCAGCTACTCCCATAACCTCCTCCCATTCTACTCCTCATCAATCACCCCCTTAATCTCCTCGAAAAGAATGTTGGGAATTAAGGTGTCTCAACCTTTGCAAATTCCTAGAATTGTTTATTTATTTGTATATTTATTTATTGCCTAATGTTGTAATTACTTGCACATTCAGTTTGGTCACTTAGTTGAGGTGGCACGGTGATATGTCATCTTACTTGGAATGTGACTTGAATGGACAAGTCAAACCTACATGGATTTGGGCATCCCATTTGAGGTGGCACTATTATGCCATGTGTCGGCATCTTGTGGTATGTGGAAGAGGATATTCCATATGACAGAATCTATGATGTGTAAGAGCTAAGTTTGGAGATTCCTATGACAAGTGATGACAAATGTCGATGAGGATCTTTGCATGAGGGAAAGGCATCTTTGGGCGCCCAAGTTGGGCTATGACATGTTGTAAGAAGAATATTCTATATTTAGCATTGTATGATGGATTCTCTTACGACATTAAAGGTTGTTATCTTGGGAAAATCTATGACAATTGTAAGATGCGTAAGAGCATCTGTCATAGTCTATTTTTAGCATGGAGTGCTCCAATCTTGGAAAGTCAAATCTGCCATGTATCACAGATGTAAGGGATGTATTTGCAGCAAGGACAAGTGTCCTTTGATGTGGGATAATGGCCATGTGGCCAAGGTGAACACCTATCCCAAGGTGCTTCCAATATTTGCCTTGTAATATCTATATATTGCATAGTTTGGAGTTGTAGTTGCAAGTGTTTTGTGAACTGTAATTGTTTTAGATAATACATTGTGCAGGTTTTAGAGTGTGGGGTTTTTCACCTGAAAAGGTTTTCCCCACGATACATCTTGTGTCTACTTCTCTCTGTCTACATTCTTGTATTGTGTTTGCTTATGTAATATCTCTGATATAAATTTCATAATACTGCAATTGTAAGCATTAAAATGAATTTGCATACCTCTCCCCTCATTAGATTAGTTTAGGAAGTGATTTTCGTACACCTAGCTTCCTTTTAGTTAGTATCAGAGCCTGGCCAGTTTTGGTCCTAGCTGCTGGGTAGGGGTTTTTTGTATTGATCTTAGATTAAGTGGGAGTCTGTGTAGAGTATTTTGTAATCTTGTTGCAGAAAGGAGATGGCAAGCACATCCAGAAGAATAGAGGTGGAAAAGTTTAATGGCAGCAATTTTGAGTTGTGGAAACTCAAAATGGAAGACATGCTCGTTGATAGAGACCTATGGGAAGCAATTTCCAATGCAAAACCAACGGCAATGTCTCAAGATGATTGGGATCTCAAAGATCAAAAAGCCAAGGGTCTTCTAAGACTCTGTTTGGCTGATTCCATCTTGTTAAATGTTCGTGAAGAGAAAACTACGAAGGAACTGTGGAAGAAACTTGGTGATGTTTATCAGGCTAAGTCCCTAGTAAACAGGTTATTCCTATGGAAGAAGCTATCTTCTCTAAGGATGGAAGATGGAGAATCTATTGTTGATCACATTAATGCCTTTAATATGTTAGTTGCACAATTGACATCCATTGGTGTGAAGATGGAGGAGGAGGATCGGTGTATGACCCTGCTTTGTTCTTTACCAGATTCGTGGGATCATCTTGTTATGGCCATCGAGAGTACCACATCCACTTTCAAAATGGATGAAGTGGTGTCTTTGCTATTATCTAAAGAGATATGGAGAAAGTCATCCGAGTTGGCCAAAGAAGCTCTTGTGGTTTGTGGAAGACCCAAGGAGAAAGGGAAAAAGAAAGACAAGAAAACTAAGAAGGGTAGATCCAAATCCCGTGGGAGATCCAAATCTCCTGGAAAGTCCAAGGCACTATGTTGGAACTATGGGAAATCTGGGCATTTTCGAAAGGAATGCAAAGATGAGAAAAAGAAGAAGAAGAAGAATGTCCCAGATTCAGATTCTAACAAGTCACAAGATGATGGAGATGCCTTCATTGCAGCCTTGGCCACCCATGCATCTGATGATGTGTGGTTGATTGATTCTGGTGCCTCTTTCCACATGACCTCGCATCGAGACTGGTTTACAAAGTATGAAGAGTTCGATGGTGGAAGAGTGTACCTGGGTGACGATTCTCATCTAAAGATAGTTGGTCGTGGAAGAGTCACAATCCGATTCCCTGATGGATGAGTGAAGGGGATCTCTGGGGTTATGCACAAGCCAGGCTTGGCACGAAACCTGCTTTTTGTAAGTAAATTGAATGATGCAGGTGTGCAAGTTGTCTTCTCAAAAGAAGGATTCAAGATTACTAGAAGAGCTATGGTGCTTGTGAAGAGTACTCAAAGAGGTACTCTATTTCAACTGGAGGCATGCATTTCACAATGGAATAGTTCTTCTGATTCGAAGAAAAGAGTTGCAATCACTTCATCCCCACCATTGGAGCTAGTAACTAAAAGATATGTTGTATCAAATTCTGATGGTAGTGCATTTTGGGTACCTAAGGGTGCTCATGCTTTGGTAGTTAAGCTTCCTACTGAGAAGACAATGTTATGGTATAAGAGACTTGGCCACATTGGTGAGAAGGGTCTTAGAACCCTGAAAAATAAAAACCTCGTTGAGGGGTTAGATGATTGTAATCTCAATTTTGATTTTTGTAAACATTGTATATATGGAAAGCAAAACTGTGTTTAGTTTTACTCAAGTTCTCATAAGTCTTTTGGTGTATTGGATCTTATTCATTCTGATACTTTTTGGTCCAGTTAATGTTCCTTCGATCTCTAAATCTGTATATTTTGTATCTTTCATAGATGATTACAGTAGAAGGACATGGATTTATTTTCTCAGAAGAAAATATGAAGTCTTTAGTCAGTTCAAAGAGTTTAAATTGAGAATCAGACTAGTAAAAAGATTAAGTGTTTGAGAACTGACAACGGTGGTGAGTTCTATTCCACAGAATTTGATAAGTTTTGCTCAGAACATGGGATTGAAAGACATAAGACAACTCCATACACCCTGCAACAAAATGGAGTTGCGGAGAGGATGAACAAGACATTGATGGAGAAGGCTAGGAGTATGCTTAGAGGAGCTGGCCTCAAACAGAAATTTTGGGCTAAATTTGTTGCCACTGCTTGCTACCTGGTAAACAGGTCTCCTACATCAACTCTTGTCGATAAGACACCCATAGAGGTGTGGTCTGGTAAGAAGCTTTCAATAAGTCATCTTCGTGTTTTTGGTTGTGAGGCATATGCTCATGTGCCTAGGGAGAAGAGGTCAAAATTGGAGAGCAAGGTTGTTAAGTGTATCTTCATTGGCTATGGTGTCGGTGTGAAAGGATACAAACTTTGGGATCCTATGGCTGAAAAAATGTTGTATAGCAGAAGTGTTATTTTCAGAGAGCTAACACCTTCTTCGACTGTTCTACAGCTAGAAGAGAAAGAAAAGAAAGAGGATGTGGTTCAGTTTCCTTCTACCCCTGAGAAGACTGAACTGAAAGACCCTATTGGACCTGATGAGGAGGAGAGCTCTTGCAACTCTAAAAGTTCAGAAGATGAAGTAGAACCTCTACCTCAGCCTTTGAGGAGGTCCACACGAAATAGGAAGCAACTAGAGAGGTTTGGTTATACATTGCTTGATTCTAGTTGTCCTTTTACTTTGCTTACTAATGCTGATGAGCCTAGAACTGTGACAGAGGCTATGGGCATGAAAGATACAGGTTCCTAGAAGGAGGCCATGGAAGATGAGATGGCTTCTTTGGAAAAGAATAAAACTTGGGAGTGATGGTGACTGATTGTCATTGATTGTCATTGATGTCAAAAAGGTGTTAAGTTGATGATGATGCAGATATGGCAGGATATCTCATTTGATCAAGAGTTAATTTTGTCACATGTTTAGACATGATGCTCTATGTTATGATGATGCAAGATTGTTTTAACAAAGTGGTGTTTCTTGCAGTCATGTTGTTTACAGGTTGTCCACATGGGTCCAATCACAGATCATTTTGGAGTCATCAGGATATTAAAAGTGTGGTTGATCATGATGGATTTGTTCATATGCAAAGGGTTCATATAAGAAGGTTCTTCATTCTCTCAAGGATATGTTTGTAGTTCTTGTAAGATCAGAATGCTTTGTTCAAGAAGGAATGTATTGTTGGCAGAAATAAAAGGTTCAGTGGCAGAGGTTATGATACTCATGTGGAGGTTTGCTCAGGAGCTATTTATTGTCCTTCATGATATGTTCATAATAAAGTTCTCTTATCCTCATGGTTCTTGATATAACAGGTGGCATATGCTCTTGACAGTTGTATTGATTCACATAAGATGTCATAGAGTCTAGACTAAAAGATCAATACAAATCTCAAATTTCTATGTTTACATCCCTAAGAATTAGTCTTCATATCATTCAATATGTCTTCTTACAAGTTGTCATACATATTTGCACTTTATGTTATGATTTTTATTTGACCTGCTATCGTAGGTAACCATCACTTAAGTGACAACTTGAAGGATGTAAGTATCGTGGGCAATCGGCCCCATCCACCCCTTTCACCTTGTTTACCACAATTATATATCGACGGTTGTGTTTGAATGTTTTGGAAAGTGCCAAAAAGCAAATCAAATGCTATCATAGATGGGCGCTTAGATTGTCATCAAAGACCCGATGTCTTTTAAGGAGAGCTTAATTTATTAATAGCTCGAGTTTATAAAGTTTTTTTGGTTAGTTTTCAAAAGGCATCGAATATATGATGAGGAGCATGTTATAAGGAAATACAATGCATTTTTTTTTATAAAGTGGAGATTTATTTGAGTATTGAATAAGTCTTTAAAAAAAACTTTATCTCCTATTTTGTTGAGCCACAAATACCATATTTTTAAAAAGATTTTTTATAGGAGTTTTTTAAGGAGTTTTTTTTAAAAAGGCAATTTTTATGGAAAGATTTTATTCTATTTTAAACTTTCCTTTGTGGCAGAGAGATTAATAAGGAGAGTTTTTTTTATGGAAAGAGATTTTTAAAGAGATATTTTTTATTGGCCTTCTTATGAGAAGACTCAAATGATTTTTTTGGGAGAATATTTTTTTTTTTCAAATAGATTTTGTGCAATGGGAAATGGTGATTGAATTTTTTTTTAAGAGGAATATGAAAAGATCTTATGAAGATTGAAAATATTTTACAGAAGGATAAAGAAAATTATTGAAGAAGAGAAATTTACAGGGAAGATGAGAATTGAAGAAGATAACTTTGTTTTCAGAGAATGTGAAAGGGTTTTCAAATTGTATATAATGGTTTTTCAGGTACATTGACAATGTGTGTGAATCGAAGACATCTTTGAAAAGATACAGATGATTTTTGTATGAAATCATGTTTTTGCAGGAGTAAATACAGAGAATGACAAGGTTATCAAATGTTTATTAAAGAGTGAAAATTGAGCTGAAGAGAGTTGATGTCAAGACCATTATACTGAAATGATAATCTCCTTGTTGCAACATATTTTCAAATTGAACCATGAAGACAATGATGGTATATCATGTGAATTGCTATGCATAGATAATCAGGTGAATTGTTATGCAGGGTGAATGAATTGTGAATTGATTGAACAGAGATAATGAGACTTGTATGCAGATTGGTTTGAGTGTGCTCAAAGATGACAGGTCATGAATGGTGCAAATCAGATTGAGAAGCAATCATGTCTTGCACATCATTTTGTTGAGGACAATTGAATTGGTCAGTGAGACCTTCCTATGCCAGTGAGGCTTGTGGTCAATGAGACCTCTGTATATGTCAGTGAGACATTTGTAAACTTGAAGTTTTTCATTGAAGCCAGTGAGGCAGTTTGAGTGGTTTTTCTACCCCTGGAGGGTTTTCCACTCGGTATATCTTTGAGTTAAACTTCTTGTGTTGTTTCTCTGCATTAATAATTGGTGTTTGACAATTTGATGATTGTGAAGTTAATATTTGATCTTAGTTCATAATAAAATTCATTGACAATTTGTAAAAGGTGAGAAAATTGAATTATTATATTAACACTAATTCACCCCCCCCCTCTCAGTGTTAATTGCACTCCTACAGGGAGTTGGTGCCTTTTCCTAGTGGTCGAAAACCTGTTGGATGTAAATGGGTTTTCAAGAAGAA
The DNA here is from genome assembly GCA_027924645.1 of Cunninghamia lanceolata. Classification (NCBI taxonomy): domain Eukaryota; kingdom Viridiplantae; phylum Streptophyta; class Pinopsida; order Cupressales; family Cupressaceae; genus Cunninghamia; species Cunninghamia lanceolata. Next base: position 80,036 of record BSBN01001513.1, on the reverse strand, counting down.
ATTTGGTGCAGATGGCAGTGTTGAGAAGTATAAGGCCAGATTGGTTGCAAAGGGGTACTTACAAGTGGAGGGAATTGATTATGGTGAAATTTTCTCTCCTATTGCAAATATGACATCCATTCGGTTCATGTTATCTCTTGCAGCTGCTTATGATTTAGAAGTGGAACAAATGGATGTGAAGACAACTTTCCTTCATGGTGACTTGGAGGAAGAAATTTATATGTCACAGCCAGAGCATTACATAGAAAAAGGTAGAGAAGATTTGGTTTGCAAGTTAAAGAAATCTTTGTATTGTTTGAAGCAATCTCCCAGGATGTGGTACATAAAATTTGATGCCTTTGTGTTGTCGATTGGATATCTGAGATCAAAATCAGATCATTGTGTGTATTATAAGTTTGACAATGATCGTATTCTCATTATTGCACTATATGTTGTTGATATGTTGTTGATTGGGAATGGTAAGAATATGATTTTTGATTTGAAGTCTCAGTTGTTAGCACAGTTTGAGATGAAAAACTTAGGGGCAGCTAGGTACATTATGGGAATGGAAATCAGAAGAGACAGAGCAAACAAAAAACTTTGGTTAAGCCATAGTAAGTATGTGAAGACCGTGTTGGATAGATTCAACATGGCAAATTGTAGACCATTGATTGTTCCTGTTTCATTGGGGACAAAGTTATCTGTTAATGATTGTCCAAAGTCTCCTTCTGAGACGGAGGATATGAGCAGAGTACCTTAGGCTAGTGTTGTTGGCAGCTTGATGTATGCTATGGTCTGTACAAGACCAAACATTGCCCAAGCAGTAGGAGTCCTTAGTCAGTTTATGGCTAATCTTGGACGGGTACACTAGGATGCAGTAAAGCAAGTGCTCAGATATTTGTGGGGTACTTCTGAGTATTCCCTATGTTATCATGGTCATCCTACAGGACCTCTACATTCTGTATGTATTCGTGGATTTGTGGATTCTGATTGGGTAGGTGACATTGACAGCAGGAGATCCACCAGTGCTGATGTGTTTACTATGTTCGATGGTGCAATTAGTTGGATGAATAAGCGACAACCTGTGGTTTGTTTGTCCATGACAGAAGCTGAGTATATGGCAGCAACTCATGCTTGTAAGGAAGCCATTTGGCTTAAGAGGTTGTGTTCAGATATTGGTGTTGATGCAGGACAAATTACTATTTGTTGTGACAGTCAGAGTTTGATTTGCTTAGTAAAGAATCCAACTTTCCATGCCAGAACAAAGCATATTGATGTACAGTTTCATTTTGTGTGAGAAATGATAGAGGATGGCAAGGTGATATTGGAGAAAGTAGACACTTTGAAGAATGTTGTAGATGCATTGACGAAACCAGTGGGCACAGAGAAGTTCAGATGGTGTTTGGAGTCTATGGGCCTCTTGGCCCCTAGCAATTAAATCTTGTCATTTCTTTTGGCTCTTGCAAGGTGTTCGACAAGTGGGAGAATCTTGGGAATTAAGGTGTCTCAACCTTTGAAAATTCCTAGCATTGTTTATTTATTTGTATATTTATTTATTGCCTAATGTTGTAATTACTTGCACATCCAGTTTGGTCACTTAGTTGAGGTGGCACGGTGACATGTCATCTTACTTGGAATGTGACTTGAATGGACAAGTCAATCCTACATGGATCTGGGCATCCCATTTGAGGTGGCACTATTATGCCATGTGTTGGCATCTTGTGGTATGTGGAAGAGGATATTCCATATGACAAAATCTATGATGCGTAAGAGCCAAGTTTGGAGATTCCTATGACAAGTGATGACAAGTATTGATGAGGATCTTTGCATGAGGGAAAGGCATCTTTGGGCACCCAAGTTGGGCTATGACATGTTGTAAGAAGAATATTCTATATTTAGCATTGTATGACGGATTCTCTTACAAAATTAAAGGTTGTTATCTTGGGAAAATCTATGACAACTGTAAGATGTGTAAGAGCATCTGTCATAGTCTATTTTTAGCATGGAGCGCTCCAATCTTGGAAAGTCAAATCTGCCATGTATGACAAATGTAAGGGATGTATTTGCAGCATGGACAAGTGTCCTTTGATGTGGGATAATGGCCATGTGGCCAAGGTGGACGCCTATCCCAAGGTGCTTCCAATATTTGCCTTGTAATCTCTATATATTGCATAGTTTGCAGTTGTAGTTGCATAGTGTTTTTACAGGTACTGTTATGCTGCCAGAATAACTTCAAATTCGATATTTGAAGACTCTTGGAAGAACTTGCATTGCAAGTGTATTGTAAACTGTAACAGTTTCAGATAATACATTGTGCAGGTTTTAGAGTGGGGTTTTTCACCTGAAAAGGTTTTCCCCACGATACATCTTGTGTCTACTTCTCTCTGTCTACATTCTTGTATTGTGTTTGCTGTTGTAATATCTCTGATATAAGTTTCATAATGCTGCAATTGTAAGGGTTAAAACAAATTTGCATACCTCTCCCCTCATTAGATTAGTTTAGGAAGTGATTTCCGTACACCTAGCTTCTTTTCAAAGGAATCTCCTCTCCCTCGCATGTTTCCATCATGTCATCTTCATAATACACTCAACTTCTTCCACCCCTACATTCTCGCCCCCCCCCCATATGACCATTGTAGTTGCTTCACAAATCCCAATGCAACAACAATTCATTTTTCCACCTCCACAATATCCATATTCCCCATACTATTATCCCCATTATCCCACTTCCACTGGGGGTGGGCACAATAATGTGTCCCAATTTTTGGCCTAAGTGGGATGCTCAAAATCAACATTTTTCAATTTGTGTCAATTATAGGGAACAAATGGTCAAGAATTTAACAATGATGTAAACTAAAATGAGTTGTGGAATTTTCTATATAGAGTGAACTTATAATTTTTTCATATTGTTTAAAGAATTATTTCTATGATTTTTTTAAAAAATTTAATCAATTTTTATTTTTTCTATTATTTTTATTGACATTATTCCATAATGCATAACTTTCACTGTAAATCATTTTTTTCATGACTTATTAGGATTAGACCATTAACTTCACTGCCTAGTGTATGGATATTTTTTATTATTATTTTAATTTATTATTACTTTTTGAATTAGTATTAATAAAAATTTCAGATCTATATTATTCTATAACACATTTTTCTTAGCATATATATCAAGATTATTTTTTTTATTTTTTCATTGAAACAAAGACGTCTATGGAGTGCAATGCATTTTTTGAGATTTTTCTAACAATGTTATTTTTCCTAGTGTCTTGAATAGAGGTAATTGATTTTTCATAATGGATCTACATTCATTATAAAATTTTAAAAAATAATATTAAAGAAAATATAATACATATTATAATTTTTAGAAAGGTAATACTATGGGCCACATACTTACAAATGACATTTCCAAATGGCTTCATTTGATCCCCAAAAAAAGTGAAGCAAAATTATTTTTTTGACAGCATTTTGATTTGATTTAAGCCTAGGGGGTTCCATCCAAAGGGGGTTTGATCAAACCCCCTTTAATCTAACTCCCTTAGATGAAACCCCTCTAGGATTAAATTATTATTTTTCTGAAATATATGTGATTTCAAGTAAAAATCAGGATGTTCCACAATTGAGACACACTAGTGTGCAATCAACCTTGGTCAATTCTATTGAAATGGTAGAGCATATACATAGGAAATTAGATAAAACCATTAATACAATAATATTAAAAACATAGAATACTATATAGATTTATGAATTAATTAGGATATTTACATTTCCATACAATCAACTTTATAAAGCCTTATTTTCCTCGTGTAACTTCCCAAACTTACTACCTCCCAAACAACAATGGTTATATTTTAATGGCAAAGGTAAATAGGGTTTCTATGCTGTAGGGCATCCCGCCCTCAAGGAATGGCATGGAGGTGAATACAGTTTTTGTGTTGCAGGGCATCCTAGCCACTAGGAATGGCATGGACGTGAACAAGGCTCAATAATTGGAGTTTGATGCTAGGTGGACCGTTCTTCCCAGCGTGAATGTAAGCACTGGTTCCTTGGTGCTGATAGAGGGACTGCTTGTGTAGGTTGAAGGCTCTGCTAAGGAGAATAATAACATTCCTCCTCTCACAGCTATTAATGGGAAGACTAAATTTGGGTGGACAGTTCTTGGATGCCCTAAGAAGTCCTTCTCCAAGGCTGTGAATAGCTCAGGAGCTCAAACCTGCTCTTCATAGAGAGGGGTCTTTCGGCCATTTCCTTGTGCCTAATCGTCCCCAGTGGTGGTGTGTGGCTTTGAGGTCTTAGAAAATGAGGATTTCTATCACAATCAAGGAGTAATATGCAGATTCAACGGTTTATGGCTCTCTCTTCCTGATCTACACAATTGGGTCATGGAATCTTGGAAGTTGTTGGTAGATGGAAAGATTGAGCTCTTGCCTAGTGCATGAGGATTCTTCATTGTGACTTTCGCTTCTTTAGAGTAGTGGGACTTAGTGCTTGATTACAAGGTTTGGATGTGGGGTGAGCATTCCCTATCCATCAAACCTTGGACCCTTTCCTTTAATCCACTCACTGAGCCACTCAATATCAGACCTATATGGGGTTTGGCTCCTAAATTTCCCTTTCCAATTTTTGGAGGACTTATGTTATGAGGGCATCGATAATGCTATCGGTCGATTTCTGAAGGTAGACTCTACTACCTCATTTATGGGACATTCTATAGTTTCTCACATCTTAGTGGATATTGACATCTCCAAACCCCTTCATGGAGATGTGGTTTTTTTGGTAGGGGATAGGCCTTGGAAGCAACTATTGGACTATGAGGGTATCCCCTTCAAATGCAGACTTTGTTTCGCTATTGGTCATTTAACCTCCAGTTGTCCTCTCTCGCGCCGCAAGGGTGCTACAACTTGGTGGAAGGATGCTCTCTCAGATCACTTGACTATTAGTGCTTCCTAGGAGGCTGGTTCATCTCAGGGGGATGATTCCTCTCAGAGGGATGATTCCTCTCAAGAGGATGAGCACCCTCTTGAGGTGGTACCTGAGGGGGTGATGGTGGTTGAGGCTACAGGAAACCTCATGTCTTCTCCAAATTCTTCCGATTGTCTCTCAACCCCCTTGTTAGCTTCTGCTTCGGGCCGGATTGCTACTTCATCAATTCATGTTTCATCTTCAGATTTGCCTACTTCTAGTTTAGCATCTTTGTGGGTGGAATCCCTGGCTATGACATCTACTGAGGCTCCTCTCATGACCTCTTTGGTTGTGGCTTTAGTTGAGGATCCCCTCTGACCTCACTTTGCGGATTTTGACTCACACCTTTCCTGGATGGTGGTTCAGCGAAAGAAGAAAGGACTTCCCAAATATGTTGCTGATTTGCACCCTAGAGTCAAAGGTGTTAGGTTTGCTAGATCAAGATTTGGTGTTGTATAGATCCTTTGGTTGGTTTTTTGTTTTACATCCAGGTTGTTGTACCTATGCTGTTGTTTTGTTATTTTTTGGCATGTTTGGGCTTGCTTGTTCAGACTAGGGGGCTTGCTTGTAAATAGATTAGGACCCTTGTTTCCTTCCTATCTTAATAAAAAAACAATAGTTATATCTAACTATAAACTAACCTCTATTTATAAATTAACATTTACATGTTGATTTATTTATTTATTATTATTCTAACCTATACTAATGATGTAATAAACCCAACATTCCTCCCCTTATTACATCAATCCCAAAAAAACATAAAACACTACAAGGACTGAACACAACAACCCTTCTAGAAACTTTGATTAAGTGGCTCCACCAATTCTCCTTGCTCACCCAAGAAACACCAAATAGAACTCATCAATGGATCCCCTGGCTGTCAAACCTACAAGTCCTCTATACAACATGAGAACATAAATATTCCCATCCTCCATGCACAATGAGAGAACAACTCTCCTCTGAGAGTCCACATCTCCTCGTAGTGTGTCAAAATCCCTCCTCTAGAGCTCCATATGGGAGAAAAACTCTCCTCCGAGAGTCCACATTTCCTCCGAGTGTGTCAATATCCCTCCTCCAATGTGACGAGAATCAAATCCCTCCTCTAGTATGCAAAAGGAATTGAACCACTGCGAATACACTAATCCCACCCGATTTCAGAGATTACAGTATCCAAAGACCAAGTAAGTGCAAATACACTAACCCCACCCTATTTCAAAAGTTACACTATCCACACATACTTCCAAGCCACCCCTTGCTCCATGAACGGACACAAATCGAAACTGGTGCTTCTCATTATCATCTTTGGGTGAGAAGCTAGCTCAAGATGACAATTGACCTCCTACCTTTGATGCCTCCCGCCTCCAATGGATAATGCTTAACTTTATCCACCTGATGTTATATATGAGCCTTTGAAGGCCCTATCAGCTATACTATGGATGGCCTCGAGAGAAAAAACAATGTTTGATGTATGTGTATCCATGATTAAAAAACAAGGTGTCAGATTCAACTGATAATGCACCTTTTACAATAAATATAATTTTATAATTCCTTATAAACTCCACACCTTTTACAATATGATCAAATTATCCTTATAAGATCATATTTCTTTGAAACTTCCTTATAACCCCTCTTTCACAAAACATGAATACATGTGTAAAAATAGTTTTTAATTTGAGATCTTCAAACTATTTTTCACAATTCCTCTACTATGCACAAAGACATAAAATCTTAACTACACAACATATATTTATCCTTCACCTTTAAAAACTCAACTACTTATGCCTCCTAATGTGTTTCTTACAAGCTCTACACTTTAATCAATTTTTATAGGAAAGTTAAATATCTTCAAACTTAAAATACTTCTCACCGGTTGAAGTAGCTATCTCTTTATCCTAACAAACTTTCCACAAAGTTCGATAAAATAGACAAAACCTAAAAAATAAATCTGCACTTACCAAAAACCATTTGAATCTTCCACATTTGAACTTAGAAGAGAATTTTATTGCTTATATCTCTTGCTCACATTTAATGCCTTCATCAAAAGAAACTAGAAGAATTCCATGCCTTCTATCACGCTAGGTCGATTTCAACACCTTATAAAACTATTTCATCGCCAAGAAAATAAGATTCAATGCTTACCAATATTTATGCTGAAAGTTCTTAAAAAACTACGCCGCCTTGTTCTTTTTGGAATGAAGTTGTACCTTAGACGGCTTGCAACAGGAATAGGCATAAGTTTTTGTGTTTACACATCATCAAACTAATATGCAAAAAATAGTTGCTTGTAATATTCTACACCTCCATGTGCACGCTTTGCACAACATTCATATTTGACCAGAGTGGTTGGAAATGTAGATGCCCACCAAGAACAATTTACCTTGCAGATTTAGATGCCCAACAAGAATAAGTATTTTGGAAATTTTTGAACGCCCAACAAGAACACATATACGACCTGGACAAAAATGTTAGATGCAACCTTTGTAAACTTCTTCTCTCCTTGTTTTATCCTCTTTAAATTTGATGTGAGAGCATTGCAGATGTTTGTTTGGGCGCCTCCTTCTTGTGCAACATAAACACCTTTATTATGCCCTTGCATCAAATTTCAAACTTCAAGCACGCCTTGGATCAAACTTCAAACATGCGTTGGATCTAGTCTTTGTTTGTGGACCAAACTTCACATGTTGTTTGTAGATTTGACCTTTGCTCCTTCATGTAAGTTTTCACGGGATTTTCAATCTCCCTCTTCACTCACAAGCACATAGATTGTAATCGCTCTTATACCATATTGAAATGGTAGAGAATATACACAGGAAATTAGATCAAACCATTTATGCAGTAACATGAAAAACATATAATACTATATTAATTTCTAGATTAATCAGGGTATTTACATTTCCATACAATTGAATTTATAAAGCCTTATTTTCCCCTGTAACTTTCCAAACTTACTAACTACCTCCCAAACAACAATAGTTATATCTAACTATAACCTAACCTATATTTATAAATTAACATTTACATGTTAATTTATTATTCTAACCTATACTAATGATGTAATAAATCCAACAAATTCCTACCATTAATTGGAAGCTATCACCTCCTACCATTCCAACCACCCACCATTTCTTACCAACAATCATTTGACTCTTAGTAGTCACAACCACCCTCATACCCATCTCATGTTGTGCAGTTTCTTATTCCTCAAACAATCTAATGGAGGAGAATCATTTAATTTTTGTTCTAGGCTTACATTAAATGTTGTGTGAGGTGTTAAATTGCAGGTAGGAGGTATCTAGTTAGATTTGAAAAAGTAAGAAGTCATAAATTTCAAATTTTGTTGTGTAACTTAGCCCCGGGCACCTAATCAAGGGTTTTAATATATAGTTAGTGAACTATGGTTTGTAAGAGAATGGGGTAGGTAGTTAGGGATGATATATCACTTTCAAAAGTATTTGAAAAGTTAGTTTTTATCATTTTTTTGGAAAAGAAAGTCAAGTTTTTTGTTGCAGGTATGCTGGCAGGGCGTGAACAAAGGTTTTAGACCTCCATTTTTGCAAAATAAATGAGATTTGAAGCATTGCCGTCTAATTTTTTTGTGTATGAAGCATTATTAGATAGTTTTTCATCTTTCTCTAGGTCAAATGGTTTATTTTCAATCATAAATCGGAGGTTTTCAGTCATTCCTTCAAAACATGGTTGTACAAGTGCATTTTTTGGTATTTTTTTATTGATAAACTGTGAATTTCAGGAGTTGTACGACTTTTTAAGAACTCCAATTGGTACTTGGAGATGTCAAGGATCAATACAAGCCTAATTCACTTGGTTAGAGGTCTTGAAACTAAAAATTAACTCAAAAAAAAATTTACCTTCGCTACCCTGTCAAAACCTTACCTAAGATTTAAGGAAGAATTTGGAGTTTTGGGGGTTAAACCCTCCCCAACTAATGAAATTGGGTTTGTAGGTCGTTTTCAACCTACTCCACTTTTTCAAGTAGGTTTTGTACCATTTTGGCACGTGTGAGGGTGTTATCTCTCAAAAACTCAATTTTGGAGACCTAGAGAGCTAATTAGGACTGGTGATTGTCTATTTTGAAGGGTTTACATTTTAGATTGGAGGTTGCTATTGTAGGAGGAGTTGTATCTCCATAAAGGGTATCTGAAAGTGTATTTATATTCCCAAGAACCTCCATAAAAATTGCTATCCCATCATATTTGTCTTAAAACACGACTACTAGAGAGATAATTTGTCAAACAAGTCATTGATCGTTGTACTTTTTCTGCAAATTCTTTTCTCTCTGCATCAATTTGGTATCAGAGTAGGTTTGGTACCTGAAAGAGACAAGAAGGAATTGATTGTGTTGGTAAGTTACATTGAGAAGTCAAAATGCCACCTAGAAGAGGAATGAGAAGAGGCGGAAGATGAGATGTCCAGATGAGGGATGCCATTCTAGAGGAGATAAGGAATCTTAGAGTGAGTTTGGATGCTAGAATCATAGTAGTAGAGGCAAATTAGAGAAGAGGAGTCATCATAGGGGATGTGAGTGATAGAGAGGAAGAACCACAAGCACCTGAAGAAGAAGAAGAGGTTGAAGAGCCTAAGGATGGAAGAATAAACAAATTGCTCAAGGTAAACATGGGACAAGGATCCAAACCAAAGGTAGAGATCCCTATCTATTTAGGTAGTTTAGATGGAGAAACACTTATTGATTGGGTTACAAAATTGGACAAATACTTTGAATATGAGAATGCCCCTAATGAAAACAAGGTGAAGTTTGATTGTACCAGATTGAAAGGTGATGCAACTCTTTGGTGGGATTTCATACAAGATGATATGAGAAAGTAAGGTAAGCATAAAATCAAATCTTGGGATAGGATGGTAGTAAAACTCAAGGCAAAATTCCTTCCTAGTGACTATCAAACTAACCTCTTCAAGAAGTTGCAAAATTTGAAACAAAAGGATATGAGTGTCAAAGAGTATACAGATGAGTTTTATAGATTGGCCATGAGGTCTGAACATGTGGAAGAAGACATGGAGAAGATATCCAGGTATCTCAATGGGTTAAGATACAATATTCAAGATGAACTTAGCCTAATTAGCCCAAGGACAATAGAAGAGTGTTACCAGTTTTCTCTAAAAGAAGAGGATAAGTTGAATAGAAAATAAAATTAGAAAAATAGGGGTAGAGGAAGAAATTTTAGAGGTAGAGGACATAAAGGAGGAAGAAATTTACTCCAAAAAGAAAATTTGGAACCAAGTACTTCCCAAGAACAATCACATAATCCAAGAAATGGATTCAGAGGAAGAAGACCTTATTCTAGGGGTGGAAACATACAAAGAGGTAGTGGGTAGTGGATTCATTGGTAAATGTTTCAAATGCAATAAGTTTGTAGGTAATAGGTTTTGGGAATGTTTAGAAGACCCTCATGCAAGCAACTCAGGGACTGAGGGTAGAAATCAAGTAGTCCAAGCAAAGGAAGAAACCATAGAATCTCCATACCATGTAGAAGAACTTGAAGTTGGATAGTCTTTGTTAATAGAAGAGTGCTTATCAAATCACCCAAGGAGAAAGAACCTGCCCAAAGAAATACTTTGTTCAAGACATAATGCAAATCCCAAGGTAAATGTTGCAAAATGGTTATTGATTCGGGTAGCACTGATAATTTAGTTTCAATAGAAATGGTAGAGAAGTTTGGGTTGAAAAGAATTCCACATCAAACTCCATATAAGGTTTCATGGCTCAAGAAATGACAAGTGTTATTGAATGAACAATGTTGGGTAGAATTTTAGATTGGAAGCTATAAACATAAGGTTCTTTGTGATGTAATACCAATGGATGTGTGCCATGTGCTATTGGGAAGGATTTGGAAATATGATAGAAAAACTATTCATGATGGGAGCCAAAACACATATAGATTTGAAAAATATGGTAGAAAGCATACCATGCTGCCTTTGAAAGAAGAAGGGGATGGACAAGTGACTGGTCCTAATGTTTTGATGGTGAGTGAGAAGGAATTTTTGAATGCAATGAAAGAGGAAAAGAAGGGTTTTGGACTAGTAATCAAACCTAGAATAGTTATGACAGAAACCAAGTTGAATGAGCTTCTTCAAGAGATACAAACCATGTTGGAAGAGTATGCTGATATAGTGGTGAATGCATTGCCTAATGAGCTGCCACCTATTAGGAGTATTAGTTAGATCATATTAACTTCAAACCTAATGCAAGTTTGCCAAACAAAGCTGCCTACAAGATGACTTCATAAGAAAATGCTAAGATAAAGAATCAAGTGCAAGAACTATTGGACAAAGGTTTGATAAAAGAAAGTCTCAGCCCATGTGCAGTACCAACTATATTGGTGCCAAATAAAGAAAGACATTGGAGGATGTACATAAATTCAAGAGCAATTAACAAGATTACGATCAACTATAGTTTACCTCTTCCAAGAATAGATGATTTGATGGATTGTTTGTGTGGATCTATGTACTTTCCTAAGATTGATCTCAAGAGTGGGTATCATTAAATAAGGATAATGGAAGGAGATGAATGGAAAATTGCATTTAAGACTAATGAGGGGTTGTATGAGTGGCTTGTTATGCCATTTGGTCTTACCAATGCTCCAAGTACATTTATGAGACTAATGAATGAAGTTCTAAAGCCCTTCATAGGTAAATTTGTGATTGTTTATTTGAATAACATAATAATCTATAGCTCAGGCAAGCATGAACATCTCAAATACCTTAGGATGGTAATGCAAAGATTGCAAGAAAAAAGATTGTTGATCAATCTGAAGAAGTGTTTATTCATGCGGACAGAATTGGTGTACCTTGGTTTTGTGATTTCTTAAGATGGATTGAAGATGGACAAGGACAAAGTGAAATCCATAACTGATTGACCAACTCCCAAAACAACTTATGAGGTAAAAAGTTTTCATGGTTCGGCAAGTTTTTATAAGAAATTTATTAGAAACTTTAGTGGAATTTGTGCACCAATCATAGACACTATAAGAGAGAATAAAAGAAAGTTTGTTTGGACTGATATTGCTGAAAGAAAATTTCAGTTTTGGAAGAATAAAATCACAGAACAACCTATCCTAGCACTTCCTAGTTTTAACAAGGTCTTCCAAGTTGAATGTGATGCAAGTGGGGTAACCATTGGAGCTGTCCCAAGTCAAGAAGGCATACCTATTGGATACTTTAGTGAGAAGTTAAATGATACAAAAAAGAGGTATTCAACTTATGATCTTGAGTTTTATGCTATAGTGCAAGACTTAAGGAAGTGAAGGCATTATTTGATGCCTAAGGAGTTTCTTATTTTCAAAGATAATCATGTGCACTGCAGTTCATAACCAGCCAACCCAAATTAAGTCAAAGACACATGAATGGGTGGAGTATTTGTAAAATTTTAGTGTTATCAAGCACAAAAAATGTTGAGCCAATAAGGTAACAGATGTTTTGAATAGGTGAGCCTTAATCATAAGAGAAATTTAGATAGAAAGTGGAGGAATAGAGTCTCTTAAGGAGTTGTACAAATCTAATTTGGATTTTGAAAAAGCCTATGACGTGTGTAAACAAATAACCATAAGGAATAGAGAACCTTAGATGGACTACATGTTGCAAGATGGATTAATTTTTAAAGGATCTCAACTATGTGTACCAAGGAGTTTTATGAGGGTAAATTATGTTTTGGATTGATTCTAGCTGTAGAAAAATTTTTGATGTGGTTTTCTTGACCACAAAGATGTAATTTCTGTCCTTTTTTTAATATAATTTGTGCACGATTCTCAATCCAAAAAATATACCATGATTAGCCAAAAGGTTTGTAACTTTGTTTTGCTCCCTATAGAAATGGAATATCTTAACGGGATCAAATTTCTTGATCCATATTAGGATTTCCTCTAGAATTGAGAAAAGCTTTTAGTTCAAGCAATGTTCCTATTGTCATATTTTTCCCTAGGCCAAAATAGCCCAAGAATCCCCTGAATTCTACAAAATTGTTGTAAAATTTCCTTCAACATGTCATGGGCCTTTTGTGTGTTTTGCCTTGTGAAAATCCCCCCAAAATCCTAAAATTTTCTAAGCATTTTTCCTTAGCCCATTTTGCATTGTCGACAAACTTGAAGGTTTGTGAACTTATCGGTTCACCGATCGGCAAGTTTGCCAAAAAGTAAACCCATCGACCAAAGACAAAGTGGAGGGAAATTCTTTAAGGAAAAATAGAGGCAAAATAAAAGTGTTTTATCAGTGAAGTGGATGGTTTGCGAACCTGCCAGTTCGCCGATGATAAAAGTTGCCGATAGGCGAAGGAAAAAAAAGAAAGAAGAGAACAAGGCAAGGTAGAAAGAGAAAAGGTTAAAGTGCTTGTCGGCAGACTTAGTGGTTCACAAACTAACAAGTTCACCAACCAAGAAGTTCACTGATTGACTTAGTGGCCAACAAAAAAAAAGAAAAGGCGACAAGGAAGTAGTTTGCGAACCAGATGGTTCGCTGATTGGTGAAGGGGGCGATAAAGTGAAAGCAAAAGATAAAAATAGATAAAGAAAATTAGGAAGAGATAAAATCAAATATCAAAGGGCCCAATAAATCAAAAGATGAAAGATTTTAATCGGCTAGGTAGGAATTCAAATTCTCAAAGGGTCCCAAAACTAAATTCAAAAGTCAACACTTTTGAAGTGTTGTAAAAGATTCTAAGGGCGAGATTTCTTGGGTACCTAAAAATCAGGCTTCCACATGACACCATTGCTATAGATCAATCAAAATGTAGTACCTGGAACATTTCCCAATTTTAATGCGCATGTACAAAAATTTAATGGAGTGGATGAAGTACACCTGTGACCAGGGCTTAAATTTGATAGCCGACCTTGCCTATCGAGCAATTTTTTTATGACAGTTAGCTATTCAATGGTGCCTTTAAAATACTATGAGATACCTCAGTATAAGTAAATTATATAAAAACTAAATATATATATCAGCATAATCCTATATAAACTTTGACAGTTTGTCCAAAATCTCTCCTTTCATATGATACAGTCTTTTTAAATTTTTGAATGTATTTTACAACAAAAATACCTAAATACATGTTGGTCCACGATTGCCGTTAAACCAATAGGTCAACCTGTCAATTTCTGATACAAGCGCCAAAGTTAATGAATCCACGGGAAGCAGTTAGTTCATGTCATGGATCCCACAAGGAGCATTGGCCATTTGCCAATAAACTCCCCCACAGTGTTACCTAGGGGGATTCAAACCCGTGACCTTTCGCTCTAATACCAATTGTTGGCCCACGATTTCTGTTAAACCAAAGGTCGACCTATCAATTTCTAATACAAGTGCCAAATTTAATGAATCCATGGGAGGCAATTAGTCCATGTCACAAATCCCATGGGGAGCAATGGCCATTTGCCAACAATACAGCTATACAACTGTCAAATTTAGGCCCTGCCTGTGACCCATACTTCTGCAGATCCTTCCAAGGTAAAAAAATCAACGCACAGAGCATGGGCATCCTCAAAATTTGTAGGTTCTTTGACATGGTCTCTAGGCTAGAATTTAATGTAGCATGGGTAGTCTACAAAATGTGTTGATTGGGTTTTCCCACACCCAAGGCTGCAACAGTGATTGGTAAAAGCTATATAATCATGTAAAGATGCGTTGTAGGGGTTGGTTAGCTATTTTGGGTCATTATTCAGATAGAAAGATTGGTTTGCAGGTTTAGACCTTATGGTATTTTCCAGAAACTAGGTGGATTTGATGAGTTGTGTTGTCTTCCAAACCTTCTAATGTCTCTATACCAGTTCAACAATAAAGAAAAGTCTATCATTTTGTGTCTATTTCACACAAGTAATGAGTCTTTTCTCTCTTTGTAATGGCTATCTAGCCTCTATGATCTTGATATAAACTAATATTTGTGCCTCTCTCATTGTTCTTACACTATGTTTATTTGATAGATGCAAGCTATTTATTGTGGGTAAAATGGTCCCTTTCATAGTTTTATCTTTCTACCTTAACCTCTATTTGAGCCTGCATGAGTCTTTGTGAGTTCCCTTTAGCATTTGAGATCATTATTGTCCTATGTCAGTTGTAGTTAAACACTCTAAATCTTGTGCATCACCCCCTTTCCCTTTTATCTCTCATTCTCCCTTTCCCTTGGTGATTTGTATCATTAGGTTTAGCTATTTACTCTAGGCCTTAAGATCAAAAAGAGGAACAAACCTTCTCTAGAGGTCTGATCTCATCTGCAAGGTCCCACACCTTGAGATAAGTCCCATTGTAACATTGGAATGCTTGAACAAGCTTCAATCAGGGTGCAATTCCATGTAGTAACAGTTAATATGTGAATTACTTTCCATTATAACATTATGGTATCCTGTAGAGTAAACAAGCATGATCCTAGCTAGAAGTTCCTCACACTCCACTTTGTTATTAGTTTTATTACCTAGATTATGGGAGCCCCTTACCAAGAAAGTGCCAACAACATCATGAAACACATAAACAACACTAGCCTAACTAGGGTTATCATGGGAAACACCATCAAAATTTACCTTGCTCCCCTACATTGGGGCTTTCCATTTTTTTCTACTAACATTCTTAGGGATGGTTAACCCTTGAACAAGAGTTTTATTACCTAAATTTAACTACGGCTCATTTAGGTAGAGTTTTGATTTTTTTAAAAAAAGCTTGTAAGGTACATCTCATTTGGTCCTTCATACATTACATTCAAGTGCATAAATGAAATAATTCAGGAGATTATGTTTATTAGTTTACTGCATTTATCCAAGTGCATGTAACATAAGAAGGGTTTATCCAAAATCCTTTCCAAAAAATAAATAATCTTTATTGAATGTAAAATTTTCATCTCACACAAGCCGTGAGGTTAACTGCCTTATTCAATGAAATAGAAGAACAATCTATACATGAATAAGTAAATAAATTAATGTGCATCTAGGTCAGAGGCCAGTCATTGCCTGAGAATGACTGGTTCTAGTTCTGGCATGTTGCCTGTTGTCCCGAGTCATCTTTGTCCTTCCTAGCTTCATGTCATCCTTGGTTCTTGCATCTGGAAAAAAACAATGGTGTTAGAGCAATGCTCTAAGCAACGAATGGTCCCAAAACATACATGAACAAGTACCATACATGTATAAATTGTACCTCAATTGCATTAAACAGGAAATGTATACCTTGGATGTTCTAGAGAACAATCAGTCATCAAACACATCCAACACATACATTTATTTTCTAACAAGTTTGCTTCGTGTGCAAATACAGATGTAATTATGTTTTTGTTTAACTCATCAGTTACATTATGAGTGGAGGAAATGTGGCTCCCACAAGGGTTGAGCCCAGCTCATACTCCTTACAGAAAATTTCATATGCAATATATAAATGTAAGACAGACTGCCAGGGAGATGAACAGTCATAAGAGAGCAGTCTGGGATAGTCCATAATGGCAAAGATATAAGGTATGAAGACAATCAGTCTGAGAGAAGCACAGTTGTATTTTAGGGATAACAAAAGATCTAAGGATACAGCAAGTTCAGAGGCACATCTTAAAATGTTGGGATAATGTAAAAACAGTCATATGACTGTGTTGGACAGCAGTGAGCAGGTATTAGAGGAGCAGTCCAAGACTAATGTAAGAAGACAGTCTGAAAGTCTTCCAAAAAACCCTCTTTAGAAGCCTAAGACACCTAAAATCTTGTTGCCATATTCACTGGTTAAGAGTTGAAGAGTAGAGTCCTGTGATTAAGCTGTTGCGACTGTTATATTGTTAAGGTGCAGCAAATCTAAGAAGATTAGCAGTCAAGAACAGTTGCATCTATATTGTTATATTGTTTTCTTTCTTTAGTTTTTATGACATCATTGAGTATCACTAGGTCATGCCAATATAAATTCATGAAACTGTTGCATCTAGTCACAGTGTTTATGGACAAGAATATTCAGCAAAGGTGGAATGTATTTTTGTTGTCAAACTTAAAAGGAGGTTTGATGTCTGACCATGCAAAAGAAACATGTAAGGAGCAGCAAGACATCAGTCTACAGTAGTCAACTATCAAGAGAGAGCAGCAAATAGAGGTGACTAAAGTTGCATAGAAAGAGCATAGTTAAAAAGATTGTTATACAGTGAAAAATGCATGATTCATTTGATGTCAAAGGGTTTTACTTTGAAGACTCTCTTAAGAGTATGTGAGGACTGTTTATCTATGAAAACTTAGAGAAATACCCCACAGTGTTAATGAAGTAGATGCCACTAAACTTGTCAAGACGGTTAAGGGACAGTCTAAGACTATTGACATAGTCAAATGACTATCAACAGTCACTGAAATAATATGATAATCACAGTCAATCAAAAAGATAGTGGTATAAAGAGAATGTACAATGATGTGCAAGGCTTTTATAGTTGTGGCTCTGTCAGGGGTCTATCAGTCAAGGAGAGATCGGTCTACATCATAGAGCAAAGGACAGTTAGTTTTTTTGAAATCTTGACAGTCAGCTATAGAGGTTTAAGGCACATTTGCAAGACTATCATACACAATGAAGACAAAGAAGCTACTTGACAACATGCAGTGCTTGTGACAATGTTAGCACGAAAAAGTATGTAGAGACAGGAAGACCTCCAAGAAGAATGACATGTTGCATTTTTCTCTACAAGCCAGAGTCTATCTCAATAAAGAAGATCATTCACCACACTATAAAATTGATGTGGACCAGAACATTCAGGTAGTAGCAGTCATCTTGCTGTCATAAAGTATGTGCAACAAAAGATCAAAGGAGGTTTGAAAGAACCATGCCAAAATTGATGAAAGAGACACAGCATATGTTGAAGTTCTACTCATTGCACCTGGGAGTGTGGGGATTCAAGCAGCTTAGAGTGAGATTGTTGTGAGTGATACACAAAAGTGGGGAGTCAACAATACTAGAAATTTTTTGGACAATTTCGTACAGAATTTTACAATATTCAGTCAATCTCAATTTACAAATACACTAGATACAGAACTCTACAAAGCGGCATGCTTATCTCCCAGTTCACTAAGGTACTATGGTTTAGGGCTTGAAAATGGACCATATACAGTAAAGCTCCAGTTTGCTGAAATAGGTATTCCAAACACAAGAAGCTGGAAGAGTCTTGGAAAACGCATTTTTGATGTTTCTATTCAAAGGAATAAAGTATTAACGAATTTCAACATCTAAAAGGAGGCAGGAGGTTCATTTATAGCAGTTAATCGATCTTTCAGGACAAATGTGACTGAAAATTTCCTTGAAATTCATTTTTTCTAGACTGGAAGGGAACATGCTGGTCTTCAGACCAAGGAATCTGTAGACCTTTAATATCAACCATAAGTGTTGCACCTGAATTCACTCCTACTATTTCGGATCTTCCACTTTCCAACTCCCCTCTGAAAAAACTCAAGACTGGAGCAGTGATTGGAATTATTTTTGGTGAAATGGAAGTTGTTTTGACATGTCTTGCTTTTATCATTTTCTGGCGGAGGAGAGTCAGCAAGTTCAAAAGCACATGGTCAGGAACAAGAAGCACTTGAAGGAATCTAGATAAAACCAAACATTTTCAGCTATGCTGACATGAAGAATGCAACGAATGATTTTCATGAAGAAAATAAGTTGGGCCAGGGAGGATTTGGTACAGTTCATAAGGGCATTCTTCCAGTTCCTAAATTAGTAGTAATGAAGCAATTGTCATCTAAATCTAAACAAGGAAAGCACGAGTTTATAAATGGAGTAGCTGCAATATCTATAGTGCAACATAGGAACCTTGTTAAATTGCAAGAATGCAGGTATAGAAGGAAAAATACAAGGTTTTAACTCATTTCAAATGAAAAAGCCTATAGAATGTCCAAATCGTGCCTTCTGGCAGCGAGTATAAAGGAAAATCTCAAAAAAAATGAGAGAAAGTTGACAGTGAGGAATTACCTCTGTGGTTTCTACCATTTGTTGTGCCAAATCACAGTTTCTTCCTCAGACAACCATCCTCAGGAAGCCTCAAACGCAGTGAAAGCATAATGGTCGGCCACAACAGAAAATACATCAAGAAATAGTCAAAAATTGTAGCATTGTCAGCCCAAAATCAAACAAACAGGAGGTCAAAATCTGAGAAGATACAAAATACCTCACGTTTTCCTCAAAAAATCAACCAAAATCGACCCAGAATGGACGCGAACTGTGCATTTCTTGCCTTCAAACCCTTCTTCTATGGCGGCGGTCGGGTAGGGCAGCGAGTAAAGAACAAATGCCAAATGAGACTCTTAGGGTTTTTACCTCCCTTTGGTCGAATAAGGATGATGGTTTCTTTCTCATTTTTTTTTGTCTTTTTTGACTTTTGATTTGCGAAAATCATGATTATCCATTCAAGGCCCGTGGTGAAGACTTCGAAAGTCTTCAAACCTAGTGATGATACAAAGGGGGCCGTGAGGCATTTTTATGCCTTTTGATTCTTTTCCAAAGATAGGTCAAAGTCCATTATGAGAAACACAAGGTCGAATGCTTTATTTTGCTAAGGCATCTCATGATATAGTCACAAAGTGGATGAAGTGTAGGTATAAGGCATGTTGGTGTTGAGATCATAGAGTGGGTATGTTGTCTATTTGAAACATATGTATAGGGAGTCATAAGGGGCACCTTATAATGTATTGTTGAGAACCTTGTAGGCATGACTCGTGATATGGTGCATGTTGGGAAACGTGTGAGTGGTTAGGGATTGTAGAGTTTTTTTTAACAAGCCATGAGACATTTTTGATGCTATGAGTTGCGAGATATGGTGCGAATGTATGTGAGTCATGTCATTTTGCCTAGGAGCTATGAAGGTACTGTTTTTTCGATTTTGCATAATCTAGAAATAGATTAAATGTTGTAAACAAATGACAAAGTAATGATTTATGAATTACCTTATTGTTTGTAATAAAAATGCAAAGAGGCGACATTAGGCAGATTTATCGCAAACGACAAAGTAAGTCTCATTGATTACTTTGCCGTCCTTTCACGACATTTAATTGATCCCCAAACTATGCAAAATCGGGAAATTAAATGTTATGTCCTAAATGCCATTTTTCTGCATAGGTTTGTATAATTTTGGATTGTAAAACATTAACTAAGGTGATATAATTATAAATCACTTAGTCAAATGTTAATTAAATGCAGAAAATGTGTATTTATGTCATGTATTGGGAGAATATCATACATTTATGATATTGCAGGGTGGAGTTGACAAACAGGGGCAGGAGTTATTGCACATATTTGACTTGTTTCAGTGGCCTTAAAGATCATTTAAAGGCATTCAAAATCATTTTTAGGTGCTTTTATGATTAGTGATGACATGCCTTGACTTTTTCTGCATTGTGAGCACACTTTGGAGGACTTTGGGCAGATATTTTTGAGATATTTATGAGATACACGAAAATGGAGATGGCTCATCCTTATCTCATGGCAGTTGTTTTGGAGAGTATATAGTCATTCATTTGA
Source organism: Cunninghamia lanceolata (assembly GCA_027924645.1). Lineage (NCBI taxonomy): Eukaryota > Viridiplantae > Streptophyta > Pinopsida > Cupressales > Cupressaceae > Cunninghamia > Cunninghamia lanceolata. The sequence continues at coordinate 59,627 of BSBN01001513.1, read as the reverse complement.
CTCTTTGTAGAGAGTTATTTCCATATCCATTCTGGAGTTAGTGATTTTTTTTGCAGTCCTACTCAGTTTGAGTATGTTTATTGTAACTCTTTGGGCATATGAAATACAGAGAAAACCTTGGATACCATTGACAGTCAGATTTTGCCTTCTTGTTTTGCAGTATTGGGTGTTATTAAGTGTTTGAATAGGTCATTTGTGAGGTAATTCATTTCCTTTTAACTGTCTTATGTTTTTCAATACCTTTTTTCTGCAGAAGCTGTGTTTATGCAGGTTGCAAACTGTGTCTTAGAGTGTTATAAGACTTAAAATTGTGAAGTTTAGCTTCCTTTTTTTTGAAGATTTTAATGCAGTTAGGCCTCTTTGTGAAGTGCTTTTGCAAACATACAGTGATAGGTTGTGCAGGTTTTTATTTTCTGTTGTCTGTGGCCAAGTGTATGCAGGTCTGAGTTTCATTTTACCTTATCAAGTTCGGTGAATCACCCTTATTTTCAAGTTTTCCAATTTTATCTTTCATTTTAAAAGCATTCCTTCTCTTTTTTCCTCTGCAAGTCCAGTAGATTTTAGGTGATTACCAACTAGGAAGCCGGCCTTCTCCAGAGGTTCTTTCCAACATAGGTGACCCACAAACCTGGAAAGATCCCATGTTTCTCCAGATTGCCAAGTTTTACAACTCAGCAAGGGTGCAAATCTAAGAGACAACAAGTTTATAACCCTTTTTTTTAAGATAAATCATTGGGATTCTATAAATGGGGTACCATTCAAACAACACCATTACATTGACCTAAACACATAACTATGACCTTGCATAAACAACTCTATCCACCTGTAGCAGGCTACATCAAAACATAAAAAAATATATCTTTCTTTTTAATGCGGCCATATGACCAAATAATTGTTTTGAAACTACACTTATCTTCCTGTTATCTACTTTTGTCCATCTAGTTGTATCCTCTTCTTCGTCATATTTTGAAGATGTAGGCAAAATATATAGTGATTGATTAATAGTTTCCAGTAATGAGTTAGAGATATTAGCTCCAATTTCACTTTCCTCTACTTGAGTTAATTTAGATGGTCATATTATTGCATTGAAGATCCTAAATAGGGAAGGAGTAGGCATCTTTAGCCTAATCAAATTGGAAGTGACCACCATAGACCCTAAGGTAACCATCTCTACTTTAGAGAGTATTGGATCCTTGCATTCTTAACCCTTATTTTTCTTTTGCTTGGCTGCATCCTCCTTGTTCAAACCTTCCTACGATGGTGAAGCTCAAAATAATAAGTATTTTGGAGGTGAAGGAGGGGGCAATGTTATCGAATGCACCTTTGCATGTTGTATTTAGGAGATTCTCCCTTCAGACTGCCTAGAGAGTCACCCGTTATAGAATCCCCAAAAACATCTAATGATATAGGAGCCACACATTTCACATATAGATGAGAGAAGTGAATGCCTTTCCACCATGTCACTTTTTTAAAAAATTTTGAGATTGTCTACCTTACAATTATATGCAACGTGCCCTACTTGAAAGCATATTTTCTAGCCAAATGAAATGTTTTCATAATCTAAGACCCATTTCTAGGTCCTTTCTTCAACTTTGAGGCATATCTTATTAGGTAGCCCTTTTGAGATATTTAGTTCCACTTGTATTCTTGCAAAAGCCAAGTGAACCGACCATTTGCTTCTAGATCAAGAGCCATAAAATTACCTAATGTATTCTATATAGCTTGAAAGTAGACATCTACCCAGAATTGAAAAGGTAAATATGAAACTCTTACCCATATTGGCATAGTTGTAAACAACTTTGTCATAGGATTAAATGTTGGATTGGGTTTAACCAATGACACATTTTTATCTCAAAACTAAGGCCTTTTCCTAATTATTTGATTCCAAGACCAATCATTCTATTTATGGAGTGCAAGAGTTCATATATAAGGTAAGAAGTCATGTAAAATGACTTCTTATTACCAATTTGTACCATTTTTTATGAATCATCTTTGTTGTCATTTGTGCCCATCTAAACTACTTGTGTTCTTAGAACACTCGCTTCATGAGGAAGACCAACTAGGGATAAAAAATCATCCCAAGTTCCCTAGCTACTAAGCTCAGTAGTAAGATGAGGTGTCTGCATATCTCTTCGAACTTAGCGTGCTTGGAGAGTTTATTTTTGAAAAAAAAATTGTGAGGAGATCCAAGTCTTATCTTTAAACCATTGGTTATCAACGATTTTGACATTGTATGTGTGTGCGAACTCTTCAAAATTTAATTCCACTATAGCTTCTAAAATAGTGAGCAACACATCAAAGAATTTAGGATTGGAATTTGTAACTTTATGGCCATCGATGGTTTTTCATTTTGCACTTTTTTGCATCATAATGTTTGGTATTCCAACATCAGGTCTAGACATATGATTGTTCTTGGAAAAGTTATGATGGAAACCCCTAAAGCAATGAGGGGATCACTTGCATCTCTTTTGAAAATTACTTGAATCCATGTCTTGGTATCCATATATCCCATGTATGTGTCATGGACTTCTTCAAGCTCTTATAAGAAATTGAAAGGTTTGGGTTTCTTTCATTACTTCTTTGTGAGAGCCACTACAGATGTAGGAGTTTGAGGAAATTTTCACATCATAGAATAAGAAAACAATTTTTAGGTGGACATGTATAAATATTGATGTAGTTATGGATGGATGATCCAATTAAGTACTATTAAACCATGTAGCCTAACTCAAATCACTCATAGAATTCACACAACAAAAAGTAAATATTCACAATATTCTCACATCATACAAGAAATATGTAGAAGTGTACTTTATTGATTCAAGATCTAAAAATACATCAGTACACTTTGCCACTAGGAATTACAGTTAGACATAGGCTTCAACATTGAATTGCAATTCCAAATAAGTACAAACAAGTGTGCAACTTCTCCAACTCTAATCTTATGAGCAAATCTTCTATCTGGCGCTCTCTAATTTGGATCTAACTCTATGACTTCTATCTCTCCTCAAGCTATCATTCTCTAATGGAAAATGTTGATCTTTTTATATAGATGGATGATTTGGTGTATTTGTGCTAACACATAAGACATTGCCCTATGCACATGAGATAAGGATCATGGGTCCAATATTAAATGTTTTCTCTTGTGATTTCGCCTTGGAACTATATGTCTTAATGTGAAACATGTTAATGACCCCTTTTGAATAAGTGCAACAAGATGCAAGATTTCAAACTCAACGAGACCCAGCCATGAACCTCTCTAGAACTAATAATGTCCTAATTGACATTATCATTTGGCACAAGATTCAAATATGTGACATACATCATAAATATGCCTTCCTTAAGTAGGTGTAGCGAACTACAACCCATAATATTGCATTAAATACAAAAATAAACACATGCATATGCTTAGGACACCCTAAGAATGTTCTAGATAAGCTTTGAAGGCATTATGAAGAACTAGTGGTATTGTATAGTAGAATTATTGTCCATTGGTTTGCATGTTTTCTATAAAGATTGTGGAAATAATAAGCATTTGTGGCATGAACAAGATGAGTGTGACAACACAATAAAACCTACAAAAGACAAACAAACACAAATAAATATTTTTTGTTCATGCAAGATTACTCCTAGGCTTGGGATGATCGTGCATCAAATATGTGATAAACAAAAAAAGGGTTTCAACTTAGGGTCTTAGTCTTTTTGTAGATTTGAGTTGACTTAATTCAATTATCACCATTATTATGCATTTCATATGTCAACATTTGATTTGTAATCAATAATATGTTTGTGTAAATTAGTGGTAAATCAATTCTATGCTACTTGAATTTCCACTCAAATGATAGCCCAGCTCTTCACAAATTAGAGTTGAAGTATGCAATCAAAATGTAAAGATAACCAAAATAAACAAACAAAGAGAGATATTTTATTATCAAAACTTTAAGATGAAGAGAACCAATTGGAAGTGGCAATTGCACATCTTTTAAACTTTTCTTTGGAACTAAAAACAATTTCAAACATGATAAACTCACTCCATTCATTTCTTATCTTCCTAGTGTTCTCTAAATTTGAAAACTTCAATCTTATGACTTGTGTATTCCACTTGGAATTCCTTCCTTCTTTGTTGCACTCTCACTCTATGTATCGTGCTTGGGGAGTCACTCTAACACTTTAGAGTGGGAATTGGAAGATTAAATATCAAATTGTTTGCTTCACATTTGTACACGCCAACATTTTCAAAATGGCTCCCTTAAGATGTTAGGAATTATTGCATATAGTATATTATTTTGGTTTAATAGGAGCACAGCAACCCACCAACATTATATATATATATATAAAAGTACATTTTATTGCAAGATCGAATAAGGTACCGGATCATCGAGTTGCAACGATAGATGGAAAAATTGTATTAATCTCTTAGATTAAGTTACTTCGTATTTTATTCTCTACGTTAAAGAAGCGTCCACGGAGTATGGAACAACGACAGGCAATGAGCAACTTATGCAAAAATACAGAAAATTTTGTCCAAATAAGGCTGTTGATGGGAACATCAATTTATAGAAAAAATGTACGCATTAATTACATTGAATTGTTAAAGAATTTATGGTGTGTTTTGTGTGTGATCAGTAGCTACAACGTTATGTCTTGTAGGAGAACAAATCTGAAACATAGAAGACGAGGTGCTGAAAACAAATCCCCTCCAAAAAATGGAGGTTGGGCACTACAAGACATTGCACACAGGCTAGAGATGAGAATTTGGAAGTGGTATCCAGTTGAGTACCCAGGCGAAGTTAAAATAGAAGTTCGTAGTATTTTTTATTTGCATCCTTCAGAAGAAAGCGTCGTAAAGCGGGAGGAGGCCGTTTGAAGTTTGCAACCAACGTAGATAGGAAAATGATTTCAATGGCACTTTAGTGTGCAATGGGTACACCCAAATTGAAAGAGTATTGGAATGGTTGACCCTAACCTCAAGTCTATCTCATGATGGGTAATGATTTTGTGTTTTAGGAAATGTCTCTTCAATTGTGATGGGTGGTAAAGGTTAAATTTGGAAATAATATTCATAGGATGGTTATGCATCTAGCCATGTTCTTTACTTGAAATTGAAACACTCTCTCTCTCTCTCTCTCCATATAACATCTTAAGAGTAAATTGATTAAGGTGGAAGATGTGTAGAATTTGACAAAAGAAAGACTTGATGAAATGATTAATTCCATTGGAGGTTTTGATCTATAGGAAACAACAATATCTCTCTACATATGTTTCTCTCTTCTTCTCTATCTCTCTCTCTACCTCTCTCCATTTCTATTTCTCTTTATCTCTCTTCATCTTTGTTTCCCTCGCCCCTTCTCTCTCACACGCTTCCTCTCTATGAGATCTCTCTCCCTATGTTTTTCTCTTCCTATATTTTCAAAATGGCACTCTAAGAAGACTATTGGTGCACTAGAGAGATTCCCAAAGAATAAGTCAATACTCTTGTATGGAGTTATGATGTTCGTATTATTTTCTTCATCACTTATAGACAAACCAAAATATTGTTTTCAAACACAAGCAAATAAATTAAACCATTAGTTACTTAATTATATTAATAACGTATATAAATAATTACAAATGACAACACCTGATAGATTTGCACCATTTCGAGAGTGGAGGAATTGAGAGGATGGCGTCGACGGTCTGGGGCGTCTGCAGTGCATGCTAGGGGAAACCCTGGCTGCGCCTTGTTTCTATGTTGTTGTTCTATGTTGGGGAGGTCGAGGGGGGAGTATTTCGATTGGTGCCTGGGGTGGGGGTACTTCTTTGTGTGGAGCCGTTGTGGCTTTTCAATCTTGTATCTGTTGCATTTTACCCTCTTTTGTCTGCGTGGAGGGTTTCTCTCTGGCTGCACAGAGATCTCTGATATTTCTTTGTGTTGGCTCTTGCGCTCGGGGGTTTGGGGATTGCGGATCCCCATTTTTTGAACTTTTGTTTTTTCCTTTTTTCTGGCTAGGTTTTGAAATGGAGAAAGGCGATGTAGCCTCAAATTTAGAGAACTTTGAAGACATGGACATGGCGGATCCATCTCCCTCTTTACATGCAAGGTATTTGGAGCACTTACGAAAGTTACCAGCTTGTGCAGGCTCTGCATCTGGGGGTGGACTTCCCAAGCTCAAAAAATTTAATGGTTGTCTGGAGAGAAGTCAAGACTGTCCTGTCCTGATGATCAAGTCGGATTCGGTCTCAGAGGATGTGGAGTATCTGGGCAATCATGCTCTTATTTGTAAGTTTGTGGGTCATCGTCTTTCATTGCCAGTGCTGGACTCAGAGGGTTTAGAACCCTGAGGGGGGTATGGAATTAATGATGGTTGTGAATAACTACTTCTTGATTATGTTTTCGTGCATGGCAGACAGAAATAGGCTTTTGAAGGAGGTCTCTATTTCTTCAATCAAGTTGGGCTTTTCATGAAACCCGGACATGTGGGGTTCAACTTAGTTGAGGAGCTTCCTACAAAGGTCCCCATTTGGGTTCGTCTTCTGAGGCTTCCTCTTGAGTTTTGGAGGACCGACATTGTACATATGATTTCTCTATTGCTTGGCAAGCCATTTGGCTTGGCACAACAAACTTTGGACTGAAAGGTAATCTCTTTTGCCCGTATTTGCGTGGAAATGATTTAGATAACCCTTTACTAGATCCTGTGGAAATTTGTCTTGGATCCTCTTCTTGGATCTAGTAGCTCGATTACGAAACCCTTCCTTTCAGATGTCAGTTTTGTCATGAGTATGGGCATTTGCAAAGAAAATGCCCTCGGCTCTCTCAGGCATTGACTGCAACTAATGTTTCTTTCAATTTTGACATTAAGAAGGATAAAGGGAAGGCTCCATTAGTGGAAGGGGTTGCTGATAAGGAGGGATTTATTCTAATTAAGCCCCGTAATAGGGGGAGAGGTTTGAAGAGAACCCTCAAGGACAGGCAATCTGATGGGGTCTTTAACTAGTTTGATATTCTGGGGGACTTAGTTCAAGAGGAGGGAGTTCTAGTGGAGTTGTCATCTAAGGTTTGCTCCATGGGAACAGCCTTGCCGAAAGATAGAGAAATAGATACTCAAGATTTGCCTTTAGTGGATGTGTAGAAGGGCCCGCTGGTTTCAGATTTAAATCCCCAACTGTCCTTTGGTCCTGAATCAAATGGGGCTTTAGTTATAAAAGATGTGGGTGATCCAGCTGATCCAATTCCTTCACATGTGAAGGAGGCTTTGGACTTGGGTAAAGGCAATGGATCTATGTGTACTTTGGGTCTTCAGCCAAAGACCCTTAAGAAGGGACCTCCAGAGAAACCAACCAAGGTAGGTCATAAAAAGGACCATGAAAAGGTTAAACTTCTTGGGGAGAATCTCGTGGATGCTGGGTTGGTGAAGACCTTTGACTCTCATTTCTCCCAGCCTCATAAATGATAGTTATCTCTTGGAATGTAAGGGGTATAAATAGCATCCCTAGAAAAAAGGTTCTTCGTGAGATGATTGGTACTCATTCTCCTGATATTGTCTTTCTTCAGGAAACTAAGTTGACTGTGGATGGGTTGTTGAATAAAGCTCCCAATATTTGGGCATAGGGCTTGTGTCAGTGTGTAGGGGCTCATGACAGTTCAGGTGGTGTGGCCTGTTTCTAGAATCCACATAAGGTTGTTCCTCTTTGGTGGATCTCAAGCCACTCTTCTATTTCTTTGGTTGCTTCCAACTTAGACTCTGGTGAAATCTGCCTTTTCACTAATGTCTATGCTCCTTCTGATCTTCTAGGTAAATCACATCTTTGGTCTCATGTTCAATATGTACAGTCACTTGCTCCCCTGCTTCCTTGGATTGTAGCAGGTGACTTTAACGCTATTAATTTCTTGGAAGAAAAAAGAGGTGGCACTACTAGGCTTGACCCTTCTACTTATCTCCTAAGGGATAACATTGAGCTTCTGCATTTGATTGATGTGAAGACTAGTAATGGTATCTTCACCTGGAGCAATAGAAGATGTGGTGAAGGTGATATTTCTTAGCGACTGGACAAATTCTTAGTCTTATGCTATTGGATTGGAGATAGGTGGAATACCACCTCAAATATTTTGGATTGGAAGGGTTCAGACCACTGACTGATTAAATTTTCAGTAGTTTCCTTCAGTGCTCCGAGGAATCCTTCTTTTAAGTTTCAGCTCATGTGGTTGAGAGACCCTTCTCTCTAGGACTTAATGGGAGATTGGTGGCACAAAGGGAGGCCTGCTCAAGATAGGGCTATATATTCTTTTTCCAAAAGACTTCAATATGTGAAATACAGGCTCAAGAAGTGGAATAGGCAGCGATTCGGCAATCTGTACCACAATAAATTGGTAGCTCAGGCCCGTTAGACATCATCACCCACCAAATTCGGGATCAAGGCTTCACTGAAAAATTTGAGTAGGGAGGAGACTATAGCAGCTAAGGAGCTGGGGGAATGGGAGTTGTAGGAGGAGATTTTCTAGAAGCAAAAATCTTGTACTGATTGGCTACAGGAAAATGATAGGAATACTTCCTTTTTCCACAACTCAGTCAAAGCTAGAAGGAATGGTAATCTCATCACCTCTCTTGTGTCTCCGGAGGGAACTTAGTTCTCTTCTATGGGTGAGATTTCTGGCAAGGCTTCCCGGTTCTTTTCATCTCTATTTACAGAAGATTCTCATCTTGCTAGAGAAGATGAAATTCATATTCTTGACTGTATTCCCTTGCTTGTTTCCAATGAGATGAATGCAGCCCTCATGCTTCCCATCTTGCTGCGAGAACTGGAGATGGTGGTGTTCCAGATGAAAGAAAGGTAAAGCTCCGGGCCCTGACAGTTTTCCTATAGAGTTCTTCCAGGAGTTTTGGGAAATCATCAAGTTGGATCGTTTAGATGTGGTGTAGGAATCTCAAAGAAATAAGCAAATGTTAAGGGCCTTGAATTCTACTTTTATGGCTCTTATCCCAAAAAAGGAAGGTGATAATTGTTTGGACCAATTTAGACCCATTGCTCTCTACAATGTGATCTAAAAAATTATTACTAAACTGATTGCAGAAAGGCTCAAGCCTTGGCTCAGCTTGTTGATTTCATAGGAACAAGGGGGATTTGTGGCTGGTAGACAGATTCTCGATGGGGTTGTAATAGCTACTGAGGTCATTCATTCCATGGTGAACTCTAAGGAAAAAGTTATGTTCATCAAGCTCGATATGGCAAAAGCTTATGATAGGGTCAAATGGGCCTTCTTGCAAAAAGTTCTTCTAGCTTTTGGATTTGGTAGGGAGTGGGTGGCTTGGGTAATGAGTTGTGTGACCTCTACTTCCTTTTTGGTCCTTATCAATGAGGAGCCTTCTGAGTTATTTGGAGCTTCTAGAGGCCTTCATCAAGGAGATCCCTTATCTCCCTATTTGTTCATTATTATGGAAGAAGGATTGGGTAGATGTCTCAAGGAACGAGTTAGACAAGGAGTAATTCAAGGATGGAGTTGGAGTAATAGTTTGCCTCCTCACTCCCATCTTCAGTTTGTGGATGATACTGCCTTGATGGGCTTGGCCAATATTAATGAAGTTGTGAATTTAAGGAAAACTTTAGATACTTATTTGGTTGCCTCTAGACAAAAGATTAATGCAAATAAGTCTTCCATCTTCTTCTTCAATACCCCTCAACTTATCCAAAGTAGGATTGCTCGGATTCTTCATTTTTAGATTGGTTCTCTTCCTTTGATTTATCTTGGGATTCCCGTTGTTGTGGGGTCTCAACACAGGGAAATATGGCAGGATATATTGGACAAGTTCCACAAGAGGGTTAATCATTGGACTTATAGATGGCTCTCATCAGCTGGGTGTGTGACACTTTTGAAGTCGGTGGTTCAAGCCCTCCCTATTTACAAGTGCTTTGTGTAGGATGCTCCCTCAAGCTTTATTAAGGAGTTTGATGCCCTTGCCTAGTAATTTATTTGGGCAGGCAATTTGTCCTTTTCGAAGTGGAGTTTGGTTAAGTGGGAATCTGTCTATAGGCCAAAGTAGGAAGGAGGACTTGGGCTTAAGCTTGTAAGGCTAAATGGTCAGGACTTAGCTCCTAATCTATATTGGAGGTGGTGCACATGTCAGTATCAGGATTGGGTTTGAATTCTCACTCACAAGTATCTTCGACGGATGGATCCCTCTAATGTGCCCAGATATAGCCTTGTGGGGAAGGGATCTATGATTTGGGATACCCTCTAGAGAGGGGCAAAGCTTATCAAGGATGGTCTTTTTTTGATTTGTAATGTTGGCTTTGAGGCTCTTTTCTGGTTTGATTCCTGGGATGGTCACCCCCTGATTTTAACTATGTACCCTCATTTGCTTACTCTATGCAATAGTTTGCTTGAAGCCGGGTGGAGTAGGGTGGTGGATTTTAAGACTATTCAGGTGTTAGGTCAGGTGGAGGTAGCGCTGGAAGGATCCTCATGAGTGGTTGCCTGGGGGTAGTGAGGAGGATCGACATGATCTTGCTAGAATCTCGGTTGGAAGAATGTGTAACTCTCTCAAAGGGAGGGATGTTTTGGCATGGGGTCCAGATCCGAAAGGAAAATTTTCACTTGCCTCGGGCTACTTGGAGTTGGACAGAAAGTTGTATAGGCAGGTTGGTGTTCCTTGGTGGAAAAGGGTTTGGAATATATTCTCTTGGCCCAAGTGTAATTTCTTTGCTTGGCTGGTTGTTAAAAATAGATGCCTTACTTGGGAGGCCTTGAGGAAATGAGGTTTTCAGAGCCCTTCTATCTGTGTTCTTTGTTGCAACAGTGAAGAATGTGTCTCACATCTCTTCTTCTAGTGTCCTTTCTCTCGAGAGCTTTGGCACCTTTGGTGGTGGGTGTGGAATCATGGTTGCGTTCATGTCACTTCCTTGGTAGAATTCTAGGAAAGTTTGGGTGGGCCTCTAGCTCAAACCTCATTTCTCCAGACTATTTGGACTATTGGACCTACTTTTATTATTTGGCACCTTTGGTTAGAAAGGAATAGGAGGCTTTTTCAAGATGTGTGGCTGGGAGTAGTTCAGTTATGGCAAAAGATATGTAGTAGAATCCATGAGACTATTTCAGTAAAGTGTGACCTCTCGGTCAATGTGGATCCTAATGATTTGGCTATTATTAGGAACCTAAATTTGGTTGACAGTGGTTTGGGTCTCTCTACTGGTAGACAGCCTCGGCATGCCAAATAGAAGCTTTGGCAAGAAGGTTAGTGGTCCCCTCCTCCCCAAGGGATTCTGAAGGTGTTTCCCCCAAATCTGAATTTGTGGTCTTGCATTTTCCTTTCATCAATTTATGTGTCATGTAAGTCTCTTTCCCTTTTTGTCAGAAATTTTCCCCTTTCATGAACCTTGTTGGTCATTCCCTTGTTATAGTCACTCTGTCAACAAAAGTGAAATATCAAAAACTTCAAGTATTCCTTTGTTTGTTGGGAAAAGCCTCAATTGGCGAACTTGTTGGAGAATGAACTAATCCCTTCTTTCTATTGGTGAACGTTGAGTACTTTGTACTAGCCACTTTCCCGACAAGTCTTGAGTTTTCTTTCATTACCTTTATCAGTTTTTTATCCCATCTTTGAACTTTGTTTTTGGTTCCTAAGTTCACAAGTTCCTCAGTTTTCCAATAAGCTGATAATTCTATGTAAATTGATTATACTTATTCCCCATCGTGTCATCAATCAATTCCTGAGTTCATAAGAATTCCAAATTGCCAATTTCCTGACTAAGTATATCAAACATGTTTGACGCCGCAAAGTTGTGTTTGTTCAAGGATACCAAGTTTTTTTGATTTGCCGACAAGTGTGTAGGTCAGACTTTTGTCGATAAAGAAGCTAGCGCTTAGTTCATGAATGATTCTAATCGTCGATAAAGCAACGGTTCATAAACATGACACTTTTCTAACTAGGAGGCACATCCTCAAACAAGTTCAGAATATAATGATATTGTTGATGAACTAAAAATAAGGGAAAAGGTGGAAAAGGGTCAATATCGGTAAAATGAGAAAGCGTCATCAAAATTTGCTTTTGTTGATGACACATGACTGAAGGTTCACCGAAGGGAGATTTCGCCGATAAAGGGGTTTCTACGGAAAATAAAAAAATGTTAATTGAAGAATATGTTGTTCGAGTAAGTTGAGATGTCTGCATTAATTGCAAGGGATATTAAATGACTTCACTTCATTTCCTTTCTTTATAAAGCAAATATCCCTTTGTAAAGTCATTTGCTAAAGTTTACCTAAAGAAGAAACCTCGGAGCTGAACGCACCTAGTTGTCTTCATCTTCTCGTCCAAGCATCACCATCCAGGTAAGACCAGTGACCTGCCTTTAGTTTGAAGATTATTGCTAGCTAGTCAAATACTATGGGGTAGGGTAAAAATTCAAATTCTGGCCATCACTGTTCATGAGATTTGAAGCCCTAATTTCTATCATCGAGCTTCGTTCTCATCTCATCTTACCATTTGAAATTGTCATCCCTTATCGAGACCCTAATTCCTTTACACTAGTTATTGGGAATTGTCAAGATGAAATATAAATACAAAGGTTTAGATATTTCTTTTATCATTGGGAATGAGCTATCTGGGGTCAGGGATACAAATTTTGGGCACATGAATCTCCATGAATTCTGGGAAAGAATGCATACCAATCCTAGATCAGCAATTACACAAAGAATATTTGATAGTGGATTGGCCCATGATGGAGGCTTCCTGCCAGCTATAAAATATCCTAACTTGGTAATGGCCTGCATACGTAATTATCACCCTGAAGACAGATAAAGTAGAATGACTAGTGGCCATACCATTCTACCATTGAATGTTGATTCTATCACTGATAGGTTAGGCCTGGCCACACATGATGTATATGCAGAGATAACCTTGGAAAAAGCTTCTAATTTTTATATTAATGGTTAAAAGAAGTGTAAAGACATGATAGCCACCACCTGGCTCAAGAGGCCAAAAAAGGGAGGGTCTAGGTTACCCGAGAATCTGGTTAGAGGCCATTTTCAAGATGAGATTTTTGATATCATTACTCTATTGCACAGAGTTACTGGTAGTTAAGAGTGTGACTGCTTTGAAAATTGGATGTGCCAGTTTGTTATGATAATTTGTATAGCAAAACAATTTATTGACTGGTCCCAACTAATAAGTGATCAACTACATAAACAATTGATAGATTACCAAAATAAGGGGAAATTTCATGTGTTCATACCTTATTTATTTATAAGGCACTACTCAGCCCAGATGGCAAGGCGTACAGGTGGCAGGTCCTCTGATAGTTGAAACAAAGGTATATGATTATTTTCCTCAATTGAGGGAAGCAGATGGGAACAAAGTGTACAAGAGAGTTAATGATGCCTTCTTGATGCTCATGGTTAGAAGAATTTGGAAAAACCTATAGGTTAGGATTTCCACAAAAATAGCTAATTGGATTATGACCTTTGGTAGCTTTTATCACTACAACAAAAGAGGCAATTAGCACCTAAAATAGCGTCAAAATTTAATGCATTTGATTTCATGAATTGGACACTTCTACTGGCGCAAAACTCGGTGCCAAACTGCATTTCACTTTAGCGTCGTATTTAGCACCGAATTTTGTTGCTTCTAGTTTGGCTTTCGATTTTGCTTCTGGTTTTGCTTCTTGTGTTGCTTCCAAGTTTGCTTCCAAGTTTGCTTCCAGTTTTGCTTCCAATTTTGCTTCCACTTTTGCTTCCAATTTTTCTTCTGGTTTTGCTTCCGGTTTTACTTCCAGTTCTACTTTTTGTTTTGCTTCTGGTTTTGCTTCCAATTTTGCTTCTAGTTTTGCTTCCAATTTTGCTTCCAGTTTTTCTTCCGATTTTACTTCCAATTTTGCTTCCAATTTTGCTTCCACTTTTGCTTCCAATTTTTCTTCTGGTTTTACTTCTAGTTCTATTTCTTGTTTTGCTTCTGGTTTTGCTTCCAATTTTTCTTCTAGTTTTGCTTCCAATTTTGCTTATAGTTTTACTTTTGATTTAATGTCACTTGTTGCATCCAATTTTGCTTCCGATTTTGCTTCCAGGTTTGCTTCTAGTTTTACTTCCAGTTTTGCTTCCAATTTTGCTTTCGATATAACATCGCCTGTTGCTTCCAAATTTGCTTCCATTTTTACGTCTGTTGTTGCTTCTAATATGGCTTCTATTATTGCATCTTTTGTTGCTTCTAAAATTGCTTCCATTATTACTTCTTTGTTTGCTACCTGAATTGCTTCTATTTTTGCTTCCTAGATAACGTCGAGTTTTGCTTTCAAGATTGCTTCTGGTTTGCTTCTAGATTGGCTTCCATTGTTGCTTCCTTTTTTGCTTCTAAAAATGCTTCTTGTTTTGCTTAAATTTATTAATTTAATATGTTTTATTGCAATTTAATTAGTTAAATATATCATGCCTCGTAAATAACTCATATGATTATAGAGTAAGTAAATTAAATAATATGTTTTATTTCAATTTAATTAGTTAAATATATCATGTCTCTTAAATAACTGATATGATTATAGCGTAAGTAATTTAATTATTTAAATCATATGATTAAATAACAAGATAATTATTATAACATGATCATCATCTATAATTAAAACAAGTGAGTCAAATATCTATAATTTAATTGAATTTGAAAACATCCATCCTGAGCAGTAAATTAAAATCATCATACGTAATAAATATCCATCCAAAAATCATCAACCACTTTCAATATATAAATCGACAAATCAATACTGATAAGATCATCATCATATATAACTAAAACAAGTGAAAGTCAAATATGCTAGTAGATCAATAACATGTCAAAATGATACATGTCCAACAGTCGACATAAGTCAAAATGATACATGTACAAATAATATAAGTAAAAATGATAAATTATGTAACTCAAAATGATACAAGTCAAGATGATACATGTCCAAATGATATAAGTAAAAATGATACATGTCAAAATGATACAACTCAATAATATGGTACTACAGGCCATAAAAATGATACATATGATAGTAACCATGAAAAGAGGCATCATAACGATATATCAGCAATGATCCATGATCTAGTCTATATGATCATGAATGTCACTGGCTACTACCAACAACTGCCTCATCATCACCATCGTGATCGTCGTCATCGTCGTTGTCGTCATCGACCTCAGTGTCTTTTGTATCTGTGTCATCATCATCCTCTGCCATGTGATCTGTACCAAAACAAACATAATCTGGATCTATATCATGAGGATCATCTTGATCTTCTGGAAGACCCGTGTTCTGTAAAAAAAAAAATTAAATGAAAAGTTATTATTTATTTCATGCAATAATTTATTTTTCTGTTATATATCTAATATTACAACATATGAAATGAAACCATAATCATATTACATCATATCAAAGTGCACATACCATAATAAAACTTCAAAAAAGTTACAGCTAATATGTCATTCCAATGATGTAAAACATGCAACAATTCTAATAAACATTAGTAAAGATCATAAAAAAATTTGTTATACAATTTAACTATCAATTATAAATTCTATTACATAACCTTAAATGCCACAAATTGCTTGGTCCATGTACGTTCTTTTTCACTATTAATCTAATAACCTGCATTAAACATAAACATTAAAGAGTTTTTAAGTAGCAATTCATTAAATTATGTTACATGGCATTAAGGAATGCATAGTTTTTTTTCAATAATTATTTATCTTAAGGTTCATGAGTAACCTTAAGATAAAGATTTTTTTTTTTGAAAAAAAAATGAAGTTAGAAATATGTTATTCGACCAATTTTAGAAAGAAAAAATGTTAGCCCTATTCCCGCTCATAGGTCTTCAATGTGAGCGGGAATAGGGCAAATCTGAGGATTTAAAAAGAAAGATAAAGTTTAGGGTGTCTTCAAGATAGCCAACATGGGCAAGGAGGTCAACCATGCACACATAATGATCAATTGTAGGTGTAATGCAATAAGGGTTACAAATGTGATTGAAGTATGTACAGCTCTCATCCACTGAACCTACATGGCTGCATGCACCTAGAATACAAGCAAAGCTTACAATGTTAGGATATGTTCACGATTGCTTAATTAATTCAAAGATTTTGAAAGTGTCCTTGAAAAATTCATTTTGTGCATACCCTGCAATCATTGCATTCCATGAGATGACATCTCTTTGAGGAATTCTATCAAACAGTTCACATTTTTTGTCTATGATTCCATATTTTGTACATATCTTGCAATCATTGCAGTCCATGAGACCACATTTCTTTGAGGCATTTTGTCAAATAGTTCATGTGCCTTGTCTATGCTTCCACATTTTGCATACATGTCTAATAGGGCAGTTGCAACTACAACATCTAATAAAATTCCTCTATCCTTTATGTATTGATGGATGTCCATACCCTATTCCAAAGCTCCCATTTTAACACAGGCGGGGAGGATGCTGGCAAAGGTTGTGGAATTTGGCTTTACACCAGCCAATTGCATTTGCTTTAAAATTTCTAAAGCCTTTTCAACAAATCCATTTTGTGCATATCCTGCAATCATTGCAGTCCATGAGACCACATTTCTTTAAGGCATTATGTCAAACAGTTCACATGCCTTGTCTTTGCTTCCACATTTTGCATACATGTCTAATAGGGCAATTGCAACTACATCTGACAAAGGAGGACTTAAGCATTTAGAAACCTGACCATGCCACCTTGTGTGGATTTGATGAATGGCTTGTAGCCATCAAATCCAATGAACTCTTAAATCATGTCTTCCTTAATCTAGACCAGCAATGTAGAGACAATCCTCTAAAATAGAAGAAAATAAAGTGGTCTTATTTTGTGTCTGCATTTGTATCATCATTACTGTCTCCTTTAGGACATTATTTTTTACCATCGAGGGATGGATGATTGAGACTAGTCAACACAGACCTTATGGTTACCATCAATTCCATCTCTTTGGTATTGAATTCTATAGTTGCATTAATTATATGATGGCAATGAGAGGATACAATGACTGCCCTAGATTTTTTGTAATGACAACAATCCTATTTAACACTGAATTATGAT
Organism: Cunninghamia lanceolata; assembly: GCA_027924645.1. Classification (NCBI taxonomy): domain Eukaryota; kingdom Viridiplantae; phylum Streptophyta; class Pinopsida; order Cupressales; family Cupressaceae; genus Cunninghamia; species Cunninghamia lanceolata. The sequence goes on along the minus strand of BSBN01001513.1, from coordinate 42,597 downwards.
TCATTCCCATAGTGGTATCTTCTCAGAGGAGTTTCAAACAACTCATACTCATAGAGTCATGGTTTTAGGTCACATATGTTATGGTAACAAGGGATTCCAACTATGGTTACAATAGCTAAGACTGCCCTCATTTGTGACTGTAACAAGGTTCTTGGACAACACTATCTTGCTCTTCACATTGGGTACTATATAGGCCAAGATTGGGTTGAAGAAATCACTTGATGGTTACCTATATAGTGATACGACACCCTAATACCCCCATGCATTCTAAATAGATTGAGATTTATACAATACTCAACCAAGATGAAATTGTATCATTGTACCACACTTAACTATGACAGTCCCTTCTTGACAACAATTTGTAATCTTTAGACTATTGGGATCCTTGCCACAAATAAATATTAGGTCAATGACACAAGGCTTTTAAACAAAAACCATAATCCTAACTCTATATCCATCCCCTTGGCAGTCTCAAGGGCCACCTTGAGACAAAAAATGCTAATGTACTATTATGACAGTTATGATTGTCCTCCATCATTTTATTGTGCATTTGAAACTTGAGATGAGGATTGAGGAGGTCCCCATTGGTATTTTTTCGTAGACAGTTTTGAAATAGCAGACCCCCATCTTATCAATAAGGAAGATTATATAAATCTTGAATAAAAAAAGAAAAACCTCATGACTGTCTTGCATGTTAGCAAATTGACTGTGACAGTAGTAAGGTTAGTCAATAATTTCCACACCTTTATATTCAATCTTCGGATCATTAGGGGGGTAAAAGCATGGAAAATACTCATGGAAAGATCTTTAAAATAGGCTTATTCAACTTCAGGCATTTCTATAGACCCTAGGAAGGTGGATGCAAACTTAGTGACTATAATTACCACCACAAAGACTATCCCCTTTGTGACTATGACAAGGTAACACTGTCATGCTCTTTATGACAATCCCTTCTCCAATGGGTGATGGCCTAATAACATTTATCTCCTTCGTGATTTCAATCCCTCTCTAATGCACTATCATAGGAGTCTTGACAGTCCTTATGTATCAGTGAAGAAGGCTTCCAACAAATCCAACAGGAAGGCTTAAGATTACATACAAAGTCCTAACCTTCATACCCTAGTCACATATCACCCCTCTAAGAAGACCTCAAGACTTTATGGGTTCCAAACATAACACAAACCTAGTCCTATTTGACTGTCACTACCCTAGGTCCCTCAAAATTCTTATATCAACCTTCCCTTGGCTGGAAAGGGTCTTGAAACTTCATTGTCCCTGCTAGTCTGAACTTGGAATGGTCAATATAATGATTCTACTACAATGCATAGTTAGGGCTACACTAAGGAAGTCCTACCTACCCTAAGGAAGTCCTACCCACACCTAAACTATGATGTATCCATGATCTTATCAAGAATGATCTTATGATAGTGTTTGGACTGAACCTATATAGTTTTAGCGCATTCACACATCTCAGTTACAGTGTGGTGTGTGAGGAATTATTGCTAAATGGTTGCTACCATGCACATAAACTATACACATATTTGAAGACTATAATATGACATTATTGTGATGGAATCCTAGGTTGGAATGAAAGCTAGGCCTCAGACCATTTTAAATTGATTCCTTGCAAAAAAATTTGATAAGAGATTCATTGTGTCCTCGACTACCATTCCACCAGTCTGTGGACCTAGTGCAAGGTGTGCAACAAGTCTAAGAAGCAACAACATCCTTCTTTCTGTCATACTGAGAACCACAAAATAATGGATTTAAATCATGGAACATATATAATTGATACCTTTAATGCATCTTCCATGCAAGTGAGTTTAAAACTGAAGATTTGGGTGTAGGAAAGGGCTTCTGAATAAATGTTCATTAGAAAAGAAAGAAAACAAATAGTTTTGAAATGAAAAAAACAAAAATCACAAAATCTAAAGGTTTCCATATTCCGCTAAGCCCTTCTTTACCCACACATCTACTTGGAGTGCAACTTTGATCTTCCTTCAAATCACCCTGACTTCATAAGGAATCCAAAATGGGATCAGTCATAAGAACGAGGCAAGCAAACAAGGGTTTGTTGTTCATTATTAGCTCGTCAAACTTAAGCATATGAGACAGCATGGCACACACAAAATGTTGTGGATAATGACCACAAGATTAGGTTAATTGCAACCACTTTTTGTAAGCAAGAACAAGACTAGTATACTCATTATGATCCTAATGGCACCAAGAATGATCTTGGTAAACTGCTAAGAGATTTCCTTCCCAATTTCAATTGCCCTAAGATGGTGCATCGTAATATTGTGGCATTAAAGGAAATAAGGCAACAATCAGGAGAGATTGTGTGTAGGTATGATCAACGCTCTAAGGAATTGGTGTTAAAGATTGACCCAACTATAAAATGTTGAAATTTAGAAGGAATCATTTATTGGTAGGCTAATTGCACATATCCAACATGAACTAGTTTAGCTCACTCTCCCTAATAAAAAAGTTGCCTTAAAAGTTGTGTTGAGATTATAAGAATTAGGGGAGCCCCCAACATATGATTCTACTACATGCCTAAAAGAACAAATGGAAAAATGGTCATGCAAATAGCACAACTTACAAGTGAAACTCTTAATAAATGTGGTTTATTATGAACAAAGTGCCACACTAAGGGGCATACAACTACAAACTATCTAGTGTGGTGCAGGAGCACCCTAGCCAATACATGCCTCCATGAGGCAATCTTAGGTTTTTTAGTATTGATGATCTCATGATGCAATAAGGTCTAAATGGACACTTTAATCTTGGAATAGGTCCTATGAGGTTGTTAGGAGTTCATTTTTCAAATATTGCAAACAATGTAAAAGTTGTCAATGTAAAAATTACAAAAAAGTGCAAATAAAGGCAAAATAGAGAAGTTGAAGGGTCGAGGAGGTTAAAAGATAGCTTGGATCAGTTGATTTAGTTGTATGAGGTTGTAAAGTCTTTAAAAAGGCCATTTTCATCATTTGCAAAGCAGAAGTGTGGGTTTGGAAAAGAATTGAATAAGAAATGAGATTGTTTTGTGTAAATTTTCTGCATTTTCTCATTGTAATTTGCTGCTACAGGAGGTTGTATGGCCTTGTACAACCTGAAAGTTGATTGGAAGTGATGTGGAATTGAATCTAGTTTCTAGAAAACTTGGTATCACCGAATTTCATTGAGTTTTGAGCATTTTAGAAGCATTTTACTCCAAACTACTTTGAAAACCTAGGTTTTTTTATGCATAAGTGATAGGGTTTGTATAAAAGCTTTGTAGAAAATCATTTTTGGTGATGGAAAATGTTTGTATAGACCATATTTAACATGTCTGGGCTGGTGGTATAGGATTTTGACGTCTGGGTTGTAAAAATCACAAAGTGACCTATCAAAACAAGCCTAATTAGACCTTGGGACAGTGGGACAGTTAATTTTTTAGGGGTTTGTTCCAAAACCATCATACCTGCACTCTTGATATGTTATTAAATGGCCAAAAGGGTATCTAGAACAATGATTGGATTGTGGGTTTGAGATTTGGTTTACAAATTATGCTAGAAAAACCTTGTTTCCTGCTCTAAATGGCCTAATTCCAAAACGGGACAGTCAAAATTTGACCCCTGTGTTACAAAACAACCACCCCTGATTTCCACATATGTTAAATAAATTCCAAATGCATATCTCAAACAGGTTTTAGATTTTGGATATGTAGTCTGGTCTACAAGTTATTGCTATTTTATCAATTTTGGAAGGCTACTAGGAGAATGGTGAAATTGTGAGAGAAACCCACCAAGATAGGGTTACAAAGTTTGAAAGTTTGGTTTGTTTGAGTGAATCCACCATCCTCTGCATCAATTGGTATAAGAGATCAAAAGTTCTGGGCAAGAGAAGTTTGTGGTTGTGTGTTTGTTTTTATGCAAGTTGGTTGCCAAAAGACTAGGTAGAGGAAAAGTGAAGAGACCTAGGTGAGGCAAAGAAGTTAAGAAGCAAGGTTAAAGGGACTTGCTTGAAGAAAAGATGGATTTGTTGAGAAGATACCAGTAGGCTAAGGATTCACAAAGGAAGAAGAAACAAGAAGAGAGGAAGAGAAAAGAGGAAAAGACAAAGCAAATGAAGATGGATCAAGAGATTAGAAAATTGAGGCAAGCATTAGAGCAATTCAAAGTGATGAGAGAAATTTGAGGTTGAGATGTAATAGTTGGGTAGGCAAGCCACAAGTTGGCATTTGAAAATTGAGAAGAGAAGAGTTGTATGGCTTATTCAAAGGCTGATACAAAAAAGAAGACACATGAAGGCATTAGAATAAAAAATGAAGATAATAGAACCTTTGATAGAGGTAGGAGAGGAGCAAGCCAAACAAGGAGAAGAATATGAAGAGAAAGAAAAGAAGATAGAGGTTGCAGCCATCCCCAAACATGAAGATGATATTATAGCAGAGGTAAAGGATCTGATCTTAAAGGGAAATGATATTGAGTTGGTGTTAAAGTGTGATTCAGAGAAGATCAAGGATGAATTGATCTTGAAGACTCAAAATGAGTTGAAGAAACATGGTTGTATTGTGGTAGAGACAATGTATCACTTGTTGTGATAATACCTTGGACAGGGAACAAACTAAAGGTCAAGATGCAGTAGATAGAAGAAGGACAAAGAGTTGAGACAAAGATTATGACACATCAGAGCATGAAGGAGCAAATTCAAAGAGGCAAGACAAAGTGGAGACAAGTCGGCATAGACCAACTAAAGCCAAAGGTGAATATGAAGATCAAATGGAGTTGTTTCAAGAAGAAGAGCATTGAAGACTACAAGGAGGAGCATTTAATGATGAATACTTGTTACTACATTCAATCCAAGAGGACTTGGAGTTTTCATTTGGCCGGGAGTATGGTGCATGAGCACCCTAGCCAATACATGCCTCCATGAGGCAATCTTAGGTTTTTTAGTATTGATGATCTCATGATGTAATAAGATCTAAATAGACACTTTAATCTTGGAATAGGTCCTAGGAGGTTGTTAGGAGTTCATTTTTCAAATATTGCAAACAATGTAAAAGTTGTCAATGTAAAAATTGCAAAAAAGTGCAAAAAAAGGCAAAATAGAGATGTTGAAGGGTCAAGGAGGTTAAAAGACAGTTTGGTTCAGTTGATTTAGTTGTAGGAAGTTTTAAATTATTTAAAAAGGCCATTTTCATCATTTCTAAAGCAGGAGTGTGGGTTTGGAGAAGAATTGAATAAGAAATGAGACTATTTTGTGCAAATTTTTTGCATTTTCTCATTGTAATTTGCTGCTACAGGAGGTTGTATGGCCTTGTACTTCCTGAAAGAGGTCTGTAATTGATTGGAGGTGATGTGGAATTGAATCTAGTTTCCATCAACCTTGATCTCATCAAATTTCATTCAGTTTTGAGCATTTTAGAAGCATTTTACTCTAAACCGCTTTGAAAACCTAGGTTTTTTTATGCATAAGTGATAAGGTTTGTATAAAAGTTTTGTAGAAAATTGTTTTTAGTGATGGAAAATGTTTGTGCATAACATATTTAATATGTCTAGGTTGGTGGTATAGGAGTTTGAGGTCTGGGTTGTAAAAATCACAAAGTGACCTATCAAAACAAGCCTAATTAGACCTTGGGAGAGCGGGACAGTCAATTTTTGAGGGGTTTGTTCCAAAACAATCATACCTTCACTCTTTATATGTTATTAAATGGCCAAAAGGGCATCTAGAACAATGATTGTTTTGTGGGTTTGAGATCTAGTTTGCAAATTATGTTGAGAAAACTTGTTTGCTACTCTAAATGGCCTAATTCCAAAACAGGACAGTCAAAATTTGACCCCTATGTTACAAAACAACCACCCCTAATTTCCACATATGTTAAATAAATTCAAAATGGGTATCTGAAACAGGTTTTACATTTTAGATATGTGGTTTGGTCTACAAGTTATCACCATTTTATCAGTTTTGGAAGGCTACTAGGAGAATGGTGAAATTGTGAGAGAAACCCACCAAGATAGGATTACAAAGTTTGAAAGTTTGGTTTGTTTGAGTGAATCCACCATCCTCTGCATCATAATGGTGGGAGCTCAAGCTATTACTGCCACATAGTTCTCTCTTTCTCAACACATACCTAATTGCACCATATGTCATGAGACTCATGAAATTGTCCATTACTGCAAAAGTGAAAGGATGTTCCTATCAATTACTAGTGCAAGGTTTGTCACACATCCACCCATGACACTACCACCTACAAAGTAGTACAAGTCCTCCACAAGGCAAGAGGAAAACAAAATTAAACACAACCACGCAACCCCAGTCACAACCACAATAGATGGTGTTGTGCTATTAGGAGCCATAATATATGGAGCATGGAGGAAATCAAGGAGGCCATGGTAGAGTATGCAATAGAGGAATCTATTGCTACTAGTGTGGAGAACTTGGGCATACCTCGTGTAGTTGCACAAAGTTTCCAATGTATACTTATTATGATGTTGATCACAAGGTAGAGGATTTCCCTACATTGTTGCAACGGTTGGAATATTCAATGATGTGCCTTTGATAAAGATATCAATGATGTGCCTTTGATAAGGGACTCATCATTTTCATAAGTTCTATCACCACCTAATGATTCAATAAAGGATCTGTTGTCTATACATTAATTCAATATAAATATATGTGTGGATGATTCAGTGGCATATTCACATAACTCACGTTTGTATATAAGTGATTGCCCTTACAGTTGTCAAGCTTTGTGGATTAAAATTATTGTGAAAAATGTCCAAGGATTGTTCTGTAAAGGTAAAAAGGTGCATTCATAATGAGAGTGACTGAAGTTCAAATCTCAACACTGCAATAAGGTAACTAGGAGGACATGTGCACATGTCCAGGACTGCAAATAATGGGACAATTGAGTGGGATCTAGGGCCAATAGAGAAGCACTTTAGAACTCATCCTACACATCAATAAACAACTCAACACAACAATATCCAACTAAGTTATTGAAAGTCAACTATTGATACCTCATTCTCCATGCAGATTACAAAATCAGTCCACTTTTTGCTTTGTAACATTTATTTTTCAAATTATGTTGGATGCCGGCCATATTTCTCCTCCTATCAAAACATGGCACATGGACTAGTTAAACTAATTAATATGCAATCATTTACTTTTTCCTAGGAAATTAAAAAAATAGCATTTAACATATTAAATATACTTACAAATGTACAGATCAAGACCTATAAACCTTTCTGGCCACTGTGATGCATGGCACGAAGTTTGTAAAGCCTAGCATTGGAGGCCTTGTCCTGAAACATATACTAATTCAATTTAACTATGCACAAATAAAATTTAAAAATTGTTTAATAAATTTGATATAATCTTATGAGAAAATTCAAATACCTGCGTACTCTCCTCACCGGACTTCCTCCGTGCATCAGACTTCTCATATGCTTTTACAAGCTCTTTCCATACTTTCACACTTACATCAATTGGCCTTTTTTTGAGCCTTAGCTCGGGAGGGAGTTTTTTTATCTTCTTTGTTTGGTTGCACCGAAATCTCTTGCAGTTTTTAGACATTCATAGCTTTATCTTCTTTACATACCAACCTGTGCCAAATTCAGTCTCTATGTCATGGATAACTACTTTTTGCAGGTGCATGGGTATCTTTGAGAATGGCAAATGTAGATGGTCTTTGAACCGTTGAAGGCATGATTCCTTCAACCTATTCACAAACGTTTTTCCAGCATCTGTCATTTAGACTTCCCCTGAAACCACATCGTATTCTATCTTGGTATCATAGGTACCAATGCAAGATGCAAAACATGGCGTGGTGGTCAAAGAAGTCTGTGTCCCAGGAGTGGCTGGGACATTGGAAGTCTCTGCTCCCTATTCCACATTCTTAGAGGTTATTGTTATTGATTTCCTCTTGGATCTTTTGCTTGATCCAGGACTGGATGGGGAATTAATTGATTCCCTTTGATACAGTTGATTTGGTTGCAATGTTTCAGGGGCTTTACTAGATTATTTTTCTATGTATCTGGCAAGCATTGGCAAGTCCACACCATCCAATTTGTTCACTACCTCTATGGTGCAGAGGCACCATGAGAGTTCAAATTTGCAAGTTTGTGAATAAGGTCTTTTGGTAAATTTTGGTGTGTTAAGTCTTTTGTCAAGTAAATAAGGTCACTATAGACCATTTTTAATGTTGAAGTCATCTAGGGGTCATTTAAGTTCATATTTTGTAATGTTGTCAATTGTTGTCATGAAAAGATACAAAAAGTGCAAAGTGTGGAAGCCCAACAGTCATGGGCATTCAAAAGTTAGTTGTAGCCATTGGGTTTGGTTGAAACATGTTTAAAGATGCATGTAGAACCTCGAGGAAGTGGTTGGAGGGATTGTAAATGAAGAAAATCAATAAGAAACCCTTGTTTCATAGAAAATTCTATGTTTTTACTGGTAAATCTTTGTTACAGACCACTGTATGGCCCTGTACAAGTGGTTTATGACCTAAAACCTATTGGAATCAATGGAGGCATGAGGTATCATCAATTTGCACTTGGTTTTATTGAATTTTATAAAGATTTGAGATTTTTATGGAGCTTTTGCTGAAAATGGGTCTATAACTCTATTTTAAGGGTTTGAAGGCACTTAATATGTACTAATCATCCATTTCTCTGTTAGAATCACTTGAGACTCGGTGGAATAAGAATGTGCAAACAATTTTTGAAGTGTTTGAAGGTTTGGTTAGCAGGGTAGAGGCCTGGAGTGTGGATTTTCAATAAACCCTCATTGAAACAAGCCTAGAATAGGCCTAGAGTAAGGGTTTTGGGGTTTGGTGCATAAATGAGTGTTTCTCAGGCTAAAAGTTGTGAAGTCTACCTATTTTAGACCTACCTAGAGTAGTGGAGTTGAGTTTCTAGATTGGGAGAGTACTTAGAGGGTACTTGTTTTAGAAAAGAGGGCTAATTAGGCCTAGAAAACAAAGGACAGTCAATTTTTGGTTGAGGTGTTGCAAAACAACCATATCTGAGTTTTTGATACGTTGAAGTAGAGGATAAAGGGTACTTAGAAAGGTGAAGATTTTGTGGGTTCAAGGCCTTCTCCAAAAGATATGTTGGAAAAACCTAGATAGGAGGGCTACAAGGCATAAGGGAGGTCATTGAAGGATATCAGTAATTTCAGAGTCTTGAAACTTACAAATTGGTTTCTTTGGAGTGTTGAGAACCTTCTTACCCTGCTTGGCATCACTCTACCCCCAATATGGAAGCCAATGCCTCTTAATCTTTGTCAGTCTCATGTCCCTATATATATATATATATATATATATATATCTTCTTTTAAATTTAGAAATAAAAAACTAAAAACTAAAAATCAAAGAAACAATGGAAACATTTACAAATCTATAAATTGACAATGAATTACCTCATTGTGGCTAGAATCTGCACCCTTTGCTCTCTTCCCTATATTGCTTGACATTTTGACGTGACCTGGGGCAAATTATTTTCATCCAATCTGTGGAGGCAAACGAAGTACACACTGTCGATATGAAACAATTGCCTATGAATCAATTTCTACCTTGGGAGGGAATCTATAGTTCTAGGCCTAATTTTAGTTTTCTCACCCTCATCTCAAAAGCCCTATCTCCTTGTATTGTCTCGACCAAACTTTGTTCCCATGGGACCTGGCTACAGTGGGGCAGATGCAGTTTAATGACTTGTCTTGAAAGCAATCTGCTACTTTTTTAGGAAGGAAGCAATGGATGGGAATGATAAGGGAACCGGGGCATTGGGGTTTCAAAAATGTGTTCACTTCTCTTAGATGTGGAGGAAATAATGCAATGTCTACAATTTTACCCTCCTCCTTTGCAACCACATGAGACTTAAACGATTCACCTGTAAACAAAACAATATTCACAACCCTTTCTTCACAATCATCTCCATTTAATCTAAACAAAAATATTTGTGGGAACGAAAAAAACAAATTATAACCTTACCTATGGTGTCACAAACTAAATCAAATTTCTCATCTACTTGCTCATAGTCAATCCCTCAGAGGGTGCTCTCCTCTCATCTCTTCCTTCACACGGCATTTTTCCCTTTTTTCTCTTGTCTTCCTTCGCGCGTCGTTTTTCTCCTCTCATCTCTAAATTCATCGCGGGAAGTTTTTATTTTATGTTTTTTGATTCAGTAGTCGGCGCTATAGTCAGCGTAGTTAATGCCAACTTTAGCGCCGACTTTTAGCCCTGAATGTAATCTTTTTGGGGTGCAAAGTGCACCTAATTTAGCACCTATTAGTGCAAAATGATGTATTTTCTTGGAAGTTGATAAATAAATTGATCCTAAATTGACTTCATCTTCATATGTTCCAAGGGAGCAATCGTGGTTTCCTATTTTATCTATTCCTTATCCCTTATCTATTAGATCTCATCATTCCATCCTAAAGTAGGTTTCAATCAAGAATAAGGTGCACAGCTATTATGTGACTATTGTCATTGTTGTGTATTACAGGATTTAGAGGAGGCCATGGAGAGAGGACGTGGATGGCATAGAACTATTAAATCGCAGAGAGGAAAGTGGGTGGAAATAGATAGGACAACGAAATCTGCAGATACAATAGAGGTAAGAAGAGAAAGCAACCTTAACCAAAGGAGGAAGTTGTTTATGAATTCACAAATGCTACAACATAGAGGAGATAAAGTCATTTTTTTGTTCATGAGGCCTCTGAGGTCAAACTTATTGGTTGAAAATGCACATGAATGGTGATTAAATGTGATTCTATGATCAAAGGAAAAGTTTGAAAATTAGGATGGCCAAAACATGATATCAATATGTCAAATATATGACTAAAGTGAGGTTTTGTGTTGGATAGCATATTCGTTGAAATGATATAATTGATGTACTAAACATTATTTACTATGTTGTGTATTATAGGGGCCAGACGAGGCCATGGCAACATATCGTGTGATATCAAATGAGGACACATCGGATGAAGCGAGACATCAGGTGTACTCAAATTTTGACTTAACTTAGGAAAAAATGATTTGATGGCATTTTATGATACGTCCATCTTTTTTCACAGTATTATTGAAATTTATAATGTATTATCCAATCTTGACATAAATTAATGCATGTTGTTGATTATTTTAGATGGAGATTGGAGCAAATGCAGAGCCTGAGCATTCAACTAGCAAAAGAAAAAGATATGTACGTGGACCTGGACCTAAAACTGTTAAATCACATAGAGGACAGTGGGTGGAAGAGGATATGACAATGGATCCTACAGACACAACAAATGATTGCACTCAACAAGAGGTTGGTCAGGACTATAGTACATGGGATGATACTTTGAGAAAATTATTGTTTGTAGATGTTCTGTATGTCGTGGAAAGAAACAATTCAAATGAGCGATTGTACAAAGACATTACATAAATGATGAGCTTCCAGTCAGTAGTATGCCTCCTACAATCGATTCAAATCTAATAGGAATTGTGGTAAGGAATTTTCCAATTGGATATAAATAACATGTATACTTCATTTAAACATTGTTTTATATTATTTAAATAACTAATTTTTTTCTTAATGGATACTTGCAGGATAAATTTCTTGGTTTAAAGTTTCCTAGATCACCGATTTCTAGCCTAGAGGGTAATGATCATTTATCAGATGATACATCTAACAAAAATATGTGCCAATATACCAGCTCGGAAGATGAGGAATTGATGAAAATAAGCAACAGAACAAGAACCGGTTTAAAGATGCATAATTTTCTTAAAGACAAGGGGAAGGTGGACTACATACCCTATGAGAATGAATGTGATGGAGATGATGACTTACCCCTGAGTTTGAGATCAATTTATAAAGAGACATTTGATCGTCAACTATATTGTGCTTGGCCTAGTGATCAACAACTACCTAGAGTGTATGAGGTGTTTCAATTTTGGGGATACAGCTACATGATACGACCCTTCGATATTCATGGAGAATCTAGGCCTCTTTATTGTCCAAAATGTACGTGTGGGATCTAAAAATAGAAATAATTCAAAACAAACCACTAGGAGATTATTGCCATATTATGGTCCATCATATTACAGTGGTGAATGGAGAAGGCTAGCAAAATATAAGCCTAGCATGTCAGCATATGGTCTAAATTTGAATATGTATACACATCTTCTCCAATTGGAAAGTGGAAAAGAAATTAATAGAGGTCATCTTATGTATATAGATGGACATGCATACACACATAAAAATATTGCTATATTTATAAATAGTAGTAAGGAAAGGGACCCTACTGTAAGACCGAATTGTCAATTTGTTGAGGTTATAAATGATAAAGATGGAGATATGGAAAGAGAGGTTGATAGATTGATAATGGTTGAGGCTATTATGGACCTTACCATTGGGGATGAGTTATTGATTGATTACCCCTTCTTAAAACGCACTCCTGCGCGAAAGAAGAGGGAAGAACAAGGTCTCCCTAAGGATGTTCTTAAGGGAAGAAAACCAAAGAATAATAAATGAGTGTGGACTGATGTTTTATAAACTATGTTGTTAAAATTGTGTTTTATTTAAATTATTGTATAAAAAAGGTAGTCTATAAAATAATGTTCCATTATTCAATTGATGTATATATGTTCATACAATTTTTATTTTTATTTTTTAAGCCATATTTGATTATATTTCTTTGAAATTGATACATTTATGGTTTATCCAATTGTTGCCAAATATTAAATAATACTTACGTTTGTTGATAGGTAGAAGATGTTGATGAAACACATAGTAATACCTAAGATCCAATTGGGTTATTAATATTTGGAGGGGATGATCCAAACTATCCTTTAAATAATACCAAGGTGAAAAGAGCAAGATTGAAAAGAATACTACTAGATAAGAAATTTGAAGAGCTGATGAGATCCACATATACTGATCACATGCCACCTAGCCTTAATGATGATGATCATGATAGTGAAAATGTAGTGCATGAAGAAGAATTGAATGAAATGTTTACAGGTTTCTTTAGGGATGGAAACAATGATGACAATAATGATCATATGGTTGACAGTAAAAATGATAGTAGGGGTAATTACCACCAACATAATGTTGATGATAACAACTTGAATGACTCTATCAAGCAAGCATTGAAGACACCCGTGTTCAAATCGAATGCAAGTAGAACCTCAAAACTAGAATGCACATTAATATTATTAGAAATCAAGTCACTATTTGGTTGGTCAGACAAAGGATTCACTACCCTACTTAAGTGAGTTGAAATCTATTTCTTACTTTGCATTGTCAATTGGTGTACATAATTCATAAACATTCATCAACTTCGTTTATATTTCTTTAAGGGGATTTTAAAACCATATATTGTATATAAATAGTCCTAGTATAGTTTGACATATCAAACATGTTCATCATAAGTCAAACATTCAATTGATTTAATCTCTGGCAATCTTACAGGGCACTAAAAACTAAAATATTCCCTGAAATGTGTTGCCATCAACTTGCGGAGAGGCGCGTCTGTTGTTGGTTGAGTTGGGGATTGACTATAAGCAAATTCATTCATGTAAAATTGATTGCATTTTATATAGAGATGAATATTAAAATAAGGTAGAATGCCCTGTATGCAAAGGGAAGAGATATCATACAGATGTACAAGGTCCTACAGCTCCAAAGAAGGTTTTATGTCACATGCCAATTATACCTAGACTTCAACAAATGTTTCATTGCAAGTCACTTGCACAATTGATGGACTAGCATGCAATGAACAGGAGTAAAGATGGATTCATACGAATTCTGACTGACTCCAAAGCAATGAAACACATAGAGGAAAAATGGCCAAGAAAATTCAAAGAGGAACCCCGTAGTATCAGGTTTAGTCTTGCAATTGATGGAGTGTGCCCATTCTCTTTCCTGAGCTCAAATTAGAGTGTTTGGCCAGTCGGATTCATAATATACAATATTCCCCCATGGATGAGTGTTAGAAAGGAGCACCTTTTGTTGACTCTGATTGTTCCAGGAAAGCATCAAGTTAAAAACATGGATGTTTATCTTGCGCCTTTTATTGATGAGATGCAACTGCTATGGAAAGGCATAAGAATGTATGACATATCATGTCCCCCATTAAATAGGTCCTTCATGTTGTATGGTGTGCTATGTTGGACTATTCATGATTTCCCAAGACTTGGTGTTTGTTCTGGTAAGATAAAATATTTACATATTTACACTCATAATTTATTTTCATCCCAACTTTCATACTTAGTTTTATACTTTTTTTGATGTTATTAACATTACTTATTGAATTGCAGGTCTTCAAACAAAGGGGATATTTGCATGTCCAAGATGTGCAGAACAATTTCAAGGGTGGTATTCTAAAGATCTACATAAATTTATTTATGCAAACAATAGGGTTTTTCTACCACTATATCATAATTTTAGAAATTGCCTGAAGAATCAATTTGATGGAAAAGTTGAAAATAGAGTCCCTCCCATGATTATGGGTCTAGGTGATTGGCTTAAGAAGTATGAAGATACTGAATTGAAAGCTTGGGAGGATTTTTTTTATCGGGGTGATTCAATTGAAGAACCAGAACAAGTTATAGTTAATATGCCAGAAGGAATGAAAAGGAAATCCATATTTTATGAGCTCCCTTAATGGAAGGATCTATTAATATCTCACCTATTAGATCCTATGCACATCTTCAAAAATGTCCCAGATTCTATATTTCGACATATATCAGGCAAAGAGAAGGACACCTTGTCTTCAAGGAGAGATATGGCTCTTTCGCGTACCAAAATTGATAGAAAACATTTGTGGCCAAACAAGGAAAATGAAACATATGCAGAAGCTCCATGGATTTTGAAAAAAAAAAGAACTAGACCAACTAAAAAATGACATCCGTTCAATAAGGACACCTACTGGCTATGGGTCATCATTAGTTAATGGACATATCACATGATTTAAAACACATGATTTTCATAATTTTATGAAGGTATTATATATCATCATTTAACATTTACTGGTAACATTGATTAAGTACTAAATATAGTTTAATATTTTGTTGTGTGAGAAAAAATACTAATGACCTTTTCAAAAATGTATTTGATAGCATATCATGCCTTTAGCAATTAGGGGGGATTCCTATCTTACAGTTGATTTAAGGAATGCCATAAGTCGGTTGTCAGCATTTACAAGGTATGTGGTTATATGAAATGTTCATGTGTGAGAGACATAGAGATATTATATTGCATTTTAATTTTTGACTAAAGGTTCATACTAATTTACTATTCTTATATTAGGTGGGTGACCTCCAAGGAGATCCACGAATGTGAAGTGCCAAAATGGAAGAAGGAAATTGCAGAAATTGTATGTGTATTTGAGAAGGAGCTCCCTACAAGTTTCATTGACCTACAAGTCCATTTACATATACACCTAGTCAATGACATTGAATTGGAGGGTGTCATATCAACAAGGTGGATGTTTTTCTTTGAGAGGTATATGAAAACTCTAAAAAGATATGTCTGACAAAAGGCACATCTAGAGGGTTGCATGGCTGAAGGGTATGTATTGAGTGAAGTATTTTTCTTCCTATGTGAATTCCTTGGTAAGGATTTTAAAGATGGGCCACGCTTCTGGGATGAAGAACGAGCATTAGATATTATTGATGGAGAAAAACCACAATCTAATGGTGTTCAAGTAGAAATTAGTAAGTAAATTCATGATTAGTGTGGTTGTTTTTCTTGCAATCATTAATTTACTCTGTAATTTATTTGTCAAATTAACAGCATGACATTTGGAGTTTGAAATAAACATGTTGACAATAGGTGTAGAAAAAAGTGCTATACTCGACAAGTTCATTCTGTACCACATGGACTTTATGAACAAATGGATTGATCTGTATGATAAAAAGAGAGAAGAAGTGTTAGAAGCAAGAAGACAGTTTAAGAGATCGAACCCAAGGAATACTCCACTTCCCACTGATCTGCTTTAGGAATGGGGCAAAGATTGCACACTAGAATGGGTTATTGAACAAATTCAAAATCAAATAGAAGATGTAGGTATAGATTCAAACATAACAGAAGATGAAATCAACAAGTCTAGAGGATGTGAAAGAAAGGTACAGTTGGAATTTTACAAAATGTTGTTTCCTTACAGTTTTGACACTATTAACTATTTTAATATTCATCATTATATTTGTTTTCACTGAAATAAATGGTCTTTCACAGGCGAGGAAATATCCATCAATGTGGGCATATGGTCGACATTATCATGTAGAAAGTGTAGATGTAAAGAGATGATCATTCTATTGTGGCATCATGGTTGACTTCAAGCAATCCAGTTGATCAAGCTCAAAAGATAAGAATATAATTGAAGGGAATCTACAATATGTTGGGAAAATACAAGAAATTATTGAGTTAGATTATTGCTCTTTTAAATGTTGTATTTTTAAGTGTAGATGGTATGAAGCATTTGAGAGGACACAAAGACATGATACCCATAGTGGATTGTTTTCTATAGATTCCTCATGTTTCCTACCGGAGGATAAGGAGCCTTATGTTCTACCAATTCATTGTGAGCAAGTATTTCTTTAACTCAAACAAGAAGCGGTAATGATCATTAATCTATTAATTCATAGTTCATTGTGAATATATACATGTGTTTATTAATCAATAAAATTGTTATACCATACGTCTAATATATGTATGTCATTCATGTGCAGGTATTTTTCTATGAAGATATTTTGGACCTGAAATGGATATTTGTCATACATTATGATCCAAGATTAAGGCATGTATTTGACGATGCATTAGTGGATACTGAGCAAAACAATGATGGCCAACAAAATGAGAGAGAGGGATTAGAGAACATCAAAGAAATTGACATCCATGATGATGTTGAAGATGGTTATGTTCAGGCACAAGCAGACAACAATCTAGAGTTAGATGATGTTATGGAAGACAACAATATGGATGGTATAGAAAATGATGATCCAAGTACATATGGTAACAATATAGATGGTCTACAGTCAAATTTCAATGATGATGAAGATGATGCAGTTCAAGATGAGGATGATGATAATATTAAATACTTGAAAGAACATATGAACATTGACAATGATACACTGGATGACATTGTAGCAGACAATAATGTTAATGACCAAGACTTCTAAATTTTTAGAATTATTTTCAATCCATGTTTAAAAAAGGATGATTCTTATGGCCTAAACTTTGAAATGCTTCAGTAATATTATTTGTGTCAATACAAATTACCTATTGCATTATCCTTAAATTGTTCAATCTTTGGTATGAATTGTTGGGAGAAAAAAATAGGATTACTTGGATGCAATTTCCTTTTCATTGCTTTATATTTTGCTTGAATGTCAAGGTCTCAACCTAATCCTCATTTTGCACTAAGAAGAAACCTTAGGCTTAACTCTACAATGGCCTCAATTCATTGCGAGGAAGTTATGATTGAGGATTTGATGACTACTACATATTTTAATGGGGAAGATGTTTTTCATCATGATGCACATGTTGCACATATGGATAGGAAAGACATGAATCTTACTACACAAATACTTATATCAGACCTTTATGAGTTTGAGCAATAATGTTAATTATTCAAATTTGATTGATGTTCTTCATAACTTGTTAATGGATAATCCTTATGTGATGGAAGTATTAAGTGATATAGGTCAAAGGATAAGCTCATCAAGTTCCTTAAATAGTGTGTCTCCTCCCCTTCCTTCACAAACCTCTTCATCTAGTGTGCCTCCTTCCACATCTTCTCCTACATTAGTCATGCCACATATTTCTTCTCTTCTTTGTATTGCTTATCAATTTTTCATAGCTCCTATCATTGATCCTCTCATTGTACCTACTTCTCATATTGTACCTTCTCATCCCCTGATTGTGTTTACTTCTCACCCACTATTCATGTTCCCACTACTCATTCCAACTTCATTATTTGTCCCCCAATCAACCTACACTCTACGTATTATCTCATGTTGCCACTTCCACTCCCATTTTAATCATAACTCCTAATGTTCATCCTTCCAACATAGATGTCATCCTTAAAAGAATTGATGAGATGCAAAGTAAAGTTGATGCATTACCCCTAGTAATCAAAGGATATCATAGGAGAAATCAAGTATAATCCACTTTCATTTGAGTTATTTCTTATCCATTTCTAGTTTGTTCAGTGGCCCCTAGTTTTGTAATGTATAGTGGTAAAGGGGGCATTATGACACAATTGGGAGTTTGTTTTAATTATGTTTATGATAATAAACTTTTTACAAAGCTCTTCCCTAGAAACTAAAAGGATTATGCAATTGAATGGCTTTATTCTCTTCCTCATAGTTCTATTCATTCCTTCAATGATTTGGCCAATGCTTTTGTACATCACTTTAATGTCAATATTAGTTTTGTTGGTACTCAAATTTGCAAATTATAAAACCCTAAAGATATGCCAAATCTTATGATTAAGTTTTATGTGTGAATTTGGCCAACTAACAGAATTGATCAGATTAATCAAAATTCTCTGCACTTTAGGTTCTATTCAAGCCTAGGTGGGTGTTACCTTGTTTCACCAATGACAATTTACTTTCAAGTTTGTTGGTGACTTCAGAACAGATTAAGGAGCTTATGTAATTTTCTCAATTAAATCATCCACTTCACTTAACCCAATCTAGCATATGATTTGGATTAATGTTTTCTATAAATTTTTAAACCCTACTCCTAAAACAAAAAAACAAAATTGGATTTTGAAAATATATACAAGGGAATGGTTTTCAAAAGAGAATGACTAGTGCCTGCCTTTGGGTCACTTAGTTTTCACTCTAAGAAGAATATGTGCTTCCCTTTTAGCCACAACTCGATTTGCTTGGAAATTCTAGGTCTATGACTTGCATAGACATGCAAATATGTAAGTTATCAAGTTCTTCTTTAACAATCCAATTTAACCTTCCAAAGTTATTGTGATTCACCTATAGGATTTTAAGCCCTACTTGAAGGAGCCCAATAAACAAACCACACAAGGAACATCAAATGTGTTCTGACAAATCAACAATATACTTGATAGGTTGATTTGAATAACAAAGAAAAAGTGAATTGGAGACAACCAGATAAATTATTAACAATCCAATTCAACAAACAAATCAGAACCAAAAGTTGAGCACCAGATAATAGCAACTTTTATATTGATTTGCTTCAAAGTACAGGCAGGGCAATGTCTCTTTCAAAAAATTAAAATCCCTAATAGATCCCAAGCCATAAGGTCTAGGTTTCCTTTTATAAAGGAAGCAACAAGCTTTAGACCTTTCACATTCAAAATGGCTCTTTGTATTCCTAACCCTTGATATTACAATATTTGCCTTTTATAAGTCCAATTTAGAATTTCAAATATATTTGAATACATTTTGAAAACATGAAGAAAACATAAAGAGACAAAAGGAGAGCATTCAAGATGTGGTGGTGCTATTTAATGCCAACATATGGCTCATTGCTCCTCTACACCTGAACCTGTGCTACTGATGATTCATCTCTAAGATATTTCTCCTCCCATTGATATATTGTAAAATCACCAGGCCATTGGTAAGCCTGAATCTGAAGCAAGTTCTCCTGGTGATCTTTCCATCTTTTATCAAGCAAAGCTCTGATATCCATCACAATTTTCCATACCCAACATCCAAGGCAATTACTCTATCCAATATCATGTTGAAACTGAGAATGCTGACATCTCCATCCTTCTTCAAAAAATCCATATCTTGGAATATTGTTTGGCCGAATTCCATCTTCCATGTGTCAAGACTTTTGATTTTCTCTTCTTCTGTCAGTATGAAAGGAATAAATTTATGCTTGAACGTAGTAAAACATTCAACCTTTGCTTGCATCTTATGGCTTTCCCGATTCACATACTCATATTCATCAATGATCATTTTGACCATTTTCTCAGTGGGCTTCAAAGTTGTAGGGGCATTAGGATTCCTTTGTACTACTTTGCACATAATAACCAAAGTGTGATGATAGGGTTGCCATTTTTTATACAACAAATCAAAAACAAAAAAGTTTATCTTCAATTGCTCAATGGCCTAAGATAAAAAAGAGTAGAAATCATGCACACTCCCAAGCTTATCCACAACCAATTTTACTTTATGCTTCAAAATTTTCAAAAAATTTCATCTTTGCCTCATTCTTTGTCATTTCATTTTGTTTATTCAAACTTTCAATTTCCTTTTCAAATTTCAATCTTAATGCATTAACTTCTTCAGTAGACACTGTGACATCACTGGTTGTTTGTGGCACAGGGGGCTGATAGGGTACAATGGCTTGACCTTGAGAAGAATTCACAGCATTCAATTGTTTCTTTAATTTCACATTTTCAAAATATAATTTGTTTACTTCATCATTCATTACTTTCTGAGTTTGCTCATAATCTTGTAGCCTTTGTTCTAACTTCTTCACAGCAGC
The DNA here is from genome assembly GCA_027924645.1 of Cunninghamia lanceolata. Lineage (NCBI taxonomy): Eukaryota > Viridiplantae > Streptophyta > Pinopsida > Cupressales > Cupressaceae > Cunninghamia > Cunninghamia lanceolata. The sequence goes on along the minus strand of BSBN01001513.1, from coordinate 22,150 downwards.
ATGAGTAAACATAGCAGTATGAACATTGAGAGTAGCTACTTCTGTTGCTAATGTATCTTGAAAAGTCTTTACCATAGTTGTACGCCTCATTTCTTGAACAATATCAAGCAATCTTGGTTTGCTTGTATTCTTTTGAGTAGTCCAAATTGCAAGGGTCCCTATCTTTGGTTTAAAACCACATCCACTTATGTCATATTCATAATCAAATTCTGAAACAAGTTGTGGATCATCTTGACTTCTAACTTGGTCAAGCAAAAATACCGTTTTCAATTCAAGGCCAGAGATGGTGAGCATATTACTTTTCAAGACCATTTGTCTTGCCTCCTCTGGACTCACATCAATTTCATCTACTTTCAAATATTTGAAAGTTTATGTAATGATTTGATCATGTTGTGCTTCATCAGCACCCATTTTATTTATTGCCACTTTTTCATTATATTCTTTCATTTTCATTTTCAGCCAAAAATCCTTAAACTCTGGAGTTTTGATGAAGTTGTCATCTTCTATAAACCTCATGGATGCTATAATCCTTTCATCCTCCTCCAACTCTAGTTCAGCTTGGGTTTTCTTGCCCATCCTAGCCTCAGGCTTATGTGCTTCAATGGCTTGACCAACCAATGGCTGATCAACCTCTTGTTCATCTCCCATGTGCATCAAGATGTTAGCCACCTCATCAGTATCCCCCACCTCTTTAGTCATTTCATAGGGGATAAGTGGAGATACCTCTTTTGTCCTCTGCTTCTTTGCTGGTGGTGATTCCAGGACCTGTGGAGCTTGCACTAACAAAACATCAGAAGCAGACTCATGAATCTCAATCCCTACAGACCTTTTCACTAAAAGTTTAGTAGCCTTAGGAGGTTGCTTCTCAGATTTACCATAAATACTTTCAAAATTATCAATGATTGCATCAATTCTCTTTAGAGGGTCTTTTTCTTCAACAAAGAATCCAAGTAATAGGCAATTCTACTTTTTCTTTTCATCTTCAATCTTTTTCAAGATATCCCATTTTCTCTTCCTATTGTATACCTCATCAAAAGTGACAAGATTTCTTATCACATCCTCATCAAACAAGACATGATGGGATACTCCCATTTTAGTCAGAATTGATTGACTCACAAGATTCATATGGCTCTCAGGGTCACAATTCCTCTCGATGCCCAATTTCAAAGAATATTTTGCCTTTAAAAAGGCTTGCAAATTTTCAAGAGTGTCAGAGCCAATAGACCAATCACCAAAAATTGTAGCATCAAGCAGAAATGTACCTTTCTTTTGTCTTTTCATTACCTCCTTTTCCATCCACATCATTTGCCACATAAACTCCTTGAATACAATTCTATCTAATACAAATTTTGGCAATATGTGAGGTGGCTGGGGGCAACCATACACTCTAATTATAGTATGATCTAGCATAAAAAACCAATCAACAAAATTATGTTTGTGGCCCTAGTCTGGTTTGTGTGCAAGCTGCATCGGCATTACCATTACTTCCTTAGTCAGCGTAGGAAACCAAGTACCAAGAGATTTCAATATCTTGACAACAAACAAATCATGAAATACAATGTAGTTACTATTCTGGTAACAGGAATCCCACTTATAACACCAAAACTAAGTCAGTAATCTTTGTCCTTTCTCATCAACCATACTCACATCCATTTTGCTTGACCATCTTCCTTTGTTCTAATACAGAATCAAGTGACACAATAAAGAATAAATTTTAAAATCTAAGGGTTGCTTGTTCTCCTTCACACACAAGAATCCTTCATGCAGTTTTTTCTCAATATGAGATGCAAAGTCGTATTCAATGTTCACCTCTGGATGTTGTATTTTCACAGCCATCATCATTAAGCTAGTTGGCATTCTTTCTTGTGCATCAATTCCCAAGACCTGGCATAGTGCAAAATAGGTTCTCTTGAAATATACAACAAATTCTTCCATAGAGAAAGGCTCAATAGCATTTGATGGAATCTCAATTTTTTTGTTGTTGGCCCCCCTTCTCATATATACTGGCAATTCATCTCTCCTAAGTGTTTTCCTCAGGCTTGTGTAAACTCGTTCACTTCTCTACAAATCCACTTGAGTGAGAGCTTGCTTGTTCAACATAAAATAGTCAACAATTGCATTCTCGTCTACTGTGACCAATGGCAATCCATTTGGCATTCTGACTATTTTAGTGGTAGGATGGTAATATTGTGCTAGTGCCCTAATCAATTCCACATCCACAAATACATTGGGCACCACCAACTTTGCCAAATCCAATTTCCATGGATTTCCCACTAGTCCCTTGCCATCCTTTTTTGAACAAAAATACCAAAACAAATCCCACCCGGAGATAGGGATTATAGCATCCCGACACCCTTCTGCTACATCTTTGAACATCTTCTTTGGACCCTTGTCTATGGACTGAGGCAATACTTCTAGCAGAGATTGTTGAAGTGGTATTTTCTTGGGAACTACAGGCTCATTACCTTTACTGGCAGACTTAGACCTCTTGGGTGCCATGTTTAATGACTTGAACAAGCTAGGGTTTTCAAAATTCAACTTACTATACAAGCAACTAAAAAATAGAGTGAAATATACGCCAACTTCTAATCAGAGAGTGTAGGAATGAACTTACTCGGTCAATTACAGTTTGTAGGAAACACACTAAGCTGAGTTGCCCCTTCTCTAAGTTACTTCTGAATTCTCTAAAATGAGCAAATGCCAAGAAATCTTTGAATCTTATTCAGCCAAGGAGTTCATCATATCACCATTACTCTGGTTCGTGCCACAAGATCATGAAATCTCAGCATTCGATTCCTTTCAAATATTGGCCATTGATTTGATTTGATCTGATGACTGGGTATGCATATCAAGATTTGACAGCAATTCTTGATAACCGTGACCCCACATTGAATGTGCTTGCCATTTATTTCTTTTACTGTGTCGCCGCAAGGCTTGCCTAGACCGGCTTCCAGATAGCGGGGGCTTACAGCCACTACACTTCTATTTCATCCTTTACTGCTAGACCGTAAATGCTTAGATTGACCCCTACAGGACCATGAAAAATTGTTACCTGATGTCCTTCTGTTTACCGTCCACCCGCAAATGTTATGAATGACCATCGCGGGATAGCGGGGCGAAAACCCATTACATTCTCCTCTTTCTGCTCTATCGTGGGCCTCGATTGAAACCGTTGTGGGAATGCGGTAAGTGATACTCCCTGATGTTATTACTGTAATGCCACCAGTTACTTTTCAAACCTCCGCGGGACTACGGGAAGAGACTATATGCATCGAACACCGCCAAGTTGCAAGCGTGAGATGAACCATCTAGGGGTAGTGGTAGCTTCTTCATATCAACCGCTTCCTACCACCAAGCCACAACCTGTTCTTTTATGCTCTACAGGAATGCGGTATGTGTCATATTTCATTCCTCTTGTTTCCGCACAATTGCAAAAGATAATCAATTAACCTGCAGGATAGCAGTAATAAACAAAAACACTCATATAGTCAAAATAGTCAAGATTGTTTCATAATGGCCATGATATATATTCCAGAGACTGGATGTTAGAGCATTTTGGCAAAAGTATAGGTTCCAAGATAGATTGAAGGAAAAGGAGAGCATCAAACCGAATAGGATCAAGGAAATTCAGGGAGGTCCTAATAGGTTTAAAGGTTACAATTTTAGATTTAGTAGGATGTAAACAAGGATCAAATGAGTGCAATCATAATTATGTTATTGGATTTCAAACTTTTTAAACAAAGATACACTATCAAATTCCTAATGATGAATTGCAAAGAATATTTGTTAAGGGCTTATTACCTACTATCCAAGAGACAATGTACCTAAACAACTATTATGCTTCCATGGATTTGTGTGCAAATGTAAGAAACATTGAATTGAAACTTCTTAAGTCTAATGCACTTAAATATGGATCGCATCCTTCAAAATTTCAATAGGAAAATTTAGTTTTCAAAAGGGTAAAAATAAGCAAGAAAATCAACAAAATGCTCACCATGTTGTTAATTTATAGTCAACTTCAGATGTTATTTATTCTAATTCCCAAGGTGAACTGAGGGACAATCCTATATTATCTATTAATGTAATAAGATCATAGAATACATAAAGCAAAATAGATATGTAAACCAAAACACATTCAAAAATAGAAGGGTTCTAACATATATGTCACTTCTATTCAAAATGAACAAAGGAAATATACAGAGATCAGGTAAGATGAAAATTTGTTATACCTCTTTTACTCTACAAAATGTACAAAGTAGGCATTTGTTCAAGAATACCATCAGTTATGCTCCATGTAGATGTTGACAAGTATCCAACATGTATCGTGCATTTCTTATGTGGATGGGATGAGAACAAATGTCAAACTTGTATGGTGCGAACTAGATCATTGTGGCATGTGGTGTGGACATCACCATGTGTCAGACGCATACAGTGCCAATTATATGATCATGTTTTGCAGTACAAATGTCATTAGGTGGCACACATGTATGGAAGCATAACATGTGGTTGTTAATGTTCCATGTGTCTAATAGACACCAACATGTGTAGCAATGTGTATAGCCACACTATCTAGATCCTTGAAGCTAGTCCACATTGGAACACATGTTGGATGTGCTACATAAACTTTTATGCCTTGTTGATTTCCTATTCCTATGTACATGACTCTAATGTGGGAGGTGTGCAATAGGATATGTCAAGGGATGCTTCCTATTGGAACCCAAGACATGTCTAGAAAGGACTATGCCTCATAGAGTTGTGTAGAGCATTTGTATAGGAATGTTAAATGCCAAGGATGTTGTCATCTCAAGTGTGTAGGTGTGCACTATTATAGATGCACATTAGATGCACAACAATGCAGTTGACCACTTCTATTTAGTTACATATCTAACATTGTCCACAAAATTTACCAAAAGTGACTAACAAAATGATGGTCATAGTAAAAGATAATGGATGTGGGTAAACAAAAATGGACCCAAACATGGGTGAATAAAAGTGGCACAATATTTGGCATGGTGAGACTTTTCTTGAAAGCAATCATGATGGTCATCTTGGAGAATTCATCTACCACAAGAAACATGGAGTTACACCAGTGCTTTGTCATAGGTAGTCTTCTTAATAAATCCATGTTAATGATTCCCAAGGTGGTATCAAAACTAAGAGAGGGGTGTAGAGTCCAAGCTTCCTATTTGTAATATTTTGCAATGCTACAAATAATGAGAGACTTGATGTGGTTCTCAATGTTTGCACATATGTGAGGCCACTAGAAGTGTTGTTCAAGTGTTGCTAGTGTTTTAATAATGTTGAAGTGTTGAGTTATTTTGGCATAGTATGCTTCCTCAATGAGTCTCTAGTGTGGTGTGGTGTCTAAAACATAGAGATACTTGAGCTTGTAGAGAACCTTGTTAGACATGTAAAATTCACCAACCTATTTGCCTTGTAAGAGATTGGTGTATATCTATGCAAAGTCCAAGTCTGGTGGGTAGAGAGGTTCTCGGTCAAAGAAGTTGTGACCACATGAGTCCAACATTGTGGTGAGTGCATGAACTAGCTATTAGCTTAGGTAGTCAAATACCTTTTTGTCTTTTCCCTTTTCGTGATTGATAGCTAAATGGAATTGTTGTAGACATGTCATCCATTTCATGTGGTGCACATTTTCCAATTTGTTCTAGTTTGCAAGAATTGGAGTGGCTTGTGATCAAAGTGGATGATTGGAACTCCTTTCCCAAGATGTAGTGAGATCATTGCTTGATGGCTTGCATGATGGTATACAACTCCTTTACATGGGTGGATAGCATTAAACCGTATCATTTAAAAGTCATAGAATGGTACAAAAATATCTAACTACATATGTTCTCTCAAAGGATTCCAAACCTTTGACATTCCAACTGAAACATCTCAAATAATCCATTAAGTGCTAAATTAGGCGCGAATTTGGGCGCTAATTTAGGTGCCAATTTGTGCCTAATATAGCGCCTACTTGTTCTGATCGGTGCAAAAAATGCCAAAAATAGCACCATCCTGATAAAGAGCACCGACTTTTTCAAAAAAATGGAGAAAAATACATTAAAACAATGGGTGGAAGCAAAAAAGGGAGCTAATCATAGGGATATGTTGTAGTGTATATACAATATGATAAATTCACATATGGAGGTTTCAAGTATCCTCCAATCTGATGAAGGTGGTAAATCATAAAACTCACAACAACAAAAATTGCACACAGAAAATAGAATATTCTTTTATTGATTTGGACAACTCATTACATTACAGAAGCTCAAATACAATTAGAGGATGAATCCTCCTTAGGCTGCAACACACTACAACTCCCTATCTCAAGACTTTGGAATCTTCAGCCTTCTGTAACCCCAAATCAGCTAGGGTTTTTGTTTCCCCACCTATTCTTGACTCAACACTTTCCCCCTTATCTCTACTACTTCAAGGGTTCCCAAAAATGGTCATATATAGCCCTTTTTGGCAACCACCAACCAAATTTTGAAATTTGCATCTCCCTCCAAAAATAGGTCAACTTCTGGGAACCATAACTTTTGATCTGGGTGTTTGATTGACGTGTCATTTGAAGCATTGGAAAGCTCGCACAGTGCTCTACATGCCAAGAACCGGCTCTGTCGGTTCTGCCCATTTTTGGGCCCGTATAGAGCCATTTAGTACCTCAAAATTGAATTTGAATAATTTTCAAACATTTTTTGGGAAAGGGAAACTTTAATATATTTTAGCTCACAAATGATCTTTGTGTGATTCCTTCTCCAAAGGTCTTATTTTTTATTTACAAAGCTTCCTATAAATTTTTGCTTCAATCCGTGCCCAAATGCAAACTTTCCAAAAATAGCAGTTTGGAAAAACTGAAAGTTCTACATCATTATTCAAGTGATTATGGAACCAAAACTACTAATTATGAAATTAAATGAAAACAACATCAATTATTTTGAATCAACATATTTTTGGGTTATGCAAGATTTCCCTTACACCACTGGATACTCCTACATCAGACCCCCAGGGTAATTTGAGAAGTGACCCTATCACATCTCAGGTGTTTGTTTGATGAAAACCCAAACGGTCAACCTCTGCCTCAAACAACCAGGAAGAATCTTCAATAGGCCTTCCTTTCCACTTCACCGGATACTCTTCATATTGTCTATTCTAAGTACTTCTTCCCACACGGCTATCCAAGATTTCTTCTATCTTCTCCTTCTCTGAAGTAGGTGTCGGGATATTCCACTATTCTTCTATTGGTCCATCCTTTGTGCCACCTTCATGATATTCTATTAAATCAGCAATGTAGAACACAAGAGAAATGTTGATTTCATTCAGTAGCTTTACCTCATATGCATTTCCTAAACCATGTTTCTTCATAGTCCTGCATGGTCCAAATTTCTTCATTTTCAACTTATTATATGTTCCAACTGGAAACCTCTCTTTTCCCAAGTAAACCATGACTTCATCCCCTACCTAAAATTCCTTATATATCCTCTTCTAATTTGTCTTAGCCTTGTACTGAATATTCATATTATTAATGTGATTTCTCACCTCTTCATGCAAATTCTTCAGGTGTTTTGCAAAGTCTTCAGCTTCGGCACTTGTCTTTTCTCCCTTGTCCAACTTCCTTAACTTTGAAGCATTTCTTGGACTGCTCCCATATACAATCTAGAATGGTGATTTACCAATACTCCTATTGATAGAATTGTTGTAAGCAAATTCTACTTGTGGTAAAATCAAATCCCATCCCTTGGGCTTATCTCCTACTAAGCATCATAGCAGGTTACCCAAACTCCTATTCACCACTTTCATCTTTCAATCAGTCTATGGATGGTGTGTAGAACTGAACTTCAAATCTGTCTTTAACTTCTTCCATAATATCCTCCAAAAATAACCAACAAACTTGATATCTTGATCTAAAACTATGTTCTTAGGTAGACCATGTAGTCTTACCACCTCTTTGAAAAATATCTCTGCAATAAGAACATCATTAGTCTTCTTACAAGGAATAAAATGTCCCATCTTCGAGAATCTATCCACCACCACAAAAATGGAATCATGTCCTCACTATGTCCTTGGTAAACCAATAACAAAATCCATACTGATATCATCCCATGGCTTCTTTGGTACAGGTAATGGCTGATATAACCTTGTATTCTAAGTTGTTCCTTTTGCCATTTGACACACTCTGCAACTATGCACAAATTTCCTCACATCCTGCTGCAACTCCGGCCAATAATAATTTTTGCCAACAATAGTAATGATTTTATCTCAACCAAAGTGTTCCAGCTAATCCACCACTATTGCTTCTCCTTAATTAGGTTCTCTCTCATCGAGCTCCTCAGAATGCACAACTGGCTTCCCCTAAACAGCATGCCATCTTGGATTATGAAATCCAACCACTTTCTCTTGTCCAAGGTTACAAGTGCCAAAGAAGATCTCCAAGTCTCTGCAAAATCTAGATCTTTAGGATACAAACTTTTGAGCTCATCAAACCCAACAACCTCTATCTTCATTTCTGTCAACAAATTTTGCCTTTTGCTCAAGGCATCTGCAACTCTGTTGGACTTCCCACTCATGTGCTTCAAAATAAAAGTGTAACTCTGCAAAAACTCAACCCATTTTAAATGCCTCTGGTTCAACTTTCCTTGACTATTAAGATACTGCAAAGCCTGCTGATCAGTATATAAAACAAACTCTTTTGGCAATAAATAATATCTCTATTTCTTTAAAGCTTGAACTATTGCATAAAACTCTTGATCATGAACAAAATACTTTTTCTTTGCATCATTAAGCTTCTCACTAAAATAGGCAATGGGCTTACCTTCTTGGCTCAAAATAACTCCTATAGCACTACCACTAGCATCACAATCTACTTGAAATACCTTATTGAAATCTAGAAGTGGCAAAACAAGTTGCTCTGTGACTTTCTGCTTCAATGTATCAAAACTATTGTTTGCTCCTATAGTCCATTTAAACTCTTTTCTATCCCCTCTCATTGTCTCAGTTAGGGGTGCACAAATGCTACTAAAATTTCTAATAAATTTTCTATAAAAACTTGCCAGAGCATGAAAAGATTGTACCTCTGTAGCACTCCTTGGCTAGGTCATTCAATGATAGCTCTTACTTTTTCTGGGTCCATCTTAAGACCTTCCTCTGAGACAACAAATCCTAGGTATACCAACTCCTTCTTTGCAAAACTACATTTCTTCAGATTAATCAACAACTTCTCCTCTCTCAGCTTCTCTTGAACTCTTCTAATATGCATCAGATGCTCATCCCAAGTCTTACTAAAAATCAAAATGTCATCTAAATAAACAATAACAAAACTCTCTTTCAATACCTCATTCATGAGCTGCATGAATGTGCTTGGTGCATTGGTTAGCCCAAATGGCATGACTAACCATTCATACAAACCCTCTTTTGTCTTGAAGGTTGTCTTCCATTCATCTGCTTCTCTGATTCAGATCTAGTGATACCCACTCTTCAAGCCAATCTTCATGAAGTACTTAGCTCCACTCAAACAATCCATGATGTCATCCATTCTAGACAATGGAAATTTGTACTTGATCGTGATCTTATTGATAGCTTAGGAATCTGTACACATTCTCCACTCTCCATCTTTCTTTGGTGCTAGTACTGTAGGTAATGCACATGGACTTAGGCTCTCCCTTATTAGTCCCTTCCTTAACAACTCATGAACTTGTCTGTTCAACTCTTCATTCTCTGCAAAAGTCATTCTGTGGGCTACCTTATTCGGCAAACTAGCCCTTGGTATCAAATCCATTTGATGACTTATTTTCCTCACCAGTGGTAAACCTTCTGGTACATTATCCGAGACAATATCCTAAAATTCTTCCAACATATCTGAGACTTCTATTAGTACATCTTCACATTTCTCTTGACTGATCTTAGGAATCAAAACAAATCAATGATGCTCATGCTTCATATCCTCCAAAAATTTCCTACCATCTACCAAGAAAATTCTGGTAGTACTACATACCTTTTCTTCTACCTCCTTCAGAGGCTTCAACTTATGACGAACTCCATCCTTTGTTATAGAATATGTGTTTACATGGCCATCATGGATAGCGCACCTATCATACTGCCACGGCCTCTCCAATAAAATATGACATGCATCCATTGGTATGATATCACACAGCACCTCATCATGGTAGTCCCCAATCTTGAACTTGACTAAACACTATTCATTGACCAAAGCTCTATGGTCCTTTTGCAACCATGCAATCCAATATGGATGTGGATGCTTTCTTCTTGTTAACTTCAACTTGTTAACCATCTCCTCTGAAACAAGATTGTCAGTGCTTCCACTGTCAATAATAATATCACAACACTTACCTTCACATTTGCACTTGTGTGGAATAAACTCTTCCTCTAATTTGGTTCTTTCTCCTCATTTAACAATGTTCTTCTGACAACTAGGGTTTCTCCCCTTTCAGCATCTTCAGAATGCTTTGACGGTGCATCTTCATCTACATGTGCAACTCGTGCATTACCTTCAGGTCTTATGTTTGTCCTTCCTTGATGTTGTGGACACTCGTATGCCTGATGTCCTTCTCCACATTGAAAATAGGTTCCTCTTAAACCTCCTCTTCCAGGTCCTTGCCCAAGTCTGCCTCTTCCTCTTCCTCTTTGTTCACCATTATTTTGGTCACGAGGGCAGTAGGTATTATCTCCTCTCTGATTTCAACCAGTGCCAGCTTCATCACTTTTCTTTGGATCTTCATTTTGGCCTCCATAGGGTCTTCCACCAGTCGTTCCACCTTAACCTCTTCCCCTTTGCTTGTTGTCGAATATTTTATTCAACTTCTCTTCCATCTTCAGGGAAAACTAGTATGCATCTTCTATGGTGGTCATTCTGACCAGGCTCAGCTCCTCTTTAATACTTGGCCTCAACCCATTAATGTAATGGGCTACCTTCTCCTTGTTGGCCTTTGTATGGCATGTCCTGATAGTAATCTTGTAAAACTCTTCTGTATACTCCTTGACAGACTTGTTACCTGGCTTCAATCCTTGCAACTTCTTTAGCAACTCCATCTCATAGTCCACAAGAATGAACTGCTTCTTTAGTTTATCCACCATCTGCTCCCATCTGGTAATCTTTCCTTTTCCTCTTCTATTTCTCTCTAACTAGACCTCCTTCCACCAAATATTGGCATGGCCCTTCAACTTTGTTTTTGCAAACTTGACCCAATCTGGGTCCTCCACATCTTCATACTCAAAATATTCTTCCATATCATTGATCCAATCAATAAGTTGTTCCATATTCAAATCTCCAGAATAAGGAAAAACTAGTATGCATCTTCTATGGTGGTCATTCTGACCAGGCTCAGCTCCTCTTTAATACTTGGCCTCAACCCATTAATGTAATGGGCTACCTTCTCCTTGTTGGCCTTTGTATGGCATGTCTTGATAGTAATCTTGTAAAACTCTTCTGTATACTCCTTGACAGACTTGTTACCTCGCTTCAATCCTTGCAACTTCTTTAGCAACTCCATCTCATAGTCCACAAGAATGAACTGCTTCTTTAGTTTATCCACCATCTGCTCCCATCTGGTAATCTTTCCTTTTCCTCTTCTATTTCTCTCTAACTAGACCTCCTTCCACCAAATATTGGCATGGCCCTTCAACTTTGTTTTTTGCAAACTTGACCCAATCTGGGTCCTCCACATCTTCATACTCAAAATATTCTTCCATATCATTGATCCAATCAATAAGTTGTTCCATATTCAAATCTCCAGAATAAGTAGAAACTTCAATCCTAGGCCGCTTTCTGATCTTTGAAATGGCCCTCAACAACCTAACTTCTGTAGGATCTCTTGCAACTTCTTGTTCTTCCTCGGATAACTCTTCTTTAGCTTCATCCTCACTTTCTTCTTTTGTTCTCGGCTCAAACCCTCTTCATAGCTCCTCTTGCAATGCATCGATATGCCTTTGTAGGGCTCTAAAACCCTCTCCCATCAAAGAATTTCTCCCAACACGGTTTCTTCGTGGTGGAGGCATTTTGATCTCTACAACAAACCCACAACTTCAAGTCCTAGTGTAAACTGCCTCACAGTCGGCTATTTGTCTACACACTCAAGAAGCCTTGCTCTGATACCACTTGATGAAGGGGGTAAATCATTAAAACTCACAACATCATAAATTATACATAGAAAATAGAATATTATTTTATTGATTTGGACAACTCATTACATTACAGAAGCTCAAATACAATCAAAGGATGAATCCTCCTTAAGATGCAACACACTACAACTCCCTATCTCAAGACTCTGGAATCTTCAGCCTTATGTAACCCAAATTAGCTAGGGTTTCTATTTTCTCACCTATTCTTGACTCTACACTTTCCCCTTATCTCTAATACTCCAAGGGTTCCCAAAAATGGTCATATATAGCCCTTTTTGGCGGCCACCAGCCAAATTTTGAAATTTGCATCTCCCTCCAAAAATAGGTCAACTTCTGGGAGCCATAACTTTTGATCCGATTGTCTAATTGACACGTTGTTTAAAGCGTTGGAAAGCTCGCATAGTTCTCTACATGTTAAGAACCTATTTTTCCAGTTCTACCAATTTTCGGGCCTGTACGGAGACGTTTAGTGCCTCAAACCTGAATTTGAATAATTTTCAATTATTTTTCAGAAAACAAAAACTTTAATATATTTTAGATCACAAATGATCTTTGCATGATTCCTTCACCAAAGGTCTTATTTTCATTTACGAAGCTTCCTATAAATTTTTGCTTCAATCTGTGCCCAAATGTAAACTTTCCAAAAATAGCAGTTTGCTATTTTTAGCAGTTTGGAAAAACTGGAAGTTCTACGTCATTATTCAAGCAATTATGGAACCAGAACTACTAATTATGAAAAGAAATGAAAACAACATCAATGATTTTGAATCAACATCTTTTTGGGTGATGCAAGATTGCCCTTACACCACTAGATGCTCCTGCATCACAATCAAACTACCAAGGTATGCTTCAGATTATGTGGTCTTTTCAGAAGTGTGCAGACAAGCTTATCTGGCAGGGCAGAGATATTACACTACAAAGAAGAAAGGGTACCCATTTCTCTTGAAATTGACACACTATATGTGCGCTAAGCCCGAGGATGCCAAGAATGTAGATAGAATACTTAACCATTTTCATTTGCAAACTTATGGATCCAGGAGTTATTTTGACAGTAAAGATTTTGTTAAGAATAATTTGTATGCTCCTATGTTAAGGAAACATATACCTCATTTGGAGGATTTCTGGGCCAATTGTGTAGATGAATATGAAGTGAGGAGGAGATAATGGTTTAGGTTGACTATTGATCAAATGAAAATTTACAAACTTGGTTGGAAAATTCATGATATTGTGTAATGTCCCTTACCTGGTTTGCCCTAGAATTTGCTTGTGGATTAATTTTAGGGTTTCTTCTCTTTAAATGTTCTCTTGAACTAGTACATGTATCACCATATATTTACAAGTCCATATTGCTATATGTCAGTTTTAATATCTATTGTCCAGCAATCCAACATAATCTTACTTACAAATGGAAATACATAAGTAAAAAGAATCACTCAACATGCCAGGGGAGGGGAATCATAAAAGCTTAAGTAGACTAAGGTCTGCCACTGTCCTATTTCCCAAACGCTTGCCTTGGGCCTATGGGGCATGATCCTATGTGGAAACCCTCACCCCTCCTTGACCCAACCCTTGCCTTGGCCCTGTGGGGCAGAATGCCCAACCCTTGGTTTGGGCTTGTGGGGTAGAAACCTGTGTGGGGTTATCAGATAATCTACTTAAGTTATGATCCACCCCTCCTGAGAGGATCACAATTAGAGTGCAAGTAGTCCTAAACAATTTCCAAATATGCAGTCATTATTTATCTATTTATATTTTGCTTCCATTATTCTATAAAAGAGTCAAATAGGAATATATAATAGTGCAGAAGCAAATATCATAGAATCTATGTTTGTAGTTTAGTCATCATATCTTACAGATTTCTGCAGTCTATGATTCAGTTTTAACACTTACTTATATACAGTTCCAAATGAGGGTTTAGCAAACATCAATTACACATACATGCAAATTGGTATTAGTTCAAAGATAAGCCATAATAGTCGTTGCCACATCTAATGTCCAATAACCATGTCAAAATTCTATTTATTCTAGATCTGATTCTATCACAACGGAATGGCTTCACACACGTCAGGGATAATTTATGCATTTCAATGAAAAAAGACAAGGCATATGCAACAACATTATGTTTGATTGAGGAAAACTAATATTAGAACTAAGTGAGGGATCTCACATGTGCCTCGAATCTCCTAGTCTATTCCCTCGTCCCGCCTGTGTATCTTTATATATATATATATATATATATATATATATATATATATATATATATATATATATAGTGTGTTGATCATCTTCTAAATAATGTTGATGTACAGATCTGCGATGAGATATTTTCTTTTAAATCTCCTTCAATCTTTTTTATAAATGTTTCTCCCCCCTTCCCCATTCTTCCACATATCTTCCACCTTTTATAGCACCTCGAAAGGTATGTCTTCAATAGAAGAGTGTAACTTTTACCAAGTGACACTTCTCCTTATATGGATCGCAGCCTTCTCTGAATTGCTTTACCTTTCAAACATTAATCACTTATTAAAGTGATCGTTGTCCTTATATTTAATAGCTTTTCTCAAATGTTTCACAAATTGTAGTCTTCTTTATAATCCATATGTCTTTACCTTTTTTGTATTAATAAAACAAGACCACCGTATCCTTTTGTCTTATTCATAATTTCTCTTGTATTCGTACCATCCTATGATCTTGTATTAATTAAGACATTTTTGTCTCATACATACCTCAAACTCTTTTGTTTACTTTTTAAATATGAATGGTTACTTTATAACTTTTATGAATTTAAATATTATAACTTATATTAAATATTATAATATATTCAAATATTATACTTTTATTAATATCTTATTTATTAATATTCATAATTATTAATTTATTAATATTATAATATTATAATTATATATCATTTATGATATATCATTTATTGTTATTATAATATCATATTATTATTAATATAAATTTATAATTAATTTAAATTTAAATTATGTTCAATCTTTATGGTAGTCGGTCTCTATAGGGATATCATAGTCCGCCCCGCTCAAGATTGCTTATCCTCAAGCAATTACTACTAGGATGCTTCTAAAGTCATCAAACTTCCAATGTGATCTCCTTGAAGAATTGTTATTGGTATACTTGTCTTAATCCAACCACTAACAAAATTCTTTAAGATCAGAAGTTTGTTAACTTCCTCAATTTTATTGTCCAACATTCCTTTTGTTGCATGTATTTGTATTTCCCAATATCTCTCAACAACAAAACCCAAAATTGGTGACTAGTAAGGTCTGTAACTTAAGACAAGTCTTCCCTCCTTCTCAGAAGACATCAATTACACATACATGCAGGTTGGTATTAGTTCAAAGATAAGCCATAATAGTCGTTGCCACATCTAATGTCCAATAGCCATGTCAAAATTCCATTTATTCCAGATCTGATTCTATCACAGCGGAATGGCTTCACACACGTCAAGGATAATCTATGCATTTCAATGAACAAAGACAAGGCATATGCAACAACATTATGTTTGATTGAGGAAAACTAAATATTAGAACTGAGTGAGGGATCTCACATGTGCCTCGAATCTCCCAGTCTATTCCCTCATCCTGCTTGTATATATATATACATTTATTTATTTATTTATTATTGATCATCTTCTAAATAATGTTGATGTGCAGATCTGCGATAAGATATTTTCTTTTAAATCTCCTTCAATCTTTTTTCTAAATGTTTCTCCCCCCTTCCCCATTCTTCCACATATCTTCCACCTTTTATAGCATCTCGAAAGGTATGTCTTCAATAGAAGAGTGTAACTTTTACCAAGTGACACTTCTCCTTATATGGATCGCAACCTTCTCTGAATCATTTTACCTTTCAAACATTAATCACTTATTAAAGTGATCATTGTCCTTATATTTAATATCTTTTTCTTAAACGTTTCACAAATTGTAATCTTCTTTCTAATCCGTATGTCTTTACCCTTTTTTTTTGTATTAATAAAACAAGACCACCGTATCCTTTTGTCTTATTCATAATTTCTCTTGTACTCATACCATCCTATGATCTTGTATTAATTAATACATTTTTGTCTTATACATACCTCAGACTCTTTTGTTTACTTTTTAAATATGAATGGTTACTTTATAACTTTGATGCATTTAAATATTATAACTTATATTAAATATTATAATATAGTCAAATATTATACTTTTATTAATATTCATAATTATTAATTTATTAATATTATAATTATATATCATTTATTAATAGTATAATTATATATCATTTATTGTTATTATAATATCCTATTATTATTAATATAAATTTATAATTAATTTAAATTTAAATTATGTTCAATCTTTATGGTAGTCGGCCTCTATAGGGATATCACATATTGTTGACGACTATGTGGATATTGTTGATCCTCCTTTTGTTGCAGAAAATGCTAAACCCTTGCCTGACATCAACTGGGCTGTAGATGAAATCAATGATCTTAAGGCTAGATCTCTTTCTATCTTAAATAGAAATATGTTATGGTTGAATTCTAAGGTTGGTAATAATGATGCAGGTCCTTCTCTACATCAGGAGCAAGCTATGGATACTTTAGGAGATGCTATAGGTACTCCCAATCATGACAGCTCTTCACAAGCTCACAAAAGTTCCAAGTTTGCCTAGCAAAAAGAGTAGAAAGATAGGAGTAGTGATATAGTAATAAATGCTAAGAAAAACAAAACTCCTCCTACTTCTCAACCAGATTCTTTAAGAACTCTTGATCCCCTTAAGAAACAACCAGTGGGGAATGACAACCTCAAAGCAGATAAAGTATCTTAGGAAATTGCTAAAGATTTTTCTGTAACTACTACACCAACATGGTTGAAAACAAAGGTGAGTAATAAAAGAAGGTATTCTCAGATCATAAATATAGAATTCAATGTTGTAGAGAGATCACTAAAATTGGAGTCAGTCCCTAAAAAGGCAAAGAAAATGTCTATACTAATGGTTGATCCTATCTCTAAACATCAATATGTGGAAATTTCTGAACCTATGGTGGATAAGGAGGTAAAGGATGTATCTGTGGATGACTTCCAAGTGAGTACAGTGGACCTAGGGCCCCCTACTATTTAGGAAGACATTCATAATGCTAAGTTGTTTGTTGATATATTGACCAATAGAGTTGAAGCGAAAGAAAGATAAATTGAAGTATTGGAGGACCAAGTGGAAATTCTTACTTCTTATGTTAAGTCTATTGTAGACACAAACTCTACACCTCTAAATGTTATGTCTGACCCCCTAAAGGCCTCATTGCTGAAGTATTAGATTAGGTTAATCGGTATAAGTATCTTGGGAATGCAGTGGAGGAATGGGTAAGCAAACTAATTTTTGATGGTACTCGCTTCATACATGATGCTTATGTTCTTATGGTAAATTTTTAGAAAAAACAGACATAAATCCTAAATGATATAAAGGCAATAATGAAAGAGCAGACTATGCTCGGTGTCACTAAAAATAACTTTGATGCAATGGGCAAAGTGGACACTAGTGCCCTCCTAGCAGAAAAGGTTATAGAGAAATTGGAAGAGAATGAGTCAGCCAAATGGGCAACTGCAATTGATTGGAAAATCTACATGGAGAAACAATGCATCAATGATTTGAAAAGCTTAGCTAAGATTAACATGTCTTATGCACTTGATATTCGCAATGCCTTTGTTTCCATTGGGGCAAACTTGTGGGATGATACTAAAACTAATTTACTACATCTAGATAGCATAAAGAAAACTTTCAAAGAATTGATGAACGGAGAATTGAAGATCAAAGAAGATATGAAAGGAAATGTCATGGAAAGGCTTAGCAATGTCTCTACTTGCTTGTCCAATTTTAAGAAAGACCTTTATGAGAAGGAGAAGAAACCCATTGAAGCAGGCCATGTGTTATAGAAATGGAAGATAAGGCTCACCATTACCATTGTCCCAAACACTAAAGGTGTGCTTTCTATCATGGGAAAATTCAAATCCATTCAAACCAAGCTAAATACAACCCAGAAAATAGGTGATGTGACAGAGAAGGGGATACCAAATACACTGAAGAAGTCAAATGCTACTAAAGATGATAATGCATTTCCATAATTATTTTTGATTTATGAAGCACTTGTTAAAACTCTTTTAATTTCCCTTCATACGGACTTTGTTTTATAATAGTCTATCAGTTATGGTAACTATATATGGGAAAAACAATTCTATTTCATTTTGCTATATATTTGAGATGTAAGGGGGAAAGATTATCTTTTCTCTTTGGCCAGAGAATTTTCATTGTACTAGACTAAATTATTTTTGTTCTTAATTCTGAAGTAAGGGGATATCCCGATAATATTTTGGTGGTGATACCAAATTCATGTGTATTTAAGGATTGGCAGTGGGTTAGTTACTCAAATATTGATTATCTATTCTTCGTATGTTGAATTTTAATCTATGAATCTGAAATTCCTTCAAAGTTATTTGGGATATTGATAACCTGCTTTCTTGTTCAAGATATTATCATTTAAGTGTCTCTCTTCGTATGCTAAGATTTGATGCTGAAGTGGTAATGAAATTAGTTGAAAAGTTGTAATCTGTTTTCCATTCATTCGTACATCTACATGGGAAATCTATATTTGCTATGAACCTTGCCCATAATATGAATAATGTTATGGTTAGATAGATATTTTTAGTTTTATATAATCACCTTTCTTCACTTTATGGTCAAAAGTGTAACCAAAGGATTTAAATTATTATAAGAAGGGAGTTGTACCTTCTAAAACCTTTAGAGGGAAATTATATGAATGAATTATCCAACTGTTAGCAAAGTCGTTACTGTCAATGGGCAAATTAGAGTTATTTAAGCAGTGATAAATCTATTTGCTAACAAATTTTTGGCGACTCTACTCGAGACATCAAACAAAAAAGATCTTTTGCCCCTAAAACTATCAGCTCTTATTTATTGAATTGATTTGGTCGTTCATATTTAGAAGACACAAATATTCAGTTTTAATCGTTCAAGTAGACTTCACTATTTTGAGCAGCAGAAAGCCTTGAAAAGAAGGCAGCCACAATGGGAGGGAAAACTTCATGTTGTGTGATTGCTATTGTATTATCGTCCCAAGCAGAAAACATGATTGACAATGGTGCATCCTGAAATGAATCCGTCGGTACTTCAGCCTAATATAAATTAGCTGGTAGATGAGAAAGATGATATTATCGACAGGTTACGACACTTAGCCTAGTGAAATTGAAGAAGCAATCAACAATACCATCAAGTGAATGAAGTTTTGGAAATCGAAGAACTCAGGGAGATAACAAAAGAAAATGCTAGATGTTTCATTGACTCACAAGAGATCTACCTGATAGAAGACGTCATTTAGGTCTTGAGAAGAGAAAGACCTTTCTGAATCATCTGAGTTCCCAATAGAAGAGAAAATAACCAGCCAAATCATCACCCTAATCACTAGTTGAATAATCAGCAAAACAATCATTAAGGTGATCGAAGGAACAGTCAACGAGCACGTCTCTGTTTCAACCCTGAAAACTAAAAAGGGGTGGCGACTCTACTGTTGTATATTATATTGTATATTATACTATATTATTAAAGCTAGCTTCCAAGAGGTACACGAGGACTGATAGAAAGAAAGGTATCTCTAACCCAGACTTTGATTTATTAGATTATCTCAGTTTTTCTACATTTCCTCCAAGACGCAAAGCTAAGTCTTTTAACAGAGCTCCCTTGCCTATACGTCATGTTGCATGTCCAGTGTGTCAAGCATTAGTACTACATGGTACCACTTTACCTCTAGTAGTTAACTTACAACCTCCAATGGCTCGTCAGCAACAACTCATCCCTTGGGACACAGCTATTGGTCCGTTGGCATTGGGAAATCAACTACATGATTTACTTAGAGGATCTGGTAAGATATTGCCTAAATTCAAAGGAGATGGAAGACCACCCCAGAGGAACACATCAATGCATTCTTTGCCGCCTGTTCTATCCTAGGTGTGCAATACAAAGATGTCTCTATTAGGTTGTTTGTTGAAACTTTATCTGATGCTGCTGTAGAATGGTTTTATCACCTAGCTCCGGGTTCCATCAACAACTGGGACTCCATGAGAACTAAGTTCAAGAGAAAATTTAAATCTCCAGAAAATGAGCACACTGTATTATCCCAATTATCCTCAAGAAAGAAAGAAATGCATGAACTAATGAGGGAATTCGTGGCTAAATACAACTGCATTGTGAATAGAATAACTCCTGCAATGCAGCCCAGTGTTGACATCCAAAAGTGCTTCTTCATGAACTCCTTGCCTCCTGATGTTAGTTATACACTCAAAAGAGAAGGAGCTACTAATCTTCAAAGAGCGCAAGACGGTGGCAATATCTATTGAAGATGATCTCATAACTGCTAGAAAATGGAGGAAAGAAATTCAAACAAGTATAAGGCAGGCGAACACATCTACAGATCCAGTAATACAACACTTGGCCAATGATGTCATTGCTCTTAAAAGGCAGATGCCTAGACTGCAACAGCAACCTTATTTTCATGACACACCTAGAAGGAAGTTTAACATGCCAAATGCTAACAAAATTCCAACATTACAGGGGCCCTCTCAAAGGCTGGCAATAGAGGGTTTGTCTACCTGTGGAAAGACAAATCATATGGTGTGCAAATTTCATTTGACCACTGATCATGATGGTCATGATTGTCCTGAAATGACTAGGTACATGCAAATGCTTTTGATGAATGAACAGGCAAATGAGCCGCTAATAGAGGAAGGTGATGCTGAGAAATATGGAAATGCTACAGTGAATTTCATGGAGTATGAATCTGACTCAGACAATAGTGAAGATCAGTATGCCAAATGGGAAAATCCTAACTGCACCATCTTCACTAGAGGGCAACAGAGCCAGAAGAAAGAAGAAATCCCAAGAACTAGATGGGTAATAATACCTTCACTCTAAAGATATTATCCAGACATTCTGCTAAAACATATAAGAAAACAAATGAAGATGTCCCTAAGGAGACCTCATATAAGGTACTTGTCCCTGAGAATCCTGCTTGTCGTAATTTTGATATTGTAGAATTGTGTAAAAATACTAAAATTCAAATATCCCAAGTAGAATACCTTCGACTTAATCTGGCTGAATTGGATAGGTTAGTACAATATGTTAAATAAGAACCATCATCTTCCTCTACTCATGTCCATGCTCAGCTCTCTAAAGATGTAGAAAAAGAAAAGACCCCAAAAGAAAGAGCATTTAGCCATGCAAAGGGTCAACCAAAGAAACCTTTTGAAAAACCCAACCCTTTTTACATTTCCCTATGCATAGCTGGGTATAAACCGAGTAACTGTGGCATAGACTCAAGAGCTTCTGGCATGTCATGCCTCCACAAGTGGCCAAAGCTCTAGGTTTATCCCTAACTTCCTTTCGTGGGAAATGTTATTCCATGGATTGTACTCAAGTTCCCATTATAGGTCAGATAAAGGATGCTCAAGTAACCTTAGTTGCTTACCTAAAGAAAAGAATCAAGCTCACCATCCTAGTGGTGGATATACTAGTAAGTTATCGTATGCTATTGAGCAAAAGCTTTTGCCAAGATCTAGGAGGATAAATACAAATAGATTGGTTGCATGCACTCATTCCAGTAGAGAGGAAGAAAGTTTGCCTAGAATCAGAGCCAAAGGCAAAATTTCTTGTTTTGAAGTTAGGCAACCTAGGTCAGATATATTATATGTAGAGACAGGTCCTGGAACTTACATGTTTTCATCAGAATAGGAAGAAAGGATTTGGAGTTGATCAGGCCTGATTTGTCTAATGAATTGTGGACACTGGAATTTGACGGCAGTTGCTCCTCATCAGGCTCAGGAGCTGGGGTGGTGCTGATCTCTCTAGATTATTACAAGTTCCCTTTTTCTTTCAAATTAGAGTTTGAAAACATGAATAACATGACTAAATATGAACCTTTGTTGTTGGGGATGGAAATGACTAGAGA